>CM022297.1:301400897-302748547 GCA_011799875.1 Thinopyrum elongatum | reverse complement strand
AAAATAAAAGATGATGAGTCAATATATTCAATTATTGAAACAGATGAAGTAGAAAATGAGACTCAAGAATATGATTCAAGTGAAGATGAGATAGACTTAATAGATGAGTTATCAGGTTTAAAAATAGAAATGATGAACCAAGTAGATTGCGAACATGATTGGGTTAAAGGAAAAGGTGATTATAATATCAAATGTGCTTTCTGTATATATTATCCAAGCCAAGATAATAGGTTCATATGCAGCTTATGTCTAAGGCAAGCTTGTGCCTCCTGTCTAAAAGCCAAAAATCAAATATGGAGACAGGAAATAGAGTTTGAACCAGAAGAAAAAATATTATCTAGTAGAATCAGAAATCTAGAAAATAGGATGAATATACTAGAAGTAATGCTAGAAAAATTAAAAGATGAGCTAAAGAATAATAAAGAAGAAGAATATGGTGCTGCTGGAAGCACAGAAATAAAGGAAGGAATGGCTATAAAGTAATATTTGAGCATATCAAAGAATAATGGTTTATCTGACATATCCTCTTGATCACTAATTCTACAGATATGGAGAGAAGACTTCACCCCCACGGGTTCGAAACAATCAGCTTTGGAGCTGAGAATAGTCTAAAGATATTTGAGCCAAATACTTTTAATTTCAGGCCCAAGAAATATATGTATCTAGATGAAATTCAAGGATGCATACTTGATAATTTTTGGAATCAATATAATAACAAAAGAGATGATAAAGGTTATAAGCTATCAATCCTGAATAGCCTAGCAGAATATTTCAATATGTTAAATAGAGGAAAAATGATGAATAAAGGACAAACGTCCGCAGAGAATATGGAATATCCAGAGCACAAGACATTATATGTCTTGTTTGAAGGAAAGAGGCCAGGAATATATACTTCATATGAAGAAATAAGTATAGAAAAACTAATAGCAAAGAAAAATGGAGAAAGCATAAACTAGAAAAGTTATGCTTGGGCCGATGAAGCTTTAAAACATGCAGAGGCTGTCATAGGACCTGTATATTATATAGAGCCATCAGCCGAAGAATATATCCACAAGGTCCATAAGAGAAATAATGCCAATCCGGCAACAGCAGTTCTCAATAAGTTGAAAATAGATGAATCAAGCTCCGAATATGAAAAAGATAATATTTCTCCAAAATATAAATCATATAAAGAATGCCTTGTCAAAGGAGTGGATTCTTTAAATGGGGAATATATAGATATGAAAATAGATGAAAAATGGGAAGATATGTCAAAAGTGTGGAAAGAAGAATTGAAAATAGATTTGAAAGAAGAAATATTAAAGGAATTAAGACAAGAAATAGTTGAAGAAATAAAGAAAGAATGTAATCGAAAATATGTTTCTTATTTGTCTAACGATGACCATATGGACATCGCTGGACATGGGCAGCATATTGATTAGCAATTAATGATACGTGAATATTGGTATTAATCAATAGGCCATATACTTGAATTGATATTGCTATCAATTTTTTTTGGGCGCGGAGGACCTCCCCGAATATTGATGCAACCGAATATTGATATGGTATATCAATCATATTGGCGGGGAAGACCCACCCATATAAAAAAATGTTTGATGCATCAGATGCCAGAATATTTGCATCAGAGAAAAAGGCAGAGTTCAGGATTCAAGCCAACGGTGTGAGCAATCTCTGTGCATTGCTCATATAATTAGAAGACACTGGAGGCAAGCCAATCATCCACCGGGAGACAACGCCCATGTGAAGAAAGGCGAAGATTCCCGAAGATTGAAGTCTGTCGGGCACTTTCTCTCGTGCTTATCCATATTTTAGAAGGACACGCATGTATCCTAGTAGGACACGCGTGCATGCTACCGTATGTAAAATAAATAAGTGAGGGCATCGCTGGCAGTCGAGCGAAGGCTCCCGAAGGCGTCGCTGGCAGCCGTTTCGCGGCTATAAAAGGAGGCGCTCTCTTCGGAGAGGGAGACAGACAGAGGCAGAGCACTCAAGCCTGAGAAGCAGAGAGCACTCGAAGCAAGTGAGAGCCAGAGCTCCTCTTCCTTTGCAGATTAGCCACTCCACTTAGTAGTATAGCCAAGAAGGCGCTGAGATCGCCAGGAATATTAAGGTAATTTCTTAAGTTTGTGTGTAATCCCTTCGGGGTTTCCCGAAAGGGAAAACTATATGTAAATTATGTTGTTGAAATGATGTAGTTTCTTTGGTTTCACTTGGTGTTTTTATTTCTGAATTTAAGGAAAGAGTTCTTATGCTAGGGATCCTATAGGAGAAACCTCTGCGTGTTTGTTCTCCGTGTAGCCCAGAGTTGGCGTTGAGTGAGAACCCGTTGCCGTAGAGAAGTGTTCCCTTCGGGTGGAACTGCCTGGGAAGACGATAAGAATTCTGCCTAATAAATTTGCAATTAAAACCGTCAAGTGAACGTAACTAGCTACATCTGATACAACGTAATGATAAATATGGTGAGTACCGAGTAGGAATATTACACCACTGCGCGCACCGTCGGAAACTGACTAAGCCTCGTCAGCTCCTAATAGATCCTCCATATAAGCGAATGTTAGCCAAATTAATATCCAGACAAGCACCATTACTATTCCAATTATTGGTGCTTGTCTGGATATTAATTTGGCTAATATTCGCTTATATGCAGGATCTATTAGGAGCTGACGAGGCTTAGTCAGTTCGTCCGACGGTGCGCGCAGTGGTGTAATATTCCTACTCGGTACTCACCATATTTATCATTACGTTGCATCAGATGTAGCTAGTTACGTTCACTTGACGGTTTTAATTGCAAATTTATTAGGCAGAATTCTTATCGTCTTCCTAGGCAGTTCCACCCGAAGGGAACACTTCTCTATGGCAACGGGTTCTCACTCAACGCCAACTCTGGGCTACACGGAGAACAAACACGCAGAGGTTTCTCCTATAGGATCCCTAGCATAAGAACTATTTCCATAAATTCAGATATAAAAACACCAAGTGAAACCAAAGAAACTACATCATTTCAACAACATAATTTACATATGGTTTTCCCTTTCGAGAAACCCCGAAGGGATTACACACAAACTTAAGAAATTACCTTGATATTCCTGGCGATCTCAGCGCCTTCTTGGCTATACTACTTAGTGGAGTGGCTAATCTACAAAGGAAGAGGAGCTCTGGCTCTCACTTTCTTCGAGTGCTCTCTGCTTCTCAGGCTTGAGTGCTCTGCCTCCGTCTGTCTGTCTCCCTCTCCGAAGAGAGAGCCTCCTTTTATAGCCGCGAAACGGCTGCCAGTGAAGCCTTCGGGAGCCCTCGCTCGACTGCCAGCGATGCCCTCACTTATTTATTTTACATACGATAGCATGCACGCGTGCCCTACTAGGGTACATGCATGTCCTTCTAAAATATGGATAAGCACGAGAGAAAGTGCCCGACAGACTTCAATCTTCAGGAATCTTCGCCTTTCTTCACATGGGCGTTGTCTCCCGGTGGATGATTGGCTTGCCTCCAGTGTCTTCTGATTATATGAGCAATGCACAGAGATTGCTCACACCGTTGGCTTGAATCCTGAACTCTGCCTTCTTCTCTGATGCAAATATTCTGGCATCTGATGCATCAAACATTTTTTTATATGGGTGGGTCTTCCCCGCCAATATGATTGATATACCATATCAATATTCGGTTGCATCAATATTCAGGGAGGTCCTCCGCGCCCGAATAATTGATAGCAATATCAATTCAAGTATATAGCCTATTAGTTTATTCAGGCTGCTGCCCATGTCCAGCAATGTCTAACATAGGATCATCGTCAGACAAATTGAAATTATATTTATCATCACACTGCTTCTTTATATCTTCAAATTTCTCATCCATTTCTTCTCTTACCTCTTTTAATATTTCTTCTTTCAACTCTTTCTTTATTATTTTTTACCATTCTTCAAATCTTTTATTCATTTCTTGGTCTATATATTCACTATCTAAAGGGTCAAGCCCCTTTAGAAGGCATTCTTGATATGACTGATATTTTGATGATCCTTCTTTTATTGGAGCGTTTGAGCTCGAAGCTTCTCCTTTTGAGGAATCTGCTGGAGCGGGTATATTATTAATTATGCCCCCTCTCCTTTCAATATATTCTCTAGCTTCGGGATCTATATGATAAATTGGTCCTATTACTTTTGCTGCCCATTTCAAGGCTTCATCCATATTATCATATTTTCTATATGATAGATCTTTGTCTTTGGTTTTTGCTGCAATCTTCTCTACTTGAATATCTTCCCAGTGCATATATATTCCTGGTTTCTTTCCATTAAATAATATATATAGAGGTTTTTCTTTTTCTACCTCAATTTTTGATGGTCTTGGGTTATTTTTATTCAACGTATTGAACATATGGAAATATTCTACAAGACTATTCAGATTAGATAGCATATAACCTCTTTCTTCCCTTTTTACGGCATATTGAAACCACATATTATCCAATATGCATCTTTGGATTTCATCAAGACGAATATGGCTCTTTGGCTTGATATTGAATGTATTTGGAGAGAATATTTTTAATTTATTGTCCTCTCCAAATATGAAATATTCATGTCCGCTTGGGAGAGTTCCTTTTGATATTCCCTTCATCTCTGTAAAATTGATGAGCGGGAAAATATGTCAGGCAAACTATTATCCTTTCCTTTGATATGCTCAAATATTACTTTATAACCATTCCCAGCTATGGTGTCTTCAAATAAGACCCATCTTCTAGTTGAGCTTTTCTTGCTATTAATTTTATTGTAATATCGGCATATGGCTTCACAATCTGTTCGAACCGTAAATTCTTTAAATCCTAGATATAATCTAAAAGCATTTATTGCATTTACGACTGCGAGGATTTCCCTATCAATATTATTTACTGTCTTTAATTTGTAACTTCCTGAAGCATATCTGCATATCTTCTCATCTGCTTTCGGGGAATATTTACTAGGTTTTTGTTTCAATATAGCACCCCATCCTACCTTAGATGCATCTGTTTCTATTATAAAATATTTATCCTCTAAAGGCAACTCAAGGGGCTCTAAATTCTTGACTCTTTCTTTTATAGCTTTTACTAATCTTATGTCTTCGGAATTGAAATATTTTTGCCCGTTCTTTCTTAACTTTGCATATAATGGACCAGCTAACTTTGCTAAATTGTCTATATAATTCCTAGCATAATTTACAATTCCTAAGAATTGTTGTAAAACCTTTTTATCGCTCATATTATCAGGGAATTCTAATATTTTCTTTGCAATATGATCTTGCAAATATATTTTTCCTTCTCCTATTTCATGCCCAAGAAAATTTATTCTTTCTTTGCATATTTCCATCTTATTTTTGGATAATATAAGCCCATTTTGCTCTACCTTTCGGAAGAACACTTCAAGGTGGGCAATATGCTCTTTATATGATTTGGAAAATATTAATAGGTCATCAACATAGACCAATATAAATGCTTGATTCTCATTAAATATATTTTGCATTTTTCTTTGAAATAATGCGGGTGCATTCTTTAGACCCAATGGCATGACTAGCCATTCATAATGGCCTTGTGGACAAGTAAAGGCTGTCCAAGGAATAGATTCCTCGGCCATTTTTACTTGCCAAAATCCTGCCTTTAAATCGAATTTAGAGAAATATTTGCTTCCTTGTATTCTATTGATCCATTCCTGCTTATTAGGTATATTATATGCATCATCTATCATATTATCATTGAGCCTTTTAAAATTAATTACCATTCTGGATTTACCTCTTACTTCTTCAGCATGATTTCTAACTATAAAAGCAGCAGATTGATGAGGACATCTGCTTTCTCTAATTGCTTTTAACTTTAGTAATTCTTTGATATGCATCTTGAATTCTTCAATATCTTTAGGAGTAGCTTCTATTGGTCCTGACTTAATTATATAATCTGGGTTTATAATATTTATTTTGCAAACTATAGAATTCTTATCCCAATGTTTCATTGCTATTTCCCCAATAATTTGTATGTTCTCTAATCTTTGCACAATCTTGTTTATATCTTCTTTGGATTTTATATCTCTATACCAATTTGGAGAGAAAGATTGCAACCCTATGCATTCTATACACGTATTTTCTATATGATATTCTTCTATTGCCTCACTGAGTTCTTCATCTTTGCAGAATTCAAGGGGATCTGCACTTGCGCTATATTCAACATCTACATTGGATATTTCTATATTTTGCAAAGCCTTTCTTTGTTTCCGCACTTCAGATAAGTATGGAACATTATCTTGACGTGGGATAAATGTAACCCCATCTTCATGTATAATTGTGGTTTGCAAAGATTGTTGTAAAAAACTTAACCCTATTATCATATCATCATTTATAACCGACAAATCTCTTATTGTAATTTCATCTATTATATATTTTGTGCCATTTATATATGCTTCTATATTATATGCCAATTGGTTATGGATTTTCTTTATTCCTGACATATTGGTAGATACTTCGGCTTTATTGTCATCTATGGTTTTGACTATTTCGGGACATCTCATAAAGTATTTGTCGTGGATAATGTTCTTTGTGCATCCAGTATCTAATAGTGCCAATATTTTATAGGAAATATTTGGTGTTAAATTTATTCTAACTGGAATTCTTATTCCTAGCACTTCTTTAAATGGTAATCGCACTATATATTTGTTTCCAAAACTAGTTATAGCATCTTTTACTTGTATTAGCTTATCTCCTTTTTTATCTCTTACTGTTACCATTTGTTCCTTCATTTCCGTGCTTCCAACAACAATATTTTCCTGTTCTTTATTATCTTCTATCTTATCTTTTAGTTTTTGTTCTTTATTTCCTGCTAACTTATCTTTTAGTATTTCTAACTCTGCTTCTAATTTATTTATTCTATTTTCTAGATTTCTAACCCTGCTAGATAATATTCTATCTTCTGGTTCAAATTCTATTTCCTGTCTACATATTTGATTTTTGGCTTTTAGACAGGATGCACAAGCTTGCCTTAGGCATAGGCTGCATGTGGATCTATTATCTTGGCTTGGATAATATATACAGAAGGCACATTTGATATTATAATCACCTTTTCCTTTAATCCAATCATGCTCACATTCTACTTGGTTCATCATCTCTATTTTTAAATCTACTTTTTCTTTTGATGATATAATTTTGTTTTTTACTTGAAAACAGCTAATGGCTAACTCTTTCTCACTTTTTAAACTTTTTAATCTAGCAATCTCTCTAATGAAAAATAATTCTCTTTCTCTAATTTTAGGCCAATCTGTTGTCATGGAATGGCTATATTCCCATTCTATATGCTTTAGCTTATTTTCCCAATAAATTATTTCATCCTCTAAATTAGTCTTTTCTGCGTATTCAATTACACCATTATTCTTATTATTGCTAATTTTTCTTTCTGTCATAAAAGATTCTGTGTTTATTTCTTCAACTATATCTTGTCTTTTTCCCCAAGATATGTAAAAATTATATATCAAATCGACCACAATATTTAGCTGACTATGAGATGTATGTCAAATATGCTCCTCAGAGGGATTTATTCTGCACCTTATATTAATATCTTCTTTAGTATTTATTAACTTACCTGTACTAACTTCTAAATTTAAATACCTTAACCTTTCAATGATTATATTCTGGCCTGATACCAAATATACCAAAAAAATTAAATATATACTAATATATCACCAATATATTTTACCAATATTCTGCGGTCTATATCAGTGTGCGCGAACAATATATATGCGGTGCTATTTGAAGCTGATCAGTGTCCGCGGTTAATATTCAGCTTACTATTTGAGACTATTTGCTTTACTATTCGGTACTATTGGCTTTACTTTTCGTTACTATTCCAATTATTGGTGCTTGTCTAGATATTAATTTGGCTAATATTCGCTTATATGCAGGATCTATTAGGAGTTGACGAGGCTTAGTCAGTTCGTCCGACGGTGCGCGCAGTGGTGTAATATTCCTACTCGGTACTCACCATATTTATCATTACGTTGCATCAGATGTAGCTAGTTACGTTCACTTGACGGTTTTAATTGCAAATTTATTAGGCAGAATTCTTATCGTCTTCCCAGACAGTTCCACCCGAAGGGAACACTTCTCTACGGCAACGGGTTCTCACTCAACGCCAACTCTGGGCTACACGGAGAACAAACACGCAGAGGTTTCTCCTATAGGATCCCTAGCATAAGAACTCTTCCCATAAATTCAGAAATAAAAACACCAAGTGAAACCAAAGAAACTACATCATTTCAACAACATAATTTACATATGGTTTTCCCTTTCGGGAAACCCCGAAGGGATTACACACAAACTTAAGAAATTACCTTAATATTCCTGGCGATCTCAGCGCCTTCTAGGCTATACTACTTAGTGGAGTGGCTAATCTACAAAGGAAGAGGAGCTCTGGCTCTCACTTGCTTCGAGTGCTCTCTGCTTCTCCGGCTTGAGTGCTCTGCCTCCGTCTGTCTCCCTCTCTGAAGAGAGCGCCTCCTTTTATAGCTGTGAAACGGCTGCCAGCGACGCCTTCGGGAGCCTTCGCTCGACTGCCAGCGATGCCCTCACTTATTTATTTTACATACGGTAGCATGCACGCGTGTCCTACTAGGGTACATGCGTGTCCTTCTAAAATATGGATAAGCACGAGAGAAAGTGCCCGACAGACTTCAATCTTCAGGAATCTTCGCCTTTCTTCACATGGGCGTTGTCTCCCGGTGGATGATTGGCTTGCCTCCAGTGTCTTCTAATTATATGAGCAATGCACAGAGATTGCTCACACCGTTGGCTTGAATCCTGAACTCTGCCTTTTTCTCTGATGCAAATATTCTAGCATCTGATGCATCAAACATTTTTTTTATATGGGTGGGTATATATATATATAGTATATGCGTTGTGAACCCTCGCTCCGTGTGGAGACTTTCCGGTTCCAAAAGCACGGTACCACATCAAAGTTGTGCATTGGGTATATTCAAACACCACATGACACTTCATACATATGTTTGCATTGGACCACATGCACGCAGTGGTTGTCTTCAGGCACTCCCTCGCGTGGTTATCGGTGACAAGCTAGCCCATTTTGTGGGGCTGCGTGTGGACTTCCATGCATGACTTTGACCCAACAACAAGAGAGGTTATACGACCAAGGTGGTGATTCTTCTTGGTCAGTCTTACAATACGCCTTGGTGAGATGCCCCCTCCCACCAACTCAAAGTGTGTGGGGGGGGGGGGGGCACAATACTACTTCGCACTAGATGAACCTCCGTGGGGTCGGGGATGTCCGATTAATTTGCGATGCACATGTGCCACATCAAACTTGTGATTTGGTTATTTAAATATCACGCACCACATCATTTTCACACACACACACACATATCGGGCCACCCCGCAGGTGTGGTTCGTATGTGGTCTCACCCATCTAATGCCAGAAGAACACATCTGTGGGCCCGCACACGGTCCACATTTGATCGGAAGCAAAGGGGGGGGGTTGACCATGATGTACTCCTTTAGGTTTTGTGTTACGGTAGGGTGAGATGTCAGATCTAGCTATTTGGGGGCATGCATTCATAGCTAGGATTCCCCTCCCGCCAACACGATTATACGAAGTGTGTGTGTGTGTCTGGGGGAGGGCTAGCGATAATAACATGTGCTTTGTGCGACAGGTGCCACATCAAAGTTGTGCATTGGGTATTTGAACATCAAACCACCGTTTTCATACATATATTTGGTCCACATGCAAGTGTGTTCGTGTTCTGACCCTTTCCCGCATTTTTTTTGCCAAATTTATAAACAGCAGACGAGTTGAATGCAGCAACAGTCTGCGATAGGGTACGAAATAGACACGGTTCCCTAGGACTACCCGTGTGCCGCGCCCCTACCCCTGTCACCCACATGATCACAGTAGATTGGGCTCCATGAGGCTTCCCTCCCCTCTCAAAAATATCTACTCCGCCGCAATCTCGAAAATATCTGTTTGATAGCACACGATTAGTATGTGTGGACCATGTGCGATGCCTGTTACTCCCGCTCTGCTTCAATCAGTAGATCCAAATTTGCAGTAGCCCCAGCATTTTACTCCCGCCTGCATCCCTTGCAATCTCAAAAATATCTGCTCGGCTGGAGTGTTTTTCTGTTTGATAGCACACGATTATTATGTTTTAACCGTGTGTGATGTTCGTTACTCCCGCCCCGCTCTGCTTCAATCTCTTGATCCAAACTTTTGGTAGCCCCGCCATTTTACTCAAGCCTAGTAAAATTTTCAGTACCCGCGGCATTTCCTCAAACACCACCATGGACCCCCTCCACACACACACCCCAAATCCTTCGCTCACCCCAAATCCACCACTCCCACACATACACACCACCCCTCCCTCGCTCGAAACCTAGCTAGGTCACCGCTGCTGCGCCGCCTCCATCGCCAACCTCTCTCGGTCTGCCCGTGCAGTTTACCCACCGATATACATACCCTCGCCGCCCTGAGTTTCTTAGATGACGCCTGCGAAACGCCCCATTTCCCACAGATCCCCATCCCCACCCCCCTCCCCCACTCCAGAGCGTCGTAGCCTAAGCCCGGCTATGCTTCCCAGGGAGCTCGAGGAGCGAATGGCCCAAAAGATCTTTACCGCGGCCTCTTCGCCCGACGTCGGTGAGGTGGCCGCCGAGGAATCTGACGACGATGAATGGACCTAGATTGAGCCTTTCAATTAGCGGGCTAGAGTATTCTGGCATGTTGCGGATGCCGGCTACGACATTGAGGTCATCGACAGTGATGGCTTGACGCGGGCTATGTCACAGGTTAAGTTGCCCACCCCTGACCCTTCGGGGTCGACAGCCGTCGATCTCATCGATGGCCCTGCCGCTGATCTCCTGCGGCTCGTTATGAACAATTTTCCATCCTTCATCGCCATGGAGTCCCTTTTATTATTTCTGAAGGACATGTTCTATGACACTGGCTTGGGATCCTCAGCTGGCAAGTCAGACCTCATCGACGGCGACCACGAGGAGGAGTCAATCTGTGACAAGTGAGGAAACCAATGATTTGTTTTCTCGAACTCCTTTTGTAGTGAGAACCTGTCCAGTATTTATTGCTATATTTGGTTGTTTGCATTACACCTTGTTTATTTCTACGGTTTTTGGTTGTTCGGTTGTTTGTAGTTAGCATATGTCCAGTTTCAATTGCCATCTTTGGTTGTTAGTATGCCTTGTTTATTTCAGCTATTCACAGTGTGATGTTCTATATGTGCTAGTATGAACTGTGCAGTTCAATTTCATCAATACCAATTTTAATAATAGCTCTATAAATGACTATATTTGGTTGCTATTAAGCATGTTGTACTCCCTCCGAATCTTTTTAGTTTGCATATAAGATTTGTCTAAAGTCAAGCCTCGTAAAGTTTGACCAACTTTGTAGAAAAACATACCAACATTCACAATATGAAATCAATATCAGTAGATGTGTCATGACTTAAATTTTCATATTCTATAACTTTAGCATGGTAGATGTTGATATTTTTTCATATAAATAAGGTCAAACTTTATGAAGTTTGACTTGAGACAATTCTTATATGCAAAGTAAAAGGACGGGAGGGAGTATTTAACATGCCTTTCCATTTGATTTAACAATGGCACTGTTTGGATACTCTAACTTAGCTAGAGGTTAGAGTTAGTTTCTAGCTCATGACAGTTAAAAGGGAGAGAGAGAGAGATTGGTGGAATAGTTGATTGTATTGCTTGAGCCTCGTGGGCATATATATAGGAGTACATGGTCATCTTGGAGTACAAGTCGAGGTAGAATAAATCCTATGATATCCTACGTTTCCTAAATAACAATGATACTCAACAATGACTAACCCTAAACTAACTCTAGCCAAAGAGGTGTTTGGATGACAGGGTTAGATTGACAATAAATGCACTAGGAGAACTAGTCCCAATTAGCACCTCTTGGGTGGGATAGTTGTTTTGGGTGGGTTAGACGCAACTAGCTTAAACTAGCCCTCATGTTTGGATACTTTAGGGCTATTTGAGCCCAAACTAGCTCAAACTAACTCCCACCCATGGATCCAAACAGGGCCATAACTAGTGTACTTAGACCTGCACAATACAAGTTTGAATGACTATGTTTGCTTGTTTTTAAATATTAGGCCTGTTGTAGTTAATAACACACCTTTCCACTTCTTGTTTTTAAATATTAGGTATTTAATAATTTTGTCTTGCACATGTAGGTCCTGCAATCAGAGGTTTTGACCCACTGTTCGACCCTTTTTGCATATGGGGAAATGAGTTGTCCTTGAATATCAGTCAAGTCAAGAAACTCAGAAAGATTGTTAGGATAAAGAAATTAGCGGCAAAAAACAACAAGATCTTTGTCTGCACAATGAAGAAGACATCAGTTCACTACAGGATGGTACTAACTATTATACCTTGGCTTTTTTATTCCTTTGCCCCATTTCCAATCTAGAGAAGATGTTTATGCACATCCTTGTTTTCAGGTCTTTCCAAAGCAGTTCACTGATGATTACCTCTCAAACCACCTGTATGGTTAGGAGGCGAGGAAGGTATTCATACAACACCCACGGTTCAATATTGAAGTCTTCCTGAAGAGGATGAAGGATGGACGGTCAATCATCCACAGGCACTGGCCTAAAGTTGCAAAGACCTTCAACATCAATGAAGGCTCAATATTCGCCTTCCGCTTCAGCAGTTTTCCAGATGAGATTCATCTGTCTATGTACCGTCTATGATGCTAATTTCGAAAGGTTATAGATGTTGCATGTGAAACTTGGTACTGGTGCAGATGTGTAATGGGGTAGCTGAGTGCTGAAGCTATATGATGTTGTACTCTGATGTATTTCAATTATGAAATCATGCTTCCTTAATACGAAAATGAAATATATTGTGTGCTAAATATGAAATGTTAATTAGAGTAATAAATGGATTATTAATAATAGGATAATTAGCTTGCTAATTGGGTTTTTCTATTGCAAACGATTATTGAGAAAACACCATGGGCGATGACCTTAGGCAACGCACACAGTTTCTAGGAATAAACCGTGTTGGATCAATGAACAATCACACACGACTTCCTCTTGAAAACTATTTGCGTTGCGTCACCTTGCGCAAATGTTTACCACATAAAAAGTGTGTGTGATGGATAGCCTATGCCACATAGTTTCTTCTACGCACCGTGTGTGATGCATTCAATAACACAAATGGTAAAATTGTTAATATCGTCTGCAATGGCAACGCTATCACAAACAATTTAATGGGGAAAATTGTGTGTGATATACATGCGAACGGAAACGTTTTCCTTGGAGTGAATGTGTGGGGTGTATATATGAACGGAAAGGTACTTCTTGGATTGACTGTGTGGAATGTACATACGAACGGAAACGTTTAGCCGGGACTAACTGTGTGGGATGCACTTACGATTGGAAACAATTTGGCATGTATAATTATATATTTTTTAATACAACTGTATGTATAATCGTATTTGATCGCTTGCCCGTCGCACACGACCTCATTTTGCCAAGCGCGTGTGGCCGGAGGGCCTATCCCCGACGGTTGTTGGGTCGTGTGGGGAGGACCCCCCCCCCCTATCGCCCACACTCACTTGGCGACGATTCCAAATGCCGTCGCGGAAAGGGGTTAAAAACCGTTTGTATAGCACCTCGATGTACCAGTGCATGAGAGTTCATCAATTTCTATAAAATAAAACCACCGTCGTGCTCTAAAAAGATATAAGTGAAGCACTAGAGCAATTGCCTAGCTCAAAATATATAAGTGAAGCACATACAGTATTCTAATAAATTCACGATTAATGTGTGTCCCTGTCAAAAGGTGTGTGCAGCAAGGATGATTGTGGTGAACTAAAAAGCAAAGACTCGAATAATACAAGACGCTCCAAGCAAAACACATATCATGTGGTGAATAAAAATATAGCCTCAAGTAAATTTACCGATGGATTGAAGACGAAAGAGGGCATGCCATCCGGGGCATCCCCAAGATTAGATGCTTGGTTGTCCTTGAATATTACCTTGGTGTACCTTGGGCATCCCCAAGCTTAGGCTCTTGCCACTCCTTATTCCATAGTCCATCAAATCTTTACCCAAAACTTGAAAACTTCACAACACAAAACTCAACAGAAAACTCGTAAGATCCGTTAGTATAACAAAATAAATCACCACTTTAGGTACTATTGTGAACTCATTCTAAATTTATATCGGTGTCATATCTACTGTATTCTAACTTCTCCAAGGTTCATACCCCCCGATACTACCCATAGATTCATCAAAATAAGCAAACAACACAATGAAAACAGAACTTGTCAAAAACAGAACAGTTTGTAGTAATCTGGAAATTTCGTATACTTCTGTAACTCCAAAAATTCTGAAAAATTAGGAAAACTTAGGAATTTTTTATATAAATATTGTGTAAAAAATTCAGATCAAAAACACACTTCTGTGATTTTTTAAATATCTGGTAATGAGCGCAAAAGTTTCTGTTTTTCAGCAAGATCAAATCAACTATCACCATAGATCATCCCAAAGGTCTTACTTGGCTCAAACACTAATTCAAACACTAAAACACAATTACTACAGAGGTAATATTGTGTATTTATTGTAAAACAGGAACAAAAACAATAAGACACAGAATAAAATTGGGTTGCCTCCCAACAAGCGCTATCATTTTATGCCCCTAGCTAGGCATAATGCATAGATCTAGGTATTGTCATCTTTGGTATGCAATTCCTCAATTGCACATCTATATCAAGCACAATAAAATCTATGGCAACATAATTCCCATTTGCAAAAATAAGAACATGATTAATCATTCCCATAGGTTTCTTAGTAGTGGAATCCGATAGATGCAAATTTAAAGAACAATTATCAATTTTATGGAAACCTAACACATCACATAAAGTTTTTGGGATAGTTGAAACGCTAGCACCCAAATAACACAAAGCATTACACTCATAATATTTAATATTAATTTTAATAGTAGGTTCCCACTCATCATAAAGCTTTCTAGGGATTGAACCTTCCAACTCAAGTTTTTCTTCAAACGATTTCACCATAGCATCAACGATATGTTTAGTAAAAGCCTTATTTTGATTATAAGCATGAGGTGAATTAAGCATGGATTGAAACAAGGAAATAAAATCTATTAAAGAACAATTATCATAATTAAAGTCCTTTAAATCCAAAAGAGTGGGTTCATCGCTACTTAAAGTTTTGACCTCTCCAATCCCACTTTTATCAATTTTTTCATAAAGATCTTCACCCTCCAAATTATTGGGACGCCTTATAGCTAAAGTTGACTCATCTCCAGTCCCATATTTATCAAGTTTTATATTAGCAAACAAATATTCAATAGGAGTCACACCAATCACCTTAAGATCTTCATCATTATTATCACAAAAACTAGAAGAACATGCTTTTTCTAGCCAATCTCTCTTAGCACGCATCCTAGTGGTTCTCTCTCTACTTTCATTCATAGAAATTTTAATAGATTTTAGAGACTCATTAATATCAATCTTGGGTGGTATAGATCTAATCTTAAAAGAATCAATCTCATGAGAAATTATGTCAACGTTCCTAGCCAAATCATCAATCTTAAGTAATTTTTCTTCTACCATAGCATTAAAAATCTTTTGAGAATTAATGAAATATTTAATATTATTCTCAAGATCAGAGGGTATTTTATTATAATTTCCATAAGAATTATTGTAGGAATTACCATAATTATTAGAGGAATTACTAGGAAATGGCCTAGGGTTAAAATTGCCTCTATACGCATTATTACCAAAATTGTTCCTAGCAACAAAATTCACATCCATAGATTCATTATTATTCTCAATCAAAGTGGATGAAGGCATATCATTAGGATCAATAGGAGCACACTTACTAGCAATCAATTTCATAAGTTCATCCATCTTTCCACTCAAAGTATTAATTTCTTCAATCGCATGCACTTTTTTACTAGTAGAAGATCTTTCCCTATGCCATTGAGAGTAATTTGCCATAATATTATCTAGGAGTTTAGTATCCTCTCCTAATGTTATTTCCATAACAAAGTACCTCCCGCGGCGGAATCTAAAAGATTTCTCGATGCAAAATTCAATCCGGCATAAAAAATTTGTATGATCATCCATAAACTTAAACCATGAGTAGGGTAATTTCTTATCATCAATTTCATCCTATCCCAAGATTGTGCAACATGTTCACGATCAAGTTGCTTAAAATTCATTATATCGTTCCTAAGGGAGATGATCTTAGCGGGAGGAAAATACTTGGAAATAAAAGCATCTTTACACTTGTTCCATGAATCAATACTATTTTTAGGCAAAGATGAAAACCAAGCTTTAGCACGATCTCGTAGTGAGAACGGAAATAGCTTCAATTTAACAATATCATTATCCACATCTTTTTTCTTTTGCATATCACACAACTCAACGTAAGTATTTAGATGGAATGCAGCATCTTCATTAGGACTACCAGAAAATTGATCCTTCATAACAAGATTCAACAAAGCGGCATTAATTTCATAATATTCCGCACTAGTGGCGGGAGCAATCAGAGTACTAATAAAATAATTATTATTAGTGTTGGAAAAATCACACAACTTGGTATTTTCTTGAGACATCGTGACAAAGCAAGCAATCTAGCACACAAGCAAACAAAAAGCAAGCGAAAAGACGAACGAAAGAAGGGCGAATAAAAAGGCAAATATTTTTGGGTTTTCTGAAAATGTTTCAGAAGTGGGGAAGAGGAAAACGAGAGGCAAATGGCAAATAATGTAAGTGCAAGAGATGAGAGTTTATGAGACGTACTTGGTAGGCTTGATGTAGAACCTCCTCGGCAACGGTGCCAGAAATTCTTCCTGCTACTTCTTGAGCTTGTGTTCATTTTTCCCTTGAAGAGGAAAGGGTGATGCAACAAAGTATAGATAAGTATTTCCCTTAGTTAAGAACCAAGGTATCAATCTAGTAGGAGTTACAAGCAAGTCCCCAATATATGCACCTGCACAAACTAACAAACACTTTCACACAACGCGAAAAAGGGGTTCTCAATCCCTTCACGGTCACTTGCAAGAGTGAGATCTAATAGAGATAGATATAAAAGATAATTAAAAGGCAAAACAAAGTAAATATAAATAAATTGCAGCAAGGTATTTTTAGGTTTTTGGTTTTATAGATCTGAAAAATATATGATGGAAAATAGACCCGGGGGCCATAGGTTTTACTAGAGGCTTCTCTCTCGAAGAAAGCATACGGTGGGTAAACAAATTACTGTTGAGCAATTGATAGAAAAGCGCAAAGTTATGAAGATATCCAAGGCAATGATCATGAATATAGGCATCACGTCCGTGACAAGTAGACCGACTCATGCCTACATCTACTACTATTACTCCACACATCGACCGGCTACTGCCTGCATCTAGAGTATTAAGTTCATAAGAACAGAGTAACGCCTTAAGCAAGATGACATGATGTAGAGGGATAGGTCCAATCAATATGGTAAAAACCCCATCTTTTTATCCATAATGGCAACAATACAAATACGTGCCTCGCTACCCCTACTGTCACTGAGTGAGGACACTGCAAGATTGGACCCATCATAAAGCACCTCTCCCATTGCAAGAAAAACCAATCTAGTTGGCCAAACCAAATCGATAGATCGGAGAGAAATACAAATCTAACTTAATCATGCATAAAAGAGTTCAGAGAAGACTCAAATAATATTCATAGATAATCTGATCATAAATCCACAATTCATCGTATCTCAACAAACGCACCGCAAAAGAAGATTACATCGAATAGATCTCCAAGAACATCGAGGAGAACATTGTATTGAAGATCAAAGAGAGAGAAGAAGCCATCTAGCTACTAGCTATGGACCCGTAGGTCTATGGTAAACTACTCACACATCATCGGAAGGGCAGCAAGGTTGGTGTAGAGGCCCTCCATGATCGAATCCCCCTCCGGCAGAGTACCGGAAAAGGCCCCAAGATGGGATCTCACGAGAATAGAAGCTTGCGGCGGCAGAAAAGTATTTTTCATGTGCCCACTGGTATAAGGGGAATATTTGAGGATTTATAGTGCTGGAGTTAGGGTTAGGGGAGTCCTGAGGGGTCCACAAACCCCTGGCCGCGCCCCCACCTGGGGCGCGCCCCTAGGTCTTGTGGCCCTCTCGTGGCTCCTCTGGCCTCATCCCGAAGCTTCGTGGGTGTCTTGTCGTCCAAGAAAAATCATCGTAAAGTTTTATTCCATTTGGACTCCATTTGGTATTGATTTTCTATAGAAGTCAAAAACTAGGAAAAAATAGCAACTGGCACTAGGCACTAGGTTAATAGGTTAGTCCCAAAAAATGATATAAAATAGCATATAAATGCGTATAAAACATCCAGGATATATAATATAATAGCATGGAACAATCAAAATTGTAGATACGTTGGAGACATATCAGCCAGCACTTGAACCACCACCACCAAGGGCGGCTCCCTGGAAACCTCCTGAGCCTGACCTGCCTGGCGGCCCATTGCCATTACAGTGATGCTGTCGAAATGATTGGTTCATGTATTCCTGCATGATATAACAGTCCTTCCAAGCATGAGAAGACGGCTTGTTAGGATAACTATGCTTTGGACATGGCGCATTAAGTGCTTCCTCATAATTCTTGGGCTTCCCCCCATTATAAGGTTGCTTACCATTGCAACGCTGATTTTTGAACCGTGTGTTGGTGTTAGCCACAAAATCTGACCCGCCGTCAGAGTGCTTGCATTTTCCCACCGTTTCCCAGGTTATTGAGATTACCATTATGACCTGGGGCATTTTGTTGCTGGCCCTTGCCACCATCATTTTTCTTGCCCTTGCCCGATTTATCATCATCAGAGCTAGGATCCTTCGTACCATCAGAATCAGTGTATCTGGTAAGCACATCCATGAGATTACCCATATCCGTGCACTTGCGTTTGAGCCGCCCTAGCTTCTGCACAAGAGGCTGAAAATGACAGTTCTTCTCCAAGATCAACACAGCTTGAGCTGCCCCAATGCTATCTAAAGAGTGGATAATGGTCGAGACCCGGCGAGCCCAATGATGGGCCGACTCATCTTCACGCTGCACACAGTGCTGCAAATCAACAATTGTCATCGGCTGCTTGCAAGTTCCTTGAAAATTCTTGATGAAGCGCTTCTTTAACTCTACCCAGGTGTTGATAGAATTGGGGGCAGGTTCTTCAACCATGTGCAAGCCGGACCCTCCAACATCATGGTGAAATATTTGGCGCATACCGCGTCGCTGACATCCAACATATCCATGGCCAGCTCATAGCTCTCGAGCCAAGTCGTAGGCTCAAGATCTGCCATATAATTGGGTACCTAGCGAGGTCCCTTAAAATCCTTAGGCATGCGCTCAGTACGTAAGCCCGGCACTAGGCATGGCACTCCGATGGTTCTGGTGCTCGACCCGGCTCCTACCGAAGCTGAAGGAATTACCAGGGGTGGCTGATAAGCCCCCTGGTTTATTGCCTCCGCTTCACGACGGGCCCTTGCACCATCCACAATTGCTTGGGCATCAGTACGTGGGTTACCGAGTGGGTTATCCTGGGGTGGGTTATGGCGTCATTCGCTGCTGGAAACTGTCGGAGACTCGGCATGCCGGCTGTAGCTACGACTTGGCAGCGGGGTCGAGTGTACACGATGCCAACTGTAAGAGTAATTAGTCTGCTGAGCAATCGCTGTCTGCAAAAGTTCAATGGTGTTCCGGGTTTCAACCGCGACCGGTGACTCACCAGTGATAGGACTCGCAGTGAGCCGGGTTGCCTCTGCTACCATGTTATCTACCGGGTTGGAGAAGTGGCCCGGTGGTGTCCAAAAGTGTTGCGGTGGTGTTTGAACAAGGCGAGGGTCAGTGGCCGGCTCTTACCTCCAGGCGGGCTCTAGATAGAGAGGTTGAGCTGCTACCCTGCTCCCAGGTACAACAGGGGTTAACTGGGGTGTAACCGGTGCTCCCGGAGTACTCGGGTCTGCCCCTGGCATGTTGAACAAATGGGCGGGCTCATAACTCAGAGGTAAACGGCTCCGGTACCTCCTCTGATGAACTACATTGGAGGCGTTCTGATCAAGGTTTAAATGCCAAGCCTCCGTCTTCAGGCGCTCTGCCTCTGCATTGATCTGAGCTTGCAATGTGGTTGTCCGGGCGTTTTCTGCGTTGATATCTTCCTGGGCCTTGGTCATCTGCTCCCGAAGCTTCGCAATCTCTGCATTGCACTCCGCTTGGTTTTCCACAGTGACCTTGGTCCCTAGTAAGTTCATCAGGGCGGTCATCAAGTCAGACAGAACTTGAGCCGGTGGCCTACCTGAGCTAGCCGTTCCAGAAGCCGGCGCCAAAAGGTCAGTTGTTGCCGCTCCCCCGGCCGCCGAAGAATTGAGAGCTGATGCCGTCCCCGCCATGAAGATGGTGACTCGGCACGACGGCTCGTAGGGGTACGGAATAATGTTGCCATCGGAACAGCCCCCAAGTCCGCCGTCATGAAGCTGGTAAATTGATTCAGTTTCTCCAGTCGAGGACTCATCATTTGAGCAGACGAGAGTCTCACCTCCAGACGCAGAATTTTCCGCAAGTTCCACCCCTTGCGTGAAGCCAACGAAGACTTGCTTTCGGCCGACTGGGATCCGAGCGGGTTGCGCGCGCCGAGCCGGCTCGACGAGGTCGGTGCAGATGTCCGGCTCGGGCTCAGATCCGCCGATCTTGCTGATGAAGACATGGATTCCGCTGAAGGGACCCGGTACCCGTACTCGATGGAGTCAGCCTCGGGGCCCCAGCCGGCGTCGTCGATGTAGAGCTTGCCGCGGTGACTCTTCGTAATCCTGCCGATGGCGTATCCCTCGATCCCTAGGAAAGAGCCCTTCAAGAACTCGAAACCACCGTGCGCTGGCCCCACGGTGGGCACCAACTGTCATGGTTTTGTCACGGCAGATGTCCTATTGTGAGGACTTAGTCGTAAGGCCATCGCAACTGGGTGGTTAGCTTGTCGGGGTTGATCGGAATCAAGAGACACGGATTTACCCAGGTTCGGCCCCTCACGATCGAGGTAATAGCCTACTTCTTGCTTGTTTGCTTATTTCTTGAGGATCAATTACAAGGGAGCGGATTCGCTCAACCTAGCTATTGATCGATTGTAACCTAGCCCTATCTGCCTCAGGGACTCGCCTTTATATGCAGGCCGAGGCCCAAGGCTTACAAGAGTTCGGGTCGTACTACGATCCGTGACCTAGTATGTTTCTCATTTGTCTTGTTTCCTAAGTAAGGAAACTCCAGGCGGTTTGCACTTCTGGGCCGAGCCGCCATCTTCGGATACTGGGCCCCAAGCCGGCCTGCTTGGTGAGCCGCCTGGCTGGTCTTGCGCCTGGGCATCCTGGCCCATCTTGAGTCTTGCTCCATCAGCCGCCACTTGGATAACCCGACCTTATTATGGAGGTCATATCATGGGGTCATATCTATCCCCAACACAAACCCTCAGCCCCGAGGGTGGACTACTCCCTCCTCATCATGGTGGCCGTCGGGATGATGAAGATGGCCTTCGGTGATGATTTCCCCCTCCGACAGGGTGCTGGAACAGGTTCCCAATTGAGTTTTCATGGATACAGAGGCTTGCGGCGGCGGAACTTCCCATCTAGGGTTATTTCTGAGGGTTTCTGTATTTATAGGATTTTTTGGCATTGGTCTCACGCTAAGATGGGCTTCGAGGGGCCCACTACCCACCACGGCACGCCCTAGGCCCCTGGCGCGCCCTGGTGCCTAGTGGCCACCTCCTTCACCTTTTGGTCCTCCCACGAAGCTTCTAGTGCCTCTTTTGTTCCAAAAAAATCATCAAAAAGTTTTGCTGCATTTGGAGAACTTTTATTTCTGCACAAAAAACAACGCCATGGTAGTTCTGCTGAAAACAGCGTCAGTTCGGGTTAGTTCCATTCAAATCATACCAAAACCATATAGAATTGTTGTAAACATGGCATGAATACTTCATAAATTATAGATACGTTGGAGACGTATCAAGAAGGTGCAAGGGAGGCCTGGGCGATGGCGAAGACCCATTATACCGGTCTGAAGACCATGGACCTAGTGGAGGTAGGACCCATGGGGCCTGATGGGGAGGAAATCCCCACTAGCAATGCATACGAAATTGTAATGCCTGCGGCGCGATTCTCGTAGAAGGATTGCGCGCTGGACACCTTAATAGACGGGCTAGACCGTGTGTAATTGTTTTGTATGACTTTATGTATCAAAGTACTTTATGTCACTTCTCAGACCGTACATCCAAACTCTGTCAGCCAGCCTTCGTCTTCCACCTCCTCGGCCAACCATACTACTGGCCAAAGTCATCAGGCCAGGTGCTTTGGGTGACAACGCAATCAGGTTGTGCGGCTCGAAAGACAAGAGGGCGACGGAAAGTTATGTTATATTACTATTTAACGTAAGAAACATCTTCCGAGGAAAATAGTTCTTCCAATAGTTCCTTTCCACGGGTGGCTGTGTTGAACACATTGTTCCAAAGACGGGTGACCTCGGAGTTAAATCCCCTGGTAGAGGTTTGCAAAGACCCTTCTATAGCACCCCAAGAATCATGCTACAGTAATCTCCCCCCTAATGGTGCCATGTAATCACCCTTTTTGCTGAGCTAATTGTTACTTGATCAAAATTCAAGTCAAACTCAAATTTAAAATAAAGTAAAATAATAATAATAATAATTATTATTATTATTCAAAAGCAAAATAAAAATGTTCGTTGGGTTGCAAATATTCACTAACTAATTTTCTTGAAGAAACCAACATTATTTGAATTAACGTTTTGTCCCTAGCAACAATTTTGTGGACCAAAATAAATGCATGAACCATTTAAATTCTAAGTGCAATTTTGACCATTTCCAAATGCCCTGAAAAATTGTGAGCAGCTTCAAAGTATTGTGTGTGATTTATTTGCAAAGTTTCATAAACAGCAAAAAACAATTGCTATGAAGGATAAATAAAATAGTAGCTAAGTAAAAGAAACAGAAAAAGGAAAAAGAAAATAAAAAGCCCCCACTGTGCACTTGGGCCTCAAGTGCACAGCGAGGCCCAGCCCACCCCGACGTTTCCCCCTTCCTCAGTTCACCAGAGGGAATCGACTAGAGACCATCCCACGGCTCTGTTAGATAAGGAGGCCACCCCCAACCCCCTTGCAAACCCTAGTCATCTTCTTTTCTCTCCCCCACCCCTCGTTCTCTTTCACCGAGCTCCACCGAATGGATTCGTCATCGTCGCGTCGTTGTTGATGTGCTCTAGGACCTCCCCGATCTATTGCGAGCTGTTCAGGAGGGTCATCGCGGTCGACCTCGTCCTCTCCATCCATCAATTCGGATGAAGACGCTGCTACGTCGTTGCAATCATCATCGCCTCCGCCCACGGCCGTCGCATCCTGCCACCTCGACCCACTACTCCGGCGCCTCCCCAAGCCCCTCCAACCTCGCCCTCACACTCTATGTGAGGCCCCGAATCGATCCCCTACTTTCCCCCTTGATTCTATCCCTGTAGCCGCTGCTCGCGTCCTCCTATGGCCACGTCCAGAGCCCTGGTCCAGCGTGGTGCGCCTCGCCCCAGCTGCGCCCCCACCGCACCACCCAGACGCCCCTTGATCGCGTGGCCACACCCGCAGCGCGCCCAGCCCGCGCTCTGCCTCACCCGGGGCTGCGCTCGTCACGCCCGCCTAAGCATCGACGGGCCCCGCCGCTCGCAGCAGCCCCCACCTCCGCCCGACCATGCCCGCCTTTGCCGCCTGCTGTTGGCCGAGCCCCCGCCTCGCTTTGCGCCCGCCTGCGCAAGTTCCATCGAGCCCACGCGCATGTGCTACCGCCCGCGTCGCTGGCCATCACGCTTGCAAGCGTCTGTGCAAGTCCGTAGCACCGCCGCCACTCAACACGCCACCGTCACTGCTACACTGCACCCCCGTCTGTCCCACGACCACCATATGATGCGCGCGGCCCCCAGATTTCCAACGGCGCCATCGGAGCATCTTCTTGTCAGCGGAAACGGCCGGTCGGCCAACTCCGGCACGCTCAGCCTCGCCGGCGATAACGTGCTAATGTGGCATCACCATGACAATTTTACCCATGGACATAGATATCCATGGATATCCGACCCGAATGGATAGGGTTTGGATATGCTTTTGTGTCCATGGATAGCACCCAAACCCGACCCGATTGCTGGTGGGTAGGGCATGGATATAATCTTGTACCCATGGGTATATCCAAATCCGACCCAGTAGTATGACTTAATGGGCAAAAATCTGCTATCCTTGCACATGTGCCACTGCAATTTTACACTTTGTTATCTAAAACATGCAAAAGAAATTACACAATCCTCATCATAACTTTTATTAGTTGACATTCAATCCCCCCTAACATACTCGAACACCCCTTCCCTTATTTTTATCTCCTTGTTAAATGACTCATCATTCTCATCTGTTAGAAAAAATACTAAATGATCTTAGGTTGTTAGTGGACCTTGATTTACCATAAGTTGATGTTTACCATAAGTGAAGCCTAGCAGGCCACGAGGTGAAGAATGGAAGAGCTTGTGTTAACATTGTGTTATGTCTTATTTATATGTCTTGAGAGGACCCAATGCATATCCAGTGGGTATGGATATCCATTGGGTTTCGACATAGACACAATTTTTCACATGTGGATTTTTTCATGGGCGGACAAAGGCAGTCTTCATGGATATGGATATGGATTTTATATTGTTCAACCCGATCCAAACCCGACCCATTGCCATCCTTAATCACCATTAGGTACCTAATGACGCAGCTAATTAGCCCATGGGTCACTTCCAATTGGGCCCCATCTGTTTTAATTAGGATAATTGATTCGGTTAAATAAAACAATCCTGTGTCACTTACAAGTAGGACCCACTTCACGGTTTAATGGATACGGTTTAGTTTATCCCCTCTCACTAACATATGGGTCCCAGTCAACTGCTGATTGGGCAGTTGACTGGCCCCACTGTCAGCCTCATACACACACTGTTGTGTGTACCTCTGGGTGCACATAGCATTTGCCCATTTAATAAAAAAATTAATTAATAAATACTGAAAATTCTAAAAATCATTTAAACTTTGAAAAATCATAGAAAATAATCTGTAACTCAGATGAAAATAATTTATATATGAAAATTGCTGAGAAAAATAAGACGAATCCAAATATGCCATCCACATACCTGTCACACCCCTCCAACACTGCAAGCATGGAACCTTCCCCTTCGGATCGTTTGACCGATAAATGTCTGGAGCCGGGAAAATATTCCCGGATATTTTCCCGCTCCGTCTGTAACGCTTAGCACTGCGTTAAGTCGCCCCTAGCACAGCGTATTGCCATGTCATGCTTTGTGATGCATTTAATTGCTCTGTTATTTATTGTGTTTCCCCTTCATCACTTCTCTTCCGGTAGACCCCGAGACCGCTGTTGATCCGGCGATCGACTACTTCACCGTTGAGGGTCTGTATCTGTCTGCAGAGCTTCCAGGCAAGCAAAAACCCCTTGATCATTCCTATATCGCCCATTCTTTCTCTCTCATGCTTGCATTAGATTTTGCTACTGTTGTTCGATAGCTCCTATTCTGATGCATAGCCTGCTTTTGTAACTTGCTATTGTTACTTTACCTTGTATCCTATATGCTTAGTATAGGTTGGTTAGTGATCCATCAGTGACCCCTCACCTTGTCCTTATTGCCCCGCTTTGTTACCGGTGACTCGATCAATGTGATCAACGACCAGAGACTGACACATCACCAGCACCCTCGCCCTTAGCTGTACGATTCTGCAGAGCTACTATCGAGTGCCGAGGGTGATACCTCTTATCCCACTTACGATGATATCTATGTAGTGTAGCACATCAAGAGTGGGTAACCGAGGGTGAATCCTCACTCACCACTCCTGATGATGCCTCTGTCGTGCATCCCCTCAAGCATGAACCATCGAGGATAATTCCTCCAAGTTCATCTTGACGGATACATCGAGTGGGAATCCATCGAGGGTGATTCCTCGGATTCCCCCCTTGATGTTATGGACACACTGTTACCTTAAATTGTTGCCCTTTCTTAACTGTTACTGCGGGACTGAAGGGACAGGTGGTACCACCCCGGTAGATGTGGATCTGAGTTCCGGATAGTCTCTTGTGAATCGGGTTAACCTGGAGGGTACCTGCGAGATAATTCTAAGGCACAGCCGGGCAGTCAGACCGCCCTAGAGAGGGATGGGACTGACCCTTGCCGTAAGTCCTCGAGACGGGGTAACAGGAGCACAGATCGTCATCACGCGCTCCCAAGACGTTAACGGGTTTGGATATGTGATCTGAGTAGGCCTCTGGCCTTTTCGCACTCACCACCATGCGGGAATAAGTATGGGCACTCGGCGTCGTACAATTCTCCTAAAGCTCTTCGGACGTCAGTGATTGAGCGGCGCGCGCCCGTTTGGACAGGAACCACCTGCGCTTGTATTAGGGGGTGGGTCTGCTCCAGGCCGCGTACGCAACATGCAGGAGTGCAAAGGGCGATGGGCCCAAGACCCCTGAGCGCTTAGGATGTAGACCGGCGTGCTGGCCTCTCTATTGAGACTAGGTAGGACTATGGTGTGTCGATCAGCCGAGGCCGAACATGACCCGGAAAAGTGTGTCCGGCCAGAGTTAATCGAGCGTGTTGGGTAAGTTGGTGCACCCCTGCGGGGAAGTATATCTATTCGAATAGTCATGTCCACGGTAACGGACGCTCGGAGTTGTATCCAGATCTATGACAACTAGAACTTGATACGGGAGACACTAAATGGATATGATGGCTCCGGTATCGCTTTCTTGCAGGGAGTCGAGGAAGGATCTCTAGGCATTGCTACTACATACTTATTACTTATGTTATACTAATCTACACTCTTCTAATGCTGCAAGATGCTAGTCTTCAATAGGCTAGCCTTCCCTCTATTCTGGCATTTCTGCAGTCTAGTCCAAAGATATAGCCCCGTTCCTTTGATACTGATGCATACTTAGTATAGATCTGATGTAAGTCTTGCGAGTACTTTGGATGAGTACTCATAGTTGCTTTGCTACCTCTTTTCCTCTCTACCCGATTGTTGTGATCAGATAACGGAGTCTAGGAGCCAGTTGATCCCGCCGATGACTACTACTACCACGACGGAGCCTACTACTACGTGGAGACCGCCGACGACCATTAGGAGGCTCCACGCAGGAGGCTTGTGCCTTTTTGATCCAGATGGCCTTGTTTTGCTAGCCTTTTTAAGGCAGACTTGTTAACTCATGTCTGTACTCAGATATTGGTGCTTCCACTGACTCTTATGTATTCGAGCCCTCGAGGCCCCTAGCTTGTAATATAAAGCGTGTGTTATTTTATTTGAGTCTAGAGTTGTGTTGTGATATCTTCCTATGAGTCTCTGATCTTGATCGTGCACTAATCATACACGCAAATGCGCATGATCAAGATCAGAGACACACGGGAAGATATCACAGCACAACTCTAGACACAAATAAAGTAACACAAACTTTATATTACAAGCCAGGGGCCTCGAGGGCTTTAATACATAAGCTCGACTACATAAGAGTTAGCGGAAGTAGCAATATCTGAGTACAGACATAAGTAAACAAGTCTGCCTCAAGAAGGCTAGCAAAACAACGCCATCTGGATCGAAAAGGCACATGCCTCCTGCCTGGGAGCCTCCTAACTACCCCTGGTCATCGGCGGTCTCCACGTAGTAGTAGGCTCCATCATGCTAGTAGTAGTCATCGGCGGGATCAACTGGCTCTTGGACTCCATCATCTAATTGCAGCAATCGGGTAGAGGGGAAAAGAGGTAGCAAAGCAACCATGAGTACTCATCCAAAGTACTCGCAAGATTTACATCAGATCTATACTGTCGGATTCGGGGTTCTGCAGACCCTTGAGAGGTTCGGAATCTGGGGTGCGTGCGAAGAACTCTCCCTCCCTAGTCTGCCTGCTCAACGATTCCACAGCCTAGCTCGACGAACCCAAGGGACAATAGACACAGTAGTTTATCCTGGTTCAGGCCACCTTGCGGTGTAATACCCTACTCCAGCTTTGTGGTGGATTGCCTCGGAGGGCTGAGGATGAACTAGTACAGAGGTGGAACGACCTCAGGAGGTGAGGTGTTCTTGAGCTCGATGAGCTGGTGAGGTGGTGAGGGTGGAATGGATCTGATCCCCCCCTATGGTGGTGGCTAAGTCCTATTTATAGTGGCCTTGGTCCTCTTCCCAAATATAGGCGGGAAGGGATCCCACAACGGCCAAATTCGAAGGGAGACAACTGGTACAAGTTATCCTGACAAAAGTAGTCTTCGCCTGCAAAAGCCTCTGGCGGTGACGCTGTAGTGGGCTCCGCGATGACCTCCGTCCTGCCGTCCTGGCGGTCCTGGTCTTGTTGCACCGATATGGAAACCTTTGCTTGATTCCCCGGGACTCCGCGCCTGCGCTTGCCTCCTTGGCACCAAAGGGGAAACTAGTACACTACGCCCGCTGGCACCCGCCTGGTCTTGGTCGTCATGGCTCACGTCAGGTGAACCTCGTGAGGTGCGGCTTGCATCGATATCTCCGCTCCTCGGGAGCCAGCCTGGGGAGGCCGCCCCTTGTGGAGGTCTTGGTGTCATCCGCCTCGCGAGGCTTGGCTCCTCGCGAGGGTCTCGAGTTGTTGTTGCTGAAGCTGGGCCGTACCAGGCCGTTGACGGAGCCACGCCATGGGCCACAGGCAGGCAAGTCTGGGCACCCTCGGTCCCAGGACACCGACAGTAGCCCCCGGGCCCAAGGCACGCTCGAACTTGGCTTCGAGGCGAAGCCAAAGGGCAAGTGCGGAGCGCCGCGGGCCCTAACCGCCTGCGGCCTCGGTTGCTGCGTGGTGATTGATGGGGCATGGGCGCCTTCGCTTCCGCACGCTACCTCGGCAACTGCTCGACTTGACGAGACCCTGCTGCATGCAGAGAAAAATCATCATTACGCGTGATCGTGGAGGCCGGCGGTCGGCCTCCCCTTGGCTATGAATGAGGAGAGGGGCAAAGCCCCCCTTGCTCGTCTCCGTCTTCTCGCCACCCACTCCTTCTTCTTCCTTCTTGCCTCGCCATCTTGCCGCGGTGCTCATGGTGCCGACGAGGAAGTTCTCTGCTGCTGAGAAGGGGAAGGCCCCTAAGGAGGGGCCCGGCTCGCCGCCGCCCAAGAGGGGACGAGGTCGCCCCCGCAAGCATGCGGCGACCCCTGTGGTGGCTCCTCGTGGACGTGGGTGCGCCTCGAGTGGCCATGGTGGTGCCTCTTCTCGCGGTGAGAGCCGCCAGGGGTGAGGCAGCCCCTGTGATGGAGGGAGGTGCGCCGTGGTCGCCCGGCCTCCTCGGCCGCGCTTCCACTCGACGGGAGTGCTCCCAGAGTTTGTCGTGTGGTCGGAGGGGCTGACCGGCACCTGGCTCTCGCTCCCCCGCTTCTTCGCGAGCGAGCTACCGGTCGCTGGCCTTGACAGCCTCTAGCTGCAAGCTGACGGCTGCTGCAGCAAGGCTTCATGGGTCGGGGTCGAAGTTTCCGCCGCCGGGAACGTGGCCCTGACCCGCGGCTGGCAGACGTTCGCCCGCGCGCGTGGCCTGAGCAGGAGGTGCACCCTCCACTTCAGGTACGACGGTGTCGCGACCCTCTATGTGAGGGTGTTTGGGGAAGATGGCCGCCGCGCAGGGTGCTGCCCCGAAGACGATGGCGGCGACGATGAGCTTGGCCTTGACGAGGGCCGTGGTGGTGCTGAGGGTGAGCTTGCCCTTGGCGACGGCCGCGGCTCATTCAGCAGCGGCGGCTCTTCCTTCGGTGAGAGCACAAGCAGCGGTGGTTACGACCAGCCGCCACGCCGCCGGGCTCGCTTCGAGGGAGGTGGCGGGTCTTCTCGCCGCCGCGCCCCGGTGAAGCAGGAGGAGGGCTCAGGCTGAGCCCGGAGAACCTCCGGAGCCGAACCTCAGGAGCTGCTGCAGTCGTGCAGGCCGCTTCTGTTTAACCTTTCCTTTCTTCTGCATTTTGAAAAAGTAGAGAGCCCTGCTAGGGCGTGTAATGAACCATGGCACTTATGCCGCTATGCTATGCTTATTGTTCTTGTGTTATGCTATGGTGTTCATGTCCCGAGTAGGTGTGGTAGGATAACTTAGCTTGGTACACCCGCGGTAGCTTCCCTCCTCGCGAGGGCACATCCTTCAGCACCTGGTGAGGCCCCCTTGCTGCCGACCTAGGAGCCGCTGGCCTCGGGAGGCATCATAAAACTGCAGGGTTTGTTAGAAAACTTGTCGGGTGCCTTGTTCTTCCTTGCGTGAGCCCTCAGGCATGACTAGTCGTGGCTTAGTTCACTGCGTCGCGGTACCCGGGGGGCATGGACTTAAGAGGGTGCGCATATCATGAGCTCAATCGAGGGCGCCTCGCGAAGATCAAGGAAGCCGAAGCTCTGGGGCAACAGGGCTTTGGCGAGGTGTGTTCGCGGCGTGGGCTAGCCCAACGCACGCACACACCTGTCCAGCCCCCGTGGGAGGTGCACGAGGGAGAGCGATGGGCAACTGCCGTTCTCCATGACCCAGAAAAAAAGCAAGCGAGGCAAGAAGAGAAAACCCAACTAGGCAATCGAGAAACGCTAGAGCTCCAAATTCCATTAAAAGGTTGCAAACCAGCCGCAGAAAGCAAGCAAATGAATAGCCGCATCCGGCACCTAGTCTAGTCTTCTCACCAGCGCGGAGCTAAGTGCTGCCACTAGGACGTGGGAGGGAGCCCCCGAGGCCGGAGGGCGGCACTCTGGAGACTCCGGGGCGTGTACAGCCCCACTCATTATTACGTGAGAGTGTCACGAGCGGAGACCTTCACAAGCGCGGGGCCTTGCTTCACGTCGCCTGACGAGGGCCCCGCCCTGCGCCTCCCCCAACCACCGTTGGGGCATCCGAAAACCAGGATGAGACCAAGGGGCAAGGGGGACGCTAGCGGTGCCCTCGGCGACTGCAGGTCACGAGCGAAGACCTTCACAGGCGCGGGGCCTTGCTCATGGGCGAATTGAGGAACACTCCCCGCCCCCTGGGCAGGAACCCCACTCCGCGCATCCTCCGGCCACCGTTGGGGCATCCGACAACCAGGACAGGACCAAGGGGCAAGGGGCCATGCGAGCGGTGGCGAGGGGGCTGTGGGCCTCCTCCGGGGGAGAGGGCTCGTCGGTGCCTTCCCCAGGAGAAGACCCGCTTCTGGCTTGCACACATCGGCGAGTTGAGGAACACTCCCCGCCCCCTGGGTAGGAACCCCGCTCCGCGCATCCCCCGGCCACCGTTGGGGCGTCCGGAAACCAGGACAGGACCAAGGGGCAAGGGGCCACGCGAGTGGTGGCGAGGGGGCTGTGGGCCTCCTCCGGGGGAGAGGGCTCGCCGGCGCCTTCCCCAGGAGAAGACCTGCTTCTGGCTTGCACACACCGGCGAGTTGAGGAACACTCCCCGCCCCCTGGGCAGGAACCCCGCTCCGCGCATCCCCCGGCCACCGTTGGGGCGTCCGAAAACCAGGACAGGACCAAGGGACAAGGGGCCACGCGAGCGGTGGCGAGGGGGCTGTGGGCCTCCTCCGGGGGAGAGGGCTCGCCGGCGCCTTCCCCAGGAGAAGACCTGCTTCTGGCTTGCACACACCAGGGTAGGGTGGTGCCGCTCATAGTCTGACTCCGAAGGTTCCTGCGAGTTAGTCGAGGGAAGAGAACATAACACATAGACGCGTCTGCTGTCCTGCCGTTGATCTTTCCGCAAGAAGATGAAGGCACTGAGGATCTGGTGAGGTGACGTGCGCGGGGTGGGCCACGAGCCAGAGCTCGATCCCTCAGATTTGTCAGCATTGCAGGGACGGACCCGAGCACAAGCGTCGTGCCAGCATGTGTAGCCTCCATTGCGGGATGAGCAGGAGGCTGGTCGGCAACGCGGGAGGCCGCGAAAGGCAACGAGCAAGCAGGTGATAATCATAAAGCGACTGATGGCAAGAATAAGGCTAGTTCTGATAGATGCAAAGCGATGCATGCCACAGGGACGAACCCACGCGGCTTGGGGATGATGTAGCCCGAGGGGCGCCCCCAACGGAGTGAATCAAGATGCAAAAGGATACAAGTCGCAGGGACAGGCCCACGTGATCTGGGGATAATGCTGCCCGAGGGGCGCCCCCAACTGAATAAACTAGAAAATGTCACCTGGTACCGTTGCTGAAGAGATGTTTGAGTAGCTGAAGATGTGTGCTGAGGAAGTCTCGCCTCACGAGTCGCCTGGGTCCTGAACCTCGGGAGGCTCTCAAGGCTTAGGAGGCTCGTGGAGAACCGTCGCCACCCCCACTAGGACCGCCTGGTGCCTGGTCTCCTGAGCCGCCAGGACGCGCCGCAGGTGGCGCTGGAAGGTGACAGCCACGTTCGGCAGGCCGTATGGCATGCGAACATAGCTGTGACGGGGGCCCTTGCACCGACCAACACGCGATGGCCAGAAGCGCTCCTGAGACGCAGCCATGTTGAGCCCGAGGTAGTCGATGCAGACGCGCAGCTCAGTATCCTTGCCAGGACAAGGAGCCGAGCCAGGTGGCGGGCAGCGGTCGCCGCGCATGGCTCTTGCCTCTTGAAGCTCCTTGGTTGCCTTGATGATGAACTCCTGAGCACCACGCACCTCGTGCCTTGTGCCCTCTTGGCGGAAGCGCGCGCTAAAGCATGCCTCCACGTGGTGCCCGAGCGCCTCCCTCGTGACATTGGCTAGTTCAGAGGCCCTCCAGAGGAGAGACCCCGAGCCCAGCCTGAGAGGGGCGTCGGGCGCGCCTTCCTATGCAAGAGAGGGGGGCGCCCCATCTGAGGGCGCTGGTCCTGAGGTGGTGCCGGTGGAGACACCGTTCTCCTAAGGCTCTTGGCGGAGCAGCTGTTTCTTCTTCTTGGGGATAGCCTCAGGAGGGTAGATGGTGCCTTCGTTGTCTGGGTCCTCAACCGCCGCGGCCTGGTAGGCGCGCTCGAGAGAGCACACCGCGTCCTTTTCCTCGTAGGCGATCGTGATGATGTCGCGGTTCCCTGGCATCTTGAGGACATTGTAGACATGATGAGACACCGCCATGAACTTGGCCAGGGCTGGGTACCCAAGGATGGCATTGTACGAAAGGCGGATGTGGGCGACGTCGAAGTCGATGAGCTCAGTGCGGTAGTTGTCGCGCTGGCCGAAGGTGACAGGGAGGCGGATCTGCCCTATTGGGGTGGTGGAGCCGTCGGTCACTCCTGAGAAGGGCTTGGTGGGCTGCAGCTGATCATAGGGCACTTGGAGGTGATCGAACGTTTCAATGGAAAGGACATTGAGCCCCGCACCGCCATCAATGAGGGTCTTGGTGACGAGGACGTTGCTGATGACGGGAGAGCAGAGCATCGGGAGGGCGCCGGCGGTTGCCGCGCACTTGAGCTGGTCTGACGAGCTGAAGGTGATGATGCACTTGGACCACCTGAGCGGGCGTGTGGCCTCGAGCCTGGGGAGAGCCGCGTACACCTCACGGGCAAACTGCTTGAAGATACGCTGGGAGGCTGGGGCCTAAGCACCGCCCAGGATGCAAGCGACGGCACGAGGCTCCTGGAAGCCCCCAACCCCCTCATCCTGGTGGTGGTCGTCATTCCTTCTTGGTGGCGGTGGCAGCTGAGGGAGGCCGGCGTTGCCCTGAGACGGTCCTCACGAGGCTGATCTCTCCAGACGCCCTCGCGAGGCTGGCCCTGCCAGCGGTCCTCACGAGGCTGGTCATGCCACTCCTGGCGAGGCCCGCGGTCGTCCCAGCGTCCTCCGCCTCGGCCTCCTCCGTGGTCGTAGCCTCGATCGTTGCGCTCGGGGCGTCGACCGAGGTGCCCGTCACGGATAGGCCTGAGCTCATGGCAGTCATTGGTGTTGTGGCTGTGTACATTGTGGAAGACGCAGAACGGACAGCTGCCCTTGGATGACTCTAGGTGGTCGCAGCCGCGCTTCATCTCTGGTTCAGCCACAAGCACGGCCGCCCCCTTGCGTTTCATGTCCTTGGCCTTGGCCTTCTTGTCTTCTGGGTCGGCCGCTGGGAGCTCGAGGAGGGAGAGGCGTCCCTCCTCAGCTCTCGCGCACTTGGTCGCCATGTTGAACATCTCCAGAGCCGTGCACAGGTCTTTGTGTATGGCGAGCTCCTCCTTCATCTTGACATCGCGGATGCCATCAGAGAATGCTGAGATGATGGCCTCGTCCGACACCTTGGGGATCTTGAGACGGATGCTGTTGAAGCGCTGGATGTACTTCTGCAGGGTTTCCCCTGACTGCTACCTGATGCGTCGTAGGTCGCCCGTGGCAGGCGGGTGGTCGCGGGTGCCCTGGAAGTTGGCGACGAAATGCTCGCGCATCTCGCCCCAGGAGGAGATCGATCCTGCGGGCAGGTTCAGGAGCCATGAGTGCGCGCCATCCTTGAGAGCCATGGGGAACCAGTTCGCCATGACCTTCCCGTCGCCGTTGGCCGCCTCGATGCTCAGCTCGTAGAGTTGCAGGAACTTAGCGGGGTCGGGGGTGCCGTCGTAGCATGGAGGCAAGTCGGGCTTGAACTTCCCCGGCCAGACGACACTACGTAGCTAGGGAGTGAAGGCTCGGCAGCCTGCGGTGGTTACGGGAGCCCAACGTGGAGGTGGTGCTTGATCTTGGCGCTCACGCGCCACCACCACAGGCGGCGTGGGGTCTTGGCATGGGGGTGCTGGGAGTGCAGGAGCATCTTCTTGCGGCCGCTGGACCTCCTGGCAGCTTGCTTCTTCGCGCGCGGGCGCCCTGCGCGGCGGGTCATGCCGTGGGGCCGCGCGCCTTGGTGCGAGGGTGACGTCTTGACGGGGAGGTGGTGGAGGCACTCCATGGTCTACGTCGCCCGGGGCAGGTGGCGGGCGAGGCAGCGAGAGAGACGGCGCAGGCGAGCCCCCTGCGGCGCTGACAAGCTCGGCGATGCGCTCGAGCCAGTCCTCGTAGAAGTCGTCGACGGGGCAGTAGCGCAAGAGCTTGCGTGCCATGAGCAATGCAGCTTGCGCGTCCGCCACCCCACGATGAGCGTGAGACGACGAGCCAGCCAGAGTCAGCGACGGAGTGGCCGTGCGCCCATCACGCCGCACGGAGGGGTGCAGCGATGAAGCTTGCTGCTCGTGCCCCGCCGGGCCGGTGGCGGCGTTAGCAGCAGGCGATGGAGAATGGCGTGGAGGCCCGCCGACGTCGCCGTCTGGGCGACGCGAACGGCGAGGGCGGCCCGACGCTCAGCACGGGCTCGACGGGCGTCAGCCATGGAAGCGGTGGAGCAGCGGCGGGTCGACCGACGGGAGAAAGGCTCCGAGGCACCCCTACATGGCATCCCAAATGTCGGATTCAGGGTTCCACAGACCCTTGAGAGGTTCGAACTCTGGGGTGCGTGCGAAGAACTCTCCCTCCCCAGTCTGCCTGCTCAATGATTCCACAGCCTAGCTCGACGAACCCAAGGGACAAGAGACACAGCAGTTTATCCTGGTTCGGGCCACCTTGCGGTGTAATACCCTACTCCAGCTTTGTGGTGGATTGCCTCGGAGGGCTGAGGATGAACTAGTACAGAGGTGGAACGACCTCAGGAGGTGAGGTGTTCTTGAGCTCGATGAGCTGGTGAGGTGGTGAGGGTGGAATGGATCTGATCCCCCCCTATGGTGGTGGCTAAGTCCTATTTATAGTGGCCTTGGTCCTCTTCCCAAATATAGGCGGGAAGGGATCCCACAACGGCCAAATTCGAAGGGAGACAACTAGTACAAGTTATCCTGACAAAAGTAGTCTTCGCCTACAAAAGCCTCGGGTGGTGACACTGCAGTGGGCTCCGTGATGACCTCCGTCCTGCCGTCATGGCGGTCCTGGTCTTGTGGCACCGATATGGAAACCTTTGCTTGATTCCTTGGGAATCCGCGCCTGCGCTTGCCTCCTTGGCACCAAAGAAGAAACTGGTACAATGCGCCCGTTGGCGCCCGCCTGGTCTTGGTCGTCATGTCTCACGTCAGGTGAACCTCGCGAGATGCGGCTTGCATCGATATCTCCGCTCCTCGGGAGCCAGCCTGGGGAGGCCGCCCCTTGTGGAGGTCTTGGTGTCGTCCGCCTCACGAGGCTTGGCCCCTTGCGAGGGTCTCGAGTTGCTGTTGCTGAAGCTGGACCGTACCAGGCCGTCGATGGAGCCACGCCATGGGCCGCAGGCAGGCAAGTCTGGGTACCCCCGGTCCTAGGACCCTGACATATACTAAGTATGCATCGCTATCAAAGAAATGAGGCTATATCTTTGGACTAGACTGCAGAAAATGCCAAAATAGAGGGAAGGCCTAGCCTATCAAAGACTAGCATCTTGTAGCATTAGAAGAGTGTGTATTAGTATAACATAAGTATGTAGTATGTAGTAGCAATGCCCAGAGATCCTTCCTGGACTCCCTGCGAGAAAGCGATCCTAGAGCCATCATATCCATTTAGTGTCTCTAGTTTTAGTTCTACTTGTAATAGATCTGGATACAACTCCGAGCGTCCGTTACCGTGGACACGGCTATTCGAATAGATATACTTCCCCGCAGGGGTGCACCAACTTACCCAACACGCTCGATTAACTCCGGCCAGACACACTTTTTCGGGTCATGTCCGGCCTCGGCTGATCGACACACTGTAGTCCTACCTAGGCTCAACAGAGAGGCCAGCATGCTGGTCTACATCATAAGCACTCAGGGGTCTTGGTCCCATCGCCCTTTGCACTCCTACGCGATGTGTACGCGGCCTAGAGCAGACCCACCCCCTAATACAAGCGCAGGTGGTTCCCGTCCAACCGGGCGCGCGCCGCTCAATCACTGACATCCGAAGAGCTTTCGGAGAATCATACGACGCCGAGTGCCCATACTTATTCCCGCGTGGTGGTTAGTGCGAAAAGGCCAGAGGCCTACTCAGGTCACATATCCAAACCCATTAGTGTCTTGGGAGCGCACGATGACGATCAGTGCTCCTGTCACCCCATCTCGAGGACTTATGGCAAGGGTCAGGCCCATTCCTCTCTAGGGCGGTCTGCCTGCCCGGCCGTGCCTCGTAATTATCTCGCGGGTACCCTCCAGGTCAACGCGACTCACAAGAGACAGTCGGGAAATCAGGTCCACCTCTACCGGGGTGGTACCACCTGTCCCTTCAGTCCTGTAGTAACAGTTAAAAAAAAGGGGCAACCGTTTAAGGTAACAGTGTGTCTGTAACATCAAGGGGGAAATCCGAGGAATCACCCTCGATGGATTCCCACTGGATGTATCTGTCAAGATGAACTTGGAGGAATCACCCTCGATGGTTCATGCTTGAGGAGATGCACGATAGAGACATCATCGGGAGTGGTGAGTGAGGATTCACCCTCGGTTAACCACTCTCAATGTGCTACACTACAGAGGTATCATCGTAAGTGGGATATGAGGTATCACCCTCGGCACTCGATAGTAGCTCTGTAGAATCGTACAGCTAAGGGGAGGTGCCGGTGATGTGTTGATCTCTGGTCGTTGATCACATTGATCGAGTCACCGGTAACAAAGCGGGGCAACAAGGACAAGGTGAGGGGTCACTGATGGATCACTAACCAACCTATACTAAGCATATAGGATATGAGGTAAAGTAACAACAGCAGGTTACAAAACAGGCTATGCATCAGAATTGGATCTATCGAACAACAGTAGCAACATCTAATGCAAGCATGAGAGAGAGAATGGGCGATATAGGAATGATCAAGGGGTTTTTGCTTGCCTGGAAGCTCTGCAGACAGATACGGACCCTCGACGGTAAAGTAGTAGATCACCGGATCAACAACGGTCTCGGGGTCTACCGGAAAAGAAGTAACGGAGGGGAAACACAATAAACAACAAAGCAATTAAATGCATCACAAAGCATGATGATGGCTCGTATCCGCGTCAGTATTTCCCCGAAGAGGAAGGGATGATGCAGTACAGCTTCGGTAGGTATTTCCCTCAGTTATGAAACCAAGGTTATCGAACCAGTAGGAGAACCAAGCAACACTATGTAAACGGTACCTGCACACAAAGAACAAATACTTGCAACTCGACGCGTAAGAGGGGTTGTCAATCCCTCTCGGGTAAAAGATAGATTGGTTTGTATGATTTTGGATAAATAGATCTCTCGATAACACAAAATAAAATAAAGAAAGAAAAAGTGCAGTAAGGTATTTTTGGGTTTTTAGAATAACAGATCTGAAAACAAAAGCAAATAAAAATAGATCTCAAAGCAAATATGATAAAGAATAGACTCGGGGGCCGTAGATTTCACTAGTGGCTTCTCTCGAGAAAAATAGCATACGGCGGGTAAACAAGTTACTGTTGGGCAATTGATAGAACTTCAAATAATTATGATGATATCTAGGCAATGATCATTATATAGGCATCACGTCCAAGATTAGTAGACCGACTCCTGCCTGCATCTACAACTACTACTCCACACGTCGACCGCTATCCAGCATGCATCTAGTGTATTAAGTTCATGGAAAAATGAAGTAATGCAATAAGAACGATGACATGATGTAGACAAGATCTATTCATGTAGGAATAGAGCCCATCTTGTTATCCTTAATAGCAAAAATTAATATGTGTCTTGCTGCCCCTTCTGTCACTGGGAAAGAACACCGCACGACCGAACCCATCACAAAACACCTCTTTCCATGGCAAGAAAAATCGATCTAGTCGGCCTAACTAAACCAAAGATTCGAAGAAGAAATACGAGGCTATAGGTAATCATGCATATAAGAGATCAAAGAAACTCAAATAACTATCATGGATAAATAGATCTGATCATAAACTCAAAGTTCAACGGATCCCAACAAACACACCGCAAAAAGAGTTACATCAAATAGATCTCCAAGAGACCATTGTATTGAGAATCAAAATAGAGAGAGGAAGCCATCTAGCTACTAACTACGGACCCGTAGGTCTACAATGAACTACTCATGCATCATCGGAGAGGCACCAATGAGGATGATGAACCCCTCTGTGATGTTGTCTAGATTAGATCTGGTGGTTCTGGAACTTACGGCGGCTGGAATTGTGTTTCGTCGACTCCCCTAGGGTTTTTGGATTTTCGGGGTATTTATAGAGCAAAGAGGCGGTGCGGGAGGCAGCCGAGGTGGGCACAACCCACCAGGGCGCGCCTGGGCCCCCAGGCGCACCCAGGTGGGTTGTGCTCCCTTGGAGCCCCCCTCCGATACTTCTTTGGCCCAACAGCTGTCTTCTGGTCCAGAAAAATTCTCCAAAAAGTTTCGCTGCGTTTGTACTCCGTTTGGTATTGATTTTCTGTGAAGTAAAAAACAAGCAAAAAACAGCAACTGGCACTGGCCACTATGTCAATAGGTTAGTCCCAAAAAATGATATAAAGTTGCTATAAAACGATTGTAAAACATCCAAGAATGATAATATAACAGCATGGAACAAGCAAAAATTATAGATACGTTGCAGACGTATCAGCATCCCCAAGCTTAATTCCTACTCATCCTCGAGTAGGTAAATGATAAAAACAGAATTTTTGATGTGGAATGCTACCTAACATGTTCATCACATATTCTTTTCTTTGTAGCATGGACATTTGGAATTTTATATGATTCAAAGCAATAGTCTAGTTTTGACATGAAGATTTCAATACTCAAGCATATCAACAAGCAACCATGTCTTTCAAAATATCAACACTAAAGCAAGTTATCCGTATCCCATTATGCTCAATCATTGAGCCATTCATGAAACACACTCGCATATTAGCTACACCCAATGCTCAAGTACGATCATAGTGCCCCTTAGTTGGTGCTTTATAAGAGAAGATGGAGACTCAAATAAAAGTAAAAATTGCATAAAGTAAATAGAAAGGCCCTTCGCAGAGGGAAGTAGAGATTTGTAGAGGTGCCAGAGCTCAAAGCAAAAAAATAGAGATAAAACATTTTGGGTGGCATGCTTTTCGTGTCAACGAAAATGATCGAGTAGTTCCCAATACTTTCCATGCTAGATATATCATAGGCGGTTCCCAAACAGAAAATAAAGTTTATTCCCTTTTCCACCATACTTTCACATTCCACGGCAAGCCATATCCACGGGTGTCGTCCATACCAACACTTTCCAAGGAATTTATTATTTGACAACATAAAGTAAATTCATTTTTTATTTCGGGTTGCCGTACTCTCATGCAATGACAACTGAATAAACACTCATCTTGAGAATAACACATCTAGCATGGAAAAATATCAGCCACCCCCTACCATTTCATGAGCGGTACAAGCACACAAAAAGGAAATTATTTTGAAAATTAGAGATGGCACATACAAATTTGCTAAGAACGGTACGGGAATACCGCATATAGGTAGGTATGGTGGACTCATATGGCAAAACTGGGTTTAAAGATTTTGGATGCACAAGTAGTATTCCTACTTATTACAAGTGAAGGCTAGCAAAAAGATTGAGAAGCATCCAACCAAGAAACGAAAAATCACATAAGCGAGCATTAAGCATAACTAACACCGAATGATGCACCACAAGTAGGATGTAATTTCATTGCATAACTATTGACTTTCGTGCTTCCAAAGGGAATCACAAACCTTAACACCAATATTCTTACTAAAGCACAATTACTCATCAACATGACTCACATATCACTATCATCAAATCGCAAAACTATTACAAAGAATCAAGTTTATTTTGTCCAATGACCTTCATGAAAGTTTTTATTATATCCCTCTTGAATATCTATCACTTTGGGACTAGTTTCATATATTGCAATTTCTTTTGGCAAGCTCAAACAAATTTAAGTGAAGAACATGAGCATAAAAAATTCATCTCTCAAAATAATATAAGTGAAGCATGAGAGAATTTCTTCAAGACGCTCCAAGCAAAACTCATGATATGTGACGAATAAAAATATAGCTCCAAGTAAAATACAGATGGTCGTTAGAAGAAAGAGGGGATGCCACTCGGGGCATCCCCAAGCTTAGTTGCTTGTTTCTCCTTGAATATTCCCTTGGGGTGCCATGGGTCATCCCCAAGCTTAGGCTTTTCTTACTCCTTATTCTTTCATCCATCGTGATCTCACCCAAAACTTGAAAACTTCAATCACACAAAACTTAACAAAACCTTCATGAGATCCGTTAGTATAAGAAAACCAATCTTTACTTTAAGTACTGTAGAAAACCCATTCAAATTTTGTTATTGCATTATATCTACTGTATTATAACTTTACCATGGCTTATACCCCCCGATAAAATCCATAGATTCATCAAAATAAGCACACAATGCAAAGAAAACAGAATCTATCAAAAACAGAACAGTCTGTAAAGACTCGAATTTTACTCATACTTCTGTAACTCCAAAAATTCTGAAACATTAGGACAACTGAGTAAATTCGTATATCAATCTTTTTTAAAAAATTCAGAATTTTTCTTCGCTTCTGTGAATCTAGACAATTATTTTACTGGACATAAAAGTTTCTATTTTTCAACAGGAACAAATCAACTATCACCAAAGCTATCCCAAAGGCTTTACTTGGCATAAACACTAATTAAAACATAAAAACACAATCATAACAGAGACATAATTGTGCAAACACTCAAGAACAGAAAGAAAAAGGCAAAAATAAATTGTATTCATTGGGTTGCCTCCCAACAAGCGCTATCGTTTTACGCCCCTAGCTAGGCATAGAGCATAGATCTAAGTATTGTCATCTTTCTTCTTATTTTCCATAGATGTGTTCTTCTCAGGAGGTTTTGCAAAAATAACTTGAAACACATTATCCATAGAAATTTTAGCATTATCAAGTTGCCCATCTACGTATCCCCTTTGGTTTCCGGCAACAATCCAAGAATATTGTTGATTAACATCATGGGAAACTTGTTGGATTATATCTAAAACGGAAATTTCCTTTTTAAGATTCTCATAAAAAACTTGATTATTTCCAAGAAAATGTCTCAACATATAATCACTATTGTAAAGGATCTCATTTATCACCAGTTTTTCATGGTTCATTCCATAAAAATCAAAAATTTCCCTAGCTTCCTGCACTATGTGATCAAATTCATTCACAAGAACTTGGGTAGCTATCTTTTTAGCTTTAGGATCCTTTATAGATGGTAGCTCATAAAACAATCTTTGCAAGGTAGGGTGAGTTTGGATAATTCTATTTTCAAGTTTCAGAACTAGTGCTGAAATAACTTCCGCATAAGATTTAGTTCTTTTAAGTATAGGAGCATCATCAAGAGTCAAATTTCCAACACAATTGAAAAATTCTTGTATATGTTCTTTTCCCATAACGTTCCCTTGCCCCAAAACAAATGTTTTAGCATCCAGATTGCTAGATCGTCCAATTTTAGGAGTAAGGCCATCATCTATTTCTGCCATACCAAAGTCACTCATGGTGACAAGTTCAAGCAAATAAGAGATCTGACTAGAAAACGGCGAACGAAAAAGAGGGCGAATAAAACGACAATTATTTTGAAGTGGGGGAGATGAAAATGAGAGGCAAATGGAAAATAATGTAAATTGCAAGAAGATGAGATTTGTGATTAGGAACCTGATAGATTTTGATGATGTCTCCCCGGCAATCGTGCCAGAAATCCTCACGTTGATGGGAGACTATCTTGACTTGATCCTCCCCGGCAACGGCGCCAGAAATCCTTTCTTGATGGCTCGTATCCACGTCAGTATTTCCCCAAAGAGGAACGGATGATGCAGTACAGCTTCGGTAGTTATTTCCCTCGGTTATGAAACCAAGGTTATGGAACCAGTAGGAGAACCGAGCAACACTATGTAAACGGTACCTGCACACAAAGAACAAATACTTGCAACCCGACACGTAAGAGGGGTTGTTAATCCCTCTCGGGTAAAAGATAGATTGGTTTGTATGATTTTGGATAAATAGATCTCTCGATAACACAAAATAAAATAAATAAAGAAAAAGTGCAGGAATGTATTTTTGGGTTTTTAGAATAATATATCTAAAAACAAAAGCAAATAAAAATAGATCTCAAAGCAAATATAATAAAGAATAGACCCAGGGGCCGTAGATTTCACTAGTGGCTTCTCTCAAGAAAATAGCATACGATGGGTAAACAAATTACTGTTGGGCAATTGATAGAACTTCAAATAAATATGACGATATCCAGGCAATGATCATTATATAGGCATCACATCCAAGATTAGTAGACCGACTCCTGCCTGCATCTACTACTATTACTCCACACATCGACCGCTATCCAGCATGCATCTAGTGTATTAAGTTCATGGAAAAATGGAGTAATGCAATAAGAACGATGACATGATGTAGACAAGATCTATTCATGTAGGAATAGACCCAATCTTGTTATCCTTAATAGCAACGATCAATACGTGTCTTGCTGCCCCTTCTGTCACTGGGAAAGAACACCGCACGACTGAACCCATCACAAAGCACCTCTTCCCATGGCAAGAAAAATCGATCTAGTCGGCCTAACTAAACCAAAGATTCGAAGAAGAAATACGATGCTATAAGTAATCATGCATATAAGAGATCAAAGAAACTCAAATAACTTTCATGGATAAATAGATCTGATCATAAACTCAAAGTTCATCTGATCCCAACAAACACACCGCAAAAAAGAGTTAAATCAAATAGATCTCCGAGAGACCATTGTATTGAGAATCAAAAGAGAGAGAGGAAGCCATCTAGCTACTAACTACGGACCCGTAGGTCTACAATGAACTACTCACACATCATCGGAGAGGCACCAATGAGGATGATGAAACCCTCCGTGATGGTGTCTAGATTGGATCTGGTGGTTCTGGAACTTGCGGCGGCTGGAATTGTGTTTTGTCGACTCCCCTAGGGTTTTTGGATTTTCGGGGTATTTATAGAGCAAAGAGGCGGTGCGGGAGGCGGCTGAGGTGGGCACAACCCACCAGGGCGCGCCTGGGCCCCCAGGCGCGCCCAGGTGGGTTGTGCTTAAGGATGGCAATGGGTTGGGTTTGGATTGGGTTGAACAATATAAAATCCATATCCATATCCATGAAGACTGCCTTTGCCCGCCCATGAAAAAATCCACATGTGAAAAATTGTGTCCATGTCGAAACCCAATGGATATCCATACCCACTGGATGTCCATTGGATCCTCTCAAGACATATAAATAAGACATAACACAATGTTAACACAAGCTCTTCCATTCTTCACCCCGTGGCATGCTAGGCTTCACTTATGGTAAACATCAACTTATGGTAAATCAACGTCCACTAATAACCTAAGATCATTTATTATTTTTTCTAACAGATGAGAATGACGAGTCATTTAACAAGGAGATAAAAATAAGGGAAGGGGTGTTCGAGTATGTTAGGGGGGATTGAATGTCAACTAATAAAAGTTATGATGACGATTGTGTAATTTCTTTTGCATGTTTATATAACAAAGTGTAAAATTGCAGTGGCACATGTGCAGGGATAGCAGATTTTTGCCCATTAAGTCATACTATTGGGTCGGGTTTGGATATACCCATGGATACAAGATTATATCCATGCCCTACCCACCAGCAATCGGGTCGGGTTTGGGTGCCGCCCATGGACACAAAAGCATATCCAAACCCTATGCATTCGGGTCGGATATCCATGGATATCCATGTCCATGGGTAAAATTGCCATCCTTAGTTGTGCTCCCCTCGGAGCCCCCCTCTGGTACTTCTTTGGCCCAACAGGTGTCTTCTGGTCCAGAAAAATTCTCCAAAAAGTTTTGCTGCGTTTGGTCTCCGTTTGGTATTGATTTTCTGCGAAGTAAAAAACATGCAAAAAACAGCAACTGGCACTGGGCACTATGTCAATAGGTTAGTCCCAAAAAATGATATAAAGTTCCTATAAAATAATTGTTAAACATCCCAGAATGATAGTATAACAACATGGAACAAGCAAAAATTATAGGTACGTTGGAAACCTATCACAGTACATGTCAATACGATGTGCTAGGGGTGACCTAACGCAGTGCTAAGCATTACAAACGGAGCGAGAAAATATCCAGGAATATTTTCCCGGCTCGAGACATTTCTCGGTCAGACGATCCGGAGGGGAAGGTTTCATGTTTGCAGTGTTGGAGGGGTGTGACAGGTATGTGGATGGCATATTCGGATTCGTCTTATTCTTCTGAGCAATTTTCATATATAAATTATTTTCATCCGAGGAAAGGGATTATTTTCTATGATTTTTCAAAGTTTAAATGATTTTTAGAATTTTTAGTATTTATTTAATTAAATTTTGTATTAAATGGACAAATGCTATGTGCACCCAGAGGTACACACAGCAGTGTGTGTATGAGGCTGACAGTGGGGCCAGTCAACTACCCAGTCAGTAGTTGACTGGTCAAAGGTCGACTGGGACCCATATGTCACTGAGAGGGGATAAACTAAACCTTATCCATTAAACAGTGAAGTGGGTCCTACTTGTAAGTGACACATGATTGTTTTATTTAACCGAATCAATTATCCCAATTAAAATAGATGGGGCCCAGTTGTAAGTGACCCATGGGGTAATTAGTTGCGGCATTAGGCACCTAATGGTGATGCCACGTCAGCAAGTTATCGCTGGCGAGGCCGAGCGCGTTGGAGTTGGCCGACCGGTCGTTTCCGGTGACGAGAGGATGCGCGGATGGCGCTGTTGGAAAGCTGGGGGCCGCACGCATCGGATGGTGGTCGTGGGATGGACGGGGGTGCAGTGTAGCAGCGACAGTGGCGTGTTGAGCGTTGCCGGTGCTACGGACTTGCACGGACGTGCGCGAGCGCGATGGCCAGTGACGCGGGCGGTAGCACAAGCGCATGGGTGCGGTGAGACTTGCGTGGGTGGGCACAGAGTAAGGCAGGGGCTCGGCCAGCAGCAAGAGGCGAGGCACGTCCACGCGCAGGCGGGCGCAACGAGCGCAGCCCCGGATGAGGCAGGTCGCGAGTTGGGCGTGCCGTGGGCATGGCCACATGAGCAAGTGGTGTCCGGGTGGTTCGACGGGGGCGAGGCACACTGCGCGGGAGCAGGGCTCCGTCCATGGCCATAGGAGGACGTGGGCGGCGGCTACAGAGATGGAATCAAGGGGGGGGGAGCAGGGGATCGATGCGGGGCCTCACAGAGAGTGCGAGGGCGAGGTTGGAGGGGCTCAGGGAGGCGCCGGAGCAGTGGGTCGAGGTGTTGGAAATATGCCCTAGAGGCAATAATAAAGTGGTTATTATTATATTTCCTTGTTGGTGATAATTGTCTATTGTTCATGCTATAATTGTATTAACCGGAAACCGTAATACATGTGTGAATACATAGATCACAGCATGTCCCTAGTAAGCCTCTAGTTGACTAGCTCGTTGATCAATAGATGGTAATTGTTTCCTGACCATGGACATTGGATGTCATTGATAACGGGATCACATCATTAGGAGAATGATGTGATGGACAAGACCCAATCCTAAGCATAGCACAAGATCGTGTAGTTCGTTTGCTAGAGCTTTTCTAATGTCAAGTATCATTTCCTTAGACCCTGAGATTGTGCAACTCCCGGATACCGTAGGAATGCTTTGGGTGTATCAAACGTCACAACGTAACTGGGTGACTATAAAGGTGCACTACAGGTATCTCCGAAAGTGTCTGTTGAGTTGGCACGAATCGAGACTGGGATTTGTCACTCCATATGACGAAGAGGTATCTCTGGGCCCACTCGGTAATGCATCATCGTATTGAGCTCAATGTGACTAAGGAGTTAGCCATGGGATCATGCGTTACGGAACGAGTAAAGAGACTTGCCGGTAACGAGATTGAACAAGGTATAAGGATACCGACGATCGAATCTCGGGCAAGTAACATACCGATGGACAAAGGGAATTGCGTACGGGATTGATTGAATCCTCGACATCGTGGTTCATCCGATGAGATCATCATGGAACATGTGGGAGCCAACATGGGTATCCAGATCCCGCTGTTGGTTATTGGCCGGAGAGATGTCTCGCTCATGTCTGCATGGTTCCCGAACCCGTAGGGTCTACACACTTAAGGTTCGGTGACGCTAGAGTTGTTATGGGAAATAGTATGTGGTTACCGAATGTTGTTCGGAGTCCCGGATGAGATCCCGGACGTCACGAGGAGTTCCGGAATGGTCCGGAGGTAAAGATTTATATATGGGAAGTCATCATACGGTCACCGGAAGTATTCGGGGGTTTGCCGGTATTGTACCGGGACCACCGAAGGGGTTCCGGGGGTCCACCGGGAGGGTCCACCTGCCCCGGAGGGCCCTATGGGTTGTATGTGGAAGGGAACCAGCCCCTAAGTGGGCTGGGCGCCATCCCCCTTAGGGCCCATGCGCCTAGGGTTGGGGGGAAACCCTAAAGGGGGCGCCCCCCTTGGCTTGGGGGGCAAGCCCCCTCCCCTTGGCCGCCGCCCCCCCTCTAGATCTCATCTAGAGGGGCCGGCCCCCTTCCCCCTTGGCCCTATAAATAGAGGGGAGGAGGGAGGGCAGCAGCACATCATCCAAGGCGCAGCCCTCCCCCTCTCCAACACCCCTCCTCCTCCGTTGAGCTTGGCGAAGCCCTGCCGGAGAACTGCAAGCTCCACCACCACGCCGTCGTGCTGCCGGAGTTGTCTTCCCCAACCTCTCCCTCCTCCTTGCTGGATCAACGCGCGGGAGACGTCATCGGGCTGCACGTGTGTTGAACGCGGAGGCGCCGTTGTTCGGCGCTTAGATCGGAATCGACCGCGATCTGAATCGCTGTGTGTACGACTCCTCCAACCACGTTCTTGCAACGCTTCCGCATCGCGATCTTCAAGGGTATGAAGATGCACTCCCCTCTCTCTCGTTGCTAGTCTCTCCATAGATTGATCTTGGCGATGCATAATTTTTTTTTTAATTTCTGCACCGATCCCCAACAGTGGCATCATGAGCTAGGTCTATGCGTAGTTTCTATGCATGAGTAGAACACAAGTTGTTGTGGGCGTCGATTTTGTCAATTTACTTGCCGTTACTAGTCTTATCTTGATTCGGCGGCATCGTGGGATGAAGCGGCCCGGACCGACCTTACACGTACGCTTACGTGAGACAGGTTCCTCCGACTGACATGCACTAGTTGCATAAGGTGGCTAGCGGGTGTTTGTCTCTCCCACTTTAGTCGGATCGGATTCGATGAAAAGGGTCCTTATGAAGGATAAATAGAAATTGGCATATCACATTGTGGTTTTGGCGTAGGTAAGAAACATTCTTGCTAGAAACCTATAGCAGCCACGTAAAAAATTTGCAACAACAATTAGAGGACGTCTAACTTGTTCTTGCAGCATATGCCGTGTGATGTGATATGGCCAAAAGGATGTGATGAATGATATATGTGATGTATGAGATTGATCATGTTCTTGTAATAGGAATCACAACTTGCATGTCGATGAGTATGACAACCGGCAGGAGCCATAGGAGTTGTCTTAATTTATTGTATGACCTGCGTGTCAATGAAAACGCCATGTAATTACTTTACTTTATTGCTAACCGTTAGCCATAGTAGTAGAAGTAATAGTTGGCGAGACAACTTCATGAAGACACGATGATGGAGATCATGATGATGGAGATCATGGTGTCATGCCGGTGACGATGATGATCATGGCGCCCCGAAGATGGAGATCAAAAGGAGCAAAATGATATTGGCCATATCATGTCACTATTTGATTGCATATGATGTTTATCATTTTATTTTACATCTTATTTGCTTAGAACGACGGTAGCATAAATAAGATGATCCCTCGCTAAAATTTCAAGAAAGTGTTTCCCCTAACTGTGCACCGTTGCGAAGGTTCGTTGTTTCGAAGCACCACGTGATGATCGGGTGTGATAGATTCTAACGTTCGAATACAACGGGTGTAAGCCAAATTTACACATGCAAAACACTTAGGTTGACTTGACGAGCCTAGCATGTACAGACATGGCCTCGGAACACGGAAGACCAAAAGGTCGAACATGAGTCGTATAGAAGATATGATCAACATAGAGATGTTCACCGTTAATGACTAGTCCGTCTCACGTGATGATCGGACACGGCCTAGTCGATTCGGATCATGTGTCACTTAGATGACTAGAGGGATGTCTATCTGAGTGGGAGTTCATTGAATAATTTGATTAGATGAACTTAATTATCATGAACTTAGTCTAAAATCTTTACAATATGTCTTGTAGATCAAATGGCCCACGCTAATGTTGCCCTCAACTTCAACGCGTTCCTAGAGAAAACCAAGCTGAAAGACGATGGTAGCAACTACACGGACTGGGTCCATAACTTGAGGATCATCCTCATAGCTGCCAAGAAAGCATATGTCCTTGAAGCACCGCTAGCTGACGCACCTGTTTTCCCAGCAACTCAAGACGTTATGAACGCCTGGCAGTCGCGTAGTGATGATTACTCCCTGGTTCAGTGCGGCATGCTTTACAGCTTAGAACCGGGGCTCCAAAAGCATTTTGAGCAACACGGAGCATATGAGATGTTCCAAGAGCTGAAAATGGTTTTCCAAGCTCATGCCCGAGTCGAGAGATATGAAGTCTCCGACAAGTTCTACAGTTGTAAGATGGAGGAGAATAGTTCTGTCAGCGAGCACATACTCAAAATGTCTGGGTTGCACAACCGCTTGTCTCAGCTGGGAGTTAATCTCCCGGATGACACGGTTGTTGACAGAATCCTTCAGTCACTTCCACCTAGCTACAAGAGCTTTGTGATGAACTTCAATATGCAGGGGATGGAAAAAACCATTCATGAGGTATATTCAATGTTGAAATCAGCGGAGGTGGAGATCAAAAAGGAACATCAAGTGTTGATGGTGAATAAAATCACTAAGTTCAAGAAAGGCAAGGGTAAAAAGAACTTCAAGAAGGACGGCAAGGGAGTTGCCGCGCCCGGTAAGCAAGCTGCCGGGAAGAAGCCAAAGAATGGACCCAAGCCTGAGACTGAGTGCTTTTATTGCAAGGGAAATGGTCACTGGAAGCGAAACTGCCCCAAGTACTTAGCGGATAAGAAGGCCGGCAATACCAAAGGTATATATGATATACATGTTATTGATGTGTACCTTACCAGCGCTCGTAGTAGCTCCTTGGTATTTGATACCGGTGCAGTTGCTCACATTTGTAACTCAAAACAGGAGCTGCGGAATAAGCAGAGACTGGCGAAGGACGAGGTGACGATGCGCGTCGGGAATGGTTCCAAGGTCGATGTGATCGCCGTCGGCACGCTACCTCTACATCTACCTTCAGGATTAGTTTTAAACCTCAATAATTGTTATTTAGTACCAGCTTTGAGCATGAACATTGTATCAGGATCTCGTTTGATGCGAGATGGCTACTCATTTAAATCCGAGAATAATGGTTGTTCTATTTATATGAGAGATATGTTTTATGGTCATGCCCCGCTGGTCAATGGTATATTTTTATTGAATCTCGAACGTGATGTCACACATATTCATAGTGTGAATGCCAAGAAATGTAAGGTTGATAATGATAGTCCCACATATTTGTGGCAATGCCGCCTTGGTCACATTGGTGTCAAGCGCATGAAGAAACTCCATGCAGATGGACTTTTGGAGTCTCTTGATTATGAATCATTTGACACGTGCGAACCATGCCTCATGGGCAAAATGACCAAGACTCCGTTCTCCGGAACAATGGAGCGAGCAACCAACTTATTGGAAATCATACATACTGATGTGTGCGGTCCAATGAGCGTTGAGGCTCGCGGTGGTTATCGTTATGTTCTCACCCTCACTGATGACTTAAGTAGATATGGGTATGTCTACTTAATGAAACACAAGTCTGAGACCTTTGAAAAGTTCAAGGAATTTCAGAGTGAGGTTGAGAATCAACGTGACAGGAAAATAAAGTTCTTACGATCAGATCGTGGAGGGGAATATTTGAGTCACGAATTTGGCACGCACTTAAGGAAATGTGGAATTGTTTCACAACTCACGCCGCCTGGAACACCTCAGCGTAATGGTGTGTCCAAACGTCGTAATCGCACTCTATTAGATATGGTGCGATCTATGATGTCTCTTACCGATCTACCGCTATCATTTTGGGGTTATGATTTAGAGACTACCGCATTCACTTTAAATAGGGCTCCGTCGAAATCCGTTGAGACGACACCGTATGAATTATGGTTTGGGAAGAAACCTAAGCTGACATTTCTGAAAGTTTGGGGATGCGATGCTTATGTCAAGAAACTTCAACCTGAAAAGCTCGAACCCAAATCGGAAAAATGCGTCTTCATAGGATACCCTAAGGAAACTATTGGGTATACCTTCTACCTTAGATCCGAAGGCAAGATCTTTGTTGCCAAGAATGGATCCTTTCTGGAGAAAGAGTTTCTCTCGAAAGAAGTAAGTGGGAGGAAAGTAGAACTTGATGAGGTACCCCCTCTTGAACCGGAGAGTAGCGCAGCTCAGGAAGATGTTTCTGTGGTGCCTGCACCGACTAGAGAGGAAGTTAAGGATGATTATCATGAAACTTCGGATCAAGTTGCTACTGAACTTCGTAGGTCCACAAGGACAAGTTCCGCACCAGAGTGGTACGGCAACCCTGTCCTGGAAATCATGTTGTTAGACAACGGTGAACCTTCGAACTATGAAGAAGCGATGGCGGGCCCGGATTCCAACAAATGGCTTGAAGCCATGAAATCCGAGATAGGATCCATGTATGAAAACGAAGTATGGACTTTGACAGACTTGCCCGATGATCGGCAAGCCATAGAGAACAAATGGATCTTTAAGAAGAAGACAGACACGGATGGTAATGTGACCATCTATAAGGCTTGACTTGTCGCTAAGGGTTATCGACAAGTTCAAGGGGTTGACTACGATGAGACCTTCTCACCCGTAGCGAAGCTGAAGTCCGTCCGAATCATGTTAGCAATTGCCGCATTCTATGATTATGAGATATGGCAAATGGACGTCAAAACGGCATTCCTTAATGGTTTCCTTAAGGAAGAACTGTATATGATGCAGCCAGAAGGTTTTGTCAATCCTAAGAATGCTGACAAGGTATGCAAGCTCCAGCGCTCAATCTATGGGCTGGTGCAAGCATCTCGGAGTTGGAACATTCGCTTTGATGAGATGATCAAAGCGTTTGGTTTTATGCAGACTTATGGAGAAGCATGTATTTACAAGAAAGTGAGTGGGAGCTCTGTAGCATTTCTCATATTATATGTGGATGACATACTATTGATGGGAAATGATATAGAACTTTTGGAAAGCATAAAGGCCTACTTGAATAAGTGTTTTTCAATGAAGGACCTTGGAGAAGCTGCTTACATATTAGGCATTAAGATCTATAGAGATAGATCGAGACGCCTCATTGGTCTTTCGCAAAGCACATACCTTGATAAGATATTGAAGAAGTTCAATATGGATCAGTCCAAGAAGGGGTTCTTGCCTGTACTGCAAGGTGTGAGATTGAGCGCGGCTCAATGCCTGACCTCGGCAGAAGATAGAGAAAAGATGAGTGTCATCCCCTATGCCTCAGCCATAGGGTCTATTATGTATGCCATGCTGTGTACCAGACCTGATGTGAACCTCGCCGTAAGTTTGGTAGGGAGGTACCAAAGTAATCCCGGCATGGAACACTGGACAGCGGTCAAGAACATCCTGAAGTACCTGAAAAGGACTAAGGATATGTTTCTCATTTATGGAGGTGACGAAGAGCTCATCGTAAAGGGTTACGTTGATGCTAGCTTCGACACAGATCTGGATGACTCCAAGTCACAAACCGGATACGTGTATATTTTGAATGGTGGGGCAGTCAGCTGGTGCAGTTGCAAGCAAAGCGTCGTGGCGGGATCTACATGTGAAGCGGAGTACATAGCAGCCTCGGAGGCAGCACAGGAAGCAGTCTGGATGAAGGAGTTCATCACCGACCTAGGAGTTATTCCCAATGCGTCGGGCCCAATGACTCTCTTCTATGACAACACTGGAGCTATTGCCCTTGCCAAGGAGCCCAGGTTTCACAAGAGGACCAGGCATATCAAGCGTCGCTTCAACTCCATTCGTGAACGTGTTCAAGATGGAGACATAGATATTTGTAAAGTGCATACGGATCTGAATGTCGCAGATCCGTTGACTAAACCTCTTCCACGAGCAAAACAAGATCAACACTAGAACTCTATGGGTGTTCGATTCATCACAATGTAACTAGATTATTGACTCTAGTGCAAGTGGGAGACTGTTGGAAATATGCCCTAGAGGCAATAATAAAGTGGTTATTATTATATTTCCTTGTTGGTGATAATTGTCTATTGTTCATGCTATAATTGTATTAACCAGAAACCGTAATACATGTGTGAATACATAGATCACAGCATGTCCCTAGTAAGCCTCTAGTTGACTAGCTCGTTGATCAATAGATGGTTATGGTTTCCTGACCATGGACATTGGATGTTATTGATAACGGGATCACATCATTAGGAGAATGATGTGATGGACAAGACCCAATCCTAAGCATAGCACAAGATCGTGTAGTTCGTTTGCTAGAGCTTTTCTAATGTCAAGTACCATTTCCTTAGACCATGAGATTGTGCAACTCCCGGATACCGTAGGAATGCTTTGGGTGTATCAAACGTCAGAACGTAACTGGGTGACTATAAAGGTGCACTACAGGTATCTCCGAAAGTGTCTGTTGAGTTGGCACGAATCGAGACTGGGATTTGTCACTCCGTATGACGGAGAGGTATCTCTGGGCCCACTCGGTAATGCATCATCGTATTGAGCTCAATGTGACTAAGGAGTTAGCCACGAGATCATGCGTTACGGAACGAGTAAAGAGACTTGCCGGTAACGAGATTGAACAAGGTATAAGGATACCGACGATCGAATCTCGGGCAAGTAACATACCGATGGACAAAGGGAATTGCGTACGGGATTGATTGAATCCTTGACATCGTGGTTCATCTGATGAGATCATCATGGAACATGTGGGAGCCAACATGGGTATCCAGATCCCGCTGTTGGTTATTGGCCGGAGAGATGTCTCGGTCATGTCTGCATGGTTCCCGAACCCGTAGGGTCTACACACTTAAGGTTCGGTGAGCTAGAGTTGTTATGGGAAAGAGTATGTGGTTACCGAATGTTGTTCGGAGTCCCGGATGAGATCCCGGACGTCACGAGGAGTTCCGGAATGGTCCGGAGGTAAAGATTTATATATGGGAAGTCATCATACGGTCACCGGAAGTATTCGGGGGTTTGCCGGTATTGTACCGGGACCATCGAAGGGGTTCCGGGGGTCCACCGGGAGGGTCCACCTGCCCTGGAGGGCCCTATGGGCTATATGTGGAAGGGAACCAGCCCCTAAGTGGGCTGGGCGCCATCCCCCTTAGGGCCCATGCGCCTAGGGTTGGGGGAAACCCTAAAGGGGGCGCCCCCCTTGGCTTGGGGGGCAAGCCCCCTCCCCTTGGCCGCCGCCCCCCCTCTAGATCTCATCTAGACGGGCCGGCCCCCTTCCCCCTTGGCCCTATAAATAGAGGGGAGGAGGGAGGGCAGCAGCACATCATCCAAGGCGCAGCCCTCCCCCTCTCCAACACCCCCTCCTCCTCCGTTGAGCTTGGCGAAGCCCTGCCGGAGAACTGCAAGCTCCACCACCACGCCGTCGTGCTGCCGGAGTTGTCTTCCCCAACCTCTCCCTCCTCCTTGCTGGATCAAGGCGCGGGAGACGTCACCGGGCTACACGTGTGTTGAATGCGGAGGCACCGTTGTTCGGCGCTTAGATCGGAATCGACCGCGATCTGAATCGCTGCGTGTACGACTCTTCCAACCGCGTTCTTGCAACGCTTCCGCATCGCGATCTTCAAGGGTATGAAGATGCACTCCCCTCTCTCTCGTTGCTAGTCTCTCCATAGATTGATCTTGGCGATGCGTAGAAATTTTTTTAATTTCTGCACCGATCCCCAACACGAGGTGGCGGGATGCGATGGCCGTGGGCGGAGGCGATGATGATGGCAACAACGTAGCGGCGTCTTCGTCCGAATTGATGAAGGAAGAGGACGAGGTCGACCACGGCGGTCCTCCTAAACAGCTCGGGGAGGTCCCGGAGCACGTCAACGACGACGCCGCGATGACGACTCTGTTTGGTGTAGCTCGGGGAAAGAGAATGATTGGTGGGGGAGAGAAAAGAAGACGGGTAGGGTTTGCAAGGGGGTTGGGGGTTGCCTCCTTATCCACCAGAGGAGCCATGGGATGGTCTCCACGGCACCATCGGTGGCCATGGCGGCCTCACTACTACAAGATGCTGCTAACGCGACACTACAGTCAGAGACCCTTCTACGAAACTGTGTGCGATGCATTAATCACAAACGGTGATGCAAAAAACCGTCAAAAATATGCAAAATGTTAGTGATGGCGGATACATCAAACACGGTTCAGATTTTAGTTCGTGTGCTATGCGGGGCATACGGTTCAGTTCAATGAACTGTTTACGATGAGGAAGAAGAACAAAAACGGGCAACCAGATGAAGGTGTGTGCGATATACGACATACAGTTCACTCGGATTAACTGTTTGTGAGTAGGCAACACAGCAGAAACGGTCAGCCAGATCAAGCTATCTGTGATTGAGGGCATACACTTCAAATGGATGAACTGTTTGCGATTAGGCAACACAACAGAAACGGTCAGCCAGATCAAGGTGTCTGCGATTGATGGCATAAACTTCACACGGATGAACTGTTTGCGATCAGCCACAACAAACAGAAACAGTTAGACAGATCAACGTGTGTGCGCTAGATGGGCACACATTCTAATTAAAAGAAGCATGCGCGATGGTAATAACGAGCGCGCACGGTTGATGGAACAAGACGTGTGCTGACATCGCCTATTGCGATGCACCCTGCAAATGCCACGTATGCGGCCGAGAACGCATGCCCACGTCACGCCGTCCGGGAATAGTGCCGCACATAGAAATTATTGAACCGTCAATAAATTTGGAGCCTGCGTCCCGTCAGATTCCAAATTACTACCACGCTATATTTAATTGCAAACCTATTCACACCGATCAAAACCTAAACGGTTTCCCACTTAGGAGCGTATTACTACTCGGTTATAAATACTACCTACTCCAAGATGACTGCACATTCCTCCTCAACTCCTCATCCACAAAAACAAACAAGTCATTCATCGTCGTTCCCTTGCGTCTGCCATGGCCCGCATGAGTTCTGGGTCGAGAGATTACTACCAGGAAGAGGCGAGCATAGAAGCGGAAGCACGAGAGATGTCCCGCCTCGCCGCGAAAGCAGCTGACATGTCCCGCCGCGCGGCCGTAGCAGCACAGAGGGCCCGCCGCACCGCTGAAGTAGCACAGAGGTCCCGCCGCGTCGTCGATGCAGCAGACTGGTCCGGCCGCACCGCGGAAGCAGCAGAAATGTCCCGCCGCGCCGCGAATGCAGCAGAGATGTCCTCCCGCACCGCGGCGACCTGGGAAAATGTCTCGCGGGCAGGCGAGGACTCTCACAGGCGCATGCGCGCTATGCTCGATGACCTGATGGGTCGGATCTCCGACTGGATGAAGCTGCAGGACGAGATGAATGCCTCGTTTGAAAATGCTACCAGCGTCATCCGGGGACTAGGGGAGGACAAGGTTAAGCTCCGCACCGAGCGCAACCTACTGAGGGTGAAGATCGCCGGAATGATGAAGCAGCACGAGGAGACCACTGCCTTGTTGAAGAGGACCAGCGTCATTGTCAAGAAACTTATGGACAAGAATGCCATGCTCCGCATCGAGCGCCAAAGGCTAGTGGAGGAATCCATGGAAGCTCTCAAGTAGCGTGAGGACACGAAAGAGCTCATCGCCGCTAGCCATGAGAACTAGTCTCTGTGGCCTGCAGCAACGCATCAAGAAAGTAGAGATCAGCGAACCAGATCGTTGTTTGTGTCTTCCTTCTTCTTTTGCCCTTGTGTATTTCGGGCGTTGCCACATGTGGCTTTTTTAATTGCCTTCCTAAATATATAAGACAATTATTATCCATTGTCATCGTCCTTATATTCATCAGTCTTGCTATAAGTCACAGTCGATGCTATATAGGTCCATTGGATCTGTCGGATTCAGGGCTCCGTAGACCCAAGAAGGTTCGAACTCTGGGGCGTATGCGAAGAACTCAACCTCTCAAGCCTACCAACTCGTCGCCCCATGGCCTAACCTAGCCGGACTCGCGTGAACAAGGAAGAAGATGAACACGGCAGTTTACCCAGGTTCGGGCCACCTTGCGGTGTAATACCCTACTCCTGCTTTGTGGTGGATTGGCCTCACGAGGGGCTGAGGATGAACTAGTACAGCGGATGAATAGCCTCGCGAGGGCTCGGGATGAGAATGAGTCGACCCCTTCTATGGTGGTGGCTAACCTATATTTATAGTGGCCTCAGTCCTCTTCCCCCAAAACGTAGGCGGGAAGGGATCCCACAGTGGCCAATTTGAAAGGGGACAAGTAGTGCATCTTATCCTGACAAAACATGGTCTTCGCCTGCAAAGCTTCTGGTTGTGACGCAATGGTGGGCTCAGCGATGACAGCCGTCTTGCCATGCTGGTGGTCTTGGTCTTGTAGCACCGAAATGGAAACCTTTGGTAGATTCCTCGGGAACCCACGCCTGTCCTTGCCTCCTTAGCACCAAAGAGGAAACTGCCTCTCTGCGCCCGCTGGCGCCCGCCTGGCCTTGGTCGTCATGGCTTGCGTCATCGTAGCCTCATGAGGCCGAGTACCTGCATAGAAATCTCTGCTCCTCGGGAGGCTACCTGGGGAGGCCGCTCCCTCGGGAGGCTGCCTGGGGAGGCCGCTCCCTTGGGAGGTCTTGGTGTCGTCGTCCTCACGAGGCCTGGCCCCACGCGAGGGTCTTGTCCTGGCGGTCTCGTAGATGGGCCTTACCAGGCCGTTGAAGGAGCCACACCGTGGGCCGCAGGCGGGCAAGTCTAGGTACCCTGGTTCCCAGAACACTGGCAGTAGCCCCCGGGCCCAAGGCGCGCTCGGGCTTGGCTTCGAGGCGAAGCCAAAGGGCATGGTCGAAGCGCCGCAGGCCCCAATCGCCTGCGGGCCAGACCAACGCGTGGCGCTTGATGGGACATGGGCGTCTCTGCTTCCCCACGTCGCCTCGGCAACTGCCCGACTTGACAACTGCCTGGTGCATGCAGCAGGGCCATTATTGCTTGGAACGTGAGAGGCCGCCGGTTAGCCTTCCTCCGCCTATAAATGGGAAAGGGGCGGAGCCCCCAGCCCATCTTCATCTTCTTGCTGCTCGCCCCTTCTTCGTCTCCATCGTCCCGCCATCTTGCTAAAGCATCCATGGCGCCGATGAGGAGGTTCTCCGCCACCGAGAAAGGAAAGGCCCCCAAGGAGGGACCTGGCTCGCCACCGCCCAAGAGGGGCCGCGGCCGTCCCTGCAAGTATGCCGCGACGCCGGCGGTGGCTCCTCGAGGGCGTGGGCGCACCCCCTCGAAGGTCGGTGACACCTCTGGCAGTCGTGGGAAGGCTCCCTCCCACGCCGGAAGCAGTCACGGCCAGGGCGGCCACAGCCAAGGGGGGAAGCATGCGTCGATCGTCCGGCCACCGCGCCTGCGATCCCATTTGGCCGACGCGTCCTCGGAGTTCGTGGTGTGGGCGGAGAGGCCGGCAGGCACCTAGTTCCAGCTCCCGTGCTTCTTTGTGGGCGCGCTGCCGGCCGAAGGGCCTGGCGGCCTCTGGCTGCAGGCCGACAGCTGCTGCAGTAAGGCCTCGTGGGTGGAGGTCAAGGTCACCCCCGCTGGCAACGTGTTCCTGAACTGTGGGTGGCAGCCATTCGCCCGCGTGCGCGGCCTGCAGGGGAGATGTACCCTCCACTTCAGGCACGACGGGGCGCCGACCCTCTACGTCCGGATCTTCGGGGAGGATGACAGGCGTCTAGGTGCTGTCTGGAGGGCGACGACAACGACGTCCACCCCTCCAACGACGACGGTCGGAGGGGCAGTGGCATCCTCGGTGGTGAACTCACCCTTGGAGACGGCCGTGGAGCCACCAGCAGCGGCGGCTCTTCCTCTGGGGAGAGCACGAGCGATGATGACTACGACGAGCTGCCACGTCACCGATCCCGGACCGGGGAGGGTGGCGAGCCAACCCGTCGCTACGCTCTCGCTCAGGAGGACGACGAGCCGCCTCGCCATCACGCTCCGGTGAAGTAGGAGGAGGACTCCGACTGAGCGCAGACGTCGCTGGAGCCAGGTCTCAGGAGCTGCGGTGGTCGCGAGGCCGCTTTTTCTTTTTTTTCTTTTTCCCTGCATCAAGATATTTAGAAGGACCTGTTGGGGCATGTAATGGACCATGGCGCCTGCGCCGTTATGTTAACGTTTTTATTTTGTATCTTAGCATTCGTGTTGCTACCAATCGACAGGTTCTTGTCGATCGTGATTAGGATAACTTAGCTTGGTGTGCTTGTGGTAGACTCCTGCGCCGTGAGGGCGTGCTCCTCCAGAGCCTGGATCCCCTGCGTGTCTCTCATTCTAGAGAGATCTTGGCGGGGATTTCCTTCTTAAGGATTCGAAGGTTCTCAGGCCTCAGGAGGCGCCCAGTGGACGCGAGGTCTCTAGTGGGCCAAGAGGATATGGGGCCTCCGGAGATGCCTCACTGGGCGTCGCGCCCCACGTGAGCCCCCGAGCGGGGACCAATCGTCACTGATACACCAGGTCGCGATGCCCGGTGAGGCCAGGAGATGAGGACTCAGGAGGGCATACATGCCCGTTGGCTCATTTAAGAGCGTCGCGCGAGGATTAGGACGCCAAAGATTAGGACACCAAGGCTTTGGCGAGGTGTGTTCGTGGGTGGACCCAGGCTTACACACCGTGCCCAGCCCCTGCTCGCAAGATGTGCGGAGAGGAGTGATGGGCAACTGCAAGAATCGAAAGAGCAAACGCTGCAAGGAGAAAAATCCCCATCCCTTTCAAATAAAGACTCGAGAACTTCAAATTTCATTCCAAGAAGTGGCAAATCGGCTACAAAAGCAAGCAAAAGAACAGCCACGTCCGGCGCCTACACTAGTCTTCTAGTATTCCCGCCAGCGCGGAGCATGGGGCTTCCACTAGGCGTGGGCATAGTCGTTGAAAGACCGTGTCGTCCGCCAGTGCGGAGCATGGGGCTTCCACTTGGGCATGGGTGGGAGCCCCCGTGAGGCCCCAGGGCGGCGCTCAGGAGACTCCGGGGTGTGTACAGCCCCACTCATTATTACGTGAGAGTGTCACGGGTAGAACTTCCGGAGATGCTGGATGTTCCAGGCATTCTGGATGGGGACCCCATCCTGCGTCTCCAGATGCGCGGCGCCAGGCCTGGAGACGTGGGCGATCTTGAACGGGCCCTCCCACATTGGCAAGAGCTTGTGAAGCCCCTCCCTGGAGAGCACCCGCCTCAGAATGAGGTCACCCACTGATACCTCTGCAGCGCTTGCTGGTACCTCGCGGCACAGAGCGAGGCTTGGCGGCGGGCCTCCTCCCCGAGCACGAGATATGTCCCCCGCGAGGCGTCCCAACATGCCTCGTCAAACGCCAAGACCCACGGGGAGCGATGTTTGACCTCATGTGGGAGGACCGCCTCAGCCCCATAGACGAGGAAGAACGGGGTCTCGCCGGTGGCTTAGTCGCGGTGGTGCGGATGGATCACAACACAGACTGAAGCTCACCGAGCCAACCCCTGCCGCAGGCCTCAAGCTTCTTCTTGAAGCTCCTCATCTTGAGGCCCCTCAAGACCTCCGCGTTGGTGCGTTCGGCCTGGCTGTTACTCCGTGGGTGTGCCACTGAAGCGTAGCATACCTGCGTTCCAAGGTTAGCACAATATGTCCTGAAGAGATTGCTCTGAGAACCATTGTCAGTGATGATATGATTGGGGACCCCAAAATGGCTCACGAGGCCCTTGATGAACTTGTTGGCCGAGCCAGTAGGAATGGTGCGCACTGGCTCCACCTCCACCCACTTGGTGAATTTGTCGATGGTGACGTAGAGGTAGAGATAGCCCCCGGCTGCTCGGGGGAACGGGCCCAAGATGTCCAGCCCCCAGACCATGAATGGCCACAAGAGCGGGATGGTCTGGAGGCTCTGAGCGGGCTGGTGGATCTGTTTGGCATGGAACTGGCAGGCCTCACAAGATCGCACCAGCTCGGTGGCATCGTTGAGCGTCGTAGGCCAGTAGAACCCACTGCGGAACACCTTGCCCACGAGGGTGCGTGATGAAGAATGGTGCCAGCAATCCCCGCCGTGGATGTCAGCCAGCAATTCGTGCCCTTGCTCCTTGGATATGCATCACAGCGAGATGTCGTTGGGGCACCTTCGGTAGAGCTCATCGTCCTGCAAGCAATAAGCGGTGGCCTAACGGGCCACGCGTTCCTCCTTCTTCGGCAGGGTGCCACAAAGCAGGTACGCCTTGAATTCTTCGGTCCAGCAACCCTCCTGAGGTTCCAACGCTAGGAGCAGGCGGGCTCCTGAGGTTGGGCCACAGGCCGGGGCACCCGAGGAGGGGGCCAGGGGCGGCTCCTCCCGAAGTAGCATTGGGCCTGCAGTGGGGGGGCGGCCGATGGTTTGAAGAGCCTTTCCTCGAAGACGCCAGGCCTCTAGGGCTCACGTCGGGATGCCCTCTTGGCGATGTCGTCTACCTCCTTGTTCGTGCCACGCGGGGCGTGCTACAATTCCAAGCCCAAGAAGCGTTTTCCAAGTTTCCGTACCTCCTCTAGGTATGCCTCCATGTGCTCGTCCCTAGGCTTGTATTCCTTGTTGGAGAAGTTGACGAGGAGCTGAGAGTCGCCCTTGATGGTGAGACGCTTGACCCCTAGGGCCGCCGCGGTCCTGAGGCCAGTGATCAGGCCCTCGTATTCCGCGATGTTGTTGGAGACCTTCTCGCCATGCTGAAAGCAGAGCTGCACAGCGTAGCATAAGTTATCCTGGGTTGGCGAGATGAGTACGGCTCCAGCCCCCGCGCCCTGTCGCGCAAATGCGTCGTCGAAGTACATGACCCAGCCATCGGGCGCCTCATCTCCGGGCGCAAGGGACCAGTCTTCACCCATCCCCCGATCAGGGGCATCCATCCATTCTGCCACAAAGTCAGCGAGGGCCGCGCCCTTGATGACCCTGGTGGTGCTGAACTCCAGCTGGAATGCCTGCACCTCGATGTTCCACTCAGCGACCCTCCCCGCGGCATTGGGGCTACGGAGCACCTTCTCCAGAGGGTACGTGAAGACGACCTTGATGGGGTGGCCTTGGAAATAGTGGCGCAGTTTCCTGGAGGCGATGAGGAGCGCGAGCAGGAGCTTCTGCGGCATGGGGTAGCGCACGCGCGTTACGCAGCACCGTGCTGATGAAGTACACCGGGTGCTCGATGAGGGAAGAGGCGTCGACGATGTCCCGCTCCGCTTGGGACGAGGGGGCCTCGGGGGCCTTGCCGTCCGATGGAGTAGTTGGTGCCTCAGGAGCGCCATCCTGAGGTGGCGATGGCGCGACTGCACGCGGGGCGCTACGCCGCGCACCCGCACCTGCACGCTCCTCCCTGACCGCCACGAGCGCCGCGCTAGCCGAGTGGGGCGTGGCGGCCAGGTAAAGCACCAAGGGCTCAAGAGGACGAGGCGCCACCATCATCGGCGGGCTCGTGAGGTACCTCTTGAGGTCTTGGAAAGCCGCCTCAGCCTCCGGAGTCCACTCGAAGGGGCCCTTCTTTTTCATCAGCTTGAAGAACGGGAGGGCGCGCTCGCCAAGCTTGGAGATGAAGCACCCCAGCGAGGTTACGCAGCCCACGAGCTTCTGCATCTCCTTGAGGGTCTGTGGCGGGCTCATCCTCTCTATTGCCTTGACCTTCTTGGGGTTAGCCTCGATCCCTCTGTGCGATACCAGGAAACCCAGCAACTTGCCGGACGGGACACCGAACACACATTTCTCCGGGTTGAGCCACAGGTTTACCTTGCGCAGGTTGGCGAACATTTCTTCCAGGTCTTCAACAAGGGTCCTTACCTCCCGTGACTTGACCACTATGTCGTCGACGTACGCCTCAGCATTCCTCCCGAGCTGCCGGCCCAGAGCGATCAATCGCTGGAAGGTCGCGTCGGCATTCCGCAGCCCAAAGGGCATGCAGGTGTAGCAGTACACCCCGCACGGGGAAAGGAAGGTTGTCTTCTCGATGTCCTGCACCACCATCTTGATCTGGTGGTAGCCCGAGAAGGCGTCCAGGAAGCACAATAGGTCGCACTCAGCAGTAGAGTCAATGATCTGATCGATGCGCGGAAGAGGGAACGGGTCCTGAGGGCACGCCTTGTTGAGGCTGGTGAAGTCGATGCACATGCGCTCCTTCCCGCCCTTCTTGGGGACGATGACTGGGTTGGTCAGCCAATCCGGGTGCCGTACTTCCCGAGTGACGCCGGCTTCTTGCAGCTTGTGGACTTCCTGGATGATGAATGATTGCTTCTCTTGGGCCTGCCGCCACGCCTTCTGCTTCACTGGGCGTGCACTGGGGCACACCATCAAATGGTGTTCGATCACATCCCGCGGGACGCCGACCAAGTCTGTCGCCTCCCATGCAAACACATCCTTGTTCGCACAGAGGAAGCCGACCAGCGCCTCTTCCTGATCTGGGGGGAGGCCGGCGCCTATGGTGAAGGTGGGGCCTGAACCTCCATCGTCGATGGGCACCTGCTTCGTCTCGGCCCGGTCTTGAGAGAACAATTGTTTCTTCTTTGCGGGCGCAGCCTTCAGGATCTCTAGAGCATCCCCAGTGCCTAGCCGCGTGGCCGTCGCGGCCTTGAAAGCGATTTTGAGGGCCAGGAGTGCATCCTTGGTGTCCCCCACCACGGTGATGATGCCGCTGCTTCCAGGCATCTTGACGACGTTGTAGCCGGGGTGCGTCGCCGCCATGAACTTGGCAAGGCCCGGATACCCAAGGATGGCATTGTACGGGAGGCCAATGTGGGCGACGTCGAAGTCGATGAGCTCGGTGCGGTAGTTGTAGCACATGCCAAAGGTGACGGGGAGGCTTATCTGCCCCAAGGGGGGTGGAGCCGTCGACCAGCCCCGAGAAGGGCTTGGTGGGCGCGAGCTGGTCGTAGGGCACTTGAAGCAGGTCGAAGGCTTCCACGGAGAGACGTTGAGGCCAGCACCACCATCGATGAGGGTCCTGGTGACCGCGACATTGCTGATGGTGGGTGGGCACATCATGGGGAGCGCACCGGCGCCGACCATGGTCCTGGGGTAATCCCTGGAGTCGAAGGTGATGTCCGTCTCAGGCGCTGCGCGGCCTGGAGGAGCCCCCTGCCGCGGCCGAGCAGCTACCACCCGATGGAGGAGCTGCTTGACGTGGCGGCCCAAGGCTGGCACCTGCGACCCGCCAAGAATGGACGCAACAGCGTGGGGCGCCGGTGCTGCAAAGCGCACGATGAATAGGCCGCGCAGCTCATCCCAGGAGGCCACCGAAGACTCCGGCAGGCTGAGCATCCAGGAGCGCGGCACGCCCGTGAGAGCCATTGGGAGCCAGTTCGCCATGACTTTGTCGTCACCGCCTGCCGCCCAGATGGCCTGCTCATACAGCTGGAGGAACTCCTCGGGGTCCGCCACGCCGTCGTACCGCGGGGGCAGTGCCGGCCTGAGCCTCTGCGACCACTGCACCCGCCGCAGGCCGGGGGTAAAGGTCCGGTGGCCCGCAGCGCCTCCGCAAGTGCCCGACGGTCTGACGGGTGGGACGGCGTCGGCTATGGGAACCATGAAGCGCGGGTGGAGCGCGGTTGGTGAAGAGGCAGAACTTCGACATGCCCCTACCTAGCGCACCAAATGTCAGATTCAGGGCTCCACAGACCCAAGAAGGTTCGAACTCTGGGGCGTGTGCGAAGAACTCAACCTCTCAAGCCTACCAACTCATCGCCCCACGGCCTAACCTAGTTGGACTCGCGTGAACAAGGAAGAAGATGAACATGGCAGTTTACCCAGGTTCAGGCCACCTTGCGGTGTAATACCCTACTCCTGCTTTGTGGTGGATTGGCCTCACGAGGGGCTGAGGATGAACTAGTACAACGGATGAATAGCCTCACGAGGGCTCGGGGTGAGAATGAGTCGACCCCTTCTACGGTGGTTGCTAACCTATATTTGTAGTGGCCTCGGTCCTCTTCCCCCAAAACGTAGGCGGGAAGGGATCCCAAAGTGGCCAATTTGAAAGGGGACAAGTAGTACATCTTATCCTGACGAAAGGTGGTCTTCGCCTACAAAGCTTCTGGTCGTGACGCAGCAGTGGGCTCGGCGATGACATCCGTCCTGCCGTGCTGGTGGTCTTGGTCTTGTAGCACCAGAATGAAAATCTTTGGTAGATTCCTCGGGAACGCAAGCCTGTCCTTGCCTCCTTAGCACCAAAGAGGAAACTGCCTCCTCTGCGCCCGCTGGCGCCCGCCTGGCCTTGGTCGTCATGGCATGCGTCATCGCAGCCTCATGAGGCCGGGTACCTACATAGAAATCTCTGCTCCTCGAGAGGCTGCCTGGGGAGGCCGCTCCCTCGGGAGGTCTTGGTGTCGTCCTCCTTGCGAGGTCTGGCCCCTCGCGAGGGTCTTGTCCTAGCGGTCTCGTAGATGGGCCATATCAGGCCGTCGAAGGAGCCACGTCGTGGGCCGCAGGCAGGCAAGTCTGGGTACCCTGGTTCCCAGAACACCGACGGGATCTTACATCAAGATCCGTGCAAAACTTTCTTTTTAGATTTTCTTTTTTCTCTCTTAAATCTCAGTCGACTGAGATATAGCCATGCCATTAAACAGGGGCTCGGGCACCATTAATGGAGATGTTGGGAGAGAGGTGGGCGGCAGATAGAGGTCAAAGGGCTCTCCTTCCGATGAGCACGAGCAGGGGTCTGATCGCATTCCTCCCGTACTCAAATAGCTACCCCGCACGGCACCTCCTAGCCAATAAAAAAAGGGATGCGTGGTAACTCGTAAATGGTAAGTAGAATGCCCCCGGTTTCAATAATACTTGTGTTTCCGATTGTAACATGACAGCACTTGTTCCAAAATGACTTTGTTGATTGTTAATGTGTGCGCCTTTGCAAATCGGACAAAAAATTTACCACAGCATGTTGGTGCCATGCCATGACACCATGCCAAGTTTCATGATTTTCAGGCAAATTTTGGATTTACGGGAATTTTAAAACCAAGTTTCTTGATGTTTTCGGCTGAGCCAAGACACCCATATGTTTGAATTCCATTCCCATTTCTTGCATGTGACCTAGAAATTCACCCAAGTACACATAAATGATTTTTCAACTAACTTTGGCGCACTGGAGCATGTGCTTGTAGTTCAAATTTGAATTATGTGCATTAAATGCCTAGAAATTCAATTAATGTATAAAAAAGGCCAAACAAACCCGGAGTAATTCCAAAATTTAGCACGAAACTCCTATTGGTCTAAGCTGCCTGTGTAAAAAAATCAAGGCGGGAGAAGGCAGTGTATGTCGTTTCGCACACGGAGGTGACACGCTCCTTCTCGGAACCACGAGCCTTCTTGAGAGAAGCTCCGGTTTGCAAGAAGCTTATACCAAAGCTTGTCCCAATTCGGCCACAAAAAATTACCACAGCATGTTGGTGCCATGTCATGACACCATGCCAAGTTTCATGATTTTCATGCGTGTTTTGGATTTACAGGAGTTAAAAAACCAAGTTTCTCAACATTTCCGGCTGAGCCACGACGCCCAGATGTTTGAATTTCATTCCCATTTCTTGCATGGGACCTAGAAATTCACCCAAGGACACACATGTGATTTTTCAACCAACTTTGGTGCACTGGAGCATGTGCTTGTAGTTCAAATTTGAATTATGCACATTAAAAGCCCAAAAACTCAATTAATGTATAAAAAGGCCAAACGTGTTGGGGAACGTGCAATTTCAAAAAAATTCCTATGCTCACTCAAGATCTATCTAGGAGATGCATAGCAACAAGAGGGGAGAGTGTGTCCATGTACCCTCGTAGACCGAAAGCGGAAGCGTTAGCTTAACGCGGTTGATGTAGTCGAACGTCTTCGCGATCCAACCGATCAAGCACCGAACATACGGCACCTCCGAGTTCAGCACACGTTCAGCTCGATGACGTCCCTCGAACTCTTGATCCAGCAGAAGGTCGAGGGAGAGTTTCGTCAGCACGATGGCGTGGCGACGGTGTTGATGATGTGATCCGCGCAGGGCTTCGCCTAAGCACTACGACGCAATGACCGGAGGAGTAAACTGTGGAGGGGGGCACCGCACAGGGCTAAGAGAACAATTGATTTAGCTTTGGGGTGCCCCCTGCCCACGTATATAAAGGAGGGGGGAAGAGAGGTCGGTGGCCAGGAGGGGCGCGCCATGGGGGGAGTCCTACTTGGACTCCTAGTCCAAGTAGGATTCGCCCCCCCCCCCTTTTTCCTTTCTTCCACCGGAGGGAAAAGGAAGGAGAGGGAGAGGGAAAGGGAAGGGGGGCGCCGCCCCCTCCTCCTTGTCCTATTCGGACTCCCTAGGAGGGGGGCGCGCGGCCACCCCCTGCGGGCTTCCCTCTCTCTCCCTTAGGCCCATGTTGGCCCAACACTTCCCCGGGGGGTTCCGGTAACCCCTCGGTACTCCAAAAAATACCCGAATTACTCCGGAACCATTCCGGTGTCTGAATATAACCTTCCAATATATCAATCTTTACCTCTCGACCATTTCAAGACTCCTCGTCATGTCAGTGATCTCATCCGGGACTCCAAACAAACTTCGGTCACCAAAACACATAACTCATAATACAAATCGTCATCGAACATTAAGCGTGCGGACCCTACGGGTTCGAGAACTATGTAGACATGACCGAGACACATCTCCGATCAATAACCAATAGCGGAACCTGGATGCTCATATTGGCTCCTACATATTCTACGAAGATCTTTATCGGTCAAACCGCATAACAATATACGTCATTCCCTTTGTCATCGGTATGTTACTTGCCCGAGATTCGATCGTCGGTATCATCATACCTAGTTCAATCTCGTTACCGGCAAGTCTATTTACTCGTTCCGTAATGCATCATCCTGTAACTAACTCATTAGTCACATTGCTTGCAAGGCTTATAGTGATGTGCATTACTGAGAGGGCCCAAAGATACCTCTCCGATACACGGAGTGACAAATCCTAATCTTGATCTATGCCAACCCAACAAACACCTTTGGAGACACCTGTAGAGCATCTTTATAATCACCCAGTTACGTTGTGACGTTTGATAGCACACAAAGTGTTCCTCCGGTATTCGGGAGTTGCATTATCTCATAGTCAGAGGAACATGTATAAGTCATGAAGAAAGCAATAGCAATAAAACTAAACGATCAATATGCTAAGCTAACGGATGGGTGGTTTCCATCACATCATTCTCTAATGATGTGATCCTGTTCATCAAATGACAACACATGTCTATGGTTAGGAAACATAACCATCTTTGATAAACAAGCTAGTCAAGTAGAGGCATACTAGGGACACTCTGTTTGTCTATGTATTCACACATGCACTAAGTTTCCGGTTAATACAATTCTAGCATGAATAATAAACATTTATCATGATATAAGGAAATATAAATAACAACTTTTATTATTGCCTCTAGGGCATATTTCCTTCAAAACAAACCTAGAATAATTCCAAATTTTAACACGGCACTCATATAGTTCTATGTTGCCTCTGTAAAAAATCAAGGGGGGGAGGCAGCGTATATCGTTTCGCACACAAAGGTGACACGTTCCCTCTCGAAACCATGAGTCTTCTTGAGAGAAGCTCCGGTTTGCAAGAAGCTTATACCAAAACTTGTCCCAATTCGGCCAATTTTTTTACCACAGCATGTTGGTGCCATGAAATGACACCATGCCAAGTTTCATGATTTTCAGGCGAGTTTGAATTTACAGGAATTTAAAAAACCAAGTTTCTCAATGTTACCGGCCAAGCCACGACGCCTAGATATTTGAATTTCATTCCCATTTCTTGCATGGGACCTAGAAATTCACCCAAGGACACACATGTGATTTTTCAACCAACCTTGGTGCACTGGAGCATGTGCTTGTAGTTCAAATTTGAATTATTCACATTAAATGCCCAGAAACTCAATTAATGCACAAAAAGGGCCAAACAAACCCGGAATAATTCCAAATTTTAACACAACACTCATATAGTTCTATGTTTGCTCAGTAAAAAAATCAAGAGGGGGGGCAGCGTATGTCGTTTTGCACACAAAGGTGACACGTTCCCTCTCGAAACCACACGCCTTCTTGAGAGAAGCTCCAATTTGCAAGAAGCTTATACCAAAACTTGTCCCAATTCGGCCAACTTTTTTACCACAACATGTTGGTGCCATGAAATGACACCATGCCAAGTTTCATGATTTTTAGGCGAGTTTGGGATTCACAGGAATTTAAAAACCAAGTTTCTCAATGTTTCCGGCCGAGCCACGACACCCAGATGTTTGAATTTCATTCCCATTCTTGCATGGGACCTATAAATTCACCCAAAGACACACATGTGATTTTTCAACAAACTTTGGTGCACTGGAGCATGTGCTTGTAGTTCAAATTTGAATTATGCACATTAAATGCCTAGAAACTCAATTAATGCATAAAAATGCCAAACGAACCCGGAATAATTACAAATTTTAACACAAAACTCATATAGTTGCATGTTCACTGTAGATAAATGTTCTAGCAATTCAAACACCATCCTTTCCCTCCGTAACACCATTTTTTCTTTCAAAACAGAATGAAAAAATCAGGTATACCACAAACAGTTTACTAGGAAGAATCATGTGGGATGCGATATAAAATATCTTGGCGCATCGTCTTGTCTAGCTTACGCAGGAAGCTTCGTCGTCTACAGTCCATTGCCCGCGCTTGAACCACACTTGCACGCCAGTTTCTCGCGGCACCGAGCGAAATTTTTCTGCCACCGCGAAAATATCTATCTCCTCGCCCCCACCCCACCAAAAGCCACATTTCCACTGTTCCTCCTTGCTTTCCAAGTTCAAACCTTCACTATTGCTTACTGGGAGCATCGCCTCCTCGCCGGCGACCCTTCTTCTTGTAGCGCCGCCTCCTCACCGGCGACCCTTCTTCTTGCAGGGCCGCCTCCTCGCCGGCGACCCTTCTTCTTGCAGCGCCACCTCCTCGCCGGTGACCCTTCTTCTTGCTGCGTGGCCTTGTTAATATGGTCAGGTAATCCACACCCCACCCACACCATCCTCCTCATTCCCCGTCCCACATGCCCCGACCAATGATGCGACACCTTCCTCCGAAATCACTGGCCCCGTCCTCCAATTAAGCGCCGCCCACAGCCATTTTGCACGCAGCATAACGTGGAGCTCAGTAGCATCTAGCAGCGGAGAAGTAAATCGCGGCCGCACACGCTGACGAGGTCGCTATATGGCTGCGATGCGTGCCGACCGCCAGATCTTGGAGGAGCACCTCGTCTTCGAGGCCATCGTCGACATCGCCACGCGGTTGTCTACTTTAAAATACAGTTCGTGATGTTTTCTGGAGGCCACTGCCAGTGCCTTCTAGTGATTTGTCCTCTATAATGTTAATATGCAATCTGATATTCTGAAATGTAATGTTCAGTTAACAGTTTGGTCCAACAATTGCTACATTTCATAGTACTGTTCTCAAGCATTCTTGGTTTCGTTAACTGTCTTATCTTCTAGTATATGTTCTATTCTGCAATGTCGTGCTTAGTTAACTATTTTGGTTCATTTGGTCTACTATCCAGTTAACTGTTTAGTTCAATTCTGCAATTTGATTTTCATTTGTTGTGGGTACAATTTTGTATTCTTATGCATGTGAGAAATAAATCAAATTTGGATGTACTCAATACATATTCTACTGATAGTATGGCAACTCTCAGTTAACCTGATCAAGATCTTCCTTATATGTGTTGCAGGGAAACAATGGGAGACACTGCGGTTTACCATTGAGGTTTGCTCATGCATGGTCCTTTCGCTAATAGCACATTATTGTGTAGTTGCAGGAATCATTCCAATATTTAGGTTTCTTACAATTTGGTCTTGCACATGTAGGTCCTGCTGTCAGAGGCTTAGACCCACTGTTCGACCCATTTTGCATATGGGGAAATGAGATGTCTATGAATATCAGTCAAGTCAAGAAACTCAGAAAGATTGTTAGGATAAAGAAACTTGCGACGAATAACATCAAGATCTTTGTTTGCACAATGAAGAAGACATCAGTCAACTATAGGATGGTACTAACTCTTTTACCTTGTTTTTACCCCTTGCGCCATTTCAAAATTTATAACACTGATTTATGCATATCTTTGTTTTTAGTACTTTTCAAAGCAGTTCACCGATGATTACCTCTCAAACCACCTGCATGGTCAAGAGGCGAGGAAGGTATTCATTCAACACCCATGGTACAATATTGAAATCTTCCTGAAGAGGATGAAGGTTGGGCGAGCAGTTATCCATAGCCACTGGCCTAAAGTTGCAAGGACATTCAACATCACTAAAGGCTCAATATTCGCCTTCCGCTTCTGTAGTTTCCCAGATGAGATTCATCTGTCTATTTACCGTGTATGATGCTACTTTTCCAAAGGTTTTCGATGTTGCATGTGAAACTTGGTGATGTTGTGTAATGGCGTAGCTAGCTATATCCCTCTTTGGTGTACCTGAGTGCTGAAGGTATCTGATGTAATTCGATTATGAAATCCTGGTTACCATTATACGGATATGAAATATATGGTGTGCTTTATAAGAAATGTCAATTTGATTACTATATGGATTATCAAATAATAGGCTAATTACCCTGCTTATTGGGGTTTTCTATTGCAGACGGTTACTTGGACAACACCGTGGGTGATGAACTCAAAGAACCCACATGGTTTCTAGAAAGTAGGCGTGTTGGATCAACTAACAATCACACACAGCTCCCAGCAGAGAACTATTTGCGTTAGGCCACCTTTCACAAATGTTTCCACACAAAAAACTATGTGTGATATACATACGAACGGAAACGTTTTTTGGGATTCACTGTGTGGGATGTACATACAAACAAAAATGATTGGGCTTCGATGCCTCGCTCGATCACACACGAGCTCATTTTGCCCCTGCCTGTGTGGCCAGAGGGCCTATCCCCGACGGTTTCTGGGTCGTGTGGGAAGGACCCCCCTATCGCACACACTCACTAGGTGACGGTTTAAAACTCCGTCGTGGAAAGGGGGTAAAAACCGTTTGTATAGCATGTCTCTGCACCAATGCCTAGATGGCCGCCACGAGGCCCTCTGGTGAACAAAGGAAGGGGGAGACGCCGGGGTGGGCTGGGCCTCATTATGCACTTGAGGCCCAAGTGCACAGTGGGGCCTTTTATTTTCTTTTTCCTTTTTCTGTTTCTTTTACTTAACTACTATTTTATTTATCCTTCATACAATTAATTTTTGTTGTTTATGAAACTTTGCAAATAAATCATACACAATACTTTGAAGTTGCTCACAATTTTTAGGGCATTTGGAAATGCTTAAAATTGCACTTAGAATTTAAATGGCTTCATACATTTATTTTGGTCCACAAATTTGTTGCTAGGTACAAAATATTAATTCAAATAATGTTGGTTTCTTCAAGAAAATTAGTTAGTGAATATTTGCAACCCAACAAACAATTTTTTTTTTGCATAAATGTTATTATTATTATTTTACTTTATTTTAAATTTAAGTTTGACTTGAATTTTGATCAAGTGACAATTAGCTCAGCAAAAAGGGTGATGACATGGCGCCATTATGGGGGAGATTAGTGTAGTATGATTCTTGGGGTGTTACAAATCTCCTCCACTACAACAAATCTCGTCCCGGGACTTAATAGGTAGAGTTAAGGGGAAGGAATTGGTTACGAAATTCGAACGTATCTTCTCGTTCTTGGTTGCTCTTCTTGAAGAAGTTGGTCCCTTTCGTTGATGTCCTCATTTCTCTGCTTTAGGTCGTCATGGTGAAGTCGTCATCCTTTCATCGTACTTACGAAGGACAAGGGGTAACTTCGAAAGAATGGACCTTGCAAGGTTTGGTAGATAGCTCAAAGAATGTGGTAGAAAGTATCTCTCGAATTGAACTTAAGAGAACATCGAGACCAAAATAAGAAGGTACAATAAGAAGTTTCAAGCAGATAGACAATGTTCAATGCCTGAAACAGAGCATGAAAAGGGGTTCAGAGCAACGAAAAAATATTGCGCCTGATACTAGAATAGATCATCCCTAGGACGGTGGCTCATGAATTACATATGAAGCCAAGCGCGAGGAATATCTTTGGAAACAGGGATGTACAAGAGTCAAGTTTCGATCATGTGGAACTGTGGTTAGTGTGGATTAAAAGTAGGAAGGGCGGTGACATCTTGCACGGTCATGATACTAAGGCATGTCAGAGGAAAGATGGTCAACTATGTTGGCATCAATGTCGGTACCAAGGGCGGGGGACGAAGAGAACCATTTTCCTGCTTGCAAGGCGAGGTGGACTAATAGGCAAAGTTCACGTCCACCGGTGGTTACCGGAATGTCATCAACAATAGTAACAGGGTCTTACTGACAGAGTTGTACACCGAGGTGCTTACTTAAGCAGGGATTTATTACTGCTTATATCATATACATCACAAGAAAGGTTAAACAAACCAATGGAAAGGAAAAAGTGATTATAAGATTTAAACAGAGCAATGGAAAGGAAAATTTGTATACACGAGTATTAGGTTAGACTTTGAATACACAAAGGATCCATCAGGAACAACTTATAAAATAATTCATACAATTTCCCCTTGGAGGAATGGCTAATCTTGTTGAACAAGATACTATAACAACAGGTCCTCCGGCCAGGTGTGCTAGGCATGACATCATCTTACCGGGTTACATAAAGACCAATGTTATAATTCTTGGAAGATGTTCCAACCATCATATCTGCCCGAGATTCAGATCTGATTGATTGGGATGATTCCATAGGAAGCGAAACAAAACTTTCTCATATTCACGGCAGCAAAATGCACGTGAACATAGTGAAAAACTCTTCTTTTATTGAACATATACTTCATGCTCATCATGAACCATAGAGAAGATGAGGATGTGGCTGATGGGCTCAGCAACAATTCATCAAGATTCCTTAAGGATGGATTCCCAAATTATATGAACAAGGAGATAGCATTTGTCAGATCAAATGATATAATGACGTATGCTCGAGAAAAACATCCACAATTAAACATTGGTTGAAAGGTGCACCCAGAAATCTGGACTAGGTAGCATGATCAATGTTAGAATATTGATTCAATAGCCAATACACAAAGCATGAAATTATCGTCCATTAACTCCAAAGCAACAAGGTTGGCAGTAGTACTGAATCTAGGCATCACCGTTCACTTGTTGGTATTCCGGTTAGTAACAACACAGGGACCAAGAAATGAATGGAGATGGTGAGAGGTATCACTTGTATCAAGGATTCTTAAGAGGTGGTGAAATTCTCACAACATTCTTGACATAAAAGATGGTAATACTCCAAGGTAGAACATAACATCAGTTGGATAGCAAAGAGCTCCATAACATGAACAAGTTTGTGTTGGAAAGAAGGTAAGGATGTTGTGGATGACAACACAAATTATCGAGGGGCAAGGATGGTATTTCTCATCATGAATTCGACTGATATCCTGGAAGATCTCAGAATGTTGATGATGATCATGACACATTTGTCGAGGGGTTTCATGAAGATGTAATCGATCATCGACGACATCAAGCAAAAGGGGTGAAGCGAAAGGTTATGGAACCACAGATAAGATTGGAAGCTCAGAATCAAAATTGCCTTTCAAGACAACCAACATGATGTTGAAAGCTCGATGTAAGCTTAGTGTACTGTTGGAATTGTGTTCCAGGGATGAAGGACATAGATAGCATGGTCCAGCTTTAGCATGACGATGATAGTATAGACAATCGACTGGGAATGACATGATCAAGTACAAACTCGTAAGCAATGAAGATTACTAAGAGTTGTTGAATCGCAGTGCGGTCTCGATTCACTTATTGGTGTCCTCTAGTGACTAACAACTCAGAAACCAGGAAAAATTGGAATCGGTGAGAAATAATACTTGATGAAGACTCATAATAAGCAACATGGTTCTGTGATATTATCGAGATACCACAAGGTAATACTCGAAGGTAGAGCAACATAGAGGTTGGACAGGTGTATTGATCTGCAGAAGACAAGTACTTTAACTTGTCCGAGAAATGGGATCAACAAAGAACAATATGGTCAGAACCACAATTGCAAAAGACCAAATCCCAGATGTAAGACGAACTTATACCAAGGGGATAATTAATTTTAAGAGAAACTTCCATGATAAGATCTACATCGTGTCCATGGGCATGAACACAAAGTTCAAGGTTGACTCCCACTTCTCCAATGCACAATCTTTCATTCACTACTCTGTTAAAAAATGATTTGAATATGAAAATCTACCTGGTGAATTACTAGAGGAGTATGATCCGTGAAATCTTTCGGGTTCTCACAGATGTCAAAAGCACAGATACAACCCATCGGGACATTGTATGAATCTATACAACACACTTATAGGGGCACAGGTACCATCTCGAAGCGGAGTACAGCCGACAAGAAGTAGAGGATATACCATTGCTAAAGGCATATGTATCAGGGGAAGAACTCAAGGTTTTTCGAATATGCAGGAACGGTCAGATAATAAGCCACCAAAGGATCTGGCGGACCGCAAAGAATCTTATGTGAGTATCGGTACTCGACCAGAAGAAGAAAGGAATGGGAAGGCATCAGATTATTGAAACATCTGAATAATTCAAAGCTTAAATACAAAGGAATTAGGATTTCCAAATCGGTGTATCAGAATTAGTTGCTCTGGTCAAATATGAGTAAGTTGAATAGACTTAGAGGCACAATCAGTCAAGGTTTGATTGGCTCAAAACCAGCTCATATCTGGAATGATGTCTGAGCCAGAAATATAATTTCTAAGGGTCAACTAAGGATTGCGTGCATTCGCACACATTGAATCATTAGGCTCAAACTGATAGTGATAAAGGATGCCAATAAGATTACTAGGCATATGGGATTTACTATAATACAAGTAGGCAAGAATTTCAAGAGCAATAGGCTGTAGAGGATTTTCGGAAGATCAAATAGTATTATGAAGTATCTTGCAAAGCACATGAACAACTGGGGATGAACGAATCCCCAGTAAGTGTGAGGGATTATCCATAGGTGTATTCATGCGGTAATGAACTGCAAGGCAGTAAGCTCAAAGGATTCTCGAGGCAACAAAGAGTATTACAGGGCATCTTGTAATAACAAGAGCAACTAGGAAAGAATGTATGAATGGAAAGGATATGTAGTTATCCATAAAGATATGTCGGTGGCATGGAATTGCAAAGGCGGTGGGCACAAGGGTCTTGGGAATACATCAAAGAGTATCTTCAGAATCTTCTGGCGAATCAAACCATCATCTGGAATGAGGGGCTCTTCGGGAGGAAGTAGTTTACGAGAACCTAGAGTTAGAGTTAGTAAAATATTTAACCCGAATAGAAGAGAGATCAGAATCCCAGAGTAAAGATGCGAAATAAAAGATCCTAATACCACCCATTTGTGATGTGGGCCCATAAGCCACACAACAATGATAGTAAAATAGTTTTTCAAACATTAGACTCAACTTCGGCCAAGGAGATGGAAAGGGGCTTCCTACATGCAGTCGACTCTGATACCAACTTGTGACGCCCCCGACTTAATCGTGCACTAATCATCCACGCAAATTCGCACGATCAAGATCAGAGACTCACAGGAAGATATCACAACACAACTCTAGACATGAATAAAATAATACAAGCTTTATATTAGAAGCCAGGGGCCTCGAGGGCTCGAATACATAAGAGTCAGTGGAAGCAGCAATATATGAGTACAGACATAAGTAAACAAGTCTGCCTTAAGAAGGCTAGAAAATCAACGCCATCTGGATCGAAAAGGCACATGCCTCTTGTCTGAGAGCCTCCTAACTACCCATGGTCGTCAGCGGTCTCCACATAGTAGTAGGCTCCGTCGTGGTAGTAGTAGTCATCGGCGGGATCAACTGGCTCCTAGACTCCGTCATTTGATCACGGCAATCGGGTAGAGGGGAAAAGAGGTAGCAAAGCAACCGTGAGTACTCATCCAAAGTACTCAAAGACTTACACCTTCCCACGTTATCCCTATGTCATGGCTGACCGATTCGTATTGTAAGAATGCTAGCTTTCGGCTTTGTCCGTCTGAGATACTATACCGGCTGACCCGGGAGTAACAATCACAGCGGTGCTGGCTTTGCCCCCTAGCCGAAATATCAGGAACGTAAGGGGCAATCACAGGAGCCGGACAACCCAGCTTGGCCAAATCTTACATCAAATCGATGCATATCGTGGCTTTAAAGACAATAGTGCATAAGAGATGGAACAACACATGTTTTGAAAATAACATGCTTTATTATGCCCTGAGACCATTTCAAAATGTTCTGAGGCGTAAAAACAAAAGGAAAGAAAAACAAAGAAAAGGGGTGTAAGTTATATACATCAGCAGCGTGGAGGGTGTCAGCCGTAGAAGCGTCGGAGTAGCGCCGCATTCCAGGGATTGGGCTCTAGACGGCCGTCCCCTGGATCACTAACTCGATACGCCCCTCCGATTAGCACTTGGTCGATGATGAACGTCCCTTCCCATCTAGGGGAGAGTTTGTGCTTCTACTTTTCGGGATGTAATCTCATGACGAGGTCCCCAATGCTGAAGTCCTTTGCACAGACTTCTCTTCTGTGGTAACGACGGGCCTGCTGCTAATATATAGCGGACCGTGCCCGTGCAACATTGCATTCTTCTTCAAGAGCGCCTAGGGCATCTTGTCGATCAAGCTCGGCCTCTAGCTCTTCATACATGCGTACCTGAGCTGTGTCGTGTATGATGTCATAGGGGAGGATCGCCTCGGCGCCGTACACCATAAAAAACGGCGTGTAACTAGTGGATGTGTTTGGCGTAGTACGCAAGTCCCATAGGACAGAATCGAGTTCCTCGACCCACTTGTAGTCGGCTTTCTTAAGGGAGCGTACGAGCCTTGGCTTGATGCCGCTAAGGATTAGTCCATTGGCTCGCTCCACTTGCCCGTTAGACTACGGGTGGTAGACGGATTCGTAGTCGATCTTGATGCCCATTTTCTTACACCATGCTTTGACCTCTTTGGCCATTAAGTTTTTTCCGCTGTCCGTGATCAGACTGTGGGGGAAGCTGTAATGATGTACCACCCCAGAAATGAATCCGATTACTTGGACAGGCTCTGCCGAGGTGACCAGCTTTGCTTCGATCCACTTGGTGAATTTGTCTACCATAACAAGTAGGTATTTGTTTTTGTTCGCTCCATCCTTGAGTGGCCCGATCATATCTAGCTCCCATGCCACAAAAGGCCAGGTGATGGGGATGGTACGAAGGGTCGTGGGGGGCATGTGGCTTTGCTTGGCAAATACTTAACAGCCTGGGCAATGCTGTACCAACGTCGAGGCGTCGGCGCCAGCAGTCGGCCAATAGAAGCCGGCTCAGAAAGCCTTGCTTACCAGGGTCCGGGCAGCGTGAAAGTGCAACTAATCCCTGAATGGTTTTGGTAATTCATAACAATATATAGCTCATTGAACTAATATCCATTCAAGATAAATATTTCAGGATGCTCAATGATTGGCATGGCATGGACTAGAGATGTGGACCCCTCAAAATGCTAAGGACAAAGATTGGCAAAAGCTCAAGACTCTTCATCTTTATTTTAGTGATCCAAGATCACATTGAGTCCATAGGAAAGCCAATACTATTAAAAGGGGATGAGGTGTTGCTTAATGGCTTACTTGCTCAAGTGCTTAGTGATATTGCTCCAAAACCCTCAGCCACTTTATCCATCCAAATATGTCCAAACCCTAAACTCCAATTCGGCCCCGCCGATTCTTTCTATCTGGAGCCACTGAGTTCATATGACATAGCCATTGCCAAAAACCCTAACAGTTTGGTCTCACCGATACGGATCTCGGTCTCACCGAGATGGCCTTGCCAACGCCTTGTTATTAGTTGCAATTATTTCGGTCTCACCGAAATAGCAATCGGTCTCACCGAGATGGCTTGACCAACTCTCTGTTGCCTTATTGCTTCACTTCGGTCTCACCGAGTTGATGCAATCGGCACCACCGAGATGTGGTTTGCGCTAAGCCCTAGCACATCGGTCCCACCGAGTTGTTCCAGTCGGTCCCACGAAGATTCCTAATGTTCACATTTTTGAACTGATCGGTGCCACCGAGTTTAACCATTCGGTCCCAACGAGATGAGCCAAATGTGTGTAATGGTTGGATTTTGTGTGGAGGCTATATATACCCCTCCACCCCCTTCTCCATCTGAGAGAGAACCATCAGAATGTGCCTACACTTCCACCATTCATTTTCTGAGAGAGAACCACCTACTCATGTGTTGAGATCAAGAGATTCCATTCCTACCATTTGAACCTTGATTTCTAGGCTTCCCCAAGTTGCTTTCCACTCAAATCACTCTTCCACCATAGCCAAATCTGAGAGAGAGGGTTGAGTGCTAGGGAGACTATCATTTGAAGAACAAGAGCAAGGAGTTCATCATCTATACACCATCTATTACCTTTTGGAGATTGGTGTCTCCTAGATTGGTTAGGTGTCGCTTGGGAGCCTCTGTCATGATGTGGAGTTGAACCAAGAAGTTTGTAAGGGCAAGGAGATCGCCTACTTCGTGAAGATCTATCCGAGTGAGGCAAGTCCTTCGTGGGCAATGGCCATGGTGGGATAGACAAGGTTGCTTCTTCGTGGACCCTTCATGGGTGGAGCCCTCCGTGGACTCGCGCAGCTGTTACCATTCATGGGTTGAAGTCTCCATCAACGTGGACGTATGATAGCACCACCTCTCGGAACCACGCCAAAAATCTCCGTGTCTCTATTGTGTTTGCCTTCTCCAAACCCTTTCCTTTACCTTCATATGCAATGTTTTACTTTTTGCTGCTATACTCTTAGAATTGCATGTGTAGGTTGATTGCTTGACTTGTGCTAATTGCTAAAATCTACCCACAACTAAAATTGGGAAAAGGATAGATTTTTATTTGGTCAAGTAGTCTAATCACCCCCCCCCTCTAGACATACTTTCGATCCTACAAGTGGTATCAGAGCTTTGGTCTCCATTAGCCTTGATTTCCATAGCTTTGGTGATCATAGCCTTGGTTTCACAACCCAGGAGAGTATGGCGTCTAGCGAGGGAAATTACCACCGTAGAGGTCCTTACTTTGATGGTACAAATTTTGCTAGTTGGAAGCATAAGATGAAAATGCATATTATTGGTCATAACCCCGCTGTTTGGGTTGTTGTTCATATTGGCTTGCAAGGTGATTTCTTCGAGGATGGTAAAGAACCGAATCGTGAAGCGACAGCGGAAGAAATGAAGATGTTGCAATACAATGCTCAAGCTTGCGATATTCTCTTCAACTGATTATGCCCCGAAGAATTCAACAAAATCAGCCGCCTTGAGAATGCAAAGGAAATTTGGGATACTTTGGTTGATATACACGAAGGTACCGAGTCTGTCAAGGAATCCAAGTTGGATGTGCTCCAAAGTCAACTTGATAAGTTCAAGATGAAGGATGGTGAAGGAGTCGCCGTAATGTACTCTAGGCTTGCTCTCATCACAAATGAGATTGCCGGCTTAGGAAGTGAAGAGATGACCGACAAATTCATCAACAAGAAGATCCTTAGAGCCTTGGATGGAAAATATGATACCGTGTGCACTTTGATCCAAATGATGCCCAATTACAAAGATCTCAAGCCCACGGAAATCATTGGTAGAATTGTTTCTCATGAAATGTCACTCAAGGACAAGGAAGAGCTCCACAACAAGTCAAGTGGTGCCTACAAAGCTTCAAGTGATGCTCCTACAACATCAAGTGAGAAGCAAGTCTCAAATGAAGAATTGAGCTTAATGGTAAAGAACTTCAACAAGTTCTACAAGAATAGAAGCAAAGAGAGAAGCTCCAAGTCAAGGTCCTACAATGACAAAAGATCTTCTAGTCGTGATCGTAATTGCTACAATTGTCGAAGACTCGGACACTACTCCAATGAGTGTACGACTCCCTACAAGAAAAGAGAAGATTCGCCAAAAAGGAGAAGTAGAAGGGATGAATCACCTCCAAAAGAGAGAAGGAGTAGAGATGATCGTTATGAACGAAGACCCTCTCGTAGAAGCAAGGATTCGGAAAGGAAGGACAAATCATCAAAGAGCTACACAAGACGAAGACATCAAGCTCATGTTGGTGAATGGGCATCCGGTTCTGACCCTAACAACTACTCCAAGAGAAGCTATCATTTCGACTCCGACTATACTCAAGATGAAGGTGTTGCCGGTCTTGCACTAGTCTCATCCAACTCCTATGACATATTTGATTCACCAAATGAAGGAATTGGAAGATGCTTCATGGCTAAAGGCCCCAAGGTATCACACCCCGAGTATATTGATTTCATAGTGATGAAGATGATTTGCTAAGTGATGATGATTTACTTGTTGACAAAACTAGTGATGAAAACTATGATGAACTTGCTAGTAATCATGCTAATCAAGATTAAATGAATGACAATGATAAGGAGATTGAGCGTCTAACTCAAGAACTAAACACTCTTAAGTTAGCTCATGAAACAACTCAAGAGGATCATAGAGAGCTCCTAAGGACTCATGAGAAGCTACACTTCGAGAAGCTAAATTTAGAGCAAGAGCATGAGTTCCTAAAAGCTATCAATGATGATCTTCAAAAGAAGAGTTCTTACATTGCCAAACGTCTCTTCTTGTCTACTTACATGCCACAAGTAAAATCTAGCAACAAGAGCAAGAAAGATTCTTCCTCTAGTAGTAACAATAATCATGCTAAATCCAATATTGTTGCTTCTAGTAGTTCTCTTGATTCCACTAATGATTCTCTTAGCCAAGTTCCACTTGAGCAAGAAAATAGCTTATTGAAGGGAATTACAGAGAAAGGTGTTTACAAGAGCCTTGCCGGGAGTAAGCAATTTGAGGAAATTGTACGCAAGCAAGGAAGGCACCGGAAGAATCAAGGTGTTGGTTTTGAACGAAGGTTCAATGCCAATGGAGTTGAGTGGGAAGAAGATCAATACCCCAAGACGAAGTTTGTTCCTCGACAAGAGAAGTATGACCCTGCTTCTTTCAAGGGAACACAAGCTCAAGATGATCTTCCACCACAAGACCACAAGCTAAAAGGCAAGGACAAGCTTCCAGAAGAGATTTACTCGTTTGAAGAAGCTCCTAAGGCCGTGGTCAAGTGGGTTCCCAAGACTACATCAAGCTCTACGTCATCAAGTTCAACTACAACTCCAAGGATACCCATCAAGTTGATGTGGATCCCAAAGAAGAAGAACTAGAGTGTTCTTGAGGGTGACTCCACCAACGTACTTCACTCATATTCATTTTGGCAAGGACTTGTGCAATCAACTTTCATATATTGCACTAGTTCATGGAGTCACAAACCCTCTTGTTGGTAAGACAAGGGACAAGGTAAGCTAATGCTTTCATGGACATCATCATATGTGTAATTCACTCTATGTCTATGGATATCCTTGTATGTTCCTTGTGGGACTAACCCATGTAGGTATTGAAAGTGCCACACTCCAATGGATTGCTCCAAATGATCTACATCAACATTGAGCATCCACATCTTCACTATCTACATGGAGTCATCATCGACAAAACCCAAGGTTAGTTCATCCCTCTTAGGGGGGATATCACATCTAGGGGGGATACCAGCCTCAAGAACATCCTACAAGACCTTATGCTTTGGATCCACCGGATGAAGAAGCCAGAAGAAAAACAGGCCGCCTCCCCATGGCGTTCTTACCTGTCCTCACGCTTACACATGCTTATGTAATTCACCTCTTTGTAATCCATCATACGATGGATTACAAAACTTCAAAAAAAAAAATTCAGGTGGGGAGCCTCCCCCCCCCCCCCGGTGATTTTTCAAAAAAACATCTAGGGGGAGCTTTGCTCTAAAACTTGAGCTAAAGCAACTCTAATGGTGTGAACACATTAATGCTTTATGTAAATGTGGCAACCCCACTTGTGCTTAAACGATGAGTATGACCTATGATCAAATGTTCTCATTTGACTCCTAAGTCAATATACTCATATATAGATGACCTAGTCATCGCTAATTGCTTGATAGATGCTAGAATTATTTGTGCATGCTTTGACACATGTTTCATTTTGCTATCTTATTGTCTGAGCATGTTGGTTGCATAATTTCTCCATTCGAGGACATCCATTTGTTGTTTTGATTGTCTTGGTTTTTATTATCCAAATGGATGGACAAGAATGCCTAAGAACTTTCTCTAGCTATCTATGCTTTTCTTGTCTCAAACTCTATTCATGCTATATCACAAAAATTGAACAAGTCTTTTTCGGACCCTCTGGGTGAGGAGCACTCGGAGCCACCGATCCGTCAAGGGTTGCATTCTAAAACCTTCTATTGCATTTCGGTCAGACCAATTCACTCAAAATCGGTCACACCGAAAGCACTAGACTGATCTAGGTTTTCCATCTCGGTGCTACCGATTAGACCGACTCGGTCCCATTGAGTTGCTGTGACTGCACGCAGTTTAGCATCTCGGTGCCACCGATTCGTTTCACTCGGTGCCATCGACAACACATGGGTATATATTCCAGCAGACCCATTCGGTTGAAAATTTCTTCAAACCCTTCGAGCCCGCGCCCCATTGCTGCCGCCCCCTTGGTCTCCAGATCGTCGTCGTCTTCGCCTGTGCATCTCCGCTGCAGGTCTTCGTCGCCGTCAACGGGAATCAACACCGCCGTTGCCGCCATAGAGGATCGTCACCAAGTTAGGGTACGATTCGATCTCCTCGTGCTATCCCCTTCCGATTCAATGCACAAGGATAATGCCATGTATCTTACCACGTTTGTGATCCTTCTATCCATCGAAAAGTTCCTTTAGCATAGATTCGAAGAAAAAATTTAGGGTTAGGTTTCCGCCGAACTCATCTCGGACCGACCGAATTGAAACTTTCGGTCCCACCGATTGGCTCTGGCCATTGCACTAAGTACAACTCGGTGCCACCGAAATGTACTAATCGGTGAGACTGACAGTAAAATCTCAGTGAAACCCTAGCATCTCGGAGTCACCGAACCACAACTTGGTCCAACTGAAAGTGTGTGTTCAGACTCTGTTAGTGCTTCAGTATCACCGAGATGATCATATCGGTAGCTCCGAAATGCCTTCTGCAGAAAACTAAAACTAAAGTTTGGATTCAAATTTTCGAAAAACTATCTGCTTTTTGTGATACTCATCTACTCTATCCACACCCATCTATTCACAGGGTCAGATTTGCAAGATGTCAGATGCAAGTGACAGCCAGAACAGGTCAGAACGGGATGTAAATCTGAGTGAGGGAACAAGCCCGAGTGGAAGTTATGATGATGGCAGCAGAAGCACTCCTAGCAACTTGCCAAAAGCTGCAACTAGAACAAAGAAGAAGAGAACCTCAGAGAGTGAGGATGAGGATTTTGTTGCAGATGAAGAAGTAACTTCCAAGAAGAAAGCAGCTCTTAGGAAGGAATATGGCTCTGCAGCCACCACCAAGCCAGGTCTTAAGAAGAAAGCTCCTGCCAAAAGAGATCCTATGTCAAAAGTCATAAAATCTACAGCTCCACAATAGACTATGACATTCACTCTTGAGCAAACAGAAGAGGAAGAAGCTGCTGCTGGCAAGAAAAAGAGAAAGGAGAGAGTGAAGAAGACCATTGCCAGAGTGATTGGCAGACCATCTATGATGGTTAATGAAGAAGAAGAGGAGGAAGAGGAACCAGTTGCACCTCCTGCCAAAACTCAGAAGCTCATGGCGGATGCCATGAACTCAGTTGCTGCTTGATGGCTCGTGTCCGCTTCAGTATTTCCCCGAAGAGGAAGGGATGATGCAGCACAGCTACGGTAGGTATTTCCCTTAGTTATGAAACCAAGGTTATCGAACCAGTAGGAGAACCAAGCAACACTATGTAAACGGTACCTGCACACAAAGCACAAATACTTGCAACCCGACGCGTAAGAGAGGTTGTCAATCCCTCTCGGGTAAAAGATAGATTGGTTTGTATGATTTTGGATAAATAGATCTCGCGATAAAACAAAATAAAATAAATGAAGAAAAAGTGCAGTAAGGTATTTTTGGGTTTTTATAATAATAGATCTGAAAACAAAGCAAATAAAAATAGATCTCAAAGCAAATATGATAAAGAATAGACCCGGGGTCGTAGATTTCACTAGTGGCTTCTCTCGAGAAAAATAGCATACGGTGGGTAAACAAATTACTGTTGGGCAATTGATAGAACTTCAAATAATTATGATGATATCCAGGCAATGATCATTATATAGGCATCACGTCCAAGATTAGTAGACCGACTCATGCCTGCATCTACTACTATTACTCCACACATCGACCGCTATCCAGCATGCATCTAGTGTATTAAGTTCATGGAGAAATGGAGTAATGCAATAAGAACGATGACATGATGTAGACAAGATCTATTCATGTAGGAATAGACCCCATCTTGTTATCCTTAATAGCAATGATACATACGTGTCTTGCTGCCCCTTCTGTCACTGGGAAAGAACACCACACGATCGAACCCATCACAAAGCACCTCTTCCCATGGCAAGAAAAATTGATCTAGTTAGCCTAACTAAACCAAAGATTCGAAGAAGAAATACGAGGCTAAAAGTAATCATGCATATAAGAGATCAAAGAAACTCAATTAACTTTCATGGATAAATACATCTGATCATAAACTCAAAGTTCATCAGATCCCAACAAACACACCTCAAAAAGAGTTACATCAAATAGATCTCCAAGAGACCATTGTATTGAGAATCAAAAGAGAGAGAGGAAGCCATCTAGCTACTAACTACGGACCCGTAGGTCTACAATGAACCACTCATGCATCATCAGAGAGGCACCAATGAGGATGATGAACCCCTCCGTGATGGTGTCTAGATTGGATCTGGTGGTTCTGGAACTTGCGGTGGCTGGAATTGTGTTTCGTCAACTCCCCTAGGGTTTTTTGATTTTCGGGGTATTTATAGAGCAAAGAGGCGGTGCGGGAGGCGGCCGAGGTGGGCACAACCCACCAGGGCGCGCCTGGGCCCCCAGGCGCGCCCAGGTGGGTTGTGCTCCCCTCGGAGCCCCCCTCTGGTACTTCTTTGGCCCAACAGGTGTCTTCTGGTCCAAAAAAATTCTCCAAAAAGTTTCGCTGCGTTTGGACTCCGTTTGGTACTGATATTCTACAAAGTAAAAAAACAAGCAAAAACAGCAACTGGCACTGGGCACTATGTCAATAGGTTAGTCCCAAAAAATGATATAAAGTTGCTATAAAATGATTGTAAAACATCCAAGAATGATAATATAACAGCATGGAACAAGCAAAAATTATAGATACGTTGGAGACGTATCACTGCTCCCTCCAAGCCTAAGCCAAAACCTAAAGCTGATGCACCCAAGAGGTCAACTAGGAACATCCCAGCTGCTGAGAAGAATAAGGCCCCAGTGCCAGAAGTTCAAGAGGATGATGAGCCACTAGTGCTCAGAAAGTTGAAGCCCAAGATCCCAGATCATGATGATGCTCATCCAGTTGCAGAGAACATGAAGCTCAGGAAAGGCAGTGGTCTGAGAGAATGGAGGAAAGTGGATCCATATTCAGTGAGGAGGAGGACGGCTTGTGATTATCATTTCCATACCCGTGAACAGCAAGATTTCTATGAGACAATGCTACTTGATAAGAAGCCCATCATAAGCAACATGAAGTGGGTGGACTAGAAGTATATTGATGCAAATGAAGACTACTTCCCCCATGTTCATGAGAATTTCAAGGATGCTGGTGTTGATGCTTTTGTTGGACAAAAGCTTACAAAATGGAATGATGAGATGGTCATGCAATTCTACTTCACAACACATTTTTATCCAGATGGGAGAATTGTATGGATGACTAAGGGCACCAAATACTAGTCATCTACCTCTGAGTGGGCTGCTCTCATTAATGCCCCAGAAGAAGAAGAAGAAAATGATGTTGATGTCTATGGGAAGCCCAGGATGGATCACAACACTATGGCAAATATGTATAAGACCATTCCTGATAGGAATTTGGAAACTCATAAGCTTTGTTCCATATATCATTTGCAAGCTGGTTTGGCCACCACAAACTACATTTTAAGGCACACACTATTGCCCAAATCTTGAGGTGAGAGAATTATTCATGGCCACTCCATCAACCTGCTTCACTTGTTTGACTCCCCACCGCAGAAATTCAAAGTCATGAGCTTAATTGTTGAGACAGTCAAGAGGACAGCTGCTGACCAGAAGAGGTCTTGTGGATATGCCCCTCGCATCCAGATGCTTATCAACTCCAAGGTTGGTACAAATACATATCTACTAGACCATGAGCACCTCCCTCTTCAGCCAGAGTTTGAGGACAATGTAGTGGTGATGGGCCCTTCACACCCTACATCAGTTGAGTCACATGAGAGGGCTCAGGCAGTAGCAGCAGCAAGAGCAGAATAGGGAGCCAATGCACCAAATGCCCCAATAGCTAATCTCAAATCCAAGCAAGACCAAATGACATATCTGCTGGAAGCTACACTGAGGATTGAGCGAAATCTGGCCAACATAAGCCAAGAACCAGGAGAGCCTAGAGCAGATAGTGGAAGACAAGATGTACAATCTAGATGTCAAGGTCACAGAGATACAGTCTATTGTGGAGAAGCTGAGAGATGATGCTGAGGATGGAGATGACAGACCAACGACTGACAGGTTTTAGACCGTGCCAAGGGCACCCAGGTCATCATCTGTGCCAGTTATCGACACCAGGACTACTCTTTCTGCACCTGCCACCACTGCTATAGTACCACCCCCAGTATCTACACCACCAGCTCAGCAGACTTCAGCAGAAGCATTCGTAGAGGCAGTTCTCTCCACGCCGTCTACGCACACCGGAGAAACAAGCCAGAAGACCCCTTCCGGAGCTCCAGAGGATCGTGCCTAGAGTGTCGTATAGCACTATACTTTTTCAAGCTTTTTGGTAACTTGTTGCCAAAGGGGGAGAAAATGTATAGATCATAGGCTGAGAGAGAGAGAGAGAGTCTCGTTCTTTTGCTTGTTGGTTTTTATTGCCCTTTGCTACTTTTGTTCGTTTCACTTGTGCTACTTATTTCTTTATGCTCGTGAGATACTACGTTTGGTTGTGTGATTGACCATACTATGCTTAATGTGTGATTTATGCTTATATCTATGATTACTTGTGTATGATCATTCACTTATGTATTTGGTGATGCGTGCATGTTATTTCACTCTTATCATTTTGTGCGCTCCACCAAGATGTATGTGACATGGAAGAGTGACCCATGACCCTAATCGATTTTGCATTTTCATTCAAACGCAAATTTTAAATAATGCACAAATTTAGGCACTGGTACAACGAGGTGCTATACAAACGGTTTTTAACCCCTTTCTGCGACGTCATTCTGAACCGTCGCCGAGTAAGTGTGTGCGATAGGGGGCTCCTTCCCACACGACCCAGAAACCATCGGGGATAGGCCCTCCTGGCACACACGCTCGGCAAAATGAGGTCGTGTGCGACAGGCGAGCGATCAAATACAATTATACGTACAGTTGTGCTAAAAAATACAATTATACAGGCCAAATTGTTTGCAGTCATAAGTACATCCCACACAGTCAGTCCCGGCTAAACATTATTGTTTGTATGTACTTCCACATAGTCAATCCTAGGAATACGTTTCTGTTAGTATGTACATCCCACATAGTTAATCCAAAAAGTACGTTTCCGTTCGTATATACATCCCACACAGTCACTCCAAGGAAAACGTTTCCGTTCGCAGGTACATCACACACAATTTTACCCATTAAATCGTTTGTGATAGCGTTGCCATTGCAGATGATTTTAACAATTTAATCGTTTGCGTTATTGAATGCATCACACATGGTGTGCAGAAGAAACTGTGTGGCATAGGCTGTCCATCACACACACTTTTTACGTGGTAAACGTTTGCGCAAGGTGGCCTAACGCAAACAGTTTTCAAGAGGATGTCATGTGTGATTGTTCATTGATCCAACATGGTTTATTCCTAGAAACTGTGTGCGTTGCCTGAGGTCATGGCCCACGGTGTTTTCTCAATAACCGTTTGCAATAGAAAACCCAATTAGCGGGCTAATTGGCCATTAGCAGGCTAATTGTCCTATTATTAATAATCCATTTATTAATCTAATTGACATTTCATATTAAGCACAAAATATATTTCATTTTCATATTAAGGAAGCAAGATTTCATAATTGAAATACTTTAGAGTACAACATCATATAGCTTCAGCACTCAACTACCCCATTACACAACTGCACCAGCACCAAGTTTCACATGCAACATCTATAACCTTTCGAAATTAGCATCATAGACGGTACATAGACAGATGAATCTCATCTGGAAAACTGCTGAAGTGGAAGGCGAATATTGATCCTTCATTGATGTTGAAGGTCTTTGCAACTTTAGGCCAGTGCCTGTGGATGATTGACCGTCCATCCTTCGTCCTCTTCAGGAACACTTCAATATTGAACCATGAGTGTTGTATGAATACCTTCCTCGCCTCCTGACCATATAGGTGGTTTGAGAGGTAATCATCAGTGAACTGCTTTGGAAAGGCCTGAAAACAAGGATGTGCATAAATATCTTCTCTAGATTGGAAATGGGACAAAGGAATAAAAAAGGCAAGGTATAATAGTTAGTACCATCCTGTAGTGAACTGATGTCTTCTTCATTGTGCAGACAAAGATCTTGTTGTTTTTTGTCGCTAATTTCTTTATCCTAACAATCTTTCTGAGTTTCTTGACTTGAATGATATTCATGGACAACTCATTTCCCCATATGCAAAAAGGGTCGAACAATGGGTCAAAACCTCTGACAACAGGACCTACATGTGCAAGACCAAATTGTTAAAAACCTAAATATTAGAATGGTTCCTGCAATTGCACAATAATGTGCTGTTAGACAAAGGACCATGCATGTGCAAACCTCGATTGTAAACCTTAGTGCTTCCCATTGTTTCCCTGCAACACATATAAGGTAGTTAGTGATCAGGTTAAGTGAGGGTTCGCATGCTATCAGTAAAATATGTTGATGAAAAATAAGCACATTGCAGATTCATCAGATTAATTCGAGCCACATGGAAAACCCATTTATCCAAACCAATCATGATTAAGAACTAGGAAATATAGCAATTGTATATGTTTCTCATGTATTAAGTGCATCCAAATTCGATTTATTCCTCACATGCACAACAATACAAAATTCTACCCACGACAATTGGACATCGCATTGCAGAATTGAACCAAGCAGTTAACTAAACACCACAACAAATGAACCAAACATTAACTAAGCACCACATTGCACAATATAACATACTCCTAATAGAAGATCAGACAGTTAACCAAACCAAGCATGCTTAACAACTTGGAAATATAGCAATTATATTTGTTTCTCATGTATTTAGTACAACCAAATTCGATTTATTTCTCACATGGTATACAATAACAGAATGCACCCATAACAATTGAAAATCGCATTACAAAATTGAACCAAACAGTTAACTAAACACCACAACAAATGAACCAAACGTTAACTGAGCACCACATTGCACAATATATAACATACTAGAAGATCAGACATTAACCAAACCAAGCATGCTTGACAACTTGGAAATATAGCAATTGTATTTGTTTCTCATGTATTTTGTCAAGATAAATTCGATTTATTTATCACATGGAAGACAATACAAAATTGCACCCTAAAGAATTGAACATCACATTTGCAGAATTGAACCAAACAGTTAACTGAACACGACAACTAATTAACCAAACAGTTAATAAGCGAGCACCACATTGCACGACATATAGAACATATACACTAGAGCAACAGATTGCATGGTAAAAGTAGATAGGACAATTCACTAGAATTTGTTAAGGAAAGGGAGGAGCAACACATGCAACAGGTAAACCGAGCATGCTTAACCGGCGTAGCTAGCAAACTGAACATAGGTCCTTATAGTGAGCTAATAAGACAAGCTGCTCCTCATCGTCAGAGATATCGATGATGATTGGCTCCTTGGACATGGAAGAGGGCGAGGCCTCCACATCATGGGTGCCCTCGTCATAGTGGTGAGTTGCCTGAGCCGCTCCAGGCACCAACCTGCTGGCTCTCGAGTTGAGGTAAGCACGGGCACGCTGAGAAAACACGTCGTAGTCTTCGTCGAAGGCACTGACGGTGGCCTCGAGAAAACGCCATGAACTGTCATTTAAAGCAGCCAACCGCGTCGTGGTGTCGGCGCGCGAGGCATCGACAGTGGTCTCGACGGTGAGGTGATCCTCCAAGATTTGGGGGTCGACACGAATGGCAGCCATCGCGACCTCATCCGCGAGTGCGGCCGTGATTTGCTTCTCCGCTGCCAAATGCTCCTTGAGCTCCTGGCTATACTACATGCACCATGGCTTAGGGCGGTGCTTATTTGGGGGAGGGGTCGGTGATTTGGGTGGAAGGTGTCGCGCCGGTGGTCAGGGCATGTGGAATGTGGAAGGAGGAGGGGGATGGGGGTCGGGTGTGGATTACCTGCCTGGATCGACGAGGCTGAGCAGCATGAAGGAGGGTCGCTAGCAAGCAGGCGGCGCTGCAAGCAAGGAGTGAAGGTTTCAACTTGGAAAGGAAGGCGGAAACAGAGGAAATGTGGCTTTTGGTAAGGGGGGCAGGGAGGTAGATATTTCCGCAGAAGCCGAAAATTTTGGATCGGTGCAGCGAAAAAACTGGCGCGCAAAGTGTCATCAGACACGGTCCCTTATTCAGCACTGTGTACGATATGTGAACATCACAAACAATTCATATAGCTTAACCCGTGTGTGATGAGTTTGAACGTGCAAATTTTGGTTCAAATTTCCCTGGTTACAGTGGTCATCCACGTCATTGCATAATTTGGGTACACAAAGGAGACTACAGCACACCCACACTTCTTAATCGAGCAAGTTCAGCAATTAAACAGAGCTAGCTGACCTAAACATTACTCTAACAAATTAAAGACCGGCGCTCTTAATTAAACAAAACAAAGAGTACTACTACGGCTGGTGCTCGTCGATCTCCGCCGCCTCCTCCATGTCCAGCTCGCGCCCGACGATCTCCTGGGGAAGGGGCTCCATGGCATTCATCGCACCATACTGGGCAAGCATCTCGCCATCCGTGTCCGCCATCTCTTTGGAAAAGGCCGCCATGAGTTGGGCGTGGGCGGCCGTGATCTGGGCTTGGATGAGCTCCGTCGTGGCAAGGTATTCTGCGAAGGAACGGACGGCTGCTCGAAGGCTCTCGGCGATTGCCAACTCTTCGGCCATGGGTTGCTGACCATTGTCAGAGAAGCTTCATTCGATTTGTGCGATGACCACCATGAGCTGGGCGTGGGCGGCCTCCACCAGGGCTAAGGCCGCCGCTGCGGAACAGATAGTTGTTGTGCCGCTCTCGCCAGTTGCTACCCCGAGGCAGATGTTGCTGCCGCCACCTGAGAAGCAACAGCGGCCGTTTGGGCTGCCTTGGCCGCCCGGTCACAGATTGCGGCCACGCTCACAATGCTTGTTGGCACGCGCATGGTGGCTGCAGCCGCGCTCTCGCCAGAGTGGGCCACCGAAGTTGCCCTCACGAAGCAGGTCCACGTCCCCATCTTTCACCGGCGACGATTGAACAGTGAAATGATATTTGGGGATCGAGCTAGTGTGCTTGACACGCCGGCTGTGGACTGTAGCCGACACATCTTCTCGTGCAAGCCATATGCGTACTATACTCCAACGGTGCTCCAAGATATTTTGTGTTGCATCTCACATGGTTGGTGATAATAAACTGTGTGCGATCTACTTGATTTTTCGTCTTGATTTGAATTACATAATGGAGTCACAGCGGCAAAGGAGGGTGTTTGAATTGCTAGAACTTTTATCTGCAGTGAACATGCAACTATAGGTGTGTCGTCAATTTTTTTTTGAATTATTCAGGGTTCGTTTGCACATTTTTATACATTAACTTGGTTTTCTAGGCATTTCAGGTGCACAATTCAAAATTAAACTACATGCACAAGCTCCGGTGCACCAAAATGGGTTGTAAAATCATATATGTGTCCATGGGTTGATGCTTATGTCTCATGCAAGAAATGGGGATGAATTTCAAACACCACGGCACCGTGGCTCTCCGGCAAATGTTGAGGTACTTGCTTTTGTAATTCTAGTAAATCTAAAACTCATCTGAAATTCATGAACCTTGGCATGCTATCATGGAATGGCATCAACATGCTAGGGTAAAAAATATTGTCCCATTTGGGGCAGGTTATGGTATAAGCTTCTCACAAACCAGAGCTTCTCACAAGAAGCCTCATGGTTCCGGCAGGGAAACGTGTCACCTTTGTGGACAAAACGATATTCATCGCCTCTTCTTGCTTTCAATTTTTTTTCTGGTGTCAACATAGAACAACAGGAGTGTCGTGTTAAATTTTGGAATTTTTCGGGGTTCGTTTGTACATTTTTATACGTTAACTGAGTTTTCTAGGCATTTATGTGCACAATTCAAAATTGAACTACATGCACATGCTCCAATGCATAAAAACGGGTTGAAAAATCAAATGTGTGTACTTGGTTGCAAGCTTAGGTCACATGCAAGGAATGAGAATGAATGTCAAACACCTTGATACTGTCGTTTGGCCGCTAATATTGAGATACATGGTTTTAAAATTCTAGTAAATCGAAAACTCATCTGAAATTCATGAAACTTGACATGATATCATGGAATGGCATCAACATGTCGTGGTAAAAATATTGTCCCATTTGGGGCAGGTTTGGGTATAAGCTTCTCGCAAACCAGAGCTTCTCACAACAAGCCTGATGGTTTCGGTAGGGAACATGCCACTTTTGTGGACGAAACGATATCCATTGCCTCTTCTTGCTTTCAAAATTTTTCTAGTGTCAACATAGAAGAAGAGGAGTGTTGTGTCAATTTTTGGGATTTTTCGGGGTTCGCTTGGACATTTTTATACATTAACTGAGTTTTCTATGCATTTATGTGCATAATTCAAATTTGAACTACATGCACATGCTCCAGTGCATATAAATGGGTTAAAAATTCAAATGTGTGTCCTTTGTTGCATGCTTAAGTCCCATGCAAGAAATGAGAATGAATGTCAAACACCTTGCCACCGTCGCTCGGCCGCTAACATTGAGATACATGGTTTTTAAATTCTAGTAAATCGAAAACGCGTTTGAAATTTATGAAACTTGACATGCTATCATGGAACGGCATCAACATGCCGTGGTAAAAATATTGTCCCATTTGGGTCAGGTTGGGGTATAAGCTTCTCACAAACTAGAGCTTCTCACAACAAGCCTCATGGTTACGGTAGGGAACGTTTCACCTTTCTGGACGAAACGATATTCGTTGCCTCTTCTTGATTTGAATTTTTTTCTAGTGTCAACATAGAACAACAGGAGTGTTGTGTTAAATTTTGGAATTTTTCGGGGTTTGTTTGGACATTTTTATACATTAACTGAGTTTTCTATGCATTTATGTGCATAATTCAAATTTGAACTACAGGCACATGCTCCAGTGCATATAAATTGGTTGAAAAATCAAATCTATGTCCTTTGTTGCATGCTTAGGTCCCATGCAAGAAATGGGAATGAATGTGAAACACCTTGCCACTGTCGCTCGGCCGCAAACATTGAGATACATGGTTTTCAAATTCTAGTAAATCCAAAACTCGTCTGAAATTCATGAAACTGGGCATGCTATCATGGAACGGCATCAACATGCTATGGTAAAAAAATTGTCCCATTTGGGGCAGGTTTATGTATAAGCTTCTCACATACCAGAGCTTCTGACAACAAGCCTCATGGTTCCAGTAGGGAATGTGCCTCCTTGGTGGATGAAACGATATTCGTTGCCTCTTCCTGTTTTCAAATTTTTTCCTAGTGGCAACATAGAGCAACAGAAGTGTCGTGTTAAAATTTGCAATTTCAGGGTTCGTTTGGACATTTTTATACATTAACTGAGTTTTCTAGGCATTTTATATGCATAATTCAAATTTGAACTACATGCACATGCTCCAGTGCAGATAAATGGGTTGACATATCAAATGTGTGTCCTTGGGTGCATGCTTAGGTCCCATGCAAGAAATGGAAATGAATTTCAAACACCACGGCACTGTTGATTGCCGGTAAAACATTGAGATGCATTGTTTTTAAATTCTAGTAAATCCAAAAACTTGTCTGAAATTCATGAAACTTGGCATGCTATCATGGAATGGCACCCGACATGCTGTGGTATTTTTCGTGTCCATTTTGAGAGAAGGCGCACTCGAATAATAGCCAACAAAGGCATTTTGAAATAAATAGCTGCCACTTTAACATCTCAAGCATTTTGTATAAGTTAAATCGTCAGTGTTCTGTTAACCATTCATGTGACATCACACATCACTCTTTTAATGGCTAGGAGGTGCCGTGCGGACAGGTGCTTGACTGAACGGGAGGCGTGCGAGCGCAGTCCGCTGCGCAGGCTGACTGAGAGGCGTACAAGCTGCCCTCCAATGCGTAGGCTCACCGGGAAGCGTGCGAGCTGTACGCCGAACGGGCTCACTGGAAAGCGAGCCCTTTGACTTCCATGGCCTCCTGCCTTGCTCGCATCCTCTCCATTAATGGCGCCCAAGCCGCAGTTTAATACGGGCGGCCTTACTGTTCGCCTCCCATTCCCCTCCCGCAGACCTCCACCAACGCCATGGCGCAGAAGGATCATCTGCCGCTAGTCTTCCAGTTTGGTGAAGTCGACTCCGAGCCGGAGGAGATAGAAAATAAGGAGGAATGGGGCCTCATGGACATGGCCCTGAACGAGCTGGCCGCGGCGGTTGCTGCCCCCGCGCCCGCCCCAGCTCCCATCCCCGCACCCGCGCCAGCGACCATCCCCGTAGCATTGACGGGCTTGTCGCCAAGCACTATCGCGGAGCTGGAAGCCGCGGGCGTCAGCGAGGACTCCACACCCGCACGAGCTCGTGTACATGCTAGCGCCCATGCCCGTGCCCATGCACGCCACTGCACCCACCGTGGCGCCGGTCCCCGTGCGTTCGCCTGCACCCGCCGCGCCCGTGCCCGTGCATGCGCCCCCCTTAGCGGCATGGGACGCCGCCGTCGACCGCTATCTCGCAGCGCCGCGAGTTGCCATCCTCCCGCGCCCTGCCCGTTGATCATGCGACAACATGATGTTTGATTTTCAAGTGAAGAACATTCTGTGTTGCCTTGAAGACTTCAACAATGTCGTCCCGGAGGACGACAACGACAACGCCGGCACGGCACGCCGCCTCCGCCGCCGCCGGAATTAGTTTTTTTGTTTAATATTGTATCTCGATCATATGAATATAAATTCGCAATGTGACTGAATGAAAGATATGGTTTGAACGAACTTGCATTTTTCTCTCTGAATGTACAGACTTATCACATGATTTTCTTAAAAAAACATTAATGGTTCTTAAATATAAAACACTCATCACAAACGTTTTAGATAGAACACCCGTATGCAAACCTACAGCTTCCCCAGGAAGCCAAGGGAAAATGTGCCGAGCAGGATTTGTGCAGCTCTTGATCACAAACGTTTTAGATAGAACACCCATATGCAAACCGACAGCTTCCCCAGTAAGCCAAGGGAAAATGTGCCGAGCAGGATTTGTGCAGCTCTTCATCGCAAATGTTTTAGATAGAACACCCGTATGCAAAGTGAGAGCTATGGTCTTCCCCAGTAAGCCAAGGAAAAATTCGTCGGGCAGGATTTGTGCATCTCTTCAACGCAAACGGTTCAGATTGAATACGGTATGCAAAGCAATACTTCGGCGCTAAGCTAAGAGAAAATCTGGCACGCAGGATTTGTACATCCCTTCAATGCAAACAGTTTTTTCGGATGACCCGTGTGCAACCACGTACAGACAATTTGGTAAGATTTGCATCTGTCATATTGGGTATATTGCCATTTGTCAAACTGGAAAGATTGACATTTGTTGATCTAGTAACATTCCCTTTGTCAACCTTGTAACACTGCCATTTGTCAAAATATGCAGCTAAAAATCACTAGCACTATCAAAAGATGCGCCCTGGTGGGTTGTGCTCCCACAGGGACCCCCCTCCGGTGGTTCTTGGCTCCAGTATTTTTCTTTTATTGTATAAAAAATCTCCAAAAAGTTTCATTCCATTCCGAGAACTTTTATTTCTGCACAAAAACAACACCATGGTAGTTCTGCTGAAAACAGCGTCAGTCCAGGTTAGTTTCATTCAAATCATGCAAATTAGAGTCCAAAACAAGAGTAAAAGCGTTAGGAAAAGTAGATATGACGGAGACGTATCAACTCCCCCAAGCTTAAACCTTTGCTTGTCCTGAAGCAATTCAGTTGATAAACTAAAAGTGAAAAAGAAAAACTTTTACGAACTCTTTTGCTCTTGTTTACATAAATAAGCTTAAGTAGCACCCAGGTTTTTAGCAAAGATTATAACTAACCATGTCAACAATAACTCTTAGAAATTATATTAACCCAAATCAATGGCATAAGCAACTAGCGAGCAATAATAAAGCATCTCAAATGACAACACTTTGTCAAAACAATCATGATATAATATGACAACAGTGGTATCTCGCTAGCCCTTTTTGAGACTGCAAAACATAAATGCAGAGCACCTCCAAAGTTCAAGAAGCGACTAAACATTGTAATTCATGGTAGAAAATATTCAGTCATGATGCATCCAACATTAGCTATACACAATGCATGAGGATGACAATAGTGCTCTCAGATCTGGCGCTTATTTGAGAAGGTGATGACACAACATAAAATTAAATAGATAGTCCCTTCACAGAGGGAAGCAGTGATTTGCAGCGGTGCCAGAGCTCGGATTTTTAAAATAGTGATAAATGAAATTTTGAGAAACGCACCCTTCCTGTTTACTTCGCGACCATTAGTTATCGATATCTTCCATGCCAAACACATTAGTGGCGGTTCCCAAACGATAAAAGTAAAGGTTTACTCCCCCTCCACCAATAAACACACTCCACGGCTAGCCGAATCCACGGGTACCGTCCAAACCAACATTAGTCCTGGGGGAGTTTTGTTTAATTATTTGTAAGTTGATTTCGGGACTGGTGTCGTGGGAAAACACGCCCACCTATGGGGCCATCGGCGCCTTGTGGTTTGGCAGTGGGGAAGGACGCATTGCACGAAGAGCGGAGGGCGCGGAGCAGCACAACAGCGATCACACGGGCAGTTTTTACCCAGGTTCGGGCCGCCGCAAGGCGTAAAACCCTACTCCTGCTTTGGTGGATTGATGAGAGGACCGAGGTGGAGACGCAGCGCTCTAGCCTGGCAGGGTCGCCTCGGGGCGAGAGCAACTACGCGCATATGAGTGTACAAGGGTCTGAATCCTTTCTAAGGTTGCCATGGCCCTCCTTCTATAGATCAAGGGGTCACCACAATGGCAAATCAGTCATTGCGTATTGATTAGATAGCAAACAGTGCTATCATACCTAACTCTGCAGACAGGACAGAGCGCATTAAATGTGCCGCTTAGTGTCACATCGTAGCGTAGCCCAGCAAGCCTTGCCGTGCCGTTCGGCCACCTTCTTGCCTGCCTGCGTGACACGTCCCTGGACGGGTGTCATTTGGAGGTGGTTTCCTCTAGAAGTGGTCGCCACATGCCAAACAGCGGCCACTTAGCCACTTGGGGGCTCGACACCGCACCGATTGATGACTTGCGTTGCTGTGGGGTGGAGCGGTGGAGCCTTGGCAGGGTAATCCGCCCTCGGCGCCCTCGGTAAGCCTGTTGGGGCAATCCGGAGACTTGTCTTCGGGGCAACCTCGTCCCCGTCAGGCTCACCTGCCCGGCAAGGGAGGTTATTCCTTAGTGGTATCTTGCTCCTTTGGTTGGTCTTGATCTTCTTGATCTTCCCTTTGATTTCTCAAAGAGCTGATCTCTTCTGCTTGGTCTTGTCTTGGACGCTGCAACCTTGTTCTCGAGCCTGTGTACAATCTGGGCAACACACCTGGGGTTTGTTGCACCGACAGGAGCCCTCGGGCCTGGCCCGAACGTGCTGCCGAGCGTCGTTGGGGTAGGCCCTGTCCAATACATAGGCGGGGAGGCTGCGGTAGCTCACCCTTTGAGATCTTCTTTGCTTCTTCATTAATTTGAGCTTGAGTCAGTTTCCGGTTTTCCCGCACGTCGTGCAAGACGTTGTGGGGGAGATTATGAGCCACGATCCAGGGGATACCCACGTCCCACGTTCACGGGTTGGTAACTGCCATTCCATTATCTTTCCCACTTGCAGCGCTTCCGCCACATGTACTGCATGCGTTGAGTGGGGTTGGTGGCAGACGCGGAGGGCGTGGAAATGCGTGCCATGGCAGAAACCCAGACGCCATGGATTGGTGCTGAGGGTTGGCCTTGATTCCATGAGCCGTTGGTGGCGTGGGGAAGCCGGATTGGAGAAGTAGGGCGGCTGCCTTCAGGGAGAGGTGCCAGCCCCCTGCCCCGTTCGCCTATAAAAAGGAACGCAGGGCAGGGTGCTTCTCCACACATCTCACCCCTTCCTTCTCTTTAGCAGTTCTCGTCCACCATGGTGAGGGGCCGGGGTCGTGGCGGTTCTCCGGCGGTGGCGATGAGAGCTTCTACCCAACAGCGCCTCCCTCCTCCTGTTGAAAACGCGGGGGCGGAGCCCGCTGTGAGAGGAGGTGGGAGGGGCGAGGTCGCGGCCGCCGTGGTGCCCGGGGTCGAGGAGGACGGGGTGGTGCTCTGATTGCACCTCCACCGGCCGCTCATCCCCCAATGGAAGGCCACGTTGGAGATCAACCGCTGGAGTTCATCATCAGGTTGTATAAGCCCCCGCGCGGCCGCCTCCGCCTCCCTTCTCCATTTGCAAGGGTGATGGAGCTTGAAAAACCGCGTGCACTGAAGCTGAACATGAGGGGTTGCTGTAATGGCAGCATGCAGGTGGATGTGGATTTCCCCACCCCTCATGTCATGCTCTTCCGACGTGGCTGGAAGACTTTTGCCCGCGCCCACAGCTTGTCGGAGGGGCACGTCCTCCATTTTAAATTAATGGACGCCGAGTTGCTCTCCGTCAAGGTCTTCGAATGCTCGGGTGCTCGATTAGGGTGTTGCGCGGAGAGCTCGACCGATGAAGAAAGCTCCTCCTCGAGTGATAGCGACGAGGAGGACAGTGACGGCGATGACGACAGCACCGACGGGGAGGACGATGGCTCCGACTCCGGCTGAACACCAGCCGCACCATCACCGTCAGGCGGCGGCACCATCATCTGCACCTGCAACTCCTTCCCGGTAAGGCGATTTGCTGGGGAGTTGGATGCAGAGGTGGGGGTGGTGCCCTCGGCTCCTCCAGCAGCCTTCCAGCTGGACCTCGACAGGCTTCCTCTCGGGCTGTAGCTTCGTTCGCCCTGCCGCGTCCTACTGGCCCTGGTGGCGATGGCCAGGGGGACCCTTCCGCCGCTCTCTTCACCATCACCTTCGCCCGTGCCCTCCCGATCTTGTTGGGCTCCCTATCGTGTGGCCCGACGGGGTCAGGCTGGGCTTCTTCCCAGGCACCCCTTTTGCCCTCTTCTCTTCTCACCGTAGTGCCTAGGAGGAGAGGGACAAGAAAGGGGTTACGGGGCACTTATCTTTTTTCAGTTTAAAATGTGCAGGCATCGGCCAAACTTTAGTCTAAATAATTTAAACTTCTTTATCCATGTTTGTGTTCTGTAAGATCTGTACTTGCTTATCAGCATATTAATGAAAAAGACAAGCTTTGCCGGGCACTTGTGCATGTACCATATCCATGCAGAGGTGAAATGCCTGTATACATTTAAGTAAACAAGTTTCCCCGGCAGGCTATCCTACCGGTGCCCTCAGTTTGTTGCCGCGGGGCTAGGCCTGCCGAGCAAAAAACCGTAAAAAGGGACCAGCCCCCCGCCGAACCTTTTCCGCCAAAGGCCACTGCGACCACCCTGACCGAAGCAGTGTTTGAGAAAGGGTAGGAGCACCTATGTTTCGAAGGTGGCGGGGTTTTCATATGCTCAAGTTTTCAAATTACAGAATGGGTATGAATAAGAAGGAACTTATCTGTTTGGCCTGCCGGGGATCGTCATGTAGGCTCGTCTTCATTTCTTCTCTTCGGGATCAAGTCCATGGCAAGAACCCTGCAACTTAGTGCAGATGAAAACAATGCCACATGCGACCTCATCTACATGATCATGCTATGCTCATGATATGCTTATGCATGCATGCAAGTTTCGGGGGCCCCCCAGCGCTTCGTTTATTTCTCTGTTGCTCAGGGTCTGCGCCTGGTTTTGTACAAAGGGTTACATGCAACTTCGGCAAAGCTTGTACAAAAGGGTGGCTGCCGGGCAGGGCCCGACAGCCGCGCCTTACGGGTAGAACTTACGGAGATGCTCAATGTTCCATGAGTTTTGCAATTGAATGCCATCTCCGGTCTCCAGACAGACTGCGCCAGGTCTAGTGACTCGTACTACCTGATAAGGGCCTTCCCACTTTGGCGTCAACTTGTTTGCACCCTTGGCGGACTGAACACGCCTAAGGACAAGGTCACCTTCCTCAAAACTCCGGGCATGAACCCTGCGGCTGTGATAGCAACGCAGGGCTTGCTGGTAGCGTGCAGCACCCGTAGCAGCCCGGAGACGGTTCTCCTCAAGTAGCATAGCGTCGTCACGCCGGTGTTGTTCCTGCACTACCTCATCGTAGGCAAGCACTCGAGGAGACCCGAATTTGAGTTCCGTGGGGATAACTGCTTCTGCCCCATAGACTAGGGAGAAGGGAGTCTGCCCGGTAGCTCGATTTGGTGTCATACAGAGGGATCAAAGAACCACTGGCAGCTCGTCGATCCATCGCCTGCCGCACTTCTGCAGCCGATCAAAAGTTGTTGTCTTAAGACCTCGCAGTACTTCAGTGTTCGCCCTCTCAGCTTGCCCGTTGCTTCTGGGATGGGCCACAGAGGCAAATGAGACCTTGCTTCCGAGGGCATGAACGTATTGCATGAAGGCGCGGCTTGTGAATTGGGTGCCATTGTCGTTGATGATTCGGGTAGGTACCCCAAAGCGGCACACCAATCCTTTCAAGAACTTGATAGCTGACCGCGCGGTCACCCTTCTCACGGGCTCTACTTTCGGCCACTTTGTAAACTTGTCGATTGCGACGAACAAGAATTCAAAGCCCCCGGTAGCACGGGGGAAGGGGCCCAAGATGTCGAGCTCCCAGACCGAAAATGGCCATGACAAAGGGATTGTTTGGAGAGCTTGAGCACGCTGATGGATATTCTTGGAGTGGAACTGGCAGGCTTCACACTTGGTGACTAGCTCAATTGCATCTTGGAGGGCTGTGGGCCAGTAGAAGCCTTGCCGGAAAGCTTTCCCAACCAAGGCCCTTGACCTGATGTGGGAGCCACACATACCCTTGTGTATCTCTGCCAGCAGTTCCTTTCCTTCTTCCCGGCAAATGCACTTCAATTTCACACCGTTGGGCCTTCTTCTGTATAGCGTGTCGTCAATGAACTGATACATACTGGCCCTCCAGGCTACTCTTTCAGCTTCTTCTTGCTCTTCGGGAAGTTCTCCTATTTGGAGGAAATGAACAATGTGTCGCGCCCAAGTTGGAGCCTGGGGCTCGACAACAAGGACTAGCGGCACCTCCCCGTCGATGGGAGCGCATGCCTCGATCGCAAAGACTAGTAGTTCAGCAGGAGGGTGTAGCTCACTGATCGAAGGGGAGTTGTTCCCGCCAAGCTCTCTGCCGGGGGCTTCGGGAAGCTCTGTCGGGAGAGGCTTGCCGGAGTTCAATTTACTCCTCTTGCTGGCCATTGTTGCTGGGGATACGGAGGGCTGAGTTAGATGGAGAACAAAAGTCCCTGGTTCCACAAGGAGTTTTTGCGCAGCGCACTTTGATAGATGATCAGCAATGCTGTTTTCCGCACGCGGTATGTGCTCTGTTTGCAATCCATCAAAGCGCTCCTCCAATTTTCTCACTTCCTTGGCATATGCCTCCATCAATGGGCTTTGATAATCCTTGTTCACTTGTCTCACCACCAGTTGTGAATCTCCGCGGATAATCAGCTTCTTGATTCCCAGTTCTGTTGCAATTCTGAGCCCGGCAAGGAGCCCTTCATACTCTGCAGTATTGTTGGTAGCCTTCTCCCGGGGGAAATGCATTTGAATGACGTACTTAAGGTGCTCCCCAGTGGGAGCAACGAGAAGCACGCCAGCTCCTGCACCTTGTAGGGAGAAGGCACCATCAAAATACATAATCCATTCTTGGGGCGCTTCCTTGCCGGGGATGACTGTCTCCAGTACTTCTTCATCAGGGGTCGGTGTCCACTCCGCAATGAACTCTGCCCGTGCTCTGCTCTGAATAGTTGGCGTGCTTTCAAGCTTCAAACCAAAGCTGGATAACTCCAAAGCCCATTCCATGATCCTGCCAGTGGCCTCGGGGTTTCGGAGTATGCTTTGCAAGGGGAAGCGGGTGACAACTGTGATCTCGTGGGCTTGGAAGTAGTGGCGCAGTTTCCTTGAGGCCATGATGAGGCCCAAAATCAACTTTTGCACGCCAGAGTACCTCGACCTAGCGCCCTGCAGTAGGGAGCTGACGAAGTACACTGGGTGCTGCACCACCTTCTTCCTTGCCGTGATCTTGGAACTGTCTCCGCTGGCTTGCTCTTGTTTGTCTTGAACTGCATCTGACCTTGCCAGGACGGGTTCACTTTCCTCTCCAGAGGGGACGGCGGTGGCGACTGCTGCGTCACCTACCTCCCGCTATGCCACCAGCGCTACGCTAACCACTTGATTGGTCGCTGCTAAATATAGCAGCAATGGCTCTTGTGGTTTAGGAACGACTAAGGTGGGAACAGAGGAAAGGTAGGTCTTCAAATCTTGTAGCGCAGCGTCCGCCTCCGGGGTCCACTCCACGGGTCCTGCCTTCTTCAAGAGTTTGAAGAAAGGCAAGGCGTGTTTGGCGGACTTGGAAATGAACCTGCTCAGCGAGGCAACACATCCAGTCAAATGCCTCGCGTCTTTAACTATCTTGGGTGCTTGTATCTGCTCGATAGCCTTGATCTTGTCGGGATTGGCCTCTATCCCCCGATGGGACACGAAGAAGCCAAGTAGCTTGCCGGAAGGAACACCAAACACACACTTCTCCGGGTTCAGCTTCAAGTTGATTCTGCGCAGATTTGCAAAGGTCTCTTCCAAATCCTGAGTGAGAGTAACTATGTCCTTGGTTTTGACCACTATATCATCCATGTAGGCTTAAATATTTCTGTGCAGCTGGGACTCAAAGTCAATCTGTACTGCTCTTGCAAAAGTGGATCCAGCGCTCTTCAACCCGAAGGGCATTCGTACAAAATAGTACGTGCTTGGGGTTATGAACGCGGTCTTCTCTTCGTCTTCCTTGGACATGAAGATCTGGTGGTATCCAGAGTAGGCATCCAGGAAGGAAAGCAGGTCAGACCCGGAGGTGGAATCCACAATCTAGTCGATGCGCGGCAAGGGGAACGGGTCCTTCAGGCATGCTTTGTTCAGATCTGTGAAATCTATGCAAAGCCTCCATTTCCCATTCGCCTTGCGCACTACCACTGGGTTTGCTAACCATGTTGGATGCAACACTCCTCTGACCAAACCAGCTGCCTCAAGTTTCTTGATCTCCTCGACAATAAACTGTTGCCGCTCCAAACCTTGCTTCCGGACCTTCTGCTTGACGGGCCGGGCATGTGGGCAGACAGCAAGGTGGTGCTCGATTACCTCCCTGGGAACACCGGGGATGTCAGATGGTTTCCAAGCAAACACATCGACATTCACCCGCAGGAAGGCAATGAGCGCTCTTTCCTATTTGTCATCGAGGGTGGCACTGATGGTAAATGTATCGTCAGTGCCAGCCAGCCCTACCGAGACCTTCTTCATAGCGGGTGTAGCAGCCTTGGACCTCTTGCTATTGGAACTCTCCGGCAAGTCATCAACAGGCGCAGCGCACTCCGAAGAGGTACGCTTCCCGGATTCCTTGCTGGCTTTCTTCTTTTTCTTGCTTTCCTTGGCGGGAGCAGTGGCTTCCGCGGCCTTTGCAGCGACTGCTTCACGGTACATCTTATCCACGCATATGATTGCGTCTTTCTTGTCTGATGGAATGGAAATGACGCCTATTGGCCCTGGTATCTTCAAAGTGTTGTAGGCATAGTGGGATGCCACCATGAAATTGGCCAGGGCAGGGCGACCAAGGATTCCATTGTACGGCTAGGGGAGGTCAACCACATCAAACACGATCTTCTCAGTCCGGTAGTTTAACCCCCCCCCCCCCCGAATGTTACCGGTAGTGTGATCTTCCCCTTAGGACGACTCCTGCCAGGGTTTATCCCTTGGAACGTACCAGTAACCTTGAGCTCTTCATCTGCTATCTGGAGTTTGCTGATGACCTTTGGAGAAATCAGATTCAACCCGGCCCCGCCGTCAACCAACATCTTTGTGACCTTGAGGTTGCGGATCGTTAGTGAAACCAACAACGGCAAACACCCTACCGCGGTAGTGCGGTCGGGGTGATCCTCCTCATCAAAGATGATGGGCGTGCGGGACCACTTGAGCGGCTTCCGAGAATCTGCCGCTGGCTCCACAGCATTGACCTCATGTGCCCATCTTTTGAGTTGGCGGTGAGAGGAGTGTAAGGATGCACCCCCGTCAATGCATAGGGCGTCAGTGGCTTTCTGGAACTCCTGCTCGCTGGTTTCCTCTTCATCTCCTTCATCACTCTCGTCCTCGCAATCCTTCCTCTCATGGCCTTTGGCGGGTTTCCCCTGATACTGAGGAGCCTTGCCGGGGCAACCTGTTCTGCTGCCTCGGCCCTTCCCGCCAGCGCCATCTTGGTCTTTCTCCTTATCACGCTTCTCGTACTCAGCCCTCTTCTTCTTGACGAGTTTCTCAACCTAATGACACTCCTGAAGATCATGGCCCTTGGTCTGATGGATCTTGCAGTACGGCCCATCACTCTTCCCAGCCTTCTCGGCAGCCGCGGCTTCCCGGCAATCAGTGCACGTGGCAGCTTCCTTGCCGGGAACCTCGGTCTTGGCCTTCTTGCCGGTACTAGGTGCACTCAATCCTTCAACGGTCATCACCACTTTATCCTTGCGCTTCTTGTTGCGTGTCTTGTTCTTCTTCTTTTGGCTGGTGGCATCGTCGTCGTCCACTGAGTCGATGTCGACACCATCTTCTTCACCGGGGAGTCGTCTCCCCTCTTCTACTTGGGCACACTTATCCACGAGAGTGTATATCTCATTCAGAGTCTTGGGTAACTGAACATTCATTTTAGAACATATCCGGTGGTTGCACACGTTGGACTGGAACGCGGCTATCACAGCTGCCGGGTGGATGTCTGGAATATTCCTGTGCACCCGGCTGAACCTCTGCATGTACTTCCGCAGACTCTCTCCTTCTTTCTGCAGAAGGAGCAGCAAGTCGCTGGGCCACCCTGGTTCTTTATGGCCGCCCGTGAAGGCGTCAACAAACTCACGGCACAGGTCAGCCCAGGTCGAGATGGAATTCTCTGGCCAATGCATCAGCCAAGACCTCACATTTGGCTTGAGTGCCAAAGGTAAGTAGTTGGCAAACACCTTCTCGTCTCTTCCCCCGGCAGCTTGAACGGCGATGGTGTAGATGCTCAAGAACTCTGCCGAGTTCAACCTGTAACACCCCATGTAATTAACCACAGTGATCAACCTTAGTTAAAGCCATGTCAGCAAGATTAACAGTGCCTATTCATCATTTGCATCATAATGCATTTCAAACTCATAATTCAAACTTCCAAATTAATTTAAAGTGAAAATAAAAGTTGTTCAAATCTAGAAACTAAAATGTTCATAATATTGTAAATAATCCAGAGACAATTCTAAAATTATAATCAACATTTACTAAAATAGTTAAGTGACTCAAACAGTAAGAAACAGTACCAAAACAGTAAGGTTTAATCCATTTTAATTAATACAAAAATTATATGAAACCCAACTGCCTCCAAACCATTTTCTAACAGTGGTAAGTATTGCATAGTATTTATTTTGGCAAGTCTCCTATTTTGCAAAAGTCTTTTGGAATAAAATAAAAGACAAAACGAAAAAAGAAAGAGATAACAAAAAACAAAAATGGAAAATGGAAAAGGGTCCCACTGTGACTGGGCTCTAGTCAAACAGCCGGCCCAGCCCACTCCCCACCTTGTCTCCCTCCACTGCTCACCCGCCTCGCCGCTGTCGACGCCACAGCACGCGTGCGCTGGCCCCCCCTCGACTCTGCTCGACAACACGCGCTGCTGCCGCCACGGGCACCTACTAGGAGTTCCCCTCGACCCCTCTGGCTAACCCTAGCCCCCTCAGACGCTCGCTCGCACCTCTCCTCTCCCTTTTCCCCACTCACCTGAAAGCCGCCGTCGCCGCGCCGCTCGTTCCCGCGGCCACCGCCACCGCGTCGCCTCGCCGCCGTGCCAGAACGGATCACCGTCGTCCGCTACGCCGTCCGGTGCAAACCAGGGGAGCTGGGAGCCCCCACAGCGAGTGCCTCGACCTCTTCTTCCCCGGCGCCGTCCGCCACTGCCACCATCGATTTGGTCATCCCCGACCACCACCGGCTTCCCCGAGCCTTCCCGTCAACGCTGTGAGCGCCGCCTCGCAACCCCTCTCTCTCTACCGTCTCCTGTCATCGTTTTAGCCGTGGTCGAGCTTGCATGCTCTGACCGCCACCACCGCACCTCGTGATGCTGTTGTAGTGCCTCTCTGGCTCAACCGAGCGCGCCACCGAGTCCGTGTCGTCGCGTAGCTGCTGCCTGGTCCATCCTTTCGTCCCGAACGCGCGCCGCTCCAACGACCCGTCGAGTGCTCGAACGCCACCGCCACCCAGCTCAATGCCACCGCCGCTATGCTGCACCCCTGTGCCATCCGCGACCACCATCGGACGCGGCACTCGACGCCCGTTCGAACGCGACCAAAATCGCGCCAAACGGAGCATCACAGTGGGATTCCGGCGAACTCCGGCGAGGTTCCGGCCGTCCCCGCCGCGTCTCGCCTCACCGGCGGCCGGCGCTGACCGGGCGCCCACGTGGCACCGTGTGGGGCCGCCCCTGTGCCGCTGACGCTGGGTCCCGCGGGCCCAGTTGACCAGTCAACCCCGCTGACTGGGCTGACTGGGCCACTGACACGCGGACCCCACCGCTAAAACATTTTAAAAAAATAAATAAAAATGTTAATTAATCTATTAGTTAATTAGTTAACTAAAGCTGACACTGACAGTGGGTCCCACAAGCTAATTAGGTTAATTAGTTAAATTTAATCCTCTGTTAATTAGTACTGTGAATGACATGTGGGCACCACCTGTCAGAGTTGACTCTGGTCAGCTGGGTTTGACCCGCTGATGTCATGCTGATGTCAGCTGCTACTATTCTGGATAATTCGTATTTAATAATTAAATTAATTCTAGAAAATGATTAAATATTTAGAAAATCATAGAAATTAAACCGTAGCTCGGATCGAAAAACTTTATACATGAAAGTTGCTCAGAACGACGAGACAAATCCAATCGTGCCATCTGTTTCCGTGTCGGGACCCTCTACGGAGGTGAACCCACAACTTTTTGCCTATTTCCGGTAGATGAATAGTGCATATACACCGGTTAATAATTCCAAATTAAATCCTAAAATAACTAATATGACTTAGACCTGCTTTTAGGCAACCCTGCACTGCACGTTAGCATAGCATGCTCTGTGTTACATATGTTTGCTGTGTATTTATCTGTTTCCTCCCCCTCTTCTCTCTCGATAGAGCCCGGTACCAACATAGTCCCCGAGACCGATGCAGCTCCGGAGATCGATGACCCCACTGACGACTCTGCCTTTGCCGCCGAGCAACCAGGCAAGCACCCCCCCCCCTTTGAGCAGGCCTATATCGCCGATTCTCTTCTCTCTTGTGCTTGCATTAGAATTACTGCTGCTACTGCTTTACCTATTCTGATGCATAGCCTGTTTAATGTAACCTGCTATTGAAACCTTACCTGCTTATCCTAAACTGTTTAGTATAGGCTGTGTAGAGACCTACCAGAGATCCCACTTTGTCCCCAGTTGCCCCGCTGGATTATCAGATGACTCGATCAACGGGATCGACAGCCAGACCCCGGCACTGCACAACACCCCCCTTAGTTGTACGGCACTACAGCGTTACCATCGAGTGCCGAGGGTGATACCTCGTATAGCACTCCTGATGTTAACTCTGTAGAGTAGCTATTTGGTCATGGTCATCGAGGGTGATTCCTCCTTCTCCACTTTCGATACGACCCTGTCGCACAGCACTTCAAGTGTGGACCTCGAGGGTGATTCCTCCTAAGTTCAACTTGATGGTTACATCGAGTGGGCATCCGTCGAGGGTGATACCTCGAATTCCCCTGATGTTATGGACACACGGTTACTGTGACTTTACCCCTGAACCTTGTTAGAAATGGGTCGGCCCCGAGGGGGACCTGAGGGAGTTACTTTTACTGCAGGACTAGAGGGACAGGCGGTACGGCCAAGTAGAGGTGGACCTGAGTTCCCGACAGTCTTTTGCGAGACGGGCTGACCTGGACGGTGCCCGAGTGATGAATACGAGGCGTGGCCGGGCATTCTTGGCCCTTGCTGCAAGTCCTCGAGATGGGGCGACGGGGTCAGATTGATCGTGAGTCTCTGCTCATTACCGCACTACCAACACACTACGATTTGGATATTTGATTCGAGTGGGCCTCTGGCCCGATAGCACTAACCATCACGCGGGAATAAATATGGGTACTCTACTTCGTGGCATCAGCCGAAAGCTCTGACAGACGTCCAGTTCAGCATTGTGGCACGGTCGGATCATGCCGACCATCCAAGGCGGTGCTGGTATCCACCCTGCACGCAACGACTCAGAGTGCACAGGGCGATGGCCCAAGACCCCTGAGCGCTTAGGATGTAGACCGACGGGGACCTCTCTGCTGAGCTCTAGGTAGGGTTGCGGTGTGTCATTTGGCCGAGGCCGGGCATGACCCAGAAAGGTGTGTCCGGCCGGAGTTAATCGAGCGTGGTGGGTAAGTTGGTGCACCCCTGCAGGGAAGAACTAATCTATGCATAGCCGGATCCTCGGTAACAGACGCTCAGAGTTGTATCCCGATCGATACAACTAGAACTGGATACTTGTGATGAGAACTGGATAGTATGGCTCTGGGATTGCTTTCTCGCAGGGAGTCGAGGAAGGATCTCTGGGTGAGGTTGATAACACTACTACTTTATATTGTACTAATCTACACTCTTCTAATGCTGCAAGACCGCTGAAGATGCTAGTCTTCGATAGGACGAGGCCTTCTCTCTATTCTGGCATTTCTGCAGCCCAGTCCACATATACAGCCTTTCTTTGATAATGTTGCATATGTAGTGTAGATCCTTGCTTGCTGAGTACTTCGGATGAGTACTCACGTTTGCTTGTCTTCCTTTTTCCCCCATATCCATTTGGTGCAAGCAGATGGCGGACCCCCTGAGATAGCTGCACCCGCCGACGATCGCTACTACTACCCCGAGGGTGGATACTACTATGAGTTGGCTGACGACCAGGAGTAGGTTCGGAGGGCCCCAGGCAGGAGGCCTGCGCCTTTCGATCATAGTGTTTTCTTTTGCCCCGCCTTCTTAAAGGCCTATCTGTGTTTTCTTTTATATCTATACTCAGATATCTTATGCTTCCGCTGACGCTTGTATGCGAGCTTATGTATTCGAGCCCTCGAGCCCCTGGCTTGTAATATAAAGCTTGTATGACTTCATTTATGTGTTAGAGTTGTGTTGTGATATCTTCAAGTGAGTCCTTAGGCTTGATCATGTGCATTTGCGTGTATGATTAGTGCACGATTGAGCCGGGGGCGTCACAGGTTGGTATCAGAGCCGACTGCCTGTAGGTTCCCCCATTCCAACTCCTTGGCCGAAGTTGAGTCTAGACGTCGAAAAACTAATTTACTAACTTGGCTGTGTGGCTTACGGGCCCACGTCGCCATTGGGTGGTATTAGGATCTTTTATTCCTCATCTTTACTCTGGGACTCTGATCTCTCTTCTATTCAGGTTAAATGAATTTTACTAACGCCGACACTTAGGATCTCGTAAATCTCGTCTACTTGGAGAGCTGGATATATGTGCTTAATTCCTTACCATTGATCTGATTAGTCTGATAATCATTTTCCTTTTCCTTTCCATTGTTTTGTTTAACCTTTCTCTCCGAGTTATATTATACTTCTCATTGTCATTTGGCAATCCTGAATTTCCTCTGTTTCAGATGGATCGTTTGTTTCCACCACACCCTACGACGCAGATTGTGCTTCGCACTTGGGCTCGTGATGCCCCTGGTTTTCTAGCTGTCCTGATCGCCCTCCTGACTAGACTGGGCTACCGCTGGTACCCCGAGTACATGGTCTATGAGTATTACTGCGAGTTCAACCAGGAGCAGTACCATGCTGATGTTCGTATCTATGATCAGCGCGATGACTCAGACACTGAGCTGCACCTTTTCCACGGTATCGGCGTGATGATTGAGATGGCAGTCCATGATGCCGCCTACTCTGCTGTCGCACGTCTTCGAGGAGAGTCCAGCGTTAGCTTGGATGCCTCTGAGTTCCGATACATTTTGTATGCCCCTGCTGGAGATACTACTAGATACTACACAGCTATCTGTGCCCCGTACGAGCATCGTCATTACGACCCGCATGTTCTGATTCAGTGCACTCAGGCTCTGGATCGCACTGTTCGGGTTCTTGCCGTTGAGTTGTTTGCCACTCGAGCATGTCTCTACGATGCTATGACGCAGTTGCTACCAGCTGTTCTTGCAGGGATACATCCGGAGCACATCCTTTATCCGCGCAGGACTCAGATGTATACTGGTATTGGTTGGCCTGCTGTTGGAGGTCACACACCTGTACGTGGACCTCTTCTTTCAGCTCGAGACCGGGTTCTGCATCAGAGTGCACATGGAGCGCAGGATCCTTCCGCGATGAACATTCGTCGTCTGCACTTGCAGTTACCCTGTTTCAGTGGATCTTCCCGACGTTGATGTAGCCCTTGCTATGTCTCGTGGTGTACTTCCTTACCGCGTGCCTGCGCGCCGCCTAGCATGTCTAGCTTTTAAATTGTGCAATTATGCTATCCGCATGTACCCGACTCTGTGTATGGATCTATATGTCTTAATTGACTACTGTTAAGTATCTAGTACACTGCTTAATTATTGTCGTGTTACATCATGCTTGTCTCTAAACACCCGCAAATGCTTTTACTGAACTACCCCTATTGAAACTTAATAGGATGGTTAGACCAGGTGGTCGTGGTCGTGGTCGTGCCCCTGAACGCCCACCACCGCCAGATTATATGGCAGCTATGATGCAACAATTCGAGCTCAACCACCAGTTCATGACTGGGATTATGACTCAGTTCCCACAACAGAACAACTAGAATCAGAACCCTCCTTCCATAACTCTGCCAGAATTTATGCGTCTTAACCCCACTCAGTTCCGCAACTCTGAGAAGCCACTGGATGCTGATGACTGGATTCATGATATCACTCACGAGATGGAGTCTGCAAATGTCTCCCCTGCCAACTTTGTCGCCTTCGCGTCTTTTTTCTTAAAGGGTCCCGCTGCTCAATGGTGGGACAACCACAAACATACACTGCCTGCTGGAACAGCCGTTACTTGGCCTGAGTTCCAGGCTGCTTTTCGTGCCCGATATATTCCTCAAGGGATCATGGACCAGATGAAAACTCAGTTCCGCAACCTCACTCGGGGCAACAAGACTGTCGAAGCTTATCAGCGGGAATTCCTTGACCTGTCCCGCTATGCTGAAGAAGACATCGCCACGGATGCCTGTAGACAAGAGAAGTTCCGTAATGGACTCCACCCAGACATCGAGCTTGCACTTGCTGCTCAAGACTTCACCGACTTTACTACTCTTGTCAACAAGGCTATTCTGCTTGAGACTGCTCAAATGAAGCATAAGGAGTCGCAGAAGCGCTATCATGATGTTGGCTCATCTTCGAGCTCAACACAGAAGCGTCGAGTCTGGATTCCCAACAACGTGTTCCGTCAAGCTGCCCCTGCCCCAAGTAACAACTATACTGCACCACGTGTTCCACCCAATGCTCCTCTTTGTCCTGAAGATGGACTGTGCTTCAAGTGTCGCAAACCAGGCCACCTTGCTAAGGACTGCCGCCAGACTCAGAATCAGTTGGCTTTCCCTCATACTAGCCGTGGCAATGGTCGTGGCAACGATCAGGCCCGCAACTATAATACTGGGTCTGCTGCTCATGGTCATGGACACGCTTACAACATTGGTATTGAAGAAGTCCAGAATCAACCTGCCACTGTGATGGGTACCCTTCTCTTTAACTCAATACCTGCTTCTGTTTAATTTGATTCAGGAGCATCACATTCATTCATCTCTGCAAAATTTGCATTCATGCATGGCACCCATTATGGGAAGATGCATACTCCGTTAGTCATTAAAACTTTCGGAAGTCACTGTCATGCTGATGTGATAGCACCTAACGTTACCGTCGAAATTAAAGGATTGGAATTCCTTGCCTCACCCATCATCTTCAAATCTCCCACCATAGACCTCATCTTCAAAATGGATTGGTTGAAGGCCCACTACGCCTCGATCAATTGTGCCACTAAAGTTGTACATCTCATGCACCCAACCGCCGGGCTAGTGAATTACCGTGCCCAGATAACTCAAAATGCTGAGGCTAAAATATACACCTTGAATGCGGTGAACGCTTCTCCGCTTGAGGGGATCGATAACATTCCAGTCGTTCGAGATTTTCCGAACGTTTCTTCAGAAGAACTTCCAAGAATACCCCGCATTCTTTCAGTCTTCCTCTTAATTCTCGAGACAAGAATTCTTATTAGTGGAGGAGAATTGTAACACCCCATGTAATTAACCACAGTGATCAACCTTAGTTAAAGCCATGTCAGCAAGATTAACAGTGCATATTCATCATCTGCATCATAATGCATTTCAAACTCATAATTCAAACTTCCAAATTAATTTAAAGTGAAAATAAAAGTTGTTCAGATCCAGAAACTAAAATGTTCATAATATTGTAAATAATCCAGAGACAATTCTAAAATTATAATCAACATTTACTAAAATAGTTAAGTGACTCAAACAGTAAGAAACAGTACCAAAACAGTAAGGTTTAATCCATTTTAATTAATACAAAAATTATATGAAACCCAACTGCCTCCAAACCATTTTCTAACAGTGGTAAGTATTGCATAGTATTTATTTTGGCAAGTCTCCTATTTCGCAAAAGTCTTTTGGAATAAAATAAAAGACAAAACAAAAAAGGAAGAGATAACAGAAAACAAAAATGGAAAAGGGGCCCACTGTGGTTGGGCTCTAGTCAAACAACCGGCCCAGCCCACTCCCCACCTCATCTCCCTCCACTGCTCACCCGCCTCGCCGCTATCGACGCCACAGCATGCGCGCGCTAGCCCCCCCCCCCCCTCGCCTCTGCTCGACAACGCGCGCTGCTGCCGCCACGGGCGCCTACTAGGAGTTCCCCTCGACCCCTCTGGCTAACCCTAGCCCCCTCAGATGCTCGCCCGCGCCTCTCCTCTATCTTTTCCCCACTCACCCGAAAGCCGTCGTCGCCGTGCCGCTCGATCCCGCGGCCACCGCCACCGCGTCGCCTCGCCGCCGTGCCAGAACGAATCACCGTCGTCCGCTACGCCGTCCGGTGCAAACCAGGGGAGCTGGGAGCCCCCACAGCGAGCGCCTCGACCTCTTCTTCCCCAACGTCGTCCGCCACTGCCGCCATCGATTTGGTCATCTCCGACCACCACCGGCTTCCCCGAGCCTTACCGTCAACGCTGTGAGCGCCGCCTCGCAACCCCTCTCTCTCTGCCGTCTCCTGTCGTCGTTTTAGCCGTGGTCGAGCTTGCATGCTCTGACCGCCGCCACCGCACCTCGTGCTGCTGCTGTAGTGCCGCTCTAGCTCAACCGAGCGCACCACCCAGTCCGTGCCGTCGCGTAGCTGCCGCCTGGTCCATCCTTTCGTCCCGAACGCGCGCCGATCCACCGACCCGTCGAGTGCCCGAACGCCACCACCACCCAGCTCAACTCCGCCGCCGCTACGCTGCACCCCCGTGCCATCCGCGACCACCATCGGATGCGGCGCTTGACGCCCGTTCGAACGCAACCAAAATCACGCCAAACGGAGCATCACAGCGGGATTCCGGCGAACTCCGACGAGGTTCCGGCCGTCCCCGCCGCGTCTCGCCTCACCGGTGGCCGGCGCTGACCGGGCACCCAAGTGGCACCGCGTGGGGCCGCCCCTGTGCTGCTGACGCTGGGTCCCGCGGGCCCAGTTGACCAGTCAATCCCGCTGACTGGGCTGACTGGGCCACTGACACGCGGACCCCACCGCTAAAACGTTTAAAATAAATAAATTAATTTGTTAATTAAAATGTTAATTAATCTTTTAGTTAATTAGTTAACTAAAGCTGACACTGACAATGGGTCCCACAAGCTAATTAGGTTAATTAGTTAAATTTAATCCTCTGTTAATTAGTACTGTGAATGACATGTGGGCCCCACCTGTCAGAGTTGATTCTGGTCAGCTGGGTTTGACCCGCTGATGTCATGCTGACGTCATGCTGATGTCAACTGCTACTATTCTGGATATTTCACATTTAATAATTAAATTAATTCCAGAAAATGATTAAATATTTAGAAAATCATAGAAATTAAACCGTAGCTCGGATCGAAAAACTTTATACATGAAAGTTGCTCAGAACGACAAGACGAATCCAACCGTGCCATCTAGTTTCGTGTCGAGACCCTCTATGGAGGTGAACCCGCAACTTTTAGCCTGTTTCCGGTAGATGAATAGTGCATATACACCGTTTAATAATTTCAAATTAAATCCTAAAATAACTAATATGACTTAGACCTGCTTTTAGGCAACCCTGCACTGCACGTTAGCATAGCATGCTCTGTGTTACATATGTTTGTTGTGTATTTATCTGTTTCCTCCCCCTCTTCTCTCTCGATAGAGCCCGGTACCGACGTAGTCCTCGAGACCGACGCAGCTCCGGAGATCGACGACCCCACTGACGACTCTGCCTTTGCCGCCGAGCAACCAGGCAAGTACCCCCCCCCCTTTGAGCATGCCTATATCGTCGATTCTCTTCTCTCTTGTGCTTGCATTAGAATTACTGCTGCTACTGCTTTACCTATTCTGATGCATAGCCTGTTTAATGTAACCTGCTATTGAAACCTTACCTGCTTATCCTAAATTGTTTAGTATAGGCTGGGTAGAGACCTACCAGAGACCCCACTTTGTCCCCAGTTGCCCCGCTAGATTATCAGATGACTCGATCAACGGGATCGACAGCCAGACCCCGGCACTGCACAACACCCCCCTTAGTTGTACGACACTACAGCATTACCATCGAGTGCTGAGGGTGATACCTCGTATAGCACTCCTGATGTTAACTCTGTAGAGTAGCTATTTGGTCGTGGTCATCAAGGGTGATTCCTCCTTCTCCACTTCCAATACGACCCTGTCGCGCAGCACTTCAAGTGTGGACCTCGAGGGTGATTCCTCCTAAGTTCAACTTGATGGTTACATCGAGTGGGCATCCGTCGAGGGTGATACCTCGGATTCCCCTGATGTTATGGACACACGGTTACTGTGACTTTACACCTGAACCTTGTTAGAAACGGGTCGGCCCCGAGGGGGACCCGAGGGAGTTACTTTTACTGCAGGACTGGAGGGACTGGCGGTACCGCCCAGTAGAGGTGGACCTGAGTTCCCGACAGTCTTTTGCGAGACGGGTTGACCTGGACGGTGCCCGAGTGATGAATACGAGGCGTGGCCGGGCATTCTTGGCCCTTGCTGCAAGTCCTCGAGATGGGGCGACGGGGTCACATCGATCGTGAGTCTCTGCTCGTTACCGCACTACCAACACACTACGATTTGGATATTTGATTCGAGTGGGCCTCTGGCCCGATAGCACTAACCATCACGCGGGAATAAATATGGGTACTCTACATCGTGGCATCAGCCGAAAGCTCTGACAGACGTCCAGTTCAGCATTGTGGCACGGTCGGATCGTTTCGACCATCCGAGGCGGTGCTGGTATCCACCATGCACGCAACGACTCGGAGTGCACAGGGTGATGGCCCAAGACCCCTGAGCGCTAAGGATGTAGACCTACGGGGACCTCTCTGCTGAGCTCTAGGTAGGGTTGCGGTGTGTCGTTTGGCCGAGGCCGGGCATGACCCAGAAAGGTGTGTCCGGCCGGAGTTAATCGAGCATGGTGGGTAAGTTGGTGCACCCCTGTAGGGAAGAACTAGTATATGCATAGCCGGATCCTCGGTAACGGACGCTCGGAGTTGTATCCCGATCGATACAACTAGAACTGGATACTTGTGATGAGAACTGGATAGTATGGCTCTGGGATTGCTTTCTCGCAGGGAGTCGAGGAAGGATCTCTGGGTGAGGTTGATAACACTACTACTTTATGTTGTACTAATCTACACTCTTCTAATGCTGCAAGACCGCTGAAGATGCTAGTCTTTGATAGGACTAGGCCTTCTCTCTATTCTGGCATTTCTGCAGCCCAGTCCACATATACAGCCTTTCTTTGATAATGTTGCATATGTAGTGTAGATCCTTGCTTGCTGAGTACTTCGGATGAGTACTCACGTTTGCTTTGCTTCCTTTTTCCCCCATATCCATTTGGTGCAACCAGATGACGGACCCCCTGAGACAGCTGCACCCGCCGACGATCGCTACTACTACCCCGAGGGTGGATACTACTACGAGTTGGCTGACGACCAGGAGTAGGTTCGAAGGGCCCCAGGGAGGAGGCCTATGCCTTTCGATCATAGTGTTTTCTTTTGCCCCGCCTTATTAAAGGCCTATCTGTGTTTTCTTTTATATATGTACTCAGATATCTGATGCTTCCGCTGACGCTTGTATGCGAGCTTATGTATTCGGGCCCTCGAGCCCCTGGCTTGTAATATAAAGCTTGTATGACTTCATTTATGTTTTAGAGTTGTGTTGTGATATCTTCAAGTGAGTTCTTAGGCTTGATCGTGTGCATTTGCGTGCATGATTAGTGCACGATTGAGCCGGGGGCGTCACACAATCTTCCATCGTACTTCTCTGGTATTTCTGGCTTGAACGTGCGAGCAGATGGCCAACGGACTTGCCGCAGCTCGCGAGTGAATGCAGGGCACCCAACCTCGAAAGGTAGGTACCCACCTTCACCGGGCGTGGGCTCCTCGACGTCGGGGCCATTGCGCCTATCAGACTGGCGTTGGGTTTCGCGGCGTCGTTCGATGGTGGCGCGTGCATCTTCCCTCCGCCTGTCTTCCAGGACTTGCCGTTGGTCTCGTCATGCTCGAGGATCGGACGAAGCCATCGATACATCATCGGGTTCTTGGTCGCGTGGCTCTAGCTGCAGCCCCTGTGCTTGCTGCCGCGGAGGGGATTGCACTGTGGGAGTGGCCCCTTCGGTACGGCCAGCGGCTCGGGCCATTGTCGCCGCCTGCGGAGGCCGTGACGGGCCCGCTCGCTGTGATCCTCCCACCTCGGCAAAACCAATCAGGCTCTAAATGGTGGCTCTCCAGTCATCCATCTGATTGGCCGCCGGCGGAAATCTCAACAGGAGTTGGGCCCGTGCCATGGCCTCCGAAGCAGTGCTCGGCATGGATGACGATGTAGGTCGTAACATCGCCTAGCTTCTGACGGTGCCAGTAGTGGCAGCGCCGTGCTCTCGTCGCTGTGAGCCAGTCACCAGGGTGGCGTGGTGATGAGATGGTTGTGCTTGGGGATCGGCGGCTCCGTTCGGCGCATCGGCTTGGCCAGCCAGTTCCGGGGGGTGACCGGAGGGTTGCGGTTCACCCCAGGGCGAGCACCATCGCTGTGGCTGCGTCCTTCGGTGGGGTGGAGAGGCGTAGACAGGATGATCTCTCCACCCATACCTTGTGGAGTGTGGCCGCTGAGAAATTGTTTTCGCTATCCTTCTCCGGTGCCTCCCGCTCCTGTTTCGGCCATAGGGGAGGTGGTGATGACGCCGCCTGCGCCGGCCATGTCCCCCGCAGCGTCCACGTCCCCGTGCGCCCCCATAGCCCCCACGGCGTCGGCGGCCACGTGCGAAGGGCCCTTCGAGGTGGACGGGTGAGCAGCGGCACCGGGCTTCTTCTTGGGCGCCATGGATGATGAAGCCGTCGATGAAGAGAATGATGTTGAAGATGACGCGCTGCGTACGCTCTCGGGTTCACGCAAGCGCTTCCCCCTACCTGGCGCGCCAAAGATGTCGTGGGAAAACACGGCCACCTATGGGGCCATCGGCCCCTTATGGTTCGGCAGTGGGGAAGGATGCATTGCACGAAGAGTGGAGGGCACGGAGCAGCACGACAGCGATCACACGGGCAGCTTTTACCCAGGTTCGGGCTGCCGCGAGGCGTAAAACCCTACTCCTGCTTTGGTGGATTGATGAGAGGACCGAGGTGGAGACGCATCGCTCTAGCCCGGCAGGGTCGCCTCGGGGTGAGAGCAAGTACGCGCGTATGAGTGTACAAGGGTCTGAATCCTTTCTAAGGTTGCCATGGCCCTCCTTTTATAGATCAAGGGGTCACCACAATGGCAAATCAGTCATTGCATACTGATTAGATAGCAAACAACGCTATCATACCTAACTCTGCAGACAGGACAGAGCGCATTAAATGCACCGCTTAGTGTCACATCATAGCATAGCCCGGCAAGCCTTGCCGTGCCATTCGGTCACCTTCTCGCCTGCCTGCGTGACACGTCCCTGGACGGGTGTCATTTGGAGGTGGTTTCCTCTGGAAGTGATCGCCACGTGCCAAATAGCGGCCACTTAGCCACTTGGGGGCTCGACACTGCACCGATCGATGACTTGCATTGCTGTGAGGTGGAGCAGTGGAGCCTTGGCGGGGTAATCCGCCCTCGGCGCCCCCGGTAAGCCTGCCGGGGCAATCTAGAGACTTGTCTTCGGGGCAACCTCGTCCCCGCCAGGCTCTCCTGCCCGGCAAGGGAGGTTTTTCCTTAGTGGTATCTAGCTCCTTTGGTTGGTCTTGATCTTCTTGATCCGCCCTTTGATTTCTGAAAGAGCTGATCTCTTCTGCTTGGTCTTGTCTTGGACGCTGCAACCTTGTTCTCGAGCATGTATACAGTCTGGGCAACACACCTGGGGTTTGTTGCACCGACAACTGGGAATCCCTATTACCGCCCCTCTCGTGCAAGGATGAGTGAATAAACACTCATCATGAGAATAACCCGCTTAGCATGGAAGATATTGACTACCTCCTATCACTCTATGAACAATCCAGGCACACAAAAACGGATGTTTATTTGAAGTTTTTAGAGGTGGCACATGCAAATTTACTTAGAACGGCAGGGTAATACCGCATATAGGTAGATATATGGTGGACTCATCTAGAATAACTTGGGTTTTAGGATTTTGATGCACAAGCAATTTTCCCGCTTAGTACAGGCAAGGGCTAGCAAATAGGTTGGGAAGTGGCCAGCTAGAGAACGAAAACGGTCATGAACATGCATTATGCATAAGTAACATTGGATACTAGCATGAGTAGGATATGAACACCATGAACATAAATATCATAGAGGCTATGTTGGTTTTGATTCAACTACATGCAAGAACATGTGCCAAGTCAAGCCACTCGAACATTCGGAGGAGGATACCATATCATCATACCACATCACAATCGTTTTAATGCATGTTGACATCCAAGATAAATCATTATCCACTCCTAGCTACTTAAGCATGGCATGAGAAACTATAATCTATAATTGTCATTGCAAACATGTTTGATCATAATAGGCTGAATCATGGATACTAGGTTAAACATATTTATAAAAACAGAACAAGTTGAGTTCATACCCGTTTCTCTCTGCCGTAGCCAGTTCATCAAATATCGTCATTATTGCCTTTCACTTGCACGACCGAATGATATGAAAATAATAATAGTGCAAGAGTGCCGTGGACTAAGCTGGAATCTGCAAAAAATTTATTCAAAAGGAGAAGACAAGGCAATTTGGGCTCTTTGTTAGATCAACAATAATGCATATGAGAGCCACTCAACATTTTCATCGTGGTTTTCTCCTCGGTATGACTCAATAAAAGGAAAAGAATTTCAGAGAAACACACTGAAATATTTTTGGAGTTTTTAGTTTTTCTTGAACGAAGCAAATTAAGGAGAAAAACAAAAATGAGAAAAACTATTTACACGGGAAAGCTCCCAACAAGCAAAAGAAGAACAAGGAAATCTTTTTGGGTTTTCTTTTGAATACTATAAGTAACTAAACTAGAAAGAAAACCTGAAAAGATGCAAGCAACACATTTTTTGTGATTTTCTCAAAGTTTTTCAAACACACAAGAAGAAGGCAAGAAAATAAATCTAGAATGGATAATACAATGAAAAAGTGTGAACACCGACAACTGGAATGAAATGTGTGAACATGAATATAATGTCGGTGGAAATACGTACTCCCCCAAGCTTAGGCTTTTGGCCTAGCTTGGTGATCACCACTCATAGTAACCCTCAGGTCCCACGTTGAAGTGCTGTGGAGCGGGCACCTGAGCGTCCCACTCCTGAGGCTCCTCCTCAGCCGCTGCCTAGTTGTTCCGGTAGGCAATGATGTCATCTGGCATGATCATGTATCCGCCCTTGGCAATAGAATCAAACAAAGCAGGTGCAGCCAGCGGAATAATATCACGGGTGTCCACACTGAAAATCAGGTTGTAAGGAACATTATTAATAGTGTCCTCGCCATCGATAAACTGATGAGCTACCATCGCCTGGCGATTTAAATAAACCTTAGGTAATGGATAATCATGTTGGTGAATCTGAACGTTAAAATGACTCGCTAAACGAGTAGGATAAATGTTGCCATGGATTTTGCCCTTGGTTCTGTTAAGGTGCAGACGACATGCAATAATAGCCTCGAGGCTATAGTTGTTATCGCCATAAAGTGCACGGCGTAAAATGGCAAAGTCAAGAGCACTGAGTGCACCGACTTTCTCTCTAGCAACTAAACACTTAGCAATGAATAGAGCAAAATAATGCACAGCAGGAAACTGCAAACTAGTAGCAGTGACACTCGAGACGCCCCTCTCTTCTCCCACTGACAGAGTATGATAAAAGCCCTCGAACTCTGCAGGCCTAGGCTCTCTTATTTCCTCGTCAGAAGGGATCAAGCATATGTCACAAAAATCAGTAAGTGGTATCTGACGGGTCTCATCATATAAATTAAACTGAACCTCGGGGGGTTATTCCTACTCCGAAAATGAAAACTTTGCACAAAGGAATTTGTAAGGAGATGGTGTTTTTCACACTCAGCTGCAATGAAGTCGGTGAGACCAGCATTAGCAGCAAATTGTGTGAACTCTTGATGGATTCCGGCTCCATCCATGAAGGGGTTGTGCGGCCATTCGCACGGCCGCACCTCCGCCATTCTCCGAGTGTGGAGATCATTGTCCGATGACTCCCCAATGACTCCCTTAGAGTTCTTCTTTGAAGCAAACTTCCTAAAGAAATTCATCTTATTCCTATAAATAAAATTCTGAAATTTTTAGTCCACAATTTTTTTGTCAACAAAACTTCACAATATTGGTAGCAACTACTCATAGGGATGTATAGAGGCCCTATTAAGCATTCAAACTACCTAGAACTCTAAGAATTCAACATGCAAGCTCATCTACAGCAGCACCAAGAGTAGCTAATTATTCAAAATATAATCTACTAAAGCAAAAACTAATTGGACCAATGGAGGAGTCACATACCAAGTAGCAACCCCCCAAAACAGTTTCGAAAATGGAGCTTCGAGGAAAGAGATCGAAATCCGCGGGTTTGAGAGCAAGAACATGAGAGAGAGAGAGAGAGAGAGCAATGGTGATTTTTTCTGGAGGTAGGTGATGACATGGGCTAAAGAGATAAGTGATGGGGCCCACGTGGGGACCACAACCCACCAGGGCGCGCGAGGGGCTGCTGGCGCGCCCAGGTGGGTTGTGCCCATCTGGTGCACCCCCTTTGATGTTATTTGCATAAAAAATTCTTAAATATTCAGAAAAAATCGCATTAAATTTTCAGGGCATTCTCAGAACTTTTATTTTTGGGTCATTTTTTATTGCACGGGAAATTCAGAAAACAGACAAGACATGGCATTTTATTTTATTTAACTAAGAAAAACAGAAAAATAAAAGTTGGAAACAGAAGGTTGTGCTTACTAAATTCATCAACTTCATACCTCTCAAAAATGATCCATTAATAAGGTTGATCAAGTCTTATTAACAACCACTTTCGATTAGCATGAAACCGAAGAACTTTCGTAAAACACTAAGTTACCTCAATGGGGATATGCATGTCCCCAACAATAAGCATTTCATATTTCTTTTTAGCAGTAGGTAGAGGTAGTTGAAAACTTCTAATAGTGAGTGTCAGAGATTTTTCAATAACATTAATACCATTCACTTGGAATTGTTTCTTCGGAAAGTGCACCGTATGCTCATTACCATTGATATGAAAAGTGACCTTGCTTTTATTGCAATCAATAACAGCCCCTGCAGTATTCAAGAAGGGTCTACCAAGGATAATCTACATGTTGTCGTCCTCGGGCATCTCAAGTATAACAAAGTCAGTTAAAATAGTAACATTTGCAACAACAACGGGCACATCCTCATAAATACCAATAGGTATGGCAGTTGATTTGTCAGCCATTTGCAAAGATATTTTAGTAGGTGTGATTTTATTCAAATCAAGTCTTTTATATAAGGAGAAAGGCATAACACTAACACCGGCTCCTAAATCACACAAAGTAGTTTTGACATAATTTCTTTTGATGGAGCAAGGTATAGTTGGTATTCCCGGATCTCCAAGTTTTTAGGTACTCCATCCTTAAAAGAATAATTAGTAAGCATGGTGGAGATTTCAGATTCCAGTATTTTTCTCTTATTAGTGATGATGTCTTTCATATATTTTGCATAAGGGGCCATCTTTAATATATCAGTCAAGCGAGTGCGCAAAAAGACTGGCCTAAGCATTTCAGCAAAACGTTCAAATTCTTCTTCATCCGTTTTCTTAGTTGACTCAGGTGGAAAGGGCATGGGTTTTTGAACCCATGGTTCTTTTTCTCTTCCATGTTTTCTAGCAACAAAGTCTCTTTTATCATATCGTTTATTTTTAGATTGTGGGTTATCAAGATCAACAACTGGTTCTATCTCAACATCATTATCTGGTTGTTTATCATCGTCTGGTTGAGTATCTTCATGAACATCATCATTATCTTTTTCATTATCACTAGGTGAATGTTCATTACCAGATTGAGTTTCAGCATCAGAAATAGAAACATCATTGTTATCAGGAGGTTTTTCCATCTCAGGTTCACTAGAAGCATGCAAAGTCCTATTACTTTTCTTTTTCTTCTTCTTTTTAGAAGGACTAGGTGCATCAGTGTTAATTCTTTGAGAGTCTTTTTCAATTCTTTTAGGGTGTCCCTCTGGATAAAGTGGTTCCTGAGTCATTCTACCTCATCTAGTCATTACCCTAACTGCATGATCATTCATATTATTATTCAATTCATCAAGCAATTCTCTTTGAGATTTAGCAACTTGTTCTAGTTGAGTTTGAACCATAGAGGCATGTTTTCCTACACCTCTAACATCATTGGAGATTCTAAATAACAAGTCACTCAAGCGAGCAATCATATCAGAATTGTATTTCAACTGTTTCATAACATTTTCATTGAAGTGATCTTGCTTTCTAATGTAATTATCAAACTCATAAAGGCATTGACTAGGATGCATGTTGTAAGGGTTATCCCTTTCATTAAATTTCATCAAAGAATTTACCTCTATCACCTTTGGTGGTGGTGTGTCAAGTCCATGTATTTCTTCAATAGGAGGTAAATTTTTAACATCCTCTGCTTTAATACCTTTTTCCTTCATCGATTTCTTTGCCTCTTGCATATCTTCCGGACTGAGATATAAGATACCCCTCTTCTTTGGAGTGGATTTAGGAGGTGGTTCAGGAAGAGTCCAATCATCATAATTTTTTAATATATTATTTAATAATTCCTCAGCTTGTTCAACAGTTCGTTCCATGAAAACACAACCAGCACAACTATCTAGGAAGTCCCTAGAAGCATCGGTTAGTCCATTATAGAAGATATCAAGTATTTCATTTTTCTTAAGCGGATGATTAGGCAAAGCATTAAGAAATTGGAGAAGCCTCCCTCAAGCTTGTGGGAGACTCTCTTCTTCAATTTGCACAAAGTTAAATATTTCCTGTAAGGCAGCTTGTTTCTTATGAGCAGGAATTTTTTTTCCAGAGAAGTAATAAATCATATCCTGGGGACTACGCACACAACCAGGAGCAAGAGTATTGTACCATATCTTAGCATCACCCTTTAATGAGAATGGAAATAATTTAAGGATATAGTAATAGCGAATCTTCTCATCATGAGCAAATAGGGTGGCTATATCATTTAATTTAGTAAGGTGTGCCACAACAGTTTCAGTTTCATAACCATGGAAAGGATCAGATTCAACCAAAGTAATTAACTCAGGGTCGATAGAGAATTCATAATCCTTATAATCAACAAAGATAGGTGAGGTAGCAAACTTAGGATCACATTTCATTCTAGCATTCAAAGATTTTTCTTTTAGTTTGCATAATAATTTCTTAAGATCATCTCTATCATTGCAAGCAAGAAAAGCTCTAGTTGTCTCCTCATCCATAACATAACCTTTAGGTATCTTAGGCAATTCATATCTAGGAGAGCTAAGTCTAATAGGTGTTTCAAGATTTTCAGTTTCAAGTACTTCATCAGTTTCAACAATTTCATCAGTTTCAGCATTCTCAATATCTTTAGCTCTAGCAATTTGTTCATCAAGAAAATCACCTAGTGGCACACCATCATCAAGCAAGGTACTAGCATCATCACGAGTGGTATTCATAGAAGTAGCATCATCAATAACTTGCGACATATCAGGATTAATAGCATGTGGTGGTGTTGCAAGTCTACTCAAAATAGAAGGTGAATCAAGTGCAGAGTGTGATGGCAGTTCCTTACCTCCCCTCGTCTTAGAGGGAAAAATCTTAGTCTTGGTATCCTTCAGATTCTTCATAGTGATAAATAGATAATAATCCCAAGTGACTCAACAAATATAGCTATGCTCCCCGGCAACGGTGCCAGAAAAAGGTCTTGATAACCCACAAGTATAGGGGATCGCAACAATTTTTTAGGGTAGAGTATTCAACCCAAATTTATAGATTCGACACAAGGGGAGCCAAAGAATATTTGCAAGTATGAGCATCTAAGTTGTCAATTCAACCACACCTGGAGATTAATTATCTGCAGCAAAGTGATCAGTAGCACAGTAATATGATAGATTTGATAGTAGTGATGATAGTAGCAGTAAAGGTAACAATGATAGCAATGATTTTGTAGCAAGTGTAACAATAATAGTAGCAGTAGTAACTTAGCAAGAACAATATCTGGAAAATTCGTAGGCATTGGATCGGTGAATTCATTGGATGATATTCATCATATAAGAGTCATAACCTAGGGCGATACAAAACTAGCTCCAGTTCATAAATATAATGTAGGCATGTATTCTGTAAATAGTCATACGTGCTTATGGAAAGAACTTGCATCACATCTTTTGTCCTACCCTCCCATGGCAGCGGGGTCCATAAGGAAACTAAGGGATATTAAGGCCTCCTTTTAATAGAGAACCGGAACAAAGCATTAGCACACAGTGAATACATGAACTCCTCAAATTACGGTCATCACCAGAAAGTATCCCGACTATTGTCACTCCTGGGTTTACGGATCATAACACGTAATAGGTGAATATGACTTGCAAGATCGGATCTAGAACATAGATATAATAGTGATAACATAAACGGTTCAGATCTGAAATCATGGCACCCGAGCCCAAAGTGACAAGCATTAAGCATGGCAAAGTCATAGCAACATCAATCTCAGAACATAATGGATACTAGGGATCAAGCCCTAACAAAACTAACTCAATTACATGATGAATCTCATCCAACTCCCTCATGGACCAATGAGCCTACGAAGGAATTACTCACTCTCGGTGGGGAGCATCATGGAATTGGCGATGGAGAAGGGTTGGTGATGACGAAGCTCAAAGATCCCCCTCTTCGGAGCCCCAAACGGACTCCAGATCTGGCCTCCCAATAAAGAACAAGAGGTGGTGGCAGCTCCGTCTCGTGAAACGCGATAATTCTTTCTCCCTGGTTTTTTATCCGAAAAAAGGATTTTATAGCGCCGGAGACAGGGTCAGCGGGGCCACCAGGTGGGCACAACCCACCTGGGTGCGCCAGGAGGGGGGCGCGCCCTGGTGGGTTGTGCTCCCCCAGGGACCCCCCTCCGGTGGTTCTTGGCTCCAGTATTTTTCTTTTATTGTATAAAAATTATGCAAAAAGTTTCATTCCATTTATTTCTGCACAAAAATAACACCATGGTAGTTCTGCTGAAAACAGCGTCAGTCCGGGTTAGTTTCATTCAAATCATGCAAATTAGAGTCCAAAATAAGATTAAAAGCATTAGGAAAAGTAGATACGACGGAGACGTATCAATGGCCACGGTGGCCGGCAGTGGCGTGGCGGCCACGACGGCCACCTCCCGCCTTCGGGCCGTGGCGGCGGAGCGGGCGATGGCCCTGGCTTTCGACGGTGGTGTGGCGGCCACGGCGGTAGACGGTGGTGTGGCGGCCACGGCGGCTGACGGTGGTGTGGCGGCAACAGCGGCCGGCAACAGCTGCCGGCGGGCGGCGTCGGCGGAGCGTGTGGTGGGTGTTCCGTGAACACCCAACAGGGACGCCACACGCACTACACTACGCCAAGGACTGCGCCGCCGCCACGGTGTAGCCTCCCAGCTGGAGCTGTCCTCTGATGACGGAGGAGTGGCTGAGCGACGACGGCGGACCGGTGCCATTCGGGATTGTGGGAGAAGCAGACGAGATAAGCTATAGGGAGGGAGGGGGAAATGCGACACAGGACTCGCCGGCTGTGAGGGTTTATATAGTAAGCCGGTAAGCATTGGGATTTTGGGGGATTTCACCGAGTCGGGCGGGAAGCTTGCACGGGAACCTGCGCGGTTGCGTGGGAATAGGCTCACCAATGATTCATTGGCGCCACTTAGAGCCACCGTTTGGCCAAAAGAACGCCCCCGCGCGCTGCTCAAGCTTGCACTGTAAGCCGTCTGCGGCAGCGGGGTAACAAGACGTGCGAGAGGAGGACGAAAGGACACGTACACATACGGTTAATAAAAAAAGTTTGTGATTTAATTACCTACTACCCCCGTCCTGGTTTATAAGTCGTCTATGTATTTTTGTGCAAATTTTGACTAGAGATTTAACTAATAAAATACGAATGCATGTTGCCAAAGATTATATCGTTGGATTCGTATTTGAACATAGTTTCCAATTATATAATTTTTATAACATGAATTAACATTTTGTTGGTTAAATTTAAGGTCAAAATATGGCACATAATATAAAGGGGACTAACATACCAAGATGGAGGTAGTAGCACACGGCCGCTCTCTACGCAGCGTCGCAACTGCCAGCCGGCTTGTAGACGACCATTCCCTGCGTGTTCAACTGCTCTATGCGTGTGGTTGCCCGCGGTTGAGGCGGCCGCGGTGCGCTCTGCTCGCGTCCTGCCGCGTGCGCTCTACTCTCGCATCCCTCCGGGCGCTCTGCCCTCGTCCCTCTATGCGCGTTGCCAGTGTTTGGGGCTGGCGCACGATCACGTACGTTCGTGCTGCCATTATGCATGCGGTTGCACCGGGCGCGGCGCCACGATGCAGTTACCCGCTGCAAAAACTGTCATGCGGACGCGCCGAGAATACAGGCCGCCCGGCCCCCATTTATTCCTGCGGCCATTTACCTTCATCTCTTGTGCCACACGACACAATAAGCACACCCACGACGACACATATAAAGAGGATATCCGGCGGTTCCAATGGCGCTTCCCGTGGCTCCAATGGCGCTCCCAGCGGCCGACAACGACAACGGGGGGCAGTTCACCACGCATCACATAGTGGACACCCACGTGAGGGGGAAGGCCCTCTCGGTGGTGTACACGAATGAGCCGGTCTCGGTGGAGAGCTCCATCCAAACTATGGAGCAGTTGATTGTTGAGGACAAGTACCAAGTGGTCGACTTCGACCTCGAGTTCACCAGTGGTCATGCCAGGCACGATCAGAAGGTTGCCGTCGCCTAGTAGTGCGTGCGACATGACGTCCTTGTCTACCACTACCACCTGGCCACAAGGCCTTGCGAGCGTTTCTCCAGGTTTATCAATAGCTCGGACTACAGTTTTGCTACGGTGGACACCACCAACGATCTAAAAGCGCTCAAGGTTTCGGGCTTGACCTACAAGAATCTTGTCAACATCCATGACCACTACAAGGTCTAGGGCAGCGACAACAACAAACAGAACTCCCTGGTTGACCTCGCCTCGGCCATCATCGATCCCTACTACATGAAGACAAAGTATGAGTGCAAGAAGGACAAGAACGCCTGGCACAATGTGTGGCATCAGAGACTGGATGAAGAACACGTCAAGTACGCGGCCAAGGACGCGTACACAAGCTACAAGATATATAGGCGGATCATTGACATGAGGAAGTGTCTTCTTCCTGCCCCAGATGAGGGATCGAGACACAGAGCAGTGGCGGGAGCGTCACAAGAAGTAGATGACTAGACGATTGTTTCTCCTAGTTTAGAATGCATGCAATTGTTAATGGATGTTATTCTTCTGTAGATAGAGCAAATCACACGGCTTATTAGCAGCAATCGTCTGTGTTATTATTGGTCTTCGCACACATTTCTGATTACGGGCCTGTTTGCCGCGTATCACACACATCTTGTTCAGTTGAACTGTTTCTGTTGTCTTGGCTCATCGCAAACAGTTCATCCGAGTGAACTGTATGCCCTCCATCGCACACACCTTGATCTGGCTGAATGTTTCTAATATGTTTCCTAATCACACACAGTTCATCCTAGTGAATTATATGCCGTATATCGCACACACCCTCATCTGGCTGCCCATTTCTGTTGTTCTGTCTCATCGCAAACAGTTCTACTGGATTAACTATTTGCCACACATCGCACACGCAACTCTAATCTGAATCGTGTTTGATGTCACCGCCATCGCAAACATTTTGTATCTTTTTGACGGTTTTATTACATCACCGTTTGTGATTAATGCATCGCACACAGATTCATTGAAGGGTCTCTGATTGGACTATCGCGTTTGGACCAACCTGCAGTAGTGAGGGGGAGCTCTTGCTTATAACATACTTCTCAAAGTGACGATGTATTTCATTCATTTTATCATTTGTCTATATGTTGTCATCAATTACCAAAAAGGGGGAGATTGAAAGTGAAACTAATCGTCGGGTGGTTTTGGTAATTCATAACAACATATAACTCATTGAACTAATATCCATTCAAGATAAATATTTGAGGATGTTCAATGATTGGCATGGCATGGACTAGAGATGTGGACCCCTCAAAATGCTAAGGACAAAGATTCGCAAAAGGTCAAGACTCTTCATTTTTATTTTAGTGATCCAAGATCACATTGAGTCCATAGGAAAGCCAAAACTATTAAAAGGGGATGAGGTGTTGCTTAATGGCTTACTTGCTCAAGTGCTTAGTGATACTGCTCCAAAACCCTCAGCCATGTTTTCCATCCAAATATGTCCAACCCTAAACTCCAACTCGGCCCCACCGATTCTTTCAATCTGGAGCCACCGAGTTCATATGACATGGCCACTGCCAGAAACCCTAACAGTTTGGTCTCACCGATACGGATCTCTGTCTCACCGAGATGGCCTTGCCAACTCCCTGTTATCAGTTGCAATTATTTCGGTCTCACCGAAATAACAATCGGTCTCACCAAGATGGCTTGACCAACTCTCTGTTGCCTTATTGCTTCACTTCGGTCTCACCGAGTTGATGCAATCGGCGCCACCGAGATGCGGTTTTCCCTAAGCCCTAGCACATCGGTCCCACCGAGTTGTTCCAGTCGGTCCCACCGAGATTCCTAACGTTTACATTTTTTAAATGATCGGTGCCACAGAGTTTAACCATTTGGTCCCACCGAGATGAGCCAAATGTGTGTAACGATTGGATTTTGTGTGGAGGCTATATATACCCCTCCACCCCTTCTCCATTTGAGAGAGAGCCATCAGAACGTGCCTACACTTCCACCATTCATTTTCTGAGAGAGAACCACCTACTCATGTGTTGAGATCAAGAGATTCCATTCCTACCATTTAAACCTTGATTTCTAGCCTTCCCCAAGTTGCTTTCCACTCAAATCACTCTTCCACCATAGCCAAATCTGAGAGAGAGAGTTGAGTGTTGGGGAGACTATCATTTGAAGCACAAGAGCAAGGAGTTCATCATCTACACACCATCTATTACCTTTTGGAGAGTGGTGTCTCCTAGATTGGTTAGGTGTCGCTTGGGAGCCTCCGTCATGATGTGGAGTTGAACCAAGAAGTTTGTAAGGGCAGGGAGATCGCCTACTTTGTGAAGATCTATCCGAGTGAGGCAAGTCCTTCGTGGGCGATGGCCATGGTGGGATAGACAAGGTTGGTTGTTTGTGGACCCTTCATGGGTGGAGCCCTCCGTGGACTCGCGCAGCCGTTACCCTTCGTGGGTTGAAGTCTCCATCAACATGGATGTACGATAGTGATGTCGCTTGAACTACGTCGGTATTTTCCCTAAGAGGAAGGGATGATGCAGTACAGCTACGGTAGGTATTTCCCTCAGTTATGAAACCAAGGTATCAATCTAGTAGGAGAACCAAGCAACACTATGTAAACTGTACCTGCACACAAAGAACAAATACTTGCAATCAGACGATTAGGAGGAGTTGTCAATCCCTCTATGGGTAACGGTGCCAGAAATTATCAAGTTGACGGGATAAAAATTGTGTAGTTTGGATAAATAGATCTCGATAAAACGTGAAATAAAATAAGTAACAAAAAAGTGCAGCAAGGTATTTTTGGGTTTTTGGAATAATAGATATGAAAACAAAAGCAAATAAAAATAGATCTCAAAGCAAATATGATAAAGAATAGACCCGGGGGCCGTAGATTTCACTAGTGGCTTCTCTCGAGAAAATAGCATACGGTGGGTAAACAAATTACTATTGGGCAATTGCTAGAAGATCGAATAATTATGACGATATCCAAGGCAATGATCAATATATAGGCATCACGTCCAAGCTTAGTAGACCGACTCTTGCCTGCATCTACTACTATTACTCCACACATCGACTGCTATCCAGCATGCATCTAGTGTATTAAGTTCATGGAAAAATGGAGTAATGCAATAAGAACGATGACATGATGTAGACGAGATCTATTCATGTAGGAATAACCCCCATCTTGTTATCCTTAATAGCAACAATACATGCGTGTCTTGCTGCCCCTTCTGTCACTGGGAAAGAACACCCCGCACGATCGAACCCATCACAAAGCACCTCTTCCCATGGCAAGAAAAATCGATCTAGTTGGCCTAACTAAACCAAAGATTCGAAGAAGAAATACGAGGCTATAAATAATCATGCATATAAGAGATCAAAAGAAGACTCAAATAATATTCATGGATATAGATCTGATCATAAACTCAAAGTTCATCGGATCCCAACAAACACACCGCAAAAAAGAGTTACATCAAATAGATCTCCAAGAGACCATTGTATTGAGAATCAAAAGAGAGAGAGAGAGAGGAAGCCATCTACCTACTGCCTATGGACCCGTAGGTCTATGATGAACTACTCACGCATCAATGGAGAGGCACCAATGAGGATGATGAACCCCTCCGTGAGGGTGTCTAGATTGGATCTCGTGGTTCTGGAACTTGCGGCGGCTGGAATTGTGTTTCGTCGACTCCCCTAGGGTTTTTGGAATATTTGGGTATTTATAGGGCGAAGAGGCGGTGCGGGAGGCCACCAAGGTGGGCACAACCCACCTCGGCGCGCCTGGGCTCCTGGGCACGCCCTGGTGGGTTGTGCTCCCCTCAGAGCCCCCCTCTGGTACTTCTTTGGCCCATCAGGTGTCTTCTGGTCCAGAAAAATTCTCCAAAAAGTTTCGCTGCGTTTGGACTCCGTTTGGTACTGATATTCTGCGAAGTAAAAAAACAAGCAAAAAAACAGCAACTGGCACTAGGCACTATGTCAATAGGTTAGTCCCAAAAACTGATATAAAGTTGCTATAAAATGATTGTAAAATCCAAGAATGATAATATAACAACATGGAACAAGCAAAAATTATAGATATGTTGGAGACGTATCAGCATCCCCAAGCTTAATTCCTACTCATCCTCGAGTAGGTAAATGATAAAAACAGAATTTTTGATGTGGAATGCTGCCTAACATGTTCATCACATATTCTTTTCTTTTGTAGCATGGACATTTGGACTTCTATATGGTTCAAAGCAATAGTCTAGTTTTAACATGAAGAATTCAATACTCATGCATATCAACAAGCAACCATGTCTTTCAAAATATCAACACTAAAGAAAGTTATCCCTAGCCCATCATGCTCAATCATTGATCCATTCATGAAACACACTCGCATATTAGCTATACCCAATGCTCAAGTACGATCATAGTGCCCCTTAGTTGGTGCTTTAAAAGAGAAGATGGAGACATATATAAAAATAAAAATTGCATAAAGTAAATAGATAGGCCCTTCGCAGAGGGAAGTAGGGATTTGTAGAGGTGCCAAAGCTCAGAGCTTAAATTGAGAGATAATTTTTTTTGAGAGGCATACTTTTCCTGTCAATGAAAACGACCGAGTAATTGATACGTCTCCAATGTATCTATAATTTTTTATTGTTCCATGCTATTATATTATCTGTTTTGGATGTTTTATATGCTATTTTATATTATTTTTGGGACTAACCTATTAACCTAGAGCCCAGTGCCAGTTTCTGTTTTTTCCTTGTTTTTGAGTTTCGCAGAAAAGGAATACCAAACGGAGTCCAAACGGAATAAAACTTTCGTGATGATTTTTCTTGGACCAGAAGGAAACCAGGAGACTTGGAGATGAAGTCGGAGGAGCCACGAGACGGCCACAAGGACGGAGGGCGCGCCCAGGGGGGTAGGGCAAGCCCCCCACCCTTGTGGGCCCCTCGTGCACCTCCTGACCTAATTCTTTCGCCTATATATTCCCAAATATCCCCAAACCAACAGAGGCATCCACGGAAACACTTTTCCACTCCTGCCTGCATCTACTACTATTACTCCACACATCGACCGCTATCCAGCATGCATCTAGTGTATTAGGTTCATGGAAAATGGAGTAATGCAATAAGAACGATGACATGATATAGACGAGATCTATTCATGTAGGAATAGCCCCCATCTTGTTATCCTTAATAGCAACGATACATGCATGTCTTGCTCCCCTTCTGTCACTGGGAAAGAACACCGCACGATCGAACCCATCACAAAGCACCTCTTCCCATGGCAAGAAAAATCGATCTAGTTGGCCTAACTAAACCAAAGATTCGAAGAAGAAATACGAGGCTATAAATAATCATGCATATAAGAGATCAAAAGAAGACTCAAATAATATTCATGGATATAGATCTGATCATAAACTCAAAGTTCATCGGATCCCAACAAACACACTGCAAAAAAGAGTTACATCAAATAGATCTCCAAGAGACCATTGTATTGAGAATCAAAAGAGAGAGAGGAAGCCATCTAGCTACTGCCTACGGACCCATAGGTCTATGATGAACTACTCAAGCATCATTGGAGAGGCACCAATGAGGATGATGAACCCCTCTGTGATGGTGTCTAGATTGGATCTCGTGGTTCTGGAACTTGCGGCGGCTAGAATTGTGTTTCGTCGACTCCCCTAGGGCTTTTGGAATATTTGGGTATTTATAGGGTGAAGAGGCGGTGCGGGAGGTCACCGAGGTGGGTACAACCCACCTGGGCGCGCCTGGGCTCCTGGGCATGCCCTGGTGGGTTGTGCTTCCCTTGGAGCCCCCCTCTGGTACTTCTTTGGCCCATCAGGTGTCTTCTGGTCCAGAAAAATTCTCCAAAAAGTTTCGCTCCATTTGGACTCCGTTTGGTACTGATATTCTGTGAAATAAAAAACAAGCAAAAAATAGCAACTAGCACCGGGCACTATGTCAATAGGTTAGTCAAAAAAATGATATAAAGTTGGAGACGTATCAGATAGCACCACCTATCGGAACCACGCCAAAAATCTCCGTGTCTCCATTGCGTTTGCCTTCTCCAAACCCTTCCCTTTACCTTCATATGCAATGTTTTACTTTCCGCTGCTATACTCTTAGAATTGCATGTGTAAGTTGATTGCTTGACTTGTGCTAATTGCTAAAATCTGCCCACAACTAAAATTGAGAAAAGGATAGATTTTTATTTGGTTAAGTAGTCTAATCACCCCCCTCTAGAGTGTATCTCCTGAAGTAGGAGTCTTCCTTCTTCCTTGGATATGCATCGCTGAAGGACGCTCATGGTGCTCATTTTATAGAGTTCTCCTTCGTGAACCTTATAGGCTTTAGATTGCCATATGATCCGGCGTGCATCAGTTTGGTTGTCGGGGAGCTCTTTTCTGAGCAAGTACGTGAGGAGGGGCTCTGTCCAGGGTGCAACGACTGCCATGACTTCATGTGCAGAGGGAGTTTCCTGAACCGTCGAGCCTCCAATTATGCCCTCATCATCTTTGGGCGGGGTCTGCTGCCCGACGTCACTTGAATCCGATGTTCCTTTGTTGTCTTGCCAGACTACGGATGGCTTAAAAAGCTGCTTGAGGAAGGTGTTATCTGGAGACTTGTACCATTTTGCGTCCATTTGGGCGAGTACATCCGCGGCCTGGTTGCTATCTTGGGGTATGTGGTGAAATTCCAGCCCCTCGAACCTGGCCGAGATCTTTATGACGGCATTCCTGTAAGCTGTCATCTTCGGGTCTTTGGAGTAAAACTCGTCGTTGACTTGTGAGATGGCGAGGTTGGAATCACCCTGGACCCCTAGGCGTTTGACCCCCATGGAGGCTGCTATCCGGAGTCCATGCAGGAGGGCTTCATATTCGGCCGCATTGTTGGAGTCCATGTACATGATTTGCAGCACATGTCTAATGTTGTCTCCCGTGGGTGACGTGAGCACGATGCTAGCCCCTAGGCTGGTAAGCATTTTGGAGCCATCAAAATACATTGTCCAATGTGAGTAAGTGCTATATTCTCGTGGGAGTTCGACTTCGGTCCATTCGGCAAAGAAGCCCACCAACACCTGGGATTTAATGGCCCAGCATGGTTTGTAGATGATTTCGAAAGGTAGGAGCTCTATTGCCCATTTGGCGATACGCCCCATTGTGTCCCTATTATTGATTATGTCACTTAATGGGACGTTGGATGCCATGATCATCGAACACTCTTGAAAGTAGTGCCAAAGTTTTTGTGATGCCATGAAGACGGCGTAGGCTATCTTTTGATAGTGAGGGTAGCGTGACTTGCACGGAGTTAAGACTTCGGAGACTTAATACACGGGCCTCTGGACCTGGAATTTGTGACCCTCCATATCTCATTCGACCACGAGAACTACGCTAACCACCTGGTTTGTGGCTGAGATGTATAATATCATTGGTTCACAGACACCTAGCGCTGCTAGGATGCGATTGGTGGCAAGGAGAGCCTTGATGTCCTCCAGGGCCGTCGCGGCCTCCTTAGTCCATTTGAATGTTTTGGTCTGCTTTAACAGCTTCTATAGGGGCAGGGCTTTTTCTTTGAGCCGTGATATGAAGTGGCTCAAAGCTGCCATGCAACCAGCCAGTTTTTGTACATGTTTGAGTTCTGTTGGAATCTCCAAACGATCCAAGGCTCTAATTATAGCCGGATTGGCTTCAATTCCTCGGCTGGAGACAATAAGCCGAGGAGTTTGCCGGCTGGGACTCCGAAGACGCACTTCTCCAGATTGAGTTTTATTTGGTATTCCCGTAGGCTGGCAAATGTATCGCAGAGGTTGTCTACCAACTGTCTGACGTGTTTGGTTTTGACAACTACATCATCTACGTAGGCTTAGACGATCTCCCGGTGTGTTTTTTCACGCATGTTTGAATGCGTTGGTACGTGGTGCCAGCGTTCTTTAGTCCGAAGGGCATCGTGTTGAAGCAAAATGGCCCGTAGGGTGTGATGAATGTTGTTGCTGCCTGGTCAGACTCCTGCATTTTTATTTGATGATATCCTGAGTAGGCGTCCAGGAAGCATAGTGCATCATGGCCCGTTGTGGCGTCTACGATTTGGTCAATACAGGGTAAGGGGAAGGGGTCTTTGGGGCAAGCTTTGTGGAGGTCTTTGAAATTGACACACAAACGCCAGGACCTATCCTTCTTTGGTACCATAACCAAATTGGCCAGTCAGTCGGGGTACTTTATGTCTCGGATGAACCCTGCCTCCAATAATTTAGCTAGCTCCTCACTCATTGCTTGACGCTTGGGCTCGGAGAAACACCGAAGTGTTTGTGTAACAGGCTTATAACCTTTAATATGTTCAAGCTATGTTCTACGAGCCTGCGGGGTATCCCTGGCATGTCAGATGGGTGCTAGGCAAATATATCCTAGTTTTCCTTGAGGAAGGCGCGTAGGGCTTCGGCAATCTCTGGATCGAGGTTCGCCCCTATGGACGCCATTTTAGCAGGGTCCGTGGGGTGTACTTGGAATTTGACTATTCCATCGGCCGATTTGAAAGAAGTAGACTTCGATCTTTTATCGAGGACGACGTCGCCCCAGTTGACTTTGGTGCGTAGCGCGGTTAGCTCCTCGGCCGTGAAGGCTTCGACCAGAATCTCGAGTGCAAGAGACCCCGTCTTATTCTCAGCTTTGAGTGCCCTGTCTGGGTCGCTTGAGATGGTAATGATCCCCTTCGAGCCTGACATCTTGAGCTTCATGTAGCCGTAGCGCGGCACTGCTTGAAATCTAGAAAAAGCGTCCCGTCCGAGAAGGGCGTGATATCCACTTTTGAAAGGAGCGATGTGAAACGTGACCTCAGAGCGGTAATATTCGGGGTTCCAAAGACTACGTCCAAGGTTATTTTTCCACTGCAGCGTGCCTCTCGTCCGGGGACTATACCTTTAAAGGTGGTGGTACTTTGTTCTATGCGCGATTTATCGATGTGCATCTTATCCAGAGTATCCGCATATACTAGATTCAAACTGCTACCTCCATCCATAAGGACTTATGGAGTCGGCAGTTCTCCACGTTAGGGTTGAGGACCAGTGGCAGGACACCTATCTGGTGCCTATCTCGGCTGATCGCTATGGTCAAAGGTAATTGGCGTGTCTATCCATGCGCACCAAGATGGCACCTGCCGGACAGAATTAATTTCTCACAGGGCCCGTTTGCGCTGGTTGTTGGACGTGAAGGTCTCGTAGATCATCAGGACCTTGTCTTCTTCTGAGGTTTGCTCAAAGTGGCAGGAGGTACTCGCCAGGAGGTTGGGTCCCCCTTTAGCCACCTGCCTCAACAACCAACAATCGCGAAGGCTGTGAGTCGGGTAGGAGTTAATCAGCACGGCATGGATCCGACATGGTTTATCCAGAAAGCCGCCCAGAGTTGTCCCGGGGTGACCGAAGGTTTTCTTCTTCTTCCGAGGTCGATCGCTCGAGGTGTTCCGCTTGCGGGGTTCACGTCGAGGTGCCGATCAGTCACGTTCCGGGTAGTCTTCACAGATCGAGTCTATGTTTTCCTCGGCCAGCCAGGCGTCTTTGATGGCGCAGAATCGTGCCACCAGGCAGGTTAATTCCGGGAGTATTTGAACATAGCGGCGAGCAAGGGCGTTCTAAACGCCTTTATCCTAGCATCCACACTGGAAGGCTACGATTATGTCGGAATCCTGGTGGTCCGATATCTTGTCTTTGATAGACAAGAATCTAACCCAGAAGTGACTAATTGATTCATTTGGGAGTTGTCGTATGTAAGACACGTCCCAGACATCGGGCGGGCCAGAGTTACCAGGGCGATACTCCACATGAGAGGTGAGTGGACGTGTTCCGATCTCTAAAGACCGTGGGTCCGAAACCCTATTATCCTCGTCCAATGTCGGATCAGTAGCCATTGGTCTGACCGGGTTGATTCGAAGATCAGCCCTCTAGACTGCTGGTGGGCCGCTATCCCACTCACTTTCCAGGGAGTACCTTAGCCCGCCGTCCTTAGGGGAATCCCCCGCAGGGGCCAAAGAGGGGTCGTGCTTCGCCTCCAATTTATGTGGAGGCACCTCCATGCTCAATGCTTTGGGCATGAAGGTCAGCCCTACGAGCTCGGGGCTGTTAACCGGCGATCCCATCGATCCTTTTGTCGCTCGCACAGCGGAACTCTCAATGAAGCATTAATGTCGCTGTCAAAACCGGCAGACCTCGGGGTAGGGGGTCCCGAGTTGTGGATCTCGGATCGAGGGTAACAGGAACAAGGGGACGATATTTACCTAGGTTCAGGCCCTTTGATGGAGGTAAAACCCTACGTCCTGCTCTTGTTTATACTGATGAAGATGTATCAAGTACATAGTTGATCTACCTCGAGATCGTAATGTGTGGTCTAACTCTAGGTCTAGGTGAATGATTTTGCGTCGATCCCCCCTATGGGCTAAACTCTAGCTTATATACACGCTAGGGAGGGTATCTAGGGTTACAAGGTCGGTATCTAGGAGCAAGGCGGCAGGAGAGATCTTGGAGTATACATCAAGTCTTTGATGGAGATAGTCTTGATCACGCCTCCTGCACACAGCCTCCGGAGTCCACCATGATTACGAATGAGGGCCCATTGGCCCAATCGAAGAGACGAGCTGACTAGGTTAGCACCCCCCCCCCCAATCTAGGACACCGTCACCCAAGCTTGTGGTTTTGCATATCATTAACACAATTGACATTAATAGAATTTATAATAACATCATTGCAATCATGCTTTTCATTCAAGGAGCTACCGTGAATCACTTTATAAATTTCTTCTTTTAACACTTCATCACAATTTTCAGATTCACGGATTTCAAGCAAAATTTCATAAAGATAATCAACTGCACTCGACTCGCTAGCAATTGGTTCATCATAATTGGATTTTTTTTTAAAGAATAGCAAGCGTATGAGGATCCATCTTTATTTTTATTTTTCCTTTTCTGTTCTTTTGAGTGTTGACATGAAGACAATAAAAGCAAGCAAGCAAACAAAAATATTTTTATGTTTTTGTAAAATTATTTTAGAAGTGGGGGAGATGAAAATGAGAGGAAAGTGGAAAATAAAAGTAAATGCAAGTGCATGAAAGTTTATGCGCTGGTACTTGATAGGTTTTGGTGATGTCTCCCCGGCAACGGCGCCATAAATTCTTCCTGCTACTTGTGAGCTGCGTTGGGATTTCCTCGAAGAGGAGAGGATGATGCAGTACAGTAGAGATAAGCATTTCCCTCAGTTAAGAACCAAGGTTATCAATCTAGAAGGAGAACCATGCAAGACCTCGTGAACAGCACCTACATACAAAAGAACAAATACTTGCACCCAACGCGATCAAGGGGTTTGTCAATCCCCTCGGCGGTTAATTGCAAGGATCAAGTTTGATAATGGGAGATAGATAAACAAAAACACAAAATAAAAGAACGGTAAATAAATTGCAGCAAGGTATTTTTGGATTTTAATATATGATAAAGGTAGACCAGGGGCCATAGTTTTCACTACATGCTTCTCTCTCGAACAAAAAGCATACGGTGGGTAAACAAATTACTGTTGGGCAATTGATAGAAAAGCGCATAGTTATGACGATATCAAAGGCAATGATCATGTATATAGGCATCTCGTCCGTGTCAAGTAGACCGACTCCTGTCTTCATCTACTACTATTACTCCACACATCGACCGCTATCCAACATGCATCTAGAGTATTAAGTTCATAAAGAACGGAGTAATGCCTTAAGCAAGATGACATGATGTAGACGAAGTAAACTCAAGCAATATGAATAAACCCCGTAATTTCCCCCTTAATGGAACAATACAACTACGTGTCTTATCCCCTTATGTCACTGGGATATAGATCACCGCAAGATTGAACCCATTACAAAGCACCTCTCCCATTGCAAGATAAATCAATCTAGTTGGCCAAACCAAATGAATAGATCAGAGAGAAATACAAAGCTATAATAATCATGCATATAAGAATTCAGAAAAGACTCAAATAATATTCATGAATAATCTAATCATAAACCCGCAAGTCATAGGATCCCAACAAACACACCGCAAAAGAAGATTACATCGGATATAACTCCAAGAACGTCGAGGAGAACATTGTATCGAAGATCAAAGAGAGAGAAGAAGCCATCTAGCTACAAGCTATGGACTTATAGGTCTGTGCTAAACTACTCACACATCATCAGAAGGGCAGCAAGGTTGATGTAGAGGCCCTTCGTGATCGATTCTCCCTCCAGCAGAGTACCGGAAAAGGCCTTCAAATGGGATCTCGCAAGAACATAGACTTGCGGTGGCGGAAAAAGTATGTTGGGTGGCTCTCTATTAGTTTCCCAATTTTAGAGAATTTATAGAGGTGGAATTATGTCAGATGGAGCCATGAGGGGCCCACAAGGTACTTGGCCCCGCCTACCCCCTGGGCGCGCCCAAGTGCCTTGCTGTCTTTTCGCTTCTTGTCTGGTCTCCTCCCGAAGCTTCTAGGGTCTTTCTTGTCCAGAAAAAAATCTTCAAAAAGTTTCGTAGCATTTGGACGTCGTTTGGTACAGATTTCCTGGAAAACCAAAAATAGAAAAAAAACAGCAACTCGCACTTGGCACTAGGTTAATAGGTTAGTCCCAAAAAATGATATATAATTGCATGTAAAGCATCCAAGATTGATACTATAATAGCATGGACCAATAAAAAATTATTTAAATGTTGGAGACATATCATTCTCCTACTTCATTGATAACCTTGGTTCTTAACTCAGGAAATACTTATCTCTACTGTACTGGTTCATCCTCTCCTCTTCGAGGAAATCCCAACGCAACTCACAAGTAGCAGGAAGAATTTCTGGCACCGTTGCCGGGGAAACATCACCAAAACCTAACAAGTAACTTCACATAAACTATCATCTACTTGCTCTTACTTTCATTTGCCGGGGAAATCCCAACGTGACTCACAAGTAGTAGGGAAGTAATGATATATTAATACGGTGAAGTCTGAAGGTAGTTCGGAGTCCTGGATGGGACCCGGGACATCACGAGGAGATACGGAATGGTCTGGAGGTAAAGATTTAAATATGGGAAGTCATATTTTGGGTTCCAGAAAAAGTTTAGTTTTTTCGGCATTGTGCCAGGAAGGTTCTAGAAGGTTCCGGGTGGGGCCCACCTGCATGGGGGACCCATATGGACATGGGTAATGGGGAAAAGGCCGCATACCCTTGGTCTAGGCGCACCAAGATCGCCCCTTACAAGGAATAGAATAATATCCCGAAGGGATAATATCAAGATCCCTAAAAAGGGGACAGCGATCAGTGGGGAAAGGAAAGGAGGGATTTCCTTCCTTCCCCCTTGGCCAATGATCCTAGGGGCTTGGAGGGCAAGCCACCAGCCCCTCCAGCCCTAAATATAGTGGGGAGGCGCATGGGGAGATGCACCCTTCCACCCTTACCCGTCTCTCTCCCGTTACATGATACGTCTCCAACGTATCTATAATTTATGAAGTATTCATGCTGTTATATTATCATTCTTGGATGTTTTACAAACATTTTATAGCAACTTTATATCAATTTTGGGGACTAACCTATTGACATAGTGCCCAGTGCCAGTTGCTGTTTTTTGCTTGTTTTTTACTTCGCAGGAAATCAATATCAAACGGAGTCCAAACGCAGCGAAAATTTTTGGAGAATTTTTTTGGGCCAAAAGGAACAACATGGGCCAAAGAAGTACCATAGGGGTGCCCCGAGGGGGGCACAACCCACCTGGGTGCCCAGGCGCGTCCTGGTGGGTTGTGCCCACCTCGGTGGCCTCCCGCACCGCCTCTTCGCCCTATAAATTGCCAAATATTCCAAAACCCCCGAAGATAACCCTAGATCATAAGTTCCGCCGCCGCAAGCCTTTGTAGCCACGAAAAACCAATCTAGACCCCGTTTCGGCATTCCGCCGGAGGGGGAAATCATCACCGGTGGCCATCTTCATCATCCCGGCGGCCACCATGATGAGAGGGAGTAGTCCACCCTCGGGGCTGAGGGTTTGTACCAGTAGCTATGTGTTTAATCTCTCTCTCGTGTTCTTGAGATGTCACGATCTTGATGTATCACGAGCTTTGTTAATATAGTTGGATCATATGGTGTTTTCCCCTCTCTATCTTGTTGTGAATTGAGTTTTCCCTTTGAGATTTTGTTTAATCAGATTGAATACTTTTATGGATTTGAGAGCACTTGATGTATGTCTTGCTATGAATACCCGTGGTGACAACGGGGTATTATATTGATTCACTTGATATGTGATTTGGCACTCAACTCGCGGATTCCCGAGGTGACATTGGGGTAATCTATGTATAGGGGTTGATGCACGTTCTCGTCTTTATTTCTCCGGTAGAAATCCCGGGGCACTCTTTGAGGTTCTTTGTGTTGGATTGAGTATTATGAATCAGAAATTGTTTGATGCATATCGTATAATCAACTCACGGATACTCGCGGTGACATTGGAGTATCTAGGTGACATTAGAGTTGGTTGATGTGTATCATATGGTGTTATTTTAGTACAAACTCTTGGATAGATCGACCGGAAAGAATAGCTTGGTGTTATTTTAGTATGAACTCTAGGATAGATTGATCGGAAAGAATAACTTTGAGGTGGTTTCGTACCCTACAAACAATTTCTCTCATGTTCTCCGCTAGATAGGAACTTTGGAGTGATTCTTCATCGCACGTTGAGGGATGGTTATATGATCCAATTATATTAGCATTGTTGAGAGATTGCACTAGTGAAAGTATGGACCCTAGGCCTCATTTTCAAGCATTGCAATACCGTTTTTGCTCACTTTTGTTACTTGCTACCTTGCTATTTTTTATTGTTCCTATAACAAAAATCAATATCTACTATCATTACTACACTTTTATTACCATCTCTTCGCCGAACTAGTGCACCTATACAAATTACCATTGTATTTGGTGTGTTGGGGACACAAGATACTCTTTGTTATTTAGTTGCAGGGTTGTTTGAGAGAGACCATCTTCATCCTACGCCTCCCACGAATTGATAAACCTTAGGTTATCCACTTGAGGGAAAATTGCTACTGTCCTACAAAACTCTGTGCTTGGAGGCCCAACACGAGTCTACAAGAATAAGTTGTGTAGTAGACACCAAGCTCTTTTTCTAGCGCCGTTGCCGGGGAGGTGAGTGCTTGAAGGTATATCTTTAGATCTTGTAATTGAATTTTTTAGTTTCTTGTTTTATCACTAGTTTGGTTTATAAAAGAAAACTACAAAAAATGGAATTGAGGTTTCATCATATTGTTCATCTTTATAATGTCTTTCATGAAAATGATGGAAAGGAAAATTGTGCTCAATTGATAGAGGAAGAATTTTATAAAATGTTTGACAAAAAATCTTTGAATGAGCATGATTGCAATGTTGTTGGTATGAACTCTTTAAATATCCATGATGCTAATGATATGCAAAGCCATAAGCTTGGGGATGTTATATTTGATGAATATGATATTTTTAGTCCCCCAATTTTTCATGATAATATTTACTATGATGAAAGCATGCCTCCTACTTATGATGATTATATTGATGAAAGTGGGTTTGGAAGAGTGTCAACTTTATGTAATGATGATCCCACTATTTTGGAGGGTGTTGAGTCTTATTGTGATAATTATGAAAGTGGATTTGGAGAGGTCATGACTTTATTTAGTGATGAATCCACTATTTTGGAAGAGGTTTGAATTGATTATGACAACAAAGTTACTATCTATGATGATTATGGTGATGACATGTATGCTATATTGAATAATGATAGCCATGAAACTTGTCATCATGATTTTAATTTCCAATCACATGATAGTTATTTTGTTGAGTTTGCTCCCACCACTATTCATGAGAATAAATTTGCTTATGTGGAGAGTAAGAAAAATTATATGCTTGTGGATCATGAAAAGAATGATTTATGTGATAGTTATATTGTTGAATTCATTCATGATGCTACTGAAAATTACTATGAGAGAGGAACATATGCTTTTACATATTGCAATAATATCATGTTTCCTCTCTATGTGTTGAAAGTTTTGAAGTTGCACTTGTTTTGCCTTCCTATGCTAGTTGATTCTTGCTCCCATAATTTGTTTGCTCACAAAATCCCTATGCATAGGAAGTGGGTTAGACTTAAATGTGCTAGTCATATGCTTCATGATGCTCTCTTCATGTTTCAATTCTTATCTTTTATGCGAGCATCATTAAAATCATCATGCCTAACTAAAAGGCATAAAAGAAAGGAAAAGTGTTAAAAACATCCGACTGATTTCTAGAGAAATCAACCGCGTCGCTCAAGCTCCACGCGTCCATCAGGCCACGCACCATCTATCACGTTCTCCCTTATCTTCTTTCCTAGGATCATGTTCTCCCTTATCTCCAACCGGTCTCGGAGAGCCACTCATTCTCTTCCCTTCTTCATCCTCTACCTCTGCTTCTCTCCTATCCCGTCGCTTTTCTCTCGCCTCTCTCTTGCAGGCTGACCGGCAACCACTGGAGTTGCCACTCGTCACACCCTATTGTTGCAAGAAAGCCACCATCGCACCGCTACTGCTGCGAGTTTCTTCTCTCACTTCCTCTCGCTTCTCTCCTCTGCAGCCTCAAACACACCGGCGCATCACCTGAACGCACGCTGATGCTGCTGCGGCGGCCGGCGCTGCAACCGCAGGGTTCTTCGTCGGCGGTGGATGCTACAATGCAACAACAGTGGAGTTGCAATGGAGATTCGCTGGGGGGCGTCATCGCTGCGATGAAGCTTTGCCTCGCCGCGCGGTGCCGCCATGGAGTTGCAATGGAGCATCGTCGGGGGCCTTCGATGCTGCAATGGAGCTTTGCCACGCCACGTGGTTCCGCCATGGAGCTACAATGAAGCATTGCCGGGGGCTCGTCGGTGCTGCGATGAAGCTTTGCCGCGCCGTGCCGTGCTGCCATGGAGCTACAATGAAGCAGCGCCGGGGAGTTCGCCGGTGCTGCGATGAACCTGGCGTGCCGCCCCGTGCTGCCATGGAGCTTCGCCAGGGCCGTTGGCGCTGCCATGGAGTGTTGCGTTGTAGCTTGCCGGAGAGATCGCTCATGCTGCAAGTAGCCGGCTACGAACAAGTCATTGGCAGAGCATATCGGTGGCAGCACCAGTGAAGTGCTGCGATGCAGCTCGCCGGGAGAGTCGCCGGAGAGTGATAATGCTGCAGTTAACACCGGCCCACGCAGATGCGGGTGCGGGAAGGGAAGAGGTCAGGGGCGCTGCTGTTTTGTGGCTGCAACTCATTGTCAGGGTGCTGATGTGCTATGATGGGGAGCATGGACGTGAGAAAGGACGAGATGATGCAGGGGGAGATCGGACGGTTACGAGTTTGGAATCCAACGGCAGTCTAGGCGGATGATTTCTCCTGTAGATTTGTAGCAGCCGCCTTTAAGAAAAGCGCTTGTTGGGAGACAACCCAACATTTACCCCCACTGTTTTTTGTGTATTCACATGATTAGGCTACTGTATTAATCATGTTTTATAGCTTTTATTTCAATAAAGTACCAAGTAAAGCCTTTGGGATAGTGTGGATGATAGTTGACTTGATTCTGTGCAAAAACAGAAACTTTTGCGCCCAGTAATAGAATTGTATAAATTCACTGGAGCATCGAAAAACTCTGAATTATTTAAAGTTATTGGGTACACAAGTTTTATACGTTTTCCTAATTTTTCAGATTTTTTGGAGTTACAGAATTATGACCTTAATTCAGATCTTTACATACTGTTCTGTTTTTGACAGATTCTGTTTTCGATGCATAGTTTGCTTGTTTTCTAGTTTCTATGGCTTATATTGCTCAATATAAATTGTGGAAATGATAAGGTACAGTAGGAATTGTGTTAGAACAATTATGAATCTTGTCTTTGACAGTACCAAAGTGAATGATTTGTCTTTTTCATACTAACCTATCTCACGAAGTTCCGTTAAGTTTTTGTGTGATTGAAGTTTTCAAGTTTTGGGTGAGATATCAATATGAGGAGAATAAGGAGTGACAAGACCCTAAGATTGTGGATGCCCAAGCCACCCCCAAGGTAATATTCAAGTAAGATCTAAGCAACTAAGCTTGGGGATGCCCCGGAAGGCATCCCCTCTTTCGTCTCCAACAATATCGGTAACCTTACTTGAGGCTATATTTTTATTCGTCACATGATATGAGTTTTGCTTGGAGTGTCATTTTATTTTATTTTTATTTGCTTGATGTTATTTATAATAATGTTTTGTATCTTTTATTTCAATAAAAGTGGCAAGGATAGCCTCTACCATGCTTATTTTGAAGTATATGAGTTGCTGTTTCAAAACAGAAAGTTTGTCGCTGTTGCAAAAATTCCCGAGAAAATTCAGAATGTGATAAAATGTTGAATTTTTTTGAAAAATAAACTATGATAAATTTTCTACAGTGTGGTAAATTTTAAGAATTTTTTGAGTTAAATAAGTATGGATACTTCTTCATCCATTACAGACTGTCCTGTTTTGGCAGATTGCTGTTATGTTTGCATTGTTTGCATATGTTTGCTTGTTTAATGATTCTATTTGAGGATACGACTATTAAATATGCAGAGGCATTTAGTATGCAATGTTAAATAATAATTTTAGTGATTTGCTATAGTAGGGAATGATAAGGTTTTTGCATTGATTTATACTAACTTATCTCACGAGTTCTTGTTAAGTTTTGTGTGGATGAAGTTTTTAAGAATTAGGGAAACCGCGATGTGAGAGGAATTAAGGAGACACAAAAGCTCAAGCTTGGGGATGCCCAAGGCATCCCAAGATAATATTCCAAGAAGTCTCAAGCATCTAAGCTTGGGGATGCCCCGGTAGGCATCCCACCTTTCTTCATCAACAACTATCGGTTAGTATTAGTTGAGCCTAAGTTTTTGCTTCTTCACATGAGTTGTGCTATTCTTGGAATGTCATTTTGTTTTGTTTTTCTTGCTGTTTTAATAAAATACTTAGATCTGAAAGTTTTAAATAAGAGAGAGTCCTCAATTAGCTACCCATTTACTTAACTACTCGTTTGATCTTCACTTATATCTTTTTGGAGTAGTTTGTCATTTACTCTTGTGCTTCACTTATATCCTATGAGTAAATTGTTGAATGAATTGAATGTCATGAAGTTGAAGTTATATGTTCATATCATGCCTAGTAGTAGCTTCACACTGGGTTTAGAAAGTGAAATCTTTTGAAGCTTGACAATCACAATATTGGTCCTACAAGCAATTCATGAATGATTAGTATAAGGAAGAGAACTTTCACATGCAAATATATTATCTTGGACATCTTCTATGATTGTAAATACCCATTAATTATTTTCAAACTTGAGCAAATTAGTTGAAGTTGGACAAGGAAGACAACGTAATGAGTTATGTTTGGGTATATTTGCATAGAAGTTATATTGTTATGGATCCTCCAACATGTGGTGTTTGCCTAGGATCTTTTGCTAGCCAAAAATGCGTACTAAGTAGAGATACTACTTGTGCATCCAAAAACCCTTAAACCCAGTTTATTGCCATGAGTGTCCACCATACCTACCTATGGATTGAATAAGATCCCTCAATTAGCTACCCATCGGTGCATAAAGCAATAAAATTTGCTCCTAAATATGTTTGATCTTTTTATTGTAAGGGAAAATTGAGTGTTGTACGAACTTGTGATGGCAAAGTAATAAAAGCGACGGACTGCATAATAAAGGTTGCTATCATAAGGGGCAATATAACGTGACGTTCCTTTGCATTAAGAGCTTGGGCATCCAAATAAAAAGCGCATGACAACCTCTGCTTCCCTCTGCGAAGGGCCTATCTTTTACTTTTCAGTATTTACTTTTATGCAAAGAGTCAATAGTATGAAATCTCATTTCAACCTCAACTATTCTCTAGTTGGCAAGCATCATGTGGCGGGGAAAGATCTAGGCACATATGACCAGTCAAATATATTTGATCATGATTTATTATTGTTGACAATTATCTCTATGATAAATGAGTTGGGAGGCAAAATATTAAGCCCCTATCTTTCTCTGTGTTCGATGGATGCCATTTGTTCTGAGAATATGCTTTGAGTACTAGCAATCATGGAAGACTATATGATGATTGAGTATGTGGAGCTCTTACTTAGACTCTATTGAATAAGTTGAATCACAATTGTTTGGTGACTAAGATTATAGGTTGTTGAGTTTCAAGAGAATTCATTGTTTGAACCTTAACATGTGAATTGGTTGCTACTTTAACATGAGAAGTTTTATAAGAAAGAATTGTTGTTATGATGCTAGGAAAAGTGATTGAAATTATCATTGATCAAACTTGTGCACTTTGCTAGCGTTCACACTTCATAAATTATTTCTTTTATCATTTACCTACTCGAGGACGAGTAGGAATTAAGCTTGGGGATACTGATACGTCTCCAACATATCTATAATTTATGAAGTATTCATGCTGTTACATTATCATTCTTGGATGTTTTACAATCATTTTATAGCAACTTTATATCATTTTTTGGGACTAACCTATTGACATAGTGCCCAGTGCCAGTTGCTATTTTTTGCTTGTTTTTTTACTTCGCAGGAAATCAATATCAAATGGAGTCCAAACGCAGCAAAAAATTTTGGAGATTTTTTTTGGACCAGAAGGAACAACATGGGCCAAAGAAGTACCAGAGGGGTGCCCCGAGGGGGGCACAACCCACCTGGGCGCGCCTGGGGGCCCAGGCGTGCCCTGGTGGGTTGTGCCCACCTCGGTGGCCTCCCGCGCCGCCTCTTCGCCCTATAAATTGCCAAATATTCCAAACCCCCGAAGATAACCCTAGATCAGAAGTTCCGTCGCCGCAAGCCTCTGTAGCCACAAAAAACCAATCTAGACCCCGTTCCGGCACTCCGCCAGAGGGGGAAATCATCACCGGTGGCCATCTTCATCATCCCGGCGGCCACCATGATGAGGAGGGAGTAGTCCACCCTCGGGGCTGAGGGTTTGTACCAGTAACTATGTGTTTAATCTCTCTCTCTCATGTTCTTGAGATGTCACGATCTTGATGTATCACGGGCTTTGTTAATATACTTGGATCATATGGTGTTTTCCCCTCTCTATCTTGTTGTGAATTGAGTTTTCCCTTTGAGATTTTGTTTAATCGGATTGAATACTTTTATGGATTTGAGAGCACTTGATGTATGTCTTGCTATGAATACCCGTGGTGACAATGGGGTATCATATTGATTCACTTGATATGTGTTTTGGCACTCAACTCGCGGATTCCCGAGGTGACATTGGGGTAATCTATGCATAGGGGTTGATGCACATTCTCGTCTTTGTTTCTTCTATAGAAATCTTGGGGCACTCTTTGAGGTTCTTTGTGTTGGATTGAGTATTATGAATCTGAAATTGTTTGATGCATATCGTATAATCAACTCACGGATACTCACGGTGACATTGGAGTATCTAGGTGACATTAGAGTTGGTTGATGTGTATCATATAGTATTATTTTAGTACGAACTATTGGATAGATCAATGGGAAAGAATAGCTTGGTGTTATTTTAGTACGAACTCTAGGATAGATTGATCAGAAAGAATAACTTTGAGGTGGTTTCATACCCTACAAACAATTTCTTCTTATGTTCTCCGCTAGATAGGAACTTTGGAGTGATTCTTCATCGCATGTTGAGGGATGGTTATATGATCCAATTATATTAGCATTGTTGAGAGATTGCACTAGTGAAAGTACGGACCCTATGTCTCATTTTCAAGCATTGCAATACCGTTTGTGCTCACTTTTATTACTTGCTACCTTACTATTTTTATTGTTCCTATCACAAAAATCAATATCTACTATCATTACTACGCTTTTATTACCATCTCTTTGCCGAACTAGTGCACGTATACAAATTACCATTGTATTTGGTGTGTTGGGGACACAAGAGACTCTTTGTTATTTGGTTGCAGGGTTGTTTGAGAGAGACCATCTTCATCCTATGCCTCCCACGGATTGATAAACCTTAGGTCATACACTTGAGGGAAAATTGCTACTGTCCTACAAAACTCTGCGCTTGGAGGCCCAACACGAGTCTACAAGAACAAGTTGTGTAGTAGACATCATTACACCTCCCCCCACCTCGCGCAGACGCTTGGCAAAGCCCTGCTGCAGTTCCGTTGCAACCACCATCACCACGCTATCGTGTTGGTTCAGATTTCATCTACCTCCTCTTCCTCGCTTGCTGGATCAAGAAGGAGAGGACGCCACCGAGCTGAACGTGTGCTAAACTCAGAGGTGCCATCCGTTCGGCACTAGATCAGATGGATCATGATTGGATCGCGAAGAGTACAACTACATCAACCGTGTTTTATACGCTTCCGCTTTCGATCTACAAGGGTACGTAGACACACTCCCTTATCATTGCTATGCATTTCCTAGATTAGATCTTGGGTGTTCGTAGGAATTTTTTTTATTTTCATGCTTCGTTCCCCATCATAGAGTCCCATTGCAAATTCATGGCATGCTTCTTCGTATTCCAACTTCATCGACTCTTTATTCGACGTCCTTATGGTGGTATGACACATTATGCCATCTTGGAGTAAAACTAGTTATAAAGAGACTTAACCATAAAGCGACCAGATGACAAGTGTGGCCAAATCACGAGTCAGCCGACTTCAAGAGCATTGGGAAGATAGCAGCAAGCCGCTGCTAGTCTTCCAATTCTTTGGGAGACATCACCCGACGGAGACCAAAGTCCCAATTATTATGCGAAACATCTGAGATGGAGATCTTAGGAACAACACAGTAGATAGAGAAACAATGAAGGAAAAGAAACACAAAGCAGCCCATCCACATGCACCAATCCAACCAAAATTACACAGAAGTACCACCACCGACCACAAACTTGACTTGACAATGAAACTCATCCCGGACTTCCGCTAGTTGACGCTAGAACTGAGAAACCCCAGTGGCAGAAGCAAACAAGGGGCTACCCGTGAGGAAATATTTAGCTTTGAGAATGTCAAACCACATAAGCCTCGGCTCAGCTGAGAGAATCTTCCACCATCATTTGATGGTAAGATATTAATTCATGATGGAGGTGTTGATAATGCCTAACCCCCAAGGTTTTTAGGCCGACACATGACTTTGAAAAGTCTATACTTCTTTTTATTGTCAGTAGTGTTCTAGTAAAAACTGCTCCTATGCTTATAGAACCCAACATGAGTAGCTTTCGGAACCCATCATGTTTGGTTCATATACCAAGTTTGCCATCAGTTGTCATATTTTCTACCACACATGCCTAAGGTAAGTCACTTTGCCACATTTGAGATAATTTTACCATACTTTTTGAGTCAATGACATATGAGATCTAGTTTGCATGAATGAAATCTTGTCATAAATGTGACTTCAAACCAAACAAGGATGCCTTAGCCAAACTTGCATGGTAAAGTGTGACAAGCTTAATATGGCAACCAAACAAGGGAGCAACTTACTGGAGGTTACCCTTTGCGGGGGACCTTAGGGGTCACTTTTGATGCTCTTAGAGCACACCAAGTGGTGCGTTCAGCCGCCACCACAAGTCACTTGTTGGACGCTCTCTTTGGATATTTTTTATTGTTTTTATTTTTCTGTACGTGTATTTTGGGTTTTAGACGCGTTTTTATTCCCCTTTTCTGGCTTTTCTGGTTTTGCCCGATTTTTCCTAGGTTTTGGAGGGGAAAAAGTTCCACAATTTTTTTCTTTTTCGTGAAAAATATATATTTGTGCTTCCACCAAAAAGCACATATTTGCTTCTCATGGAGGCACAGATTTGCTTCCGCGAGAAGCACACCGAGATCTTCAAAACTAGATCCCCATGATAGTAGGTTTCGATGAACTTTTTTCACGAAAAAACCCAGAAAAAACCCGGAGCCGGAAGCACGGTTCTTTATTTCACATTTTTTCCATGGAAGCAAATATGTGCCTCCACGAGAAGCAAATCAGTGCTTCCACATGAAGCACTGATTTGCTTCTCGTGGAGGCACATATTTGCTTTTCCAAGAAGTTGTGCTTCTCGGAAAGGAAAAAATGTGGAAATAAAGACCGTGCTTCCGTCTTCGAGTTTTTTCATGAAAAAAGTTTATCGAAACCTATTAACATGAGATCTAGTTTCAAAGATCTCGACGCGAGAAATCCACCGGTAAAAACAGTTCGGGATTTGGACACATGGTTCAAGAGATGAAACATTTTAAATAAACGTATCTACGAAAAAAGAAAATTCTCAGGTTGCGACAAGTGGTGCACATGCAATGCGCCATTTGTCAGCGCCGGAGAAGATGAGAATGACTTTTGCAAAGGGCAACCCTTAACTAGTCATTTCGACCAAACACACACACCCTTAAATGCTCGGGATCTATCTCAAACCGCAATGAACAGGCTCCCTCTCCCCTCCCGGGTCGCACGTGCGGGCGACCCTGGGGGGACGAAACCCTAGCCCCCAACTTCCCACCCACCCCGAACTCCCCTAGCCGCCTTCGACGGCAAGCACGGTCGACGCGCCCCAACGGGCCTCCCTCGCATGGGGGAGCGGCGTCATCTGGGCGGCACAAGGCGGATCTGATGGTGCACGGCGGAGCTTTGGCTCGCGGCGGAGCAGGCGGAGGAGGCGGCTGGGGCTCGCGGGAGGAGTTGGTCGCGGTGCGGTGGATCCTCCAGGAGGTGACGACGCGGGACAAGCGGGCGGCGGCGCTACGAGGCCATGGCGGCGGGGAGGAGCTCGGCCAGGAGTGGCTGCCTTGCAGCGACCGAGCCTGATTCGTCCTCGGACGCCTCTGTCGCGGTGCTTGTCCCATGTTGCGGTCATGGAAGACGGAGGTAGAGTCGCGGGCTGGATGGGCCCGATCTGGGCCGCAGGGCCGCGTCATGGGCATCTGCCGGAGTTGGCTTGACGGCTGCTGTGTGCGGCTCCTCACATTCCTCGGTTCGGCTGGGAGGGAGATCTGTGGGTCGCAGCCGCAGGAAGGTTGGTTTGTCGGGCTCTTTGCTTCTGCCTGTGCGGGTCTTCGGTGGACCACGACAGCTCGGCTACGCCGGCGAAGTGCTGCTGCTGCTGCTGCAGGGGAGTGGTCAACTTGGACGGTGTGGCCCCAATCCGGAGGGCAGGGATGGAGGTGCGCGACAATTCGAGTGAAATTCCAGCCCGTATTCGGTCGATGCTGGCGGCGACGGCGTCCGTGTGTGTCGTTTTTGTCCTTGGAGGCGTCACCAAGGTGTGTCGGCATCTCCCTCGCTCGCTCATGGGATTGGCAGATGTCTTCGGGTGAAAGCCTAGGTTCGGAGTTGAACCGGCGTGGTGGCGGCGTCCTCATCGTCGCTACTCTGTTGGGAGCATTGCGCTTGAAGACTAGGTCTTGTGGTTCCTTGTTGCGCTACTCCGGTGCTCGCTGATGTCCAAGATGAGCTTCAGAAGCGCAATGTACGTCGCAGCCGGTGAGTCCAAGACGGTGGCTTTAGTGTATCGATCAAGTTCCGCCATCTACTTGCCACCTCCTTTTCGGCATCAAGGGTGGATGGTGCGTTGACGAGGGAAGTACTGTTGGAGTTGGTTGTCTTCGGAGGTGACCGACCGGTCGAGACGCGGCGTGGTTGCTTGGTTTTGGTCTTTTTGCTTGTAGTTGGGTTGTTGTTGGTGGTTGTCTTCGGACTAGCCTTGGCGGTGTGGAGTATGTGTTATGCTGCTTGTTGTTCTCAGCAAGTTGCAGTTGTCTTGTAATTGAAATTCTGCCTTCTATAAAAATATGGTACGCATAGCAAACTCTAAAAAAAGCACTCTTAATTTTTTAGGGTTAGTTAATAGCTGTGAGCACATCGGGCCGGGCTGCTTGTGGCCTCGTTGGGCTGGGCTGCTTGTGCATTGCCGCATGGCTGGCTGGGCAATATAGGCTGCGAGGACACGTCTCCACCCCTCCTCTTGTTGGCGTCGCCTCCGTCCGGCTCGGCTTCTTCCACCCGTACCCGTAGATTGATTTCCATCCGGGCCCCTTCCGTTCCACGGCAAGTATCCGTCGCACGGTGAGCTACTGCTGCTGCGGCCACCTAGTCCAATTTCCCTTCTCGTTTATATCGTCCAAAAAAACTAGGGTTTTACTTCCATCTTCCTCGCCTCGCCTCGCCGCATTGCTCTTGTTCTACTTGGCGGTGGTTGTCGCCCTCCCCCTCCCCAAACCCTAACGGAAAAGGCTTCTTCAGATTCAGGTCCCATCCCTCGCCGTCGTCCATGGCGCTGCAGTACGTGGAGGCGCAGCGGCAGGCGCGGCCGGACCTCGCCGACTGGTACGCCGACCTCGCCGACCTCTACCAGCGGAAGCTCTGGCACCAGCTCACCCTCAAGCTCGACCAATTCCTCCAGATCCCGGCCGCACAGGTACCTACCCCCTTCCACTATCTCCTCCACTTCCCCCCCTTCTATCTAGAACCTAGAACCTAGATGTAGATGCAGGCCCCAGATGCGCCGTTAACTGGCATGCGGCAACTCATGCGCCCCACATGCTCCAATTCGATTTAGAGCGCTATTTTGGTCTGATTTGGTCTCCACGGCAATTGCTGTTTATCCTGCAGACTGGCGACACGCTCATACAGCTCTACAACAACTTCATCTCCGATTTCGAAACAAAAATCAATTTGCTCAAACTCGCCCAGTTCGCGGTCATAGCGTCACGCCAATACCCCGACAAGGATGCCGCCATCACCTTCCTTGAGGGAATAATCACCAAGCTTCGCGAGACCAGGGAACTGCGGATCAATGAGCCTATCCTTCACGTCAAGATGCAGATCGCAGCAATTCACCTCGACAAAGGGAACCACAAAGAGTGCAAGAACCTGCTGGAGGAAGGGAAGGCCACCCTGGATGGCATGACTGATGTGGATCCTACGGTCCACGCTAGCTTCTACTGGATATCGTCTCAGTACCATAAGTCGCTCCAAGAGTTTGCTGAGTTCTATAAGAACGCACTTCTCTATCTGGCCTACACAACCGTAGGGTCTCTCTCAGAGTCATTCAAGCTGGTAAGTTTTGCAGTTAACAATTTCATCAATTGTGCAGCAGAAGAATATGTTTTATTCAGTCCTTTCTTTTAGCCTAGAATGTGCCATGGATATTATTTCTATTTATATTTGATACCTATTGTCTTCAAACAGGACTTGGCATTTGATCTTTCCCTTGCAGCCTTGCTGGGGGACAACATCTACAACTTCGGGGAATTGTTAGCTCACCCTATTGTAAGTATTGCTTGCCTTTTTGTTGAATTAAGTGTTGCTTGTTCGTGCATGACTTTACTGTTCCCAGCCCTGAATTGACGCATTTGTAGTTTGTTTTTTGCATAGTGCATATGTCATCTATTCCATTTGCTTCTGGATGCTGTTACATGTATCTTTCAACATACTTGATCGTCCTGATTGCTAAATGACAATTTCTTTTGAATTCTACACTGCAAGTGTCAAAGGGATGGATTTTGAGGTACCCACCAAAACAGGGTGCCTTTCACAGTATGAAACACAAATATAGCAGTATTAATTGTTGAATTATCATTGGCAACTATGTTAGTTGGTGTATGCAGTTATAGGCGAGTTATCAAATTTGAGCTATGCAAACGTTTGACAGAATAGTTATGAAGCCTTTGTATACAAAGGCATGCACTATATTTACTCATTCACCATGGTTGTCAGCACAGAGGGTTCTTTTGGTTAACATAAATATAGCAAACTACCTTTTAGTTGGACAAGTACTTTGGGCGTACTACTACATATCTGTTTAAGACAAGCTGACTAGTAGCACATGAACATCGTTCCTTCTGGATTTGAGTTAAAAGCTATTCGAAACTTCTCATGCCTGAAATAGTGAAATTACTCTTGTTTGTACCCTTATAGATCAATAGTCTTATTGGGACCAAGGTGGAGTGGGTCTATCACATGTTACAAGCGTTCAACACCGGCAACCTAGCTCTCTACCAAGAGCTTTGTGGGGTTCACAATGCTGCTCTTAGTGCACAGCCTGCTTTGATGCAGAATGAACAGAAACTGCTTGAGAAGATCAATATTCTGTGTCTGATGGAGATAATCTTCAGGTACCATTTGTGGGCTATTACTTGTCAATATCACCTCCATTTCCTGTCGTGTTTTTTCCTAATATTTTTTGTTACGCTGCATTCTGTAGCCGGCCATCAGAAGATAGAACTATCCCATTAAGTGTTATCGCCAAGCAGACTAAGCTTTCAACTAGCGAAGTGGAATGTCTTCTTATGAAGAGCCTCTCGGTAACTCCATTTCCTACATTCTTCTGCCATAAGATTTTCGTTTCATGTTCACAGAAATTTGTGTATTGTTGTATGCATCTTGTTTTATGCTTGCAGTATTTTATGTTATGGCTTGGGAATCAGAACCCTACACATATTTAGATGGTGGGTGGTTATGGAACAACAGTGTGTAGTAATTCGTGATATGTGTTACTGTATTGACATTCAGTTCCTTTCCGTTCACTTGTGACGTATTGCCTCCGTCCAGGTTTATTAGCCCCCTTCGTATTTTGTGCTAAACTTTGACCTTAGATTTGATTAACAAAATATAAATTATATGCCATAAAAATTATAGTGATAGATTCGTATTTGGAAGAAGTTTCCAATGATTTTTTTTTACATGTAAGTTTTATTTTGCTATAGTTAAATCTAGGGTCAACCTTTGACCTGAAATGCGAAGGGGACTAATAAACCCAAACGGAGGTAGTACTGTTTAGGGGCTATTAAAAAACTATTGGATTTTGATTGCAAATCCAACTGTTGTTGTGTGAGGTATATACAAATTGCCTGTATCTTGGTTATTTTTTTTTACGCGTACTGTTTGTATTGTCTGTTCATTGTGTCATTATTACTTCCCATCTGTGTCAGAATGCTGGGTGCTACTCCCTCCATCCGGTTTATTGCCCCCCCCCCCCTCTTATTTTGGGTCGAACTTTGATTATCTGTAAGAAAGCTAACAATATAAATTATATGATACTAAAAGTATATTGTTAGATTTGTATTTGAGAGAGGTTTCCCATAATATAATTTTTACTACATGTAGTTTACATTTTGTTAGGAAGTAGTTAAATTTATGGTCAAACTTTAGCCTGAAATAAGAGGCCTAATAAACCCGGACGGAGGTAGTACTTCACATCTGTTTCACTGTCCTTCCAGATTTTGTGCATCAGTTCCAGTAGTAGTAATGCTGTCCCCGAATGTTCTTGGGAGCCAAAATCGTGCTTCCTCTCTAGTTGAAGCAGCAGTGGAGTTGCCTGAATTGCATATCTGTTTGAAACACTCACATATTTCCTGTCCATTGCAGGTTCATCTCATAGAAGGAATAATCGATGAAGTTGACAGCACGGTTCACGTCTCGTGGGTCCAGCCTAGAGTACTCGGCATCCCACAGGTAAAGGCGTTGCGTGAGCGGCTGGACTCGTGGGTCGGCAAAGTGCATACCACACTGTTGTCCATCGAAGCAGAGACCCCCGATCTCGTGGCGGCTTAGCTTGTTGGCCAAAAATGATTCTGAATAGGCTTTGGTTGTGAGCAAGGCGGCGGTGTAAAACGAGAGACCATCTGGCTGTGCTGCGCGTGCTAGCTGCTCTTTTCTTGATAACGAAAACTTGTTGCCTTGGGTGTCCTATTGGTCTGGACTTGTAACTTGCTTCTATCATCACGGATTGAAACAGAGAAATCATACCGGCAGAGGGCGTCACTAGTTTTTTCCCAGTTGAACTTTATAATCTGTAATCCAGTGGTTTGGGATTTTTTTCTTCTTCCATTGTGCTATGGACATGGACACGCAGGAAAATCTTGCTCATTTTCTTACGTTTGTGCCAGGCAGTGAGCCTTGTGAATTCTTGTATGGTCTGGCTGACTACGGTTTCTAACCAATCCACGCGTGGGCTTCATTTTTACTCCCTCCATTTCTAAATATAAGCCCTTTGAGAGAATTTCAATACAAGCTACATATAAGTGACGTATTTTAGAGTGTAGATTCAATTATTTTGCTCTGTATGTAGTCCTTATTGGAATGTTAAAAAAGAGGGAGTAGTTCTGAAGCTGCATCCTTGGCTAGCTCGCAATGCGTCATTCTAAGCATGCATCAATTTGGATCGCGTGCTAAACCCCAAATAAATTACTCTATCAAACTCTATTTGATAAAACGTTAACATAAAACAATACAGTATCGTAGCACATACATACTTTTGACAGATTTAATACACCAATCTATGTTACTACTATTATGTAGAGTATGTCCAGCACTCGAATTTGGGAGGTTTGCCGTTTGAGCCTCCTTCCTCCCCACGTCACGTCACGCCGCCGCCGTGCCCTTGCCGGCGGCGTTTGCTTCCTCTGCTCTCCCTGCAACTGGCGGATATCACTGAGCTACCTCCCCGCCCGTGTTCGCGCCTGCAATGCCAGCCTCGCCGTCCCCGCCCACTCGCTGCTTCTATGCTCCACGCCGCACGGAGGCGGACACCGCCGCTCCCTGCCAGGCTCGCCGCCGCCTTCTTCGCCGCCAAGCCCCAGCCCCAGCCCCAGCCGCTCGCCCTGTCGCCGCAGATCGTCGAGGCCGCCGTCTCCCGCTGCCCCTCCGACGCCCTCGCGCTCTCCCTCTTCCTCTGGTGCGCCCGCCGCCCCGCCTACTTCCACCCGCCCTCGTCCTTCGACCGCGTCCTCCCCGCCGCCACGCGCCTCGCCTCCCGCCTCGGCACCGCCCCCGCGCTCCTCCGCGAGCTCCAGAGCCTCGGCTGCCCCATCAGGCCGCACACCTTCCTGCTCCTGCTCAGGCTCTACTGGCGCGGCGGCCTGTACCCGCTCGTGCTCCACCTGTTCGACGAAACGCCCCGCTGGGGCTTCCACCACAACGCCTTCGCGCGCAATGTCGTCCTCGACGTCCTGCTCAGGACCGGCTGCGTCGACGACGCGCTGCGGTTCGTGCAGGGCAACCCGTCGCCCAACTACCTCACCTATGCCATTGTCCTGACTCATCTCTCCAGAGCCGGGGATTGGTCAGGGTTGCGCGTCTGTTTCACAGCTATGCTGAGCCAAGGTTTTCTCCCCAGCACCACTTCGCTCGCCTTGGTGTTTGCCTGTTGCAGTAAGGCCGGCACCATGCCCGAGCTACTGCAGTTGCTGTCGAATGCGCTTGTCTCGGGGCAGCAGCTCACTGCGGCCATGTGGACGTGTCTCATCGCTCGTATGTGCAGTGAGGGAAGGCTAGACGAGGCCTGTAAAACTCTCAGAAATATGGTGCGTTCTGGCTCTTCACCCACAGTGGTGACTTACACACCGCTTGTCAGAGGTCTCTTCCGAGCTGGGAGGCATGACATTGTCAGTGAGCTCTTGGGATCCATGGCATCCAACGGTTGCACCCCAGACCTTGTTATGTATAATGTTCTGATGGACTGCATGATGAGGGAGGGGAGGTACGATGAGGCCATAGACATCTACCTACATCTTCATGGGAGCCAGATAAAGCCGGATGCATACACTTTGTCTACTTTGGTTCAGGTATTGCAGTTGTCACGGAACATAAATCTTCTCCCTAGGTTAATCCTTGGCTCGGATATCTCTTATGATCTTGTGGCTTGCAATTCTATGCTGAGTGCTCTGTGCAAGTCCGGGTTTCCATCCGAAGCCCTTCAGTTCTACATCGATATGATTGGTTTGGGCATCAGGCCAGACAGCTACAGTTATGTTGGATTGTTGGATAGTTTGTGTCACTTGGGAAGGATAGATCATGCAGTCAACCTCTACCGCAGTGTTGTCACAAGCAATCCTGATTCAGACGCCTATGTCCATGCAGCCATCCTCCGTGGCCTTGTTAGAAGGGGCCAGAACATAATGGCATTTAGGATTCTCAGGGAGGCTGTGCGTCAAAATTATGCACTTGATACCGTGTGCTACACCATTGTTCTGCATGGTCTATTCCGAGGTCATTTTGTTCAAGAGGCTCGTGATTTGTTTGACAAGATGAAGGATTCAGGAGTTGCTTCCAACACTTGTACATACAATGTAATGCTTCGTGGACTGTGTAGAGCCAGGGATATGCTTGCAGTCACGCAGTTACTAACAGAAATGGAAGGCGCCAATGTTCAGATGGATTGTATCTCATTCAACGTGGTAGTTGTGCTCTTAGTGAAATTGCAGCGCATCAGTTCGGCAACAGCTTTGATCAGAGAAATGCTCAATCTAGGCATGAAACTTAGCAGCAAAACTTGCTGGTTACTTTCTCAATCAATTGGTCATAGATTCGTTTTGGAGGATTCTATCAGTGCTGAAAGTGATGGGTCTGACTCAACATGCGATCTGCTTGCATGCTCAGCTTCATAGTCTACTTTTAGACAGAACAAGCATTCTGTTTTTGGTATCTCCACTTTGTGATGTAATTGATACAAAATATAAGCTACTAAAGGCTGGAGAAATTCTAAATGAATTTCTACCATGCAGAGATCCTTGCTATAATATTTTTCCCTTGAAGTGCCCAACAAAATTTACCATAATTATTGAAGAGATGTTTACCTCGTAGGTATATACCTTTTGAATATCATCCCACCATTATGTTGATAAATTTTAAAATGTATCCGTAACTTTGGGTTCTACTCAGATGCAGGTTGGTGAGACATGTGCAGTTTGATTTAACACCGAGAATGAGGCAGTCTGTTCTTGGCAATATTGGATCTTTCCATGACACAATGCTGATGTACACTATTTCAAGAGGCTTACACCTAAATGATTTTGCAATGCCGCCCATGGACTATATTTGAAAGAAATTGCAGGTATACTTTAGTTGTTTCTCTACAGCAATTTTCAAATTGTACCTTTATGCATTCTCTTCAGAATATTGTTTAACAGTGTATCATCATTACATAAGTTCCAACTATGCAGTGCATGATTTCTTTTTTTAACTATTTGCAATTCAGGAATTTCCCAGTCCATTTTTTAGTAATTTGTGTTGATGTATTATTTTTACAAAGAAAATGGCATTTCTGTATCCGTTTTAGTACTACCATGTCTATTATTATATGGAATACGCACAAACATTTCTGTATAACAGCCAGGGCTATTATTGCAGCTTCTATGATATCGCTATCGGTCTGAATTGGAGTGGTGAGGTCCAACTCTGAATTGTAGGAAGTTGTATCCCAAAAGGTCAAGTACTTGTAAGCTATGGCAATCATATTTTGTCAAGAAAGAAAGTAAGAGTTGTGACCAAAGAATGACATTCAGCTCAAATGCGAGAGATTGTGTAATGTAAATTATTGACATACTGACAAAACATTACAACCAAAAATAATGATAATATACTAGAGATATCCTATGCCAATTGTTGTGACGAACTTGATCTGGATTCAGCTGCAGATTAATCCATCATGTAATGCAGAATGTGGTTCATAGAGCGTCCTTTTGGCCTGCTAGGGAACCCAATATTGTACTGTTGTCTTCAGCAATCAGTATGTGAATCCAACAAGAGCTATGAAGCCTCAGCATGAATTGGGTCAAGGGAAAGAGAACGACCCGCCTAACTGTTGATTGGCAGCTGATGATGGAGGATTGATTGCAATCCAGAGCAATGAAATAGTGATGGAAACTAATCCAGCCCAGACATACACAATGGTGGGTGTCCTGCCTCTCCTGCCCATGAGCCCCTTTGCAAATGGATATAAATGGGCAAGCACCCAGAAGCTGAAAAACACTCCACCAAGAAGCTTACTCCATTGTGGGATTGTGCTGTAAATTGTGCGGCTGAAGCCAACAGCAATGGCAACAAGGTTCACCATGATGATGGTGAGAGGTGGTATCATCAATGAAGTCCACTTTACTTCGTAGAGTTCTGCAAATTCATCATCGATATCATCACCCACCTGCTTTGATGTGAGTGTGAATGAGATCTCAATCCCTGCAACAACTTTCAGTAGACCTTGCATCACAGCAGCTAGGTGAGCACTAGTTCCACCAATAAGCCAGAATTGTTCATTCCGCCACCACTCTTCCAGTGCAATTCCAGACCACTTGATCTCCAGCATGGCCAGGAGACAAAGCGTGATGGTGATGATAAGTAGGTATGTCAGGAAGGTGACATTGAGTGTTTGCACAATGAACTGCCCTGAGAAAAGGGAGAGTGCTGGAAGGAAGCAGTAGACAATGAGGAAGATGGATGTGAAGGGATATATGCCAACATTGAGGTATGCGATCCTTTGTAGTACCTGTGAAGCAAAAATGGTTAGTCATATTTTTGGTGAGTCTACTTTAGTAAGGGATAGAAGTAGAAAGCCTTGAGGGGCATATACCTTCATTTTGGAGCTGGCAAACAATGCATTGTTCCGAGAGAAAAAGATCTCGACAGAACCAGTAGCCCACCGAAGCACCTGGTGAAGACGATCTGTGAGATTGATAGGGGCAGTGCCACGGAAGGCATCACGCTGTGTGACACAGTACACTGACTTCCATCCACGATTATGCATGCGGTACCCTGTCACAACATCCTCAGTGACAGATCCATAGATCCACCCCACACGAGTGCCCCACTCTGTCTTCTCCTCATACCAACATGAAACTACACTGATTGCTTCTGCCACAATGGATGCATCCAGTATTTCACGTGGAATTGTTAGAGCACCAGGTGGACGCCCATTCTTGACAGATGGATGGTCAGCCAAGGGCCTTCCCTGGAACTCTGCTACTGGGATGGAATCAATCAGAAAGCTGGAATTTCCAAACTTCTTCGGGAATGTGGCGAGGTTCATGCTGTCCCCATCAAAATCACCCATACGGAGAGCCATTGTCTCCTCGGGATTAGCAATGGAAGCGGATGCCTTGCGGCGTCGTGGGAGGCAGCAACCACAAAAGCCTGGGCTGTGATCCTTGGAACGAGGTGGGTCAAAGCCATATAGGGCGATTCGCCGGAAGAGGCATCCAGTGCCGACATACACCGGTCCTTGCAGACCATCAAGAGCACGCATGTTTATATCAAAGAAAACAGTATTGTGGTTAGCATACCGGTCAGAAGGGTCAATGCCTTCAAACCTCTGAGGGAACTGCACATAGCAGAGTCGGTCACCACCACGGTCCATCATGAAGCACATGCCCTCCCTGAAGGCTTTTGAGTTGTAGACGTAGTGATCACAGTCCAGATTAAGAATGAAGGGACCATTGGACATGATGGCTGATGCACGAACCAATGCATTCATGGCACCTGCTTTCTTGTTGTGATCATATCCCGGACGTTTCTCTCGTGACATGTACACCAGCATTGGAAGTCTTGTATCCACTCCTGAAAAGTCAAGAGGTGACTTTTCAATGTTCCCATACATTGGCAAGTCACTTGGTGGTTTCAGCATAACCTGTGATATAGAAGAAACATGTAAATAACTAGGTCTAGACCAGAAATTGTGTTTACGCGATCATGATCGAATCAGTACCTGTATGATCCCTGCATGATCACCACGTGCATGATCTTGTGACGGATGAATCCATGTACCGGGCCAGTGAGTGCTATCAGCCATCCATGTTGCCTTGGGAATCTTCACTGGCTCAAATTGCTCATCGCCTCCAGCCTTGATCTTTTCCCTTTGAAGATTCATTGCCTGGATTTCCTCACGGGCATGGTATGCATCAGAGCGGCGCCGGATGGAATCTGGCAAGCCGTTAACCCGGACCTTGAACTCATCATACTCACGCTTGATCCTTCTCCTGTCCTTGACAAAGTCGGCCTTCACCTTATTCTTGAAAGGATCTCTCTTCAGGTTGAAGTAGCTGTCTGGGTTCCTGGGTTCAATGTCATGCTTCCTGCAGAATGGTACCCAGAAATTAGCAAAGCTTGCTGCCTCAGCCATCGCCTCAAAGGTTAGCAGTGCCCCTCCATCATCTGACACATAACATGCAAGCTTATCGACAGGGTAGTCAACTGCAAGGATGGAGAGAATTGTGTTTGCTGTGACCAGGACCGGTTCCTTTTCTGGATCAGCAGTTGACACAAAGATATCTATTCCAGGGAGATCAGATTTGCCTGTTGGATTGCTTGGTGTTGGTGTCTCAAATTTTTCTTTAAGCACAGAGAGATCTGTAGCACGGTTGATAGGGCAAAGCTTTGGAAGCTGGTCCAACACCCATGAAAATGCGAACCAGAGCTCACAAACAATTGACATTCCCCAGAGCCAGATGGCGTCATCATTTTGATGCTTGATACGCCACATGAGGAAGAAGGCCAGTGCAACCAAGCGGATGAGGACAAGGAGCCTGCAACAAGACACAGTTCAGACAAGAGGAAGGTATCACAAAATAGCAATGCGCCTAGATGTTGTCATGTATTAATAAATATCGTTTTTTTTCATGTAACTGAAATTTGAACCAACAACTAGTAGAATACTATGCAAGTGTGGGATCTTTGCATTTTCTTTTCAACTGCTATATGTGGATTTTGATAAAGTTTTGTGACAGAGAACACATTTAACTAGTCTGTGTGCACATGCTATGGTATTTGGAAGAAAATCGCAAGCTTAATGTATAGGCACATTTTTTAACTAGTCTGTACACATACTATGATATTTGGCTGAAATTGACAACTCATTGACTCTATATATGCATTTGATTGGTAGTGAAACGAATTGGTATAGTAGGGCTATTTACTTGGCTTTCTTGTAGCTTTTCTCTTGCTAGACTACATTTACTTGAAGGTTAACAGCATCTGGCTCTAATCACTTTTTAACAATTCAACAAGGTGATAGTTTCATACCATCTACTATTATTAGGGGTTGGCCTAATGAGAGGCTAATGCAAAACTGCAGTTCCATTAGTTTAATGTAAAATCAATTGATTCATTATTCTTGTGTTAGTGGGTAAGCCAGCATATTTCTTGTTTAGGCATTAACCCGTACATATAACTTTGATTGACAGGTAACAGTAATGGCACATGTTTTTAAGGAAAAGAGATGGCACCTGTAAGGACTGATGACAGCAGCTGGAATCTGGAGCTTGCGGGTGAGTGGCCGCCATGGTTTAGACATGAGCTCCTTGGGGTGCCCTGGCACTCCATCTCTGCCATCATCGTCCACATTGTCGTCTGGCCAAATGGCATTACCATAGCCATATGTCCCCTTGGTCTCAAAGAGCCAGCGGTTATGGTCAAACTCACCGGACTGGTTGTTCATAGTGCCCTGCTTCACCAACGAAAGACGCCTCTCCATCTTGCCCCCTGGTCCATGTGGCAGCGACAGAGCCCGTGTCAGCTCATTGCTGGAGTTGGAGAGGACTTCCTCCCACTCGGTGTGCTTGTAAAGCTCTTTGCACCCGGGGCAGACACCGCCGCCACCCTTGACGGCGTCGGTGAAGCAGTCGACGCAGATTTTGAAGTCACACTCACAGGGGAGGATGTCCTCCCCACGGCCGTTGCGCATGATCTTGCTGTCGCACCCCTCGACCATGCAGATGGAGCCCTTGGGGCCAGATCGACCCATGTCGGAGTCAGGGCCCTGCTTGTCCATGACATGGGCACGGGTGACGCTGTTGAAGCCGCCGGTGAAGAGCGAGCTGGAGACGTACTGCTCGTCGGCCTTGGTGCCGTCCTCCTCCATGGGCTGGTTGTCCGGCGTCATGGGGATGTGGACATGGTAGTCCTGGAAATCGACGCTACTGATCTCCGAGTCCAGGTCGTCGCGCGAGTAGCTGATGAAGCGCCCAGACTCGGTTCGCCGCCCGAAGACCACCTGCGGCGCCGATGTTGGCGCCATCGGTGGCTTGCTGGGGCCGTGCGGCGGCATGCGGCTGGAGCCGCTGTTCTTGAGGATTCCCTTGGACCCCATGCCCTCCTCCGTACGTGCTCCCTTACTTTGACTCTCTTCTTCCTCGTGATTGTTGCTATGCTGTTATCTTGTGGCTGATCTGCAGGAAGAATAATACGCCGAAACAAAGGAAAACATTGACATTAGTCTCGCTGTAGGTTTATTTTTGCCAAGACATATTTGGAAAGCACAGCATGCAGGAAATCAAATCGTAATCGGCAGATCATAACAACCAATAAACGCAGCCTGGGTGACGCAAAAACGAAATTCAAATGGATGCATGCAGGTTGTTTCCCTCTTTTTTTCTTTCCTCCAGGAAAAGGGGGAGAATAAATGGCAAGAGTATTTTGCTTGGCAAGGAAAGGAAAATGATGAATCAGTAGATTACATACAGGGTGCATGCAATCAGGAAGGCGAATTGGGAACGTAGAGCAAGAACAAAGGAAGGTTACCTTTTCCTCCTCATCTGTTGTGGTGCGGCAATGGCGATGGAATGGAAGAAAGGTGTAGTAGTAATGAGGAAGCGCGTCCACGCCCATGGCTGTATTTGAATGGTTCCATCCAATCAGCCAACTGGAGTGGAATCGAAGAGGTGCGTCAATACTGGGGAGGCGCCAAGAAGAGGGGCGCACGACTACTCGGTGCTCATGCATGATGCATACATTCATACTACATGCGATGCAATCATCAGTCCCGTTCATACCGATGGATGCCTGCTTTGCTTAATTATAACTTAATCATCCACACCTGATACCTGCTTTTACTATAATTCTTTTATACATCTGCCACCACTATCCTTATTACTGCAACTTGGTTTTACCTTGTCAATCAGTCAATGATGTCTTTCTCACCTAGACACTGACCGTGTAATTTGTTTTTGTCTTTTTTGCTTTGCACCAGAGGGCCCAAGTCGTGCAGTGAAAACTGAGTCAACCCCCCCAACACACGGTGGGTAGCTTCGCGCAACAAACGTCCAGGCTCGTGGTCAAAGCATCAACCAAATGCATCGTGCTCGCTACTCCGAGTCCTCACTGACATCATACACCCTGCAATCCAACCGCCAAATTCCATACATGGACAAATACGTAGAAAAGAAGATATGTATAAATAGATTCATTTTGATACGCTCTACATGCAAATCATGCAATTTCATGCCTCTCATGATTACTTTTTCTGGTACCTACATTATTTTTCCTGTGCCAGACTTGCTTCAAATTTGAGCATTTGTCATGCATACGCTCTGTTTTGCTTCGCCCATGTCCATGCACCTGCAGGTTCAGGCACACGGCTTTGTCTTCCATAAGCTTTGATATGCATGCGCGAGGCCACTTCAGCAACCAACCAACGCACGGATACTTTGAGAAAAGACAACACCTTCCAGAGGTCAACTCTCTTCCAAGTATCAACAACATGCATGGCAGTACTTCACATGCATCCTGCGAGTTGCGCACACGACCAATCTTGTTTCCAACTCACGTTTTATAACATGATCAAATCTACGCAAATTTAATTTTCTCAAATCGTGATATACGGGCACACTCCACATGGTGTTCGTATGCCATTGGCACACCCTTGTCCTCCACGGAATGTGGTGGTTCCTGAGCCTGGGGAAGTGATCTACTAGCTCTTCATTGATTTTTCGCCTTTTCGGGTCAAATTGTGATGCATATGCTTGAGTAAGCACTAGGTGTGCCAACAAAAATACGAGATATCTCCCGATATCACCCCCCCCCCCCCCCCCCCCGACCCCCGCCGGACCAGATAGGATCAAGGAGAATTTGGGATAAGAAATCGAGTAATCAAGGGACCGAGGTAGGGTTTAAGGCCAGAACGAGAGAGCCATTCTATATTACTGTAGCTATAAGGCATCGAGTTTCATCCCTTAGGCAATATGGCTGTGTGCATCGCTCGATGCAGAGGCGGGGGCTATCATCTTTTTCGAAAAAAATCGATTAGGCAATCAACAATTCAACATACTACACATCAACCACAACCAGGATTAAATAAGTAGCTCATCAGGACATTCCCAACGCTGGGCGCTAGGGCAGAGTGTTAGGAAAATTTTCCAAGCCAATCGGCAGTTGCATTGTCGATTTCTGACGTCTGGTGCCTCGTCGGCACAAAACAAGGCAGCGAGTGCCAGCCCCCCCCCCCCCCCCCCCCCCCCCCAGCAGAGACTGGAATGTCTATTTCTAAGCCTGTTTGGCGTTGGTAGTTAGCGCCTAGGGTTGGAATACACGGCACTTAATATTTTTGCTATTTTATTTTTTCCTGTTTAAGCGTCTAGATAAGCGCTCACTGTTGTAGATGCTCTTATCCGCTACAACGGTGAAGGTAAAAACATGCATACCTACCATATAATAGTAAAAGGGATTTGATGACTTAACGATGAGACTAGGAGAGGAGACTTGTGAGCCGTTGGATCAGATTGAAGCGGTACTGCCAGAAATGTTACACCTAAATGAGGAAAATAGATAACTTCAGGTTCATGATTTGGCATTGCCCCCCTTCTTGTGATACAACGAGTCCTCACGGCGTTGCATTTGTTTCCCGCCATGCTTGAGTTATCGAACGAAAGAAAGCTAGGAATGTATACTTGATGAAGTCAGCGCTTCCCATGTATGAATGTGTTGTACCGGAAAAACTGTTGTTGGTTCAGTCTTGAGGGTACCATCCCATATGTAGATTAGGACTAGGCATAGCCTTGTTGCCAGTGAGCTTTTATGCTGACTAACATGAAAGACATGATGAATTTTGACATGTTTTGCGAACTGGAGCTTGTAAGCAGTGTTACCTACTTTCTGAATTATCAAAAAGGACGATAGTATTTTGTTCTGCAATTTAAGAGCCCCACGAAATCCAAAGGCTGCCAATCTAAAAGGAGCCATTTTAGGATACATCAAGTCTCCCACTTGAGAAGTTCATTTCACTCATTTGAGATCTGCATATCTCTTCATATTGTTTTGTGCTTGAAGTAAAATTTCCTTCAACTGATCAAGCATTGTTGGGTTAGATGACAAGAACTCCCGAGATTCTGTATCATTAGGGTCTGGTATAGCTAGCTCATTTATCGGTGGTGGTGGAAAGCCATACAATACTTTGAAAGAAGGCATTTCAAAGCAGTGTGATAAATGGTATTGTACTGGTATTCTACCAAAGGTAACCAGGATAAGCACTTCTTAGGCTCGGTAGCTGTCATACACCTAAAGGGTCTCCATTGGTTGATCCTCTTTGTTTGCCCATAAGTTTGGGGATGATAAGATGAACTGTACCCAAGCTCAATATCCAAAGTACCGAATATCTCTCTCCAAACCTTACTAGTGAAAATTTTGTTTCTGTCAGAGGCAATCATCTTGGGCTCAAACATTGCCTTTCAACGACCTTTTGCCATAAATTCTCTCTTGATCTAAAATGATTGTTGATTTTTTTGGGATTTTCCCGTCGCCGCCATAGGGCTGAACCGAGGCGGAGCACTTTTGCCCTCCGGCAAGCTAATTCTGCCGGAGATCCATCCATCTGGGAGGGGAAATTCAAAGCCATTGTCATCACTACCACTCCGATCATCATTGGGATCATCACCTCCATCAACATCTTCATCAACTCCCTTCACCACGTCTTTCTGATCTTTGAACTTTTTTCTCAGATCCTTTGCTCAGTATAGTTTCTAGTGTTGATTACTCCTTGTAGTTGATGCTTAGAATTTTATTGGTGAAAGATTCATATGTTAATTTTTTTTATTCATATATTTATCCCCAATGATTGTAATTCATATGATGTGTTGTGAGTAGTCCGTTAAGTTCTTGGGGACATGGAATAAACCTTCTTACTTGTAATCTTGTGAAGTTGAATCTAGTTCAATGTTTTGATATTGTGTTGTGGTGTAATTATCTAGTGGTGTTGTGCGAACATTGACTACACACCAATTCACCTTTAAGGACCTAGGGAAGAGCATTATGTGATTTGTTTGTTCATGAATGGGTGGCCAGAGTGACATATAGTACCGTACCCTAAGTTTATGAACCGTTGCATGAGGAGTGTTGGAACCCTATAATTTATTGCTATGGCTAGATGTCATCTTAACCCAAATGATAAGTACCTAACGTCAGGTACGAGCACATATCAAATCAAACATTTTTGATGGCAAGTATAGTGATGCAAGGATGGCAAGTTATTTGACACACACGACAATTTTCTGTCAAAAAATAAACCGAAGCACGAAGTTGCCACGCTTGCCAACTAAAGTTGACATCCTCACGTCACTAAACTTGCCATCGAAAACGTTTGATTTGCCATGTGCTCGTACCTTATTAGCGCCGCCTCCTCACGGCACCGCTTCTTCTTCCTCTCCGTTGCCTCACACAACTCTCTTCTCACTTTGTCTCTCAACACAAAGAACACTCTGATGAACACACACACATGTACCCAATGAAGAAATTCTATTAGCTTTTCCAAGAGGCCTTTCTTCTTGGGCACACGAGAGGCTACATCTTTGCTTTGCCCTCATGGCCTCTTTCATTATCAATGCAACAACTATGTATACATGCAGCTCAGCAACTAGCTGATCCGTCACTTAGGCAACTTACCACTTGAAGTGCTCCACTACTCAACTAACCCATAGATGCACGTGATGCCATCCACTCCTATCCATGCGCCACTAAAATAACAAACCCATCCTCCTAGAATCTCTCTAGGAGCCATGACTTGACCTCAAATGTACGCTGCATTAATAACCCACAAGTATAGGGGATCAATTGTAGCCTTTTTCGATAAGTAAGAGTGTCGAACCCAACAAGGACCTAAAGGTAGAATTTATATTCCCTTCAAGTTCTATCGACCACCGATACAACTTCATGCACACTTAACGTTCGCTTTACCTAGAACAAGAATAAAACTACTTTGTAGGTGTAATAGCATAAGTATGCAAGAATAAAACTAGAAGTACCTAGCTAGATAATAAAAGTTAGTTTGTTTTAGTATAGAGCTTTATTTAACACAAAGAGAAAGATTGTCCATAGGCAATTGAATATAACACGATAGATACTTATCACATGCAATTAGAGAGAGGCATATGCTAACACACTTTTCGTACTTGGATCATATGCACTTATGATTGAAACTCTAGCAAGCATCCATAACTACTAAAGATCATTAAGGTAAAACCCAACCAAAGCATTAAGTAACAAGTCCCCTTTACTCCCATACGCAACAACCCCCTTACTCAGGTATAAACTTCTGTCACTCTCGCCACCCACTATAAGCGAATCATGAACGTATTGTAAAACCCTACGACGGGAATCCCACACGCTTGCGCGACACGGAGGGCACCATAGGACAACACCAATTTAACATACAACTCATATCAATCACACAATACCACAATTAACCCGTAGGACAAAAAGAATCTACTCAAACATCATAGGATTGCCACACATCATTGGATAATAATATACAACATTAAGCACCATGTTTAAGTAGAGATTACAGCAGGGAGAAGAGGTGTTACATCGCTGCATAGAGGGGGAGAGAGTTGGTGATGATGGCGGCGAAGTTGTTGGTGTAGATCGCCGTCACGATGGTTCCTCCGGCGGCGCTCCGACGCCACCGAAAGAGAGGGGGAGAGAGCCCCCCTCCTTCTTCTTCTTCCTTGGCCTCCCCCTAGATGGGAGAAGGGTTTCCCCTCTGGTCCTTGGCCGCCATGGCTCCCGGAGGGCAGGAGCCCCTCTGAGATTGGATCTCTCTCTGTTTCTCTTTTGTTTCGCGTTCCTGTTTTCTGGCCTTTCACCGTTTCTTATATTTCCGGAGATCGGTAACTCCGATTGGGCTGAAATTTTAACACGCCTTTTTTTCGGATATTAGCTTTCTTGCGGCGAAAGAAGGGCCCCAACCAACTTACGGAGGAGTCACAAGCTCACAGGGCATGCCCTAGGGGTGGGGCGCGGCCCCTGAGCTCGTGACTCCCTCGAGCATCGTCTCGCGTTGATTCTTTTTCCCAAAAGTCACATATATTCCAAAAAACATCTCCGTAAAATTTTATCGCATTTGGGCTTTGTTTGATATGTATTTTTTTGCAAAACAAAAAACATGCAACAAACAGGAACTGGCACTGGGCACTGGATCAATATGTTAGTCCGAGAAAATCATATAAATTGTTGCCAAAAGTATGTGAAAGTTGTAGAATATTGGCATGAAACAATAAAAAATTATAGATATGACAGAGACGTATCAGCATCCCCAAGCTTAATTCCTTCTCTTCCTCGAGTAGGTAAATGATAAAAAGGCAATTTTTGATGTGGAATGCTACCTAACATAATCTTGATCATATAGTCTAATCATGCCATGAATATTGAGATGCGAGTGATTCAAGGCAATCGTCTATCATTTGATATAAAGACATCAATACTCAGGCATACTAACAAACAATCATGCCCTTCAAAATAAAGAATGCTATCCCTACAAAATCATATAGCCCATCATGCTTAGTCTTCCTAGTATAAATATATTAATCAAGAACTACCCCGATGACAAGCCAAGTAATTGGATCATACTTTTAATGCGCTTCAGCATTTTCAACTTCACACAATACATGAGCGTGAGCCATGGATATAGCACTATGGGTGGATTTGAGTACGGTGGTAGAGATCAACAAGGGAAGTCAAAAAGGAAGAAAGTCCCGCATCAACTCGGCGAGTCAACGGGCAATGGAGAGGCCCATCAATCGATATCAATGCGAGGAGTAGGGATTGCCATGCAATGGATGCACTAAGAGCTATAAGTGTATGAAAGCTCAACAGAAACTAAGTGGGTGTGCATCGAACTTGCTTGCTCATCAAGACCTCGTGCAATTGAGGAAGCCCATCATCAGAATATACAAGCCAAGTTCTATAATGAAAAATTCCTGTTAGTATATGAAAGTGATAACTCAGGAGGTTCTCTATATGAAGAACATGGTGCTACTCTGAAGCACAAGTGTGGTAAAAGGATAGTAACATTGCCCCTTCTCTCTTTTTCTCTCATTATTTTGTTTTCTCTCTCTTTTTTCCTTTTCCCCTTTTTTTTTCTTTTTTCCGATGGGCTCTTTTTGGCCTCTTTTTTTGTTAAGTCCGAAGACTCATCCCGACTTGTGGGGGATTCATTGTCTCCATAATCCATTTCCCTCACTGGGACAATGCTCTCATAATGATGATCATCACACTTTTATTTACTTACAACTCGATAAAACTGACACAAGATGACTCTATATGAATGCCTCTGGCAGTGTACCAGGATGTGCAATGATCTAGCATAACAAGTATAACAATGGTGAATGGTGGCTGTGCCACGAATATCATGTCAGCTCTATATGATCATGCAAAGCAATATGACAATGAACACACAAGTCATGTATATGATGATGATGGAAGTTGCATGGCAATATATCTCGGAATGGCTATGGAAATGCCATAATAGGTAGGTATATGGTGGCTGTTTTGAGGAAGATATATAAGGAGGCTTATGTGTGATAGAGCGTATCATATCACGGGGTTTGGATACACCGGCGAAGTTTGCACCAACTCTCTAGGTCAGAAAGGGCAATGCACAGTACCAAATGCTACTTCTTGAGCTTGCGTTGATTTTTCCCTTGAAGAGGAAAGGGTGATGCAGCAAAGTAGAGATAAGTATTTCCCTCAGTTAAGAACAAAGGTATCAATCCAGTAGGAGGCACAAGCAAGTCTCCAATATATGCACCTCACAAACTAACAAACACTTGCACACGACGTGAAAAAGGGGTTGTCAATCCCTTCACGGTCACGAACAAGATTGAGATCTAATAGAGATAGGTATAAAATATAAATAAAAGAGCAAACTAAAGTAAATATAAATAAATTGCAGCAAGGTATTTTTGGGTTTTTTGGTTTATAGATCTGAAAATATATGATGGAAAATAGACCCGGGGGCCATAGGTTTCACTAGAGGCTTCTCTCTTGAAGATAGCATACGGTGGGTAAACAAATTATTGTTGAGCAATTGATAGAAAAGCGCATAATTATGATGATATCTAAGGCAATGATCATGCATATAGGCATCACGTCCATGACAAGTAGGCCGACTCCTGCCTGCATCTACTACTATTACTCCACACATCGACCGACTCCTGCCTGCATCTAGAGTATTAAGTTCATAAGAACAGAGCAACGCTTTAAGTAAGATGACATGATGTAGATGGATAAACTCAAGCAATATGATATAAACCCCATCTTTTTATCCTTGATGGCAACAATACAATACGTGCCTCGCTACCCCTTCTGTCACTAGGTGAGGACACTGCAAGATTGAACCCAAAACTAAGCACCTCTCCCGTTGCAAGAAAAACCAATCTAGTTGGCCCAACCAAACCGATAGTTCAAAGAGAAATACAAAGATATCTTAGTCATGCATAAAAGAGTCTAGAGAAGACTCAAATAATATTCATAGATAATCTGATCATAAATCCACAATTCATCGGATCTCAACAAACGCACCGCAAAAGAAGATTACATCGAATAGAACTCCAAGAACATCGAGGAGAACATTGTATTGAAGATCAAAGAGAGAGAAGAACCCATCTAGCTAGTAGCTATGGACCCGTAGGTATGTGGTAAACTACTCACACTTCATCGGAAGGGCAACAAGGTTGATGTAGAGGCCCTCCGTGATCGAATCCCCCTCCGGCAGAGTGCCAGAAAAGGCCCCAAGAGGGGATCTCACGGGAACAGAGGCTTGCGGCAGCGGAAAAGTATTTTTGGTGTGCCCTCTGGTATAGGGGGAATATTTGAGGATTTATAATGTAGAGATTAGGTCAAGACGGTCTACGAGGGGCCCACAAGCCAGGGGGCGCGCCCCCCACGGCTTGTGGCCGCATCGTGGGTCTTCTGGCCTCCTCTCCAAGTCTCGTGGGTTTCTTTTGGTCCAAGAAAAATCACCGTAAAGTTTTATTCCGTTTGGACTCCGTTTGATATTCCTTTTCTGTAAAAGTCAAAAACAAGAAAAAAAAACAGAAACTGGCACTGGGCACTAGGTTAATAGGTTAGTCCCAAAAATAATATAAAATAGCATATTAATGCATATAAAACATCCAAAACAGATAATATAATAGCATGGAACAATAAAAAATTATAGATACGTTGGAGACGTATCAAGCATCCCCAAGCTTAATTCCTGCTCGTCCTCGAGTAGGTAAATGACAAAAACAGATTTTTTGATGTGAAATGCTACCTAACATATTTATCAATGCAATTTTCTTTATTGTGGCAAGAATATTCAGATCCATAAGATTCAAAACAAAAGTTTAATATTGAGATAAAAACAATAATATTTCAAGCATACTAATAAAGCAATCATGTCTTCTCAAAATATCATGGCCAAAGAAAGTTATCCCTACAAAATCATATAGTCTAGATATGCTCCATCTTCATCACACAAAGTATTTCATCATGCACAACCCTGATGACAAGCCAAACAATTGTTTCATACTTTTGGTGTTCTCAAACTTTTTCATCTTTCACGCAATACATGAGCGTGAGCCATGGATATAGTACTATAGGTGGAATAGAATATGGTGGTTGTGGAGAAGACAAAAAGGAAAGAGAATGTCTCACATCAACTAGGCAAATTAATGGGCTATGAAGATGCCCATCAATTGATATCGATGCAAGTGAGTAGGGATTGCCATGCAACGGATGCACTAGAGCTATAAGTGTATGAAAGCTCAAAAAGAAACTAAGTGGGTGTGCATCTAACTTGCTTGCTCATGAAGACCTAGGGAAATTTGAGGAAGCCCATCATTGGAATATACAAGCCAAGTTCTATAATGAAAAATTCCCACTAGTATATGAAAGTGACAAAATAAGAGACTCTTTATCATGAAGAACATGGTGCTATTTCAAAGCACAAGTGTGGAAAAGGATAGTAACATTGTCCCTTCTCTCTTTTTCTCTCATTTTTTTTTGTTTGGGCTTCTTTGGCCTCTTTTTTTTAATTTGGGCTTCTTTGGCCTCTTTTATTTTTTTAAACTCCGGAGACTCATCCCAACTTGTGAGGGAATCATAGCTTCCATCATCCTTTCCTCACATGGGACAATGCTCTAATAATGATGATCATCACACTTTTATTTACTTACAACTCAAGAATTACAACTCGATACTAGAACAAAGATATGACTCTATATGAATGCCTCATGCATATGAGTACAATATGACAATGATGGTATGTGTCATAATAAAACAGAACGGTGGAAGTTGCATGGTAATATATCTCGGAATGGCTATGGAAATGCCATAATAGGTAGATATGGTGGCTGTTTTGAGGAAGGGTATATGGTGGGTTTAATGCACCAGTGAAAGTTGCGTGGTACTAGAGAGGCTAGCAATGGTGGAAGGGTGAGAGTTCGTATAATCCATGGACTCAACATTAGTCATAAAGAACTCACATACTTATTGCAAAAGTCTATTAGCCATCGAAACAAAGTACTAATACGCATGCTCCTAGGGGGATAGATTGGTAGGAAAAGACCATCGCTCGTCCCCGACCGTCACTCATAAGGAAGACAATCAAAGAATAAATCATGCTCCGACTTCATCACATAACGGTTCACCATACGTGCATTCTACGGGAATCACAAACTTTAACACAAGTATTTCTAACAATCCACAATTGCTCACTAGCATGACTCTAATATCACCATCTTTATATCTCAAAACAAATGCAAGGAATCAAACTTCTCATATATTCAACGCTCTTTATATGAAAGTTTTTATTATATCCCTCTTGGATGCCCATCATATTAGGACTAAATTCATAACCTAAGAAAATTACCATGCTGTTTAAGACTCTCAAAATAATATAATTGAAGCATGAGAGTTCAACAATTTTTATAAAATAAAACCACCGCTCTGCTCTAAAAAGATATAAGTGAAGCACTATAGCAAACTGCCTAGCTCAAAAGATATAAGTGAAGCACATAGAGTATTCTAATAAATTCACGATTAATGCATGTCCCTCTCAAAAGGTGTGTACAACAAGGATGATTGTGGCCAACTAAAAAGCAAAGACCCATATCATACACGACGCTCCAAGTAAAACACATATCATGTGGTGAATAAAAATATAGCCTCAAGTAAATTTACCGATGGATTGAAGACGAAAGAGGGGATGCCATCCGGGGCATCCCCAAGCTTAGATGATTGGTTGTCCTTGAATATTACCTTGGGGTGCCTTGGGCATCCCCAAGCTTAGGCTCTTGCCACTTCTTATTACATAGTCCATCAAATCTTTACCCAAAACTTGAAAACTTCACAACACAAAACTCAACAGAAAACTCGTAAGATCCGTTAGTATAATAAAATAAATCACCACTTTAGGTACTGTTGTGAACTCATTCCAAATTTATATTGGTGTTATATCTACTATATTCCAGCTTCTCCATGGTTCATACCCCCCGATACTACCCATAGATTCATCAAAATAAGCAAACAACACATAGAAAACAGAATCTGTCAAAAACAGAATAGTCTGTAGTAACCAGAATATTAGTCATACTTCTGTAACTCCAACAATTCCGAAAAATTAGTACAACAGAGGAAATTCATATATCAATCTTGTGTAAAAATACAGAATTTTCCACACTCCAGTGAATTTAAACAATTCTGTTACTGGACGCAAAAGTTTCTGTTTTTCAGCAAAACCAAATCAATGATATACCAAAGCATCCCAAAGGTCTTGCTTGGCTCAAACACTAATTAAAACACTAAAACACAATTACTACAGAGGTAATAATGTGTATTCTCATAAAAACATGAAATAAAAATGTTGGGTTGTCTCCCAACAAGCGCTTTTCTTTAAAGCCTTTTAGCTAGGCGTTGATAATTTTAATGATGCTCACATGAAAGACAAAAAATTGAAGCACAAAGAGAGAATCATATAGCATGTGAAAAACAAGTTTAAGTCTAACATACTTCCTATGCATAGGAATTTTATAGGGAAAATATTTATCAAGACAAGCAAAAACTAACATATGCAAGGAAAAAGAAAGAAACAATAGCAATCTCAACATAACAAGAGGTAATTTAGTAACATGAAAATTTCTACAACCATATTTCCCTCTCTCATAATAATTGCACGTGAGATCATATTCAAATTCAACAATATATCTATCACATAAAATATTCTCTTCATGATCCACATGCATGCAAAGTTGACACTATTCCAAAATAGTGGGATTAACATAAAATAAAGTCATTACTTCTCCAAGCCCACTTTTATCAAAAATTTCATAAGATTGATCAATCTCCAAAGTAGTGGGATCATTATTTCCTAAATTTGACACTCTTCCAAACCCACTTCCAATATTATTGCAAACATTATTATCAATATCAAATTCATCATGAGGCTTAAACAAAATTTCAAGATCATAAGAAGCATTATCACCCCAATCATTATCATTGCAATAAGTAGTGGACATAGCAAAATTAGCATCCCCAAGCCTGGTATTTTGCATATTACTAGCACAATTGACATTAATAGAATTTATAATAACATCATTGCAATCATGCTTTCATTCAAGGAGCTATCGTGAATCACTTTACAAATTTCTTCTTTTAACACTTCATCACAATTTTCAGAATCACGAATCTCAAGCAAAATTTCATAAAGATAATCTAGTGAACTCAATTCACTAGTAATTGGTTCATCATAATTGGATCTTTTAAAAAGATTAGCAAGTGGATGAGGATCCATATCAATAGATTTTTAGCAAGCCAAGATGCAAGCACATAGAAGGTGATACGTCTCCAACGTATCTATAATTTTTGATTGTTCCATGCTATTATATTTTCTGTTTTGGATGTTTTATATGCATTAATATGCTATTTTATATTATTTTTGGGACTAACCTATTAACCTAGAGCCCAGTGCCACTTTATGTTTTTTCTTGTTTTTGACTTTTACAGAAAAGGAATATCAAACGGAGTCCAAACGGAATAAAACTTTACGGTGATTTTTCATGGACCAGAAAAACCACGAGACTTGGAGAGGAGGCCAGAAGACCCACGAGGCGGCCACAAGCTGTGGGGGGGCGCCCCTGGCTTGTGGGCCCCTCGTAGACCGTCTTGACCTAATCTCTGCACTATAAATCCTCCAATATTCCTCCTATACTAGAGGGGCACCAAAAATACTTTTCCGCCGCCACAAGCCGCTATTCCCGTGAGATCCCATCTTGGGGCCTCTTCCGGCACTCCACCGGTGGGGGATTCGATCACGGAGGGCCTCTACATCAACCTTGCTGCCCTTCCGATGATGCGGGAGTAGTTTACCATAGACCTAAGGGTCCATAGCTAGTAGCTAGATGGCTTCTTCTCTCTCTTTGATCTTCAATACAATGTTCTCCTCGATGTTCTTGGAGTTCTATTCGATGTAATCTTATTTTGCGGTGCATTTGTTGAGATCCGATGAATTATGGATTTATGATCAGATTATCTAAGAATATTATTTGAGTCTTCTCTGAACTCTTTAATGCATGATTAAGATACCTTTGTATTTGCCTTCGAACTATCAGTTTGGTTTGGCCAACTAGATTGGTTTTTCTTGCAATAGGAGAGGTGCTTAGTTTTGGGTTCAATCTTGCGGTGTCCTCACCCAGTGATAGAAGGGGTAGCGAGGCACGTATTGTATTGTTGACATCAAGGATAAAAAGATGGGGTTTATATCATATTGCTTGAGTTTATCCCTCTACATCATGCCATCTTACTTAAAGTGTTGCTCTGTTCTTATGAACTTAATACTCTAGATGCAGGTAGAAGTCAGTCTATGTGTGGAGTAATAGTAGTAGATGCATAATCGTTTTGGTCTACTTATCACGGACGTGGTGCCTATATTCATGATCATTGCCTTAGATGTCTTCATAATTATGCGCTTTTCTATCAATTGCTCAACAGTAATTTGTTTACCCACCGTATGTTTTCTTCAAGAGAGAAGCCTCTAGTGAAACCTATGGCCCCCGGGTCTATTTTCCATCATATATTTTCAGATCTATAAACCAAAAAACCCCAAAATACCTTGCTGCAATTTATTTATATTTACTTTAGTTTGCTCTTTTATACCTATCTCTATTAGATCTCACTCTTATTCGTGATCGTGAAGGGATTGACAACCCCTTTTTCGCGTTGTGTGCAAGTGTTTGTTAGTTTGTGCAGGTGCATATATTGGGGACTTGCTTGTGCCTCCTAATGGATTGATACCTTTATTCTTAACTGAGGGAAATACTTATCTCTACTTTGCTGCATCACCCTTTCCTCTTCAAGGGAAAAATTAACGCAAGCTCAAGAAGTAGCAGGAAGAATTTCTGGCGCCATTGCCGGGGAGGTTCTACACCAAGCCTACCAAGTACCTATCATAAACTCTCATCTCTTGCACTTACATTACTTTCCATTTGCCTCTCATTTTCCTCTCCCCCACATCTAAAATGTTTTCATAAAAAAACAAAAATATTTGCCTTTTTATTCGCCCTTCTTTCGTTCGTCTTTTCGTTTGCTTGTGTGCTAGATTGCTTGCTTTGTCATGATGTCTCAAGAAAATACCAAGTTGTGTGACTTTTCCAACACTAATAATAATGATTTTATTAGTAGTCCGATTGCTCCCACCACTAGTGTGGAATCTTATGAAATTAATGCCGCTTTGTTGAATCTTGTTATGAAAGAATAATTTTTCGGTAGTCCTAATGAAGATGCCGCGTCCCATCTAAACACTTTCGTTGAGTTGTGTGAGATGCAAACGAAAAAATATGTGGATAATGATATTGTTAAATTGAAGCTATTTCCGTTCTCACTACGAGATCGTGCTATAACTTGGTTTTCATCTTTGCCTAAGAATAGTATTGATTCATGGAATAAGTGTAAAGATGCTTTTATTTCCAAGTATTTTCCTCCCGCTAAGATCATCTCCCTTAGGAACGATATATTGAATTTTAAGAAACCTTATCATGAACATGTTGCACAATCTTGGGAGAGGGTGAAATTGATGATAAGAAATTGCCCTACTCATGGTTTAAGTTTATGGATGATCATACAAATTTTTTATGCCAGATTGAATTTTGCATCTAGAAATCTTTTAGATTCCGCCGTGGGGGTACTTTTATGGAAATTACATTAGGAGAAGCTACTAAACTCCTAGATAATATTATGGTAAATTACTCTCAATGGCATACCGAAAGATCTTCTACTAGTAAAAAAGTGCGTGCGATTGAAGAAATTAATACTTTGAGTGGAAAGATGGATGAACTTATGAAATTGTTTGCTAGTAAGAGTGCTCCTATTGATCCTAATGATATGCCTTTGTCCACTTTGATTGAGAATAATAATGAATCTATGGATGTGAATTTTGTTGGTAGGAACAATTTTGGTAATAACACATATAAAGGTAATTTCAACCCTAGGCTCCAATATATGCACCTGCACAAACTAACAAACACTTGCACACAACGCAAAAAAGGGGTTGTCAATCCCTTCATGGTCACGAACAAGATTGAGATCTAATAGAGATAGGTATAAAAGATAAATAAAAGAGCAAACTAAAGTAAATATAAATAAATTGCAGCAAGGTATTTTTGGGTTTTTTGGTTTATAGATATGAAAATATATGATGGAAAATAGACCCGGGGTCCATAGGTTTCACTAGAGGCTTCTCTCTTGAAGATAACATATGGTGGGTAAACAAATTACTATTGAGCAATTGATAGAAAAACGCATAATTATGAAGATATCTAAGGCAATGATCATGCATATAGGCATCATGTCTGTGACAAGTAGACCGACTCCTGCCTGCATCTACTACTATTACTCCACACATCGACCGACTCCTGCCTGCATCTAGAGTATTAAGTTCATAAGAACAGAGCAACGCTTTAAGTAAGATGACATGATGTAGAGGGATAAACTTAATACTTTGAGTGGAAAGATGGATGAACTTATGAAATTGTTTGCTAGTAAGAGTGCTCCTATTGGTCCTAATGATATGCCTTTGTCCACTTTGATTGAGAATAATAATGAATCTATGGATGTGAATTTTGTTGGTAGGAACAATTTTGGTAATAACACATATAGAGGTAATTTCAACCCTAGGCTGTTTCCTAGTAATTCCTCTAATAATTACGGTAATTCCTACAACAATTCTTATGGAAATTATAATAAAATACCCTCTGATCTTGATAATAATATTAAAGATTTTATTAATTCTCAAAAGAATTTCAATGCTATGTTAGAAGAAAAATTGCTTAAGATTGATGATTTGGCTAGAAACGTTGATATAATTTCTCATGGGATTGATTCTTTTAGGATTAGATCTATGCCACCTAAGATTGATATTAATGAGTCTCTGAAATCTATTAAAATTTCTATGGATGAATGTAAATGGAGAACCGCTAGGATGCGTGCAAAGAGAGATTGGCTAGAAAAAGCATGTTCTTCTAGTTTTTGTGAAAATAATGATGAAGATCTTAACGTGATTGGTGTGACTCCTATTGAATCTTTGTTTGCTAATATAGATCATGATAAATATGGGACTGGAGATGAGTCAACTTTAGCTAGAAGGTGTCCCAATAATTTGGAGGGTGAAGATCTTAATGAAAAAGTTGATAAAAGTGGGACTGGAGAGGTCAAAACTTTAAGTAGCGATGAACCCACTCTTTTGGATTTCAAGGAATTTAATTATAATAATTGTTCTTTGATTGATTGTTTTTCCTTGTTGCAATCCATGATTAATTCAACTCATGCTTATAATCAAAATAAAGCTTTTACTAAACATATCGTTGATGCTATGATGAAATCGTTTGAAGAAAAACTTGAGTTGGAAGTTTCTATCCCTAGAAAGCTTTATGATGAGTGGGAACCTACTATTAAGATTAAAATTAAAGATTATGAGTGCAATGCTTTGTGTGATTTGGGTGCTAGCGTTTCCACTATTCCGAAAACTTTATCTGATGTGCTAGGTTTCCATAAATTTGATGATTGTTCTTTGAATTTGCGTCTAGCGGATTCCACTATTAAGAAACCTATGGGAAGGATTAATGATGTTCTTATTGTTGCAAATAGGAATTATGTGCCCATAGATTTTATTGTGCTTGATATAGATTGCAATCCTACATGTCCTATTATTCTTGGTAGACCTTTCCTTAGAACGACTGGTGCAATTATTGATATAAAAGAAGGAAACATTAGATTTCAATTTCCGTTAAGGAAGGGCATGGAACACTTTCCAAGAAAGAAAATTAAGTTTCCATATGAATCTATTATGAGGGCTACTTATGGATTGCATGCCAAAGATGACAATACCTAGATCTATGTTTTATGCCTAGCTAGGGGTGTTAAATAATATCGCTTGTTGGGAGGCAACCCAAATTTTTTTTTTGTTTTTTTTTGTTTTCACTCCTGTTTTCAAATAAATACACATTATTACCTCTGTAGTAATTGTGTTTTGGTGTTTTAATTAGTGTTTGAGCCAAGCAAGACCTTTGGGATGCTTTGGTATATCATTGATTTGGTTTTGCTGAAAAACAGAAACTTTTGCATCCCGTAACAGAATTGTTTAAATTCACTGTGTCATGGTGGAACACGATCACATATGGGGCAATCAGCGCCTTGTGGTTCGGCGGGGGGGGGGGGGGGGGGGGGGGGGGGGTGGGGGTGTGGGGGGGGGGGGGGGGGGGTGTTGGGGGGGGGGGGGGGTGGTGGGCGGGGGGGGGTGGTGGGGTGGGTGTTTTTGTTGTTTTTTTTTTGGTTTTTTGTTTTTATGTTTTTTTTTTTTTTTTTTTTTTTTGTTTATTTTTTTTTTTTTTTTTTCTTCTTTTTTTGTCTTTTTTTTTTTTTTTTCTTATTTCTTTTATTTGTTTTTTTTTGTTTTTTTTTTTTTTTTTTTTTTTTTTTCTATTTTTTCTTTTTTTTCTTTATTTTATTTGCTTTTGTGTTTTTTTTGGTTTTATTTTTTTTTTTTTTTTGCTTGTTTTTTTTTTTTTTTTTTTTTTTTTTTTTTTCTTTTTGTGTTTTTTTTTCTATCATCTGTGGACAAAGAGCGGAGGCCGTGGAACAGCACGACAGAGGTGACGCTGGTGGTTTTTACCCAGGTTCGGGCCGCCGTGAGGCGTAAAACCCTACTCATGCTTTGGTGGATTGATGGAAGGATCGTGGTGGAGGCGTGACGCTCAAGCCCAGCAAGGTCGCCTCGGGGAGAGAGCAGCTACACGTGTATGACTACACGAGGGTCCGAATCCTTTTTTAGGTTGCCACTGCCCTCCTTTTATAGGCCAAGGGGTTACCATAATGGCAAAAAAGTTATTATCTACTGATTAGATAGCCAACAGTGCTATCATATCTAACTCTGGCAGTTAGGACAAAGTGCATTAAATGCACTGCTAGGTGTCACGCTGTGGATGCAACCCGGCAAGCCTGCCGCGCCGCTTAGTCACTGCTTGTCTATCAGCTTGACACGCCTCTGGACGGGTGTCATGTGGAGGTAATCTTCTTCTCTCATGGCCGCCACGTGCCAAACGACAGCCACCTAATCACTTGGGGGCTCGACACCACACTGATAAGTGACTTGCGTCGCTGTGTGGTGGAGCGGTGGAGTCTTGGCGGGGAAGTGGGCCGCCAGCGGCCCCGGCAAGCCTGCCGGGGAAATATTGGCTTTGCCCTCGGGGTGGCCTCGACTTGACCGAACTCGCCTGCTCGGCAAGGGAGGCTTTCCCTTAGTGATATTTTGCTGTCTTGGTCTTCTTGATCCGCCCTTTGATTCCTCAAAGAGCTTTCCATATAGCTTGGTATTGACTTGGGTGCTTGGTGAAGCTTGCATCCTTGCTGCCGGGCTGGAGGCTTGCTGTCCGTGCACAAGTTAGGGGGAAACATATGCCCCTGTTTGTGTAGCCTGACAGAAGCCCCCAGGCCTAAGCCATACGTGTCACCGGGCACGTTGGATTAGGCCCCAAACAGTGCACGAACACGTGTCGAGGAAGTGCTGCGCGTGCAGCGGTTATGGTGACCAGTCGACTCAACGTCCACTCTGCGTAATTACCGCAGGTCGTGTGGTCGTGGGACTATAGCAGTTAATGTAAAAAATGGTAACTTTCCTGAGAGAAAGTAGCGAAGAGCCGCCCCTCTCCTACGTTCGTTCCCCATAAAAGAGAAAAACGCGAAAGGGCGCTGCTCATTCGCATCCGTTCCTCCCCCCCATCATCTTCCTCCTCAAGCCAAGCGACCTCTCTCGCGCCCACATTCGCCTCCAACGCCTCAGTTGATCTTCTGTCCACTCCATAGCCCCAAAGAATAGGAAAGAAAGCCGCTGCCGCAAGGGGGAAGCGGGCGACCACCGTGAAGGAAGTGGCCGCGGAGGGGAAGAAGAAGAGAGCGGCTGAGTTGGATAGGAAACAGCGGAGAGATGTGGTCTTCTTCCCATCGAGCTTGTACAGCAATGCCTTGGTTGCAAGGTACGGGTACATGTGGGGGAGGGAAGTCCCAAAGGGGCATGGTGCACCCGTGGTCTTGCCGGAGGGGAAAGAGGATCCGCCAAATTCATAACGCTTTTTCTGTGCATATTTCCTCTGTGGCCTCAGTCCCCCCTTCTCAGATTTCTTCGAGGCGATGATGGTGGTATACGGGTTCCACCTCTTGGATTTTACGCGAAATGCAATGGCGTGCATGGCGATTTTTTCCCATCTGTGCGAGAACTTCATCGGAGTTGCCCCCAATGTGGACCTGTTCAGGCACTTTTTTTGTCCCGCGGGTCAAAAACAAGGCTCACCGCTTAGGGAATATAAGTTGGATCCCCCGGGAAAGGAGGGAATTTTGGGATTACCTCCCTGGTCAGCAGCGCGGCAGATGGAAAGAATGGAAGGCTGACTGGTGTTGGATTCAGGATGCAGATGCTCCAGATTACTGCCAGGCGCGGACGGAATGCATCATGCGTGGCAGCGACTGGGGGGAGCTAGGCCTTTCTGATGACAGGCTCCGCCCGACGCTGAACAGGATCACCCGCCTCAAAGCTGTCGGGCTAACCATCGAACAGGTGGGGGCCGATTTCCTTCGACGCCGCATCGCGCCACTGCAGAAAAGAGACAGGTTCGCCTGGAGGTATGAAGATGCCATGGACAGGATGCGCCTCTATCCAGGCCTCACCAATAACTTGTCGGTTTACGGCTGGCTGTGCGAAGAGCTGTTCGGTAGCCTCGAGCCGTTCAAACTGTCGGCAAGGGTTGTCCTGCTAAACATCAACTCCGCCCTGGACCAGATTTTGAAGTGGATGCCCGACTGCAATGATTATGGAGTTGAGGCCGATTGGCAACTACCTAAGCTCGATGCAGAGATTGAGTGGTTTTGTAGTCTGGAGGAAAGGGCCTCCAGGGTGGAGGGCAACATGTTCAAGCGCACCTCCAAGGCAGAGGTAGAGTTTATCAGGAGGCGGATCGAGGAGGACAAGGCGCTTCGAGCTGTCGGGAAGGCAAGGCCCAAAAGGGAGGAGGAGGAAGAGGAGGAGGAGGCCAAAGATGAAGGCTCTTCCCACGGCAGGAGCGAGGGGCGCGCCACAGATGAGGCTGCCGAGGAGGAGCCTGCTGGGATTGAAGCCCTTTATGCTGCGGCAGCAGAAGCCCAAGAAGGGGACGAGACCAAGGAGACGGAGCAACCCGAGGAGGGGTGGCTCGCAGCGGGCCCTCAAGCCCCGGAACCAGACCTGGAACATCATCCTCATAAGCGGGCCAGCCGAGGAGCAGCGGCCCCTATTCCTACGCCTATCACCAAGAAGGTGAAGAAGATCGCCTCCAAGGGCGACAGGCCGGACGTGGCGCGCCACCATTCTTCTCACCTTTCCGAAGCCAAGACCCCTCCCGCCCAGCGGCGAGGAGTCACAGGGGTCGACCCCAGCTCCGAATCAAGCTCGAGCTCCTCGCGCAGCTCGTCCTCGCCAGAGCCCCCGGCCCTTCCAAAGGGCTCGAAGTCGCCGGGAAGGTCTGCTCCCCCGACCCTGAAGAGGAGCAGAGCGACCCCACCACCTATGGGGTTCGCGCTGGGCTCCATGCTCATCGATTCAGAGTAAGGAGAACACTATCTTTCTTTGTCGAGGCGCCACGCACTTGTTGGTTTGCTGATCCAATTCTGGTTGTTGTCTTTGACAGAGACGAAGAGGAAACCCTCATCCACCAAGCCAAATGATCCAAGCAAGTGGAGTCGTCGGGGCCCTCGAAGGACACGGGCTTGGCGGGAGGTAGTGTGAACGATCCAGCGCCAAGCCCCCAGCCCAGCCCCCGGCATGAAGGTATGGGACGGGCTCCTCCTGCCAGGGAAGGTGTGGAAGCGTGTGCCCCGTCTCCTGCCAAGGGGGAGAGAGAGACCGCCCAGAGCGAGGCTCTCCAGGAGGGGTCCATTCTGCCTGATGTTCAGGCCGAGAGATCCCCGACAAGGGCCTCCACCGAAGGATCGGCCCATATCAACGCCATGGTTAGCGCGGAAGGGAGTGGGGGTCGTGCCCCAGCAACTGACGTTGCCGGGGAGACCGATACTCTCCCACGGCAAACATCTTCGGGTAATCCACTCACTCTTTGTCTTTTGTCGCTTGCTCTATCTTGTCTCAAGTCTCTGGCCCATCAACGCATATTGGCTCTTTTTCATTGCTTACTTGACCTTGCTTGTAGTTCCATTGGCCGAGGAGCCAGAGTTGTTGGAAGAAGTGGCCAGCATTGGCAAGGATGCTGCTGCAGAGGCCGCCAAGATTGCTGCCGCGGAAGGCCAGGAACATACTGCCGGGGATATCCAAGAGGCCCCAAAGGAAGCAGAGAAGATCTCCGGTAGCGTGCCAGGATCGGAGGTGGTGGTCGAAGAGAAAGTTCCCCTTCAAACTATGAGCCCTCCTCCCCAGTTTGGCACCTTGGCCGCGGCCCCACAGCCATCTTCGAGCAAGCTAGCATTGGTTCTTGCCCAAGCCGGACTCGGAGCCCCCGGCTCAGCTGCGGCAGTAAGCGCTAACCTTGATGAGGAGATACATTGCATTATGGCGCCGTTGTACCAGCGAGCTGAAGAGGCTGATGATTCAGTCAGTGCAGCCATGGACCTGTCCTTCCTGGAGTCCGTGGCAATAGGTATCAAGGACATGCAGAGCAGATACAGCCTGAAGTGGCAGGCAATCAAGGATCAGCGCCACTCCGCTAGTCTCATGGACCAAAAATTGAGGGACAAGGGCAGCGAACTGCACGAGTGGCATGACAAGCAGTTCCAAACTCTTCTGCGGCAACAAGAGGTGATAACCATGGCAAAAGAGGACGTCGCTGCCCGGGAAGCCCATTTGGTGGAGCGACAGCGCTTCTGGACGCAAAGGAGAAGGACATCTCTTCCTAGGAAGAGAACCTCGAGGTCACCCTCCGCAACAAAGATGGAGAACTGGAGGCCCTTGTCCAGCAGCGCAATGAGGATCTAGAGGACAGGCACAAGGCGGCTCTTGACGCGCTCACCCTCGACTCTGCTGCTCAGCTGAAGAAGACTGCCGATGATCTTGCCGATGCGTCTATTGCCAAGGCTGATCTTGATCAACAAGTGGCCAAACTGAAGGAGGACCTTGCCGAGAGTGCCAAGGAAATTGTGGCTCTCAAGGAGGAATAGCAGAAGGCGGAGATTCTTCTGAAAGATGTGCAATTGCAGCTCTCCTCCAAGAGTCAGGACCTCGACACTGCCAACGGCACCATTACTGACATGAAGTCAAGGCTTGGCACCTTGGAGAGTGGAATCGAGTCTGCCGGAGCTCGTGAGAAGCAGCTGATGAAGGATTTGGACAACGCGAGAATCCTCCGAAAGGACGCAGAGGACAAACTGGTGAACCAGGTTGAGCAGCGCGACCTATGGGTCAAGAATTTGGTTGATATTGCCAAGCGCCTCTCTGCCCAGATCTCAACAATGGACATGAAGAGTTGGGCCTTCTCGGTCGATAGGTATGAGGTTCCAAGTGTCAAGCTGACGCTCTTCTTCGAAGGCTTGATCGAAGGGCTGAAGACATACGAGGAAGAAAAAAGCCGCTTGTTTCGCGGACGAGTCTCAAAAGCTTGCCCGCGATGCCCTCTTCATGGTCTTGAGCAACCTCGCCTATCGCCACCCAGACCTCAACCTTGCCGATGGCTTCAGGAGGCTGCCGGCGGGTGCCGACATTTCCGCTGTCGAGGAGAAGGTTGGTCCCTTCGCCGACAAGGTTCTCTCCATCCCCAGGGTCCCAGAAGACCGCCAAGCACAACCTTGAATCATTCTTGTCGCCATGGTGCCCTGTAACAAAACATAATGCATGTCTTGTGTTTAGGCTCCGTACTATTTTTGCCTCTGCTTTTGTTGAACTGGTATTAAATTAAGTTTAAATGCATGCTACCCCTCTTATGTTTTACCCATGGATGTTTGTTTGGTTAGCTTCTTTATGTGCGCTCTGGTTGCCTGCCGGTAGCATGTTGCCGCGATTGCTGCGAGGAGCTGATCCTTAGCATTCAGCTGGCGAGGACATGCCCCGACAGGTTTTTCCTTGGCAGTTTTTGGCGCTGCCACCCACTTCGTTGAGCAGGCTCGAAACAAAAGTGGGGGCGCAGACAAATACAACAAGGTGCCATCACATGAAAGAATTATCCGTACAAATGAAACATGGTTGTCCAAGGGATAAGCAAATGCAGACTTTGGAGAAAGAGCCAATGAACACGTTGACTTAGCTTTTGTTCATGCTCCCCTCCTTTCCTTGGTTGTGGTCGTTCATCACGCCCGCATACCTCGAGAGGACAGCGTTTGCGCAACTGCCTTGGGTCTGTAAAATCAACAACGGAAAGCATGCACAAGAGGGAAACTTGGCAGTTTATCAGTTGCATGTCCACCCCCGGCAGGGGCCGGAGGGGACACCAGAGCACTTGCAGGTGATAATGCATGGTGAAAAGGAAGGGTCGGTTCCTCTCTCCTCCTACTTTCACTGCCTTAACGATATCATGGCTGCGGGCATAAAGGTCACGCTGGCGCGGACAGCCCTGCCGGAGCATGCTTGCCGGGGGGTCAATCAACGGATTTGCACTTAGCGTTTTACTCAGGATTTCCCTTGGCGAGGCAAATACTGGACCGAGTTCCACGTGGTCTTATTGACGTTGATGATGTTAGCCCCCAACTTGGCTTAATCGTCGATGAGCGAAAATGGAGGAGGAGGATACCGCATACCATATTTCTTGCATGCCCCAGTGATTCTCTCAGGCATCGGATAGATTTGGCGAGGAATCGCTAGGAGGGTGGCGCCGCCACATCCCTCGCTTCTTTCCTTCGGATGGGGGCAGCAAGACGGCCATGCCACCCGGGCTGCCCGGGGTCGTCGCGTCGCCACCACCTCCCTTTCCTGCCACCGCCACCGCTGCGGCGGGGATGGGTGATAGGATCTGGCAAGGACGGGGCGAGGGGGTGACGCCGCCTTTCTCCTCAGAAGCTGTTGGCGGTGTGGGCATCGGCGCTGATGATGGTGCGGCTGGGCGCGCGGTTCACGACCTCAGGTTCGCGCACACATGCACCCCCTACCTGGCGCGCCAAAGATGTCATGGTGGAACACGATCACCTATGGGGCAATCAGCCCCTTGTGGTTCGGCGGGGGGGGGGGGGGGGGGGAACGATCACGTTGCACAAAGAGTGGAGGCCATGGAACAGCACAGCAGAGGTGACGCTGGTGGTTTTTACCCAGGTTCGGGCCGCTGTGAGGCATAAAACCGTACTCCTGCTTTGGTGGATTGATGAAAGGACCGTGGTGGAGGCGCGGCGCTCAAGCCCGGCAAGGTCGCCTCGGGGAGAGAGCAGCTACGCGCGTATGAGTACATGAGGGTCCGAATCCTTTTTAGGTTGGCACGGCCCTCCTTTTATAGGCCAAGGGGTTACCACAATGGCAAAACAGTCATTATCTACTGATTAGATAGCTAACAGTGTTATCATATCTAACTCTGGCAGTTAGGACAAAGTGCATTAAATGCACTGCTAGGTGTCACACTGTGGATGCATCCTGGCAAGCCTACCGCGCCGCTTAGTCACTGCTTGCCTGTCAGCTTGACACGCCTCTGGATGGGTGTCATGTGGAGGTAATCTTCTTCTCTCATGGCTGTCACGTGCCAAACGACAGCCACTTAATCACTTGGGGGCTCGACACCACACTGATAAGTGACTTGTGTAGCTGTGCGATGGAGCGGTGTAGTCTTGGCGGGGAAGTGGACCACCAGCGGCTCCGGCAAGCCTGTCGGGGAAATATTGGCTTTGCCCTCGAGGTGGCCTCGATTTGACCGAACTCGCCCGCTTGGCAAGGGAGGCTTTCCCTTAGTGATATCTTGCTGTCTTGGCTTGTCTTGGTCTTCTTGATCTGCCCTTTGATTCCTCAAAGAGCTTTCCATACAGCTTGGTCTTGACTTGGGTGCTTGGTGAAGCTTGCATCTTTGCTGCCGGGCTGGAGGCTTGCTGTCTGTGCACAAGTCAGGGGGAAACATATGCCCCTGTTTGTGTACCCCGACACACTGGAGCGTGGAAAAATTCTGATTTTTTTACACAAGATTGATAGAAAAGCGCATAATTACTACTATCGAGCAATTGATAGAAAAGCGCATAATCCCTAGAAAAAATCACTGGAGCATGGAAAAATATCTAAGGCAATGATCATGCATACGGTGGGTAAACAAATTACTGTTGAGCAATTGATAGAAAAGTGCATAATTATGACGATATCTAAGGCAATGATCATGCATATAGGCATCATGTCCGTGACAAGTAGACCGACTCCTGCCTGCATCTACTACTATTACTCTACACATCGACCGACTCCTGCCTGCATCTAGAGTATTAAGTTCATAAGAACAGAGCAACGCTTTAAGTAAGATGACATGATGTAGAGGGATAAACTCAAGCAATATGATATAAACCCCATCTTTTTATCCTTGATGGCAACAATACAATACGTGCCTCGCTACCCCTTCTGTCACTAGGTGAGGAAACCGCAAGATTGAACCGAAAACTAAGCACCTATCCCATTGCAAGAAAAACCAATCTAGTTGGCCAAACCAAACCGATAGTTCGAAGAGAAATACAAAGATATCTTAATCATGCATAAAAGAGTTCAGAGAAGCCTCAAATAATATTCATAGATAATCTGATCATAAATCCACAATTCATCGGATGTCAACAAACGCACCGCAAAATAAGATTACATCAAATAGAACTCCAAGAACATCAAGGAGAACATTGTATTGAAGATCAAAGAGAGAGAAGAAGCCATCTAGCTACTAGATATGGACCCGTAGGTCTGTGGAAAACTACTCACACTTCATCGGAAGGGCAGCAAGGTTGATGTAGAGGCCCTCCGTGATCAAATCCCCCTCTGGCGGAGTGCCGGAAAAGGCCCCAAGCGAGGATCTCATGGGAACAAAGGCTTGCGGTGGAGGAAAAGTATTTTTGGTGTGCCCTCTGGTATAGGGGGAATATTTGAGGATTTATAGTGTAGAGATTAGGTCAAGACGGTCTACGAGGGGCCCACAAGCCAGGGGGCGCACCCCCCTGGGGTGCTCCGCCACGGCTTGTGGCCGCCTCGTGGGTCTTCTGGCCTCCTCTCCAAGTCTAGTGGGTTTCTTCTGGTCCAAGAAAAATCAGCATAAAGTTTATTCCATTTGGACTCCGTTTGATATTCCTTTTCTGTAGAAGTCAAAAACAAGGAAAAAACAGAAACTGGCACTGGGCTCTAGGTTAATAGGTTAGTCCCAAAAATAATATAAAATAGCATATTAATGCGTATAAAACATCCAAAACAGATAATATAATAGCATGGAACAATAAAAAATTCCAGATACGTTGGAGACGTATCACCAAAGAGGCTAGCAATATGCGGAAGGATGAGAGTGCGTATAATCCATGGACTCACATTAGTCATAAAGAACTCATATACTTATTGTGAAAGTTTATTAGCCCTCGAAGCGAAGTACTACTTGCATGCCCCTAGGGGGATAGATTGGGAGGAAAAGATCATCGCTCGTCCCCGAGTGCCACTCATAAGGTAGACACTCAATAATAAATCATGCTCCAACTTCATCATAAAATTAGAGGCTATACCACTACTGTAGGATGCTGCTAATGCGACACTACAATCAGAGACCCTTCGACGAAACTGTGTGCGATGCATTAATCACAAATGGTGATGTAAAAAACCCATCAAAAAAGATGCAAAATGTTTGCGATGGTGGATACATCAAACACGGTTCAGATTTTAGATGCGTGTGCGATGCGGGGCATACAGTTGATCCATACGAACTGTTTGCGATGAGACAGAACAACAGAAACGGGCAGCCAAATCAAGGTGTGTGTGATATACGACATACAGTTCACCCTGATAAACTGTTTGTGATGAGGCGGAACAACAGAAACGGGCAGCCAGAGGAAGGTGTATGCGATATACGGCATACAGTTCACTCGGATGAACTGTTTGTGATTAGCAACACAAAAGAAACGGTCAGCCCGATGAATGTGTGTGCAATATACGGCATACAGTTCACTCGGATGAACTGTTTGTGTTGAGCCAAGAGAACAGAAACGGTTCAACTTAACTAGATGTGCGTGATACGTGGCAAACATGTCTACAATCGGAAATGTGTGGGAAGAGGGATAACAACACAGACAATTCATGTTAACAAGCCATGTGTGTTGTGAGCAAATGATTGCTGGTATACAATTGTGAGTGATTGATGAAAACATCACCGATGGGTTCCATTGTTTAGTCCGTGTGTGATGTGATTTGCTCTATCCGCACAACATCTACGCTTTGTCTACAGAGCATCAACATATATACTTAAAAAGACAGCATTGCATAACCAAATTAAGCATACAATTACACAAGTGACTACACACATAACATTTCCACACACCAAAGTAAGCAATTACATGCATACTAAACTAGGAGAAACGAGGATCTAATCGTCTACTTCTTGTTGCGACGACGCTTGCCATTGCTCTGCTTTCGACTGGATCCCTGGCCGTTTTGGGGAAGGAGGCACTTCCTCATGTCAACGATCCGCCTGTACATCTCGTAGCTCGTGTATGCCTCCTTGGCCGCGTACACGACGTGAGCTTTGTTGAGTTTCTCCATCCAGGCCGAGTGCCAGGCACACTTGTCCTTGTTGCAGGAATCGTTCATGTCTCTGTAGTAGGGGTCGATGATGGCCTCGGCGAGGTGAACCAGTGAGTCCTTCTCATGCTTGTTGCTGCCCCAGATCTTGTATTGGCCCTGGATGTCAACAAGATTCTGGCAAGCGATGCCCGGATTCTTGAGCACCTTTACATCGTTGGTGATGTCCACCATAGCGAACATGTAGTGGGGGCTGTTGACAAACTTGGCAAAATGCTCGCAAGGCCTTGTGGCCAGGCAGTAGTGGTAGATGAGGACGTGATTTTGCACGCACATCTAGGCGATGACGACCTTGGGACGAGATTCGGCATGAGCGCGGGTGTACTAGAGGTCAAACCCAACCACCTTGTACTTCTCCTCAGCAAGCAACAACTCCATGATGTGGATGGAGTGCTCCACCCAGACCGGGTTGTTGGTGTACACCATCGAGAGCTCCGTGAACCTTCTGTGGGTGTCCACCACGGGATGCATGGTGAACTACTGCTCGTCGTCGGCAGCCGCTCGGAGCGCCGTTGGAGCCGCGCAGGATACCCTCTAAGAATTTGTCATGGTGGGTGTGCTTCTTGCAATAGTGGGGCGCGATCGAAAGATTGAAGAGACACAAGGGTTAAATGGCCGCAGTAATAAATGGGGGCCGGCCGGCCTGTAATCATCACGTCTTGTCACCACGTTCATAGCGGAGGATTCCAGTGCACGCTTGAGAACCCTACACGCATTTCGTTTGACCACGCGTGGGCTTGAAGAGGCGCCAAATGTATCGTTGGTGAGCCTGTTCCCATGCAACCGCACAGTTTACCGCGCAAGCTTCCCACCCGACTAGTTTGGCCACGCGTTGGCTAGAAGAGGGGCAAATAGTGGGCGTTTATTGGCAAAAAGCTTTGTAAAAACGAAGTGTGTGGAATGACTTCGATCATAAGTTTACCCATGGGTGATGAGGTCAAAGTTACACAGAAGGGTGATGATGGGCACTCGAGTGCGATAATTAATTATGCGCTCTACAGGGCACATGGTTGAAGAAACCAACTATGTGCAATAATGTCGAAGATCGTAGTCGAGTTAGCTACACAGATCGTTTGTGAAGAGATTGACAAGGGAAACACATTCGAGAATGGTTAATAAAATCTAAGTCCATTGTATATTAAGGTCAAAATAGTACTACCAATATACGAGTCTCATACGATGCCATTTCAACGATTGTACCACAAAAGCTCGAAATATTAGAAGGTTCAAATTCCAGAGTTATATGGCTCAAATTCAAAGATTACAAGGTTCAAACTGATATTAGAAATGAAATTCAGCTCATCAGCTGCAAACGCCCATGCTGATCCGCTGAACATGGATATAAGAGAGGTTCAAACTAATATTACCACTTGTAAGGCTGGTTTCAAAACCTCATAATTTTTGCAAAGGGATCAGCCACTGAGAAGTCATGTATGGGGTTGACACGATGACTTCCGATTACTCTGTCATCTAAAGTTCCAAAATGAAATTCAGCTTTTTCAGAGCCTATTCTGTTCTGCCGCAGCCGCTGGCGCTGATCAACAAACCATTCATTTTTGTGAAATAAATGCAGGGCAAACCTCATTACCTTCAACACCCTTGCTCTGACAACAAAGAACCTGGCGAATATAATCTCCGGTAAGGTCCCTCGGTATGAGTTCAAAGTAATTTCTGAGAGATGCAAATCTAGGCATTCGATGTGATTGTTATATTGTATCACATTATCCACCATCGGGCCTAATCTTATCTGCAAAAGAAGAAGACGTGTTAGTGCCTACATTCAGTTTTGAACACTACTACAGGCCTATTTGGTTTGCAAGATTTGTAAAATGCACTAACGTGCCATCTTTGATCCGACATGTTTAACATGGGCATTTGATTACAATCTAGAAAAATGTAGCCTTCTTCACAAGAGGTTGGAGTGGATGAAAAATTCCCTAAGAAAACTAGTAGAGATGAATCCAAAGGAGAAATGCTTATGGATTCTAACCATATGGATCAAGCAACCAATATGGGGGGGAACATGTATGTACTGAAATCCTCCAAAAATCCTTCAGAAATCGTAGTACATTGTCATTGTAAACTTGGGAAAAGGTGTCAAAAATTGAACTCCCTTATGGTTATCATTTAACAGGAAAGGAACATCACCTCGATATATAGCTTCTCCAGGCACGGAAAGCATCTCAGGAAACTGACAACTTGGTCCAGGTTGGGGGCGATAGATTCTAGTGCCAAGACCTTCACTGTGCGCAGTTTCAGGGTCAAGCTTGTCGGAATCATTTTCTGGATGACAGACGAACATAAATCTTCAAAATTAGAAATAATGTTAATTTCTAGAAGGAGAGGTAGAAGGCGGCTATTGTACCTGAACGGGTGTGGATCCAATAACAAGTTCGGAGTATTTGTCAGACGAGTAGCCCACCACTGTCAATTTCAGTGTAGAAATGACATTGATTCTTGTTGGACCTTCTTGATCAACTACAAGTAATATCTCAAGTGAAGGTGTGTCCTCAATGACCATACCATGGTACACATTTTGTGATGTCTTCTTGCAGCACCAGCAACACACATAAATAGTCCGGAGAGTTATGGAGGTGATGTGGAAGCTACTCAAGCCATTGATCGCCTGAAGACGAAGGTACTCGAGTGCAGTATAGCCATGGAGCAGGCGCTCCATGTCACCGTTTGGGAGGCAGACGGCGACGATCTTGAGGTGCTTCAGTTGTGGTAGAATAAGAGCGGGCACGTCATTAGGGGGGGGATGGCAGTTCATGAACTTGGCGACGCGCAGCGTGGGCGCGAGGCGGAGCACGAACGTTGGCAGCGAGCGCATATGCCCATCATCAAAACTGAGCTCCTCGAGCTGATCTAGGGCGGGGGATCGGAACCACTCGTCAAGCTTGGCTCGGTCCTTGCCGTTGGAATGGAACTTGCCCATTCTAAGGCCTCTGGTTGGGCCATCACTACTAGGAAAATGCTTATACGTAGAACTTTACCAGTAGCGCCTGTTTGGGACCCCACGCTACTGGTAAATACCAGTAGCGCTTGGTACAAAACGCGCTATTGGTATTAATTAGCAGCAGCGTAGGTTTTTTTGGGCAGCGCTACTAGTAAGTGTGCCACACCACACCCCCAGGTTAAGACATAGTAGCAGCATGGGTGATCAACCCAGCGCTATTGGTAAAGACATAGCTGTAGCGCCTGGTGTGAAAAACGCGCTACTGCTATTTCTTCGTGTGTAAACTAATGGGCCCATTTAGCAGTAGCGTGTTTTGCACCCAGCGCTATAGGTAGCTCAGATACTAGTAGCGCATTTTTTTGGCCGCGCTACTGCTATGATCAATCCCACGACACGACCACCCCCGGCCTGATCCATTCCCACCCCACCAACCCTCCCAGTTCACTCCCACACCACCCACCCACCCCCGCGCCGCCGTCGGTTCCTCTGCCGCCTCCCTCCCGGCTCCACTCTCCCTCTGTTGCCTCCGGCCGCAAGCACACACCAGCACGCCCAGGCACGAGAGACCACCCTGCTTCCCGATCGCCGACAGGAAAGACCAAAGCCCCGCGCGCCGCGCGCGAACCCGACCGCGGCCACGGCACCACCGGCCGCCGCCGCGGCCAAGGGGAAAGGCTCCTCGCCGTCTCCGCCGCCGAGGCCCTATCGCGCCACCGCTGTCGTCGCGATGGCCGCGTACGTCCTCGCTCTCGCCGTGGCGCTCCTCCTCGGGGCCAGCTTCCCCTGCACGTCTTCTTCATCCCCATGGGTAAGCCACTCCCCTTGCACCTCTCTCACTCTCATCCTGTGTGCGCCATGTTTAATGAGCCACGCTTAATCTTGTGCCATATCTCTCGTTCCAGTCGATTGGCGTTGCCATAATCCTGCGGATTTTTGGTGGGGAATCAGCAGCATGCATGTCTTTTAGATTTGACTTTGGGAACCTGCTATGCTGAATTCGAGTGTTGAAGCGGTGATTTCATTAGTGCTCCGAGTGTTGAGGCAGGGAGTCGATTACTACTTCAGTAATCATCTTAGCTTTTCCTTGCCCCCTCGCCAAATTCATGGATTAGAAAGTAGAAGCAGAAACCAATGTTTTCTCATATAGAGAGTAGATGCTCATTAGTTGCATTACAGAGTTAAGGCTAAGGTTTTGCAAACAAACATATCATGTACGTATATTCAGGTTTAGCACTTAAAAAAAGCCAATCTTCAGTTTGTGCACTAGAACATACCATACATTCTGTTTTTGCACTGAATATGATCAAATGTTCAGTTTCTTCAGTTCAAACAAAGTAAAGTACGGACTTTGGACACAAAGATGCCATACATATTCACTTTAAACAACAAGTGTTCATCTTCTGCACTGAATATATTCACTTTCTACACTGAAATGAGCATATATATTCAGTTTATGCACCAGAACGAGCATATGTATTAAGTTTCTGCACTGAGTATGGGCATATATTCAGTTTTGGCACTCAATATGAGTAGGTCTTCATTTTTTCAGTTTAAACAGAGTGTAAAGGGTTAAATATTTTTACTGAGTATGATATGTTCTTTCACCTATAGAGCATATTTTCACACACAAGAACAGAGTGTAAAGCTTCAGTTTTTTCCACATATATATTCAGTTAAAACAGAGTGTGACCACATATATATTCAGTCGGAGGCCGCCAACATTGTCTCTCTCAGTCCATTTTCGGTATGGGTCTATCCTAATCTCCGTTGTTCCGGGATAATTGTCATTAACTTTCCGGTTGTTAATTTGTTATCATGTTATAGAAATATTTAAGGTAATCAATTTTATGCGCCCCCTCCAGTCTACTCGATGCAGTTGGCTTATGCATTTCTCCTCTGTCTTCTGCAGGGCCAGAAGGGTCACTAAAATGTCCAACAGGGTAGCAAACTCAATCCTCTCACGTGTTCTCAAGGTCTTGGGATTTATTACGAGCACTGTGGTCAACTCCAAACCTGCCCAGAAGTTCTTCAAGTTAATGCCGGGTGAAGTTATTCTTGCTTCACTGGACGGATTTGGTAAGCTTTTGCCACTAGTTGTGCATGTTACATTCGGTTGACCAAATATGAAGTTTAACCCTTTTTATTTGTATTCTTGCATATAAAGGTAGCTAGTAGAATGCTCTGGTTATTCTCTAGTTTGTGAACAGAGTTTTGGAAGAAACATTACCTTCATCAAACAATGGCTCTTCTGTTGATAATACAAGGTAATATGAATTTCTTTACAAAACTTCAGTCTTTTTTTAGTGCTTTCAGAAATTAACTTGCAACTTTTTTGTCTTGTAGTACTAATGGATCACAGGCAGCACAATACTTCACCACTAGCAAGCCTAAACACTCGGATCCTTTCTCTGCCAAAGAGAAGTTTCTTCATGCCAAGGTGCTTGCGAGTTGTCCTTTTGCAATTGCTTCTCCGCACTTCTCCCATTATTAGCAAATAGGTGTTGAGGACAAAGTTGTCTCCAGATATCCCGATGGGAAAATGATTGGGTAAATGATTCATGGTAGTTTATAACTCGAACATTTCTTAGGCTAAATACAGTTGTTGCCCATCACGATTAGTTGCCAGATGGTACTTGTGCGATCCACTGATCATTTTAAGACCATGCAAATATTTTTGTTCTTTACAGTTGCAACCTCAGAGTTCCAGAAATTTTTTCTGTAGGTTGTATCCACATTGACAAAGTTGCTTCAAGTGCTTTTATTTAGTTTTCGTGGTCTACAAACTACATCACGTTTGACTTGTTATGTAAACTCACTTCATGCAGTTCATTTATACTACAGATGCTATATGTGAACTATCGAAGTTGACTTCCGTGATGCTATCCATGTAGAATAGTAAACTCACCAGGATTTTTGTGGCTAGATTAACTCCATATATAATGAAAAGTAAAGCTTGTGGTTTCATAAATTATGAATCTGCAGATAAGTTTTTTTAATTGCATTATGAGTTCCTTAACATTGATCTTGGTTTGAGATGCCCATGAAGCTAAGCGTGAGCATTATAATGCATGGACTAGAATTTATATAGCCTGTCAGCTGGTTTAGAATGCATTTTGTAAAGTCAATATCTATCCTTCAGTTTCGTGTATCATATTGTCATATATTGAGCTCTTCAGTATTAAATGTATCATCTTAAGAGTGTACTGAAGCTAGATTTGGACGCTGACGCGTACTAACTAGTTTTCACTCTCCCAACGTGGGCGCAGGGGTGATCGACGCGGACTACCGCGGCCCGGTGGGCCTCATGCTCTTCAACCACTCGGAGGTGGACTTCGCCGTGAAGCCCGGCGGCCACGTCACACAGATGATCGTCCAGGTGATCGCGACGCCGAAGGTCGCTGAGGTGGAGGACCTCGACGCCACCGTCCGGGGGGAGGGAGGATTCGGGTCCACCGGCGTCTGAACTCCGAGCCTTGGTAGATACATCTAGAGAAGTGGTTTGTTTAGGTTGGTGGTGAACACTAGGGAAGGTACCCACGTTTCGATGATGGTTGTGTGCGTCTGATGTTAAATGGATTGTTGTGATCTCTTCCATTTGAGATGGTTTTGTGACCTTAGTTTATTTTGCACTGGATGTGTCTCTGATTTCCATCCATGAATATTGCATCTAATTTTTATTTTTTTAATTCCTAATTAGCTAGTAGTAGCGTGGGGGAAAAGGTGCACGCTACTAGTCCTAATTAGCTAGTAGCAGCATGGAGGAAAAGTGCACGCTACTAGTACTTAGGATAGTAGTAGCGCGGGTTACAAAAAAGCGCTACTGCTATCTTCAGTTACCAGTAGCGCTGGGACAAACAAGCGCTACTGCTAAAAAATAGATGTAGCGCTGTAGCAGTAGCGCGTCTGCCAGCACTACTGGTAGCAAAAAAAACAGCGCTACTGATAAGCATTTTCCTAGTAGTGCATGGTGACTGCCGAGGATCTGGGAGAATGCATCCAAGCTTTTGCGATAGCCATGGCAGAGCTCGTGGGTATCGATGAGGTTGAGAGGGGTGGAGTGCCATAGGGGCGCCACCGCCAGGAAAGGACGGTTGTCTGCGCCCCATATTTGATTGGGAGGAAGGAGATGATGACTATCAACATATCATCGGGGAGGCTGCTGATGAAGTCTAGGCCTACTAGAGTCGCTTGCGGTTCTTGCTCGACCCGCCTCCGCTTGTTGGCAGCCCCGTTCTCCACCTCCGGAGTCTCCTCGTTAGCGGCGCTTTCTGATAGAAGTGGGAGTACAGGAAATATTTAGTTAAAATAGGGTAAAAGAAAAGTGTATTCGTAACTTGAAGTTAGTAGGTAGGAATAGAGTAAGAAAATGGAATAACAATTGGTTGCTTAAATACTACACAATTCCTTTGATATTGCTGGGTAAGTCAACATGCACATACTTGAAAAGAACACTTACTTCAAACAAAGTCTGGACGGATGATATCATCGGGGAAGTTAGCATATATCTCATGACTAGGCTCTTTTATGTGCAGTGCAATTTTAGTGCCAGCTATCAGTACATAAAACTTAGAAATTTCTGTCCAAAGGCCCCTAGCAAAATAGGAGTCACCACGTTCATCAAGTCTTACAGTAGCAACGATTGTAAATCCATGGTTTGTGTTCAGTATGATGTCCCTGCAGTCTTGATTTATGTAAAGGAAAAGATTGTGTACTACAGATGCTGTTGCATAGCAAGGGATGTGCTGCAAAAAATGTTAGGATTGTTAAAGAATATGATAAAATGCAAATGTGGGCAAAATTGAAAGAACAGTACAGCAGTTGAAATCAAAGGACAAAAAACTACAATTAAACAGATAGGGTAACCATGATGTCATGGAAATATGGGAGTAATCGAAAGAACAATACATCATGAATTTTCCTAATATAGAAAGAAGAGGAAAAAAAATCCCCTTTGACGTATATGCTGCATGTGGCACCTTTTATCCAGATGTAACAATATATAGTATATGTTCAGGAAAGTAGGCCATGCCAACCGATTTAGGGTGAGATTGAACATACCGTGCGCATCCTGAGGTCATCTGGTATGGTGAGATGGAACTCCGTGGATGTCTGGCCGAGGCCGCAAAGTTCTGATGTGTCCGCGCACTGTAGACTCTATGAATGAAAGAAAACCCTCAAATCAACTTGAATAAAAATGAATTCATGGCGATTTCGGCCGGGTGAGTAAAGTAGGCAGATGAACTGGGATAAGAGATGAGATAATATCTCAGTAAATTAGTTACCTTGTTTTTCATGAGAAAAAAACCTCAATACCGCGGATTCCCCAATCGGGCGGAGCTGGGTCGACTGCGAGCAGCGTCGAGAAAGTCGATGGCGATAGGCGGTGGCAAGCGGAAGTGGCGAAATGCCGTGGGGTTTGCCGGCAGCCTGGCGGCGGTGACAGGCGTTGAGCTAAGTGGTTGCCGCGGTGATAGGCGGTGCATTGCAGAGTAGCGGAGGAGATTGTGCAGGTGTGAATGGGACCGGAGGGGGTGGCAGGCGGGGTGAGGGTTTTTGTGACGTGGGGATGGTGAGGGTTTTCTTTTTTCTTTCTTGAATTGGGTGGTGAGGGTTTTCTGTCCCACAAAGAGTTTTGGAGGCAACGGTTTGCTAGAGCCAACCATGTGTGATTGACGTAACAGGGAAAATGAAAGTCATTGCACACGGTTCCAATTTTGGGAACTGTTTGTGATTGACGTACTACCTCCGTCCTGATTTATTGGTCCCCTTTGTAATTTGTGCCAAATTTTGACCAAAGATTGAACTAACAAATGTTTATGCATGTCACCAACAATTATATTATTGAACACTATGTTCAAATACGCATCCAATGGTATAATTTTTGCTGACCTGCACTAACATTTTGTCAGTTAAATCTTTGGGCAAGATTTAACACAAATTACAAAGGGGACCAATAAACCAGGACGGAGGTAGATTCCATCAACCGAACTGATTGCATCCATATCCCACATTTAGACATAAGTAAACATAGATTAAACATACTCAGGCATAGATAATAAACGTACACAAGCATAGTTCAACCATATATAGTTCAAACATCATTAAGCATACTCAAGCACATTTATAATTAAGACACTACATAGCCATACATAGTTCAATCTCATTTGCTGGCACGATTGTGAAACTTCTCCAGGTACTTCGCATACGCGGCGTGCGCCATCCTGCGAGAATACTTCTGCCTGAAGGAGCCAACGGCTCATCCTCTTGCATGCGCCAGGACACTTTCATTCGTGTCATGAAGCTTTTGGTTGCAAAATGGGCATGGAAAGCCCCAGTCCCAGGTCGTAATACGCTTGTTATGAATTCCTGCATAAAGCTCCCTGAGGATTTGCCTCTTGTACCTCCTCGGCATCTTCATCCTTGATGTCGACATCGTCTGATAGCACCTATACATACAGTAAAAAAAATGTGGCGTCAAATTTGGAATACAAACTGATCTCTAGCGAACATTTGGCATTTGCCAAAATTTGGCATCAAATCAATGTTTACATGCCGTAAAGTAGTATTAGGAATTTATGGATTTTATGGCTATTTTTTTAGACATATCCAAAGATTATGGTTCGATTTTTAAGCACAACCGTCTATGTAGAGACCAATCTTGAAAAAAAAATGGCACAAACATATATTTAGGTCATTCAAAAATCAATTGTCAAGCCCTGTCTAGGAATTATTAGCACAAAACACTAACCCTAGTCGGATTATTAGTAGAAATCATTTGTACAGATGAAACAACTAATCACTTATCATTTCTACCATTCAAACAATCAATACACTACACGGATCTAACAAAACTTACTCAGATTTCATGGATTGAGAGAACATAACCATAGGATTTCTATTTCAAAAAAGGGGAGGCAGGAGTAAGCAGAGAAACCCTAGGATATATTTGACACATAAATGAGTATAGATGACTAACCGGCTGCCAGTCGTCGTCGGAGTCGTCGCCGGAGTGGTCGTCGGAGTCGTCGGCAGAGTCATCACCGGGGTCGAGGTGGACCTCCGACTCCGGCTGTGGAAGCACGACACCGTCGACAACGTCAAGGTGCAGCGAGACCTCGGCGGCGGCGATGGCAACCTCTGTCTCCATCTTCATGCCATGCTCCGGTGCTTCTGCAATGCTGGCGTCGGCACTCCCTCCGATGGGCCGATTCGGCGGCATCCTCATACATAGATGGCGGTGAGGACTGAGAGCGGCATCGAGGATGCAGGTGGAGAGAGAGGATTGTGTGTGCGGCGAAGATGTGGGGTGCGGCCGCTCGGGCGTGCGATTAATATGGAGTAGTGGGAGAGAGGCGGGGGGGGGGGGGGGGGTGATCAAACCGCTGGCTCGTCTCCTGGTGAGCCTGCACACCGGACTGCTGGCATGCCTACTGTCATTTCACACAACTATTCGCATGCCTCCCAATGACACTGCGCAGCGAGCACGCCTCCCGTCAATTCACACACCTGCACGCACACCTCTTGATCTGCCTGCGCGGCGGACTGGTCGCATGCGTCCCGTCATCTCACGCCTGCTCGCACGACACAGGGGTCACGTGGCGGTATGTATACTGTTTTTCTATTTTGATGATTAATGCTGCCGCTTTATTGCTTAACCGAAGCATGGCACGTATCCATTGTTGGTCTAACGCCCACGGTTCGAATAAATAATCAGTTTACGATATTGGTTCCCAATAATTAATAACCTTCCATTTGTAAGAAGATAAAAATTACATCAAAACTTGTCTCAAATTTGACAAAAAAATACAATACCAAAGTGCATTGGTGTCCATATGACAACACGATAAGTTTCATGAATTTCAAATAAGTTTTGGATGTACTAGATTTTAAAAATCAAGATTCTCAATGTTTGAAATTTCTTGCACGGGGAGTAAACATGCACCCAGGGAGACACATGTGTTTTTCCAATCCATTTAGGTGCATTGTCACGTTTGCATGTAGCTCAAATTTGATTTTTGCACATTATACCCCTAGAAGATCAATCAATGTACTAAAACGTCTTAATGATCTCTGTTTTTTTTTCAAAATTAAAACGTCCCTCCTTTGGTAACATATGTTCACCGCGGGAAAATTTAACATGCATGCATCATAGTTACGGTGGATGTGCGGTGTGTGTGTGCGTCTGGGGTGGGGGGGCCTGGTAGTACACTATGAGTCATGAGACACCGTGTGGGTTGGCCGTTTTGTGAGGCAGGTCCCACATCAAAATCGTGGATTCGTTATTTAAAACATTACACAACCCTTTCATACATACATGTTTGGGCCACATGCAGTCGGTGGTTGTCCTACATGACACTCACTCGCGTGTGTGACGCTTTCTGTGGGCCCGCGAGGTCACCGTCCATCACTTCGACCAATAGCCGACAGAGAGGTTAATTTGACCAGCAAGGTTGATTCTTTTTAGTTTGTGTTATGGTGGGAGTATATAGTACGCGTCGAAGAGGTGGGAGGGGACTAGCATATATACTACATACGCGTCTGTGAACACACCTCACTCAGTGTCGAGACTTTTCGGTTTCCGAGGCACGTGCCACATCAAAGTTGTGCATTGGTTATTCAAACATCACACAACACCTCTTTGGGTCACATGCATATGCAGACGGTGGTTATCCTAGCACACTCACGTGTGACGCTTCCATCTGTGGGCCCGCGAGGTCGTCGTTCATGCATGCATCACTTTGACCTACATCAGGAGAGGTTAATTAATTTCACCATCAAGGAGGATTCATTTTGGTTTGTATTACAGTAGGAGCATATATATAATATGCGTCTAAGAGGGGGAAGGGGACCAGCTAGCATATGTAGTACCATTCATGAACCTCTCGCTCTGTGTGGGGACTTTACGGTTTTTTAGGCATGTGCCACATCTAAGTTGTGCATTTTGGGTATTCAAACATCACAACCACACACACCTCTCCATACATATGTTTGGCCACATGCAAAGTGATGGTGGTTGTCCTCTGGCACCCACTCACGCAGTTATCAGCGATATCGATGCTTTCCATCTATGGGCCCGCTTGGTCCATCACTACTTTGCTCGACAACGAGAGAGGTTAATTTGACTTAGGAAGGGATTATTTTTTGGTTTGTATTACGGTATATATATATAGGTCATGCTCTGGGATGACATGATATAGATTGAGCACACATGCATGTGTACGCATGAATCCCTCCCATCGAGTCGAAGTGGGCAGTACCAAGACACGTCATGAACCGATCTCGCTCTGTGTGGGGATTGTACGATTTTCGACGCATGCACCACATCAATGTGCATGGTATTCAAACATGCACGCATCACCTCCATACATACATATGCATGCAGTGGTTGTCTTCGAACGGTACACTCCCTCACGTGGTTATCGGCGACAAGCCTATATATTCATGGGCCCGCGTGGACATCCACGATCACTTTGACTGACAACGAGATAGGTTGCCATGGTGGATTCTTTCTTTGGTTTGTATTATCGTAGTAGGTCATGGTGAGATTCAGACCTAAGTTTGAGCGCATACTATGCATGCATGCATGCATGAATCCCCGTCATCGACTCGAAGTGTGGTGTGACATACATGTAGGGGCGGGCATATAAACCGATGACCGAAGTACCGACCCGAATTAACCGGTACCGAACCCGAATGCACCGAAACTGAATCCTTCGGTCGTATGTTTGGTCAGCCAATCTAGGAAACCGAAATTCCATCGGTCAATTCGGGTGTATGTAAAGAGTAACCGAACACACCGAAGTACCGAAGAAATTGTTTACTCCCGAGAAATCTGCATAGCACACGGCACACGGCCCACAGCCCTACTACTCAACCTAGCTTGATAGAGCGATGAAAGCGCTCCCCCAATCCCTGCCGCACTAAAAAAAAATCCCTGCCGCACTCGCATCGGTAGCACCTGGAGACTAGAGTTTTTGATCCACAACTGCACCCAGCCGCCGCCTGGTCTCTCGACCGCCGCAACCTAGCCGCCCACTGCCTTTGATTTCTGTCCATCCCCATGGCCGGCAGCGGCGGCGCTTCACTTCCACCTCTCAGCCCTGGCCCTCTACTGTCCATCACAGGGTGACGGCAGCAGTGCTGCTGCTCGTGGAGACGGAAGACAAGTAATTGACCGGCAAGGCGGCGAGCCGGCGACCATCTCTTCCACCTACCGAGCGTCCGAGTGCAGATCTGAGCTACAAATCTTGGTATGTGACGGGGGTGAGAGGGGAGCTGGGAGTTGCACAGGTCTGAGGATCTGATTTGAGTTCAGGGGTAGAAAGGGATGCGGTGGTGGACGTGGCTAATGAATTATAGCTCGTAATTAACATGTATTCTTGCCACAATTGATCTTTATCGCTGTCATATTTCCTGGATCTTCTTTGCCTTAGTTTTATTTTCTTCAGCTGTTCGGTCTTAACCGAGACCCGAACCGAAGCATCGGTGCCCCGATCTCTCGGTTAGTGTTTTTATAGGTAACCGAACGGTCAGGAAAATCTAGAAACCAAAATTCTTTAAAACCCGAAGCACCGAACCGACCAGTTCGGGGGAACCGAACGCCCAGCCCTACATACATGCATACAATGCGTCGTCAACTAACCCTTCGCTCCGTGTGGGGATTTCTAGTTCCAAAGCACGGTGCCACAACAAAGTTGTTCCATCGTGTATTCAAACATCAACACTCCATACATATGTTTGGGCCACATGCAGGCAGTGGTTGTCTTCGGGGATCTGCGTGGACATCCATGATCACTTTGACCGACAACAAGATAGGTTACCATGGCGGATTCTTTCTTTGGTCCGTGTTATTGTAGTAGGTCATGGTGAGTTCAGACCTAATTAAGTTTGAGTGCATACTGTATATGCATGCATGCATGCATGAATTCCCGTCATCGGCTCAAAGTGTGGTGTGACATACATATGCATCGTCAACTAACCCTCGCTCCGTGTGGGGATTTCTGATTCCGAAGCACGGTGCCACATCAAAGTTGTTCCATTGTGTATTCAAACATCAGTAGCTCCATACATATGTTTGGGCCACACGCAGGCGGTTGTTGTCTTCGGGGACTAGCTACTTGCATGATTATTGGCGAGCTAGCCCATATCTGGGGTCGCATGGACGTCCATCACCTTGACCAACAACAAGAGAGAGGTTGTACGACCAAGGTGGATTCTTCTTGGTCCATTTTACGATATATCTTGGTGAGATGCCCTCTCCTGCCGACTGAAAGTGTGTGTGTGGGTGTGTGCGTGTGCGTGTGTGTGTGTGATGGGGGGACTGCTACTTCACACTTTACTAGGTGAACCTCCGTGGGGGCGGGCATGCGTTCATAGCTTAGGATTCCCCTCCTGCCGACAAAGGGGGGGCGGGGGGGGGGGGGAAGCAATACCGTGCGCTTGGTGTAACATACATGCATACAATGCGTCGGCAACTAACCCTCGCTCCGTGTGGGGATTTCTGGTTCCAAAGCACGGTGCCACAACAAAGTTGTTCCATTGTGTATTCAAACATTAACACTCCATACATATCTTTGGGCCACATGCAGGCAGTGGTTGTCTTCGGGGACTAGCTACTTGCGTGATTATTGGCGAGCTAGCCCATCTCTAGGGTTGCATGGACGTCCATCACTTTGACCAACAACAAGAGAGAGGTTGTACGACCAAGGTGGATTCTTGGTCCATTTTACGATATATCTTGGTGAGATGCCCTCTTCCGCTGACTGAAAGTGTGTGTGTGTGTGTGTATGTGTGTGTGTGTGTTTGATGGGGGGACTGCTACTTTGCACTTTGCTAGGTGAACCTCCATGGGGGCGGGCATGCGTTCATAGCTTAGGATTCCCCTCCTGCCGACAAGAAGGGGGGGCAAGCAATACCATGCGCTTTGTGAGATAGGTGCCACATCGAAGTTGTCCATTTGGTATTTGAACATCAAACCACCCTTTTCATACATATATTTGTTCCACATGCAAGTGTGTTCATGTTCTGACCCTTTCCCGCGTCATTTTCGCCAAATTTATGAACGTTAGACAAGTCGGATGACGCAACAGACACGGTTCACTCACACAAACTGTGTGCCATGCCGGTGCCCCTGTCACGCACATCAACACAGTACATTTGGCTCCACGAGGCTTCCCCTCTCAAAAATATCTAACCCGTCTGCAGGGTTTTTCTGTTTGAAAACACATGATTATTATGTTTCGACCGTGTGTGATGTTTGTTGTTCCCGCTCCCGCGTGCATCCCTCAAAATATCTGCCCGGCTCGAGGGTTTTTCTATTTCATAACACACGGTTGTTATTTCGGGACCGTGTGCGATGCACCATCATCCAAATTTTCAATAGCCCCGGCATTTTACTCCCGCGTAGTAAAATTTTTAGTAGCCGCGTCATTTCCTCAAACACCCCCTCTCCACACACACACCCCAAAAACTCCTCGGGTGTGCGCGCGTGCACACTCCCCCCCACCACAACCCCTCCCTTGCTCGAAACCCTAGCAAGGTCACCGCCACCGCCGCCGCAAGGCCTCCATTGCCAACATCAGCCGGTTTGCCCGTGCAGCTTACCCATCGATCTCCATACCCTAGCCGCCCTGAGTTTCTTAGATGACGCCTGCCAAATGCCCCCTTTCCCATAGATCCCCATCCCCATCCCCCACTCCAGAGCGTCATAGCCTAAGCCTGGCTACGCTTCCCGTGGAGCTCAAGGAGGAGTGGCCCAAAAGAGGTGTATCACGGCCTCTTCGACCGACGTCGCCGAGGTGGCTGCGAAGGAAGCTGACGACCATTACTGGCCATAGGCTCTCAATCAGCAGGCTAGAGTATGCGGGTATGTTGCAGACGCCAGCTATGACATCGAGGTCATCGACAGTGACGACCTGACGCTGGCAATGTCACAAGTTAAGTGGCACACCCCCAACCCCTCGGGTTTGTCGTGGGAAACCACGGCCACCTATGGGGCCAAGGGCCCCTTTTGATTCGGCGGGGGGACTGAGCACGTTGCACAAAGAGCGGAGGAGCACAACACAGCGCGGCAGAGATCACACGGGCAGTTTTACCCAGGTTCACGCCGCCGCGAGGCGTAAAACCCTACTCCTGCTTTGGTGGATTGATGGTGGATGGTGGTGGAAACGCGACGCTCTTGCCCGGCAGAGTTGATTCGGGGCGAGAGCAGCTACGCGTGTATGAGTGTACAGGGGTCCAAATCCTTTCTATGGTTGCCATGGGCCTCCTTTTATAGATTAAGGGGTCACCACAGTGGCAAATCAATCATTGTGCACTGATTAGATAGCGAACAGTGCTATCATATCTACTTCGCAGACAAAGCAGTACGCATTAAATGCGCCGCTCAGTGTCACATCATGGCTTGCCCGGCACGCCTTGCCGGGCTGTTTGGCCACATTCTCTCCTGTCTGCATGACACATCGCAGGACGGGTGTCATTTGGAGGTGATTCCTGTAGGAAATGGCTGCCATGTGGCAAAAGGCAGCCACTTAGTCATCTTGGGGCTTGACACCACACCGATCGGTGACTTGCGTCGCTGTGAGGTGGGGCGGTGAAGCCTTGGCGGGGTGTGTTCTTTCGTATGCCCCGGCAGGCCTGCCGGGGCGGTCTTGAGTCTTGCTTCCAGGGCAACTTTGACCTCGCCAGGCTCTCCTGCCTGGAAAGGGAGGTTTTCCCTTAGTGGTGTCTTGCTTCTTGGCTTGACTTGGTCTTCTCAACCTGCCCTTTGGTCCCTCAAAGAGCCTATCTCTTTATCTTGGCCTTGTCTTGGATGTTGCAACCTTGATCTTGGGCCTGTGCACGGTCTGGGAAACAGACCCAGGGTTTGTTGCACCGATAGGAGCCCCCGGGCCTGACCCGAACGGGCTGCCGGGTGTCTTCGGGGTAGGCCCTAACTTATGCACAGGCGAGGGGGAAATAGCTGCTTGCCCTTTGAGATCTTCTTTGCTTCGTCATTAATCTGAGCCCAGGTCAGTTCCCGGTTCTTCCGCCCGTCGCGTAACTCCAATTGTGGTGGGGCCACTCTTGTAATGGCCCGTGAATGACTTTAACGCACGCGCGAGTAACTGCCAATTCACTCTTCCCACCACGCCCTTATCCCCGGCCACGTATGCTACATGCATCGAGCGGGGTAGGTAACAGAGGCACGTGGTGTGGGAGAGCGTTAAGGCAGGGGTCTGGTCTTCATGGATTGGTGGAGGAGGACGGTGGTTACCCATCGATGGATCAGCCCCTAGCCCCCATCTTGCCTATAAAAGGGGGGCAGGGGGGAAGCGGAAGTGCTCCTCCATGCTCCTCTTCTCGTCTTTTTCTTCTTTCTTCTCGCAATGTTGAGAGAAAGAGACCGGGGCCGAGTCCCGGGCTCGAGCTTGAGGTTGGCGACGCCGGAAGCTTGTGAAGGGGCTCGGGGAGTGAGCCTGGTCTGGAGTAAAAAGGGGCGCGGCGGATATGCCACCCACGGCGCGGGAGGCGCCGAGCCCTTCTCCTAGGTGCTGAGGCTCTCGGTGGCTCTGGTGTCTGTCAGGAGTGCAGCGCTCGGGTCCCTTGGTAATCCCGGTATCGCCCCCTTTGGTGAAGTCAGGGCAAATGTTCAAGACGGCGGCATCTTCCTGCCCGCCAAGGTGGGGAGCGACGCCCCTCGCGTGCCTCGGATGCCACTGCCGCCCGCAGCTTCTCCGAGGGAGGCAACGGCTCACGGAGCCGGCGTCCCCCTGGAGCGGTGGTGATGGAGAAAGATCGAGGGAAGACGGAGAAGGCAGGTGGCAGGGCGTCAGGTCGGAGTACGATGGCACCGATGCCTTCGTCTCGTATTGCCGACCTGCTGCCTCGTCTTTGCGCTCTTCCCCTCCCTCCCCGGCACCATCATCACCGGCCTCTTGGTTGCCGTGGAGAGGGCCGCTCTCTTGGTGCCTTCGCCTCCTCCAGCAGTCTTCCAGTTGGGCCTCGGTGGATCTCCCCGCCGGTGCTTTTTGCTGGAGCTTCTGGTTGGCCCTGGAGGTGGTGACTGAGGCACCGTCGAGCTGCTCCTTCCGCCCCCCTGTCGGTGTAGTAAGCAGGGGGGTGTTCACTACCCCTGGACACGCACCGGCGAGTCACAGCCTCCAGGCGGGAAGGGCATGGCGGAGGAGGAATCCACTCAAGAGTATATTCGAAGCCCCTTGCCGGGAATGGGTCCACGCATCGCCGGCGAGGTAGAGCCGGCAAGACAAGACTCCAGGCGGGTCGACCAGAAGATCAAGTCTACTACCGCCGGCAAGATCAGGGCCGGCAAGCTCAGGACTCGACAAGACTAAAGATAGAGCCCCGGCAAACTGCTTGCCGGGATGACCAGCTGAACCCGGCAAGCCACAACTAGACAGAGACAAAGATCAACCCAGAATGTATCCTAGCCAGACGACAAAGCATAGAAGACTAGAGATAAAGCCCCGGCAAGGTTCTTGCCGGGATGACCAGCTGAGCCCGGCAAGGTTCCTGCCCGGCAAGGTTATGCCACTATGCTACTGCTCCAGTGCGGCTGCCAGCATGGCACTCTGGACCCTTCTCCAGGCATGCGTGGCAGAGCACTGTGCCAAGCGGTGCTGATGGGATGGCTCCTTTTTCCCATCCCCAAGAAGCTAAGGAACACCTAAACGGACACCTCACGGTGCATTAAATGCGCTCGTCCTAATCCGTCAGGGGTTAGGTATGATACCCTGTAGCTACTTTACACCTCAATGTATGTACATTTTGCCACTGTGGAGACCCCTTTGAACATATAAAAGGAGGCCCAAGGCAACTGCTACAGAGGAGGAGAACTTCTGGCCCATTCTGCATGCGTAGCTGCTCTTTGAACGCACTGTTCATTGCGAGCGCTCCGGAAGGCTGGGCTCAAGAACATCAATAAGAACATAAAGCAGGAGTAGGGTTTTACGCTGATCAGCGGCCCGAACCTGGGTAAAAACCTCACGCGTCGATCACTGGTTCTGCTCTTTGCGTATACCTCTCCCCCCGCCGAATCGTAAAGGGATCTCTCGGGATCCCATAGGTGTCGTGCCCCGACATCTTTGGCGCGCCATGTAGGGGAAGAGGGGCTGCGCGAACCTGATCTAGCAATCAGCGCGACAGTTTCTTCATCATCTTCACCGCCATGGCGTCCAAGAAGGAGGGCCCGAACCTTCGGAGAATAGCTAAGTTTTAAAGCTTTAATTACTTTCTGCTGTTGAGTCTTATCCTTGACGATATTTTTGTGCATAACCTGTGCGCGAAGGAGCGTTCCTGAAACATTCTGCGCTCCTGGTTGTTTTGGGTCCGCCCAACAATACAGATGCAGCTACGATTGTTTCTAAAGCGTTAAGCTCCCGAAGAGGTGGCGTTCTCGATAGGCTGCTAGACAGGACCCGATCCTAAGCGCCATCGACCAGAACGTGCGCATTCAGGGAGTATTCTGGCAAGCGTGGGGGCTCATTGTGCAAAAATACAGTCGTTTAAGGAGAAGGACTTAGCTAGTTTTATTCTAAGGTTCCTGCGTGAACCCGTATGCTGAGGTACCTTCCCGGGGTTAGTTGCGCTCCTAGTCGCCTCGAGTCCGCTCGGCGATGTGAGCAGCCGCGCTAAAGCCGGGGAGGTAAACCTTTTCGGGAGGCGGCGTTCCCGGCAAGCTGCTAAGGATCCGTTCCTCAAAGCGCTGCTGACTGAATTGTGCGCACCGGAAAGCGTTCCGGCAAGCAAGGGAATATTCAGCAGGAGTCAAGATTGCAACGAATTAGACATTGACCAGAAGCTAATTAACTTGTTGTGCTAAAATGTTGTTGTGGCATTTCATGCCCAGTCAGTATTGCAGGAATACGCACCGAAGGCGAGCTCGGGGGCTGGCAGCGCCCCAGAGAGTGACCCTCTTGAGAGCCCTCCCGGCAACTCCTTGCCGGAAGCTGGCGTCGAGAACGTCGAAGTTCTCCGCCAGAGTCAAGAGCCTTCCCGGCAACAAGCTTGCCGGAAGCTGGCGTCGAGAACGTCAAAGTTCTCCGCTAAGATCAAGAGCCTTCCCGGCAACAAGCTTGCCGGAAGCTGGCGTCAAGAACGTCAAAGTTCTCCGCCAGAATCATGAAAATCCCCGGCAACATCCTGGCCGGAAGCCGGCGGTTCTTTGGCCACTCAGGACGACACCAAATCGAGCCGCTGGCCAGACAACCTTCGCTCTGACTTACGGAGCGGAAGCAGTTTTCCTCACGGGACTCATATACAGGTCACCTCGAGTGCTCGCTCATGATGAGCTTGAGCAAGAGCAACTGCGGCAAGACGACGCTGTGCTCCTTGAGGGAGATCGTCTTCAGGCTGCTGTGCGAGCTACACGTTACCAGCAAGCTTTGCGTCGCTATCATAGCCGCGAAGTTTATGCCCGAAGCCTTGAGGAAGGCGACCTTGTTCTTCGGCGGATTCAGTCCGCCAAGAATTCAAACAAGTTGATGCCAAAGTGGGAAGACCTTTATCGGGTAATACAGGTCACCAGGCCCGGCGCTGTCCACCTGGAGACCGAAGATGTCTTTCCAGTGATCAACTCTTGGAATGTCAGACACCTTCGCAAGTTTTACCCGTGAGGTGCGGTTGCCGGGGGCTCCCGACAACCACTCTTTGAGCAAGAAATAAGCTCGGGGGCTGGCGGCGCCCTAGCAGGAAAAGCTAAGTTGCACAGATTTTTTTTGACAATTACATTCATTTTACTGTCCTCACTCGCTTCTTACACCTACACGCGAAGGAGCCTTCCCGGGGCTAGTTGCGCTCCTAGTCGCCTCGAGTCCGCTCGGCGATGTGAGCAGCTGCACCAGAACCGGGAAGGTAAACCTTTCCGGGAGGCGGCGTTCCCGGCGAGCTGCTAAGGACCCGTTCCCCAAGCGCTGCTGACTGGAGCGTGCGCACCGAAAGGCTTTCCAGCAAGCGTGGGTCGTCTTGATTGATTCCTCGTTCTCGTATATCGACCTACACGCGAAAGGACCTTGCCTTGGTTAGTCCGCGCTCTGGTTTCGCCTCGAGTCCGCTCGGCGAACTTAGCAGCTGCGTTCTGGCCCGGCAAGTCGCCTTGCCGGCGGCGGCGTTTCCAGCAGGCTGCTAAAGACCCGCACCTAGCGCTCGCGGCAAGCGTGCTCACCGGCAGGGTTTCCAAACAGCGTAGGGTATAAGATATATGCAAGGACGGAATCAACCGAGGAGGAAGCATGCATTCATTTAGCATAAAGAAATATCTCTTGCGCCATAAAGCTTGGCCTAATTAAGGTAAATAGTTTCTTTATGTGTGCCATTGCAGCAACAGGGTTGCGACCTCCAGGCGGGAGGAACGGCAGGGAACGGATCTACATGTTGCCGGTGCGCGTCGTTGGGCCTAGCCCGGACAAACATTGTGCACGCCTGTCCGGCCCAGGCCCGGGGGCTCCTGTCGGTGTAGTAAACAGGGGGGGTGTTCACTACCCCTGGACACGCACCGGCGAGTCGCAGCCTCCAGGCGGGAAGGGCATGGCGGAGGAGGAATCCACTCAAGAGTATATTCGAAGCCCCTTACCGGGAATGGGTCCACGCATCGCCGGCGAGGCAGAGCCGGCAAGACAAGACTCCAGGCGGGTCGGCCAGAAGATCAAGTCTACTACCGCCGGCAAGATCAGGGCCGGCAAGCTCAGGACTCGACAAGACTAAAGATAGAGCCCCGGCAAACTGCTTGCCGGGATGACCAGCTGAACCCGGCAAGCCACAGCTAGACAGAGACAAAGATCAACCCTGAAGGTATCCTAGCCAGACGACAAAGCATAGAAGACTAGAGATAAAGCCCCGGCAAGGTTCTTGCCGGGATGACCAGCTGAGCCCGGCAAGGTTATGCCACTATGCTACTGCTCCAGTGCGGCTGCCAGCATGGCACTCTGGACCCTTCTCCAGGCATGCGTGGCAGAGCACTGTGCCAAGCGGTGCTGATGGGATGGCTCCTTTTTCCCATCCCCAAGAAGCTAAGGAACACCTAAACGGACACCTCACGGTGCATTAAATGCGCTCGTCCTAATCCGTCAGGGGTTAGGTATGATACCCTGTAGCTACTTTACACCTCAATGTATGTACATTTTGCCATTGTGGAGACCCCTTTGAACATATAAAAGGAGGCCCAAGGCAACTGCTACAGAGGAGGAGAACTTCTGGCCCATTCTGCATGCGTAGCTGCTCTTTGAACGCACTGTTCATTGCGAGCGCTCCGGAAGGCTGGGCTCAAGAACATCAATAAGAACATAAAGCAGGAGTAGGGTTTTACGCTGATCAGCGGCCCGAACCTGGGTAAAAACCTCACGCGTCGATCACTGGTTCTGCTCTTTGCGTATACCTCTCCCCCCGCCGAATCGTAAAGGGATCTCTCGGGATCCCATAGGTGTCGTGCCCCGACACCCCCTCCTTCGCAGCCTCGCCACTCTCGATCTTGTCAGGCTGCACCCGGCAGGCCCTGACTGGGTCGAGTGGGGCGTCTTGCTCATGCACCCCTTTTGCCCTCCTTCTCTTCCACCGCAGTGCCTAGGAGGAGATGGACAAGAAAAGGGATTACGGGGCACTTATCTTTTTTCAATCTAAAATATGTAGGAACTTGCCAAACTTTAGTTCAAATTATGTAATCTCTTTTACCCATGTTTGTGTTCTGTAAGGTCTGTACTTGTTGATCAGCATATTAATGAAAAAGATAAACCTTGCCGGGCACTTGTGCATGTAACATGTCCATGCAGAGGGAGAATGCCTCTATACGCTCAAGTAAACAAGTTTTTCCCCAGTAGGCTATCCTGTCGGTACCCTCAAGTTGCTGCCGCAGGGCTGGGCCTGCCGGACACAAATCATGAAGAGGGACCAACCCCCTGCCAACTTTCTCGCCAAAGGCCACTACAACCTCCCTGACCGAAGCAACGTTCGAGTCAAGGGACGGGATCACCTAAGTTTTGAAAGTGGCGAGGTTTTCCTATGCACAAGTTTTTACTTACAGATGTCATATGGATAAGAGAGAGAACTTATCTGTTTGGGCTTACCGGGGATCGCAATGTATGCTTGTCTTCTCTTCTCCTTTTTCGGGACTGAATCCACGGTAGGAGCCTGGAGTTTGATGCAGATGAAAATGATGCCTCATGCGATCTTATCTACATGAACATGCAATGCTCATGATATTCTTATGCATGCATGCAATTTGTCAGGGGCCCCCCAGCGCTTCATTTATTTCTCTGTTGCTCAGGGTCTGCGCCTGGCTTTGTACAAGGGGTTACATGTAACAGAGGCAAGGCCTGTACAAAAGGGTGGCTGCCGGGCAGGGCCCGACAGCCGCGCCTTATGGATAGAACTTGCGGAGATGCTCAATGTTCCATGAGTTTTGCATCTGAATGCCATCTCCGGTCTCTAGACGGACTGCGCCAGGTCTGGTGACTCGTACTACCCGGTAAGGGCCTTCCCACTTTGGCGTCAACTTGTTTGCACTCTTGGCGGACTGAACGCGCCTAAGGACAAGGTCGCCTTCCTCAAAACACCGGGCACGAACCCTGCGGCTATGATAGCGACGCAGGGCTTGCTGATAGTGTGCGACATGCGTAGCAGCCTAGAGGCGGTTCTCCTCGAGTAGCACAGCGTCGTCACGCCGGTGCTGATCTTGCGCTACTTCATCGTAGGCAAGCAATCGAGGTGACCCGTAAATGAGTTCCTTGGGGATAACTGCTTTTGCCCCATAGACTAGGGAGAAGGGAGTCTGCCCAGTTGCTCGATTTGGTGTCATTCTGAGGGACCAAAGAACCACCGACAGCTCATCGATCCACCGCCTGACACACTTCTGCAGCCTATCGAAAGTTCTCGTCTTGAGTCCTCGCAACACTTCAGCGTTCGCCCTCTCAGCTTGCCCATTGCTTCTTGGATGGGCCACAGAGGCGAACGAGATTTTGCTTCTGAGGGCATGAACATATTGCATGAAGGCGCAACTCATGAACTGGGTGCCGTTGTCAGTGATGATCCGGGCAGGAACTCCAAAGCAGCACACCAATCCTTTCAAGAACTTGATAGCTGACTGAGCAGTCACCTTTCTCACGGGCTCTACTTTCGGCCACTTTGTAAACTTGTCGATTGCAACGAACAATAATTCAAAGCCCCCGGCAGCACGGGGGAAAGGGCCGAGGATATCGAGCCCCCAGACCAAAAACAGCCATGACAAAGGGATTGTCTGAAGAGCTTGGGCAGGCAGGTGTATGTTCTTGGAATGGAATTGGCAGGCTTCACACTTGGTGACAAGCTCGACCGCATCTTGGAGGGCTGTGGGCTAGTAGAATCCTTGCCGGAAAGCTTTCCCAACCAACACCCTTGATCCAATGTGGGAGCCACACATACCCTTGTGTATCTCCGCCAGCAGTTCATTTCCTCCTTCCCGGCAAATGCACCTCAACTTCACACCGTTGGACATCCTTCTGTACAGCGTGTCGTCAACAAACTTATACATACTGGCCCTCCGGGCTACTCTTTCAGCTTCTTCTTGCTCTTCGGGAAGTTCTACAGTTTGGAAGAAATGGACTATGTGCCGTGCCCAAGGCGGAGCCTGTGGCTCGGCAACGAGGACTAACGGCACCTCCTCATCCGTGAGAGTGCAATCCTCGACCGCGGGGACCGGTGGCCTGGCGGGAGGATGCAGCTCAGCGACCGAAGGGGAGTTGTGCCTGACAAGCTTTCTGCCGGGATCCTCGAGAGGTTCTACCGGGAGAGGCTTGCCGGAGTCCAGTTTCCTCCTCTTTCTGGCCATTGTTGCCGGGGATACGAAGGGCTGAGTCAGATGGAGAACAAAAGTTCCTGGTTCCATAGGGAGCTTCTGCGCAGCGTACTTTGACAGATGATCAGCGACGCTGTTTTTCGCACGGGGTACGTGCTCTGTTTGCAATCCGTCAAAGCGTTCCTCCAACTTTCTCACTTTCTCAACGTATGCCTCCATCAATGGACTTTGGTAATCCTTGTTGACTTGTCTCACCACAAGTTGTGAATCTCCACGGATGATCAGCTTCTTGATCCCCAGTTCTGTTGCAATTCGGAGCCCGGCAAGGAGCCCTTCATACTCTGTTGTATTGTTGGTAGCCTCCTCCCGGGGAAAATGCATCTAGACGACATACTTCAAGTGCTCTTCGGTGGGAGCAATGAGAAGCACGCTAGCCCCTGCACCTTGTAGGGAGAAGGCACCATCAAAATACATGATCCATTCTTGGGGCGCTTCCTTGCCGCGGATAACTATCTCCAATACCTCTTCATCAGGAGTTGGCGTCCATTCTGCAATAAACTCTGCCAATGCTCTACTCTGAATGGTTGATGTGCTCTCAAACTTCAAACCAAAGCTGGATAACTCCAAAGCCCACTCCACTATCCTGCCGGTGGCCTCAGGGTTTCGGAGTATCCGTTGCAAAGGGAAACGGGTGACAACTGTGATCTCATGGGCTTGGAAGTAGTGGCGCAGTTTCCTTGAGGCCATGACAAGGCCAAAGATCAATTTTTGCATGCCAGAGTACCTGGATCTAGCCCCGTGCAACAGGGAGCTGATGAAGTACACTGGGCGCTGCACCACTTTCTTCTTTGCCGTGACCAGAGAACTGCTTCCGCTGCTTTGCTCTTCTCCATCTTGATCTGCGTCTGATCTTGCCGGGGTGTGTTCACTTTCCTCCCCGGAAGGGATACCAGCTACGTCCGCTGCTCCATCCACTTCCCTCTGCGCCACCAGTGCTACACTAACCACCTGATTAGTTGCCGCCAAGTATAGCAGCAACGGCTCTTGAAGTTTTGGAGCAACCAAAGTGGGCATAGAGGAAAGGTAGGCCTTCAAATCCTGTAGTGCGGCGTCTGCCTCTGGGGTCCACTCCATGGGCCCTGCCTTTTTCAAAATCTTGAAGAATGGCAAGGCACGCTCGGCAGACTTGGAAATGAACCTACTAAGAGCGGCAACACATCCAGTCAAACGCCTCACGTCCTTGACTGTCTTGGGTGCTTGAATCTGCTCGATAGCCTTGATCTTGTCGGGGTTGGCCTCTATCCCCCGGTGGGACACAAAGAAGCCAAGTAGCTTGCTGGAAGGAACGCCAAACACACACTTCTCCGGGTTTAGCTTCAAGTTGATCTTGCACAAATTAATAAACGTCTCTTCCAAATCCTGAATGAGGGTTGATCTGTCCTTGGTCTTGACCATAATATCATCCATGTAAGCCTCAACGTTCCTGTGCAACTGTGACTCAAAACCAATCTGGACTGCTCTTGCAAAAGTAGACCCGGCGCTCTTCAATCCGAAAGGCATCCGCATGAAGTAGTATGTGCCACATGGGGTGATGAACGTGGCCTTCTCTTCGTCTTCCTTGGACATGAAGATCTGATGATATCTAGAGTAGGCATCCAGGAAGGAAAGTAGGTCACATCCGGAGGTAGAATCTACAATCTGGTCGATGCGCGGCAAGGTAAATGGGTCCTTCGGGCATGCCTTGTTCAGATCCGTAAAATCTATGCACAGCCTCCAGTTCCCATTAGCTTTGCATACCACCACTGGATTTGCTAACCATGTTGGATGCAACACTCCTCTAACCAGACCAGCTACCTCAAGTTTCTTGATCTCCTCGGCAATAAACTGTTGCCGCTCCAAAGCGTGCTTCCGGACCTTCTACTTGACGGGCCGGGCATGCGGGCAGACAACAAGGTGGTGCTCGATTACCTCCCTGGAACACCATGGATGTCAGATGGTTGCCAGGCAAACACATCGACGTTCGCCCATAGGAAGGCAATGAGCGCGCTTTCCTATTTGTCGTCGAGGGTGGCGCTGATAGTGAAAGTACCACCAGCGCCAGCCAGCCCTGTCGGGACCTGTTTCACAGCGGGTGCGGAAGCCTTGGATCTCTTGCTATTGGAACTCTCCGGCGAGTCATCAACAGGGGCAGCATACCCCGAAGAGGTACGCTTCCCGGATTCCTTGCCGGCGTCCCTGTTAGCCTTCTACTTTTGACTGGTGGCCTCATCATCATCCTCTGAATCGATGTCGATGCCATCCTCTTCTCCGGGGAGCTTCCTCCCCTCCTCTATTCGAGCACACTTATCCACCAGAGTGTAAAGCTCCTTCACAGTCTTGGGCAATCGAATGTTCATCTTGGAACATATCCGACGATTGCGCACGTTGGACCGGAATGCAGCTATCATAGCTGCCGGGTGGATGTCTAGAATATTCCTGTGGACTCTGCTGAATCTCTGCATGTATTTCCACAGGCTCTCGCCTTCTTTCTGCGGAAGAAGCTGCAAGTCGCTGGGCCGCCCTGGTTCTTGATGGCCGCCCGTGAAGGTGCCAACGAACTCATGGCACAGGTCAGCCTAGGTCGAAATGGAGTTCTCCGGCAGGTGCATCAGCCAAGACCTCACATTTGGTTTGTGTGCCAAAGGGAAGTAGTTGGCGAATACCTTCTCATCTCTTCCCCCGGCAGCTTGAACAGCGATGGTGTAGATGCTCAAGAACTCTGCCGGGTTCAGTCTTCCGTCATACTTCTCTGGTATCTCTGGCTTGAATGTGTGAGTGGACTGCCAACGGACTTGCCGCAGCTCGCGGGTGAAGGCAGGGCACCCAGCCTCGAAAGGCAGGTACCCGCCGTCAGCGAGTGCGGGCTCATCGACGTCGGGGCCTTTTGCATCTGTCGGACTGGCGGTGGGCGTCGTGGTGTCACTCGGTGTTGACACGCGCGCCTTCCCTTTGCCTCTCCTCTAGGACTCGCCGTGGAACTTGACGCGCTCGAGGGTCGGACGAAGCCATTGAGGCATCGTCAGGTTCTTGGTTGCGCGGCTCCCGCGCCAGCTGCCGCGGAGGGGACTGCACCGTCGGAGTGGTCCCATCCGCACGGCCAGCAGCATGGACCGTTGTCACTGCCTGGGGAGGCCGTGGCGGGCCAGCCCGCTCCGATCCTCCCGCCTCGGCGAAGCCAATCAGACTCTGAATGGTGGCTATCCACTCATCCATCTGATCAGCTGCCGACAGAAATTTCAACAGCAGCTGAGCCCGCGCCATGGCCTCCGAAGCGGTGCTTGGCATGGATGTCGATGAAGACCGTAACATCGCCCAGCTCCTGACGGTGCCGGTAGCGGTCGCGCTGTGCTCTCGTCGTCGTGAGCCAGCCGCCTGGATGGCGTGTGGACGAGGTGGAGGCACTTGAGGGCCAGCGGCTCCGTTTGGTGTAGCGGCTGGGTCGGCTCGTTCTGGGGGTGGTGCATGTTTTACGGCCGCTCCCGCGGCGAGAGCGGTTGGGGAGTTGCGATTCCCCCCAGAGTGAGTACCCCCGCTGCGGCTGTGCCCCTCGCCGGACGGGGAGGTGTAGATGGAATGATCTCTCCTCCCGTACCTTGTGGGGCATGGCCGCTAGGATGTAGTTGGTGCTGTCCTTCTCTGGTGCCTCCTGCTCCTGCTTCGGCCGCAGGGGAGGTGGTAACGACGCCGCCTGCGCCGACCACGTCCCCCGCAGCGTCCGCACTTCCAAGCGTCCCCGTAGCTCCCATGGCGTCGGCGGGCGCGTGCGGCGGGGCCTTCGAGGTGGATGGATGAGCTGCAGTGTCGGGCTTCTTCTTGGGCGCCATGGTCGATGGAGCCGTTGATGAAGAAGATGCCGGTGAAGATGACGCACTACGTACACTTCTCGGGTTCGCGCAAGCGCATCCCCCTACCTGGCGCGCCAAAGATGCCATGGGAAACCACGGCCACCTATGGGGCCAAGGGCCCCTTTTGGTTCAGCGGGGGGCCCGAGCACGTTGCACAAAGAGTGGAGGAGCGCAGCACAGCGCGGCAGAGATCACACGGGCAGTTTTACCCAAGTTCGGGCCGCCGCGAGGCGTAAAACCCTACTCCTACTTTGGTGGATTGATGTTGGATGGTGGTGGAAACGCGGCGCTCTTGCCCGGTAGAGTTGCCTCGGGGCGAGAGCAGCTACACGTGTATGAGTGTACAGGGGTCCGAATCCTTTCTATGGTTGCCATGGGCCTCCTTTTATAGATTAAGGGGTCACCACAGTGGCAAATCAGTCATTGTGCACTGATTAGATAGTGAGTAGTGCTATCATATCTACTCTGCAGACAGAGCAGTATGCATTAAATGTGCCACTCAGTGTCACATCATGGCCTGCCCGGCACGCCTTGCCGGGCTGTTTGGCCACCTTCTCTCCTGTCTGCATGACACGTCGTAGGACGGGTGTCATTTGGAGGTGATTCCTGTAGGAAATGGCTGCCATGTGGCAAAAGGCAGCCACTTAGTCATCTTGGGGCTTGACACCACACCGATCGATGACTTGCGTCGCTGTGAGGTGGGGCGGTGAAGCCTTGGCGGGGTGTTTTGCCTTCGTATGCCCCGGCAGGCCTGCCGGGGTGGTCTTGAGGCTTGCTTCCAGGGCAACCTTGTCCTCGCCAGGCTCTCCTGCCCGGCAAGGGAGGTTTTCCCTTAGCGGTGTCTTGCTTCTTGGCTTGACTTGGTCTTCTCAACCTGCCCTTTGATCCCTCAAAGAGCCTATCTCTTTATATTGGCCTTGTCTTGGATGTTGCAATCTTGATCTTGGGCCTGTGCACGGTCTGGGCAACAGACCCAGGGTTTGTTGCACCGACAGGGTTGAACCGCCGTCGATCTCATCCATGGCCCCGCCGCTGATCTCCTCTGGCTCGCTGTCAAGAATTTGCCATCCTACATCACCATCGAGCCCCTTTTGTCATTTCTGAAGGACATGTTCTGCGATGCTGGCTTGGGATCCACAGCTTCCAAGTCAGACCTCATCAACAGCGACCACGAGGAGGGCACCCTCTCCGGCTCTTCCAAGGGGAAATAGCCCATCTGCGACATCAGGGAGGGCACCCTACAGCCGTGCTCTTCCAATGGGAAGGAGCCCATCTGCGACAACATGGAGCGCACCTAGGGTCCGTGCTCTTCCCACGGGAACGAGCCCATATGTGACAAGTGAGGAAACCCATGATTTGTTTTGCCATGCCTCTTCACAGGGGGGAACCCATGATTTGTTTTGTCGAGTCCCTTTTTAGTGTCATGAGAATATGTCCAGTTTTAATTGCTATATTTGGTTGTTTGCAATATGCCTTGTTTATTTCAGTTGTTCACAATGTGATGCTCTATATGTGCAACTATTTACTGTGTAGTACATTTTCATCAATACCTGTTTTAAACATACTGATAGGAATGCATATATTTGCTTGTTGTTAAGCCTGTTATAGCTAGCATATGGCTCTTTTAAAGTTTTTTGGTTGTTCGGTTGTTTGTAGTTAGCATATGTCCAGTTTCAAATGCTATCTTTGGTTGTTCGTAGTGTGCCTTGTTTATTCCAGTTATTCACAACGTGATGTTCTATATGTGCAAGTATGAACTGTGCAGTTCAATTTCATCAATACCAGTTTCAACAATACCCACTACAAAAAAATACACTTCCGTGATGATACGTGTTTGTCACAGTAGGTCACGTTTTCTGTCATGCATGTACATCCATGACAATTTTATGACAGAATCAAGATAGTCATACATGTGCGGTCATAGAAGTGTTCCATGACAATACCAAAATTATCATCACGGAAGTGTCCACTTCCATGACGATAAATGGCGCGTCATGGAAGTGTTTTCGTCAAGGGTAACCAACACGTGGCATCCACCGTAACGGGTCGCCGTTAAGCTATCGGGTTCCGATTTGGATCCGATAACCCATTAACAGCCCCGACCAATGGGGATTTTCCACGTGTAAAATTCTCATTCGCCGGAGGATCCACGTGTCGGCTCAGTGTTGGGACAGATGTCATCCACTCATTGTACGGGAGGCGCCTATGATACGTTGGCACATGGCAAGGCCCAACAGTGGCCCATTTAAGTGAAAGAGGCCGACCCAATCAAAATTAGCAGGCCGGCCCATATAGGGCCTACTTGTGTCTGGTCCATTTAAGCCCACGACCCATACGAGATGTGCCAATTCGTCCTGTCAACGGTCCGTTAACTATTTGACACCATTGCAGCCCATCGTCAGTTCGAGCCCGTTAACAGCCCGCTATATATTTGGGTTCAATATCGGCCCCATGTGGTTTCGGCCTGTTAATGGCCCATTCAAGGGATGGGCCAATTTTCAGGATGTACGTCTTTCGGCCTTTTAGCGACCCATTTAAGTGTTGGGCCAATTTCCAGCCCGGTGTGTCTTTCAGCCCGATAACGGCCCATAAATTAGTTGGGCCATTTGCAGTCGGACCTGAGTTTTGGCCTCTTAACAGCCCATGTTCTTCATGGCCAATAGCAGCCCGGTTTCTCTTTCGGCCTGCTGAAGGCCCACAACACAGTTGGGCCGTATAAAGTCCGACCTGACTTTCGGCCTCTTAGAGGCCCATGCTCTTCATGGTCCAGTACGAGCCCGCTGTCTCTTTCGGCCTGCTAAAGGCCCAAAATACAGTTGGGCCATATATAGCCCGACCTTAGTATTGTCCTGTTAATGGCCCGTGAAGTCGAATGGGCCCACTTATTGCCCGCTTCGATGTCGGCCTGTTAATGACTCAGGAGGTAACAGGTCCGAGCATTAACTGTTGGCTTGTTTCAATTATAGCGGCCCAATAGTGCTTTCGGCCTGCTTACAGCCCATTAACTTAATGGGCCTGCTAAAGTTTGAACATGTCAGTAGGCCCAATTAGATAACGTCGATTCCGGCCCAGCTATAATTTGAGCCCATTACGACGAGAAATTATGGACAGTACAAAAACCGATCAATCAAAGGCCTATGAGAATTTTGGCCCATGCGAGCCCATTAGGGAAGCCCATTAAGGGCAGTGGGCCGCTTCCTTCATATAGGGCCCATGACTATTCGTGCTAACTAATAATTTAACTGCTTTTTTGCCTTCCTAGCGACTAGTTAGCTAGAATGCGAGGCGCGCTAAGCAAACATACACCATACAAGGAAAAACGTTGCACATCCAGCATATATTACATGAAATTACATCCACTGGGCAATCAATCAACATTGTCGCCTTTAATTATACATTTTTCTACATGTAAATTTAGATCAGATAAAGGTTGGATTCACGCCGATTAACAAAATACATGCTGATGTAAAAATTTAGTGATATACAACAGGTACTTACATCAGCATTGGAGCACAGAGAATTCCCGCAAGATACTTTCCTCGAACACGATCCCAGTTTAGAAAGTCTTCTATCCTTTAAGCTTATTTTTTAAAAGAGAGATGGGTTAGAAACATGTAGAAAATATGATCTGAATGCTATAAAATTTCATGATGTGAGGATACACACACGCTTTTTAGAATGGAGTTGACATATTTTTGCTAGACTAGAGTGGACTAGTTCTTTGGCCACTTGAATCTGCTTATTATCAGTAGGAGTTGGGTTTCTCTGTGCTGGAGAAGTATCTATGAACACTGGAGTTGGTTTACTATCTCCTGGCATTTCGATCTTTTGCAAAGACCTTGTTTGTAACCCTTCAGATTCTAACATAGCTGTCTTCCCCTTGCATGCCTTATATAGAAGAATGGTGCTTCAGTTATAAAACATGCTACGGCAGAGAGATGGAATAGGTACTGAAGAATAGAAAGGCATGACATATTGACATGTATTCCCTCCATCTAGAAATAAATGGATGTGTCTAGGCGTATTTCAGTTCTAGATACATCCATTTTTATCCATTTCTGCGACATGTAATCCAGACGGAGGGAGTATAATGTAAGAGCTAGGGATACGACAGGACAACAGAGTAAAAAAACACTAGTTGAATGTAAAACTGTATGATAGCAGAATACATACAGAAAAACACTAAGTCAACATGTGCGTGTATGATTGGGAAACTAAGATGGCATTGCAACAGACCACTAGAACAACACTCCAATGTAAAAAAAATGGTATGGTAGACAGATGAAGTACATACTGATGAATAACAATGCATAAGATATTCAGAAGCATGATGTCCAAACTAAGCAGATGGCATTGCGACAGAGTAGAATGACAGTACTTGAATTTGAAAACATATTATCATGAATGGAATAGGTACTGAAAAACAGAAAGGCATGACATATTTACATGCATGATCAGCAGGCTAAGCACATGGCATTGCAACAGAGTAGATGCACTCTAGGACATTATATGCATGCTGTACCCATATCACGGGCCAAGTTAGAGCAAGGACCTTGTGGGGTGAATAGGATTCGGTATCTTTCTGCAAGTCTTCTGAAGAACTGCCTTTACATGTTCCATCATATTGGGTATCATTGACGTCAAGTTTGTTGGCCGTTACATTGCTCCGTGAGGTTCTTGTGGATATATCAGTGTGTGCAATTATATCTGACATGCATGGAAGACAACTACTAGTTAGATTTATGTAATGAGTGCCTGTAGGAGACGACATAAATAGTAGGACTGGGCTTAACTAGCAGCAACATGTCTCAAAAACTAAAGGGAGAACACAGACGAAAGCTACAGAATATGTATCGTTTGTACTCGAGATTAACTAGATGGCACACAAAAGTATTAAAGAACAACATAGGTAATACTAGAAGTGGTATAATCACTAGCCTGTGGGATAACATTGGCTGATGGATGATAACTATGGAACAACGTTACCTAAAGAACAAGTCTCTTATCTGAACTATGGAACAACATTAACTCCTGAACAAGACTCTTAAGAGATCAGCATGAATATACAGTAAAATGTGATAATCTATTTTCCATGCTTAGATGAATAACAAAGCCATAAATGTTGCACAAAAGTAAGATGAGGGTACAACCTATCTGGCCGCCATCCATAGGAGTGAGCATCATGTGCTGACTTGTCGATGGCCCTGCAGTTGTTGTGGCTGTCCATGTCGGGAACGCACATTCGATGCAGGTAACTGTTGAGTGGGGACTATAGCTCCCTTCTGGTGTATGCTTCCCTTGTTGGAGCAGCTGCGGTGAGAAGGAAGACGGTGTGGCTGAAGATGCAAAAAACGCAAAATGTTAAGAACGACACATATCTCTGATCTGAAGAAATACCCTAAGAGATCAACAGTAAGGTACGAGAGTGGTCACACGTATGTTAACTGAAAACTAAATTGGGGTCACATGATTTTATTTTATTTTGGTACTGTCCGATCTACGCCGGATGGCTTGATGGCCGTCTTGTGCCCCCCGGTTGACACTATTCAGAATCTTCCCAGAAGAGCCAGCGACCACCGGTAGAGCAGCCTGCCTCCGCCGTCCCTGGCTGCGAGAGCTCCGACCAAAACCCTGCTCCCCGCCCCACCGCACTGCCGTGGTTGCGCCGCCCCCGGCTAATCCACAAAGACTCACCGTCATCCAGATCCGGCGGCGGCAGTACCTTCAACCCACGCAACCCTAAGATAGCCACCTAAGCGCTACTTCCGCGGCGAACTTGCGCCCCCACACCCTTACGTTAGACACCAGCCAACCGGCAGCCTAGGAGCTCCGCCGCTTCGAGGGGTGCTGCTTCCCATTGGGAATCGATTGGCCCAGAATAAAAATTCAGACAATTGACGCCTAAATAAAGTGATTTAAGATGAGTGTACGACCTATCTTGCGGCCCAGTGAAGTAGGCCGCTCCAGCTGTCGAGTCGGTGAGGCCGGCACGATTGCGGTGGCTATCGGTGGCAGGAAAGCAGAGATGTCACGACGGTCGATGGCTATAGGGAAGCAGCGTCGGGGCCCTGGATGCATCCGAAGTTGGAGCCGCTCCGGCGCCGTGCACAATGGCGGGGGTGAATCGGCTCCGGTACGGTTCACGCGGCCGTCGTCGAGGCAGCTCCGGCAGCACGGAATAAGAGGCACACGGCCCAGTGCACGACGGCAAACGGACAGCGTCTCCGACATTGGGGAGGAGGGCGGCGGTGAATTTGGTGCGGTGGGGGGCGCCATGGAGGAGGGGCTGAGGTTTCGCGGCTAGGGAGAAGGGAGCTTTCGGGGAGAAGGTGATTTGGCGCCCACGATGTATGAATGGGGAATTGGTCGGGGGAACCATGTCTTACGGACGCATTTGTCTGAAATGTGGGGGGGAGTTACAGTTCTACCCCTGCCTTTAGGCTTCTGGGCTTGGGTCTGTGTACTGAGGGTCGGGGATAGTAGAGTAACTTTGGTTCTCCCAAATAGTGGGCGCGAGCGATTTCGGGCGAGGAGGGCGTGTTTTGAAATAGTGGGCGCGAGCGATTTCGGGTGAGGAGGGCGTGTTTTGAAATAGTCGGCGCGAGCGATTTCGGGCGAGGAGGGCGTGTTTTGAAATAGTCGGCGTGAGCGATTTCGGGCGAGGAGAGGGTGTTTTGCCGCCCATGGTTTATGAATTATTCGGCACCTGTCATTTCGGCCGAGGAGAAGGCGCGCTTGGATGAAGTTACGAACCTACTCTCGATGTACAACGGGCCAATTAATGCGTGTCCCACATAGGCCGGTAATTTCGCGTGTCCCATTTATTTGCTTGGGCGAATTCCACCGAACAGAGGGTGTTTAGCGGTTCGTTCAAATTTTGGGAGAACGCGCATCCACATCTACCTTACCAAGTCGATTCGAATCAAATTTCGAAATATTAGCTTGCCACTTCTTTTTTAGATGGTGAGATGATGCTCGGGACTAATGTGTTTTTACATGCTCGTTGCTAACGATTTACTATATGACAAATAGTTGACCCACTCAAAAACGGGAATCAAACCCAAAATGAAATATCTCGATTCAATGAAATAGCTCATTCACCAGGTCAAAATAGTGAACAAAATCCAAAATTGAACACCTCAATTGAGTAGCATGTTGTACTGTATTATAGTACTCCATAAACATGTTGAAAGTCAAATTAATGAACTTGTTTGATACGCATATCTCCGTTCATGTGTGGATTGCAGACAACATGTTCTCCAATTCAAATATTTGAATGCAATTTTATATCGAAACATGGTTTATATCAGTCTTTGATGCATAAACGCGACCTCCCCCTCTCCCGAACTCATGTTCTCTCTCTCGCCGACAATCTTCAATTCTATCGCACGCATCCAAACACAAACCTTGTCGGTCCCTCTCCCTCTCTCTCTCTCTCTCTGTGTGTGTGTGGGGGGAGGGGGGGTCTTTCTAGTTCGCATGCACACTCCATGTATAGGTCTCTCTGGCACACTATGTATGATTCTCTAGTCCAAGCTAAATATCTTGGGTGCACTCATCGTACGCACACAAATTCCCAAGCTCATTGCCCGTAACTCTCTCACGCACCACTTTGCCATCTCGGAGCTCTTCCCTCTCCCTCTCTCAAACTCTCCATCTCCCTGGGTAACACATACACATGCATATCTCACTCGCACTCTATAGACCCATCTAAAACTCTCTCTCTCTCTCTCTCCCTCGTTCTCTCTCCATCTCACACGCACACACACACAATCTCACTCCTAGCTAAGTATGATTGTCTCTCACTCAATTGTAGGCACACGCAGTCCCCCCTATGTATATGACTAATACTTAGTCTCCATCACAAACATGTGCATTGTCTCTTTCCCTCACTTGGTCTATCTCGATTTCTCTCGGGGCATCTTTCTATCGCACACACACCTCCTCCCTCGATCTCCCACCCATATAGTCCCCTCACAATCTCGAGGGGATCTCTCTATCACAAACACACCCTCTCTCCCTCCCCATGCGCCCATCTTCTCCATGCGTCCCTCTCGACCTTTGTCCCTTGTTGGCCAGACATCTATTGGACATGTGCTATAGGGGTGTCTCTCTCCATTGCAAACAATCACGCACTAGCTATCTTCGTGTATCTCCTCACCTCGCTTTTCTATCTCGGAGATGCATGCGTAATATGTTTGCATAAGAAATGAACACACTCTCTCTATATATATTTGATCATTTGTTGTCCCTCTCTCTTTCACACACACACACACACACTCTTTTTGCACACTCACTCATTCTCCTTCACACGCACTTGATCTCTCTCGACTTAGGCACTCTCTTCGGTCCATAGCATATAGATTTATTAAAAAGTCAAACATCACAAAGTTTGACCATGTACGTGGAGAAAAACATTTACATCTAGAACGGCAAACATATATCATTAGATTCATCATGAGATGTAGTTTCGTATGATGTATCTTTGGTATTGTACATATAAATAATATTTACGTAAACCTGGTCAAAGTTTCCAAAGTTTGACTTCTAAAAAAATTATATGCACTGCATTATTGAAGGGATGGAGTATCTCTTTCCCCCTCTCAGCTATCTGACGCACCACTCAGCCGTATCGGGGCTCCTCTATCTCTCTCAAACTTTATATCTCCCTGGTTCACACATACACATATCTCGCTCGCGCTACATAGACCCATCTAACACTATCCGCCCTTGTTCTCTCTCTATGTGACAAGCACCCCCCCTAAGTACCATAATCCCTCACTCCATCATAGGCACACGCAATCCCCCCCTAAGTATGACTATCTCTCACTAGCCATCAGGAACACACGTGTTGTCTCCTTCCATCCATATGTCTATCTCGATATCTCTCGGGGTATCTTCTATTGTGCACACACCTTATCACTCGATCTCCCACCCATGTAGTCCCATCATGATCTCCAGGGGATCTCTCTGTCACAAACATACACTCTCTCCTCCCCATGTCTGCATTTTCTCCATACGTCTCTCTCGACCTCTCTCCCTTGTTTGTCAGACCTCTCTTGGCCACGTGCTAGGGGTCTTTCTCTCTCGGTTGCAAACAACCACACACTATCTCTTCACCTCGCTTCCGCTGTCGAAGATGCATGTGTGATATGTTTGCATAAGACACACACGCTTTTTCTCTACTTTATCGTGTGTTGTCCATGTCTCTTTCACACACGCACACACACTTTTTTCACTCACTCTTTCTATTTCACACACTCTCTCTCTAGTTAGGTACTCTCTCACGTCCATAAACATATGGATGTTTTGAAAAGTCAAACCTCAGAAAAGTTTGACCAGGTATATGTGGAGAAAAACATTTACATCTGGCACGATCATTAGATTCATCACAACATGTACTTACTTCATACTATCATTTATCTTTGGTATTGTAGATATAAGTAATTTCTTTATAAACTTGGTCAAAGTTTCAAAAGTTTGACTTTAACAAAAATATAGGCACTACATTATCGAACGGAGGGAGTAGCTCTTTCTCTCTCTACTATCTCTCACGGGCCTCCCCTCTCACTCGATCTCTCTATACCGAGGGATTATACGGTCACTGTGTCAGCGTATAGCTCCGTATATTGTTTAGTTGACCGATCAACCAGTCCACATGCTGCCTTGTCAGCTCGTGTTCTCTATCTTCGTGTGCTGGCCCATGTGGAAGTGGGTGAAAATAAGTAAACTAGAGGCCCATCTGACACGCGGTGAAGTAACAATAATGCTACACCCACGTAAACTAACATTTGGTTTTTACGAAAAAGAGGACGTGGAAACAAAGGATTGGTTCGGTGGGGATGGAAGGGCCCACCCCCTTGAAAATCAGGGGGGTAGAAGAAAAGTAGTTAGGAAGATTACGTAGGTTTAAGTAGCTTTTACGTAGATGTAGGATTATTGGTGAAGTAAACAAAGTTGAAACCACTTGCGGTAGCACCCAGCACGCTAGTAAATTGAGGGCACACTTCTTCCGCGTGAAGGACGCACTCGCGCACACTTCACCACTGCGCGGCGGCATGCACACAAGGACGCACTCGCGCACACCCAACACACAATACACACCATGCACACGTGTACACCGGCGTCGCCGCCGGCTGAGATGGACGGCGAGGTAGCCAACAAGCGGAGGCGGCTCAAGCCAAAACCGCATTCGACGAGCCTGGACTTCATCAGCAGCCTCCCCGACGACATGCTGCTCGTCATCATCGGCCTCCTCCCCACCGAATCTGCCGTGCGGACCACCCTGCTCTCCCGGCGGTGGCGCCCCCTCTGGCGCCACGTCCCCCTCAACCTCACCGTCGACAGCTACCTCTACGATGGGGATTGCAAATGCATGGCCGCAGTCTCCAAGATCCTTTCATCGCACCCTGGGCCAGCCAGACGCCTTGACATCCGCATGTTCAGTACCAACTACAAGGTCCAAGCCAAGTTCGACGAGTGGTTCTTATCCCTCGCCCTAGATCAGCTCGAGGAGCTCAGGTTTGAAGCTGGACGATGTTGCTCTCGGCCGCTGTCCGCGCTCCACCTCACGCCAACGCCGCGCCACGCCAGCTTTAGCTCCTGCTATTTTCCCCAGATTAATGCCGCGCCCGCCCTTCTTCTCCCTCAACTCAAGTAGCTTGACCTATTCGGTGTTGGCATCTCGAAGAAGGCTATGGAGCACCTGCTCTGCAGCTGTACTGCGCTCGAGTACCGTCATCTTTGGCAGATCCACGGGTTCATTAGCCTCCACATTGCCTCGATGAATCTCTGATGGATTTATGTGTCTTGTTGGCCCCGCAATAGGACATCAATTGGGAAGAGATCACTCCAGCTGTTCCACGTTATGGTCATTAAGAATGCGCCTTTCCTTGAGAGTTTGCTTGTATCTGATCTAGAAGGTCCAACAAAAATCAGAGTCATTGACGCGCCGAAATTGACAGCGTTGGTGTACTCGTCTGCCAAATTCTCCAAACTCTTTATTGGATCCGTAATCGTTCAGGTACAACACTCATCTTCTTCTCCGTCTTCTTGAAATTCACATTTTTAAATTTCTTCTTGATGTATTTACGGCTGTCATCCAGAAAATGATTCCCACAAGCTTGACCCAGTCTGTGCGCACAGTGAAGGTCTTGGCAATAAAATCTATCGGCCCCAATCTGGATCAAGTTGTTGGATTCCTTACATGCTTTCCATGCACGGAGAAGCTACTCATCGAGGTGAAACTTCTTTCCTATTAGTAAACGGTAATCACAACGTAGCTCAATTCTTTCATAATTTTCTCAAATTACGATGACAAGTGTAGTGTTCAAAACTGCATCTATGCACTGCACCGAAAGAAATATTTTTAGTATTTTTTCTCATGTGATCACCTGCATCATTTTTGTTGTTGTACTACTAGTAGCCTAGGCTAGTCATAGTGGCAAGTAACTTAGACTGGTAACTCTATGATTATCCTAAGAGCAAGTACTACCTCCGTCCTGGTTTACTCTTCGTATTTTGTAGTATCAAAATTTGACCATAGATTTAACTGACAAAATGTTAATGCATGTCACTAAAAATTATATCGTTGGGTTCGTATTTGAACATAATTTCAAATGGTATAATTTTTGGTGACATGCATTGGCATTTTCTTAGGTAAATCTATGGTCAAAATTTTACACTAAATACGAGGTAGTACAAAAGTGGGCTATAACGGCCCTCCACTATGTAGGCCAAAACATGTGCCAAATTCACTTATGATGCATTTGGCATTGATGCCCCTCCATTGCTCACCTGGTGCCCCAATCTGGATCACCTACTTTGCTATGGTGCCAAATTAACTCACGCAATGAAAAAACACTTGCGTGGGAGAGGGAGAGGACTGAGGCAATAAAAAACACTTGTTTGGGAGAGGGAGAGGCTGGTGTAGTTGGTTTGATTGATTTGTTTATACATGTGGGTCTGTGTGCACAACGATGCCAACTCTCTCACATCGCTAGAGTGGTGCCAAAATCTTTTGATTTGACATCGATGCGTATTATGTGGCATACTTTTGAGAAATATGGCATCGTCCACATAGTGGAAGGCAACAAATGCCCAAGCTCTTCACGTGCTCCTAGGTAAATGAGAGGAAAGAGAAAGAGAGAGAGAGAGTGAAAAAATATCACTAGCCTTAGAGCCAACCCTATCGTATGAGCGAATGATACTGGTACCTCTTGATGACACGGCAATCTTATACAGCCAGCTGCTCTAATATGTTCTCTTCTTTTGCAGATAAAAAAAGACCCGAAAGTGAAAAATGTGCTGCACTATAACAATCTCATCGAATGCCTTGATCTCCATCTTACAGAAATTGATTTGATCAACTCCTGAGGCAGCACATCTGAGATTAAATTGGTCAGGTTCTTTGTTCTGGAGGCAAGTGTGCTCAAGGTAATGAGGTTTGGCGTTCTCTGGCGCAACAATGAATGACGTGCTGATCACCGCAAGCGTCTAAGCCTAAATGACAAAGTCTCCGCAGAAGCTGAATTTGTTTTTGAAACATCAAGTCGCCAGAGACTAAAAAATTTATTTGCCCATTAGTGACTTGTCAGGGCGGTGGATTTTAGTTTGTACAATAATGCTGCATCTACCTAAAGTAACAAAAGTTCTTACGTAAACTTCCTAATAATGCCCTCTTCGTAGGTGCAGCATTACTCCTAGCATTTGTAATATCAGTTTGAAACTTGTAATAGTACGACTATCCAACACGAGGTACTATGTTACGATAAATGTTTGCGTGCATAGGTGCGGCAAAGATATACCCATTACTCGAGTACAATATTTATTATTACCAACAAGAGGCCCATGCGTTGCACGGAACATCAAGATGCATTTATACGAGCTGTTTATCTTGTGGGAGACGAAGATGAACGAGGGAAGGCCTTATCTGCAAATGTGGAGAGGGGTGTGGGTATCTTTTTGCAAAATTGCCATAGTTTGCTTTCTATCCGTCAGATATAGATCGGACGGTCTATATTGCAAGATGGCAGGCACACATCATCACCAACTCGGTTTTTTTATAAGAGTTTCTCTATTTCTCTATACTATTCCTATAAAAACATGAGGGCTCCTTTGATTCAAGGGAATTCTATAGGATTTTTGGAGGATTGAAATCCTTTGAAATTTTTCCTACATTTGTCCTTTGATTCATAGGATTGAATCCCATAGGATTTTTTCCAATGGAAGGTTTTGTACTACATTTCATAGGAAATCTAACATCCACTCTAAACTCTTTTTACAATTCCTTTGCTTTTCCCATGAAATCAAATGCTCCTTGCTAATCCTACAGGATTCAAGTGGCCATGACACTCCAATCCTATACTTTTCCTGTTCCTGCATTTTCAAAATCCTGCTGATCAAAGAGGTCTTGAGTTGGTGATGATGGTGTGCCTGCCATCTTTCACTAATAGCCGTCGGATCTAGATCTGACGCATACAAAGAAAACTGCTGCACTTTTGCAAAAAGATGCCCGCACTTGGTCCCTATTTACAAACAACTCCGTGTCTCTCACAATCAGCCTTATCTCTTCCCCACCACATCTAGAAGGCCATGGAACAATCTGGCGTGATGGCCACTGCCGGCGCCGTCCACCCCTAATCTTGGTGTTCTGTGCAATGCACGGGCATCTTACTCGTATAAGAAAAGAGTAGAGATACTCGTGGCAACGCACGGGAAATTATGTCGAACACGGCTAGTTGTAAGCAGGCTAGCTCTACAACCATGATGATAGTGACTGCACACGGTGAGGCTGACTTTGGTATGTCGAACACGGCGCCTACACACAGGTGTCATCTCCGGCGCAGGGTCTTGTCACTTCACTGTGATGAGCAACACGTAATAATTTGACCAACGGGTAGTACAGTACTACTACATTGGTAGTACTACTACTAGTCTAGCACCACCGTCTGGATTTAGTAGTACTATTACCACGTCCTTCTGGATTTAGTATTTGACTAGCAATATCTAGTAATGCATGTCACAAAAAAATACTACTCCATCTGTAAATAAATACATGGAGTATTATTTTATTTGGTTTTGAACATAGTTCCTCATGATATTATACACTCTCCCATCCGGTAGATGGCTCAAATCTGAAATCTCATCAATCAGACTACTATTGTACTCACCGAGCGGTCAGCTTGGTAAGCTACCAACAAAAAATTGCAATCAAAGACTAGTTTCCAATGATATTATTTTTGGTTACATGCATGTCACCAAAAATTGTATCATTGGATTCGTATTTGAACATAGTTTCCAATGATATTATTTTTGGTTACATGCATTAACATTTTATTAGTTAAATCAAAGGTCAAAACTTGGCGCAAACTGCCAAGGGGACCAATAAACCAGTAAACATCAAAGTTCTCTTGTTTTGCCCCAACTTGGTCTCGTTGAGATGACTATACTGCACCGGCACGGAGGGAGGGCCGAGGAGTAGATGGCCAACACACACGTGAATGCAACGCAGTCTGCACTTCTCATATAAAGGCTCCCCGCCAGTCCAATCTACGAAAGCCTATGCACCTACGCACCCTAACCAAGGGCAAGAGTGATCACTTCAATCGCAAGATCAGTTGACTAGAAGCTAGACCCATGGAGGTGATGAGTGCGAGCATCAACCTGCTGTGCCAGATGGTCCACGGCGCCGGCCTGCGGCCCGACACCAAGGAACGTCTCCAGGTCGTGCTTGAGGCCGCCAGGGCGAGAGGCCTCTTGGACGACAGCTTTGTCTCCTTGTTCGACGAGGTCCTCGTCGGCTTCCTCGACAAGTTCACCATCGTCAAGAAGCTCGCGGACGACCTTGATGTACGCCTCCAGCCACGCGCCCAGGCTCTGTGATGCCCGCCACCCTCAACGACCTCTATGGTGACAACCTCTTCGACGCACTGGTGGCCCTGTGACTGCCCGCCTTCGCGCCGGAGAATGTCCACCTCGAGGTCGCGCTCGCCGCATAGCACCTGGCGCAGCAAGACACCATCGACATAATCACCCATGTCTACACGCAAATCGTCCACAAGGACTACTACGTGCAAGAGGAGGACGATAGGACGGCTACCTTCTTGGACCACAGGGCAACCTTGGATGGCATTGTTCAGAAGCACGTTGAGCTCGCCGCCAACGTTGCTGCTCCTCACACGTCGGTTGGTGACCCGGCGCACTAGGGTGTGAGGATGTCGTTGATGGATCCGTATGTATCTTTATCTTTCCGTCAATTCCATGTAGTAGTATATTGTACTAGTAATTATCTTACCTTTCGCATCAACTTCATAATTTTCGTACGTACTCCATGCATGAACCGCGCCAGAACCAAACTTCTCATTACACTAGGGAAAATTGTTATTTCTATCTATTGGTCGCGCCATGGAGCAGAACCAAATTTTAGAAGTTACAAGTTCAAAAGGAAAAGCCTCCCATGTTCGCGTCGCACCCCCACACGGTTGGTCCGGCACGCCGCTCAAGGGGGAATGCGTGCTGTGTTGCATTTTCACTTACAAGTGGGGCCGCAGTTGAGCAAACTGACTATCGACAAACCCCCACCCCGCCCACCGCTTGATTGCTGAGTTAGAGAAAATAGGAGGGAGAAGAGATAGATGTACCAGACTCCAAGAAAATTGGTGTCAGATGGGACTCGTGTGGGTGGCGTGTGCCGTACTGCTAGACGTGAATGCTAGTTATGGCCCATGACACCCCACTATATCGAGGTGCTGGTTACGTAGAGTGAACACATTATCTCTCCAGGAGTACGATACACCACTAGTACTACTCACATTGTCGCAAAATTTCACAGAGTCCGTGCTCAGCCCTCCTCTCTCTCTCTTCTCAGCCAGCCAGCAGACGCACGGAGTGTGCCCATCGTCTGTTTGCTCACATGCGGTCCCACATGTCAGTGAAAATGCAAGACGACCCATTGAACCTGCTGTTGGAAATATCCCCTAGAGGCAACAATAAATTAGTTATTATCATATTTCCCTGTTCATGATAATCATTTATTATCCATGCTAGAATTGTATTGATCGGAAACTCAAATACATGTGTGGATACATAGACAACAACATGTCCCTAGTAAGCCTCTACCGGACTAGCTCGTTGATCAAAGATGGCTATGGTTTCCTAGCCATGGACATGAGTTGTCATTTGATAACGGAATCACATCATTAGGAGAATGATGTGATGGACAAGACCCAAACTATAAACGTAGCATATGATCGTGTCTAGTTTATTGCTATCGTTTTCTGCATGTCAAGTATATGTTCCTATGACCATGAGATCATGCAATGCACTGACACCAGAGGAATACCTTGTATGTACAAAACATCGCAATGTAACTGGGTGACTATAAAGGTGATCTACAGGTATCTCCGAGGGTGTCTGTTGAGTTGGCATGGATCAAGACTGGGATTTGTCACTCCGTACGACGGAGAGGTATCTCAGGGCCCACTCGGTAATACATCATCACAATGAACTTGCAAGCAATGTGACCAATGAGTTAGTCACGGGACCTTGTATTACGGAACGAGTAAAGAGACTTGCCGATAACGAGATTGAACTAGGTATGGAGATACCGAGGATCGAATCTCGGGCAAGTAACATACCGATAGACAAAGGGAACTGCATACGAGATTAGCTGAATCCTTGACATCGAGGTTCGACCGATAAGATCTTCATAGAATATGCAGGAGCCAATATGGGCATCCAGGTCCTGCTATTGGTTATTGACCGTAGAGGTGTCTCGGTCATGTCTACATAGTTCTCGAACCCGCAGGGTCTACACACTTAACGTTTGGTGATGATATAAGTATAGTTGAGTCATTATGGTGGTTACCGAAGGTTGTTCGGAGTCCCGGATGAGATCCCGGACGTGATGAGGAACTCCGGAATGGTCCGGAGGTGAAGATTGATATATTTGACAAAGGGTATTGGAGTCTGGAATTGTTCTGGGGGTACCAGGTGATGACCAGCATGACCGAAAGGGGTTTCGGGGGGTCTCGGCAAGTGTTGGGGGGCTCATGGGCCAAGGGGAGGGGGCAAACCAGCCCACTAAGGGGCTGTGCGCCCCCCTCACCCTTTCCCACATGACCAGGAGAGGTGGGGCGCCCCCTCTAGGGTTTCCCTCCACCCGGCTTGGGGGGCAAGTCACCCTAGGGGAGATCCCATATGCCCTAGCCGCCGCCCCCCTAGGGGAAACCCTAGGGGTGCCACCCCCTCCTCCCTTCCCCTATATATAGAGAGGTAGAGAGAGGACAGCCGCACCCCCTTGAGCACATCTCCACGCCACGGCGCTGCCTCTCCTCTCCCTCGCATCCCTCTTCCTCTCCGTAGTGCTTAGCGAAGCTCTGCTGAAATTCCGCCACCACCACCGCCACCACGCCATCGTGCTGCCAGAGGACTCGAGCTACTACTTCACCATCGCTCGCTGGATCGAGGAGGTGAAGGCGTCATCAAGCCATACGTGTGTTGAACGCAGAGGCGCCGTCCGTTCGGCACTTGGATCGGAGTTCGCGGGACGGATCATGATTGGATCGCGAAGACGTTCGACTACATCAACCGCGTTTCTTAACGCTTCTACTTAGCAATCTACAAGGGTATGTAGATCCAATCTCTCCTCTCGTAGATGGTCATCTCCTAGATTGGATCTTGGTGAGCATAGGAAATTTTTTGTTTCCCATGCAACGTTCCCCAATAGTGGCATCATGAGCTAGGTCTATGCATAGATGACATCACGAGTAGAACACAAAGGAGTTTGTGGGTGTTGATATTCAGATTGCTTCCTTCCTTGGTCTTTTTTTGATTCAGCGGTATTGTGGGATGAAGCGGCCTGGACCAACTTTACATGTCCACATACATGAGACCGGTTCCATCGACAGACATGTGACTTTGTTGCATAAAGATGGCTGGCGGGTGTCTGTCTCTCCTACCTTAGTTGAATCAGATTCGACAAAGGCGGTCCTTGTAGAAGGTTAAGAGCAACTTGCATATCACCGTTGTGGCTTTGCGTAGGTAAGAATCGTTCTTGCTAGATACCCATAGCAGCCACGTAAAACATGCAACAACAATTAGAGGACGTCTAACTTGTTTTTGCAGGGTATGTTGTGATATGATATGGCCAAAGAAATGATGAAATATATTTGACGTATGAGATGATCATGTCTGTAATAGTTTATATCGACTTGCATGTCGGTGCATACGGCAACCGGCAAGAGCCATAGGGTTGTCTTTAATTATTGTATGACCTGCCTGTCAATCATTAAGCGCTATGTAATGCTTTACTTTATCGCTAAGAGGTAGCAATAGTAGTAGAAGCATGGTTGGTGTGACAACCCCGATGGCGACACGATGATGGAGATCATGATGTCATGCCGGTGACGATGGAGATCATGCCGGTGCTTTGGAGATGGAGATCAAAAGCACGAGTTGATGGCCATATCATGTCACTTATGATTTGCATGTGATGTTAATCCTTTTATGCATCTTATTTTGCTTAGGACGACGGTAGCATTATAAGGTGACCCCTCACTAAAATTTCAAGATAAAATTGTGTTCTCCCCAAGTGTGCACCGTTGCAAAAGTTCGTCGTTTCGAAGCACCACGTGATGATCGGGTGTGATAGACTCTACGTTCGCATACAACGGGTGCAAGCCAGTTTTGCACATGCGGAACACTTGGGTTAAACTTGATGAGCCTAGCATGTATAGACATGGCCTCGGAGCACAAGAGACCGAAAGTTCGAACACGAGTCATATAGTAGATATGATCAACATGGAGGTGTTCACCATTGAAACCACCTCATCTCACGTGATGATCGGACTTGGGTTGGTGAATTTGGATCATGTTACACTCGAACGGCTGGAGGGATGTCAATTTGAGTGGGAGTTCTTAGGTAATATGATTAATTGAACAAATTTATCATGAACAATAGTCTAAGTTACCTTTGCAAATTTATGTTGTAGATCAATGGCTCGCATTGTAGCTCCCTGTTTCAATACGTTCCTAGAGAAAGACTAAGTTGAAAGATATTGTAAGCAATTATGCGGACTAGGGCCATAGTCTGAGGATTGTCCTCACTGCTACACAGAAGGCTTATGTCCTTGATGCACCGCTCAGTGTGCCAACCCCTTTAGCGTCGTCTGTGGATGTTGTGAACATCTAGCAGACACGTTCTGATGACTACTTCATAGTTTAGTGCGCCATGCTTTACGGCTCAGAATCGGGGCTCCAAAGACGTTTTTGAACGCCATGGAATATATGAGATGTTCCAAGAGTTGAAATTGGTATTTCAGGCTCATGCCCGTGTTGAGAGGTATGAGACCTCTGACAAGATCTTTGCCTACAAGATGGAGGAGAATAGCTCAGCCAGTGAGCATGTGCTCAGAATGTCTAGGTGCTACAATCGCTTGAATCAAGTGGGAGTTAATCTTCCAGATAAGAAAGTGATTGACAGAGTTTTCCAGACACTATCACCAAGCTACTAGAACTTCGTGATGAACTATAACATGCAAGGGATGGAGATGATCCCGGAGCAGTTCGCAGTAGGCCGCGGAGGTAGAAATCAAGAAGGAGCATCAAGTGTTGATGGTTAACAAGACCACTAGTTTCAAGAAGGGCAAGGGTAAGAAGAGAAACTTCATGAATGGCAAGCCAGTTGCCGCTCCAGTGAAGAAACCCAAGGTTGAACCCAAACCCGAGACTAAGTGCTTCTATTGTAAGGGGAATAGTCACTGGTAGCGGAACTGCCACAAATACTTGGTAGATAAGAAGGCTGACAACTTCAACAAAAGTATATTTGATATACGTGTTATTGGTGTGTACCTTACTAGTACTCCTAGTAGCACCTAGGTATTGGATACTGGTTCAGTTCCTAATATTGGTAACTCAAAACAAAAGCTACGGGATAAACAGAGACTAGCTAAGGGCGAGGTGACGATGTGTGTTGGAAGTGTTTCCAAGGTTGATGTGATCACCATCGCACGCTCCCTCTACCTTCGGGATTAGTGTTAAACCTAGATAAATGTTATTTGGTGTCTGCGTTGAGCATGAACATGATGAGATCGTGTTTATTGTAATGCGGTTATTCATTTAAGTCAGAGAATAATGGTTATTCTGTTTACATGAATAATACCTTCTATGGTCATGCACCCAATGTGAATGGTTTATTGAATCTCGATCGTAGTGATACACATGTTCATAACATTGATGCCAAAAGATGTAGAGTTGATAATGATAATACCACTTTCTTGTGGCACTGCCACTTAGGTCATATTGGTGTAAGGAACATGAAGAAACTCCATGCTGATGGACTTTTGGAGTCACTTGATTTTGAATCACTTGACACATACGAACCATGCCTCATTGGCAAGATGACTAAGACCCCGTTTTCCAGAACAATGGAACGGGCAAGTGACTTGTTGGAAATCATACATACTGATGTGTGTGGTCCGATGAGTGTTGATGTACGCGGTGGATATCATTACTTTCTCACCTTCACTGATGACTTGAGTAGATATGGGTATATTTACTTAATGAAGCATAAGTCTGAAACATTTGAAAAGTTCAAGCAATTTCACAGTGAAGTTGAGAATCATCGTAACAAGAAGATTAAATTCCTATGATCTGATCGAGGGGGAGAATATCTGAGTTATGAGTTTGGCAATCACTTAAGACAATGTGGAATCGTTTCACAGTTGATGCCGCCTGGAACACCACAGCGTAATGGTGTGTCCGAACATCGTAATCGTACCTTATTGGATATGGTGCGTTCTATGATGTCTCTTGCTGATCTACCGCTATCGTTTTGGGGTTATGCATTAGAGACAACTACATTCACTTTAAATAGGCCACCATCTAAATCTGTTGAGACAACACCGTATGAATTATGGTTTGGCAAGAAACCTAAGTTGTCGTTTCTTAAGGTTTGGGGCTGCGACGCTTATGTGAAAAGGCTTCAGCCTGATAAGCTCGAACCCAAAGCGGACAAATGCGTCTTCATAGGATACCCAAAGGAGATGATTGGGTATACCTTCTATCTCAGATCCGAGGGCAAAGTGTTTGTCGCTAAGAACTGGTCCTTTCTCGAGAAAGAGTTTCTCTCATAAGAATTGAGTGGGAGGAAGATAGAACTTGATGAGGTTGTTGAACCTTTACTTCAACCAGAGAGTAGCGCAACACAGAAAGATGTTTCTGTGGCACCTACGTCAGTTGAAGAGGAAGCTAATGATGATGATCATGGAGCTTCGGATCAAGTTACTGTCGAACCTCGTAGGTGGACAAGGGTACGTACAACTTCTATGTGGTACAATAACCCTGTCTTAGAGGTCATGTTGTTAGACAATGGTGAACCTACGAGCTATGGAGAAGGGATGGTGGTCCCGGATTCCAACAAATGGCTAGGAGCCATGAAATCCGAGATAGGATCCATGTATGAGAACAAAGTGTGGACTTTGGTGGACTTGCCCGATGATCGGCAAGCCATTGAGAATAAATGGATCTTTAAGAAGAAGACAAACACAGATGGTAATGTCACCATTTTTGAAGCTCGACTTGTCGCAAAGAAGTTTCCGACAAGTTCAAGGAGTTGACTATGATGAGACTTTCTCACTCATAGCAATGCTAAAGTCTGTTGGAATTATGTTAGCAGTTGCTGCATTTTCAATTACGAAATCTGGCAGATGGATGTCAAAACAAAGTTTCCTTGACGATTTCCATGAGGAAAGGTTGTATGTGATGCAACCAGAAGATTTTGTCGATCCTAAGGATGCTAAAATGTATGCAAGCTCCAACGATCCTTCCATGGACTAGAGCAAGCATCTCGGAGTTGGAACATTCTGTCGGCATTTTGGGAACGGGGGTACCCAGAATTGCCTGCCTGCGGCCCACGGCGTGGCTCCATCGACGGCCTGGTACGGCCCAGCTTCAGCAACAACAACTCAAGACCCTCGCAAGGGGCCAAGCCTTGCGAGGCAGATGACACCAAGACCTCCACGAGGAGCGGCCTCCTCAGGCTGGCTCCCAAGGAGTGGAGATCTCTATGCAAACCCTCACCTCGTGAGGTTCGGGTGACGCAAGCCATGACGACCAAGGCCAGGCGGGCGCCAGCGGGCGCAGTGTACCAGTTTCCTCTTTGGTGCTAAAGGGGCAAGCGCAGGCGCGGAGTCCCGAGGAATCAGCCAAAGGTTTCCATTCCCGTGCAACAAGACCAAGACCGCCAGGACGGCAGGACAGAGGTCATCACCAAGCCCACCACGACGTCACAGCCAGAGGCTTTCGCAGGCGAAGACTACTTTTGTCAGGATAGCATGTACTAGTTGTCTCCCTTCGAATTTGGCCGTTGTGGGATCCGTTCCCGCCTTTCATTTGGGAAGAGGACCAAGGACACTATAAATAGGACTTAGCCACCACCGTAGAGAGGGATCGGACCCCCGGACGGATCATTCAGATCACCCTCGCTCCCACCAGCTCACTCGAGCACAAGAACACCTCTCCTCCTGAGGCTATTCGCCACTGTACTAGTTCATCCTCAGCCCCTCGAGGCCAATCCACCACAAAGCAGGAGTAGGGTTTTACACCGCAAGGTGGCCTCAACCTGGGTAAACTGTTGTGTCTCTTTTCCTTACAGTTCATCGATCTAGGCTGTGGGATTAGCGAGTAGGCAGACTGGGGAGGACGAGTTCTTCGCACGCACCCTAGAGTTCGAACCTCTCAAGGGTTTGTGGAACCCGAAATCCAACATTTGGCGCGCCAGGTAGGGGTGCGTCGGAGCCTCTCCCCCACCGGTCGATCCACCACCGCTTCCATGGCTGACGCTCATCGAGCTCGCGCTGAGCGCTGGGCCGCCCTCGCTGCCCGCGTCGATCAGACGGCGCCTGCGGGAGACGGCTGCCCTCGCCGTCCCCCGTCTCCAGTGGCGAACGCCGCCATTGGCCCCGCGGGGCACGAGCAGCAAGCTTCGTCGCTGCACCCTTCTGTGCGGCTGGATGGGCGCACCGCCACCCCGTCACTGACTCCGGCTGGTTCGTCGTCTCATGCTCATCGCGGGCCGACGAACGCGCATGCTGCGTTGCTCATGGCGCGCGAGCTCCTGCGCTACCGCCCCGTCGACGACCTCTACAAAGACTGGCTGGACCGCATCGCCAAGCTTGTCAGCGCCGCCGGGGACTCTCCCGCACCGCCTCGCTCGCTGCCTCACCCACCGCCTGCTGCAGGTGACGTAGCCCACGGAGCATCTCCTCCACCTCCCCGTCAAGACATCGCCCTCGGGCCAAGGCGCGAGGCCCCGTGGTGTGACCCGCCGCGCAGGGCGCCGGCGCGTGAAGAGGAAAGCTGCCAGGTGGTGCAGCGACCGCAAGAAGATGCTCGTGCACTCCCAGCACTGCCACGTCAAGACCGCGCGCCGCCTGCGGCGATGGCGCACGAGCGCCAAGACCAGGCTCCACCTCCACGACGGGCTCCCGTGACCACAACGGGTTGCCGCGCATTCACTCCGGAGCTACGCAACGTCTTCTGGCCGGGGAAGTTCAAGCCCGACTTGCCTCCGCGCTATGACGGCACCCCCAACCCTGCCGAGTTCCTGCAGCTCTACGAGCTGAGCATCGAGGCAGCCAACGGTGATGAGAAGGTTATGGCGAACTGCTTTCCCATGGCCCTCAAGGATGGTGCACGCTCGTGGCTCCTGAACCTACCTGTGGGATCGATCTCCTCCTGGGACGAAATGTGAGAGCGTTTCGTCGCCAACTTCCAGGGCACTCGTGACCGTCCACCGGCTGCGGGTGACCTGCGGCGCATCAAGCAGCAGCCAGGAGAGACCTTGCCGAAGTACATCCAGCGCTTCAACAGCGTCCGCCTCAAGATCCCCAAGGTGTCGGACGAGGCCATCATCTCGGCGTTCACTGATGGCGTCCGTGACATCAAAGATGAAGGAGGAGCTCGCCATACATGAGGACCTGTGCATGGCTCTGGAGATGTTCAACATGGCAACCAAGTGTGCGAGAGCTGAGGAAGGTCGCCTCTCTCTCCTGGAGCTCCCAGGGGCTGACCCAGAAGACAAGAAGGCCAAAGCCAAGGATGTCAAGCGCAAGGGACTGGCCGTGCTCGCGGCCGAACCAGAGATGAAGCGCGGCTGTGACCACCCAGAGTCATCCAAGGGCAGCCGCCCGTTCTGCGTCTTCCACAACGTGCACATCCACAACACCAACGACTACCAGGAGCTCAGGGCCATCCGCGACGGGCGCCTCGGTCGACGCCCCGAGCGCAGCGACCGAGGCTACGACCGCGGAGGAGGCCGAGGTGGAGGACGCTGGGATGGCCGCGACCCCCGCCAAGAATGGCGCGATCAGCCTCGTGAGGACCGCTGGCAGGGCCAGCCTCGCGAGGGCCCCTGGAGGGACCAGCCTCGTGAGGACCGTCCTCAGGGCAATGCTGGCCTTCCTCCATTGCCGCCACCACCAAGAAGGAATGACGACCACCACCAGGACGAGGGGGCTGGGGGCTTCCAGGAGCCTCGTGCCATTGCCTGCATCCTGGGTGGCGCTTAGGCCCCTGCCTCTCATCGCATCTTCAAGCAGTTTGCCCGTGAGGTGAACGTGGCCCTCCCCAAGCTCGAGGCAACGCGTCCGCTCAGGTGGTCCAAGTGCACCATCACCTTCAGCCCATCCGATCAGCTCAAGTGCGCGGCAACTGCCGGCGCTCTCCCGATGCTCTGCTCGCCTACCATCAGCAACGTGCTCGTCACCAAGACTCTCATCGATGGCGGTGCAGGGCTCAACGTTCTCTCCATCAAGACATTCGACCTACTCCAGGTGCCCTATGACCAGCTGCAGCCTACCAAGCCTTTCTCAGGAGTGACCGATGGCTCCACCACCCCGATAGGGCAGATCCGCCTCCCTGTCACCTTCGGCAAGCACGACAACTACCGCACTGAGCTCATCGGCTTCAACGTCGCCCACATTCGCCTTCCATACAATGCCATCCTTGGGTATCTGGCCCTGGCCAAGTTCATGGCGGTGATTCATCATGGTTACAATGTCCTCAAGATGCCAGGGAGTTGCGGCGTCATCACGGTCGCCTGCGAGTAGAAGGACGCGGTGTGCTCTCTCGAGCGCGCCTACCAGGCTACGGCGGTTGAGAACCCAGATGATGAAGGCGCCGTCTACCCTCCTGAGGCTGTCCCCAAGAAGAAGAAGTAGCTGCTCCGCCAAGGACCTCAGGAGAGCGGGGTGTCCAGCGGCACCACCTCAGGCCCTGCACCCACTGACGGGGCGCCTCCCTCTCTCGCATAGGAAGGCGCGCCCGGCGCCCCTCTTAGGCTGGGCTCGGGGGCTCTCCTCTAGAGGGCCTCTGACCTGGCCAACATAACGGGGGAGGCGCTCGGGCACCATGTGGAGGCGTGCTTTAGCGCGCGCTTTCGCCAGGTGCTCAGGAGTTCATCACCAAGGCAATCGAGGAGCTTCAGGAGGCAAGAGCTATGCGAGGAGACCATCGCCCACCACCCGGCGCGGCTCCTTGTCCCGGCGAGGACAGCGAGCTGCGCGTTTGCGTCAACATCCCAGGGCTCAACAGGGTCGCATCTCAGGAGCGCTTCTGGCTGTCCCGTGCTGGCCGGTGCGAGGGTCGCCCTCACAGCTATGTTCGCATGCCTTTGGGCTTGTTGAGCGTGGCTGCTACATTCCAGCGCCACATGCGGGGCGTCTTGGCGGCTCATGAGGCCAGAAGCCAGGCGATCCTGTCAGAGGAGGAGATGGATCCTCGCGAGCCCCCCGGGCCCCTAGAGCCTCCCGAGGTTCAGGGCCTGGGCGGCTCATGAGGAGCGACTTCTGCGGCACGCGTCTTCAGCTACTCCAACATCTCTTCAGCAACGGTGCCAGGTGACATTTTCTAGTTTGTTCAGTTGGGGGCGCCCCTCGGGCTGCACTATCCCCAAGCCGCGTGGGTCCGTCCCTGCGGCATGTATCATTTTGCATCTATCAGAACTAGCTCTACCTTATCTATGGGTTGATTTATGTTATCACCTGCTTACCTGGTGTTCTATCGCCTCCGCGGCCTCCCGCATTGCTGACCAGCCTCTTGCTCATCCCGCAACGGGGGCTACACATGCTGGCACGGCGCTTGTGCTTGGGTCCGTCCCTACAACACTGACAAATCTGAGAGATCGAGCTCTGGCTCGCGGCCTGCTCCACGCACGTCACCTCACTAAATCCTCAGTGCCTTCATCTTCTTGCGGAAAGACCAGCGGCAGGATAGCAAGCGCGATTATGAGTTATACTCTCCTCTCGGACTAACCCACAGGAATCCATGGAGTTTAGCCATGGGTGGCCCCGCCAGCTGTCCCTTTTTCATGCAATTCACTTGCACGTTAAAGGGGGGCTCCTGAGCATCGCGCCTCAGGAGCTCTTACTGACTCTCCAGCCCTCACCCCCTGGCCTTGACCACGGCATCACGACCTGGCATACCAGCGGCGGCTGAGCCTCGCTCGAGGGTCGGGACCCGAGGACGTAGAGCACCTAGATGAGTGGGGAGAAGGGGAGTTTGGCGTGAGCCCTACCTGGAAGCATCACTGCCAAGGCACAATCAGGCGTTGCGCAAAGGAATCACTTCAGGCCTACTAAGATAAGTCACCCATGCATATCAGAGTGAACCTCATTGTCCGATATTTTGATTCTCGCAATCTTGCTCTAGCAATGCCGCTTCCCTTTTCGGCCTCCAGGGAGCTGCTTGCACGCCAAAGGGGACCTCTTGAACATCGCGCCTCAGGAGCTCTTATCGGACCTCGGGCCGCTCACCTCCTGGCCTAATCCACGGCATCGTGACCTGGCATACCAGCGACGGCTGAAGCCTGCCTGGGGACTGGGACCTGTCGGCGTAGAGCACTAAGCTACCACAAGAACGAAAAGGGGGAACCATGCCGAATCAAGATGCGCGGCTGCAACATCATACTAGGAATAATAAACATTGGAGCAAAAGCATTACCGTTTTTTACATACCCCCACGGGGTTTGTCACAATTCCGCGCAGGGAAACAAAAGAAGGAAATGTCAAGGGACCCCGGCTGCTGGGCATCACCGACGACGCCGAGCGGACGCTGCTGCCGCGCTCCGGGCACGGCGAGAGCTCGGTGGCACGTAGCTGTCGTCACTGGACTCCGGAGAATCACTGGGCTTGGGAGAGTCGCTGGATTCCCAGGAGTCGTCGCTGCTGCTGGAGGAGCTGCCGGCAAGGCCAGAGGCGGGCTCGACGTCCGCGGCCGCGCCACACGGACTGCTTCCCCCGGGGCAGCACTCCAGACGCCGGCCCTCCTCATCGAAGACCTTGAAGAACAACGTAGAGGCGCCATCTTACTCAAAGTGGATGGCGAGGGCCCCCTCTGGACGGCAGGCGCGGGCGACCTCGCCCCATCCTTGGGTCATGAAGATGTCGCCCGGGGGGACGGTCTCGACCTCCGCCCCCGTGGCTAGGCCGCAGCACCCGGTGTGCTGCAGCCACAACTCAAGTGGCCCCCTCGGCGGCATCTCCTCAGCGAAGAACCTCGGGAGCCGGATCCACGTGCGCGGTGGCATTGCCACCCACACCATGAACTCGCGCAAGGTCCCCTCACCATGGGTTCACCGGCCTGCTGGCCGCGCAGCCTTGGTCAGTCCGCCGAGACCCCGGCCCGCGCGAGGCTGGGCATTACCGCCCTGTCCGGAGCCCTGCGCGCGGGTGTACAGAGGAAGCGGGAAGCCAGGCGGATGCCGCTCGTACCAAGGCCACATCACCTCTTGCCTTTCACCGGCGTCGTAAGGGCGGCCGAGCCTCTTTTTCGGCGGAAGTGGCCCCGGCTCCTCCCGAGGGGTTTTTCCCTTCTCCGCTGAAGAGAATCTCCTGATCGGCGCCATGGATGCTGCTGCAAGACAGCGAGGCAAAGAAGAAGAAGAAGGAGCGGGTAGCGAGAAGATGGAGATGAGTGAGGGAGGCTCTGCCCCTCCCCTCATTTATAGCCGGAGGGAGGCCAACCGCCGGCCTCCACGATCCCGCGCAATGATGGTTTTTCTCTGCATGCAGCAGTGTCTCGTCAAGTCGAACGGTTGCCGAGGCGGTGTGGGGAAGCGGAGACGCCCACATCCCATCAATTGCCATGCATCGACCAAGGCTGCAGGCGGTTAGGGACTGTAGCGCTCCGCACTTGCCCCTTGGCTTCGCCTCAAAGCCAAGTTCAGGCACGCCTTGGGCCCGGGGGCTACTGTCGGTGTTCTAGGAATGGGGGTACCCAGACTTGCCTGCCTGCGGCCCACGGTGTGGCTCCATCGACGGCCTGGTACGGCCCAGCTTCAGCAACAACAACTCAAGACCCTCACGAGGGGCCAAGCCTCGCGAGGCAGACGACACCAAGACCTCCACGAGGAGCGGCCTCCTCAGGCTGGCTCCCAAGGAGTAGAGATCTCTATGCAAACCCTCACCTCATGAGGTTCGGGTGACACAAGCCATGACAACCAAGGCCAGGCGGGCGCCAGCGGGCGCAGTGTACCAGTTTCCTCTTTGGTGCTAAAGGGGCAAGTGCAGGCGCATAGTCTTGAGGAATCAGCCAAAGGTTTCCATTCCCGTGCAACAAGACCAAGACCGCCAGGACGGCAGGACAGAGGTCATCACTGAGCCCACCACGGTGTCATAGCCAGAGGCTTTCGCAGGCGAAGACTACTTTTGTCAGGATAGCATGTACTAGTTGTCTCCCTTCGAATTTGGCCGTTGTGGGATCCCTTCCCACCTTTCATTTGGGAAGAGGACCAAGGCCACTATAAATAGAACTTAGCCATCACCGTAGAGAGGGATCGGACCCCCGGACGGATCATTCAGATCACCCTCGCTCCCACCAGCTCACTCGAGCACAAGAACACCTCTCCTCCTGAGGCTGTTCGCCACTGTACTAGTTCATCCTCAGCCCCTCGAGGCCAATCCACCACAAAGCAGGAGTAGGGTTTTACACCGCAAGGTGGCCCGAACCTGGGTAAACTGTTGTGTCTCTTTTCCTTACAGTTCGTCGAGCTAGGCTGTGAGATTAGCGAGTAGGCAGACTGGGGAGGACGAGTTCTTCGCACGCACCCCAGAGTTCAAACCTCTCAAGGGTTTGCGGAACCCGAAATCCGACACATTCGCTTTGATGAGGTGATCAAAGCGTTTGGGTTTATACAAGTTTATGGAGAAGCTTGTATTTACAAGAAAGTGAATGGGAGCACTACAACATTTCTGATAAGTAGATGTGGATGACATATTGTTGATCGGAAATGATGTAGAATTTCTGGAAAGCATAAAGGGTTGTTTGAAAGGAGTTCTTCAAAGGAAGACTTGGGTAAATCTGCTTACATATTGGGCATCAAGATCTATAGAGATAGATCAAGACGCCTGATAAGACTTTCACAGAGCACATACCTTGACATGATTTTGAAGGAGTTCAAAATGGATCAGTCAAAGAAGGAGTTCTTGCCTGAGTTGTATGGTGTGAAGTTGAGTAAGACTCAAAGCTTGACCACGGCAGAAGAAAGAGAAAGGATGAAGGTCATCCCCTATGCCTTAGCCATAGGTTCTATACGATATGCCATGCTGTGTACCGCACCTGATGTGTGCCTTGCCACGTGTCTGGCAAGGGGGTACAAGAGTGATCCAGGAGTGGATCACTGGATAGCGGTCAAAATTATCCTTAGAAAAATAAGGAAATGTTTCTCGGTTATGGAGGTGATAAAGAGTTTGGCGTAAAGGGTTACGTCAATGCAAGGTTTAACACTAATCTGGATGACTCTGAGTAGAGTTTCTCGGTTATGGAGGTGATAAAGAGTTCGCCGTAAAGGGTTACGTTGATGCAAGCTTTAACACCAATCCAGATGACTCTGAGTAGCAAACCGGATACGTATAGTGGAGCAGCCATTTGGAATAGCTTCAAGTGGAGCATGGTAGCAACTTCTACAGTATGACATAAAAATTTGCGAAGTACACGCGGATCTGAATGTTGCAAACCCGTTGACTAAAACCTCTCTCACAAGCAAAACATGATCAAACCCTAGAACTAATTGGGTGTTAATCACATGGTGATGTGAACTAGATTATTGACTCTAGTGCAAGTGGGAGACTGTTGGAAATATGCCCTAGAGGCAATAATAAATTAGTTATTATCATATTTCCCTGTTCATGATAATTGTTTATTATCCATGCTAGAATTGTATTGATCAGAAACTCAAATACATGCGTGGATACATACACAACAACATGTCCCTAGTAAGCCTCTATCGGACTAGCTTGTTGATCAAAGATGGCTATGGTTTCCTCGCCATGGACATGAGTAGTCATTTGATAACGGGATCACATCATTAGGAGAATGATGTGATGGACAAGACCCAAACTATAAACGTAGCATATGATCGTGTCAAGTTTATTGCTATCGTTTTCTGCATGTCAAGTATATGTTCCTATGACCATGAGATCATGCAATGCACAGACACCGGAGGAATACCTTGTGTGTACCAAACATCGCAACGTAACTAGGTGACTATAAAGGTGCTCTACAGGTCTCTTCGAGGCTGTTTGTTGAGTTGGCATGGATCAAGACTGGGATTTGCCACTCCGTATGACGGAGAGGTATCTCAGGGCCCACTCGGTAATACATCATCACAATGAGCTTGCAAGCAATGTGACCAATGAGTTAGTCACGGGATCTTGTATTACGAAAAGAGTAAAGAGACTTGTTGGTAATGAGATTGAACTAGGTATGGAGATACGGACGATCGAATCTCGGGCAAGTAACATACCGATAGACAAAGGGAACTGCATACGGGATTAGCTGAATCCTTGACATCAAGGTTCGACCGATAAGCTCTTCATAGAATATGTAGGAACCAATATGGGCATCCAGGTCCTGCTATTGGTTATTGACCGTAGAGGTGTCTCGGTCATGTCTACATAGTTCTCCAACCCGCAGGGTCTACACACTTAACGTTTGGTGACGATATAAGTATAGTTGAGTCATTATGGTGGTTACCGAAGGTTGTTTGGAGTCCCAGATGAGATCCCGGACGTGACAAGTAACTCCGGAATGGTCCGGAGGTGAAGATTGATATATTCGACGAAGGGTATTGGAGTCCGAAATTGTTCCAGGGGTACCGGGTGATGACCAGCATGACTGAAAGGCATTTCGGGGGGTCTCGGCAAGTGTTGGGGGGCCTCATGGGCCAAAGGGAGGGGGCAAACCAGCCCACTAAGGGGCTGTGAGCCCCCCTCATCCTTTCCCACGTGACCAGGAGAGGTGGGGCGCCCCCTTCTAGGGTTTCCCTCCACCCGGCTTGGGGGGCAAGTCACCCTAGGGGAGATCCCATCTGCCCTGGCCGCCGCCCCCCTAGGGGAAACCCTAGGGGCGCCACCCCCTCCTTCCTTCCCCTATATATAGAGAGGTAGAGAGAGGGCAGACGCACCCCCTTGAGCACATCTCCATGCCACGGCGCTGCCTCTCCTCTCCCTCGCATCCCTCTTCCTCTTCGTAGTGCTTAGCGAAGCTCTGCTGAGATTCCGCCACCACCACCGCCACCACGCCGTCGTGCTGCCGGAGGACTCGAGCTACTACTTCACCATCGCTCGCTGGATCGAGGAGGTGAAGGTGTCATCAAGCCGTACGTGTGTTGAACATGGAGGTGCCGTCCGTTCTGCACTTGGATCGGAGTTCACGGGACGGATCGTGATTGGATCGCGAAGACGTTCGACTACAACAACCGCGTTTCTTAATGCTTCCGCTTAGCGATCTACAAGGGTATGTAGATCCAATCTCTCCTCTTGTAGATGGTCATCTCCTAGATTGGATCTTGGTGAGCGTAGGAAACTTTTTGTTTCCCATGCAACGTTCCCCAACACCTGCACATCTTTCACCTCGACGTGCTGGTGATGAAAAACAAATCCAATTAAGATCTTCGGTGGCCGCTTTTGGAGTTATTCAAGAGTAAGATTCTATTTACAGTTTAACCCAAGATGCACATCATGTGGCTTCAACTAGCACTCCATTTTCTTTCATGACATGACCTGGATGCTGGATGTCCCACGTGTTGGCAAAAGGAGGAAGAACTCGACCAAATCTTCTCCACATTTAGACCGGAGGAGTAGGAAACACGGCAAACCCTGTGCCTACATCATACTATGTACTACAAGCCCACCTCACGCAGTCACGCTATCACCATATTTCTCGGCCTCCATGCGACACCTAGCTCTAGTTGATGGTATACTACTACTAGGACTAACTATTGCACTAGCATACTCCACTATTAGGTTGGCCCTATGTGATGTGGCAACTTCATATAACCGGATGCTGGCTATACTACTATGGTACTCACACTTCAAGAAGTGACTCAAAAACCATTCATAAATTGAGTTTGTGACATGCATATGCAAATGTACCATTCATTACATACAACAAGTCATCAAGACACAACGACAACGAGGATACATGTTGGATTATAGATTATTTCCAACAAAACATTCTAGTAAATACTAAAGTTTTTATCACACAACAAATAACAAGCAATGAAATGAACTTCAGCTCAACCAATCCTTGGTGTTGGAAATGCTTGATTTGAACCATAAGTAAGCCTCTGGGAAGGGGAAGCTATTGTCAATTTCGAGACCAACGCAGGACTCATCATCCAGGCTGAAGCGGCCTATATCAGGACGCATATTGTGATAGCCAGGGTAGGGAACCATAGCAATGTTCGAGGTATAGATACATTTGCTTCTCATAAACGTTAGTAACATTGTGCCAACAACAGCTGGATCGCCTTTCACCATCATTGGATAGTTTTGTCCAAGGAAGAGCGAGTTTTCTCCAAGACTATCAATACGGAACCAGGCAGAAGGTGCTAGCGCTAGCACACTAGTATCCATCCCGAATACCCTGCAACGGATGTTGGAACAGGTCCGGAGAGTGCGACCATGGGAGACAACACCTGCTTCCTTAGTAACATCAGCAGTGCCCTGTATACATACAAGAAGAGGTGATCTATCGGAATAAGTCGCCAGGCGCCACTGAGTATGTAGGTCCTGTTCGTCCTCATGCTCGAGATCATCACCATCGTCATCTCCCCCTTGGTTATAAATTTTTTCAAGCATAGGTGGTGGAATGTTCAGAGGACCTTGGAAACACAAGAAGGTTAATTAGTACGGGGATGCTAACTCGCATGCACGTGGATGAAACAATTCTAATTACGGTGGAAGACAAACGTACCGAAACAATAAGGATTCCATGTGTGCTCAACCTCAGGGCACTCTGAGATTTTTGGAAGTGGAACCCGGTGATGAGTGTACACATTCACAAGTTCCCACTCGCAGTTGTACCCAATATAAACAACCCAATCTCCATTTGCACTTGCCCAGGCCTTACCCTTAAGCGATGGCATCTTAACATCACACGTATCATTATCAAGCGGCATCAACTTGCACAAGGCGATGCTTCCGTCGTCCCCACGCCAGCAAGCAGGGTCATGGCAAAGAAGATAGGGGAGATCAAACCGCTCCTAAACCCTTGGGTTCTTTGTAATGATGTTATTTGTTGAGTCGAGAATGGTATTGAACAAACCTGCCATGCTAGCCGAGGTGATGACGTCGCACCGATCAATGAGTTCCTCCACCACGTCATCTTTCAGATCGGGGCAAGAATAACAGGGTCGTTTTCGGCCTGTTCCCTCCATAGAGAAGATGATCGAACAATGGCAGAAGGAAGGGTGAAGGCAAATGGAGGGAGGAAGAGCATGCGACAGCAGTTCCAAATCGAGAGGGAAAGGCGAAGAGGCAGTGGATGATACGTCTCCATCGTATCTACTTTTCCAAACTCATTTGCCCTTGTTTTGGACTCTAATTTGCATGATTTGAATGGAACTAACCCGGACTGACGCTGTTTTCAGCAGAATTACCATGGTGTTATTTTTGTGCAGAAATAAAAGTTCTCGGAATGACCTGAATCTTCACGGAGATCAGTTTTGGAATAAATAAAAAATATTGGCGAAAGAATCAACTGAAGGGGGCCCACACCCTGTCCACAAGAGTGGAGGGCGCGTCCACCCCCCTAGGGCGCGCCACCCGTCCTTGTGGGCCCCCTGGACCTCCACCGACCTCAACTCCAACTCCATATATTCATGTTCGGGGAGAAAAAAATAAGAGAGAAGGATTCATCACGTTTTATGATACGGAGCCGGCGCCACCTCCTGTTCTTCCTCGGGAGGGCAGATCTGGAGTCCATTCAGGGCTCCGAAGAGGGGAAATCGTCGCCGTCGTCATCGTCAACCATCCTCCATCACCAATTTCATGATGCTCACCGCCATGCGTGAGTAATCCCATCATAGGCTTGCTGGACGGTGATGGGTTGGATGAGATTTACATGTAATCGAGTTATTTTTGTTAGGGTTTGATCCCTAGTATCCACTATGTTCTAAGATTGATGTTGCTATGACTTTGCTATGCTTAATGCTTGTCACTAGGGTCCGAGTGCCATGATTTCAGATCTGAACCCTTTATGTTTCCATGAATATATTTGTGTTCTTGATCCTATCTTGCAAGTTATATTCACCTACTACGTGTTATGATCCGGCAACCCCGGAGTGACAATAGTCGGGACACTTCCCGGTGATGACCGTAGTTTGAGGAGTTCATGTATTTACTAAGTGCTAATGCTTTGGTCCGGTTCTCTATTAAAAGGAGGCATTAATATCCCTTAGTTTCCAATAGGACCCCGCTGCCACGGGAGGGTAGGACAAAAGATGTCATGCAAGTTCTTTTCCATAAGCACGTATGACTATATTCGGAATACATGCCTACATTATATCAATGAATTGGAGCTAGTTCTATGTCACCCTATGTTATAACTGTTGCATGATGAATGCAATCCGACATAATTATCCATCATTGATCCATTGCCTACGAGCTTTTCACATATTGATCTTTGCTAAGTTACTTTTCCGTTGCCACTGTTACAATTGCTACAAAACTGCTGCTGTTACTTTTGCCACCGTTACCGTTACTTCCATACTACTTTGCTACTAAATACTTTGCTGCGGATATTAAGTCTTTCAGGTGTGGTTGAACTGACAACTCAGCTGCTAATACTTGAGAATATTCTTTGGCTCCCCTTGTGTCGAACCAGTAAATTTGGGTTGAATACTCTACCCTCGAAAACTGTTGCGATCCCCTATACTTGTGGGTTATCAAGACCTTTTTTTGGCGCCGTTGCCGAGGAGCATAGCTCTATTCTCTGAGTCACTTGGGATTTTTAACTGTTGATCACTATGAGGAATTTGAAAGATACTAGAACCAAGATTTTTTCCTCTACTACGAGGGGAGGTAAGGAACTGCCATCTAGCTCTGCACTTGATTCACCTTCTGTTTTGAGTAAGCTTGCGACACCTACACCTGCTATTGATTATGATATGTCGCAAGTAATTGATGATGCCACTTCTACTATGCATGATGCTAATGATGATACTACTGCTCTGCTTGATAATACCGTGCCACTAGGTGAATTTCTTGATGAACAACTTGCTAGGGTTAGAGAAAATATTATTGAAACTGAAGATTATGATTCTCCCCCTAGATATGAATTTCTTGTTGTACCTAAGGGTTATATTATGGATGAAGAAACTGCTAGAAATTTTCTTGCTTGTAATGATAGAGAAGATCTTAAGAAATTGCTAGCTAAGCTGAAAGAAAAATCCTTGAATGCTAGAATGAAATATGATCCCAATTTTGCTACTTCACCTATCTTTGTTACTGCTAAGGATTATGAATTCTCTGTCGATCCTGAGTTAATTACTTTGGTTGAATTTGATCCCTTCTATGGTTATGAATCTAAAATAGTTGTGGCACATCGTACTAAACTGAATGATATAGCCACCCTATTTTCTCATGAGGAAAAAAATCGCTACTATTATATTCTTAAATTGTTTCCTTTCTCGTTAAAGGGTGATGCTAAGTTATGGTTTAATTCTCTTGCTCCTGGTTGTGTGCGTAGTCCCCAGGATATGATTTATTATTTCTCTCAAAAATATTTCCCTGCTCATAAGAAACAAGCTGCCTTACAGGAAATATTTAACTTTGTGCAATCTGAAGAAGAGAGTCTCCCACAAGCTTGGGGGAGGCTTCTCCAATTACTTAATGCTTTGCCTGATCATCCTCTCAAGAAAAATGAAATACTTGATATCTTTTATAATGGACTAACCGATGCTTCCAGAGACCACCTGGATAGTTGTGCTGGTTGTATTTTCAGGGAACGAACTGTTGAGCAAGCTGAATTGCTATTGAATAATATATTGAGTAATGATAATGATTGGACACTTCCTGAACCAACTCCTAAGCCAACTCCAAAGAAAAGAGGTATCCTATTTCTCAGTCCTGAAGATATGCAAGAGGCAAAGAAATCTATGAAAGAAAAAGGTATTAGAGCTGAAGATGTTAAGAATTTACCGCCTATTGAAGAAATTCACGGTCTTGATAACCCGACACAGGTAGTAGAGTTAAATTCTCTTTATAGATTTGATGAAGGTGATATTCCTCATAATAAGTCTGCTAGTCAATGCTTGGATGAGTTTGATAATTTTATTGTTAAACAAGAAAATTTCAATGCTTATGTTAGTAGACAATTGAAACATAATACTTACATGCTTGACCACTTGGGTGATTATATTAGTAGAACTATTAATGATCTTAAGCTTATTAGTAAACATGCTTTCATGGTTACAACTCAAGTAGAACAAGTACTTAAGGCACGGGATGATTTGCTTAATGAGTTGAATAGTAAGAACAATGATAATGATGTTAGAGTTATGACTAGAGGTGGTAAAATGACTCAAGAACCTTTGTATCCTGAGAGCCATCCTAAGAGAGTTGAGCAAGATTCTCAGAGAATTAATACTGATGCATCTAGTCCTAGTAATAAAAAGAAAAAGAAAATTGATAGGACTTTGCATACTTCTAGTGAACCTGTTATAGACACACCTGAGAATCCAAATGATATTTCTATTTCTGATGCTGAGACATAATCTGGTGATGAACATGAACCTAGTGATAATGTTAACGATGATGTTCATGTTGATGCTCAACCTAGTAATGATAATGATATAGAGATTGAACCTGTTGTTGATCTTGATAACCCACAATCAAAGAATCAACGTTATGATAAGAGAGACTTCATTGCTAGGAAACATGGTAGAGAAAGAGAACCATGGGTTCAGAAACCCATGCCCTTTCCTCCTAAGCCATCCAAGAAAAAGGATGATGAGGATTTTGAGCGCTTTGCTGAAATGATTAGACCTATCTTTTTGCGTATGTGTTTAACTTATATGCTTAAAATGCCTCCTTATGCTAAGTATATGAAAGATATAGTTACTAATAAAAGAAAGATACCGGAAGCTCAAATTTCCACCATGCTTGCTAATTACACTTTTAAGGGTGGAATACCAAAGAAACTTGGGGATCGAGGAGTACCAACTATACCATACTCCATTAAAATAAACTATGTTAAAACTACTTTATGTGATCTTGGAGCCGGTGTTAGTGTTATGCCTTTCTCTTTATATCGTAGACTTGAATTGAATAAGTTGACACCTACTAAAATCTCTTTACAAATGGCTGATAAATCAACTGCTATACCCATCGGTATTTGTGAGGATGTGCCTGTTGTGGTTGCAAACGTTACTATCTTAACGGACTTTGTTATTCTTGATATTCCCGAGGACGACAGTATGTCGATCATCCTTGGTAGACCCTTTTTGAATACTGCAGGGGCTGTTATTGATTGCAATAAAGGCAATGTCACTTTTCATGTTAATGGTAATGAGCATACAGTACACTTTCCAAAGAAACAACATCAAGTTCATAGTATCAATTCTATTGGAAAAATTTCAACTATTACTATCGGAGGTTTCGAATTCCCTCTCCCTACTGTCAAAAAGAAATATGATATTCTTATTGTTGGGGACATTCATATCCCCGTTGAGGTAACATAGTGTTATTCGAAAATTCTCCGGTTTCATGTCATTTGGAAGAAGTTTGTTAATAAGACTTGATCAACCTTGTTAACGGATTCCTTTTGATGGGCATGAGATGGATGAATTTAGAAGGCACAACTTTCTGTACCTACTTTTTACTTTCTGTTATTTAGAATGAATAAAGCAAAAATAGTATTTTTTGTCTGTTTTCTGAATTATCCGTGAAAAAAAATGTCCCAAAAATAAAAGTTCTCCAAATGCCCTGAAAATTTTGTATGTTTTTTTATAGAATATTTGAGAATTTCTGGCACTAAGAACACACCAGGGGGACCCACCACCTGTCCACAAGGACGGAGGGCGCGCCCTACCCCCCTAGGCGTGCCCCCCAGTCTTGTGGGTCCCACGTGGCCCCCCTTCACTTATTGCAGCACCCATCCACTTTGTCTTCCTCCAGAAAAAATCATCCCATAGCTCAAACTCGTGTTCTTGCTCATCTTGCTGCCATTTTTGATCTCTTTGTGTAAAGCCCCATTTGCAAAACTATTTTGGGGGGATTGTTCTTTGGTATGTGACTCCTCCGATGGTCCAATTAGTTTTTGTTCTAGTGCTTTATATATTGCAAATTTTTGCTGCTGTAGTGACCCTGTTCTTGAGCTTGCATGTCAAATTTATATGGTCCAAAGTAGTTTTGATGCATGATATAGCCTCTAGGCACTTGTAGGAGTAGTTGCTATCAGTTTTGTTGAGTTTGGTTCACTTTTATTTTGAGTTACTAAAAATTTCAGAAAATTTTCAGAGGAAGAAAATGATGAGGAGATTGTTGAGAGGCTCTTCGAGCCAGGGTTCGAAGGAAAAAGAAAATCAGGAGAAAGAAAAGCCCAAGTACAATCTTCCTCGTGTCGCTGAGATTCGGCCGCGTGAATGGCCATGTGATGCATTCTTGGAAGCGGCCAAAATTTATGAGGATTTCTATTATTTGGCTGAGAATGCAGGCATCACCGACTTCCTCCACGACCAGTGTGATCAGTATCTCCTACTCACTAATACTTTCGTGCAAAATTTTCATTTTCATGCTAGGAGATCACCACCCACGGTAGAGTTTCACTTATATGATGAGCATAAGGAGATGACGCTTTATGACTTTTGTGAGGTTTTACCTTATGAGGGTAGCATCGAGGAACCACGTCCTAGTGATGTGGGAGATTTTATTAGTGAAGTTATCGTAGGGGAAGGAGAAAGGTGTCGGAAGCAAGAGTAGCTAGTTTACATTATCCTATTTTACGCTACTACTCATTATTTGCTGGGAGATGTTTAATTGGTCGCGGGGAGAGTGGAGGCCTTAGTGCTCCTGACCTTGCCATTTTACGACATGCTTTACTTCGCGATAAAACTTTTAGTTTAGGCGCTATGGTTGCTAGACGATTGAGTCTCAACCGTACTAAGGGTCCTATTTTCGGAGGTATCTTCGCCTCTTGACTTGCTAGACGCTTTGAGATACCCATTAGGCATAATGAGAAAGAGGAGAAACTGCTACCCGCTATATACTTAGATTATGACAGCATGGTAGCACATAAGTTTATTCGCTATGATGAGGAAAAGAGACTCATTTATAACTTGATATTTAGCGAGGATACTTTTCAGATTATTACCTTGCCTGCACCTTCTTTGTTCGATATTCATTCAGGCAGGTACTTCATCATGCCCGCGGACATTTACGCATACTGGGAGGGGACGCTATCTCCAGTTCCTGAGCCAGAGCCATCACCCGATTCATATTAGGAGTCTATTTACCAGTGGAACCCCTTGGATCCTCCTCAGTACACCGGAGAGGGCCACTTTGATCCATGGGTTTAGACCAACTTAGGCCAAAAGCCTAAGCTTGGGGGAGTACGTATTTCTCACCGACATTACATTCATGTTCACACACTCATTCTAGTTGTCGGTGTTCATACTTTTCCATTGTATTATCCATGTTAGTCTATTTCTTTTTCCCGCTTTCTTCTTGTGTGTTTGAAAAGCCTTTGAGAAAAATAATTAGTTGTAGCTTAGTTTACTTTCCATGTTTAGTTGTAGTATTAAAGAAAACCCAAAAATATTTCTCGTTCTTCTTTTACTTGTTGGAAGCTTTCCCGTGTGGATAGTTTTTCTCGTTCTTGTTTTACTTTTTCAGAAAAACAAAAACTCCAAAAGCATTTTAGTGCGTTTCTTTGAAATTCTTTTCTTTTCTTTGGGGGTCAAAGAGAGAAGACCATGATGAAAATATTGAGTGGCTCTCATATGCATTATTGTTGATCTAACAAAGAGCCCATATTATATTGTCTTCTCCTTTGAATAAATGTTTGCAGATTCCAGCTTAGTCCAATGCACGTGCACTATTATTATTATTCACATCGTTGGTCGTGCAAGTGAAAGGCAATAATGACGATATATGATGAAATGATTGAGATGAGGAAAAGCTGGTATGAACTCGACCTATCTTGTTTTTGTAAATATGATTAGTTCATCATTCTTGATTCAGCCTATTATGAATGAAACATGTTTGCAATGACAATTAGAGATTATAGTTATTCATGCCATGCTTAATTAGCTAGGAGTTATAATGGTTTACCTTGCGTGACAACATGCTTTTAAAATGGTTGTGATGTAGTATGATAGGATGGTATCCTCCTTTGAATGATTCGAGTGGCTTGAGTTGGCACATGTTCACGCATGTAGTTGAAACAAAATCAACATAGCCTCCACGATATTTATGTTCATGGTGATTTATATCCTACTCATGCTTGCATTCAATGTTGGTTAATCACGATGCATGTTTATGACTATTGTCGGTCTCTAGTTGGTCGCTTCCCAGTCTTTTTCTAGCCTTCACTTGTACTAAGCAGGAATACTGCTTGGGCATCCACTTCCATAAACCCAAATTTATTCCATATGAGTCCACCATACCTTCCTGTATGCGGTATTTACCTGCTGTTCCAAGTAAATTTGCATGTGCCAAACTCTAAACCTTCAAATGATAATCTGTTTTTTATGCTCGAATCTCTCATGTAGCGACTGGGGGCTGTCAGTATCTTCCATGTTAGGTGGGTTATTCTCGCTATGAGTGGACTCCGCTCATCATTCATGAGAAAATGGCTGGTAATCAGGATGCCCAGTCCCATGCTCAAATCAAATCAAAATAAATTAAAACAAAACTCCCCCAGGATTGTTGCTTGTCTGGACGGTACCCGTTGTTTCGGACCAGCCGTGGAGTGTGCTTGTTGGTTGAGGGGGAGTAAAAAACTTTACCATTCTGTTTGGGAACTGCCTATAATGTATGTAGCATGGAAGATATTGAGATCTCTTGGTTGTTATGTTGACAATGAAAGCATACCGCTCAAAATTATATTCATCTTTTAAAAACTCGAGCTCTAGCACCTCTGCAAATCCTTGCTTCCCTCTGCGAAGGCCCTATCTATTTACTTTTATGTTGAGTCATCATTCTCTTATAAAAAGCACCAGTTAGAGAGCACCACTGTCATTTGTATGCTTTGCTATTAATTGATATTGAGTATGACTGTGACTAGATCTCTTTTACCATGAATTACAATGTCTAGTCAGTCCTTGATCTTCAGGGGTGCTCTGCATTTATGTTTTGCGGTCTCAGAAAGGGCTAGCGAGATACCATCTTGCTATATCATATCATGATTGTTTTGAAAAAGTGTTGTCATCCCAGATTTATTATTATTGCTTGCTAGTTGATTGTGCTATTGATATGAGTAAACGTGAGACCTAAATGTTATTGTGAATGTGGTTAGTTCATAATCTTTGCTGAAAACTTGACTGCTGGCTTTACATATTTGCAACAACAAGATCAAACAGAGTTTGTGAAAGTTTTTCTTTATCACTTTCAGTTTGTCAACTGAATTGCTTGAGGACAAGCAATGGGTTAAGCTTGGGGGAGTTGATACATCTCCATCGTATCTACTTTTCCAAACTCTTTTGCCCTTGTTTTGGACTCTAATTTGCATGATTTGAATGGAACGAACCCGGACTGACGCTGTTTTCAGCAGAATTGCCATGGTGTTATTTTTGTGTAGAAATAAAAGTTCTCGGAATGACCTGAAACTTCACGGAGATCAGTTTTGGAATAAATAAAAAATATTGGCAAAAGAATTAACTCAAAGGGGCCCACACCCTATCCACAAGGGTGGAGGACACGCCCAGCCCCCTAGGGTGCGCCACCCATCCTTGTGGGCCCCTTGGACCTCCACCGACCTCAACTCCAACTCCATATATTCTCGTTCGGGGAGAAAAAAATAAGAGAGAAGGATTCATCGCGTTTTACGATACGGAGCCGCGGCCACCTCCTGTTCTTCCTCGAGAGGGCAGATCTGGAGTCCGTTCAGGGCTGTGGAGAGGGGAAATCGTCGCCGTCGTCATCATCAACCATCCTCCATCACCAATTTAATGATGCTCACCGCCATGCGTGAGTAATCCCATCGTAGGCTTGCTGGACGGTGATGGGTTGGATGAGATTTACCATGTAATCGAGTTAGTTTTGTTAGGGTTTGATACCTAGTATCCACTATGTTCTAAGATTGATGTTGCTATGACTTTGCTATGCTTAATGCTTGTCACTAGGGCCTGAGTGCCATGATTTCAGATTTGAACCCTTTATGTTTCCATGAATATATTTGTGTTCTTGATCCTATCTTGCAAGTTATAGTCACCTACTACGTGTTATGATCCGGCAACCCAGGAGTGACAATAGTCGGGACACTTCCCGGTGATGACCGTAGTTTGAGGAGTTCATGTATTCACTAAGTGCTAATGCTTTGGTCCGGTTCTCTATTAAAAGGAGGCCTTAATATCCCTTAGTTTCCAATAGGACCCCGCTGCCATGGGAGGGTAGGACAAAAGATGTCATGCAAGTTCTTTTCCATAAGCACGTATGACTATATTCGGAATACATGCCTACATTATATTGATGAATTGGAGCTAGTTCTGTGTCACCCTATGTTATAACTGTTGCATGATGAATGTCATCCGACATAATTATCCATCATTGATCCATTGCCTATGAGCTTTTCACATATTGATCTTTACTAAGTTACTTTTCCGTTGCCACTGTTACAATTGCTACAAAACTGCTACTGTTACTTTTGCCACCGTTACCGTTACTTCCATACTACTTTGCTGCAGATATTAAGTCTTTCAGGTGTGGTTGAATTGACAACTCAGCTGCTAATACTTGAGAATATTCTTTGGCTCCCCTTATGTCGAATCAATAAATTTGGGTTGAATACTCTACCCTCAAAAACTGTTGCGATCCCCTATACTTGTGGGTTATCAGTGGATGATTGCCACAGTACATGAAGAGGCGCCCCGGCCTACATAGACGTCCGTTTGGAAATTGTACAAAAGGACTCACCGTCATCTCACTGACATGTTGGAACGGGACCACATGTCAAAGAAACATTATCGTGGGAAACCACGGCCACATATGGGGCCATGAGCCCCTTTTGGTTCGGCGGGGGGATGGGCACGTTGCACAAAGAGCGGAGAAGCATCGCGCAGCACGGCAGAGATCACACGGGCAGTCTTTACCCAGGTTCGGGCCACCGTGAGGCATAAAACCCTACTCCTGCTTTCGTGGATTGATGGTGGATAATGGTGGTGAATGTAGCACACTCGCCCGGCAAGGTCGCTCTGGGGGCGAGAGTGGCTACGCGCGTATGGATATGCGAGGGTCCAACCCTTTCTACGGTCGCCATGGGCCTCCTTTTATAGATTAAGGGGTCACCACAGTGGCAAATCAGTCTTTGCATACTGATTAGATAGCTAACAGTGCTATCATATCTAACTCTACAGGCTGACAGAGCACATTAAATGCGCCGCTCAGTGTCACATCACAGCTCGCCCGGTAGGCCCTGCCGGGCTATTTTGCCAGCTTTGCGCCTGCTCGCTTGACACATCTCAGGACGGGTGTCATATGGAGGTGTTTGCTGTAGGAAGTGGCCGCCATGTGGCAGAAAGCAGCCACTTAGTCACCTTGGAGCTCGACACCGCTTTGATTACTGACTTGCGTCGCTTGTGAGGTCGAGCGGTGGAGTGGCTTGCCTCCGCCAGCCCTGGCAGGCCTACCGGGACGATCTGGGAGCTTGCTTCCGGGGCAAAACCCAACCTTGCTAGGCTCGCCTGCCCGGCAAGGTAGGTCCTTCCCTTGGCGATGCCTCATTCCTCTGGCTCACCTTGGCCTTCTCGACTTGCACTTGGATCCTTCAAAGGAATTGATACTCCTTGTTTGGTCTGATCTTGGTCTTGCAATCTTTGTCTTTGGCCTGTGCACAGTCCGTGCAATGGACCCAGGGTCTGTTGCACCGACAGGAGCCCTCGGGCCTAGCACGGATGCGCCGCTGGGCGTCGTCGGGGTAGGCCCTAACCAGTGCACAGGCAGAAATGTAAGGGCGGCTCCACCCCTTGAGATCTTCTTTGCTTCTTCATGAACCTGAGCTCGGGTCAGTTTCCGGTTTTCCCGTGTGTCGTGCAACGCTTGGGGGAGAAACTGAACCATGATCTGTGGGCGGCCCACGCCCCATGATCACGGGGTAGGAAACTGCCATCCCACTTGCCTCCTGCCCCGGAGCGCCTCTGCCACGTGTACCGCATGCATTGCGCAGGGTAGGTGGTGGACGCGGAGGGCGTGGGAACGGGCGCCATGGAAGAAAGCCAGGCATCGCCGAGTGGTGTAGAGGGACGGCTCTGATTCCCCGAGCCGTTGGAGGCGCAAAGGGGAACCGCATTGGAGGAGCAAGGCGGTCGCCTGCTGAATGAGATGCCAGCCCCCTGCCTCATTCTTTTATAAATGGGGGCAGGAGTAGTGTGTCTGCTCACACACCTTCCTTCTCCCTTTCCTCAAAGCTTCCCTTGCTCGCCATGGTGAGGGGGCGAGGGCGTGGTAGTACTCCGGTGGTGGCGGTCGACAGTTCGCCTCCGCCATGCTCTCCGTCGATGTCTTCGTCCATGCCCTCCCGCCCCCGCCGGGCATCCTTTCCTGGAGCCCGGCAGGGTCAGGCTGGGCTTCTGCCCAGGCACTCCTCTTGCCTTCTTCACCTTCTACCGCCGTGCCTAGGAGGAGAGGGACAAGAAAAGGCATTACGGGACACTTATCTTTTTTTCAGTCTTAAATCTGTAGGCACTTGCCGAATTTTCGTTCAAATACTGTAATCTCTTGTATCCATGTTTATGTTCCGTGAGATTGGTACTTGTAGATTAGCATATTAATGAAAAAGATAAGCTTTGCCGAGTACTTGTGCATGGATGATATCCATGCAGAGGTGAGACGCCTCCATACTTTCACGTAAACAAGTAGATCCTGGTAAGCTACCTTGCCGGCACCCCATAGGACTGCTGCCGTGAGGCTGAGCCTACCGGGCGCGGAACCTATTGGGAGAGACCAGCCCCCGCCAACCCCTTTCAGCCAAAGGCCACTACGACCATCCTGACCGAAGCAGCATTCGTGCCAGTAGATGGGAGCACCTTTGTTTCTGAGGCGGAGAGGTTTTCGTATGCACAAGTTCTACTCACGGAACATGCATGGATAAGAGATGGAACTTATCTGTTCGGCTTGCCAGAGATCGCAGTATTGGCTTGTCTTCGCATCCTCTTCCTAGGACTAAGTCCACGGCAGGAGCTTGCAGTTTATGCAAATGAAGATGATGCCAGATGCAATCTACCTACATGATCATGCAACCTATCTACATGAATCATGCAATGCTTATGAAATGCTTATGCATGCATGCAACTTGTCGGGGGCCCCCAGCACTTCATTTATTTCTCTGTTGCTCAGGGTCTGCGCCTGGCTTTGTACAAGGGGTTACATGTAGCTGAGGCAAGGCCTGTAAAAAAGGGTGGCTGCCAGGCAGGTCCCGACAACCGTGCCTTACGGGTAGAACTTGCGGAGATGCTCAATATTCCATGAGATTTGCAATTGAATGCCATCTCCGGTCTCCAGACGGACTGCGCCAGGTCTGGTGACTCGTACTACCCGGTAAGGGCCTTCCCACTTTGGCGACAGCTTGTTTGTACCCTTGGCGGACTGAACGCACCTAAGGACAAGGTCACCTTCCTCAAAACACTGTGCATGAACCATGCGACTATGATAGCAACGCAGGGCTTGCTGATAGCGTGCAACACGCGTAGCAGCCCGGAGACGGTTCTCCACAAGAAGCACGGCGTCGTCACGCATGTGCTGTTCCTGCGCTACTTCATCGTAGGCAAGCACTCGAGCTGACCCATAAATGAGTTCCGTGGGGATAACTGCTTCTGCCCCATAGACTAGGGAGAAGGGAGTCTGCCCGGTAGCTCGATTTGGTGTCATTCTAAGGGACCAAAGAACCACCGACAGCTCATCGATCCACCGCCTGACACACTTCTGCAGCCTATCGAAAGTTCTCGTCTTGAGTCCTCACAACACTTCAGTGTTCGCCCTCTCAGCTTGCCCGTTGCTTCTTGGATGGGCCATAGAGGCGAACGAGATTTTGCTTCTGAGGGCATGAACATATTGCATGAAGGCGCAACTCATGAATTGGGTGCCGTTGTCAGTGATGATCCGGGCAGGAACTCCGAAGCGGCACACCAATCCTTTCAAGAACTTGATAGCTGACTTAGCAGTAACCTTTCTCATGGGCTCTACTTTCGTCCACTTTGTAAACTTGTCGATTGCAACGAACAAGAATTCAAAGCCCCCGACAGCTCGGTTTGGTGTCGTTCTGAGGGACCAAAGAACCACCGGCAGCTCATTGATCCATTGCCTGCCGTGCTTCCGCAACTTATCAAACGTTCTCGTCTTGAGTCCTCGCAGTACTTCAGCATTTGCCCTCTCAGCTTGTCCATTGTTTTTGGGATGTGCGACAGATGCAAATGAGATCTTGCTTCCGAGGGCATGAACATATTGCATGAAGGCGCAACTCGTGAACTGGGTGCCGTTGTCGGTGATGTTCCGGGCAGGGACCCCGAAGCAGCACACCAATCCTTTCAAGAACTTGATAGGTGACTGAGCAGTCACCTTTCTCATGGCATCTACTTCCGGCCACTTTGTAAACTTGTCGATTGCAACGAACAATAATTCAAAGCCCCCGACAGCTCGGGGGAAAGGGCCAAGGATATCGAGCCCCCAGACCGAAAACGGCCATGACAAAGGGATTGTCTGGAGTGCTTGGGCAGGCAGATGGATGTTTTTGGAATGGAACTAACAGGCTTCACACTTGGTGACAAGCTCAACCGCATCTTGGAGGGCTGTGGGCCAATAGAATCCTTGCCGAAATGCTTTCCCAACCAAAGCCCTTGATCCAATGTGGGAGCCGCACATGCCTTTGTGTATCTCTGCCAGCAGTTCCTTTCCTCCTTCCCGGCAAATGCACTTCAATTTCACACCATTGGGCCTTCTTCTGTATAGTGTGTCATCGACAAACTGATACATACTGGCCCTCCGGGCTACTCTTTCAGCTTCTTCTTGCTCTTCGGGAAGTTCTCTGGTTTGGAGGAAATGGACTATGTGCCTTGCCCAAGTTGGAGCCTGAGGCTCGGCAACAAGGACTAGCGGCACCTCCTCATTCGTGGGGGCGCATCCCTTGACTGCGGGGACCAGTGGCCTGGCAGGAGGGTGCAGCCCGGCAAGCGAAGGGGAGTTGTTTCCGGAAGGGTCCCTGCCAGGAGCCCTGAAAGGCTCTACCGGGAGAGGCTTACCGGAGTCCAATTTCCTCCTCTTTCGGGCCATTGTTGTCGAGGATATGGAGGGCTGAGTAAGATGGAGAACAAAAGTCCCTGGTTCCACAGGAAGCTACTGCGCAGCGCACTTTGACAGGTGATCAGCAATGCTGTTTTCCGCACGGGGTACGTGCTTTGTTTGCAACCCGTCAAAGCGCTCCTCCAATCTTCTCACTTCCTCGACGTATGCCTTCATCAATGGGCTTTGGTAATCCTTGTTGACTTGTCTCACCACCAGTTGTGAATCTCCTTGAATGATCAGCTTCTTGATTCCCAATTCAGTGGCAATTCTGAGCCCGGCAAGAAGCCCTTCATATTCTGCTGTATTGTTGGTTGCCTCCTCCCAGGAAAAGTGCATCTAGACGACGTACCTCAAGTGCTCTCCAGTGGGAGCCACGAGAAGCACGCCAACCCCTGCGCCTTGTAGGGAGAAGGCACCATCGAAATACATGATCCATTCTTGGGGCGCTTCCTTGCCGGGGATAACTGTTTCCTGTACTTCTTCATCAGGGGTTGGCGTCCATTCTGCAATAAACTCTGCCAATGCCCTGCTCTGGATTGTTGATGTGCTTTCAAACTTCAGGCCAAAGCTGGATAACTTCAATGCCCACTCCACTATCCTACCGGTGGCCTCTGGGTTTCGAAGTATCCTTTGCAACGGGAAGCGGGTGACAACCGTGATCTCATGGGCTTGGAAGTAGTGGTGCAGTTTCCATGAGGCCATGACAAGGCTAAATATCAACTTTTGCACGCCAGAATACCTGGATCTAGCCCCCTGCAACAGGGAGCTGACGAAGTATACTGGGTGCTGCACCACCTTCTTCCTTGCCGTGTCCTTGGGGTTGCTTCCGCTGCCATGCTCTTCTTTGTCCTGATCCGTATCTGGCCTTGCCGGGCCGCTCTCTTCCTCTTCCCCGGGTGGGACACTTGCTAAGGTGGCTGCTTCTTCCACTTCTCGCTGCGCTACTAGGGCCGCACTAACCACTTGATTAGTTGCTGCCAGATATAGCAGTAACGGTTCTTGTGGTTTGGGTGCGACCAAAGTAGGCACAAAAGATAAGTAAGCCTTCAAATCCTGCAGTGCTGCATCTGCTTCCGGGGTCCACTTCATGGGTCCTGCCCTCTTCAAAATCTTGAAGAACAGCAAGGCGCGCTCGGCAGACTTGGAGATGAATCTGCTAAGCGCGGCAACGCATGCTGTCAAATGCCTCACATCCTTAACCGTCTTGGGTGCCTGTATCTACTCAATAGCCTTGACCTTATCGGGGTTGGCCTCTATCCCACGGTGGGACACAAAGAAACCAAGTAGCTTGCCGGAGGGAACGCCAAACACGCACTTCTTCGGATTCAGCTTCAAGTTGATCTTGCACAGATTAGCAAATGTCTCTTCTAAATCCTGGATGAGGGTTGATCTGTCCTTGGTCTTGACCACAATATCATCCATATAGGCTTCAATGTTCCTGTGCAACTATGGTTCAGAGCCAATCTGGACTGCTCTTGCAAAAGTGGACCCGACACTCTTCAACCCGAAAGGCATGCGCACAAAGCAGTACGTGCCGCATGGGGTGATGAATGAGGTCTTTTCTTCGTCTTCCTTGGACATAAAAATCTGATGGTATCCAGAGTATGCATCTAGAAAAGAGAGCAACTCACATCCTAAAGTAGAATCCACGATCTGGTCGATGCGCAACAAGGGAAATGGGTCCTTTGGGCATGCCTTGTTCAGATCCATAAAATCTATGCAAAGCCTCCATTTTCCATTAGCCTTGCGCACAACCACTGGGTTTGCTAACCATGTTGGATGCAGTACTCCTCTGACCAAACCAGCTGCTTCAAGTTTCTTGATTTCCTCAGCAATGAACTGCTGCCATTCCAAGGCCTCCTTCCGAACCTTCTGCTTGACAGGCCGGGCATGTGGGCAGACAACAAGGTGGTGCTCGATTATCTCCCTGGGAACACTAGGGATATCAGATGGTTGCCAGGCAAACACATCGATATTCGCCCGCAGGAAGGCAACAAGTCCGCTTTCCTATTTGTCATCAAGGGTGGCGCTAATAGTGAAAGTACCATCAACGCCAGCCAGCCCTGCCGCGACCTTTTTCACTTGGGGTGGAGTAGCCTTGGATCTCTTGCTGTTGGAACTCTCTGGCGTGTCATCAATGGGCGCGTCACATTCCACAGAGGTACGCTTCCCAGATTCCTTGCCAGTGCCTCTGCTATGCTTTTCCTTGGCGGGAACTATGGCTTCCGCGACCTCTACCGCGACCGCATCCCGGTACATCTTATCCACGCAAATAATTGCGTCTTTCTTGTCCAACGGAACGGAAATGATGCCCATCGGCCCTGGCATTTTCAAGGTGTTGTAGGCATAGTGGGATGCTGCCATGAATTTGGCCAGGGCCGGGCGCCCAAGGATCCCGTTGTACGGCAGAGGGAGGTCAACCACATCAAATACAACTTTCTCAGTCCTGTAGTTCAACTCCCCTCCAAATGTCACTGGCAACGTAACCTTTCCCTTAGGACGGCTCCTGCCGGAATTGACTCCTGGAAACGTGCCTGTGGCCTTAAGTTCTTCCTCTGCTATCTGGAGTTTGCTGATAACCTTTGGGGAAATCAGATTCAACCCGGCCCCGCCGTCAACCAGCATCTTTGTGACATTGAGGTTGCGAATTGTTGGTGAGACCAACAACGGCAATCACCCTACCACAGTAATGCGGTCGGGGTGGTCATCTTCATCAAAGATGATGGGCGTGCGTGACCACTTGAGCGGCTTCCGAGAATCTACCGCTGGCTCCATGGCATTGACTTCACGCGCCCACTGTTTAAGTTGGTGGTGAGAGGAGTGCAAAGATGCCCCCCGTCAATGCACAGGGTGTCAGTGGCCTTCTGGAATTCCTGCTCGCTGGTTTCCTCTTCATTCCCTCCATCACTCTCATTACTGCAATCCTCCTTCTCTGGGCACTTGGAGGGTTTCCCTTGGTTCCGAGGAGTCTTGCCGGGGCGATTTGCTTCACCACCCCGGCCCTTCCCGCCAGCGCCATTCTGACCTTTTTCCTTATCACGCTTCTCATACTCAGCCTTCTGTCTCTTGATGAGCTGCTCAACTTGATAACACTCCTGGAGATCATGGCCCTTGGTCCGATGAATCTTACAGTATGGCCCATCACCTTTCCCAGCTTTCTCGGCAGCCGCCGCCTCCCGGCAGTCAGCGCATGCGGTAGCCTCCTTGCCGGGGCTTCAGCCTTGGCCTTCTTACCGGTACTAGGCGTGCCTGACCCCTCAACAACCATCACTATCTTATCCTTGCGCTTCTTGTTGTGCTTCTTGTTGTTCTTCTTCTTACTGATGGTTTCGTCGTCATCTTCTGAGTCGATGTCGATGCAATCTTCCTCTCCAGGAAGTTTCCTCCCCTCCTCCACCCAAGCACACTTGTCCACCAAAGTGTAGAGCTCCTTCACATTCTTGGGCAACTGAACTTTCATCTTGGAACGTATCCTGCGGTTGCGCATGTTGGATTGGAAGGTAGCTATCACGGCAGCTGGGTGGATATCTGGGATATTTCTGTGGACTCGACTGAATCTCTGCAAGTACTTCCGTAGAGTTTCTCCTTCTATCTGCCACAGAAGCAGCAAGTCACTGGGCCGCCCTGGTTCTTGATGGCCACCCGTGAAGGCACCAATGAACTCGTGGCCCAGGTCAGCCCAGGTCGAAATGGAGTTCCCCGGCAGGTGCATCAGCCAAGACCTCACATTTGACTCGAGGGCCAAAGGGAAGTAGTTGGCGAACACCTTCTCATCTCTTCCCCCGGCAGCTTGAACAGCAATGGTGTAGATGCTCAAGAACTCTACCGGGTTTAGTCTCCCATCATACTTCTCGGGTATCTCTGGCTTGAACGTGCGAGTGGATGGACAACGGACTTGCCGCAGCTCACGGGTGAAGGCAGGGCACCCAACCTCGAAAGGCAGGCACCCACCATCTCCGAGAGCGGGCTCGTCGATGTCGGGGCCATCGCACCCATTGGTCCGGCGGGGGTTGTCGCAGCGCCGCTCGTCGATGATGCGCGCGCCTTCCCTTCGCCTGCCCTCCGGGGCACGCTGTCGGCCTTGACGCGCTCGAGGATCTAACGAAGCCATCGAGATGTCATCGGGCGCTTGGTTTTGCAGCTCCCGGGCGGCTTGCCGTGGTGGGGATTGCACCGTGAGGGTGGCCCCTCCCGCAGGACCAGCCGCACGAGCCGTTGTTGCTGCCTGGGAAGGCCGTGGCGGTCCGGCCCGCTGTGATCCTTCCACCTCGGCAAAACTAATCAAACTTTGGATGGTGGCTCACCACTCATCCATCTGGTCTGCCGCCGGTGGAAATCTCAACAGCAGTTGGGCTCGCGCCATGGCCTCTGAGGTAGTGCTTGGCATAGGTGATGACGATGTAGATCGTAGCATCGCTCGGCTCCTGATGTTGCCGGTGGCGACTGTGCCACGCCCTTGCTGCTGTGAACCAGCCGTTTGGACGGCATGGTGACGCGGCGGAGGCGCCTGAGGGTCAGCGGCTCTGTTGGGCATAGTAGCTGGGTTAGCCCGCCCGGGGGGTGGCGCATGCCCTGTGGTCGCGCCCACAGCAGGGGCGGCCGAAGGGTTGCGGTTCACCCCAGAGCGAGCATCATCATTGTGGCTATGCCCGTTGGCGAGGAGAAGGGGTTCAGGCGGAATGATCCCTCCATCCGTACCTCGTGGAGCATGGCCGTCGGGATGTTGCTGATGCTGTCCTTCCCCGGTACCTCCGGTTCCTGCTTCGGTCGTGGGGGAGGTGGTGACGGTGCCGCCTGCACCGACCACATCCCCCACAACATCCACACCCTCGTGAGCCCCCGCATTCCCCGCGACATTGGCGGTCGCGGGCGGCGGAGCCTTCGAGGTGGACGGGTGATTTGTAGCTCCGGGCTTCCTCTTGGGCGCCATAGTCGATGACGCCATCGATGATGAAAATGTCGATGAAGATGACGCGCAGCGTACGCTCTCGGTTTCGCGCAAGCGCTCCCCCTACCTGGTGTGCCAAGGATGTCGTGGGAAACCACGGCCACCTATGGGGCCATGAGCCCCTTTTGGTTCGGCGGGGGGATGGGCACGTTGCACAAAGAGCGGAGAAGCGTCGTGCAGCACGACAGAGATCACACGGGCAGTCTTTACCCAGGTTCGGGCCGCTGTGAGGCGTAAAACCCTACTCCTGCTTTGGTGGATTGATGGTGGATAATGGTGGTGAATGTAGCACACTCGCCCGGCAAGGTCGCTCTGGGGGCGAGAGTGGCTATGCGCGTATGGATATGCGAGGGTCCAACCCTTTCTATGGTCGCCATGGGCCTCCTTTTATAGATTAAGGGGTCACCGCAGTGGCAAATCAGTCTTTGCATACTGATTAGATAGCTAACAGTGCTATCATATCTAACTCTACAGGCTGACGGAGCACATTAAATGCACCGCTCAGTGTCACATCACAGCTCGCCCGGCAGGCCCTGCCGGGCTGTTTTGCCAGCTTTGCGCCTGCTCGCTTGACATGTCTCAGGACGAGTGTCATATGGAGGTGTTTGCTGTAGGAAGTGGCCGCCATGTGGAAGAAAGCAGCCACTTAGTCACCTTGGAGCTCGACACCGCTTTGATTACTGACTTGCGTCGCTTGTGAGGTGGATCGTTGGAGTGGCTTGCCTCCGCCAGCCCCGGCAGGCCTGCCGGGACGATCTGGGAGCTTGCTTCCGAGGCAAAACCCAACCTTGCTAGGCTCGCCTGCCCGGCAAGGTAGGTCCTTCGCTTGGCGATGCCTCGTTCCTCTGGCTCGCCTTGGCCTTCTCGACTTGCACTTGGATCCTTCAAAGGAATTGATCCTCCTTGTTTGGTCTGATCTTGGTCTTGCAATCTTGTCTCTGGCCTGTGCACAGTCCGTGCAATGGACCCAGGGTCTGTTGCATCGACAAACATGGTGTGTCATTTCTCGTGCAAAATGCGATCTGACCGCGTTGGCCCGAGGTGCCGCATTATTTCTCGACTTTATATTTTTAATGGCGTGCCGTTCAGTTTTGAAGCACGACTAACTGGTACTGTATGCAGAGAAAATATAAACTACTCTACCACTACTCCACCTCTAGTACTAGTATAAAAAAAGATATATAGGCTGGAGCTTCAGCGCTTGCTTGCTAAGGGCTGCCCACTTGCTTCTCACACTATCACCCTCTCTCTAGATCTAAAAAAGACAGTGGTGCCCCTCTCTCTCCCTCCTCACCGGTGGTCACATATCCGCCGGGGAAGAAAAGGAGGTACATTGTACTGGTGCGCCCACTGTCCGAATGGGCCTCCCATGCTCTTATTGCCACTTTTTTGCTGTTAGTATAACGCCAGCGATAAAGTCAAGCAATGCTACTGCTAAAGTGATGCCACATTTAACTAATGCCGCACTCAGTCTAATGCCACCGATAAATTTAAGCAATGCCATTTAATGTCACTGGATTATTTCAGGGTTAGCTGTTGATTGTGGATGTATTAAAGATTTTTCAGCTAAGGCATTCTAATGCTGTTGCACAGCCAGTATACCAACGATGAAACTTGTTACTATAGATTTTTGCACTGTTAATGCCTATAGATTACATACCTCACTTTCATGAGATAAGTCAATTTTTTTGTACAGTGTCACTAAAATGCCAAGGCGCTGATGTCATTTTATTTTGGTTAAACTGCACAAAAAATTATGAAGAGAAGAGGAAAGGTCAAGAGTGGGAACCTCCTCCTCTGGCTATTTTCTTGATTCGGTTGATCAAGTTTTTATGTTTGATCGATTATCAAGATTGGGATAGCAAATTTTCAAGTCCCCTCAAGTTCTAAATGATATTTACCTTGAAGGTACATGGTTTGCAATTTTTTTATACTGTCATTAGTTAAAAATGCTAGTTACCTTCAGACTTTTGTATTTGGTTTAATGCTATTGCACAACTAGTATACCAATGCTGAAACTTGTTACCTTTACATTTTGTATAGTTAATGCTTATAGAAATCTTCCAGTGCTAGCTTATGGAAATCTGTCCAGTAAAACCATTGTACTGTACCCCGTAATAAAAAACTACTCTACTGTTGCACTAGCCACTGGATTAGTGTACATTTGTACTATTCGAATGGGGTTGCATTAGGGTATGGACATATATAAGGTGTGGCAAGCTTTCCCAGATAGGTGCTCAAGAAAACTACTACCTGTTTTTCTAAATACTAGACGTTTGGGTACTTTAAATTGAACTGTGAAAACGTCTTATATTAAGGAACAGAGGGTGTAGAGTTCACTCAAATTATGCCGGTAAAGCTAGTCACACCTTTGTTAAAATTAATGTTCATTATGTTATCGGAGGAGGTCTGCATGTTTGTCTCTAATGCCTGTCGATCACATACATGACATCATGATGTAATGGTAAGTCATTGCTTTTTGTACTATGTCACTGAATTGTCAAGGTGGTGATGGCGTTTTATTTTAGTTGAACTTCACAAAATATGCTTAAAAGAAGAGGAAAGATCAGGAATGGCTCAATCTTTCAGAAAATACTATGTTTGCCTTCATGACATCAGCCGCTGTTGCCTTATTTATTCCTTAAAAAAGGTGGTTAGAAATAGTCTTACTACCTTTTCCCATTAAGAAATTGGAATGCTTATATTTGTGAGTCTATGCTTCAACTAGTGCCACTTTTAGAGTAATCACACTTTCAATATCTGTGCAAACAGGGATGCTTGATTTTAGTGGAACTGCACAAAAAGTCCAAATGGTTCAACATTATGAGCATGTTTTCTTCCAAACTGGTATATCCAATTGGTGGCACTACGAGCTGTTCATTATGAAGGTACATGGTTTTCTACTGTCTTGCTACTCTTTTTGTACTGTCATTAGATAGTAATATTAATGGTTTGCATGTGAATTTATTGGCAGGGTGGACCTACATTGGAGGTGCAGGACATGATTCAATGATAGGATGCTCAAGTTCGGTTGTATCAATTTCACCTCTTCCATCACTAGAACATGGATATCCTTGGTCTGATGAAGAATAGGCGCCTGTACTAGCAAATCAATTCAGTACGAAATTGTCCAGGGCAAAACATGACAATATCAAATTGTCTAGTGCAAAACATGACAGATGGTAAGGGGAAACGACTAGAAGAGATGTGTTTAAACCGAAAATACAAGGTGCGGTATATGTTTACTAGCTGCTTGATATTTGTGCAGACAGATGTCTGCCCGTTGCTATTTGGCAAACAAACAAAGTGACCTCAATTTTGGTGGAACTACACAAGAGAATAGTATAGTCACTGCATGCAGTGCCATTTGAAAATAGACACAGAAAGATTGGATAGTCACTTCATGGACTGCACAAAAGTAGTACTGTACTATTTATTGGCCAACACTAGGTGCTTCATTGGTTTGGTCTGATTATACAATGGGCATCATTTTGCCTAAGTTAAAGTTTGTATTCTGAAAATAGTCTCGCTGTGTGATCAAGAGAAGACCAAATCATATTGCAGTGGATGTTCCTCCATCATGTGTGGTTCATTCTCATGGTTCCAGCTGTTGGTGAAACCACTTACGTTTGCAAGAGGAATTGTAGACTTCACAAACAAATTTGTCTTTCACTCTGTACTGAATGTTGGCCCAGAGAAGCATCCATGTCAGTAGCAAGAACATATGTTTTTTCTAGATCTTTGCTTTTGGAGCTACATATTTGTATATGATCCGTGAATCATTGAGATGCATTAACATGTTGATCTTATGTATGGGAATCGTACTAGTTGGTTGTGAATTTGGCCTACTAATGTGAACATATTACAATGCCAGGTCTGTGAGCCTCGTGTGAACATTTCGAACGGATCGGCTCTTAGTACTGTGCACAGCATGATTCTTATTTCTGTGTGCTTAGTGTTTACAAGTTACTAGCAGTTCCTTATTTCTGTTCGCTCAGTGTTTATAAGTTACTGATCGATCACTAGCTAGCCTACTAATACGCTCCTGGCAGTTTTAGTTGCGACGCTAGATCCGAAGGTGGCAGTTTTTTGAATAAAAATGCCTACCTCTGAAGAAACTGACATGCTATTCTGAAGAAAATGCCTTGCGAATCTGAAGAAACTGCCAGCAAAAACGTTCGCAAATGCCTTATCTCCCAGCGAACGTTCATCAGCTGTTGCGATCCTACATGTACACTATCCAACCAACTCGATCCTATGCGATTAACCAGCAGATCACGGACGTACCTCATCTGGATGAATTGAGCGCACTCGTTTGACCGTCATGCCGATGTGCGACCAAGCACGGATGGGACACACCACTCACGGGACGGGACGGGATGGCACAGTCATAATTTCAGTTTTTCTAGTTTTCCACGATAAGCTGACGCGTGAAGCCATGCCTGCTTATGCATTGAATTCCGATGACCTTGATGACCGTCGCGTTTCCCGCGACACGCTGGTTCACCTACCTTCCGCCTATAATTGCTGGTTCCCGGCATTCTCCGGTGGCACCATCACCCAACTCGCCCTATCCTCATAAGCCCCCACCGGCCCAACGTCACTCGCCACTTGCCCTCGCTCTCGCCATGTCCGTCATGCCCCCGCCCGTCCGCAATAGGCGACGCCGGAGGCGGTCACCACCGGAACTAGTGTTCGGTTTCTCACCGGAAGGCAGACAGAGGGAGGAGGCATTCTATCGGTCTTTAGATGGCAATGCGGAGTATGAGGACTTGTTGGAGCGTGACCGCCTGGCGGAGGAGCAGTGTATCGCCGATTTGCGCCGCCAGCAGGGCATGGAGTAGCAGCGCACCGAAGCTCTGAGTCGGGAGCAGAGCGCTCGCAACTGGGCCGACTACGTGGAGGCCAGCTCCCGGCAAATAGCCCTGGAGGCTGTCGGGCACGCACGCGTTCGCGAAGCTGAATTTTACTACCGGCTCGTCAAGTGGGTTTCCCTCTTAGAAGCCGAAGCTTCGATGGACCACGCCGGCATGGAAAGGGCCAACGCACACGAGCAACACGCCCTATCGCACCTCTGGCAATTCCGAGGCGAGGAGGAGGATGTCGGTGCCGGCGTTTAGCGTGTTCCGCACATGGCTGTCGGCATCGTCTAGTTAGCTAAGAGTAAGTTAGTACTTGTACACTACTAGAGTATTAGTGGGAGTAGATAGTTAACCTGGCTATGATGGTTGTCAACGTGGAAGTTCAGTACTCTATATCTGGATCAGACCTGTTACTTTGCTCTGAATGTTGAACTTTCCGTTTGAATGTATGGAATGGGCTGTTATTTTTTAAATGGGCTATATTTGTCCGCCACGGGTTTAGAGGCTGACTTGTGGGCCTACTAGGTTGACGCGTACACAATCAGGAGATGATTGTAAGTGGAGAGGATGACAGCAGGGACCCACCAGGGTCATGGCAGTACACAAGCAAGTGCCTACTTATTTCAAGCCAAAAAAAATGGTTCCTCCTGGGCTGCAAATCTTTCAAGACGAGGAGAGTTTCATTCGGCTTGCCCAGAAAATGGGCTATCAGTAATGAGAAATGGGATGTACATTTTTAAAACACATCAAACCGGCAATTAGTTCAATTTTTTTTCATTTCAAGATTTTAAATTCCATTGATTTTTATACATGGACAATTATGTGGATTTTTTATTGATATAAATTTAATTTTCAAATTAGTTTGAATGTGACTCGAAATTTCGGGATTAAAAATAGTGGGGACCGCACCAAAATATGCAAAATTTCGTATAATTTTTTAACCGTGTCCAGAATATGGGCTGTAATGCTAACAAAAATAATATGGGCTCCAAAAAAATCCTTAAGAATTAGCAAATGGGCTGTAAATTATTAGAAATAATGGCAGATGGGCTGTATGCTATTTTCCACACATTTGAGGCTGACTTGTGTGCCTACTATAGGGTTGACGCGTACGCTTTCCTAGAAAAAAGGTTGACGCACACGCAATGCCGTGTCAACTTAGTCAACACACAAGAGCAGTGACTGTTGGATGTCCATCCAACGGCCGTCGTGCTTCTTCAATCTCTGCTCTTCCTGCTCCAGCCGCTCAAACAAGCCCCGGCGGGACTGCCTGCTCCCTCCTCTCGCGGCTGGCTGTGCTGCCGCGCAGGCCTCACCGCCCCACCGTACTCCTATCGCTGGCCTAGCCATCCCTCTACTCACCCAGACCTCCTGTTATTCTCCGACGATGGCAACCTCACACTGCAGCTGAAGCAGTAAACCCTCGTACTCCCCTCCGCGTGGGAAACAACTGCCGAGTCTTCCCCGGCTCCTGGTCATTCCCTTCCTATGCCTCGCCGTCGTCCCCTCCTTGGTGCTCTTGACGCAGCGTGGTCAAGGAACGACTTCCATCGGAAGAGGACTATACGTGGAGAGGCTGATAGCTGGGTCCATGGCCGCAGCAAGGAAGTGCCTCCTTATTACGCGCAAAATAATGATTCCTCCACCTGACAGCGGGGACCCACCGAAAGGGCCTCTGTATTTCACGAAAAAAATATTCCCCCCGCTGACAGCTCGGACCCACTAGCTATATCTTCGAACGTAGGGAAGTGCCTCCTTATTCCGCACAAAAAAATGAATACCCCAGCTGCTAGGTGGGACCCACCATATTTGAAGGCTAACTTGTGGGCCTACTAAGTTGACGCGGACGCAGGGCTTTGTCAACTTAGTCAATATAAACGATTCTAGCTGTGGTGACCGTACGATGTCCATCCAACGGCTGTCGTGCTTCTTCAACCTCTGGTCTTCTTGCTCCAGCCGCCCAAACCATCGCGGGCCATGCCGCCTGCTCCTGCCTCCCGTGGCCGGCTGTGCTGCCGCACAGGCCTCACCGCCCCCGCCTACTCTAACCTCTGGCCAGGCCATCCCTCTACTCACCCACAACCCCTGTTAATCTGCGGCAACGACAGCCTCACACCGCAGCCGAACCAGTCAACCCTCATACTCCTCTCCGCGTGGGCATCCACTGTCGCGTCTTCCCTGGCTCCGCGTTGTCCCCTTCCTAGGCCTTGCCGTCGTCCACCATCGTGGTTCTCTCGGCGTGGCGTGGTCAAGGAACGACTTCCATTGGAAGAGGACTGTACGTGGAGAGGCTGACAGTTGGGTCCACGGCTGCAGCAAGGAAGTGCCTCCTATTACACGTAAAATAATTATTCCTCCACCAGACAGCAGGGACCCACCGGAAGGGACTCTGTAATTTGCAAAAAAAAACGTTTTCCCCCTGACAGCTGGGACCCACCAGCTACATCTTCACACGCAAGGAAGTGCGTCCATACTACGGGAAAAAATGATTCTTCCCCCTGACAGCTGGGACCCACCAGCTATATCTTCGCATGCAAGGAAGTGCGTCCTTATCCTCCCTAACAGCTGGGACCCACCCGGTCGAAGCGTACGTAGCGTTGTCCTGAACGTGTACGTACATACTGGTTGATCGGTCTCTCTGCAGCGATGAACTGTGGCCGAGTAAGGAGCGGCTCGTGTCGTAGTAGAGGTGCGGACGTAGCATGTCACGCAGTCCCGTCTATATCGTGTACACGTACGTACAGCCGCACTGCAAGAAAGTAAATACGGCTACACATGTACATACGGGTGGGGTCTCGAATGAGTACAGCGACGTCGTCCTGTTCCTCGGCAGCCAACCGGCTAGGTCGCAACAGAGAAAATAGCGTCGTGTTCATCGGGAGGCAATGGAATACGTCGTGTTCATCGGGAGCCAACCGGCTTGGATGGAACAACCGAAAGGAGGTCTGGCGTACCATAGAACAGAGGAAACGGGCCTTCTGTTCGACCCCGTATGGTCGCTGTTCATCGGGAAGGGTCTGGCATATAGCAAACGGAGGAAACAGACTTGTGTTCGAGTGCCTATGGTCAAAACGGGGTCGTGTTGATCGGGAGGGGTGTGGCGTACCGCAAAATGGAAGAAATGGACTTGTGTTGGAGTGCCTACGGTTGAAACAGGGTCCTGTTCATCCACCGTCTACTGCCTCGCTCCAGCCTCCACGGGCTACTGTTCATCCACCGTCCACCTCCTCCAGCCTACACGGGCTACTGTTCATCCAGCCTCCATCGACTGCTGTTCATAGAGCCTCCACGGGGTCCTGTTCATCCACCCCAACCGGCTAGGGTGCGGCGGCCTCCTCGGGGTCCTGTTCATCCAGCGACAACGGCCTACTACCACGGGGTCATGTTCATCCAACCCCCACCGGGAACTGTTCATCCACAGCCAACCAACCGGCTCGACTCACCACGTCTCGACTCATTCTACGTACCGCGCGCACGGTAGCAACGGTCACTGTTCATCGAGAGGCAACCCAACACTGGCTGGCTACGTCTCGCACGGGGCTCGATCGGCTTCAGTAAGCCACAACAGTGATCGATCGCTCGGTTTAGTTAGCAGCAGCAGCGAAGGAATCGCTCGGGTTCAGTCAGCAGCCAAGGGATCGATCGCTCGGGTTCAGTTAACAGCCAAGGGATCGATCGCTCGGGTTCAGTAACGTGCGATCGCTAGGGTTTAGTTAGCCAATACCTCGCACACATGCGCGTACATGAGAGAAACACGCAAACCTCCGTGCATCGCTCGGCCCCGACGACCCACCGTAACCGGGAACTCCCCGATATTTTCCTCGCCCTCGCTTCTACCACGATTTTTTCTGTCATGGACGGCCCAAAGAATGTCATGTAGCTGCGTCTCCGGCCCGCCCAGGACGAAAAGCCCATTTTCTGTCATGATTTTTTATCATAGAAGTAGGAGCCCACCACATCTATGATGGTACGTGCTTTTATCACAATTATCGTCATAGAAGTGTCATAAGCATGACAGAAAAAAATATCATTCGGCCCAAAATGTCACGGATGTGTCTTTTTTTTGTAGTGACCACTATGAATGACTACATTTGGTTGTTGTTAAGCATGTTGTAGTTAACATGCCTTTCCATTTTTATTTTACAATAACCAGTGTACTTAGACCGGCACAATACCAGTTTGAATGACTATATTTGCGTGTTGTTAAATGTTAGGCCTATTGCAGTTAACACACCTTTCCACTTCTTGTTTTGCTTAACTAGCATGCTTAAACCTGCACACTGAAGCTATCGTTTGGAGATTATTTTGTCTGCCATGGATATATTTGGTTGATGTTTAGCCTGTTGTGCTTAACATGCCTCTTGATGTACTTACACATGACAATTTTGGGAACGACTGCTTGTTTTCCATCGAGGTTAGTTTCATCCCATGGCTTATATATACTCACTGTTCAGGATATCGGTAGCTGGTACCATATAGGCCGGGATCTGATAAAGGACTAATCGGTGAATTAGACTTTTAACTGAATATATCTGTAACCATTTATCGGTAGGTTAACTAGGGCCATACCTAATATATCTGAGGCTACATAGCAACATGCACTGTACTGAATGTCTAAATATGCAATCCTAGGCTGCATAGCAACAAGGAAGAGTGTTGCCTTAATGTTCTGATGATGTCTAGATATACATAGAAGAGCAGCAGCAGCAGCAGCAGCAGCAGCAACAACAACAACAACAACAACAACAACAACAACAACAACAACAACAACAACAACAACAACAACAACAACACAGCAGCAGTTAATCAGCTGACAATTTGTAAAAACGCAATAAACTCCCTCCGACCCATAATATAAGATGTTAATTCATCCAATATGTGAGTATATTGGATGTTATAAGATATTATGTCATGGGACGGAGGGAGCGTTGTACTACATCATTATGCAATTGCTGTTTAGCTTCTAATATTATGGGGCAATGAGATATTGATGAACCAGCATCAAGTGAGGAAGCTGATAAAGATTGTTAGTAAAATGGGTCAAAAGATGGCAATTAAACTATTTGTTTACACTTTATCCAAGACAACATCGAACCGCAGGATGGTAAGTAAGAACTCTGCAGCCTTCTTTTTACTGCCCATAATGAGTTGTGTTAGATGACAATGTCTGAATCTTTTTCCTTTGCAGTGGTTCCCAAAGCAGTTTACTCAAGATTACCTCTCAAACTACATGATTGGTAGGCATGCAAAGGTTAAAGTATTTCTATCAGAACACGATGACTATCTAGATGTGTTCATGAAGACAGTGAAGGATGGGCAGTCGGCCATCACAAGGGGTTGGACTAGAGTCGTGCGTGCCTTCTGCATGGAGGAGGGCACAATATGGGCATTCCGCTTCACCTTGTTCAGCAACCAGAATGTATTCCACCTCTTTCTTTACCATCTTTAATAGTACAAGTATACAACTGTGGTTCATCATTCTTTATTTGGTGCTTATGTAAATCTTGAACATATGTACCTGTGAATCGAATAATGCATAGGTTGTTTGAACCTGATGGATATGAATAAAGCTATATCATACTTTCAAATTCAAATCCGGTACAATTTTAAATAGAAGCAATTAAATTACGGTGAAATTACGCTCTACAGGTCGTTACAGCGCACACGGTCGGTAAAACACAAACGTTTGTGATATACACCATAATCCGACACGGTTCACAGAGAGGAAATGTGTGCGATCATGCACACAATTGCCGTTTGCAAAGCGTGTGTGATGTCAGACAATATCACAAACGGAGCGGGAAAACTAAACGTTTGTGATAGTTGCCTTATCATACATGATTTGCAATCATGAACTGTTTCTGATGTGGTACGCATCATAAGTGTTGCACCACAGAATAGTGTGTGTGATACTTATCATGTACGATGATGTTACGACTGTCCCACGTTTCATAATCCTATCCGACACTCGTACGATGAATAGCTAATCTTCTTAATTAGTTATCGCATACGGTTCGTGAAAAGTGAATGTGTGTGATTGTATGCTTATCATACACGTTCTATAATCGTGAACTATTTGTGATGGGTCGCGCATCATAAACGTAGCACAATACCGACTGCGATGGCAATGCGAGCACAAATGAGTAGCAAGGATGAAGCGTTTGGGATATTCGAGATATCAGAAACAGTTTTATAGGGACAACTGTATGCACCAAGGCTCCCTATCCCCGACGGTTTCTGGGTCGTGTGGGAAGGACCCCCTATCACAGTCACTCACTTGGCGACGGTTCAAAATGCCGTCGAGGAAAGGGGTTAAAAACTGTGTGTATAGCACCTCGCTGTACTAGTGTACGTGCATGCTTCGAGAATCACAAACATTAATATCGATATTTTTGCTAAACTACAATCTTACACTAGTACACCCACATATTACCATCTTAATATCGCAAAACTATTGCAGAGAATCAAACATATCATATTCAATGATCTACAAGTTTTATGTAGGATTTTATGACTAACCATGTGAATGACCAATTCCTGTTGACTCTCTAAATAGATATAAGTGAAGCATGAGAGTTTAATTCTTTCTACAAAAGAACATGCTCTAATAAATATAGGTGAAGCAAAAGAGCATTCTACAAATAACAATTTTCTAAATGTAGAGAAACGAGCATCCAAACTTCAAATGATATAAGTGAAACACATTAAGCATTCTATAAAGCCATACTCAAAAGATATAAGTGAAGTGCAAAGAGCATTCTATAAATCAACTAAGGACTATCTCATACCAGAATGGTGCATAAAAGAAAAGGAAAAAAATAAACATAAAAGACACTCCAAGAATTTACGCATATCTTGTGAACAAAACAAGAACCAAGACATACCAATAATTATCGAAGAAGGAAGATGGGATGCCTTCCGGGGCATCCCCGAGCTTAGACGCTTGAGTCTCCTTGAATATTTACTTGGAGTGCCTTGGGAATCCCCAAGCCTGAACTCTTGCCTCTCCTTATTCTTATCATATCAATGTCTCCTCGGCCTTCAAACACTTCATCCACACAAAACTTAACCAAACTTTTATTAGAAGGGTTAGTACATATAACATTAAATCCCATAATGTCCTGCTGTAACAATATTGTATAATTATAATCCAAACAATACCTACTGTATTCTAACACAATTCTAATGCTCCCACATCAATGGGGCTTGGAAAAATTGCAAACACAAGCAGATAAACAAACTATAACAGCAATCTGTGAAAACATGACAGTCTGTAAAGATGCATATGAAACATATAATTCTGTAACTCCAAAAATTCTGAAAAAATAGGGCGTGATAAAAAATTATAGAAATACTGTGTAAAAATTTCAAATTTTTTCTACGTTCCAGTAAATTATCAAAATTCAAACACTATAGCAAAAGTTTCTATAAACAAGCAATTTAAACACCCTAAAGGTAAATCTTGACACATTATTTTTATAATACAATGGATTTGTACAAGGGGATAAATTTTTTTTTTGAAAATTTTCTGTAATCAAGATTCACAAAGTTTCCATGGGCATGAACAAAGTTTAAGGACGTCCCCCACTTCAACGGTGTTCATCTTTCTCACTTTCACTTTTCTTTTTGAAAAAGTTTTAGGTTCCCTCTATTTTTTTTATTTTTAATTTTGAAAGCACAAAACAGAATAAAATGACTCTCTAAAAGTTCCGGCTTGTCCCCCGGGCAACGCTTTCTTTAAAGCCATTAAGCTAGGCATATAGTGCTTAAGTAATCGATCCACCCAAATCACAAGGTATATCAAAGCCAATTTTAATTAACAATAATTTGTAATTTACTAGTGAGCACAAAGCAACATACATCATGTAAAAACGGAGTCTAACTCTCTTCCTATGCAGCGACATATCATAAAAAAATTCATGCACATAAAGTAAAGGCCAATTCATAGTATAAACAGTTTCTTGCAGTTTTATCGTATTGGAAACATAGAGAGGTGGAAATGTAGTTCCTCTCTCATAATAATTGCAAGTAGGAGTAGCAAGCACATGCATATTATATCCATCAAAATCATCATGTGCAATACTAAAATGCAACCCATCAATACAATCCTTAATAAGCGCAAACTTCTCCGATATAGTGTAGTTAGGAGAATTTCATGTTTAACATAAGGAACTATGGCAAGTTCATCTCCATAAGCATCATTCATATTGGCATCATGGCCACAAGCATAGCAAGCATCAAGTTAATCAAAAAGGGATATTTCAAATGAATCCAAGGGATCATAACATTCATCCTTCGGTAAGCACGAAGGGAAATTAAACAATGTATGAGTTGAAGAGTTACTCTCATTAGAAGGTGGGCATGGGTAGCTAATCGGGTCTTCCTCCTTTTATTCTTCGCTCTCCTCCTCATCTTTTTCATCTAATGACCTCACAATTTCATCAATTTCTTCTTCCATAGATTCCTGCAAAAATATTAGTCTCCTGGACAGCGGAGACTTTCTCAATAAATTCATCAATATCGACATTGTATTTATAATTATCACATCAATATTTAAGTATAACATAAATTTAGATCTATAGAGAGCATCATCAAAATCTTCATACTTTTCAAACAAAGATTCAATTTCATAAGCACCCTTAAAAGCGAGAAATTCTTCCATTCGTTCCACATCATAATAATCATATATACCATTAGCATAAGAATCCAAAGTTTCATTACCATTAAATTCACATTTAAAGGGGAGGTGTGGAGCCTCCATCTCAGAGCAACAAGTATAGTCATCCATTAAGCACAAATTCCAAGCATACCAACGCAACATTTTAATTTGATCCTATAAGTGTTTCCCTTGTTGAGACAAGTGATAATCCCCAAAGTAATCCAGGTGATCCAAAGTATCTCCCATTATCAAGTTGAATGGGGATTTATCAGGATTATCAAATTAGTATTTAATGTTTTCTACTTAACCAGCATCAAGGGTTTTAGGAGGTTCCCCATCTCCATGAGTAGCAAGTACAACTAATTTTTTGGTATTTCGTGTTCCATATCCATAACTAAAGATACAAAACAACTTAGAACAGAAAATAAAAACTACTTAGTGATAAAGCAAACAAGCACACACGAGAATATTCACCCCACACTATTGCTCCCTGGCAATGGCGCCAGAAAAATGTCTTGATAACCCACAAGTATAGGGGATCAATTGTAGCCTTTTTTGATAAGTAAGAGTGTCGAACCCAACAAGGAGCTAAAGGTAGAATTAATATTCCCTTCAAGTTCTATCGACCACCCATACAACTCAACGCACACTTAACGCTCGCTTTTTCTAGAACAAAGATAAAAGTAATTTGTAGGTGTAATAGGATAAGTTTGCAAGAATAAAACTAGAAGTACTTAGCTAGATAATAAAAGTAGTTTGTTTTAGTAGAGAGCTTTCTGTAACACAAAAAGAAAGATTGTCCATAGGCAATTGAATATAACACGATAGATACTTATCATATGCAATGAGGGAGAGGCATATGCTAACACACTTTCCGTACTTGGATCGTATGCACTTATGATTGGAACTCTAGCAAGCATCCGCAACTACTAAAGATCATTAAGGTAAAACCCAATCATAACATTAAGTAACAAGTCCTCTTTACTCCCATACGCAACAACCCCCTTACTCGGGTATTAGCTTCTGTCACTCTCGCCAACCACAATAAGATAATCATGAACGTATTGAAAAACCCTACAACGGGAACCCCACATGCTTGCGCGACACGGAGGGCACCATAGGACACCACCAATTTAACATACAACTCATATCAATCACACCACACCACAATTAACTCGTAGGACAAAAAGAATCTACTCAAACATCATAGGATTGCCACACATCATTGGATAATAATATATAGCATTAAGCACCATGTTTAAGTAGAGATTACAGCGGGGAGAAGATGTGTTACACCACTGCAAAGAGGGAGAGAGAGTTGGTGATGACGGCGGTGAAATTTTTGTTGTAGATCACTATCATGATGGTTCCCTCGGCGGCGCTCTGATAACCCACAAGTATAGGGGATCGCAACAGTTTTCGAGGGTAGAGTATTCAACCCAAATTTATAGATTCGACACAAGGGGAGCCAAAGAATATTTGCAAGTATTAGCAGCTGAGTTGTCAATTCAACCACACCTGGAGATTAATTATCTGCAGCAATATGATCAGTAGCAAAGTGATACGATAGTTTTGTTAGTAGTAGTAGTAACAGTAGCGGTAACAGTGATAGCAATGATTTTGTAGCAAGTACAACAGTAGCAATAACAATAGTAACTTAGCAAGAACAATATGTGGAAAATTCGTAGGCATTGGATCGGTGAATTCGTTGGATGATATTCATCATATATCAGTCATAACCTAGGGCGGTACAAAACTAGCTCCAGTTCATAAATATATGTAGGCATGTATTCCGTAAATAGTCATACATGCTTATGGAAAGAACTTGCATGACATCTTTTGTCCTACCCTCCCGTGGCAGCGGGGTCCATAAGGAAACTAAGGGATATTAAGGCCTCCTTTTAATAGAGAACCGGAACAAAGCACTAACACATAGTGAATACATGAACTCCTCAAACTACGGTCATCACCGGAAAGTAACCCGAATACTGTCACTCCGGGGTTTACGGATTATAACACGTAATAGGTGACTATAACTGTGACACCCCAAGACCGAGACCTGGATTAATTTTTGTCATATGTCCTTGCTAACATGGTTGTGGTGTTTGTTTTAACTTATTGTTGCATCATGCATCATATTCATCCTTGTTTTGCATTGTTACTTTTATTGATTGCATGCCATGATCATGTTGAGTGCCATTGTCATATTTTGCTTCTTGCATCATGTTCATCATTGATTATATTGCATTTTTCCATCCTTGTTGTTGCCATGTTCATCTTTCTTGTTATATGCTTCATGATTTTGATGTGCCTCTTGTCATTTTATTGCATTGCATCATGTTCAGCATGTGGGTGGCATTCCTCATGTTGATGTGTTGGTTGTGTGATCTCCATCTTCCCCTCCTCCTCCTATGGTTGTTTGCCTCTTCATCTTTTCTCCAAGGCCCTTCTCCAAATGCAAACCATTTCACTTCTTCCTTCTTTCAAATTTCACCCATTATTGCAAGTGACATTTTTCCTACCTCAAATAATGTTCACCTTTTCCCTTTAAGTCCTACACCTTGCCTTCAACCTCTCTATAAAGTTTCATCTCATTTGGACTTGTTTTGGTCGGGTTCAAAAATGCATCAAGTTTGAACTTAAATTCAAACTTGGTATATTTTTCAATCCCTAAAATGCCCAAAGCAATTTATTCAAATAGTGCATAAATCCAGGATCTCAGATATATCTTTATCTCATCCTACTTCTTTGCCAAACTCTCTGTGCTTTTCTCTTTGTTTTTTTCTGTCTGAAGAAATAAGAAAGAGGAAAGTAATAGGAGAGAGAGAGAGAGAGAAAGCCCACCTGCCGCTTACCTGTTCACTTTCGGCCCATCGAGCCCACCAGCACCAGCACCCATGTTCTTCTTCTCCTTTCATGTACGGCAGGGCATCCACCGGAGCCACGTAGGCCAGCCCCTTGATTTGACGGCCGGAGGAGCGCCCTAGCTCCTTTAAAACCAGCCCTAGGGTTCGGCCTAGCCATCCTTGCCCAGCTCCGTCCTTCTCCCCGCTTTGCCGCCGCCCAGGTGAGTTTCCCCACACAACGCCGTCGCCATGGCCGAGCCCAACTTGAGCTCGAGCTCGGGTTAATTCTACCGTCTCCATCCATCTTCTTCCTTGGGAGCGTCGCGATCCCTGTCATCGTCTTCCTCATCCTTGCACGCGACCACAAGGACTCCAAGGCCTCCTCCTTGAAGTCTTCCTCCCCAGCTTCCTCTGCTTCACGGACCCGAGCACCACCGCCTCGACCAGCGCGTCTTCTCGCCGTCCCCAGGCACCGCCGACCTGGTTCAACTCCATCAGCATCCCCTCGGTGAGTAGTCGCTCCTCCCAGCCCCTCTTTGGTTTGAGTTTCGTCGCCGTAGCCGTCGATCCCGTGGCGTTCGAGCCGCTGTTGCCGTGCTATCGCCATGGCCATTTTGAAGCCGAGGCTTTGTTTTCCGCGCACCTGCACACCTTGCTGTCGCCCTTGCTGCACTTGCACACCTCGCCAGACGCTGCCTCTATCCGCACACACAGCCGCATGCCCGCTGCTTGCCCCATTTCTCACCCCGTACACGCCAAGCTGCTGTCGTCGCTCCGTGCCGCGCCCGAGTCAAGCGAGGGCTCAAGCTCGAGTCGCTGCACGCGCACATCCCGTAGCTACACTGTCACCTTTTTCCTCACACCCGCCAACACCTACCAGCCGCTGGCACCGCCACGTTTGCTCGCTACCAACGCTGGCGAGATTCCCGTGCTTCCATGGCTGAAGCTTAGCGTTTTGGTTCACATTCTTATTTCGTGGCATGCACTGCACGTACACCCTCACTTCCACACCTGCACGCGAGCACCCCGCGCGGCCCCAAGGCACCCCAGGCGAGCACCTGCTGCTCGTTGTTGAGCTCCGTCGTGAGCACAGCCAAGGCCGGCCCTTTGTTTCTGTTGTTTGGTCAGGTTCGCTCGAGCTATTGGTTCAGATAGTGCTCTTCTGTTATTTGTACACAAATCAGTTCAGCTCCTCCTGGTTAGCCCAGCTTGTTGGCACCTAGGCGACTAGGGTTCAAACCCCCCACAGCTGCATCCTTTTTCTGCAATTTTTGCATCTTCAGAGGATCAACTCATGTTTCATTTGAGGCCAAGCCCAATCGTGTCACCAACACCACACCTAGCCTGGTGGCTAGCGCCACATCTTTCACCCAAGAGATCCTACGATCAAATCCTAGTCTGGGCAATTATTTGGCTCTTTTGTTTTGTCATCCCCTTGAGTATGACAGCTTGGACCTAGCGCCCCTGTTGACCTTTCCACTTTGACTCGGTTGACCACCCTCCTAGCCCCACTTGTCATCCTCTTGCTTTTGTCTTTTCTTTTTGCATACAAAACTACACAGATTTCAGCATAGTGTTGCATTTTGTAATTTTCATATAGAATTAACCGTGCATCGGATTAAAATGATTTCTATATGTAAAATGTTTAGAATTTCATATAGTTTCATAATATTCAACTTTCATCCATGTTAAAAATGTTTAAACTTGCTGTTTGATTAATTTTGCATAAATAACATGCTAAAATGGTTTAATTCATAACTAATTAACCGTAGCTTCGAATTAAATAAACTTTATATGTAAATGGGGCAGAAAAATGTATAGATTAATATGGTGCACTTATTTGTGCATGTTTAACAACTTTAAATATGGTTTAGGGCAGAACAGTACCAAATTCGAAAATTGCATATGGAGATTTTCCAGAATTGTTATTTGTGTTTCCGGCCTCATTTAAACTTGCCTAAATAGGTAGTTTGCATATGCTTCATCTCTTGCCATGAGTAACAACATTTAACAGGACATGCATCATACTTGATTGTGCATCATGCCATGGTTATGATATGTTTGTTTACCATGTTGTTTGCTTCTTTCCGGTGTTGCTTCTTCTTGATAGTTCCGTTAACGTTGCGATTGTGAGGATCCGTTCGACTACGTTGGTTCGTCTACTTCATGGACTCGATCTTCTTCTGAGCGGGATTTCAGGCAAGATGACCATTACCTTGGATATCACTACTATCTTTGCTTGCTAGTTGTCTCGTTGCTATCGCTATGTCACGCTTCCTACCACATACATGTCAGCCTCCCATATGCCATGATACAACCTCTAACCACCCTTACCCAGCAAACCGTTGTTTGGCTATGTTACCGCTTTGCTCAGCCCCTCTTATAGCGTTGCTAGTTGCAGGTGTAGGTTGTTCCATGTTGGGACATGGATATTATGGGATATCACAATATCTATTATTTAATTAATGCATCTATATACTTGGTTTTGGGTGGAAGGCTCGGCCTTTTTCCTGGTGTTTTGTTCCACTCATGCCGCCCTAGTTTCCATAATGCTGGTGTTATGATCCTTGATTATCATTCCTAACACGCTTAGGGGAATGGGACCCTCTTGACAGTTCGCTTTGAATAACCGCTTCCAACAAGGCCCAACCTTGGTTTTAACATTTGCCAACATAATAATATTGAACTTAATAATTAATTTGCATAGGGCGTCATGAACCCGAGGATTCTTTATTCCACATAATACAGGGGGGCCAGTGCTGATGGTGCTGGTCCAAAACTAGAGCACCGTGCGGGGCCGCCCCTTGGCAACTTGGGGTCTTTTGGTACCTGTACGCTTAGCTTATCCGTCGTGGCCCAAATATGAGATACGCGCGGCTCCTATCGGGGTGTTGGCACATCGGGTGGTCTTGCTGGACTTGTGTTACCATTGTTGAAATGTCTTGTGCACCGGGATTCCGAGGATACTTCGGGCTGACTCGAGGTTGATCGGGTTTTCTTGAGGTTGAGGTATTTCCAACGCAGCTTGTGTAGGCTTGTGATGGGCCAGGTTGGAACACCCTTGCAGGGTTAAATCTTACACGAAGCCGTGCCCGTGGTTATGTGGTAGATTGGATATTTATAACCTTCAGTTGTAGTGAACTTGACACCAGATCTGAAATAAAAGACACCAACCGCGTGCGTAATCGTGACCATCTCTTTTCGAGTGAGTTCGAGAAGAGAACACAGTGGGGTTATGATTGAATCATAAGTAGTTCAGGATCACTTATTGATCATTACTAGTTTGCGACCGTTATGCGTAGTAACTCTTCTTACTCTTGTACTCATAAGTTAGCCACCATACAATGCTTAGTGCTTGCTGCAACCTCACCACTTATCTATTCCATACCCATTAAGCTTTGCTAGTCTTGATACCCATGGTAATGGTATTGCTGAGTCCTCGTGGCTCACAGATTACTACAACAACAGATGCAGGTACTGGTAACACGATGACATGACATGAGAGTGATGCTTGCTTGTTTTGGAGTTCTTCTTCTTCTTCTTCTTCTTCTTCTTCTTCTTCGATCGAGGAATAGGTTCCTGGTCGGCAACCTAGGCTAGCAGGGTGGATGTTGTGTTTTGTTTTTCATTTGATTTCATCCATATTCGGATGCTGCTCTTCTGTACGATGATTGATGTATTCATGTGGCAGTTGTATGCCTTTGTATGTATCCCCAAGTGTGTTGTATATGGTACGATGTAATGATAACCACCTTGCAAAGCGTCTTCAATATGCGGCTCTATCCTTGGTGGGACCTTCGAGTTCCTCTCGGATAGGATCGCATATTGGGCGTGACATAACTTGCAGGATCGGATTAGAACATAGATATAATGGTGATAACATAAATGGTTCAGATCTGAAATCATGGCACCCGGGCCCAAAGTGACAAGCATTAAGCATGTCAAACTCATAGCAACATCAATCTCAGAACATAGTGGATACTAGGGATCAAGCCCTAACAAAACTAACTCGATTACATGATGAATCTCATCCAACTCCTCACCGACCAGCGAGCCTACAAAGGAATAACTCACTCCCGGTGGGGAGCATCATGGAATTGGCGATGGAGAAGGGTTGGTGATGATGAAGATCGAAGAACCCCCTCTCCGGAGCCCCAAACGGACTCCAGATCTGGCCTCCCGATGAAGAACAGGAGGTGGCGGCGGCTCTGTCTCATGAAATGCGATAATTCTTTCTCCCTGATTTTTTTCTCGGAAAATGTGATTTTATAGCGTCGGAGATAGGGTCTGCGGGGCCACCAGGTGGGCACAACCCACCTGGGCGCGCCAGGAGGGGGGCGCGCCCTGGTGGGTTGTGCTCCCCCAGGGACCCCTCTCCGGTGGTTCTTGGCTCTAGTATTTTTCTTTTATTGTATAAAAATTCTCCAAAAAGTTTCGTTCCATTCCGAAAACTTTTATTTCTGCACAAAAACAACACCATGGTAGTTCTGCTAAAAACAACGTCAGTCCGGGTTAGTTTCATTCAAATCATGCAAATTAGAGTCCAAAACAAGAGCAAAAGCTTTAGGAAAAGTAGATACGACGGAGACGTATCAACTCCCCCAAGCTTAAACCTTTGCTTGTCCTCAAGCAATTCAGTTGACAAACTGAAAGTGAAAAAGAAAAACTTTTACGAACTCTTTTGTTCTTATTTACATAAATAAGCTTAAGTAGCACCCAGGTTTTCAGCAAAAATTATAACTAACCATGTCAACAATAACTCTTAAAAACTATATTAACTCATATCAATAACATAAGCAACTAGAGAGCAATAATAAAATATCTCAAGTGACAACACTTGTCAAAACAACCATGATATAATATGACAACAGTGGTATCTCACTAGCCCTTTCTGAGACCGCAAAACATAAATGCAAAGCACCTCCAAAGTTCAAGCAGTGACTAAACATTGTAAATCATGGTAGAAAAGATCCAGTCATGATGCATTCAACATTAACTATACACAATGCATGAGGATGACAATAGTGCTGTTAGATCTGGCGCTTGTTTGAGAAGGTGATGACTCTACATAAAAGTAAATAAATAGTCCCTTCGCAGAGGGAAGCAGGGATTTGCAGAGGTGCCAGAGGTCGAAGCTTAAATCAGAGATAAATGAAATTTTGGGAAATGCACCCTTCCTATTTACTTCACGACCAAAAGTTATCAATATCTTCCATGCTAAACACATTAGTGACGGTTCCCAAGCGATAAAATTAAAGGTTTACTCCCCCTCAACCAAAAAACACACTCCACGGCTAGCCGAATCCTCGGGTACCTTCCATACCAACATCAGTCCTGGGGAGTTTTGTTTAATTATTTGCAATTTTTTATTTCGGGACTGGGAATCCCTTTTACCGCCCCTCTCGTGCAAGGATGAGTGAATAAACACTCATCATGAGAATAACCTACTTAGCATGGAAGATACTGACTACCCCCTGTCACTCTATAAACAATCCAGGCACACAAAAAATAGATGTTCATTTGAAGTTTTTGAGGTGGCACATGCAAATTTACTTAGAACGGCAGGGTAATACCGCATATAGGTAGGTATATGGTGGACTCATCTGGAATAACTTGGGTTTTAGGATTTTGATGCACAAGCAGCATTTCCGCTTAGCACATGCGAAGGCTAGCAAATAGGTTGAGAAGCGGCCAGCTAGAGAGCGAAAACGGTCATGAACATGCATTATGCATAATAAACATTGAATACTAGCATGAGTAGGATATGAACACCATGAACATAAATAGCATAGAGGCTATCACTACCGCAGGATGCTGCTAACGCGACACTACAATCAGAGACCCTTCGACGAAACTGTGTGTGATGCATTAATCGCAAACGGTGATGTAAAAAACCATAAAAAAAGATGCAAAACATTTGATATGGTGGATACATCAAACACGGTTCATATTTTAGATGCGTGTGCGATGTGGGGCATACAGTAGATCCATACGAACTGTTTGCGCTGATACAGAACAACAAAAACGGGCAGCCAGATCAAGGTGTGTGCGATATACGGCATACAGTTCACCCCGATGAACTGTGTGTGATGAGGCGGAACAACAGAAACGGGCAGCCAGATGAAGGTGTGTGCGATATACGGCATACAGTTCACTCGGATGAACTGTTTGTGATTAGGCAACACAAAAGAAACAGTCAGCCCGATGAATGTGTGTGCAATATACGGCATACAGTTCACTCAGATGAACTGTTTGTGTTGAGCCAAGAGAACAGAAACGGTTCAACTTAACAAGATGTGTGTGATACGCGGCAAACAAGTCTGCAATCAGAAATGTGTGGGAAGACCGATAACAACACAGACGATTCCTGTTAACAAGCCGTGTGTGTTGTGAGCAAATGATTGCTTGTATACAATTGTGAGTGATTGATGAAAACATCACCGACGGGTTCCATTGTTCAGTCCGTGTGCGATGTGATTTGCTCTGTCCGCACAAACAACATCTACGCTATGTCTACAGAGCATCAACATATATACTTAAAAGGACAGCATTGCATAACCAAATTAAGTATACAATTACACAAGTGACTACACACATAACATTTCCACACACACCAAAGTAAGCAATTACATGCATACTAAACTAGGAGAAACAAGGATCTAATCATCTACTTCTTGTTGCGATGACGCTTGCCATTGCTCTGCTTCCGGCTGGATCCCTGGCCGTTTTGGGGAAGGAGGCAGTTCCTCATGTCAACAATCCGCCTGTACATCTCGTAGCTCGTGTACGCCTCCTTGGCCACGTACACGACGTGAGCTTTGTCAAGTTTCTCCATCCAGGCCGAGTGCCAGGCACGCTTGTCCTTGTTGCAGGAATCCTTCATGTCTCTATAGTAGGGGTCGATGATGGCCTCGGCGAGGTGAACCAGTGAGTCCTTCTCATGCTCGTTGCTGCCCCAGATCTTTTATTGGCCCTGGATGTCGACAAGATTCGGGCAGGCGATGCCCGAATTCTTGAGCACCTTTACATCGTTGGTGATGTCCACCGTAGCGAACATGTAGTGGGGGCTGTTGACAAACCTGGTGAAACACTCGCAAGGCCTTGTGGCCAGGCAGTACTGGTAGACGAGGACGTGATTGCGCACGCACATCTGGGCGACGGCGACCATGGGACGAGATCCGGCACGAGCGCGGGTGTACTCGAGGTCGAACCTGACCACCTTTTACTTCTCCTCAGCAAGCAACAGCTCCATGATGTGGATGGAGTGCTCCACCCAGACAGGGTTGTTGGTGTACACCACCGAGAGCTCGGTGAACTTTCTATGGGTGTCCACCATGGCATGCATGGTGAACTGCTGCTCGTCGTCGGCAGCTGGTCGGAGCGCCATTGGAGCCATGCAGGAAACCCTCTAAGAATTTGTCGTGGTGGGTGTGCTTCTTGCAATAGTGGGGCGCGATCGAAAGGTTGAAGAGACAGAAGGGTTAAATGACCGCTGTAATAAATGGGGGCCGACAGGCCTGTAATCGTCACGTCTTGTCATCGCGTTCATAGCGGAGGATTCCAGTGCATGCTTGAGAACACCGCACGCGTTTCGTTTGACCATGCATGGGCTCGAAGAGGCGCCAAATGTATCATTGGTGAGCCTGTTCCCACGCAGTTTACCGCGCAAGCTTCCCGCCCGGCTAGTTTGGCCACACCTCGGCTAGAAGAGGAACAAATCGTGGGCGTTTATTGGCAAAAAGCATTGTAAAAACGAAGTGTGTGGAATGACTTCGGTCATAAGTTTACCCATGGGTGATGAGGTCAAAGTTACATAGAAGGGTGATGATGGACACTTGAGTGCAATAATTAATTATGCGCTCTACAGGGCACATGGTTGAAGAAACAAACTATGTGCAATAATGTTGAAGATCGCAGTCAACTTAGCTATATAGATCATGTGCTATGAGATCGACGAGGTAAACACATTCGAGACTGGTTAATAAAATCTAAGTCCATTGCATATTAAGGTCAAAATAGTGCTACCAATATACGAGTCTCATACGATGCCATTTCAATGATTGTACCACAAAAGCTCGAAATATTACAAGGTTCAAATTCCAGAGTTATATAGCTCAAATTCGAAGATTACAAGGTTCAAACTGATATTAGAAATGAAATTTAACTCATCAGCTGCAAATGCCCATGCTGATCCGCTGAACATGGATATAAGAGAGGTTCAAACTAATATTACCACTTGTAAGGCTGGTTTCGAAACCTCATAATTTTTGCAAAGGGGTCAGCCACTGAGAAGTCATGTATGGGGTTGACACGATGACTTTCGATTACTCTGTCATCTGAAGTTCCAAAATGAAATTCAGCTTTTTCGGAGCCTATTCCATTCTGCCGCAGCCGCCGGCGCTGATCAACAAACCATTCATTTTAGCGAAATAAATGTAGGGCAAACCTCATTACCTTCAGCACCCTTGCTCTGACAACAAAGAACCTCGCGAATATAATCTCCGGTAAGGTCCCCCGGTAGGAGTTCAAAGTAATTTCTGAGAGATGCAGATCTAGGCATTCGATGTGATTGTTATATTGTATCACATTATCCACCACCGGGCCTAATCTTATCTGCAAAAGAAGAACACGTGTTAGTGCCTACATGCAGTTTTGAACACTACTACAGGCCTATTTGGTTTGTAGGATTTGTAAAATGCACTAACATGCCATCTACGATCTGACATGATTAACATGGCCATTTGATTACAATCTAGAAAAATGTAGCCTTCTTCACAAGAGGTTGGAGTGGATGAAAAGTTCTCTAAGAAACTAGTACAGATGAATCCAAAGGAGAAATGCTTATGGATTGTAACCATATGGATCAAGCAACCAATATGGGGGGGCATGTATGTACTGAAATCCTCCAAAAATCCTTCAGAAATCATAGTACATTGTCATTGTAAACTTGGAAAAAGGTGTCAAAAATTGAACTCCCTTATGGTTAACATTTAACAGGAAAGGAACATCACCTCGATATATAGATTCTCCAGGCATGGAAAGCATCTCAGGAAACTGACAACTTGGTCCAGGTTGGGGCCGATAGATTCTAGTGCCAAGACCTTCACTGTGCGCTGTTTCGGGGTCAAGCTTGTTGGAATCATTTTCTGGATGACAGATGAACATACATCTTCAAAATTAGAAATAATGTTAATTTCTAGAAGGAGAGGTAGAAGGCGGCTGTTGTACCTGAACGGGTGTGGATCCAATAACAAGTTCGGAGTATTTGTCAGATGAGTAGCCCACCACTGTCAATTTCGGCGCAGAAATGACATTGATTCTTGTTGGACCTTCTTGATCAACTACAAGTAATCTCTCTAGTGAAGGTGCGTCCTCAATGACCATACCGTGGTACACATTTTGTGATGTCTTCTTGCAGCACCAGCAACACACATAAATAGTCCGGAGAGTCATGGAGGTGATGTGGAAACTACTCAACCCATTGATCGCCTAAAGACGAAGGTACTCGAGTGCAGTACAGCCACGGAGCAGGCGCTCCATGTCACCGTTTGGAAGGCAGACGGCGACGAGCTCGAGGTGCTTCAGTCATGGTAGAATAAGAGCGGGCGCGTCATTAAGGGGGGGGGGAATGGCAGTTCATGAACTTGGCAACGCGCAGCGTGGGCGCGAGGCGGAGCGCTGACGTTGGTAGCGAGCGCATATGCCCATCATCAAAAGTGAGCTCCTCGAGCTGATCTAGGGCGGGGGATCGAAACCACTCGTCAAGCTTGGATCGGTCCTTGCCGTTGGAATGGAACATGCCCATTCTAAAGCCTCGGGTTGGGCCATTGTGACTGCCGAGGATCTGGGAGAACGCATCCAAGCTTTTGCGATAGCCATGGCAGAGCTCGTGGGAGTCGATGAGGTCGAGAGGGGTGGAGTGTCATAGGGGGCGCCACCGCCGGGAAAGGACGGTTGTTCGCACCCCATATTTGATTGGGAGGAGGGAGATGATGACTATCAACATATCATCAGGGAGGCTGCTGATGAAGTCTAGGCCTACTGGAGTCGCTTGCGGTTCTTGCTCGACCCGCCTCCGCTTGTTGGCAGCCCCGTTCTCCACCTCTAGAGTCTCCTCCTCAGCGGCGCTTTCTGATAGAAGTGGGAGTACAGGGAATATTTAGTTAAAACAGGGCAATAGAAAAGTGTATTGGTAACTAGAAGTTAGTAGGTAGGAATAGAGTAAGAAAATGGAATACATTTGGTTGCTTAAATAGTATTACACAATTCCTTTGATATTGCTGGGTAAGTCAACATGCAGATATTTGAAAAGAACACTTACTTTGAACAAAGTCTGGACAGATGATATCATTGGGGAAGTTAGCATATATCTCATGACCAGGCTCTTTTATGTGCAGTGCAATTTTAGTGCCAGATTTCAGTACATAAAACTTAGAAATTTCTGTCCAAAGGCCCCTGCCAAAATAGCAGTCACCTTGTTCATCAAGTCTTACAGTAGCAACGATTGTAAATCCATGGTTTGTGTTCAGTATGACGTCCCTGCAGTCTTGATTCATGTAAAGGGAAAGATTGTGCACTACAAATTCTGTTGCATAGCAAGGGACGCGCTGCAAAAAATGGTAGGATTGTAAAAGAATATGGTAACATGCAAATATGGGCGAAATTGATAGAACTGTATAGCAGTTGAAATCAAAGGACAAAAATCTATAATTAAACAGATAGGGTAACCATAATGTCATGGAAATATGAGAGTAATCAAAAGAACAATACATTATTAATTTGCCTAATATAGAAAGAGGAGGAAAAAAACCCTTTGACGTATATGCTGCATGTGGCACCTTTTATCCAAATGCAGCAATATATAGTATATGTTCAGGAAAGTAGGCCATGCCAACCGATTTAGGGTGAGATTGAACATACCGCGCGCATCCTCAAGTCATCTGGTACGGTGAGATGGAACTCCATGGATGTCTCACCGAGGCCGCAAAGTCCTGATGTGTCCGCGCACTGTACACTCTATGAATGAAACAAAATCCTTAAATCAGCTCAAATACAGATGAATTCACGGCGATTTCGGCCGAGTGATTAAAGGAGGCAGATGAACTAGAATAAGAGATGAGATAATATCTCATTAAATTAGTTACCTTGTTGTCCATGAGAAAAAACCATCAATACGGTGGATTCCCCAATCGGGCGGAGCTGGGTCGACCGCGAGCAGCGTCGAGAAAGTCGATGGCGATAGGCGGCGGCAAGCGGAAGTGGTGAAATGCGGTGGGGTTTGCCGGCAGCCTGGCAGCGGTGGCAGGCGTCGAGCTAAGTGGTTGCCATAGGCGGTGCCATGCACTCGCAGAGGAGCTTGTGCAGGTGTGAATGGGACCGGAGGGGGTGGCAGGCGGGGTGAGGGTTTTTGTGATGTGGGGACGGTGAGGGTTTTCTTTTTTCTTTCTTGAATTGGGTGGTGAGGGTTTTCTGTCCCACAAAGAGTTTTGGAGGCAACGGTTTGCTAGAGCCAACCATGTGTGATTGACGTAACAGGGAAAATGAAAGTCATTGCACATGGTTCCAATTTTGGGAACTGTTTGTGATTGACGTACTACCTCCATCCTGGTTTATTGGTCCCCTTTGTAATTTGTGCCAAATTTTGACCAAAGATTGAACTAACAAATGTTTATGCATGTCACCAACAATTATATTATTGAACACTATGTTCAAATATGCATCCAACGGTATAATTTTTGCTGACCTGCACTAACATTTTGTCAGTTAAATCTTTGGTCAAGATTTAACACAAATTACAAAGGGGACCAATAAACCAGGACGGAGGTAGATTCCATCAACCGAACTGATTGCATCCATATCCCACATTTAGACATAAGTAAACATAGATTAAACATACTCAGACATAGATAATAAGCGTACACAAGCATAGTTCAACCATAAGTACATAGTTCAACTGTCATTAAGCATACTCAAGCGCATTTATAATTAAGACACTACATAGCCATACATAGTTCGATCCCACATCTCATCTCATCTGCCGGCACTATCCTGAAGCTTCTCCAGGTACACGGCGTGCGCCACCCTACGAGAATACTTTTGCTTGAAGGAGCTAACGGCTCGTCCTCTTGCATGCGCCAGAACACTTTGATACACGTGGTGAAGCTTTTGGTTGCAAAATGGGCATCAAAAGCCGCCATCCTAGGTCCTAATACGCCTGTTATGCATTCCCGCATAAAGCTCCCTGAGGATTTGCCTCTTGTACCTCCTCTAGACATTTTCATCCTCGCTGTCGACATCGTCAGACAACACCTATATACATATAGTAAAAAAATGTGGCATCAAATTTGGAATACAAACTAATATCTAGCGAACATTTGGCAGTTGCCCAAATTTGGCATCAAATCAATGTTTACATGCCGTAAAGTAGGATTAGGAATTTATGGCTAATTTTTTAGACATATCCAGAGATTATGGTTCGATTTTTAAGCACAATCCTCTATGTACAGACCAATCTTGAAGAAAATAATGGCACAAACATATATGTAGGTCATTCAAAATCAACTGTCAAGACCTGGCTAGGAATTATTAGCACGAACACTAACCCTAGTTGGATTATTAGCAGAAATCATTTGCAGAGATGAAACAACTAATCACTTATCACTTGTACCATTCAAACAATGAATACACTACATGGATCTAACGAAACTTACTCAGATTTCATGGATTGGGAGAACATAACCATAGGATTTCTATTCCAAAAAGGGGGAGGCAGGACGCAGGAGTAACCAGAGAAACCCTAGGATGTATTTGACACATAAATGGGTATAGATGACTAACCGGTTCTCCGTCGTCGTCGGAGTCATTGCCGGAGTCGTCACCGGAGTTGGTGTGTGGACCTCCGGCTCCGGCTGTGGAAGCACGACGCCGTCGACGACGTCAGGGTGCAGCGATACCTCGCCGGCGTTGACGGCAACCTCTGTCTCCATCTCCGCGCCGTGCTCCGGTGCTTCAGTAGCCCCGGCGTCGCCACTACCTCCGATGGGGCGTTTCAGCGGCATCCTCATACACTGACGGCTTTGAGGACTGAGAGCGGCGTCGAGGATGCAAGCGGAGAGAGAGGATTGTGTGTGTGGCGAGGATGGGGGGGTGTGGCCGCTCGGGCGCGCCATTAATATGGAGTAGTGGGAGAGAGGCGGGCGGCGGTCAAACCGCTGGCTCGCCTCCCGGTGAGCCTGCACATCGGACTACTGGCATGCCTACCGTCGTTTCACACAGCTACTCGCACGCCTCCCGTCAATTCACACATCTGCACGCATGCCTCCCGGTCTGCCTACGCGGTGGACTGCTCGCATGCGTCCCGTCAACTCATGCCTGCTCGCACGACACACGGGTCGCGTGGCGGCACGCATATTGTTTTTCTATTTTGATGATTAATGCTACCGTTTTATTGCTGAACCGAAGCACGGCACGTATCCATTTTTGGTCTAACGCCCACGGTTCGAATAAATAATCCATTTACGATATTGGTTCCCAATTATTAATAATATCCCGTTTGTAAGAAGATAAAGATTACATTAAAACTTGTCTCTAATTTGACAAAAAAATGTACAATGCCACTGTTGATTGGTGTCCATATGACAACATGATAAGTTTCATGAATTTCAAATAAGTTTTGGATGTACTAGATTTTAAAAATCAAGATTCTCAATGTTTGAAATTTCTTGCATGGGGAGTAAACATATGCACCCAGTGAGACACATGTGTTTTTCCAATCCATTTAGGTACACTGTCACGTGTGCATGTAGCTCAAATTTGATTTTTGCACATTATACCCCTAGAAAATCAATCAATGTACTAAAACGTCTTAATGATCTCTGGTTTTTTTTCAAAATTAAAACGTCCCTCCTTTGGTAACATATGTTCACCGCGGGAAAATTTAACATGCATCGTAGTTGCGGTGGATGCGCGTTGTGTGTGTCTTTGTGCCTCTGGTGGGGAGGGTGGCTGGCAGTACACTATGAGTCATGAGCCACCGTGTGGGTTGGCCATTTTGTGAGGCAGGTGCCACATCAGAGTCGTGAATTCATTATTTAAAACATTACACAACCCTTTCATACATACATGTTTTGGCCACATGTAGTCGGTGGTTGTCCTACACGACACTCACTCGCGTGTGACAATTTCTGTGGGCCCGCGAGGTCGTCGTCCATCACTTTGACCAACAGCCGGCAGAGAGGTTAATTTGACCAGCAAGGTAGAATCTTTTTTGTTTGTGTTATGGTGGGAGTATATAGTACGCGTCAAAGAGGTGGGAGGGGACTAGCATATATACTACGTACGCGTCCGTGAACACGTACACCTCACTCAGTGTCGGGACTTTTCAGTTTCCGAGGCATGTACCACATCAAAGTTGTGCATTGGCTATTCAAACATCACACAACACCTCTTTGGGCGACATGCATGCAGGCGGTGGTTATCCTAGGACACTCACGTGTGACGCTTCCATCTGTGGGCCCGCGATGTCATCGTCGATGCAAGCATCACTTTGACCTACATCGGGAGAGGTTAATTAATTTCACCATCAAGGAGGATTCTTTTTGGGTTGTATTTCGGTAGGAGCATATAGTATGCGTCGAAGACAGGGAAGGGGACCAGCATATGTAGTACGCTTCATGAACCTCGCTCTGTGTGGGGACTTTGCGGTTTTTGAGGCATGTGCCACATCAAAGTTCTACATTTTGGGTATTCAACATATGTTTGGCCCACATGCAAAGCGATGGTGGTTGTCCTCTCACACCCACTCACGCGGTTATCAGCAATATCGATGCTTTCCATCTGTGGGCTTGCTTGGTCCATCACTACTTTGCCTGACAACAAGAGAGGTTAATTTGACTTAGGAGGGGATTTTTTTTTTTGTATTAAGGTATATAGGTCATGCTCTGGGATGACATGATACAGTTAGAGCACACATGCATGTGTATGCATGAATCCCTCCCATCAAGTAGAAGTGGCCAGTACCACGACACGTCATGAACCGATCACGCTCTGTGTGGGGACTGTACGATTTTCGACGCACGCGCCACATCAATGTTGTGAATGGTATTTAAACATGCATGCACGCATCACCTCCATACATACATATGCATGTAGTGGTTGTATTTGAATGGTACCCTCCCTCGCATGGTTATCGGCGACAAGCCTATATATTCGTGGGCCTTAGGTACTCCATCCTTAAAAGAATAATTAGCAAGCATGGTGGAGATTTCATCTTCCAGTATCTTTCTTTTATTAGAGATGATGTCTTTCATATATTTTACATAAGGGGCCATCTTTAAATTATCAGTCAAGCGGGTGCGGAAAAAGACTAGCCTAAGCATTTTGGCAAAGCGTTCAAATTCTTCATCATCTTTTTTCTTAGTTGATTTAGGTGGAAAGGGCATGGGTTTTGAACCCATGGCTCTCTTTCTTTTCCATGTTTTCTAGCAACAAAGTCTCTTTTATCATATCTTTTATTTTTAGGTTGTGGGTTATCAAGATCAACAGCTGGTTCTATTTCAACATCATTGTCTAGTTCCTTATCATTGTCTGGTTGAGTGTCTTCATGAACATCATAATCTTCTTTTTCATTATCACTAGGTGGATGTTCATTACCATACTGAGTTTCAGCATCAGAAATAGAAACATCATTATTATCTTCAAGAGGTTTTTCTTTCTCAGGTTCACTAGAGGTATGCAAAGTCCTATCATTTTTCTTTTTCTTTTTAGAAGGACTAGGTGCATCTGTGTTCATTTTTTTAGAGTCATGTTCAATTCTTTTAGGGTGTCCTACATGATAAAGTGGTTCCTGAGTCATTTTACCTCCTCTAGTTGCTACTCTAACAGCAAAGTCATTTATGTTGTTATTCATTTCATCAAGTAATTCTCTTTCAGACTTAGCAACTTGTTCTAGTTGAGTTTGAACCATAGAGGCATGTTTCCCTACACCTCTAACATCATTGGAGATTCTAAATAACAAGTCACTCAAGCGAGCAATTATATCGGAATTGTATTTCAGTTGTTTCATAACATTTTTCATTGAAGTGATCTTGTTTCCTAATGTAGTTATCAAACTCATAAAGGCATTGACTAGGATGTTTATTATAAGGGATATCACTTTCATCAAATTTCATTAAAGAGTTTACCTCTACCACCCTTGGTGGTGGTGTGTCAAGTCTATGTATTTCTTTGATAGGAGGTAAATTTTTAACATCCTCTGCTTTAATACCTTTTTCCTTCATGCTTTTCTTTGCCTCTTGCATATCTTCAGGACTAAGATATAAGATACCCCTCTTCTTCGGAGTGGGTTTAGGTGGTGGTTCAGGAAGAGTCCAATCATAAAAAAAATTCAATATATTATTCAATAGTTCCTCAGCTTGTTCAACAGTCCATTCCCTGAAAACACAACCAGCACAACTATCTAGGAAGTCCGTAGAAGCATCGGTTAGTCCATTATAGAAAATATCAAGTATTTCATTTTTCTTAAGAGGATGATCAGGGAAAGCATTAAGCAATTGGACAAGCCTCCCCAAGCTTATGGGAGACTCTCTTCTTTAATTTGCACAAAGTTAAATATTTCCTGTAAGGCAGCTTGTTTCTTATGAGCAGGAAAATATTTTTCAGAGAAGTAATAAATCATATCCTGGGGACTACGCACACAACCAGGAGCAAGAGTATTGTACCATATCTTAGCATCACCGTTTAATGAGAATGGAAATAATTTGATAATATAATAGTATCGAATCTTCTCATCATGAGCAAATAGGGTGGCTATGTCATTTAACTTAGTAAGATGTGCCACAACAGTTTCAGTTTCATAACCATGGAAAGGATCAGATTCAACCAAAGTAATTAACTCTGGGTCGATACAGAATTCATAATCCTTATCATCAACAAAGATAGGTGAAGTGGCAAACTTGGGATCACATTTCATTCTAGCATTCAAAGATTTCTCTTTCAGTTTGCATAATAATTTCTTAAGATCATCTCTATCATTGCAAGGAAGAAAATCTCTAGTTGTCTCCTCATCCATAACATAACCTTCAGGTATCTTAGGCAATTCATATCTAGGAGAGCTAGGCCTAATAGGTGTTTCAAGATTTTCAGTTTCAAGTACTTCACCAGTTTCAAAATTTTGATCAGTTTCAACATTCTCAATATCTTTAGCTCTAGCAATTTGTTCATCAAGAAATTCACCTAGTGGCACATTATCATCAAGTAAGGTACTACCATCATCATGAGTATCATTCATAGTAGAAGCATCATCTTCAATAACTTGCAACATATCAGGATTAATAGCATGTGATGGTGTTGCAAGTCTACTCAAAATAGAAGGTGAATCAAGTGCAGAGTGTGATGGCAGTTCCTTACCTCCCCTCGTCTTAGAGGGAAAAATCTTTGTCTTTGTATCCTTCAGATTCTTTATAGTGATAAATTGATAATAATCCCAAGTGACTCAACAAATATAGCTATGCTCCCCGGCAACGGCGCCAGAAAAAGGTCTTGATAACCCACAAGTATAGGGGATCGAAATAGTTTTCGAGGGTAGAGTATTCAACCCAAATTTATAGATTCGACACAAGGGGAGCCAAAGAATATTTGCAAGTATTAGCAGTTGAGTTGTCAATTCAACCACGCCTGGAGATTAATTATCTGCAGCAATATGATTAGTAGCAAAGTGATATGATAGTTTTGATAGTAGTAGTAACAGTAGCGGTAACGGTAACAGTGATAGCAATGATTTTGTAGCAAGTATAACAGTAGCAATAACAATAGTAACTTAGCAAGAACAATATGTGGAAAATTCGTAGGCATTGGATCGGTGAATTCGTTGGATGATATTCATCATATACCAGTCATAACCTAGGGCGATACAAAACTAGCTCTAGTTTATAAATATAATGTAGGCATGTATTCTCTAAATAGTCATATGTGCTTATGTAAAGAACTTGCATGACATCTTTTGTCCTACCCTCCTGTTGTAGTGGGGTCCATAAGGAAACTAAGGGATATTAAGGCCTCCTTTTAATAGAGAACCAAAGCAAAGCATTAACACATAGTGAATACATGAACTCCTCAAACTACGGTCATCACCGGAAAGTATCCCGAATACTGTCACTCCGGGGTTTACGGATCATAACACGTAATAGGTGACTATAACTTGCAAGATTGGATCTAGACACAGATATAATGGTGATAACATAAACGATTCAGATCTGAAATCATGGCACCCGGGCCCAAAGTGACAAGCATTAAGCATGGCAAAGTCATAGCAACATCAATCTCAGAACATAGTGGATACAAGGGATCAAGCCCTAACAAAACTAACTCAATTACATGATGAATCTCATCCAACTCCTCACCGACCAGCGAGCCTACGAAGGAATTACTCACTCCCGGTGGGGAGCATCATGGAATTGGAGATGGAGAAGGGTTGGTGATGATGAAGATCGAAGATCCCCCTCTCCGGAGCCCCAAACGTACTCCAGATCTGGCCTCCCGATGAAGAACAGGAGGTGGCAGCGGCTTCGTCTTATGAAACGCGATAATTCTTTCTCCTTGATTTTTCTCTCCGAAAATGTGATTTTATAGCGTCGGAGAGAGGGTCAGCGGGGCTACCAGGTGGGCACAACCCACCTAGCCGCGCTAGGAGGGGGGGCGAGCCCTGGTGGTTTGTGCTCCCCCAGGGACCCCCCTCCGGTGGTTCTTGGCTCCAGTATTTTTCTTTTATTGTATAAAAATTCTCAAAAAAGTTTCATTCCATTCTGAGAACTTTTATTTCTGCACAAAAACAACACCATGGTAGTTCTGATGAAAACAGCGTCAGTCCGGGTTAGTTTCATTCAAATCATGCAAATTAGAGTCCAAAATAAGAGCAAAAGCATTACAAAAAGTAGATACGATGGAGACGTATCACGCTCAGGCGCCACCGAAAGAGAGGCGGAGAGAGCCCCCCTCCTTCTTCTTTTTCCTTGGCCTCCCCCTAGATGGGAGGAGGGTTTCTCCTTGGGTCCTTGGCCGCTATGGCTCCCGGAGGGCAGGAGCCCCTCCAAGATTGGATCTCTCTCTCTGTCTCTCTCTCTCTGAAAGTGCAACTAATCCCTGGGTGGTTTTGGTAATTCATAACAACACATAGCTCATTGAACTTACATCCATTCAAGATGAATATTTCAGGATATTCAATGATTGGCATGGCATGGACGAGAGATGTGGACCCCTCAAAATAATAAGGACAAAGATTGGCAAAAGCTCAAGATTCTTCATTTCTATTTTAGTGATCCAAGATCACATTGAGTCCATAGGAAAGCCAATACTATTAAAAGGGGATGAGGTGTTGCTTAATGGTCTACTTGCTCAAGACCTTAGTGATATTGCTCTAAAACCCTCAGCCACTTTCTCAGTCCAAATATGTCCAAAACCTAAATCCAAACTCGGCCCCAGCGATTCTTCCTACCCGGAGCCACCGAGTTTACTTGACATAGCCACTGCCAGAACCCCTAACGATCCGGTCTCACCGATACGGATCTCGGTCCCACCGAGATGGCCTTGCCGACGCTTTGTGATCTATTGCATTCGCTTTGGTCTCACCGAGTATGCTTGACAGATTCTCTGTTGCTTATTGCTTCACTTCTGTCCCAACGAGTTGATGCGATCGGCGCCATCGAGATGATGTTTGCCCTAAGCCCTAGCACATCGGTCCCACTGAGTTGTTCCAGTCGGTCCCACCGAGATTCCTAACGTTCATATTTTTGAACAGATCGGTCTCACCGAGTTTTCTGTTCAGTGCCACCGAGATGGGTCAAAAGTGTGTAACGGTTGGATTTTGTGTGGAGGCTATATAGACCTCTCCACCCCCTTCTCCATCTATGAGAGAGCCATCAGAACGTGCCTACACTTCCACCATATATTTTTTGAGAGAGAACCACCTACTCATGTGTTGATATGAAGATATTCCATTCCAACCTTTTGAACCTTGATTTCTATCCTTCCCCAAGTTGCTTTCCACTCAAATCTCTCTTCCACCATAGCCAAATCTATGAGAGAGAGTTGAGTGTTGGGGAGACTATCATTTGAAGCACAAGAGCAAAGAGTTTATCATCTACACACCATCTATTACCTTTTCGAGAGTGGTGTCTCCTAGTTTGGTTAGGTGTCGCTTGGGAGCCTCCGTCGAGATGTGGAGTTGAACCAAGAAGTTTGTAAGGGCAAGGAGATCGCCTACTTTGTGAAGATCTACCCGAGTGAGGCAAGTCCTTCGTGGGCAATGGCCATGGTGGGATAGACAAGGTTGCTTCTTCGTGGACCCTTTGTGGTGGAGCCCTCCATGGACTCGTGCAGCTGTTACCCTTCGTGGGTTGAAGTCTCCATCAACATGGACGTACGATAGCACCACCTATCAGAACCACGCCAAAATCTCTGTGTCTCCATTGCGTTTGCACTCTCCAAACCCGTCCCTTTACCTTCATATGCAATGTTTTATTTTCCGCTGCTATACTCTTAGAATTGCATGTGTAGGTTGATTGCTTGACTTGTGCTAATTGCCAAAATCTGCCCACAAATAAAATTGGGAAAAGGATAGATTTTTATTTGGTCAAGTTGTCTAATCACCCCCCTTCTAGACATACTTTCGATTCTACAAGTGGTATCAGAGCTTTGGTCTCCATTAGCCTTGATTTCCATAGCTTTGGTGATCATAGCCTTGGTTTCACAACCTAGGAGAGTATGGCGTCTAGCGAGGGGAACTATCACCGTAGAGGTCCTTACTTTGATGGTACACATTTTGCTAGTTGGAAGCATAAGATGAAAATGCATATTCTTGGTCATAACCCCGCCGTTTGGGCTGTTGTACGTGTTGGCTTGCAAGGTGAATTCTTCGAAGATGGTAAAGAACCAGATCATGAGGCAACTGCAGATGAATTGAAGATGTTGCAATACAATGCTCAAGCTTGTGATATTCTCTTCAATGGATTGTGCCCTGAAGAATTCAACAAAATCAGTCGCCTTGAGAATGCAAAGGAAATTTGGGATACTTTGGTTGATATGCACGAAGGTACCGAGTCCGTCAAGAAATCCAAGTTGGATGTACTTCAAAGTCAACTTGACAAGTTCAAGATGAAGGATGGTGAAGGAGTCGCCGAAATGTACTCTAGGCTCGCTCTCATCACAAATGAGATTGCTGGCTAAGGAAGTGAAGAGATGACCGCCAAATTCATCATCAAGAAGATCCTTAGAGCCTTGGATGGAAAATATGATACCGTGTGCACTTTGATCCAAATGATGCCCAATTACAAAGATCTCAAGCCCAAGAAGTCATTGGTAGAATTATTGCTCATGACATGTCACTCAAGGATAAGGAAGAGCTTCACAATAAGTCAAGTGGTTCTTACAAAGCTTCAAGTGATGCCCCTACAACATCAAGTGAGAAGCAAGTCTTCAATGAAGAATTGAGCTTAATGGTGAAGAACTTCAACAAATTCTATAAGAATAGAAGCAAAGAGAGAAGCTCCAAGTCAAGGTCCTACAATGACAAAAGGTCTTCTAGTCATGATCGTAATTGCTACAATTGTGGAAGACCCGGACACTACTCCAATGAGTGTACGGCTCCCTACAAGAAGAGAGAAGACTCACCAAAAAGGAGAAGTAGAAGGGATGAATCACCTCCAAGAGAGAGAAGGAGTAGAGATGACCGTTATGAACAAAGACCCTCTCGAAGAAGCAAGGATTCGGAAAGGAAGGACAAGTCATCAAAGAGCTACACAAGATGAAGACATCAAGCTCACATTGGTGAATGGGTATCTGGTTCCGACTCCGACAACTACTCAAAGAGAAGCTATCACTCCGACTCCTACTATACTCAAGATGAAGGTGTTGCCGGTCTTGCACTAGTGTCATCCAACTCCTACGACATATTTGATTCACCAAATGAAGGAATTGGAAGATGCTTCATGGCTAAAGGCCCCAAGGTATCACACCCCGAGTATCTTGACTTTGATAGTGATGAAGATGATATGCTAGGTAATGATGATTTACTTGTTGACAAAACTAGTGATAAAATCTGTTATGAACTTGCTAGTAATCATGCTAATCAAGATGAAACGAATGACAATGATAAGAAGGAGATTGAGCATCTAACTAAAGAACTAAACACTCTTAAGTTAGCTCATGAAACAACTCAAGAGGATAATAGAGAGCTCCTAAGGACTCATGAGAAGCTACGCTTCGAGAAGCTAAATTTAGATCAAGAGCATGAGTTCCTAAAAGCTATCAATGATGATCTTCGAAACAAGAGTTCTTCTTACATTGCTAAACGTCTCCTCTTGTCTACTTAAATGCCACAGGTAAAATCTAGCAACAAGAGCAAGAAAGATTCTTCTTCTAGTAGTAACAATAACCATGTATGCTAAATCCAATATTGTTGCTTCTAGTAGTTCTCTTGATTCCACTAATGATTCTCTTAGCCAAGTTACACTTGAGCAAGAAAATAGCTTATTAAAGGGAATTATAGAGAAAGGTGTTTACAAGAGCCTTGTTGGGAGTAAGCAATTTGAGGAAATTGTACGCAAGCAAGGAAGACACCGGCAGATTCAAGGTATTGGTTTTGAACAAAAGTTCAATGCCAATGGAGTTGAATGGGAAGAAGATCAATACCCCAAGTTGAAGTTTGTTCCTCAACAAGATAAGTATGACCCCACTTCTTTTGAGGGAACACAAGCTCAAGATGATCTTCCACCACAAGACCACAAGCTAAAGGGCAAGGACAAGCTTCAAGAAGAGATTGAATCATTTGAAGAAGCTCCTAAGACCATGGTCAAGTGGGTTCCTAAGACTACGTCAAGCTCTACTTCATCAAGTACTACTACCACTCCAAGGATTCCCATCAAGTTGATGTGGATTCCAAAGAAGAAGAACTAGAGTGTTCTTGAGGGTGACTCCGCCAACATACTTCACTCATATTCATTTTGGCAAGAACTTGTGCAATCAACTTCCATATCTTGCACTAGTTCATGGAGTCACAAACCCTTTTGTTGGTAAGACAAGGGACAAGGTAACCTAATGCTTTTATGGACATCATCATTTGTGCAATTCACTCTATGTCTATGGATATCCTTGTATGTTCCTTGTGGGACTAACCCATGTAGGTATTGAAAGTGCAACCCTCCAAAGGATTGCTCCAAATGATCTACATCAACATTGAGCATCCACATCTTCACTATCTACATGAAGTCATCATCGATAAAACCCAAGGTTAGTTAATCTCTCTTAGGGGGGATGTCACATCTAGGGGGAGCTTTGCTCTAAAAACTGAGCTAAAGCAACTCTAATGGTGTGAACACATTAATGCTTTATGTAAAAGTGGCAACCCCACTTGTGCTTAAACGATGAATATGACCTATGATCAAATGTTCTCATTTGACTCCTAAGTCAACATACTGATATATAGATGACCTAGTCATCGCCAATTGCTTGATAGATGCTAGAATTGTTTGTGCATGCTTTGAGACATGTTTCATTTGCTATCTTATTTTGTGAGCATGATGGTTGCATATTTTCTCCATTCGAGGACATCCATTTGTTGTTTTGACTATTTTGGTTTTTATTGACCAAATGGATGGACAAGAATGCCTAAGAACTTTCTCTAGCTATCTATGCTCTTCTTGTCTCAAATTCTATTCATGCTATATCACAAAAATTGAAAAAGTCTTTTTCGGACCCTCCAGGTGAGGAGCACTCGGAGCCACCGATCCGCCAAGGGCTGCCTTCCAAAACATCCTATTGCATTTCGGTCAGACCAATTCTCTCAAACACGGTCCCACCGAAAGCATTAGATTAATCTAGGCTTTTCATCTCGGTGCTACTGATTAGACCGACTCGGTCCCATCGAGTTGCTGTAACTGCTCGTAGTTTAGCATCTCAGTGGCACCGATTCGTTCCACTCGGTGCCACCGACATCACATGGGTATATTTTCCAGCGGACCCGTACGATTGAAAATTCCTTCAAATGTTTCGAGCCCGCACCCCATTGCTGCCGCCCCTTGGTCTCCGGATCATCGCCGTCTTCGCCTGTGCGTCTCCGCCGCAGGTCTTCATCACTGTCAACGGGAATATCCTCCGCCGTTGCGGTCGTAGAGGATTGTCACCAAGTTAGGGTACGATTCGATCTCCTCGTGCTTTCCCACTCTGATTCAATGCACAAGGATAATGCCTAGTATCTTGCCATGTTTGAGATCCTTCTATCAGTCGGCGTTCTGGGAACCAGGGTACCTAGACTTGCCTGCCTGCGGCCCATGGCGTGGCTTCATCGACGGCCTGGTACGGCCCATCTACAAGACTACCAAGACAAGACCCTCACGAGGGGCCACGCCTCGCGAGGGAGACGACGCCAAGACCTCCCGAGGGAGCGGCCTCCCCAGGCTGCCTCCTGAGGAGCAGAGATTCCTATGTAGGTGTCCAAACCTCATGAAGTTGCGGTGACGCAAGCCATGACGACCAAGGCTAGGCGGGCGCCAGCGGGCACAGAGGAGACAGTTTCCTCTTTGGTGCTAAGGAGGCAAGCGCAAGCGTGGGTTCCCGAGGACTCAGGCAAAGGTTTCCATTCCTGTGCAATGAAACCAAGACCACCAGGACGGCAGGATGGATGTCATCACCGAGCCCACTGCAGCGTCATGCCAGAAGCTTTGTAGGCGAAGACCACCTTTCGTCAGGATAAGATGTACTACTTGTCCCCGTTCAAATTGGTCATTGTGGAATCCCTTCCCGCCTACGTTTTGGGAAGAGGACCAAGGCCACTATAAATATAGGCTAGCCACCACCGTAGAGCGGGACGAACCCCCCGGGATCGGATCCTTTCCACCCTCACTAGAGCAGACCTCGCGAGGTTGTTCATCCCTTGTACTTGTTCATCCTCAGCCCCTCGTGAGGCAAATCCACCACAAAGCAGGAGTTGGGTCTTACACCGCAAGGTGGCCCGAACCTGGGTAAACTGCTGTGTTCATCTTCTTCCTGGTTCCTCGAGCTAGGTCGTAGGGTGACGAGCTGTTTGGCTAGATAGGTTGAGTTCTTCGCACACGCCCCAGAGTTCGAACCTTTCTTGGATCTGCGGAGCCCTGAATCCGACATTTGGTGCGCCAGGTAGGGGCGTGTCGAAGCTCTGCTTCTCCATTAGCTGTGCTCCACCCGTGCTGTGTGGTTCCCATGGCAGGCGCCGCCCCACCCGCCGAGCCACCGAGTGCACTCGGAGACGTCGTGGGGCTCCGGGCCTTTTCCCCCGCCCTGCGGTAGGTGCGGTGGCCGCCGAAGTTCAGGCCGGCACTGCCTCGGCGGTACGATGGCACGGGAAACCCCGCGGAGTTCCTTCACCTCTACGAGCTGAGCATCGAGGCGGTGAACAGTGACGACAAGGCCATGGAGAACTGGCTCCCCATGGCTCTCATGGGCGTGCCGCGCTCCTGGATCCTTAGCCTACCGGAGTCTTTGGTGGCCTTCTGGGAGGAGCTGCGCAATCAGTTCATCGCGTGCTTCGCGGCACTGGCGCCCCATGCCGTTGCGGCCATTCTCGGTGGGTCACAGGCGCCGGCCTAAAGCCGCCACGTCAAGCAGCTCGTCCGATAGTTGGGGGCCGCCCAGCCACGGCCAGGGGCTCCTTCGGGCCGGGTGGCGCCTGAGACCAACATCACCTTCGACTCCAGGGATCACCCCAAGACTATAGTCGGCGCCGGCGTGCTCCCCTTGTTGTGCACGCCCACTATCAGCGGTGTCGCGATCACCAGAACCCTCATCGATGGCGGCGCAGGCCTCAACGTCCTCTCCGTGGAAGCCTTCGACCTACTCTAGGTGCCTTACGACCGGCTTGCCCCCACCAGACCCTTCGCAGCGGTGCTCGACGGCTCCATCGTTCCCCTGGAGCAGATCCGCCTCCCCGTCACCTTCGGCACACACTACAACTACCGCACCGAGCTTATTGACTTCGACGTCGCCCGCATCAGCCTCCCGTACAACGCCATCCTTGGGTATCCAGCCCTGGCCAAGTTCATGGCGGCAACGCACACCGGCTACAACGTCATCAAGATGCCTAGGAGCAGCGGCATCCTTACTGTGGTGGGAGGCGCAAAGGATGCACTCCTGGCCCTCAAGCTCGCTTTCAAGGCCGTGGAGGCCACGCGGCCAGACACAGAAGGCGCTCTGGAGATCCCAGAGGCCGCGCCTGCGAAGAAGAAGCAGTTGTTCTCTCAGGACCAGGCCGAGACGAAGAAAGTGCCAGTCGACGACGGGGGCTCAGGCCCCACCTTCACCATCAGCGCCGGCCTCCCCCCGGACCAAGAAGAGGTGCTTGTCGGTTTCCTCCGTGCGAACAAAGATGTATTTGCATGGGAGGCAACGGACCTGGTTGGCGTCCCGTGAGACGTGATTGAGCACCATTTGATGGTGTGTCCCGGCGCGCGCCCGGTGAAGCAAAAGGTGCGGTGGTAAGCCCCGGAGAAGCAATCGTTCATCGTCCAGGAGGTTCACAAGCTGCAAGAAGCCGGCGTCATCTGGGAAGTATGGCACCCGGATTGGTTGGCCAACCCGGTCTTCGTTCCCAAAAAGGGGGGAAAGGAGCGCATGTGCGTCGACTTCACGAGCCTCAACAAAGCTTGCCCTCAGGACCCTTTCCCTCTTCCGCGCATCAACCAAATTGTTAACTCCACCGCCGAGTGCAACTTGCTGTGCTTCCTGGATGCTTTCTTAGGCTACCACTAGATCAAGATGGCGGTGCAGGACATCGAGAAAACGACCTTCCTTTCCCCGTGCGGGGTGTACTGCTACACCTGCATGCCGTTCGGGCTGCGCAATGCCGGCGCGACCTTCCAGCGATTGATGCACATCGCCCTAGGCAGGCAGCTCGGGAGGAATGCCGAGGCATACGTCGATGACATAGTGGTCAAGTCGTGGGAAGCAAGAACCCTTGTCCAAGATCTGGAGGAAACGTTCACCAACCTGCGCAAGGTAAACTTGCAGCTCAATCCGGAGAAGTGCGTGTTCGGCGTCCCGTTCGGCAAGCTGCTGGGTTTCCTAGTGACGCACAGAGGGATCGAGGTTAACCTAGAGAAGATCAAGGCAATAGAAAGAATGAGCCCACCGCAGACCCTCAAGGAAATGCAAAAGCTCGCAGGCTGCGTGACTTCGTTGGGACGCTTCATCTCCAAGCTTGGAGAGCATGCCCTCCCATTTTTTAAGCTGATGAAGAAGAAGGGCCCGTTTGAATGGACTCCGGAGGCTCAGGCGGCCTTTCAAGACCTCAAGAGGTATCTTACCAGCCCTCCGGCGATGGTGGCACCTCGACCTCTTGAGCCCCTGGTGCTTTACCTAGCCGCCACACCCCACTTGGCTAGCGCGGCACTCGTGGCGGTCCGGGAAGAACACGCGGGCGCAGGTGCGCGGTGTAGCGCCCCGTCTACAACCGCGCCATCGCCACCTCAGGACGGTGCTCCTGAAGCCTCGACTACCCCACCAGACGGTGAGGCTTCGGAGGCCCTCACGCCTCAGGCAGGGCTAGACGCCATCGACACCTCTTCCCTCGTCGAGCACCCCGTGTACCCCGCTACCCCATGCCGCAGAAGCTCCTGCTCATGCTCCTCGTCGCCTCCAGGAAACTGCGAACTACTTCCAAGGCCATCCCATCAAGGTCGTCTCCACGTACCCCCTGGAGAAGGTGCTCCGCAGCCGCAATGCCGCGGGGAGGGTTGCTGAGTGGACCATAGAGTTGCGGGTGTTCCAGCTCAAGTTCAGCACCACCAGGGTCATCAAGGGCGCAACCCTCGCTGACTTTGTGGCAGAATGGACTGACGCCCCTGACCGAGGGGTGGATGGAGACTGCTCCCTCATGCCCGGAGATGAGGCGCCCGATGGCTGGGTCATGTACTTCGACGGTGCGTTTGCACGCTGGGGCATGGGGGCTGGAGCCGTACTCATCTCGCCTACCCAGGACAAGCTCTACTATGCCGTGCAGCTCTACTTCCAGCATGGCGAGAAGGTCTCCAACGACATCATGGAATACGAGGGCTTGATCACTGGCCTCAGGGCTGCGGCGGCCCTAGGGGTCAAGTGTCTCACCATCAAGGGCGATTCTCAGCTCCTCGTCAACTTCTCCAACAAGGAGTACAAGCCCAAGGACGAGCACATGGAGGCATACCTGGAAGAGGTACGCAAAATTGAAAAATGATTCTTGGGTTTGGAGTTGCAGCATGTCCCGCGTGGCACGAACAAGGAGGCGGACGACATAGCCAAGAGAGCATCCCGACACGAGCCCTAGAAGCCTGGCGTCTTCGAGGAACGGCTCATCAAGCCATCGGCGGCCCCCTCCATTGCGGGCCCGGCGTTGCTCCGAGAGGAACTGCCCATGGCCCCCTCTTCGGGCGCTCCAGCCTGGGGTCCAACCTTCAGAGCCCGCCTGCTCCTGGCGCTTGAACCTTAGGAGGGGTGCTGGACCGAGGAGTTCAAGGCGTACTTGCTCCAAGGCACCTTGCCAAAGAAGGAGGAAGACGCAGAACGTGTGGCCCGTCAGGCCACTGCTTACTGCTTGCAGGATGGCGAGCTCTACCGAAGGCGCCCAAACGACGTCTAGCTGCGATGCATCTCCAAGGAGCAAGGATGCGAGCTGTTGACTGACATCCACGGCGGGGATTGTGGGCATCACTCTTCGTCACGCACCCTCGTGGGTAAGGCGTTCCTCGAAGCTCAACTGGCCCACGTCGCTCAACGATGCCACTAAGCTGGTGAGATCCTGTGAGGCCTGTCAATTCCATGCCAAGCAGATCCACCAGCCCACTCGAGGCCTCCAGACCATTCCGCTCTCATGGTCGTTCGCGGTCTGGGGGCTGGATATCCTGGGCCTGTTTCCCCGAGCGGCCGGGGGCTACCTCTACGTCGCCATCGACAAGTTCACCAAGTGGGCGGAGGTGGAGCCCGTGCGCACCATCCCAGTGGGCTCGGTTGTCAAGTTCATCAAGGGCCTCGTGAGCCGCTTTGGGGTCCCAAACCGTATCATCACTGACAATGGCTCTCAGTTCACGAGCAACCTCTTCAAAACATATTGTGCTAACCTTGGAACGCAGATATGCTACGCTTCGGTGGCACACCCGCGGAGCAACGGCCAAGCCGAACGTGCCAACGCGAAGGTCCTGAGGGGACTCAAGGGGAGGAGCTTCAAGAAACAACTCAAGGCTTGCGGCAGGGGTTGGCTCGATGAGCTTCAGTCCGTGCTGTGGTCCATCCGCACCACCGCGACTAAGCCCACAGGCGAGACCCCGTTCTTCCTCATCTACGGGGCTGAGGTGGTCCTCCCTCATTGTGGCGCGCCGCCTGATTACCACTGTAGCCAGACGGTCGCCACGCATACCAGCCCAGGAAATCACTCTGGCATGCGCGCTTACAACAAGTATCATGAACACAGGCATTTCTATTAATGGATATATAAGTCTTACATGATATCTTACAAGAGGTGATGGCAGCGGAAAAGCTCTATCTAAGGCAGCATGGTCTTGGTGCGGCTCCAATCCACAGGGATCTGACTGGGTTACTCTTCTAGCTCGCGAACGCTCCGGCTCCTCGATGACGGACGATGGATCCTTATGTGAACCTGGCCACGTTAAAGGCCGCTGAGTACTTTTGAATGTACTCGCAAGCAAACCAAACTAACATATACACCAAGCAAAGCAATCCATGGCATTCAAGCATGCATTTGTTATTAGAGCAATATTAACTATCATGGCATAGCAGGATTATCTAGCAGGTTAATTTCTAAAGTAAAATTATAGTAAAGTATATCAAGAAAATAATCAATACTCCGAACATTTTCATGATCCAATCCGATGTTGAACCAAATCCAATCCCAACCTTGACCAGATCCAACTTACTCTCTTCCGGGTTGTCCCACAACCCTCAGAATACTCATGATCCACTGAGTACTTTCGATCATAAGGCGAGTTCTTCCATCATTATTACGGTTGACCACCTAGTGAGGTCTGGACGGACTGTCCAATACCGTGGATGCAGCTATTCGAATAGATTCTTACACTCTGCAGAGCTTGCGCACTTTACCCACACCATGGAGCACCTGGCCTCGTGATCCTATTCGGGTGGACCAGTGTTGCTCCAATGAAACCTGCCTGACCCGTGACTCTTCCATCGTACCACCGGCAATCATTCTCCCCCGGAGTCCTGCCCTGGGTGGCCCCTGTGTCACCTCGTGACACCTGCCACCGTCGTGGCCAAACAAACTGTCCCAAACAGGGACTCCCGGGTTAAACAATCAACTGGGCTCACAAGGTTATCGCCGCCTACCAGGCCAGGGTAGCACGCACGCATAACCTTCCCTATTTGGAGGTACCGGTGAAAGACCACGCGATCAGACCAAGTCAAGGTCGTCCCATACCGGCAAATGTGGCTGCACGGGTAAGTCCGGACAGGTGACTCTGGATCAATCGACTAGGTTTAGCTTTAGTCATCATCTAGCAAGCATAGTTATCTATCACAACAAGTTGAGGTGACAGCAAGTATGCATTTAAGTAAGTTACTTTGAATATCATATGGCAAACTAGTGCAAGTAATGTAAACAGTAAGTGCAATCTAGCAGAAGTTTAATTATTTCTATCACAAGCATAATCATTAATTAAACATGCAAGAATAACACAGAGCAATGCTTTAGGGCATATATCAAATGGTCGGCTTGCCTGGGGGTCGATGAATAATCCGAGAAGAAGTGCGGTGAAGTCGCGGATGAATTCGCCGGAAACGATTCTCTCTCGGAGGGGCTGTTAGGGGCAAGGGCAAAATGGTTATTTTCAGAATGTGTAAACATTACGAAAATGATTCCATCGGAACAGGCTCGACGAACTGAAGACGTGAGCGTTGGTTTCACCTGATTTGGAGTTACGGGTGAAAAGACATTAACGATTGACTGCCACGGACCCATCTATAAATAATTTATTCACAAACAAGTCCTTGGTAGTTTTTTCTGAGAAAAGAATAAAGGAACTATGCACACGGGCCAGCTTGGGCTGAAAGTTGACAGAGCCTGGTGCCGGTGAGGCTGCTGCCTCCACTGGGCCGGCCCACCCGCTCGGCCTCCACTTGAAAAAAAAGGAGGGAGCCGTTGAGCCGTTGCCAGGCCGGGCCCGCCCGCAGGGTAGTCGTCCTCCTCCCGCGCACATTTGGCCGAGGAGGGAAGCGGCTCTCATCGGCGATTGCTAGAGCTACAGGGCATCCCCGATGGCGCTCCACACATGAATGAGCTCAGCGCGAAGCGGCGCATCCAATGATGTCCAGCACAGCTGCGGGGGAAGGACCAGAGTGACGACGGCTTGGACGCGCGCGGAGGAGGCCGGCAGTCGGTCTTGGTTTCAAGCACAGGGCCATCCCGGCAAGGAGCTGAGGGTGTGGATGGCTTCGTGGTGATCACAGGATCTCACCGGTGCAGGAAATTGGTAAGGGGGAGGGAGGAATAGCTCGCTACAGCCATGGGCAATGGCGGCGGTGATCTGGTCGGAGGGGAGGAGGACGAGCTCGAAGGCTCGATTCACTGGACCAGGGGAGTTATAGGTGGTAGAGGAGGAGGCCGTGGTGCTGGGAGAGGCTCGGGGCCGGCTATTTATAGCCGCCTGGCGCGGGTGGATGGGCATGGCCGTGGTGGCGATCTTATCGGCGTACCGAAGCCCGCAGGCAAGGTGGCAAGCACCTGGTCGTACCGACCTGACCGTCGCTGTTGCGACGCGGTGCGAGGAAGAAGCCGCAGGGGAAGAGGATGACCACGTTCACATACGACAGCGCTCACGGGCGGAGCAGTGGCTGTGGCGGTGCTGCCGTGGCGCAACAGGGAAGGAGGAAGGGGGAAGGTGCTGGAGAGGGGCGCGTGGACGGCGGGGAGCTTGTTGGCACAAGGAGACACGCCGCGGCGGCCTGAGCTAGCCTGCCCGACGCGGACAGAGCGCAGAGCCCTGTTTCTGCGTGGCCGTTGCGTGGTCACCACATGCATAGCACGCTCTAGACCGCTTCTGCCCATCACACCTTGTCAAGGAAGTCCCTCACTTCTCAAATAAGTAGGAGATGTGGCTAGGATCATCTGGAAGGCTCTGGAGTGGGAGAAACTTGCAGAAGAAGTTTCTAACAGCAAACTTGGCTGACATTTTCTGGAGAAATGGATGAATAACTGGAGTTGGATCTTTGTCACAATGAAATAGGGTAGGAAGGAGTATATTCTTGCAAAATTTGAAGTCATTTAGACCCATTTGCATACACTTTCTTCACAAACCAAAAATTGGTCCAGAAACTAGAATTTGGAGCTGTGCTCAAATGGCTAGATGAAATGAATTGAATTTTCATGGAGGGTGATGAATTGAACATATGAAGATACTGTAGAAATTTCATACTAATTAGATACACCAAAATGGTACTTCCTTCACAGAGGTTCCAAATGGACAAAAACTTAGGAAAATTGCTGGGGAAGAATGAATAGATGGATTGAGCTGCTTTTTGGTTTCCATGAGTGATTTATCAATGTTAACCACCATGAAAAATTTCAGCTCAAATAGATCAAGGGTTCAAGCACTTCCTTTGCAAACTGGAAATCTGGATAGAATTTGCAAATGGATGCTGTGCTTAAACTTTGAACTATGGAACTTTGGATTTTGATGGAAATGGTGAATATATGGATAGGAGAAGATCCACAATTTATTTGGGATTCTTCCTGGCTACCAAAATGGTAGTTCCTTTAGAAACTGCCCAAAATGCAATATTGGCATTCCAAAATGCAATATTGGCATTAAATAGGAAAATGCAATTTCCCTTATTTAAGTATGGCCAATATTTTTATGGGAGCTCAATATGATCACAAAGAATATCTCCACAAGTTTTCATGAACTTTGGAGATGGATAGATATTTTCCTGGATTTAATTCCCTTAACTGGCAGAAAAAGGAATTAATTATAAATGAAAAATATTGCAAATGACTTGGCAATATTTTCGCATATCCAGGGTTTATAGATGGAGGATGATCACTGGGAGAAGTTTGGAAGGCAACAGATCAAAGGAAATTGGGGTTCCTTTGTAACAGAAGGAATTAGGGTTTCCCTTCCGATAACTCGGAAGGTGGGGTTTCGATGGCAATGTCCTGAGAATGTAGCTTGGGTGGCAAGGATGAAATGGAGAGAATCTCTGGTTGGATAGGAAAAGCAAGGCTAGATGACCATCTTCATATACCCAAGAGCTAGAGAAAATCCAATGACACCGAGAGAAAAAAAAGACGGGAGACAAATCCCGCGAAGGAAAAAAAACAATAGCGAAAACCAGGGTGTCACAAACCTACCCCCCTTAAGAAAATCTCGTCCTCGAGATTTCCGGGCTTACCTCCCGGTGAAGGGGGACTTACCTGTATGCAACTTGGATCCATCAGCGGTCTTGTCTTCATTGGTTCACTGACCTTTTAACTGCCTCTTTGATGGACCATGTGTTGGCTCTGCACACAACTTCTTTGAATCCTTCTCTTTCTTGTCAGGTAAACCTTTTTTCCTGACAGTGCTATTGCTGGGTGGGATAGCAGGAAATACGGAAAATAGCTCGATTTCTAGGGCCAGGAGGCAACTGCTTCAGTTTTATTGCGATGCTTCGTACCCTGACTATCATGGGCAAGACATCCTTTCCTGGTACCAGGCTCACATGCTCGTATGGCCTCGAGTGAGTGAGGGTGGCTTTCTTTTTGCCGTGTCAGAGCGCTCGATCTGGCGATGGGTTCGGTACTGACATTTCTTTTTGTCTCAGACATTGTGACCTTGTCCTTAGGTGATCCACAATTCAAGGAACAACATGACCTAACTCTTGTTGTTGTATCCCCAGCATGATCACAAAATAATCATAGACAACAATCTCTTATTCCAATGATGCCATGATGTCTATGAGCTGTTGAGGCTGGCGTGCTTTGAGCCATTCTATCTAAATGTCTTGTTTCAAACTCTATCGCTCGTGGAGATGGCTCTATCATATACAACCTCTGTAGTCCGTGCTATGACCACTGAGCTGAACATAGTATCACTATCATCCGGCGTATCTTTCGGAGTATAGCCTCTTTATCTTGGTTGATGGTCCTTCTTTAAGATGAGTATGACATGCTGGCTGCATTGTTGTGGCCGTATATGCAAGAGTCTGACGAGGATTGGTGATACCACTCTGTCCGTGAAGCTGTGTCTGGTTGAACGTCACGGAGGTTGTTTGTCCAGAACTTCTTTATTCTTGAGGATTCCTTTGATGGACCTGTGATGACCTGCCAACACGGCTCCTTGATTGTTTTCCCGGTTTGTCGGGCTTTTTCTAACAACTTACTCTTGCATACCTCGTAGGGTTTGCTGTGCTCATATTCTTTTTTTTTCAACATGGGGCCAATGTTTCCCTGAACACAGTCATTCCCGTGTACAAGTGGCTCACATGAACTGATCCGTTGGACTGCATGCTCACAACATATGCAGGGGTAGGATAAATCCTTTCATAAATACTGAGGACAGGTGTGTCTGGACTAGTTCGTGCTCTTGACAAGACTGTCGTGGGCACGGGGTGTGTTGAAGAAGGCTCAATTCCTTATGCTCAAAGCTTCTGCTAAGGCAGTGTGCTGAAGAAGGCTGGGTATCGTACCTTAGAAGCTTCCTTCATGTGGCTTACTGTGGAAGATTGAGTGCCTTATGCCGGAAGTTTTCCGCGGTAACCCGCTGTGGAAGATGGGAGTGTCATATCCCAGAAGATTTTCTCACCAAGTGGCGTACCAAGGAAGATTGGGAGTATTGCGTTGTAAGCTCCTTCTAATAGCTTGTGGAGGAAGGCTGGGTTCTTTATACCAGAAGCCTTTCACTATGTACGCAGTCGGATCTATGGCCGATTCTGGCTTCCTTTCGAAGTATCCGGAATTTACTCATAGCGGAGCCAAACTTGATATAGGCCATACCTTGTCTGAATATATTCTATTGTCATGCACACCGCTTGTCCTTCTGCTGGTCTGATCATTGCTGCTATAAAGGTTGCACAATTGATGCCGGTCTTCATGTCGTTAATTAATTCGGAATACCCCTTTGCATTCAAACCAAGTGTTGCCGATAATAAGCAGTTGATGGATAATTCCATTCGGTTCAGCTGAGCATTCCAAGCATGTGAAGTTCTCATTGATTCTGGGCAATCGTGAACCTATCCATATTCTTGTTCACAGTGCCCGGAAAATTTTGCATTTGCACCGACGAACTTCAAGATTTGCTTTGCAACTTGCATCAACGTACCGGAGTTTTGTTGCTGTTCTTAGCACATTCACATTCTTGAAACATGTCTTTGGTAGGTAATACATGGTTCTTGGATCCATTGAGAAAGACTCGGTTCACCTCACTGACTGAATTAATCCTTGTATCGCAGACGGAATGATTTGTCCTTGCTGGTGTCCATTCCTGATAGCTCATCTGACTGCTTCTTAGATGTGATTTCCTCTGAGGTAAACTCTCTCAGGTGTATTCTGTTCTTGTCTGTCGCACATAGATTCTGCTTCTGACCCATTCTTCATTCTGGACAGATCCGGTGCTGCTATTCTGAATACCAGGCAGTTGGCTTGGCTTGACTCTTGCTGAATTCGGATTATTGGGTATTATCCAAGTTGTATGCTGGTCTTCTTGACGGCACTTGCGGATGGATCCAGTCGGAGCAAAGAAACAGAACCGACAAAAGAAACAAGAACCACGAAAACCAAAAAGCAAATAAAGATCAAAATGTTGTGGACCTTACACACATGGCCGAAGATCCACTAGTATAACTAATATAGCGCACTCGATGCACCTCTAAGGATTTAGAAGCGAAGCCACACAATGCTCCTGGTAGCAATTGGTGTCCAGCTCCTACTACTTCCTTAGGGAATATCAAACTTGACGCACGACCATAGCCAAAATGGCTTAGTCAACGATTCTAGGGTTGTCGGGGAAAGATAGAATTTATAGGCGTTTCCCATAGGAAACTAGAGTTAAGAAGAGAAATGCCATGGTTAGCAAGCAAGGTAGGGATATCTGGTTTACCTAAGGGTTCAGGGCTCACGGGTCGTTGCCTGGTGCGGATATTTCACACCGGAGGCAAAGGCCATGAGAGTTGGGGTCTGATGGAGACAAAGGCCTATGGGGTTGCCGTATGATCAATAGTAAGTGTGCCTGTTTGGCAAAGATGGCTGAAACCCATCTGGCTTCCTACTGATCAACAGGCAATGCAGTCTGGCTAGGGTAACCTATAGTCAGCCTGGCTGCTCTGATACCATCCGTTGTGGCGCCCCGCCTGATTACCACTGTAGCCAGACGGTCGCCACGCATACCAGCCCAGGAAATCACTCTGGCATGCGCGCTTATAACAAGTATCATGAACACATGCATTTCTATTAATGGATATATAAGTCTTACATGATATCTTACAAGAGGTGATGGCAGCGGAAAAGCTCTATCTAAGGCAGCATGGTCTTGGTGCGGCTCCAATCCACAGGGATCTGACTGGGTTACTCTTCTAACTCGCGAACGCTCCGGCTCCTCGACGACGGACGACGGATCCTTATGTGAACCTGGCCACGTTAAAGGCCGCTGAGTACTTTTGAATGTACTCGCAAGCAAACCAAACTAACATATACACCAAGCAAAGCAATCCATGGCATTCAAGCATGCATTTGTTATTAGAGCAATATTAACTATCATGGCATAGCAGGATTATCTAGCAGGTTAATTTCTAAAGTAAAATTATAGTAAAGTATATCAAGAAAATAGTCAATACTCCGAACATTTTCATGATCCAATCCGATGTTGAACCAAATCCAATCCCAACCTTGACCAGATCCAACTTACTCTCTTCCGGGTTGTCCCACAACCCTCAGAATACTCATGATCCATTGAGTACTTTCGATCATAAGGCGAGTTCTTCCATCATTATTACGGTTGACCACCTAGTGAGGTCTGGACGGACTGTCCAATACCGTGGACGCGGCTATTCGAATAGATTCTTACACTCTGCAGAGCTTGCGCACTTTACCCACACCATGGAGCACCTGGCCTCGTGATCCCATTCGGGTGGACCAGTGTTGCTCCAACGAAACCTGCCTGACCCGTCACTCTTCCATCGTACCACCGGCAATCATTCTACCCCGGAGTCCTGCCCTGGGTGGCCCCTGTGTCACCTCGTGACACCTGCCACCGTCGTGGCCAAACAAACTGTCCCAAACAGGGACTCCCGGGTTAAACAATCAACTGGGCTCACAAGGTTATCGCCGCCTACCGGGCCAGGGTAGCGCGCGCGCATAACCTTCCCTGTCTGGAGGTACCGCTGAAAGAGCACGCGATCAGACCAAGTCAAGGCCGTCCCATACCGGCAAATGTGGTTGCACGGGTAAGTCCGGACAGGTGACTCTGGATCAACCGACTGGGTTTAGCTTTAGTCATCTTTTAGCAAGCATAGTTATCTATCACAACAAGTTGAGGTGACAGCAAGTATGCATTTAAGTAAGTTACTTTTAATATCACATGGCAAACTAATGCAAGTAATGTAAACAGTAAGTGCAATCTAGCAGAAGTTTAATTATTTCTATCACAAGCATAATCATTAATTGAACATGCAAGAATAACACAAAGCAATGCTTTAGGGCATATATCAGATGGTCGGCTTGCCTGGGGGTCGATGAATACTCCAAGAAGAAGTGCGGTGAAGCCGCGGACGAATTCACCGGAAACGATTCTCTCTCGGAGGGGCTGATAGGGGCAAGGGAAAATGGTCATTTTTAGAATGTGTAAACATTACGAAAATCATTCCATCGGAACGGGCTCGACGAACTGAAGACGTGAGCGTTGGTTTCACGTGATTTGGAGTTACGGGTGAAAAGATATTAACGATTGACTGCCAGGGACCCATCTATAAATAATTTATTCACAAACAAGTCCTTGGTAGCTTTTTTCTAAGAAAAGAATAAAACAACTGTGCACACGGGCCAGCTTGGGCTGAAAGTTGGCAGAGCCTGGCGCCGGTGAGGCTGCTGCCTCCACTGGGCCGACCCACCCGCTCGGCCTCCACTTGAAAAAAAAGGAGGGAGGCGTTGAGACGCTGCCAGGCCGGGCCCGCCCGCAGGGTAGTCGTCCTCCTCCCGCGCACATCTGGCCGAGGAGGGAAGCGGCTCCTGTCGGCGATTGCCGGAGCTACAGGGCATCCCCGGCGGCGCTCCACACATGAATGAGCTCGGCGCGAAGCGGCGCATCCAATGATGTCCGGCACAGCTGCGGGGGAAGGACCAGAGTGACGACGGCTTGGACGCGCGCGGAGGAGGCCGGCGGTCGGTCTTGGTTTCGAGCACAGGGCCATCCCGACGAGGAGCTGAGGGTGTGGATGGCTTCGTGGTGATCAGAGGATCTCACCGGTGCAAGAAATTGGTAAGGGGGAGGGAGTTCTAGCTCGCTACAGCCATGGGCAATGGCAGCGGTGATCTGGTCGGAGGGGAGGAGGATGAGCTCGAAGGCTCAATTCACTGGACCAGGGGAGTTATAGGTGGTAGAGGAGCAGGCCGTGGTGCCGGGAGAGGCTTGGGGCCGGCTATTTATAGCCGCCCGGCGCGGGTGGATGGGCACGGCCGCGTGGCGATCTTATCGGTGTATTGGAGCGCGCAGGCAAGGTGGCAAGCACCTGGTGGTGCCGACCTGACCATCGTTGTTGCGACGCGGTGCGAGGAAGAAGCCGAAGGGGAAGAGGACAACCACGTTCACATATGACAGTGCTCACGGGCGGAGCAGTGGCTGCGGTGGCGCTGCCGTGGCGCAACGGGGAAGAAGGAGGAAGGGGGAAGGTGCTGGAGAGGGGCGCGTGGACGGCGGGGAGCTTATCGGCACAAGGAGACAAGTCGCGGTGGCGTGAGCTGGCCTGCCTGACGTGGACAGAGCACAAAGCTCTGTTTCTGCGTGGCCGCTGCGTGGTCACCACGTGCATAGTGTGCTCTGGACCGCTTCTGCCGGTCACACCTTGTCAGGAAAGTCCCTCAATGCCCAAATAAGTAGGAGATGTGGCTGGGATCATCTGGAAGGCTCTGGAGTGGGAGAAACTTGCAGAAGAAGTTTCTAACAGCAAACTTGGCTGACATTTTCTGGAGAAATAGATGAATAAATGGAGTTGGATCTTTGTCACAATGAAATAGGGTAGGAAGGAGTATAATCTTGCAAAATTTGAAGTCATTTAGACCAAATTTGCATACACTTCCTTCACAAACCAAAAATTGGTCCAGAAACTAGAATTTGGAGCTGTGCTCAAATGGCTAGATGAAATGAATTGAATTTTGGTGGAGGGTGATGAATTGAACATATGAAGATACTGTTGAAATTTCATACTAATTGGATACAACAAAATGGTACTTCCTTCACTGTCACACCCTGATTTTTTGGCCCTTTCTTTTTCTTTTGATTTTCTAAGGATTTTGCTTGAGTTGTCTTTTTCTGTGGCTATGTGGTCTTTAAACTGGAGGAGATGACCTCTTCTTCCTTTCTAGAGTGGCTTGTCATCCTCATATACATCCCTAGACCATGCCATATTCATCTTGGACCAACCTTAATATTCTTTTCCTTGGGAATATTCCTTTTTTGTTAAAGGAATAACCCTACTTGCCCTAGGTTGTGAAGCAACCTATATTTCTGTCACTCCTAAAATTCCCAAATAATTCTCATAAATTTTTTGGGTCATATCTTCCTCAAATATGTCAAGATCCTTCATTGACATGATCCAAGATCATGCTCAATTAATTCCTTTCCTATTCTGCCCTAAATGGCACCTTGTGAAGCAAGTGCTATTTATCTTTGCCAATTTGTCTCCAAACTTTTTGGACACCTTTTCCTATCCATATCATTGCCTCATGTCAAAATTCAACTTAATTTGCCTAGTGAACCTTCCTGAGCAATTTTTCAAAGTTCCTGTCTGAGGGAAGCCTGTGTGAAGGAAGTACTAGCTAGGGTGATCCAAATGAGTTGAAATTTTGCATGGTCCTTCATATGATCAAATCATCACTCTACTCAAGATTTGAGCTCATTTTATTCATCCATGTGAGCACACCTTCAATTCTTTGTTTCTGTCCAAATTTTCAGTTAGTGAAGCAAGTATATTTTATCTTGCTCCATTATGGCTGAAAATTTTCCTAAACCTTCTCCTACCCATATAACCTATCTCCACAAGATTTGGGCTCATTTCATCTAGACATTTTCCCTCGGGATTTTTTCCAAGATTCTGTCCAGAGAGGTGCTGTATGAAGGAAGTACCATTTTGGCTTGGCCAAATGGCATGAAATTTTTATGGCATACTCTCATGCCCAAATCATCCTGCCATGTTCATTTTCAGCTCAATCCATCACTCCTAGTGAGTGCTACTTCATCATTTTGTTTCTGGACCAGATTAAGCAGTTGTCAAGCAACTATATTAAAACTTGGTCCAAATCCCTCAAAACTACACAGGATTCTTGTCCTTCCTACCCTAAACCTTTGAGGCATGCTATTTCATCACTTAGCTATCCCTGTTGATCACAGTTTCACGCAATAGTTTGCAACACCAAACTTCAGAGGTCACTTCCCATCTAACCACAACATTTTTAATCAAGATTTAAACTCAGTTGTAACCTACCCTGGAGGGACTCCATATTAGACAGCATTTGCTAGCCCATTGCCTCCTCTACTCGCCAGTTCACGTGGTGACCGCCACTGTGGCATGCCATGGACACGAGCTGGTTGTTTTATTTCTCGGGCCCCTCCTCTGCTCGCCGCGTTTGCGCACCCAGCCATGTCCAACAGGTTCCCCGTGCCTCCTCCGTCCCCCTGGACCCCTCTCCCCCTCCGGTAGCTCGCTCGCTGGTGCTCGTCACCGCGCGCCTATGGACGCGCAGTAGCTGGCCGTCGTCTTCCTCCTCTGGCTCTTTCCTCCCCGTGCCCCCTTGGCCTCCTCTGCTCCGTGACCTCTGCATCGATGTTTCGTCATGTTCCCGTGCCCTCCCATGAACGCTGAGCACCGCCAGAGCTCGGCCAGACCCGAGCGGCGGCATCCGGCTCGGCCATCCTCGCCCCGCCTATAAATGGCCCTCCCCGAGCCATTCCGAGCACACCACTGACCTCCTCTCACTCCCAGAACCCCGCCCAGCCTCTTCCCCGAGCTCGATAAGCTCTCTTGCCCCTCCCATGGCCGAAGCCTCGCCGCCGGCCTCTGCTCAAATCCGAGCAAGGTGAGCCCCCTCCCTCCGTTCTTCCATCACCAGACGAGTACCTCAACCCCGGTGAAGCCTTCCCGAGCCCTGCCTCTCCCTTTCCTCCACCATAGCCCCACCTCCAACTTCGCCCGATGCCGTCGTCCGCCGTGGCCATGGCTTCACCTGCTCCTGTGCTCCCCGGCGTGCGTGCAGCCCCTGGATGGGTGCAGCTCGCTCTCCTAGTCACTTCGGTGTCCGGAGCGTCGCCGGAGATGGCCTGAGCAGCTCGGGCAAGCGCTGGCGCCGGTGACCCCTCCCTCTACTCTGCATCCGCGTCAGGGGAAGAAGAAGGAGGAGCGGGAGGAAGAGATGTCAGCGGTAGGCCCCGCCTGGCAGCGAGACAGAGCCCGGTCCCGCCGCTACAGACTAGGATAAGTGGAAGCGCACTTTCGCTTTTACACTTTCATTTCAGTGAAAGCGTAAAGTTCTACGGTTTCGGCCATGAATACATTTTCACTGTCTCGAAAGCGTAGTTCCTTGAATGCGCTTTCAGTTTTTCTGTTTTGAACCAGTCTATAAATATTTCTATTACAGATAGGTCCCTGGCAGAAAACCCCTCCTAACTTTTTGCTCGTAACTCTGATTGAGGTGATTCCAACGCCCACATCTTCGTCTCGTCGAGCCCGTTCTGTTCCTATCATTTTAACTATGGTTTGACATAATGGAAATGACCTTTTTGCCCTCGCCCCTAATCAGCCCCCTCCGAGGGAGAAACTTTTCCGGCGATTCCTTCCGCGATCTTTCCGCACTTCTCCCCGGTGTATTCTTCATCCCCAGGCAAGCCACGACAACCACTTGCATGATAGTCATGCAGTAGCCATGGTTTTCTATTTGAACCTTTAATAAATGCTTGTTTGTCTTCTACTGCTATCGTTGTTTCGGTAATACTTACAAAAAGAGGGATTAGCATTATTGACCCCATGAGAAAGCACTAACACCTTCCTCATCGGGGCTCTGCGCACTGGGAAAAGGCTTCCGCGACAGGAAACCGGCTACTAGTTAGGAAGGATCTGTGTTCACCTTCGTGCGATGCTCTTCTGCATCTTGTTATCTTGTACTTCTTGCTAGTATTACTTTCATATTGCCATGCTTGGTAGTAGTAGTACATGTTGGTGGTAGCGATGCTCATCTGTTGCATGCTTGTCGTCTGTTATCAGTACCGTTGCTATGCATGTTTTCTTTGCATCTAGCTGGTTATATGATTACTTGGTAGTATTACCGTTATGTTCTTGCATGGTAGTTATTTTCATTGCTAATGGTCATGTTATGCTATGAGTATTGCTATACTTGTGATATTCATGCTCATCAGTATGCCCTGTTCATTCAGATATATGATTTATTGTGGTTGATATGCTTGATGATTATGTTTTCACCCCCATGCTTATGTTGATATCATGCATTATAGTTGCATCAAGTTATTTTGGCTCAGCTTATTGCATTCAAGTTTAACCGGATAATAATGAACTTGAACAACTGTTGGCTGAGTCATGGTGCCACCAAATCGAGCTGACCAGTGCAACCACACTTACCTTATGGGGGGGTCCTAACTGGGTCTATTGTCATGCCTCTCGCCAGTGCCTCCAACAAGGGAAGGTTATGCGCGGGCGCTACCTTGGCCGGGTAGGACGACATAAGCCTTGTGTGCCCGTGTTTGGTTTTGAGCTCATGTCCCCGTTTGGGACCGTTTATGTTTTGCCACGACGGTGGCCGGCCACGTAGGTGGCGGATGTCACGAGTTGACATCGGGGCCACCCAGGACTTAGCCCAAAGGGGAGTTGGTCGGAGTAGCTGGGAGGCTGTGATGGCAATAGAGCGGTTTTGTCGGAATGCCGTTGGTCCAACCGAATGGGAGCACGAGGCCATGGATTCCATGGTGTGGGTACAGTGTACTAACCTCTGCAGAGTGTGTTTAATCTATCGATAGCCGCACCCGTGGATATGGGCCCAGTTCATAGTCGGTCACACTATGGGTCAACAGTAATAATAATAACTTGATTAATAACAACCCTAGTTCGACGATAAGAAAGAGATTGGTCGTGATCGAGAAAGGGTCACGGAGGTATCGTGGATACCGAAGTTGGTTGATCTTAATGTGATCGTGAGAGGATCACCATGGTATCGAGGATACCGAGTTGTTGGATATTTGTGGTGTTATGCGAGAGTCAAGGGTAAAGGTCAAGCTCCTTGTGGTCATGTAATGATTACTACGGTATTGTTAATACCAAGCTTGATTGGATCCTGAGATGATTGTGTGATGTCCGTGATGGTAAGCTTGTGCATGGTTACGAGGTAACCCCGAGCAGAGTAAGTTGGTGCATGATAGTGTCATCATGTTGCATGCTAGTATCATCATGTTCATTCGTTCATGCCATGCTCATAATGTTCTAGCTGTATCATGATCATGTTGTACATGCCATGTTGATCTGATAGTATCATGTTAATCCTTGTTAACCTATAATTGCCATGTCGTTGTCTGTCTTGATTGCTCTTGATTGCTGTGAGCTTGCAAGTACATTCAATGTACTGACCTGGCATGTGATGCCAGTTTGCAGGTCATGCCAGATTTGATTGCTTGTTTGCCGTGGATCCCTTGTTTCCGAGCTAGGATAAGCGTTCCAGCCAGAGTCCCTGCGGAGTGGAGTTCATAACCGTCATCGCTGTTCCGCTGCCAGTAGTTATTCCGCTGCTTCGTGTTGTTCTGCTGCTTGCATAGAGCAACCGTGGCAGGCGTAGTGTCACCGTGCCGATGTAATCCCTTATACCCATATAGATTGTAATAAAGAGCTGATTTGTTCTATGCTAAGCAGTGCCGTATTCCAGAAGACTTCTCCTCGATCCCTGGGCTAGAATACGAGGCGTTTTGGTTTCTCTGAGCCGGGGTGCCACAAGGCTTGGTATCAGAGCAGGTCTGGCTGTAGGACGCCCTAGCCCTCGCGAGCGTTAGGAAGCGGTAGTATAGACTCCAGTTGGTTTGTTGCACTTGATTGTTGCATTTGCTTCTTGCATAGCATGCATATAGTTTACTATCTGGTCGCTTGTAGTGATCTTGTGTATGTAGGTGGTATCGGTTTCGATCCACTACCTGCACCATCCCTCTTTGCATACCTGCTCTTCGGTGTTTGGCATCATCTCTGTCTCAGCGGAGTGATGCCATGGTACCTAGTGTTCCAGACACCATTTGCAGGAGTTATGCTCAGGTATCGCGTCGATATTTTTCCGCCATCCACCCATATCGTTTCGGTGATAGACTTGTCTCTATCACGGACCGTGCCCTTCATCTCGTTCCTTTGCAACCCTTACTGATCTTTGTGATCAGAAAAGGGCAATGCCAGCACGCCTTGCTTTTCCACCTCTATCCTACCATGCCATCCCATTCTTTGGACGTGTACGGTTCCCTTCCGTACGCTTTATGATGATGTGGTCGTGACCACCGTGTTCCACCCCATGATCACCAAGTCTGTCCTCACATGTGTATCTGTCCAGATGCAACCGGTGATCAACGAGCGCTTGGTGTAGCCTTGGTTACGCCAACGCCTTCCACACGCAGATTCACTTTCATGCACACTGCCACAGCATGTTAGACCGTAGTACTAGAGTTTCCGCGAGATTTGTGTGCTTAGGTGTGCATGCATATTATTGTTGTGAGTAGCAGTAAAATGTGATGTTGCTTGATTATTTATATTATTAGTATGCTTGTGTGCTTTTGTTTTTGTCGTTTCTTTTGCTTCTTTTTTTGGGCCTTTGGTGTTACATATTTTCCCCTTATTAAAGTTGCTCGTCAACCGACACCGGACCCGAAGAATCAGCAAGGAATTCAAGTATTCGGAAACTCAGGTAAACAGAATGGAATTCTCAGCCGATTGCAGTAAAATGGGGAATATCTGATCTTGATGCTGATAATCAAATTTGCATTAGTGTGCACTCCTCACCACAGTACGGATAATCAAGTCTCCCTCATTGTGCACTCTTCATAGCAGTGATGATCAAATCAGCAAGAAGATAAGCTGTGTGCAAGACCAACAATACAGTCTCAGTCAAAGGTATGATTCATATGCTAGGTTTGATTCTTCTTTGAGGATGATTCTGAAACATGATATACCTGGAAGAAAGCAAGAATGTACTATGTATTCAATACTCAGAAAGGAGGATAGTCCAGCAAACCCCGTTTCATACAAGTAATCAACAACAGAAATATTAAGGTGGTATCTATACGTGGCATTCAGTCCGCATATCACAATGAGAAGCTTCTGCTGTAAGCAACCCAGTCTTTCCTCGCAAGCTACCTGAGAAGCTTCCACTGCAAGGTTCCTCTATCTTCCTCAGTACGATACATAGATGACTTCCCGTGCAAGGTGTCGAGTCTTCCCTAGCAAGCCTTTAAGGGGGGAAGCTTCTGAAGCACGATATCCAGTCTCCCCCAGCAAGATACTCTTGATGGCTTCCAGCATAAGCCATCCAACCTCCCTCAGTACGGCATTAGTGTAAGATATTACACTATGAATTGACAACATTTGGCAGTGCATCCCAAGAACCAGAGCGGCAACAGTTGTGTCAGAAGCAAGAATCAGTCAGAAACACAAGTCCGCCTCGAGAATCAGCTATTTATATATCATGAGCATGCTGCCAAGTTCTTGTAAGTCTCTGGTACGATGATGAAGTTAAGGTAAGGTTCCAAAAATCTCACGAGTCATGCAAGAGGAAGAAAGCCAGTTGGTGATGCAAGAACCGACAAGTTTTGGAGAACAACAACATGGGACAGCAAATTTTGATAGTACTCAGCAAGGCCAGTTTCCTGATACCCGGGAAGGTGATATCATTAACCCTTGTCACCACCTTGTATGTTTGACAACAATGAGCTATATGCAAGTACATGTGAACCTGGTATAGTCCCTATCACCTGATACATGAACAAGGGTAAGTTATGATGTCCGACATATTGCACTCAACAGTACCAATGGATGCACGAAGAAGCAATATGACCCAGCTCTTTCAACAAAGGATCCAGACCAAGAAAACAATAATGAAGGAGCAAGACCGGTGATGCAGGTATGAAAATTGTTGCATGAACCACATGGTGTACATACCCCGGACAGCCTGAGTCAGCATCGATCACCAGGGATATTCACCTAAGGGGGTCTACTCAATTTTGGTAAGGACCCCATATCCACACAACCCGCTCAGTTAACAGTATAAGCTCAGATTTGTCAGTATCAAATATCTGGGTCTGTGAAGTCAGACCAAAGGTCAATTCAACAGGTTGACTCCAGCAACTATGGTAAAGCACCACACAGCCTGCTATCCCCATGGATATGCCGACAGGATGAATAATCAGGATGTTGAGCAATAGTCTCGAAGCATGTGCCCTCACTTATGAGAATTATCAAAGGGCAACCTGTCATGAATAAAATTTCTTCTGCCAGCACCACCGTTGGTCAAGTCTGCGGATTCTGTCATATAAGGCCGTACCCCTTTATGTTGGCTACGACAGGCGACAGTCAAATATTTGGTACGAATCTGATCCTCAAGACAGTGGAGTCAGTCAAGATGATTCAGAAACTCCTACGAGAAGTCAGAATCCGTCAGGAGAATGGTTATGACTCACCTCACTGTTTTGAACCTGAAGGACCTGCATATAGTCGAGAAATCCCATGCAAGGAGTAAAAGCTTGGGTGTCCACCAGGAAAAATTTCTTCACAACTTCATGAAAGGTTGTCAGTGCCGGATAACACATCCCTCGGAATTCACTCTCGGACTTGTGAGACGGGCATATATCTCAGTCATGATAACTTGTCACCTTCAGCTAAGTCAACAGATATGAAAAGAATTGGAGCCAGTATAAGCATGAACATGTGAGGTAAGTTCTGTCAGGATGTGGATACAGTGAAGCAAATCACCCCAAAGCCAGGCAGTCTCGTCATATGGAATTCAGTGGGGAACAATCAATAAAGGAAAAAGGATACCCGAGTTGGAAACGGTTTTCTTAAGTCAGTATATTCAAACTTGTTCCCTCAACAACCAAATCTCAAGGACGAGATTTCTTTAAGGGGGGAAGGTTTGTCACACCCTGATTTTTGGCCCTTTCTTTTTCTTTTGATTTTCTAAGGATTTTGCTTGAGTTTTCTTTTTCTGTGGCTATGTGGTCTGGAAACTGGAGGAGATGACCTCTTCTTCCTTTCCAGAGTGGCTTGTCATCCTCATATCCATCCCTAGACCATGCCGTATTCATCTTGGACCAACCTCAATATTCTTTTCCTTGGGAATATTCCTTTTTCTGTTAAAGGAATAACCCTATTTGCCCTAGGTTGTGAAGCAACCTATATTTCTGTCACTCCTAAAATTCCCAAATAATTCTCATAAATTGTTTGGGTCATATCTTCCTCAAATATGTCAAGATCCTTCATTGACATGATCCAAGATCATGCTCAATTAATTCCTTTCCTATTCTGCCCTAAATGGCTCTTTGTGAAGCAAGTGTTATTTATCTTTGCCCATTTGTCTCCAAACTTTTTGGACACCTTTTCCTATCCATATCATTGCCTCATGTCAAAATTCAACTGAATTTTCCTAGTGAACCTTCCTAAGCAATTTTTCAAAGTTCCTGTCTAAGGGAAGCCTGTGTGAAGGAAGTACTAGCTAGGTTTATCCAAATGAGTTGAAATTTTGCATGGTCCTTCATATGATCAAATCATCACTCTCCTCAAGATTTGACCTCATTTTATCCATCCATGTGAGCACACCTTCAATTCTTTGTTTCTGTCCAAATTTTCAGTTAGTGAAGCAAGTATATTTTATCTTGCTCCATTATGGCTGAAAATTTTACTAAACCTTCTCCTACCATATAACCTATCTCCAAAAGATTTGGGCTCATTTCATCTAGCCATTTTCCCTCAAGATTTTTCCCAAGATTCTGTTCAGAGAGGTGCTGTATGAAGGAAGTACCATTTTGGCTTGGCCAAATGGCATGAAATTTTGATGGCATTCTCTCATGCCCAAATCATCTTGCCATGTTCATTTTCATCTCAATCCATCACTCCTAGTGAGTGCTACTTCATCATTTTGTTTCTGGACCAGATTAAGCAGTTGTTAAGCAACTATATTAAAACTTGGTCCAAATCCCTCAAAACTTCATAGGATTCTTGTCCTTCCTACCCTAAACCTCTGAGGCATGCTATTTCATCACTTAGCTATCCCTGTTGATCACAGTTTCACGCAACAGTTTGCAATAGCAAACTTCAGAGGTCACTTCCCATCTAACCACAACGTTTTTAATCGAGATTTAAACTCAGTTGTAACCTACCCTTGAGGGACTCCACCCTAGACAGCATTTGCTAGCCCATTGCCTCCTCTACTCGCCAGTTCACGTGGTGAACGCCACTTTGGCATGCCATGGATGCGAGCTGGTTGTTTTCTTGCTCGGGCCCCTCCTCTGCTCACCGCGTTCGTGCACCCAGCCATGTCCAACAGCGTCCCCGTGCCTCCTCTGTCCCCCTGGACCGCTCTCCCCCTCCGGCAGCATGCTCACTAGCGCTCGTCGCCGCGCGCCCATGGACGCGCTGTAGCTGGCCGTCGTCTTCCTCCTCTGGCTCTTTCCTCCCCGTGCCCCCTTGGCCTCCTCTGCTCCATGACCTCTTCATCGATGTTTCATCATGTTCTCGCGCCCTCCCATGATCGCTGAGCGTTGCCAGAGCTCGGCCGGACCCGAGCGGCGGCATCCGGCTCGGCCATCCTCGCCCCGCCTATAAATGGCCCTCCCCGAGCCATTCCGAGCACACCACTGACCTCCTCTCACTCCCAGAACCCCGCCCAACCTCTTCCCCGAGCTTGAGAAGCTCTCCTGCCCCTCCCATGGCCGAAGCCTCGCCGCTGGCCTCTGCTCAAATCCTAGCAAGGCGAGCCCCCTCCCTTCGTTCTTCCATCACCAGACGAGTATCTCAACCCCGGTGAAGCCTTCCCGAGCCCTGCCTCTCCCTTTCCTCCACCATAGCCCCGCCTCCAACTTCGCCTGATGCCGCCGTCCACTGTGGGCATGACTTCACCTGCTCCTGTGCTCCCCGGCGTGCGTGCAGCCCCTGGATGGGTGCGGCTCGCTCTCCTGGTCACTCCGGTGTCCAGAGCGTCGCCGGAGATGGCCTGAGCAGCTCGGGCGAGGGCCGATGACCCCTCCCTCTGCTCTGCGTCTGCGTCGAGGGAAGAAGGAGGAGCGGGAGGAAGAGATGTCAGCGGTAGGCGCTGCCTGGCAGTGAGACAGAGCCCGGCCCCGCCTCTGCTGACTAGGATAAGTGGAAGCGCACTTTCGCTTTTACGCTTTCGTTTCAATGAAAGCGTAAAGTTCTGCGGTTTCGGCTAGGAACACGTTTTCACTGTCCCGAAAGCGTAATTCCTTGAATGCGCTTTCAGTTTTTCTGTTTTGACCCAGTCTGTAAATATTTCTATTACAGATAGGTCCCTGGCAGAAAACCCCTCCTAACTTTTTGCTCGTAACTCCGATTGAGGTGATTCCAACGCCCACATCTTCGTCTCGTCGAGCCCGTTCTGTTCCTATCATTTTCACAATGGTTTGACATAATGGAAATGACCTTTTTTCCCTTGCCCCTAATCAGCCCCCTTAGAGGGAGAAACTTTTCCAGTGATTCCTTCCGCGATCTTTCCGCACTTCTCCCCGGTGTATTCTTCATCCCCAGACAAGCCACGACAACCACTTGCATGATAGTCATGCAATAGCCATGGTTTTCTACTTGAACCTTTAATAAATGCTAGTTTGTCTGCTAGTGCTATCGTTGTTTCGGTAATACTTATGGATCTATGTTCACCTTCGTGCGATGCTCTTCTGCATCTTGTTATCTTGTACTTCTTGCTTGTATTACTTTCATATTGCCATTCTTGGTAGTAGTAGTAGTACATGCTGCTGGTAGCGATGCTCATCTGTTGCATGCTTGTCGTCTGTTATCAGTACCGTTGCTATGCATGTTTTCTTTGCATCTAGCTGGTTATATGATTACTTGGTAGTATTACCGTTATGTTCTTGCATGGTAGTTATTTCCATTGCTAATGGTCATGTTATGCTATGAGTATTGCTATACTTGTGATATTCATGCTCGTCAGTATGCCCTATTCATTCGGATATATGATTTATTGTGGTTGATATGCTTGATGATTATGTTTTCACCCCCATGCTTATGTTGATATCATGCATTATAGTTGCATCATGTTATTTTGGCTCAGCTTATTGCATTCAAGTTTAACCACATAATAATGAACTTGAACAACTGTTGGTTGAGTCATGGTGCCACCAAATCGAGCTGACCAGTGCAACAACACTTGCCTTATGGGGGGTCCTAACTGGGTCTATTGTCATGCCTCTCGCCGATGCCTCCAACAAGGGAGGGTTATGCGCGGGCGCTACCTTGGCCGGGTAGGACGACATAAGACTTGTGTGCCCGTGTTTGGTTTTGAGCTCATGTCCCCGTTTGGAACCGTTTATGTTTTGCCACAACGGTGGCCGGCCACGTAGGTGGCGGATGTCACGAGTTGACATCGGGGCCACCCAGGACTTAGCCCAAAGGGGAGTTGGTCGGAGTAGCTAGGAGGGTGTGATGGCAATAGTGCGGTTTTGTCGGAATGCCGTTGGTCCACCCGAATGGGAGCACGAGGCCATGGATTCCGTGGTGTGGGTACAGTGTACTAACCTCTGCAGAGTGTGTTTAATCTATCGATAGCCGCGCCCGCGGATATGGGCCCAGTTCGTAGTCGGTCACACTGTGGGTCAACAGTAATAATAATAACTTGATTAATAACAACCCTGTTTCGATGATGAGAAAGAGATTGGTCGTGATCGAGAAAGGGTCACGGAGGTATCGTGGATACCGAAGTTGGTTGATCTTTATGTGATCGTGAGAGGATCACCGTGGTATCGAGGATACCGAGTTGTTGGATATTTGTGGTGTTATGCGAGATTTAAGGGTAAAGGTCAAGCTCCTTGTGGTCATGTAATTATTACTATAGTATTGTTAATACCAAGCTTGATTGGATCCTGAGATGATCGTGTGATGTCCGTGATGGTAAGCTTGTGCATGGTTACGAGGTAACCCCGAGCAGAGTAAGTTGGTGCATGATAGTGTCATCATGTTGCATGCTAGTATCATCATGTTCATTCGTTCATGCCATGCTCATAATGTTCTAGCTGTATCATGATCATGTTGTACATGCCATGTTGATCTGATAGTATCATGTTAATCCTTGTTAACCTGTAATTGCCATGCTGTTGTCTGTCTTGATTGCTGTGAGCCTGCAAGTACATTCAATGTACTGACCTGGCGTGTCATGCCAGTTTGCAGGTCATGCCGGATTTGATTGCTTGTTTGCCGTGGATCCCTTGTTTGCGAGCTAGGATAAGCGTTCCAGCCAGAGTCCCTGCAGAGTGGCGTTCATCACCATCGTCGCTGTTCCGCTGCCAGTAGTTATTCCGCTGCTTCGTGTTGTTCTGCTGCTTGCATAGAGCAACCGTGGCAGGCGTAGTGTCGCCGTGCCGATGTAATCCCTTGTACCCATATAGATTGTAATAAAGAGCTGATTTGTTCTATGCTAAGCAGTGTCGTATTCCAGAAGACTTCTCCTCGATCTCTGGGCTGGAATACGGGGCGTTCCGGTTTCTCTGAGCCGGGGTGCCACATTCACAGAGGTTCCAAATGGACAGAAACTTAGGAAAATTGCTGGGGAAGAATGGATAGATGGATTGAGCTGATTTTTGGTTTCCATGAGTGATTTATCAATGTTAACCACCATGAAAAATTTCAGCTCAAATAGAGCAAGGGTTCAAGCACTTCCTTTGCAAACTGAAAATCTGGATAGAATTTGCAAATGGATGCTGTGCTCAAACTTTGAACTATGGAACTTTGGATTTTGATGGAAATGGTGAATATATGGATAGGAGAATATCCACAATTTATTTGGGATTCTCCCTGGCTACCAAAATGGTAGTTCCTTTAGAAACTGCCCAAAATGCAATATTGGCATTAAATAGGAAAATGCAATTTCCCTTATTTAATTATGGCCAATATTTTTATGGGAGCTCAATATGATCACAAAGAATATCTCCACAAGTTTTCATGAACTTTGGAGATGGATAGATACTTTCCTGGATTTAATTCCCTTAACTGGTAGAAAAAGGAATTAATTATAAATGAAAAATATTGCAAATGACTTGGCAATACTTTCACATATCCAGGGTTTATAGATGGAGGATGATCATTGGGAGAAGTTTGGGAGGCAACAGATCAAAGAAAATTGGGGTTCCTTTGTAACGGAAGGAATTAGGGTTTCCCTTCTGATAACTCGGAAGGTGGGGTTTCGATGGAAGGTCCTGAGAATATAGCTTGGTGGCAAGGATGGAATGGAGAGAATCTCTGGTTGGATAGTAAAAGCAAGGCTAGGCGACCACCTTCATATACCCAAGAGCTAGAGAAAATCCAATGACACCGAGAAAAAAAAGACGGGAGTCAAATCCCGTGAAGGAAAAAACAGGAGCGAAAACCAGGGTGTCACACTCATGAGGTTAAACATCGCTCCCCGTGGGTCTTAGCGTTTGACGAGGCACGCCAGGATGCCTCGCGGGGGATGGACCTCATACTTGGGGAGGAGGGCCACCACCAAGCCTCGCTTTGTGTCGCGAGGTACCAGCAGGCGCTGCGGCGGTATCACTGCCGTAGAGTCCGCTCCGGGACCCTCGAGGTGGGTGACCTCGTCCTAAGACGGGTGCTCTCCAGAGAGGGGCTTCACAAGCTCTCGCCTATGTGGGAGGGCCCGTTCAGGATCGCCCGTGTCTCCAAGCCTGGCACCGCGCGCCTGGAGACACAGGACGGGGTCCCCATCCAGAATGCCTGGAACATCCAGCACCTCCGGAAGTTCTATCTGTGACCAACAAGCGCCATGCGCCTCTCAAGTCTCCACCCGTGACACTCTCATGTAATAATGAGTGGGGTTGTACAAGCCCCGGAGTCTCCTGAGTGCCACCCCTGGGCCTCACGGGGGCTGCCACCCACATCCTAGTGGAAGCCCCATGCTCCGCGCTGGCGGGAAGACCAGAAGACTAGTATAGGTGTCGGACACGGCTGTTCTTTTTGCTTGCTTTCTGTAGCTGATTTGCCACTTCTTAAAATGAAATTTGAAGTTCTCGCGTCCTTATTTGAAAGGGTTGGGAAATTTTTCTCCTCGTAGCATTCACTCTTTCGGGTCTTGTTTTAGGGAGAGTGACAGTTGCTCGTCGCTCTTCCTCGCGCGTCTCTCGCGTGGGGGCTGGGCACTGTGTGTACGCTTGGGCTCGCCCGTGAACACACCTTGCCAAAGCCTTGGTGTCTTGGCCTTTGGTGTCTTAATCCTCGCACGACACCCTCAAACAAGCCAACGGGCACGCATGCCCCCTGAGTCCATGCCTCCGGGCATCGCGACATGGCGTACCAGCAGCCCTCGCTCGGGGGCTCGTGCGGGGCATGGCACCACCAGAGGTCCCCTAACCCCGCAGCCACCGGATGCCTCCCGAGGCCTGAGGACCTTCGGATCCTCAAGAAGGAAACCCCTGGTAGGACCTCTCTGGAACGAGGGGCGCGCAGGAGGTACGAGCTCCAGGGAAGCATGCTCCCGCAGCATGGGAATCTACCGTAAGCACACTAAGCTAAGTCATCCCAATCACGATCAGCAAGAACCCATCAATTAGCAGCAACACGGATGTCAGGACGCGATATAAAAACGATAATATAACGACGCAAGCGCCACGGTTCATTACATGCCCCGGCAGGGCTTTCTACCTTTTTTTATGCAGGAAAAATAAAGAAGCAAAAGCGGCAGCGCGACCACCGCGGCTCCCGGGACCCGGCTCCAGCAACACTCGCGCTCAGTCGGAGTCCTCCTCCTGCTTCACTGGGGCGCGGCGGCGAGGCAGCTCGTCGCCCTCCCTGGTCTGAGCTCGGCGGTGTGGCGGCTCGTCGTAGTCGTCGTCGCTCGTGCTCTCCCCAGAGGAGGAGCCGCCGCTGCTGGAGGCATCGCGACCGTCACCAAGGGCAAGTTCACCGCCAGAGATGCTACCGCCCCTCCGGCCGTCGTCGTCGGAGGGGTGGATGCCATCATCATCGCTGTCGCTCTCCGGGCAGCATCCTAGGCACCTGCCGTCCTCCCCGAAGACCCCGACGTAGAGGGTCGCAGCACCGTCGTGCCTGAAGTGGAGGGTACACCTCCCCTGCAGGCCGCGTGCGCGAGCGAACGGCTGCCACCCGTGGTTTAGGAACATGTTGCCGGCGGGGGTGACCTCGACCTCCACCCACGAGGCCCTACTGCAGCAACCATCGGCCTACAGCCAGAGGCCGCCAGGTCCCTTGGCCGGTAGCGCACCCGCGAAGAAGCGTGGGAGCTGGAACCAGACGCCCGCGGGCCTTTCCGCCCACACCATGAACTCCGAGGGCGCATCGGCCGAATGGGATCGCAGGCGCAGTGGCCGAATGGCTGCTGCATGCCTCCCTCCTTGGCCGTGGCCACCCCGTCCGCAGGAGCCCCCGCCGCAGGAGGGAGCGCCCCCACGACTGCCGGAGGCGGCGCCAGCCTTTGAAGGGGTGCGCCCATGCCCTCGGCGAGCCACCGCTGGCATTGCGGCGTGCTTGTAGGGACGGCCGCGACCCCTCTTGGGCGGCGGTGAGCCTGGTCCCTCCTATGGGGCTTTTCCCTTCTCCATGGCTGAGAACCTCCTCACTGGCGCCATGGATGCTCTGGCAAGATGGCGGGACGAAGAAGAAGAAGGAGCAAGTGGCGAGAAGATGAAGATGAGCTGGGGGCTCCGCCCCCTCTCCCATTTATAGGCGAAGGAAGGCTAACCGCCGGCCTCTCGCGCTCCAAGCAATGATGGCCTTTTTGCATGCCCCAGGCAGTTGTCAAGTCGAGCAGTTGCCGAGGCAGCGTGGGGAAGTGGAGACGCCCACGTCCCATCAAGTGCCACATGTCAGCCTAGTCCGCAGGCGATTGGGGCCCGTGGCGCTTCGCCCTTGCCCTTTGGCTTCGCCTCGGAGCCAAGTCCGAGGACGCCTTGGGCCCGGGGGCTACTGTCGGCATTCTGGAAACCAGTGTACCCAGACTTGCCTGCCTGCGGCCCATGGCGTGGCTTCATCGATGGCCTGGTACAGCCCATCTACAAGACTACCAAGACAAGACCCTCGCGAGGGGCCAAGCCTCGCGAGGGAGACAACGCCAAGACCTCCCGAGGGAGCAGCCTCCCCAGGATGCCTCCTGAGGAGCGGAGATTCCTATGCAGGTGTCCAAACCTCATGAGGTTGCGGTGACGCAAGCCATGATGACCAAGGCCAGGCGGGCACCAGCGGGCGTAGAGGAGACAGTTTCCTCTTTGGTGCTAAGGAGGCAAGCGCAGGCGTGGGTTGCCGAGGACTCAGGCAAAGGTTTCCATTCCTGTGCAACGAGACCAAGACCACCAGGACGGTAGGACGGATGTCATCACCGAGCCCACCGCAGCGTCACGCCAGAAGCTTTGCAGGCGAAGACCACCTTTTGTCAGGATAAGATGTACTACTTGTCCCCTTTCAAATTGGTCGTTGTGGAATCCCTTCCCGCCTACGTTTTGGGAAGAGGACCAAGGCCACTATAAATATAGGCTAGCCACCACCGTAGAGCGGGACGAACCCCCCGGGATCATATCCTTTCCACCCTCACCAGAGCAGACCTCGCGAGGTTGTTCATCCCTTGTACTTGTTCATCCTCAGCCCCTCGTGAGGCAAATCCACCACAAAGCAAGAGTAGGTTCTTACACCGCAAGGTGGCCCGAACCTGGGTAAACTGCCGTGTTCATCTTCTTCCTTGTTCCTCGAGCTAGGCCGTAGGGCGACGAGCTAGTTGGCTAGATAGGTTGAGTTCTTCGCACATGCCCCAGAGTTCAAACCTTTCTTGGGCCCGCGGAGCCCTGAATCCGACACTATCCACCAAAAAGTTCCATTAGAATAGATTCGAAGAAAAAATTTAGGGTTAGGTTTCCGCCGAACTCATCTCGGACCGACCGAAATGAAACTTTCAGTCCCACCGATTGGCCCTGGCCATTGCACTAAGTACAACTCGGTGCCACCGAAATATACTAATCGGTAAGACCGACATTAAAATCTCAGTGAAACCCTAGCATCTCGGAGCCACCGAACCACAACTCGGTCTGACCGATCTTGTGTGTTTAGGTTCTATGAGTGCTCCGGTGTCACCGAGATGATCACATCGGTAGCTCCGAAATGCTTTCTGTAGAAAACTAAAACTAAAGTTTGGATTCAAATTTTTGAAAAACTATCTGCTTTTTGTGATACTCATCTACTCTGATCATACCCATCTATTCACAGGGTCAGCTTTGCAAAGATGTCAGAAGCAAGTGACATGCAGAATAGGTCTGAACAGGAGGTAGATCTCAGTGAGGGTACAAGCCCTAGTGACAGCTATAATGATGGTAACAGAAGCACTCCAAGCAACTTGCCAAAAGCTGATCTCATTAATGCTCCCAAGGAAGATGAAGATGATATTGATGTTTATGGGAAGCCCCGGATGGATCACACCACAATGGCAAACATGTACAAGGAGATCCCTCCAAAGGATCTTGAGAGTCACAAACTTGGTTCAATATATCATTTGCAAGCAGGTTTGGCCACCACGAACACCATTTTGAGGCACACTCTGTTGCCCAAATCTGGAGATGAGAGGATGATCCGTGGCCATTCCATCAATTTGCTTCACCTATTTGACACCACACCTCAGAAGTTCAAAGTGATGAGTTTGATTGTTGAGACAGTCAAGAGGATTGCTGCTGATCAGAAAAGGTCTTGTGGATATGCCCCTCACATTCAGATGCTTATCAACTCCAAGGTTGGTACAGATACATATCTACTTGATCGTGAGCACCTTCCTCTTCAGCCAGAGTTCGAGGACAATGTAGTGGTGATGGATTCTTCTCACCCTACTTCAATTGAGGCTCAAGAGAAGGCTGAGGCAGCAGCAGCAAGAGCAAAAAAGGCAGCCAATGCATCCAATGCCCCAATAACTAATCTCAAATCCAAGCAAGACCAAATGACATATCTGCTGGAAGCTACACTGAGGATTGAGCGAAGTCTGGCCAACTTAGCCAAGAACCAGGAGAGCCTAGAGCGGATTGTGGAAGACAAGATGTACAATCTAGATGTCAAGGTCACAGAGATACAGTCTATTGTGGAGAAGTTGAGAGATGATGCTGAGGATGGATATGACAGACCGGCCACTCACAGATTTCAGACTATGCCAAAGGCACCCAGGTCTTCAGCCGTGCTAGTTGCCGACACCAGGACTACTCTTTCTGCACCTGCCGCCACTGCTACAGTGCCACCTCCAGTGTCAACACCACCAGCTCAGCAGACTTCAGCAGAAGCATTCGCCGAGGCAGTTCTTTGAACGCCATCTACGCACACAGTATCCACAAGCCAGAAGACCCCTTCAGGAGCTCCGGAGGACCGTGCCTAGAGAGACGTATAGTACTATACCTTTTTGAACTTTTGGGTAACTTGTTGCCAAAGGGGGAGAAAATGTGTAGATCATAGGCTTCGAGAGAGAGAGAGCGAGTCTCATTATTTTGCTACTTGGTTTTTATTGCCCATTGCTACTATGTTCGTTTGTTTCGTGCTACTTGTTTGTTTATGCTCGTGAGATACTATGTTTGGTTGTGTGATTGATCATACTATGCTTAATGTGTGATTTATGCTTATCTCTATGATTATTTGTGTATGATCATTCACTTATGTATTTGGTGATGCATGCATGTTATTTCACTCATATCATTTTGTGCGCTCCACCAAGATGTATGTGACATGGAAGAGTGACCCATGATCCTAATTGATTGTGAATTTGCACTCAAACACAATTTTTTTAATAATGCACAAATTTAGGGGGAGCTCTTGCTTATCACATACTTCTCAAAGCGATGATGTATTTCATTCATTTTATCATTTGTCGAAGCTTTGATCTATATGTTGTCATTAATTACCAAAAAGGGGGAGATTGAAAGTGCAACTAATCCCCGGGTGGTTTTGGTACTTCATAACATATAGCTCATTGAACTAATATCCATTCAAGATGAATATTTCAGGATGTTTAATGATTGGCATGGCATGGACTAGAGATGTGGACCCCTCAAAATGATAAGGACAAAGATTGCCAAAAGCTCAAGACTCTTCACTTCTATTTTAGTGATTCAAGATCACATTGAGTCCATAAGAAAGCCAATACTATTAAAAGGGGATGAGGTGTTGCTTAATGGTCTACTTGCTCAAGTGCTTAGTGATATTGCTCCAAAACCCTCAGTCACTTTCTCCATCCAAATATGTCCAAAACCTAAAATCCAAACTCGGCCCCATCGATTCTTCCTACCCGGAGCCACCGAGTTTACTTGACATAGCCACTGCCAGAAACCCTAGCGATTTGGTCTCACCGATACGGATCTCGGTCCCACCAAGATGGCCTTGCCAGCGCTCTGTGATCTATTTCATTCACATCGGTCTCACCGAGTTCATGCAATCAGTCTCACCGAGTTGGCTTGACAGATTCTCTGTTGCTTATTGCTTCACTTCTGTCCCACCGAGTTGATGCAATCGGTGCCACCGAGATGATGTTTGCCCTAAGCCCTAGCACATCGGTCCCACCGAGTTGTTCCAGTCGGTCCCACCGAGATTCCTAACGTTCATATTTTTTAACAGATCAGTCCCACCGAGTTTTTTGTTCGGTGCCACCGAGATGGGTCAAAAATGTGTAACGGTTGGATTTTGTGTGGAGGCTATATATACCACTCCACCCCCTTCTCCATCTGTGAGAGAGCCATCAGAACATGCCTACACTTCCACCATACATTTTTTGAGAGAGAACCACCTACTCATGTGTTGAGATCAAGATATTCCATTCCAACCTTTTGAACCTTGATTTCTAGCCTTCCCCAAGTTGCTTTCCACTCAAATCCCTCTTCCACCATAGCCAAATCTGTGAGAGAGAGTTGAGTGTTGGGGAGACTATCATTTGAAGCACAAGAGCAAGGAGTTCATCATCTACACATCATCTATTACCTTTTGGAGAGTGGTGTCTCCTAGATTGGTTAGGTGTCGCTTGGGAGCCTCCGTCGAGATGTGGAGTTGAACAAAGAAGTTTGTAAGGGCAAGGAGATCGCCTACTTCGTGAAGATCTACCCGAGTGAGGCAAGTCCTTCATGGGCGATGGCCATGGTGGGATAGACAATGTTGCTTCTTCGTGGACCCTTCGTGGGTGGAGCCCATCGTGGACTCGCGCAGCCGTTACCCTTCGTGGGTTGAAGTCTCCATCAACGTGGACGTACGATAACACCACCTATCGGAACCACGCCAAAAATTCTCCGTGTCTCCATTGCGTTTGCACTCTCCAAACCCTTCCCTTTACCTTCATATGCAATGTTTTACTTTCCGCTACTATACTTTTAGAATTGCATGTGTAGGTTGATTGCTTGACTTGTGCTAATTGCTAAAATCTGCCCACAAATTAAATTGGGAAAATGATAGATTTTTATTTGGTCAAGTAGTCTAATCACCCCCCTTAGACATACTTTCGAGCCTACTCTCTCTCTCTCTCTCTCTCTTTCTCTCTCTCTTTGTTTCTCTGCTGTTTCCCGTTCCTGTTTTCTGGCCTTGCACTATTTCTTATATTCTCGGAGATCCGTAATTCCGATTGGGCTGAAATTTTAACAGGATTTTTTCCGAATATTAGCTTTCTTGCAGCAAAAGAAGGGCCTCAACCGACTTACCTAGGGGGTGGGGCGCGCCCCTGAGCTCATGACTCCCTTGAGCATCGTCTCGCCCCTGAGCTCATGACTCCCAAAAATCACATATATTCCAAAAAAAAATCTCTGTAAAATTTTATTGTGTTTGGACTTCATTTGATATGGATTTTCTATGAAACTAAAAACATGCAACAAACAGGAACTTGCACTGGGCACCAGATCAATATGTTAGTCCAAGAAAATCATATAAATTGTTGCCAAAAGTATGTGAAAGTTGTAGAATATTTGCATGAAACAATAAAAAATTATAGATGTGACGGAGACGTATCATGCATGTATCTAACAAACTCTCATGCAGCTAACTATCGCCGGCTACTTGCACGACCAGGTCCAGGAGCTTCCTCAATAGCCACAAGACTAAATCCAACCAGTATGCATGTTCATATAGCCCATCATGCTCCAGTATCTAGCGCGGCTTGCCGCTTCTCGCAACCTTGCCGTATCTCACAGCACCGTCGGCATCTCACCGTGCTCGCCGCATCGTACGGCAGTCCGGCATCTCGCCTCCTTTGCGCACACAACCGAAGCTTCATTTCCCTATGTACACTTTCCTATACCATCTAAACTACTCCCTTTGTTCCTAAATATAATACCTTTTAGAGATTTCACTATGAACTACATACGGATATATATAGACATATTTGCGAGTGTGGATTCACTCATTTTGCTCTGTATATAGTCCATAGTGGAATCTCTACAAGGTCTTGTATTTATAAACGGAGCGAGTACATGCAAAAATCAAACTAAACATGGTGATACAAAATAACAAGATTAGTGCTAACATACCTGACGTTCGGGCGTTATCAGATTTTAATCTTAACTAGTCTCTTGTATTTGCGGATGCTTGCATAAGGGGTGTAATCATAAGTAGGTTGTTTGTTAAAGTAAGAACAACACCTTATAATAGGTTCCATCGCACAACAAACTATCAAAACAATGAAATGTAACTCAATGAATCTTGATGAAAGTAACTTGGTGTAACTCCTATGTGTCCCCGAGAACACCTTGATCCCTATAAGTAAAACAACTAGCTTGTCCTTAGCATAATTAAGGAGTGACCCACTTGCTGCACCATTGCACTTTTGTTACTATTTACTTTCTTGCAATTGCTCTTGCTTTCAAACAAACCAGCAAACACTCTTTCTAGCTTCTCAGTGAACTCCTGCTAATTTTCATCAACCAATTCCTTCTATTCCTCATTGGGTCCGACGCCCTCACTTATCGTAAAGGCTATGGTAGATCCCCTACACATGTGGGTCATCACCCGTCGCCATGTTCAAATCCTGCTGTCACCAACAATCCTCACCTCCCTAGTGCACGAATTAGTACTAGACGTGGAATTTTACCAAACAAGAGATGTTCCTGAACAATCACTCTACTAGACTGACCTAAACCCAAACAATTGCTGCCACCAACAACGACATAATCACTCAACATAGATGCAACAAGAGGGTGGGATTTGATCGACCAGGCAAAGAGAATCATCAAATCAAAAACATCACCAAGGAACTTGAGCTCTAAATACCAATTTGTGAGGACCCAGATATGATCGAGGGGAATTTTAGACAAGAAATTGAGTAATGAAGATAACGAACTAGGGTTTAAGGCTAGATCAAGAGGGCCATTCTATATTACTATAGCTATAAGGTATCGAGTTCCAACCATTAGGCAAGGGGCAATCCAATATGCTCCACACCAGCCATAACCCAACTTAAATAGGTAGCTCATTACCCGCTACAATGATGAACGTACAAACAGGCATAACTATTGTATAACAGTAAAAGGGGTTTGACGGCTCAGTGAAGACTGACGAGACCAGGAGAGGAGCCTTGTGAGTCATTGGATTAGATTGAAGCAGTATTGCCAAAAGTGTTACACCTAACTGAAGAAAACATACAACTTCAGGTTTAGGTTCTCACCCCTCCACAATTGTCTAGAGGTGATTAGAGTATCCACCCCTCTCTCTTTGGCATCCGCCACCGGTTCGTCCCTTCCCAGGTGGCCCTATGAGCCATGGAGGTGCGGCAGACCTCGGTCCCTCGCGGGCGGGAGGGTTCCATTATTTTCGTTAGGTAGTCTTTGTGTCATAGTCGGGTGGCAAGGTGGTGGCATCCTAGAGTAAGAATGATGTCTTTCGCTCCATTTTGTGCTCCGGTGGTGTGCCCTAGCGTCGGCAGAGGGTGCATGTTGGTGTTTCTCTAGCGGATTTGCTTGGGTCCGGTTAGTGTTGGTCTACAACGAATCCGTATGGAGTCGGCTAGGGCTCCTGGTGTGTTTGTAGGTATGGTCATTTTGATCTGTGTTTTTCTTCATCAATGATATTTGTTGCTCTTGTGCATTGGTCCTTTGGGGTCTAATCATGACGACTTTCCAAGTGTCAACTACTAGCTAATTGTTCGTGCGTTGTAATGGGGCATACACGTTCTAGTGGTTCAATACCAACCGTGTTTAACATAAATCTTACACCCATCATATTCTAGATTTTGTAAGATTTTATTTGAGCTGGAAAGTTTGAATTTAATTGAGGATTTGGTAAGCTTTGATTTGATTTCAGTATGGGCTGGGGAAGACAAGTAAAGTTTTGATTAGGTAATGTTTTGGTAAGACTTGATTTGAATGCATGACATGGGGGAGGAGGAGTTGGACATACGAACATACAATCACTGACTCTACTTTAATAGTAGTACAGACAATATGGTTTGCCGGACTAGGTGATGACGACGACGCACCTTCGACTCGCTCTAATACTTGTAGTTGTCTTCGTGTAGTCCACAAACTCGATTGTAATCTTTGTTACTTCTAGGGATCTTTGTGCTGCTACATTATTAATAGATCGGGGAATATTTTCGCAAAAAAAAGTGATACCAAAAAATTGTGGGTGCTCCTGAAAAATGGCCGTTACTTTTGGTGATATCTCCAAAAAACTCGTGGTCCATCATTTTCTGGATATTCTCAATACTTTTGACAGGGTTATTTTCGAACTTGGAGGTATACTAGTAATAATGTACGTGCAATGCACGTATTTAGTACTCCCTCCGTCTCATAATATAATAACGTTTTTTACACAAATAAATAAAATTTAGAATAGATATTATGTACCCAATATTTCTTTATTCCAATTCATCTCCATGTTAAAGAGTGCACATATATGTGAGCCCTCTTGATAATACAATAATACCAAGTGCAAGCTAGATTATGTATGGGACTACAACACCTCTTACAAATTTATTTGCCAAGCAAGTTCAAGTAAGGCGGAAGAATCTATATATCGATTATTCTCTACTACTATTAATCTCCACTACTATTAAACAATCAAACATTTTCTTCCCTATTCCCACCCCACATAACATACCCAACACAAACCAAAGCAATTAGAGCCTCAGGATCAGGCCCACTTATTTGGATCTAACCGTTTAAACACCAACTAAACTTCTGTAGAAGTACGTTTACCAATTTTATTGAGCGAACGAAAACTCTGCCACTTCCATCCGTACCTACAATGGTGGATTCCAAAGGAAAAGAAAAAAAAAGTTCCCACAATCAAGCAACCCCCAGCTCTCTCGAACTGCCCTGGGGACAACCTCACGGGCGCCTTCCTTGCCGGCCGCACACTTCCTCCCTCTGCCGCCGTCGCTCCCTCTTCCGCGGGTCGCAGCGCTCCCTCCCCGCAGCTGCGGTTGCTTGCTCCTCCAGATGCTTGACACCCACGCGGCGCTGCTGCCGCACGCAGCGGCAAGGGTTCCACGGCGGAGCCATGGAAGAAGGATGGCGGGAAAAGGTGGGGCCGTTGCCGCAGATGAGCGCAAATCCGATCTACACACGAGGGTTCTTCTCTCCCTCTCTCTCTTTGTGCCTTCTCCCCTCTCTATTCTCCCGTCTCTCTCAACCTGCAACAAGGCATCGCGGCTGCGGTGGCGGCGACACAAGGGCGTGCGGCGGCGGCAGGGCCCACCACACCATATGCATCCAATTTCTTATTCTAGCCTCTTTGTGCATCAACAGATTTTAGCAGAGGATCCAGAGCCATCAGCAACCCTCTGTGTATGCTCGATTACCTTTTGTATTTAATTTTCTGAAATTTTGGATTGATCAACACATGATCAGTGGTGGGATTTAAGATTTAACCTTGCTATGAGGTTGCATTTAAGACGTACAATCTACTTAATTGATCCACTAATCGAGCACGTGCCTTGGTGCTACAATTTTCATTATTCATATCACGCAAAAATTTAAGTGTTACTAATAAGAGGCCGAGAAATTAAGTCACTACATGACCAAGGTTACAATCTCAGATGCACTAATCATCACGCCATCACCTTCACCTCTTCTAAAATTTACAAGATAATTCATGAATAGAGAACAAATTATAAATTAATAATAAAATATACGTACAATAGTGCAGATGAATCTGGAAGTACAATAAGTGAAATGCATAGAATGGTGTATAGACTTACAAAATGGGACAACTGCAATGGTGGGAAGGAACCAGCCTATGAGATGATGAGCATGTTGTGGCATTTGATATAACTCCTCTGAACTTTGTACTCGTAAACAGTAAAAAAATCAACAGGAATGTACTCTCAAGAAAGCATTAGTCAAAAGCCAAAATATCACCAATCTCACCTCACATTTACTGACAGCAGTACATCAGTCTATCTTAGAGCTCACATACAAATATAGTAACAAAACTTTGCCTTGGATTCAGTAACTGGACTCTAATCTCCAACATTTACCTTGAAAAAATAAAGTTGTGGAGATATTTTCTTGAGAAAAAAAAGGAACCTGGTCACATGGCGCAAAAATATTAGACACAAATCATCAGTATAGAATATTCAATGATTAAACATCAAATATCACATGGAGCAATTCTGAACTTTTCTAAGTTACTCTCCATAAGAGCAATTCTGAATCTAAATAACTACCCATAATTCACTGGATGACAGTTTGAAGTTACAGAACACATAACTAACTAGCTTGTCGTTGTTTCGAATCACTCCCAATATGTAATGCACCAAGCATATCTCTGGTTATCATATTGAACCTAGATGGAAAGATAAGGATTAAAAAGGTTATGTTCTTATAGTCCTTTTGTGCACGGTTATAAAATTTCTTGTTGATTTATTTTATAAAATTCTGAAAAGAAACAGCAAGGCTACAGGAGGCAGTGGTAATGCGCTACTAATCTCTCCACAGCCAAAGAGGCGTACACTAATCAGTAATCACCCAACGATGAATCTGGTTGAGACTCAGCAACTGCAGTCAAAGATGGTACTGGAGCACGCACCATGGTCATCTAATTAACTCTATGATGCTACATCATTTCATTGATCAAGTACACATTCAAGGATGCTTTTACTGCTCTAGTACTCTTTCTAGAAGTACACATTCAAACTTTTGAGAGCCAAATTGCTGCATTTTACTGCTCTAGTATTCCTGCATAGGTAAGGATGCTTCTAGGCAAGGGAATTTGGCTCCCGAGCTCTGGTGAGCCTGGAGTTTACAACAATTGAAAAAGATATTTAAATGCTTCGAAACCTGGGCTACCAATCATTTTTCAGGGATGGTTCCACACTATATTGGTGTCCAGTCAACCTACATATTGCATTTGTTAGTCAAGCTATTTGGATCAATTAAGTAGATTGTACGTCTTACATGCAACCTCATAGCAAGGTTAAATCTTAAATCTCACCACTGATCATGTGTTGATCAATCCAAAATTTCAAAAAATTAAATACAAAAGGTAATCGAGCAGACACAGAGAGAAGGTGGCTGATGGCTCTGGATCCTCTGCTAAAATCTGCTGATGCATAGAGAGGCTAGAATAAGAAATTGGATGCATATGGTGTGGTGGGCCCTGCCGCCGCCGCACGCCCTTGTGTCGCCGCCGCGCAGCCGCGATGCCTTGCTGCAGGTTGAGAGAGACGGGAGAATAGAGAGGGGAGAAGGCACAAAGAGAGTGAGAGGGAGAGAAGAACCCTCGTGTGTAGATCGGTGTAACACCCCCTTGTAATAAGCTCTGTGACACTCTGTTAATCTTGCCAAGTCATGATCATTTGCAGTGCCAAGTCATATGGGTTAATGATCCAATTCAAATTCACATATGAAAATCAACTCAAATTCAAAAGTGAAATATGAAGTTGATCAAACACTGTTGAAAAAATGTTCATTAAATGGCAAATAATCCAGGAACATTTCTAAAATCATCATCAATAAAGTTGGAGTTAGACAAGTGACTCAAACAAGATGAAACAGCACCAAAACAGAATATTTAAATCCATTTAAATTCATTTCTAATCCAAATGGAGTCCAATTCTACCCAAACCAGTTTTTGGTGGAAGGAAATGTTTCATTGCAATATTTGGGTCAACTCTCACATTTTACAAAAGTGTAAAAGTGCCCTAACTATTTCAGGACAGAAATGAAATAGAGAAAAGGGAAAACAGAAAAGGAAAAAGGGGAAGATGGGCCACTGTGCACTAGCCTAAGTGCACAGTACCTAGAGCACAGCCCACCAGGCCCAAGTCGTCGTCTCTCTCCTGTGCGTGTTGCCGTCGCAGTGGGCGCGAGCGCGCGCGCCGGTCGCGCGCCGACGCCACCGACGCCCGGAGCCGACGAGGGGATAAGGCCGACGCCCCTCCACTCCTTCCTGGCCTCTCCGTCATTCTCCCCCTTCTCCTCTCGCTCGCTCCGCCTCTCTCCCCTTCTCAGATCCGGTGGTCGAGCGCCCCTGTCACCGCGATCCGCCGCTGCCGTGGCCAACGGCCTTCCCACCTCGTCTGAGTGTGCCTGGGAGGAGCGCCGTAGTCGACTACGCCTACCGGAGCAGCTGGAGGGAGCGGAGGAGCGCTGCTTCGTCCACGAGCTTCGTCTTCAACCTCGGGTCGCCGCTGTTCGTCCTCGTCCCCGGCGACGTCTCTGCGGCTCCTAAACTGTCACCGGGCCACCGTGCGCCTTCACTGTGAGCCACTCCTCCCTCCTCATCTCTCTGTGGCTCCGCACGCATGCGCTGGCAGCTTCTCCACGCGAACCCAAGCCCGTCGCCGCGAAGCCCGTCGCCGGCAAGCCTCCGGTGACCCAACGAGCTCGGGGTCGAGTCGAACGCACTCACCGCATCGCGTAGAACACGCCTAGGCCTCGCGCTCGAGCTGCTGCGCGCCGTAGCTTCGTTTTCGTCGTAGGCCCGTATACGCCGCCGCTTTTGCTCGTCGTCGGCGCCGTTTCCGGCCGAGTCCGGCTGCGCCACCGCCACCGTTCGACGCGGCATCTTCTGCCCGTTCGAACGCACCCGGCCCCGTCCCTTTTGGTGGCCTGTAGGCGATTTCCGACGCCGGCCTACGCCCTCCGCCGCGTTTCGACGTCGCCGGCGGCTAAACGCCGGCCGCAGCCGATGTGGCAGGCATGGGGTCCACCCACGGTCGCTGCCAGCGGGCCCCGCCACGCGTTTTGACCGCGTTGACCCAAGTCAACGCGCTGACGTGGCAGCACAGTACCGCTGACGTGTGGGCCCCCGCGGCTAATTAACCTAATAAGACATTTAAATAAATATAAAACTGATTAATTAGGCTAATGTCTCACTAACATGTGGGTCCCACCCATCTAATCACTCTGTTAACTGAAATAATCCACTGTTAGTCTTAACAGAGACTGACATGTGGGTCCCACTGGACCCACATGTCATGTTTGACTGGTCAGCGATGCTGTTGACCGCTGACATCACGGTGATGTCATGCTGATGTCATAATTCATTTTTTGCTAAATAAATAAATTCCAGAAATTCAAATAATCTTTGAAAATTTATAACTTTTAAACCGTAGCTCGGATCGAAAAAGTTAAAACATGAAAGTTGCTCAGAACGACGAGATGAGTCTGATCGTGCCGTCCGTTTCTTTGTCGGAACCCCCTACGTAGAAGAACTCATAACTCCGGACCCGTATCCGGTAGATGAATAGTGCACACACACCGGTTAATAAATCCCAGATTAATTCTAATAATAACTAAAATGACCTAGATGCATATTTAGGCAACCCTGCACTGCATCATAGCATCACACGCACCGTATTGCATTTGTTTGTATTATGTTTACCTGTTTCTACCCCCTCTTCTCTCTCGGTAGACCCCGACGTTGACGTAGCTCCCGAGGCAGACGCAGCTCAGGAGTACGACTACGTCCCCGACGACACCACCGACGACCTTGCCCTTGCCCCAGAGCAAACAGGCAAGCACCCCCATTTTGAGCATGCCTATATCGCCTATTCTCTTCTCTCTTATGCTTGCATTAGAACTGCTACTGCTACTGTTTTCCTATATCTGCTGCATAGGCTGTTTATTGTAACCTGCCTTGTTACCTTGCTGGATATCCTAAACTGTTTAGAATAGGCTGGGTAGAGTCCCAACAGAGACCCCCACTTGATCTCGACTGCCCTGCTGGATGTCAGAAGACCCGATCATCGGGATTGAAGACTAGACCCTGGCACCGCACATCACTTCTCCCTATGTTGCTCGACACTGCTGGGTTACTATCGAGTGCCGAGGGTGATACCTCGTCAGCACTTCTGATGTTAACCTTGTAGGTTAGTTACTCGGTCGTGGTAAGCGAGGGTGATTCCTCCTACACCACCCCCGATAACGACATCGTCGTGCAACCTCTCAAGTGTGGACCTCGAGGGTGAATCCTCCTTCGTTCACCTTGATGATAACATCGAGCAGGAATTCCATCGAGGGTGGTTCCTCAGGGTTCGCTTCGGTGTCAGACACACAGTTACCTTGGATATTATGACCTACACTAAACCATGTTACTAAAGACGGGTCGGCCCTGAGGGGTACCCGCGCGAGCTTAATGCGAAGTGATGTGGAGTCGGGTTGACCTAGATGGTGCCCGCGAGATAACACGAGGCGTGGTTGGGCATTCTTAGCCCTTGCCGCAAGTCCTCGAGACGGGGCGACGGGGTCACATCAATCGTGAGTCTCTGCTCGTTTCCGCGCGCTCCTAATCCACTACGGTTTGGATATTTGATCCGAGGGGCCTCTGGCCTGATAGCACTAACCATCACGTGGGCATAGTATGGGCGTTCTGCGTCGTATACTTCAGCCGGAGCTTAATAGACGTCAGCGACTGAATGGCGCGCGCTGAATTGGACTGGGAACGCAATCGCACTTGTATAACGGGTTGCTAGGTCTGCTTTCAGCCGCGTACGCAACATGCAGGAGTTCCCGAGGCGAAGGCCCAAGACCCCTGGGTGCATAGGTTTAGTCCGGCGTGCTGACCTCTCTGTTAGGTATTCGGTCGGGTTGCGGCGTGTTGCTTAGCCGAGGCCGGGCATGACCCAGAAAAGTGTGTCCGGCCGGAGTTAAGCGAGCATGGTGGGTAACTTGGTGCACCCCTGCAGGGAAGAAACTTCTATCGATAGCCTGTCCTACGGTAACGGACACTCGGAGTTGTATCCCGATCGGTACAACTAGAACATGTGATGAGAACTGGATAGTATGGCTCTGGGATTGCTTTCTCGCAGGGAGTCGAGAAAGGACCTCAGGTCGAGGTTGATGATACTACTACTACTTTACATTATGTTCATCTGTTCTCCTCTATTGCTGCAAGACTGTCGAAGATTGTTGAAGATGCTAGTCTTCGATAGGACTAGGCTTTTCCCCCTCTATTCTGGCATTTCTGCAGCCTAGTCCACATATACAGCCATTCCTTTGACAATGTTGCATATGTAGTGTAGATCCTTGCTTGCTGAGTACTTCGGCTGAGTACTCACGTTTGCTTTATTTTCTTTTTCCCCCATATTCCATTTGATGCCACCAGACGATGGAGCCCCTGAGCCAGACGCCCCAGCCGACGACCAGTACTACTACCCGTCTGGCGAGTACTACTACTACGAGGAGCCGTTCGACGACCAGGAGTAGGATCGGAGGGTCCAGGGCAGGAGGCCTACGCCTTTCGATCGTAGTATTTTATTTTACCCCGCCTCTGTGAAGGCTTATCTCTCTCTCTCTGTAATATATCTGTACTCAGATATCTGATGCTTCCGCTGACACTTGTATGCCATCGAGCTATGTATTCGAGCCCTCGAGGCCCTGGCTTGTAATATAAAGCTTGTATGACTTTATTTATGTTTTAGAGTTGTGTTGTGATATCTTCAAGTGAGTCCTTAGGCTTGATCGTGCGCATTTGCATGTATGATTAGTGCACGATTAAGCCGGGGTCGTCATAGGTTGGTATCAAAGCCGACTGCCTCTAGGAATCCCCCTTCCCAATTCCTTGCCCGAAGTTGAGTCTAGTGGTCAAAAACTGTTTTACTAACTTGGCTGTGTGGCTTACGGGCCCACGTTGCCAACTGGGTGGTATTAGGATCTTTTATTCCTCGTCTTTACTCTGGGATTCTAATCTCTCATCTATTCGGGTTTAATAAAATTTACTAACACCGACATTTAGGTTCTCGTTAATTCTATCCACCCGGAGAGCTGGATTCAGTGCGATTTCCCTGACTTTGATCTGATTAGTCTGATAATCATTTTCCTTTCCATTGTTTTGTTTAACCTTTCCTTCTGAGATCGGTTATAATTCTCATTGTCTTATGACAACCCTGAACTTCTCTGTTTCAGATGGATCGACTGTTTCCACCGCGGCCTACGACCCAGCTTGTGCGTCGCACTTGGGCTCGTGATGCCCCTGGATTTCCAGCTGTTCTGATCGGCCTCCTGAGTAGACTGGGTTACCGCTGGTATCCCGAGTACATGGTCTATGAGGTTTACCGCGAGTTCAACCAGGAGCAGTATTATGCTAAAGTTCGGATCTATGATCAGCAGAATGACTCGGACACCGAGCTACACCTTTTTCACGGAATAGGCGTGACGATAGAGATGGCAGTACATGATGCCGCCTACTCTACTGTCGCACGTCTCCGAGGAGAGCACAATGCTAGCTTGGATGACTCTGTGTTTCGGTACATTCTGTATGCACCTGTTGGAGATGCTACTGGATTCTACACAGCTATCTGTGCCCCGTACGAGTCTCGACGCTACGACCCACAGATTCTGATTCAGTGCACTCAGGCTCTGGATCGCACTGTTCGGGCTCTTGCCGTCGAGTTGTTCGCCACTCGAGCATGCTACTACGAGGCTATGACACAGTTGCTACCAGCTGTTCGTGTAGGGATACATCCGGAGTATATTCTTTACCCACGCAGGACCGAGATGCCGTCAGGTATTGATTGGCCTGCAGTGGGAGGTCACATGCCTGCACATGGACCTCTTCTTACAGTTCGAGACCGGGTTCTGCATCAGAGTGCACATGGAGCACAGGATCCTGCCGCGACGAACATTCGTCGTCCGCACTTGCAGTTACCCCGTTTAAGTGGTTTTCTCCGATGCTGATGTAGCCTTTGCTATGTCACGTTGTGTACTTCCTTACCGCATGCCTGCGTGCCGCCTAGTGTGTCCAGCTTTTCAATTTGCGCCGTTATGCTGCCCGATTGTAACCGACTGTGTATGGATCTGTATGCCTTAATGACTACTTTTAGCATCTATTGCACTCTTTCAATAATGTCGAGTTACATCATGCTTATTGTTAAACACTTGCATAAGCTATCGCTGAAATACCCCTGTTGAAATAGCAGGATGGCTGACAACAACCCGCCACCGCCGCCACCACCTGATTACATGGCAGCGATGATGCAACAGTTTGAACTCAACCGCCAGTTTATGACGGGAATTATGCAGCAATTCCCTCGTCCTGATGCTAATCAGCAGCCACCATCCATCACCCTGCCAGAGTTTATGAGGCTCAGTCCATCGTTTTTCTGCAACACAGTCAACCCACTAGATGCAGATGACTGGCTGCGTGACATCTCTCATGAGATGGAGTCTGCTGGTGTCGCCCAAGTTAACTATGTCACTTTTGCGACTTATCTTCTGAAGGGTCCCGCAGCCCAATGGTGGGCCACTCACCGACAGACTCTGCCGCCTGGTACTGTCGTCACTTGGGCAGAGTTCAAGATTGCTTTCTGTGCCCGCTACATTCGTCTAGCTGTCATAGCTAGGAAGAAGGCTGAGTTCCGTAGCCTTGTTCAAGGAAACAAGACTGTGGAAGTCTATCAGCGCGAGTTTCTAGGCTTATCTCGCTATGCTAAAGAGGACATTCCTACTGTTGAGCGAAGGCAAGAGAAGTTCCGTGAAGGACTACATCATGATATACAGTTGGCTCTCCTTGTCCAAGACTATCCTGATTTCGCCACCTTGGTGAATAAGGCTATTATGGTTGAAACTGGACTTAAGAAGCATAAAGAAGCTTCCAGACGCACCCGAGAAATGGGCTCATCTTCGGGCTCGTCTTCCCAGAAGCGACGCATCTGGTTTCCCCAAGGCATGTTCCGTTCAGCAGCTCCTGCAAACAGGCCCTCTTATGCTGCACCACGCCTGCCACCTCCACCACCGAGGCAGCCTCTGCCAGCTCCAGCACCTCGAGCTCCAGCACCTCGTCCTGATAGTGGACTATGCTTTAAGTGTGGCAAGCCAGAACACCGTGCTAGAGACTATTCTCAGAATCAGAATCAACTGGCTCTTCCTTCTGCTGGCCGTGGTATTGGCCGTGGTATTCCTCAACAGCGCAACTATAATGCCAGACCTCCTTATGGTCGTGGGCAGAGTTACCACGTCAACATGTCTGAAGCTCCAGATCAACCAGATACTGTGATGGGTACACTTCTCGTTAATTCAGTACCAGCATCTGTTTTATTTGATCCAGGAGCATCGCATTCATTCATGTCAGAGCATTTTGCACTATTGCATGACGTTAAATGTGAAACACTACACCACCCTTTAGTAGTGAACACTCCCGCGGGTCGGTGTCAAGCCACCATATTCAGCCCCGAAGTCAATATTATGATTGAAGAGAGAAATTTTCAAGCTTTCCCCATTATCCTGAGATCTTCCAAGATTGATCTTATTTTGGGAATGGACTGGTTGAAGGCTCATTACGCCTCAATCAACTGTACCACTAAAGTTGTACACCTCTTGCACCCATCGAATGAGATAGTGAACTATCAAGCTCACCTTACCCAGAACGCTGAGGCTCAAATTTATGCCTTGAATGCGTTGAATGCTTCTCCACTTGATGGGATCGAGAATATCCCAGTTGTCTGTGACTTCCCGGATGTTTTTCCAGAAGAACTTCCAGGAATACCCCCTGCTAGAGCTGTCGAGTTCGTCATCGACTTGAAGCCTGGCACCACTCCTATTGCGAAGCGTCCCTACAAGATGCCTCCGCACCATCTTATTGAACTCAAGGAAGAAATTGATAAATCCTTAAGGAAGGGTTTTATTCGCCCTAGTTCCTCCGCTTGGGGAGCGCCTTCTCTCTTCGTTAAGAAGAAGGATGGAACTAACCGTTTGGTTCAAGACTATCGTCCTATCAATCAGGCAACCATTCAGAATAAATATCCACTTCCCCGGATCAACGATTTATATGACCAACTCGCTGGATCTTCGGTGTTCTCTAAACTCGACTTGAGGTTGGGTTATCACCAAATCCATGTCCGTGAAGAGGATATTCCAAAGACTGCATTCGTTACTCGCTATGGTTCATACGAGTACACCGTCATGTCGTTTGGCTTAACAAACGCTCCAGCTACCTTCTCCCGCTTAATGAATTACATATTCATGGATTACCTCGACAAATTCGTCGTGGTATATCTGGATGATATCTTGGTTTATTCGAAGAACAAAGAAGAACATGCTGAGCACCTTCGTCTTGTTCTGGAGAGACTGCGAGAGCACAAGTTATATGCCAAGTACTCTAAGTGCGAATTCTGGCTTTCTGAGGTAACTTACCTTGGGCATGTCATCTCCAAGGATGGTATCGCAGTTAACCCGGAGCGAGTTCAGGCTATTCTTGACTTGACCCCTCCGAAGAATGTCAAACAAGTCAGAAGTTTCCTCAGGCTTGCAAGTTATTGTCGACGATTCATCGAAAATTTCTCCAAGATTGGCAAGCCCCTGACTAATCTGCTCCACAAAGGCGTTAAGTTTGAGTGGACAGACAAATGTCAGGAAAGCTTCCAGACCCTCAAAGACAAGCTGACATCTGCTCCAGTCCTTGCTCCTCCAGACTCTCACAAAGATTTTGTGATCTTCTGCGACGCCTCTCGCCAAGGACTAGGTTGCGTCCTAATGCAAGAGCGAAGAGTAATTGCTTATGCTTCGCGACAATTGCGTCCACATGAAGAGAATTACCCAGTGCATGACCTCAAACTTGCTGCTGTGATATATGCTTTGAAGCAATGGCATCATTACCTCCTTGGTAATCGGTGTGAGATTTACACCGATCATTAGAGCTTGAAGTACTTATTCACTCAACCGGAACTTAATCTTCGTCAGCAGCGTTGGTTGGAAACAATCACCGATTATGATTGTGGAATTTCATACACTCCCGGCAAAGCTAATGTGATGGCTGATGCCTTGAGCCGCAAGTCTTATTGCAACAACCTCATGGTTAAACAAGCTCAACCCCAGCTGTATGAAGAATTGCGCAAGCTGAACCTTTGTATCATTCCGCAAGGTTCTCTTAATAACCTTGTGATACAACCAGATCTTGAGAAAGCTGTCAAGATTGCGCAAGCTAAAGATGCCGAAATTGGTCTAATGAAGAAAGAGCTTCACCTTCAAAAATACAGGGATTTCTCGATTGCTGAAGATGGAACCTTGTACTTCTGAGACCGCATTGTAGTACCTCGCTACGAGCTGATGACAGACAAAGTCATGAAGGAGGCCCATGATACACCGTTATCTATCCATCCGGGCAGTACCAAAATGTATCGAGATCTTCGTCAAAGGTACTGGTGGTCTAGAATGAAGCAAGATATTGCTCGTTATGTTGCCGAGTGTGACGTTTGTCGTCGCGTGAAGGCAGAACATCAGGAACCTGCTGGAATTCTGCAACCACTTCCTATTCCTCTGTGGAAGTGGGATAAAGTGCAAATGGATTTCATTACTAGTCTTCCCAAGTCTCAGAAGGGTCACGATGCTATTCTTGTCGTCGTCGACCAACTCTCCAAGGTTGCACACTTTCTGCCAGTTAAGGAGACTATTACTGATAGTCAGTTAGCAGAGCTATATATCTCCAGAATTGTTTCACTCCATGGTATTCCCAAGGAAATCAGTTCAGACCGTGGCAGCATTTTCACTGGCCATTTCTGGGAAAGTTTTCAGAAGGCAATGGGAACTCATATTACTTGGAGTTCAGCTTATCATCCCCAATCCCAAGGTCAAGTTGAGCGCGTTAATCAAGTGCTTGAAGATATGCTTCGAGCTTGTGTTATATCCTTCGGTAAGAAATGGGAGGAATCTCTCCCATATGCCGAGTTCTCTTATAAAACCAGCTATCAAGCCAGCTTGAAAATGGCCCCCTTTGAGGTTCTTTATGGTCGTAAATGTCGAACCCCTCTGAATTGGTCAGAAACTGGGGAACGACCTCTTGTTGGACCGGACATTATTCAACATGCCGAAGAACAAGTCAGAATTGTCCGGGAGAATCTCAAAGCAGCTCAAGACCGTCAGAAGAGTAATTATGATCGCAAGCGATGGGGTGTGATCTATCAACCTGGTGATCAAGCTTATCTTCGTGTCACTCTGATGAAGGGCACACGTCGTTTCGGAATCAAGGGCAAGCTAGCACCTCGCTATATTGGTCCTTTCCGCATCGTGGCTAGACGTGGACAGGTGGCATATAAATTGGAGTTGCCACCGCAATTCTCCCATATTCATGATGTCTTCCATGTGTCGCAACTTCGTAAGTGCTTCAAGGAATCCCCGCACCGTGCAGTGGATCATGAGATGCTCGAGCTACAAGATGATCTTTCCTATAAGGAGCATACGATCTGCATCCTCGACGAATCTGAACGTCGAACTCGTCAGAAGACGACCAAGTTCCTGAAACTGCAGTGGTCGAATCACACTGAAGATGAAGCCACTTGGGAACGCGAGGATCATCTTCGGGAAGAATATCCCGGACTCTTTCCTTCTACCTCCTAAATTCTCGGGACGAGAATTTCTTTTAGAGGAGGAGAACTTGTAACACCCCCTTGTAATAAGCTCTGTAACACTCTCTTAATCTTGCCAAGTCATGATCATTTGCAGTGCCAAGTCATATGGGTTAATGATCCAATTCAAATTCACATATGAAAATCAACTCAAATTCAAAAGTGAAATATGAAGTTGATCAAACACTGTTGGAAAAATGTTCATTAAATGGCAAATAATCCAGGAACATTTCTAAAATCATCATCAATAAAGTTGGAGTTAGACAAGTGACTCAAACAAGATGAAACAGCACCAAAACAGAATATTTAAATCCATTTAAATTCATTTCTAATCCAAATGGAGTCCAATTCTACCCAAACCAGTTTTTGATGGAAGGAAATGTTGCATTGCAATATTTGGGTCAACTCTCACATTTTACAAAAGTGTAAAAGTGCCCTAACTATTTCAGGACAGAAATGAAATAGAGAAAAGGGAAAACAGAAAAGGAAAAAGGGGAAGATGGGCCACTGTGCACTAGCCTAAGTGCACAGTACCTAGAGCACAGCCCACCAGGCCCAAGTCGTCGTCTCTCTCCTGTGCGTGTCGCCGTCGCAGTGGGCGCGAGCGCGCGCGCCGATCACGCGCCGACGCCACCGACGCCCGGAGCCGACGAGGGGATAAGGCCGACGCCCCTCCACTCCTCCCTGGCCTCTCCGTCATTCTCCCCCTTCTCCTCTCGCTCGCTCCACCTCTCTCCCCTTCTTAGATCCGGTGGCCGAGCGCCCCTGTCGCCGCGATCCGCCGCTGCCGTGGCCAACGGCCTTCCCACCTCGTCTGAGTGTGCCTGGGAGGAGCGCCGTGGTCGACTACGCCTACCGGAGCAGCTGGAGGGAGCGGAGGAGCGCTGCTTCGTCCACGAGCTTCGTCTTCAACCTCGAGCCGCCGCTGTTCGTCCTCGTCCCCGGCGACGTCTCTGCGGCTCCTAAACTGTCACCGGGCCACCGTGCGCCTTCACTATGAGCCACTCCTCCCTCCTCATCTCTCTGTGGCTCCGCACGCACGCGCTGGCAGCTTCTCCACGCGAACCCGAGCCCGTCGCCGCGAAGCCCGTCGCCGGCAAGCCTCCGGTGACCCAACGAGCTCGGGGTCGAGTCGAACGCACTCACCGCATCGCGTAGAACACGCCTAGGCCTCGCGCTCGAGCTGCTGCGCGCCGTAGCTTCGTTTTCGTCGTAGGCCCGTATACGCCGCCGCTTTTGCTCGTCGCCGGCGCCGTTTCCGGCCAAGTCCGGCTGCGCCACCGCCACCATTCGACGCGGCGTCTTCTGCCCGTTCGAACGCACCCGGCCCCGTCCCTTTTGGTGGCCTGTAGGCGATTTCCGACGCCGGCCCGCGCCCTTCGCCGCGTTTCGACGTCGCCGGCGGCTAAACACCGGCTGCAGCCGACGTGGCAGGCATGGGGTCCACCCACGGTCAATGCCAGCGGGCCCCGCCACGCGTTTTGACCACGTTGACCCAAGTCAACGCGCTGACGTGGCAGCACAGTACCGCTGACGTGTGGGCCCCCGCGGCTAATTAACCTAATAAGACATTTAAATAAATATAAAACTGATTAATTAGGCTAATGTCTCACTGACATGTGGGGCCCACCCCTCTAATCACTCTGTTAACTGAAATAATCCACTGTTAGTCTTAACAGAGACTGACATGTGGGTCCCACTGGACCCACATGTCATGTTTGACTGGTCAGCGACGCTGTTGACCGCTGACGTCACGGTGACGTCATGCTGATGTCATAATTCATTTTCTGCTAAATAAATAAATTCCAGAAATTCAAATAATCTTTGAAAATTAATAACTTTTAAACCGTAGCTCGGATCGAAAAAGTTAAAACATGAAAGTTGCTCAGAACGACGAGACGAGTTTGATCATACCGTCCGTTTCTTTGTCGGAACCCCCTAGGTAGAAGAACTCGTAACTCCAGATCCGTATCCGACAGATGAATAGTGCACACACACCGGTTAATAAATCCCAGATTAATTCTAATAATAACTAAAATGACCTAGATGCATATTTAGGCAACCCTGCACTGCATCATAGCATCACACGCACCGTATTGCATTTGTTTGCATTATGTTTACCTGTTTCTTCCCCCTCTTCTCTCTCGGTAGACCCCGACGTTGACGTAGCTCCCGAGGCAGACGCAGCTCAGGAGTACGACTACGTCCCCGACGACACCACCGACGACCTTGCCCTTGCCCAGAGCAAACAGCCAAGCACCCCCATTTTGAGCATGCCTATATCGCCTATTCTCTTCTCTCTTATGCTTGCATTAGAACTGCTACTGGTACTGTTTTCCTATATCTGCTGCATAGCCTGTTTATTGTAACCTGCCTTGTTACCTTGTTGGATATCCTAAACTATTTAGAATAGGCTGGGTAGAGTCCCGACAGAGACCCCCAGTTGATCTCGACTGCCCCGCTGGATGTCAGAAGACCCGATCATCGGGATTGAAGACTAGACCCTGGCACCGCACATCACTTCTCCCTATGTTGCTCGACACTGCTGGGTTACTATCGAGTGCCGAGGGTGATACCTCGTCAGCACTTCTGATGTTAACCTTGTAGGTTAGTTACTCGGTCGTGGTAAGCGAGGGTGATTCCCCCTACACCACCCCCGATAACGACATCGTCGTGCAACCTCTCAAGTGTGGACCTCGAGGGTGAATCCTCCTTCGTTCACCTTGATGATAACATCGAGCGGGAATTCCATCGAGGGTGGTTCCTCAGGGTTTGCCTTCGGTGTCAGACACACAGTTACCTTGGATATTATGACCTGCACTAAACCATGTTACTAAAGACGGGTCGGCCCTGAGGGGTACCCGCGCGAGCTTAATGCGAAGTGATGTGGAGTCGGGTTGACCTGGATGGTGCCCGCGAGATAACACAAGGCGTGGCCGGGCATTCTTAGCCCTTGCCGTAAGTCCTCGAGACGGGGCGACGGGGTCACATCAATCGTGAGTCTCTGCTCGTTTCCGCGCGCTCCTAATCCACTACGGTTTGGATATTTGATCCGAGGGGCCTCTGGCCTGATAGCACTAACCATCACGTGGGCATAGTATGGGCGTTCTGCGTCGTATACTTCAGCCGAAGCTTAATAGACGTCAGCGACTGAGCGGCGCGCGCTGAATTGGACTGGGAACGCAATCGCACTTGTATAACGGGTTGCTAGGTCTGCTTTCAGCCGCGTACGCAACATGCAGGAGTTCCCGGGGCGAAGGCCCAAGACCCCTGGGCGCATAGGTTTAGTCCGGCGTGCTGACCTCTCTGTTAGGTATTCGGTCGGGTTGCGGCGTGTTGCTTAGCCGAGGCCGGGCATGACCCAGAAAAGTGTGTCCGGCCGGAGTTAAGCGAGCGTGGTGGGTAACTTGGTGCACCCCTGCAGGGAAGAAACTTCTATCGATAGCCTGTCCTACGGTAACGGACACTCGGAGTTGTATCCCGATCGGTACAACTAGAACATGTGATGAGAACTGGATAGTATGGCTCTGGGATTGCTTTCTCGCAGGGAGTCGAGAAAGGACCTCAGGTCGAGGTTGATGATACTACTACTACTACTTTACATTATGTTCATCTATTCTCCTCTATTGCTGCAAGACTATCGAAGATTGTTGAAGATGCTAGTCTTCGATAGGACTAGGCTTTTCCCCCTCTATTCTGGCATTTCTGCAGCCCAGTCCACATATACAGCCATTCCTTTGACAATGTTGCATATATAGTGTAGATCCTTGCTTGCTGAGTACTTCGGATGAGTACTCACGTTTGCTTTATTTTCTTTTTCCCCCATATTCCATTTGATGCCACCAGACGACGGAGCCCCTGAGCCAGACGCCCCAGCCGACGACCAGTACTACTACCCGTCTGGCGAGTACTACTACTACGAGGAGCCGTTTGACGACCAGGAGTAGGATCGGAGGGTCTAGGGCAGGAGGCCTACGCCTTTCGATCGTAGTATTTTATTTTACCCCGCCTCTGTGAAGGCTTATCTCTCTCTCTCTCTCTGTAATATATCTGTACTCAGATATCTGATGCTTCCGCTGACGCTTGTATGCCATCGAGCTATGTATTCGAGCCCTCGAGGCCCTGGCTTGTAATATAAAGCTTGTATGACTTTATTTATGTTTTAGAGTTGTGTTGTGATATCTTCAAGTGAGTCCTTAGGCTTGATCGTGCGCATTTGCGTGTATGATTAGTGCACGATTAAGCCGGGGTCGTCACAATCGGATCTGATCTCATCTGCGGCAATGGCCCCACCTTTGCCCGCCATCCTTCTTCCATGGCTCTGCCGTGGAACCCTTGCTGCTGTGTGCGGCAGCAGCGCCGCGTGGGCATCGAGCGTCTGGAGGAGCAAGCAACCGCAGCTGCGGGGAGGGAGAGCTGCGACCCGCGGAAGAGGGAGCGGCGGCGGCGTAGGGAGGAAGTGTGCGGCCGGCGAGAAAGGCGCCCGTGAGGTTGTCCCCAGGGCAGTTCGAAAGAGCTGGGGGTTGCGTGACTGTAGGAACTTTTTTTTATCTTTTCCTTTGGAACCCACGATTGTAGGTGCGGATGGAAGTGGCAGAGTTTTCGTTCGCTCAATAAAATTGCTAAACGTACTTCTGCAGAAGTTTAGTTGGTGTTTAAACGGTTAGATCCAAATAAGTGGGCCTGATCCTGAGGCTCTAATTGCTTTGGTTTGTGTTGGGTACGTTAAGTGGGGTGGGATTAGGGAAGAGAATGTTTGATTGTTTAATAGTAGTAGAGATAGGCCGCTGCTACAAATCAACCGGCTGATAACGGGAAGTTAGCAGCCGCCTTATCTACCGTCCGATGCACTTAGTCAAGGGCGGCAGTCCCGTATCTCCCCACATCGTAGCACGCCCACTGCTCCTGCATCATCTTTTGCTACAGAGACAAATTGTTGCACATCAGACACCCCCGATCCGGCGAGCAGCGGTTCTCGGCGGTTGTTTGCAGCACCGCCGGTGTCGCGGTGGAGCTTCAATGGAACATCACCGGTGGTCGTCGCTCCTACGATGAAGCATCGCTTGGCCGCCAGTGCCGCGCGGAGCCGCAATGGAACATCGCCGGTGGTCGTCGCTACTACGATGAAGCATCGCTTGGCCGCCGATGCCGCGGCGAAGCTGCAATGGAACATCGCCGGCGGTCGTCGCTGTACGATGAAGCATCGCTTGGCCGCCGGTGCCGCGGCGGAGCTGCAATGGAACATTGCTGGGTCATCGCTAGGTGATGGTGCACCACTGGGCCGCCGGCGCCGCGGTGCTGCGATGAAGCTTCTGTCATGCCGGCGACGAAATTGCGTTGCAGCAGGCGGCAAAGTTGCATTGCAGCCTGCTACCGCACCCCGACGGAGGTTGCGTGCAGCGGGTGGCTGCAGGCGCCGCTGACATGGCCGGCCGCCATGCCGCGTTGCATCAGGTGTCCGTTGTAGACGATGGCAAGCTGCTGCCATGACGCTGCAGGGGAGAAAGGAACCCAGGGTGCTGCAAAGGGCCACCCCGTGCTAGGAGGGCAGGAAGGGGACGGCGACCGGAGTGGTGCTCCTCCATGGTCTCTCGCCGGTTAGATTCACTGGTAAGAAGACCAGAGAATCCATGGCTAGATAGCCCGTGGAGCACCGGTTGCCGATCCCCTTTGCAGCGGGTCGTGGCCGGCCTTGCAGCACCGATGGTCGGGCTGGGCAGCAGCCAAGCCAATGCCGGTGCGCCGTTGGGTAGCAGCCGGGCCTCGAACTCGTATGGCGTCTCTCGTGCCTCCCTCCGGTGGAGGTGGATATGATGGGAAAATCGAAGGAAGGAGAAGACTCGACCGAGAGAAAAGGATGGGCGGCGGGTGGGTCCCATTGCGTGTCATGCGAGGGACGGGGCTGATTTTTCGAGAGATCAGCCGGTTTAAGATAAGTGGTTTCCATATTTTTATGTCCTCGGTGAAATTTTTCTTCTTCTAGGTCAAGTTTTTTACTCGGACTTCACTTGCTTCTTGCCGGTTTAAGATAAGTGTTTTCCATATTTTTATGTCCTCGGTGAAATTTTTCTTCTTCTAGGTCAAGTTTTTTACTCGGACTTCACTTGCTTCTTGTATTTTTTAATGTCCTCAATTTGTATTCGGCAATTTTCACATATGGTTTGTTCCCATTGAGATCGAGGCAGTCCATTTTCCAAACTTGAACAGTAACCGGAAAAGCTCAGAATGAGCATGATTGCATGAACAAACGTCATGTTGCATTTTCAGTGTCCTCAATGATTGAGGATTTGAGATGGCAAAATGCCCAAAGAACCGGATTAAAGCAAGTACCAACAGAATTGACGCATGCCTGTACGCATTGGACCTTAGTTGATTTATCAAAGGAATGAACTGAAAACTGAATATCACACAGAATGAGCATGAACTGCAATATTCAAGTACAACTTGAGATATGTTGCACTAACTGAACCAGCAATAACATCGATGTACCATGTCCTCAGAATAACTGGAACCAGCAATAACAAATCAAAGCCCAAAAAAAGCAAAAAAGATAGCCTGTCCAAACCAAAAGAATGTGTTGCTTGGTTGGTGTCAGGGAGCGACAACCGCACTACTGTATCCCATCAACGTAAACACCCCAAACCCATCAGCATCAACTCATGCAGGCCTGCTTACTCCTCCTCGTCATCATCGTCGTGGAACCGGAGATGCTTCCCCTCCGGCACCGGCAGGCCCCTCAGCAGCGCGCCGTGCTCCGCCGCCACGTTCTCCACCTCCTTCCTCTCCACGATCTCGTCGTCGCTGTTGTAGACGAACCGGGTGTGCCTGCCCTCGAACGCCGGCAGCCCAACCTTCTTCTTCTCCTCCTCCTCGAACACGGACATCTTGTTCATCCCCTCGCACAGATCATCAAAGCACTCGCTATCATCATCATCGTCTTCCCAGTCCTCCTCCTCGGTGTAGTACTCTCCTTCCGGCTCCTCCTCGGTATTGTACTCTTCTTCCGGCTCTCCCACGGTGTCAACACCGATCTCCTCCTCCTCCTCCTCGGAGCTGACATTGACCTGGATGGACCAAACCGACGAGCTGTCATCGTCAGCTGATCTGTCGCTGCTGCTCACGTGGAATGTCAGGGATGATCCATCGGTGGACTGGTCCGATTTCCTTGGGGAGTCGTCGAACACCAGCGCACGGTTGGGCGGGGGATCAGCAATGGCCTGCAACGACAACAGCAGTAGCAACGCAGCTCAAGCCAAGATGCAAATGCAACAATAAAGCTGACGGCAGAAATTAGAGGCATCGACATTCAGAGGAGGCCATGCTGCAAATTGTGCAGATTACTAAAGCAGCAAGAGTCTGCACCAAAATTTATTAAGTACTGTAGGACACAATAAACATCTTTGGTCTGCCTATCGTTGGGTATCATTCACAGCAGGCTATGCTACTCAGAAATAAAACAGAAGGGATCAGGCTATGCAAAAAATTGGTTAATTTTACAGAATTGCTATATCATGCGCAGCTCAACAAGTGATGATCAATAAGTACAATGCAAGGTTTGATCTTTGAGTTGTTGCACGAACTAAACATACGAGGCAAAACAGAAATTGACAAAATCGATCTTTGAGTTGTTCACGGAGTTAAGACGGAGATCGGTACCTGCAGCTTAGGAATCAGTTCCTCCTGCTCGGGGACGCAGGGCAGCACGGTCCGGCCATCAGGCAGCACGGACTCCCCACGGCCAGCGGACTCGGCCCAGAGCTGCGGCGTGTTGAACGGCGTGGGCGCGAGGAGCTGTGCCGGCGATCTGGTGATGCCGAGCAGCGCGTGGATGCGGACCGGCCTGGTGACTGCTGCGGCAGCGCCCTCCTCGTCGACCTTCTGCAGGAGCGTCTTGACCTGGCCGCGCAGCAGCGCTTCGCCAGAGCCGGGCGTGCAGCGGGGCCTGGGGCGGTTCTTGGCGCCAGCGGTGGAGGCCTGTGGCGTCCTGTCGGCGGCGTGGACGAGGCCGCCCGCGGCGAGGCCGACGATGGGGGAATCGTTGGTGATGTCGTGCAGCGCGGCGCGCGGAGCGTCTCCTCCCTTGGAGGCGGTCTTCTTGGATCTGCTGCAAGTCACATCCGCGGCGGCGGCGGCGGCGCTCTTCTCTGCAGGGGGAGAATCGAATCCAAGAACTGCGGTCAGCACAGGGATTTCCGAGTAGAAGTATCACGACGGGATCCATAAGCGGTCTGGAGAGAGCGAGGGAATTGCGGTCGATCAAGAGGGGATGAGGAACTCACGGGCGGATGCGGCGGCGAGCGAGCGGGTGATCCGCCTGGTGGACAGCGGCGTCTCCATCGTTGGCTGGTTCTTGCGCGCGGAGACGACGAGATGGGGGCAACCTTCAGGTCGCTGAGGCTGAGGCTGAGAGACGGGAGGAGAGGAGGGAAGGCGGCGGCGGCAGCAATCGGGGGTGGGGGAGGAGAGAGAGACGGGGCGGCTTTAAAGGATTTGAACGACGCTCGGAGTCGGGGTTGGAGGAGAGTACAACGGTAATATGACCGTTGTCTCACGCGTCCGGAGAGAACGAGACTATAGTAGCCGTTGGTTTTGCCGTTGAGGAAGTCGCACGCGCGCTACGTGGGCCTGTAACCTACTACAGGCCCAACTCGCTTGTGGGAGCGCGAGTACGTTTCGTCTACGGACGGATGTGCTTGTTCGTTGGGTAGGGGCCACGTTGGACATATGGTCCCACATATCTTACTCGCGCTCTTGAGAGTAGTCGTTGCATCAGAGGCTGTTTGCACACGGACATGTCATCATGTATACCCCCGACATTCAGCGCGATAACGCAAGACACGTCACCAAAGAAGCCTTGTCGGGAGCGCGTTGCGCAAGACACGCCGGTGAGGTCATTTGACGACCTGTAACCCCACACGCTCAGGAAGGACCCCGTCAGGACATGTGGCGGCTATGGGCTGTCCTAGATCGACCTGATCGCCCCTAGGGCCTCGAGGTTCGCTATCGTTGAACACGAAAAATAAGAAAGAAGAAAACTAGGGTAAAGAAGAAAAAATAAAAGTAAAAAGTGGTAGATCTATTGATTAATTGTGGGTTGTTTAATAGGCCATCGCCTCTCATCTATATACTAGAAGTGTTGGTCACGCTTTGCTGCGCCGTTGGGTTGTTGGATTTCTTAAAAAATTACTCACTCCATTTTAAAATATAAGTGTATAACTTTTATGAAAGTCAAACCTTTTAAGTTTCATCAAATTTGTAGAGAAATATATCAAAATTCATAATATCAAATCGGTACCTCATCATGAGATGAATTTCCATACTTATTTGTTTAATATTGTAGATGTCAATATTTTTTGCTCTAAACTTGGTCAAAGTTAAAGAAATTAGATTTTCCAAAAAAATAATACCCCTTATATTTTGGAACTGCTGAAATATTTCGTTTGGTGGGTGGGGGAGATTATGGAATGTGTTTTATTTTTATTTATAATGTGGTCATTTGATAGGCCTTTCTGGTGTGGTTTTGTGTCCTCTGCTAACCAACGTATATTTATGTGGGAAATTTTTGCGTCGTGGCTGAATGTACTATATTGGTGCTACAGTTTCACATGGTGACGCTTCTTTTTTCTGGGTCGTGGGAGGGTGCGCGGAAGTGATACGTTTTTATAAGCCGGTTGCTGCAGATTTATTTTAAAAATCGGTGACCTGATCAAAGTTGTAAACCAAATCCAAAATTGAATACCTTAATTGAATGAAAGAGCTTCACAATGGGAACATAGTGAACTAAAAGAATTGAATGTGAGAGCCCTTGAGAAATTATTGACCCGATCAAAATTGTGCTAACCCAGTTTTAAATTGAAGATTCAATTAATTGTGAGGCCTTACAAATTAGGAAGCATAGTATGAGTGCGGCGTTTCTGCTCCCGAGCTCATCTGCACCTGCCCTGACGAAAAAATCAAAACAAATACTAAAAAAATTCAAAAAATTCCAATTTTTTTTGTGGTAGATAAGTTTATGCATGAGGTGCGCTCCAAGTTTCAACTCATTTGGACATCTGAGCAACTCTCGACAAAAAAGACAAATTCAGGGTCTGTGAAAAAGTTTACTGTTCACACACTGTTCTGACCCGATTTGTTTTTTTTCTGAGAGCTGCTCAGATGTCCAAATAAGTTGAAATTTGGAGCGAACCTCACGCATAAAATTATCTATCACACAAAAAAAATTGGTTTTTTTAATTTGTTTAGTATTTGTTTTGATTTTTTTCTGACCGGGTGCAGATGAGCCTGGGCACCGAATTGGGTTTTCGGCATAGTATATAGTACAAAAGTATTGAATGAGATAGTTTTGAGAAATTGTTGACCCGGTCAAAATCGGGTGACCCAATCTCAATTGGAGACCTCAATTGAATGTGGGCTTTCTAAAACTATGGAGTTTAGTGTTATAAAGGATGAGATGAATGAACTTTCCTTACAATAAAAAGATTTGAATTACCGTCCAAAACATGAAATTTACCCTAACTCGGACGCAGGTTCGGAGGCTCCGGGTTGCCAAATGTACCAGATAGCTCCCTTGCGTTGGTCATGGAGATCACATACGACCTTGGACCAAGATGACTCCAACAACAAACTTGTTCTTCTCGACGAGACATCTTAAGGTGTATTTGCACGAGCAAAATAGTTTTTTTTTTGCATATCTAGTTTTTCGCGCACATCTTTAAAATGTTTCTATTGTGTCCGGAGGGTGCCCGGAGACTCCCCGGAGGCTCTGGACTAGCCTGGAGAGTGCGGGACACTTTCAGTGCAATCCACTGTTTTGACTGTAACTTTTGCATACAACCTCAGATTAAGATGATTCAAAAGCAAAATCGTTTGCATCGACGAGACAAAGAATTTTCATTTTAGATACTCTTCCATTTAAGCCATCTTAATTGCAGTTTTAGCCATGGGTTTTTTTTGTCAATAGAGGCTCCTCTCCCATTCAGGCAGAGTGGGGATTGGAGAGGAAGTCAGACCGCCACTATGTACAATCAGTGTGGAGCTAGGTATCCAATTATAGTTTCCTTAAGGACATTTGGCTTGATGCCATACTGGAATCACTACAAAAAAAATACACTTCCGTGATGATATGTGTTTGTCACAGTAGGTCACGTTTTCTGTCATGCATGTACATCCATGACGATTTTATGATAGAATCAAGATAGTCATACCGTTGCTGTCGTAGAAGTGTTCCATGACAATACCAAAATTATCATCACGGAAGTGTCCACTTCCATGATGATAAATGGCGCGTCATGGAAGTGTTTTCGTCAAGGGTAACCGACACGTGGCATCCACCGTAACGGGTCGCCGTTAAGCTATCGGGTTCCGGTTTGGATCCGATAACCCGTTAACAGCCCCAACCAACGGGGATTTTCCATGTGTAAAATTCTCATTCGCCGGAGGATCCACATGTAGGCTCAGCGTTGGGACAGATGTCATCCACACATTGTACAGGAGGCGCCTATGATACGTTGGCACGTGGCAAGGCCCAACAGTGGCCTATTTAGGTGAAAGAGGCCGGCCTAGTCAAAATTAGCAGGCCGGCCCATATAGGGCCTACTTGTGTCTGGTCCATTTAAGCCCACATCCCATACGAGATGTGCCAATTCGGCCCGTCAACTCCCCGTTGAGTATTTGACACCATTGCAGCCCATCGTCAGTTCGAGCCCGTTAACAGCCCGCTATATATTTGGGCTCAATATCGGCCCCATGTGGTTTCGGCCTGTTAACGACCCATTCAAGGGATGGGCCAATTTTCAGGATGTACGTCTTTCGGCTTTTTAACGACCCATTTAAGTGTTGGGTCAATTTTCATCCCGGTGTGTCTTTCAACCCGTTAACGGCCCATAAATGAGTTGGGCCATTTGCAGTTGGACCTGAGTTTTGGCCTCTTAACGGCCCATGCTCTTCATGACCAATACCAGCCTGGTTTCTCTTTCGGCCTGCTAAAGGCCCACAACACAGTTGGGCCATATAAAGTCCGACCTGACTTTCGGCCTCTTAGCGGCCCATGCTCTTCATGGTCCAGTACGAGCCCGCTGTCTCTTTCGGCCTGCTAAAGCCCCAAAATACAGTTGGGCCATATATAGCCCGACCTTAGTATCGGCCTGTTAACGGTCCATGAAGTCGAATGGGCCTACTTATTGCCCGCTTCGATGTCGGCTTGTTAACGACCCGGGAGGTAACAGGGCTGAGCATTAACTCTTGGCTCATTTCAATTATAGCGGCCCAATAGTGCTTTCGACCTGGTTACGGCCCATTAACTTGATGGGCCTGCTAAAGTTCGAACGTGTCAGTAGGCCCAATTAGATAATGTCGATTCCGGCCCAGCTATAATTTCAGCCTATTACGACGAGCAATTATGGACAGGACAAAAACTGATCAATCAAAGGCTTATGAGAATTTTGGCCCATGAGTGCCCATTAGGGAAGCCCATTATGGGCAGTGGGCCGCTTCCTTCATATAGGGCCCACGACTGTTCGTGTTAACTATTAATTTCACTGCTTTTTTGCCTTCCTAGCGACCAGTTAGCTGGAATGCGAGGCGCGCTAAGCAAACGTACGACATACAAGGAAAAACGTTGCACATCCAGCATATATTACAGGAAATTACATCCACTGGGCAACCAAAGATTGATGCCAATGCAAATAAATGAGCAGAAGTTAACGATTTACAACCTCACAATCTGCAACCTCAGTGCGGATGAAGCCCATAAGCATGTGAGCAAGTTCTTCCTTCTTTGCTACACTGTCTCTGAAAACATTGCTCAGTTGTTGTTGCGCAAGAATGTGCACCTCTGATTCCTCCATGATTTCCATGATTGCTTCAGCCAGTAATTCATTCACAAAAATACATTTTTTCGTTGGATTCGAGACAGAGGAAACTCAACAGATTCAGATGGTGATTTTGGCAGGCTTGTATTATTGATAGTGGAGAGTGTCTTGACCACTGCATCATAACATAAATTAGGAGGGGAACCGAACAGATTAATCAAGAGTTATTGCCATATTACCTGGCCTAGATTTATTGGAAAGAAACAATGGGGTTGCCTGGCTGTTTTCAGAGTTTGTCTTCTTATCTTCAGCAGTCTGCACCAAATTAACACACTAGCATTGCTATCATTGGCCAGGTCAGATAATAGGAAAGCAACATTGACACAATATGGCACAGCTATCATCAGCCAGGTAAGGTAATAGGAAAGCAACATTGATACAATGAATGAATGGGCAACCAGAACATGATTACAATTTAGTAATGTGCATGATATGAGATAGTACACTCATGCAGCCCAATATGCAAAACTACCAGGCAGTTTTCCTTACAAAAATCAACATTGTCGCTTTTAATTATACATTTTGCTACAAGTAAATTTAGAACAGATAAAGGTTGGATTCACGTCGATTAACAAAATACATGCTGATGTAAAAATTTAGTGATATACAACAGGTACTTACATCAGCATTGGAGCACAGAGAATTCACGCAAGATACTTTCCTCGAACACGATCCCAGTTTAGAAAGTCTTCTATCCTTTAAGCTTATTTTCTAAAAGAGAGATGGGTAAGAAACATGTAGAAAATATGATCTGAATGCTATAAAATTTCATGATGTGAGGATACGCACACGCTTTTTCGAATGGATTTGACATATTTTTGCTGGACTGGAGTGGACTAGTTCTTTGGCCACTTGAATCTGCTTATTATCAGTAGGAGTTGGGTTTCTTTATGCTGGAGAAGTATCTATGAACTCTGGAGTTGGTTTACTATCTCCTGGCGTTTTGATCTTTTGCAAAGACCTTGTTTGTAACCCTTCAGATTCTAACATAGCCATCTTCCCCTTGCATGCCTTATATAGAAGAATGGTGCTTCAGTTATAAAACATGCTACGGCAGAGAGATGGAATAGGTACTGAAGAATAGAAAGCCATGACATATTGACATGTATTCCCTCCATCCGGAAATAAATGGATGTGTCTAGGCGTATTTCAGTTCTAGATACATCCATTTTTATCCATTTCTGCGACATGTAATCCGGACGAAGGAGTATGATGTAAGAGATAGGGATATGACAGGACAAAAGAGTAAAAAAAAACACTAGTTGAATGTAAAACTGTATGATAGTGGAATACATACAGAAAAACACTAAGGCAACATATGCGTGTATGATTGGGAAACTAAGATGGCATTGCAACATACCACTAGAACAACACTTCAATGTAAAAAAACATGGTATGGTAGATAGATGAAGTACATACTGATGAATAACAATGCATAAGATATTCAGAAGCATGATGTCCAAACTAAGCAGATGGCATTGCGACAGAGTAGAATGACAATACTTGAATTTGAAAACATGTTATCATGAATGGAATAGGTACTGAAAAACAGGAAGGCATGACATATTTACATGCATGATCAGCAGGCTAAGCACATGGCATTGCAACAGAGTAGATGCACTCCAGGACATTATATGCATGTTGTACCCGTATCACGGGCCAAGTTAGAGCAAGGACCTTCTGGGGTGAATAGGATTCGGCATCTTTCTGCAAGTCTTCTGAAGAACTGCCTTTACATATTCCATCATATTGGGTATCATTGACGTCAAGTTTGTTGGCCGTTACATTGCTCCGTGAGGTTCTTGTGGATATATCAGTGTGTGCAATTATATCTGACATGCATGGAAGACAACCAGTAGTTAGATTTATGTAATAAGTGCCTGTAGGAGACGACATAAATAGTAGGACTGGGCTTAACTAGCAGCAACAGGTCTCAAAAACTAAAGGGAGAACACAGATGAAAGCTACAGAATATGTATCATTTGTACTCGAGATTAACTAGATGGCACACAAAAGTATTAAAAAACAACATAGGTAATACTAGAAGTGGTATAATCACCAGCCTGTGGGATAACATTGGCTGATGGATAATAACTATGGAACAGCGTTACCTAAAGAACAAGTCTCTTATCTGAACTATGGAACAGGGTTAACTCCTGAACAAGACTCTTAAGAGATCAGCATGAATATACAGTGAAATGTGATAATCTATTTTCCATGATTACATGAATAACAAAGCCATAAATGTTGCACACAAGTAAGATGAGGGTACAACCTATCTGGCCGCCATCCATAGGAGTGAGCATCATGTGCTGACTTGTCGATGGCCCTGCAGTTGTTGTGGCTGTCCATGTCGGGCACCCACATTCGATGCAGGGAACTGTTGAGTGGGGACTATAGCTCCCTTCTGGTGTATGCTTCCCTTGTTGGAGCAGCTGCGGGGAGAAGGAAGATGGTGTGGCTGAAGATACAGAAAACACAAAATGTTAAGAACGACACATATCTCTGATCTGAAGAAATACCCTAAGAGATCAACAGTAAGGTACGAGAGTGGTCACACGTATGTTGACTGAAAACTAAATTGGGGTCACATGATTTTATTTTATTTTGGTACTGTCCGATCTACGCCAGATGGCTTGATGGCCATCTTGTGCCTCCCTGCTGACACTATTCAGAATCTTCCCAGAAGAGCCAGCGACCACCGGCAGAGCAGCCTGCCTCCGCCATCCCTGGCTGCGAGAGCTCCGACCAAAACCTCGCTCCCCGCCCCACCGCACTGCCGTGGTTGCACCGCCCCGGCTAATCCACAAAGACTCGCCGTCATCCAGATTCGGCAGCGGCAGTACCTTCAACCCACGCAACTCTAAGATAGCCGCCTAAGCGCTGCTTCCGCGGCGAACTTGCACCCCCACACCCTTACATTAGACACCAGCCAACCGGCAGCCTAGGAGCTCCGCCGCCTCGAGGGGTGCTGCTTCCCATTGGGAATCGATTGGCCCAGAATAAAAATTCAGACAACTGACGCCTAAATAAAGTGATTTAAGATGAGTGTAGGACCTATGTTGCGGCCCGGTGAAGTAGGCAGCTCCAGCTGCCGAGTCGGTGAGGCCGGCACGATTGCGGTGGCTACCGGCGGCAGGAAAGCAGAGATGTCACGACGGTCGACGGCTACGGGGAAGCAGCGCCGGGGCCCTGGACGCTTCCGAAGTTGGAGCCGCTCTGGCGTCGTGCACAATGGCGGGGGTGAATCGGCTCCGGTACGGTTCACGCGGCCGTCGTCGAGGCAGCTCCGGCAGCACGGAGTAAGAGGCACACGGCCCAGTGCACGACGGCAAACGGACAACGTCTCCGGCATTGGGGAGGAGGGCGGCGGTGAATTTGGTGCGGTGGGGGGCACCATGGAGGAGGGGCTGAGGTTTCGCTGCTGGGGAGAAGGGAGCTTCCAGGGAGAAGGTGATTTGGCGCCCACGATGTATGAATGGGGAATTGGAAGGGGGAACCATGTCTTACGGACGCATTTGTCTGAAATGTGGGGGGGAGTTACAGTTCTACCCCTGCCTTTAGGCTTCTGGGCTTGGGTCCGTGTACTGAGGGTCGGGGATAGTAGAGTAACTTTGCTTCTCCCAAATAGTGGGCGCGAGCGATTTCGGCCGAAGAGGGCATGTTTTGAAATAGTGGGCGCGAGCGATTTTGGGCGAGGAGGGCGTGTTTTGAAATAGTCGGCGTGAGCGATTTTGGGCGAGGAGAGGGTGTTTTGCCGCCCATGGTTTATGAATTATTCGGCTCCTGTCATTTCGGCTGAGGAGAACGCGTGCTTGGATGAAGTTACGAACCTACCCTCGATGTACAATGGGCCAATTGATGCGTGTCCCACATAGGCCGGTAATTTCACGTCTCCCATTTATTTGCTCGGGCGAATTCCACCAAGTAGAGGGTGCTTAGCGGTTCGTTCAAATTTTGGGAGAACGAGCATCCACGACTACCTTACCAAGTCAATTCGAATCAAATTTCGAAATATTAGCTTGCCACTTCTTTTTTAGATGGTGAGATGATGCTCAGGACTAATGTGTTTTTACATGCTCGTTGCTAACGATTTACTATATGACAAATATTTGACCCACTCAAAAACGGGAATCAAACCCAAAATGAAATATCTCGATTCAATGAAATAGCTCGTTCACCAGGTCAAAATAGTGAACTAAATCCAAAATTGAACACTTCAATTGAGTAGCATGTTGTACTGTATTAAAGTACTCCATGAACATGTTGAAAGTCAAATTAATGAACTTGTTTGATACGCATATCTCCGTTCATGTGTGGATTGCAGACAACATGTTCTCCAATTCAAATATTTGAATGCAATTTTATATCGAAACATGGTTTATATCAGTCTTTGATGCATAAACGCGACCTCCCCCTCTCCCGGACTCCTGTTCTCTCTCTCGCCGACAATCTTCAATTCTATCGCACGCATCCAAACACAAACCTTGTCGGTCCCTCTCCCTCTCTCTCTCTCTATCTCTCTCTCTCTATGGGGGGGGTCTTTCTAGTTCGCATGCACACTCCATGTATAGGTCTCTCTGGCACACTATGTATGATTCTCTAGTCCAAGCTAAATATCTTGGGTGCACTCATCGTACGCATACACATTCCCTAGCTCGTTACCCGTAACTCTCTCACGCACCACTCTGCCGTCTCGGAGCTCTTCCCTCTCTCTCTCAAACTCTCCATCTCCCTGGGTCACACATACACATGCATATCTCACTCGCACTCTATAGACCCATCTAAAACTCTCTCTCTCTCCCTCGTTCTCTCTCCATCTCATACGCACACACACACAATCTCGCGGCTAGCTAAGTATGATTGCCTCTCACTCAATTGTAGGCACACGTAGTCCCCCTATGTATATGACTAATACTTAGTCTCCATCACAAACATGTGCATTGTCTCTTTCCCTCACTTGGTCTATCTCGATTTCTCTCGGGGCATCTTTTTATCGCACACACACCTCGTCCCTCGATCTCCCACCCATATAGTCTCCTCACGATCTCGAGGGGATCTCTCTATGACAAACACACCCTCTCTCCCTCCCCATGTGTCCATCTTCTCCATGCGTCCCTCTCGGCCTTTGTCCCTTGTTGGCCAGACCTCTATTGGCCATGTGCTATAGGGGTGTCTCTCTCTGTTGCAAACAATCACGCACTAGCTATCTTCGTGTATCTCCTCACCTCGCTTTTCTATCTCGGAGATGCATGCGTGATATGTTTGCATAAGAAACGAACACACACTCTCTCTCTATTTTATAGTTTGTTGTCCCTCTCACTTTCACACACACACACTCCTTTTGCGCACTCACTCATTCTCCTTCACACGCACTTGATCTATCTCGACTTAGGCACTCTCTTAGGTCCATAGCATATAGGTTTATTGAAAAGTCAAACATCACAAAGTTTGACAATGTACGTGGAAAAAAACATTTACATCTAGAACGTCAAACATATATCATTAGATTCATCATGAGATGTAGTTTCATATGATGTATCTTTGGTATTGTAGATATAAATAATATTTGCGTAAACCTGGTCAAAGTTTCCAAAGTTTGACTTCTAAAAAATTTATATGCACTGCATTACCGAACGGATGGACTATCTCTTTCCCCCTCTCAGCTATCTGACGCACCACTCAGCCGTATCGGGGCTCCTCTATCTCTCTCAAACTTTATATCTCCCTGGTTCACACATACACATATCTCGCTCGTGCTACATAGACTCGTCTAACACTCTCCGCCCTTGTTCTCTCTCTATGTGACGCGCACCCCCCCCTAAGTACCATAATCCCTCACTCCATCATAGGCACACACACTCCCCCCCTAAGTATGACTATCTCTCACTAGCCATCAGGAACACACGTATTGTCTCCTTCCATCCATACGTCTATCTTGATATCTCTCGGGGTATCTTCTATCGTGCACACACCTTGTCACTCAATCTCCCACCCATGTAGTCCCATCACGATCTTCAGGGGATCTCTCTGTCACAAACATACACTCTCTCCTCCCCATGTCTGCATTTTCTCCATATGTCTCTCTCGACCTCTCTCCCTTGTTTGTCAGATCTCTCTCAGCCACGTGCTATGTCGGTTGCAAACAACCACACACTATCTCCTCAGCTCGCTTCTGCTGTCGAAGATGCATGTGTGATATGTTTGCATAAGACACACACGCTTTTTCTCTACTTTATCGTGTGTTGTCCATGTCTCTTTCACACACGCACACACACTTTTTTCACTCACTCTTTCTATTTCACACACACACACTCTCTCTAGTTAGGTACTCTCTCACGTCCATAAACATATGGATGTTTTGAAAAGTCAAACCTCAGAAGAGTTTGACTAGGTATATGTGGAGAAAAACATTTACATCTGGAACGATCATTAGATTCATCACAACATGTACTTACTTCATACTATCATTTATCTTTGGTATTGTAGATATAAGTAATTTCTTTATAGACTTGGTCAAAGTTTCAAAAGTTTGACTTTAAAAAAATATAGGCACTACATTATCAAACGGAGGGAGTAGCTCTTTCTCTCTCTCTCTCTACTACTCCCTCCGTCCCATAATATAAGAGCGTTTTTCACACTAGTGTAGTGTGAAAAACGCTCTTATATTATGGGACGGAGGGAGTATATCTCACGGGCCTCCCCTCTCACTCGATCTCTCTATACCGGGGGATTATACGGTCACTATGTCAGCGTATAGCTCCGTATATTGTTTAGTTGACCGGTCAACCAGTCCACATGCTGCCTTGTCAGCTCGTGTTCTCTATCTTCGTGTGCTAGCCCATGTGGCAGTGGGTGAAAATAAGTAAACTAGAGGCCCATCTGACACGCGTGAAGTAAACAAAGTTGAAACCACTCGTGGTAGCACCCCGCACGCTAGTAAATTGAGGGCACACTTCTTCTACGTGAAGGACGCACTCGCGCACACTTCACCACTGCGCGGCGGCATGCACACAAGGACGCACTCGCACATACCCAACACATAATACACACCAAGCACACGTGTACACTGGCGTCGCCGCCGGCTGAGATGGACGGCGAAGCAGCCAACAAGAGGAGGCGGCTTGAGACAAAACCGCATCCGGCAAGCCTGGACTTCATCAGCAGCCTCCCCGATGACATGCTGCTCGTCATCACCGGCCTCCTCCCCACCAAATCTGCCGTGCGGACCACCCTGCTCTCCCGGCGGTGGTGCCCCCTCTGGTGCCGCGTCCCCCTCAACCTCACCGTCGACAGCTGCCTCTGTGACGGGGATTGCAAACGCATGGCCGCAGTCTCCAAGATCCTTTCATCGCACCCTGGGCCAGCCAGACGCCTGGACATCCGCATGTTCAGTACCAACTGCAAGGTCCAAGCCAAGTTTGACGAGTGGTTCTTATCCCCTGCCCTAGATCAGCTCGAGGAGCTCAGGTTTGAAGCTGGACGCTGTCGCTCTCTGCCGCCGTCCGCGCTCCGCCTCACGCCAACGCTGCGCCGCGCCAGCTTCAGCTCCTGCTATTTTTCCCCAGATTAATGTCGTGCTTGCCCTTCTTCTCCCTCAACTCAAGCAGCTCGACCTCTTCGACGTTGGCATCTCGAAGAAGGCTATGGAGCACCTGCTCCGCAGCTGTACTGCACTCGAGTACCTTCGTCTTCGGCAGATCCATGGGTTCACTAGCCTCCACATCGCCTCGACAAATCTCCGATGGATTTATGTGTCTTGCTGGCCCCGCAATAGGACATCAATTGGGAAGAGATCACTCCAGCTGTTCCACGTTATGGTCATTGAGAATGCGCCCTTCCTTGAGAGATTGCTTGTATCTGATCTAGAAGGTCCAACAAAAATCAGGGTCATTGACGCGCCGAAATTGACAGCGTTGGTGTACTCGTCTACCAAATTCTCCGAACTCTTTATTGGATCCGTAATCATTCAGGTACAACACTCATCTTCTTCTCTGTCTTCTTGAAATTCACATTTTTAAATTTCTTCTTGATGTATTTACGACTGTCATCCAGAAAATGATTCCCACAAGCTTGACCCAGTCTGTGCGCACAGTGAAGATCTTGGCAATAAAATCTATCGGCCCCAATCTGGATCAAGTTGTTGGATTCCTCACATGCTTTCCATGCACGGAGAAGCTACTCATTGAGGTGAAACTTCTTTCCTATTAGTAAATGGTAATCACAACATAGCTCAATTCTTTCGCAATTTTCCCAAATTACGATGACAAGTGTAGTGTTCAAACTACATCTACGCACTGCACCGAAAGAAATGTTTTTAGTATTTTTTCTCACGTGATCACCTGCATCATTTTTTTGTTGTACTGCCAGTAGCCTAGGCTAGTCATAGTGGCAAGTAACTTAGACTTGTAACTGTATGGTTAGCCTAAGAGCAAGTACTACCTCCATCCTGGTTTACTCTTCGTATTTGTAGTATCAAAATTTGACCATAGATTTAACTGACAAAATGTTAATGCATGTCACTAAAAATTATATCGTTGGATTCATATTTGAACATAATTTCAAATGGTATAATTTTTGGTGACATGCATTGGCATTTTCTTAGGTAAATCTATGGTCAAAATTTTACACTAAATACGAGGTAGTAAAAAAGTGGGCTATAACGGCCCTCCACTATGTAGGCCAAAACACGTGTCAAATTCACTTGTGATGCATTTGGCATCGATGCCTCTCCATCGCTCACCTGGTGTCCCAATCTGGATCACCTACTTTGCTTTGGTGCCAAATTAACTCACGCAATGAAAAAACACTTGCGTGGGAGAGGGAGAGGACTGACGCAATAAAAAACACTTGTTTGGGAGAGGGAGAGGCTGGTGTAGTTGGTTTGATTGATTTGTTTATACATGTGGGTCTGTGTGCACAGCGGTGCCAACTCTCTCACATCGCTAGAGCGGTGCCAAAATCTTTTGATTTGACATCGATGCGTATTACGTGGCATACTTTTGAGAAATATGGCATCGGCGACATAGTGGAAGGCAACAAATGCCCAAGCTCTTCATGTGCTCCTAGGTAAATGAGAGGAAAGAGAAAGAGAGAGAGAGAGAGAGAGAGAGTGAAAAAATATCACTAGCCTTAGAGCCAACCCTATCGTATGAGCGAATGATATTGGTACCTCTTGATGACACGACAATCTTATACAGCCAGCTGCTCTAATATGTTCTCTTCTTTTGCAGATAAAAAAAGACCCAAAAGTGAAAAATGTGCTGCACTATAACAATCTCATCGAATGCCTTGATCTCCATCTTACAGAAATTGATTTGATCGACTACCGAGGCAGCACATCTGAGATTAAATTGGCCAGGTTCTTTGTTCTGGAGGCAAGTGTGCCCAAGGTAATGAGGTTTGGCATTCTCTGGCGCAACAATGAATGGTGTGCTGATCACCGCAAGTGTCTAAGCCTAAATGACAAAGTCTCCGCAGAAGCTGGATTTGTTTTTGAAACATCAAGTCGCCAGAGACTCAAAAATTTATTTGCCCATTAGTGACTTGTCAGGGCAATGGATTTTAGTTTATACGATAATGCTGCATCCACCTAAAGTAACGAAAGTACTTACGTAAACTTCCTAATAATTCCCTCTTCGTAGGTGCAGCATTACTCCTATCATTTGTAATATCAGTTTGAAACTTGTAATATTACGACTATCCAGCATGAGGTAGTACTATGTTACGATAAATGTTCGCGTGCATAGGTGCGGCAACGATATACCCATTACTTGAGTACAATATTTATTATTACCAGCAAGAGGCCCATGCGTTGCACGGAACATCAAGATGCATTTATACGAGCTGTTTATCTTGTGGGAGACGAATATGAACGAGGGAAGGCCTTATCTGCAAATGTGGAGAGGGGTGCGGGTATCTTTTTGGAAAATTGCCATAGTTTGCTTTCTATCCATCAGATATAGATCGAACGGTCTATATTGCAAGATGGCAGGCACACCATCATCACCAACTCGGTTTTTTATAAGAAAAAAAGTTTCTCTATTTCTCTATACTACTCCTATAAAAACCTGAGGGCTCCTTTGATTCAAGGGAATTCTATAGGATTTTTGGAGGATTGAAATCCTTTGAATTTTTTCCTACGTTTGTCCTTTGATTCATAGGATTGAATCCCATAGGAATTTTTCCAATGGAATGTTTTGTACTACATTTCATAGGAAATCTAACATCCACTCTAACCTCTTTTTACAATTCCTTTGTTTTTCCCGTGAAATCAAACGCTCCTTGCTAATCCTATAGGATTCAAGTGGGCATGACACTCCAATCCTATACTTTTCGTATTCCTGCGTTTTCAAAATCCTGTGAATCAAAGAGGTCCTAAGTTGGTGATGATGGTGTGCCTGCCATCTTTCACCAATAGCCGTTGGATCTAGATCTGACACATACAAAGCAAACTGCTACAGTTTTGCAAAAAGATGCCCGCACTTGTTCCCTATTTACAAACAACTCCGTGTCTCTCACAATCAACCTTATCTCTTCCCCACCACATCTAGAAGGCCATGGAACAATCTGGCGCGATGGCCGCTGCCGGCGCCGTCCACCCCCAATCTTGGTGTTCCGTGTAATGCACGGGCATCTTACTCGTACTATAAGAAAAGAGTAGAGATACTCGTGGCAATGCACGGGAAATTATGTCGAACACGGCTAGTTGTAAGCAGGCTAGCTCTACAGCCATGATGATAGTGATTGCACACGGTGAGGCTGACTTTGGTATGCTGAACATGGCGCCTACACTCAGGTGTCATCTCCGGCGCATGGTCTTGTCACTTCACTGTGAGGAGCAACACGTAATAATTTGACCAACGGGTAGTATAGTACTACTACATTAATTCTGTCTTGGTTTATTGGTCCCCTTAGTATTTTGTGCCAAATTTTGACCATAGATTTAACTAAAATAATAATAATGCATGTCACCAAAATTTGTATCATTGGATTTGTATTTTAACATAGTTTCCAATGATATTATTTTTGGTTACATGCATTAACATTTTATTGGTTAAATCAAAGGTCAAAACTTGGCGCAAAATGCAAAGGGGACCAATAAACCAGTAAACATCAAAGTTCTCTCGTTTTGCCCCAACTTGGTCTCTGTGAGATGACTATACTACACCGGCACAGTGGGAGGGCCGAGGAGTAGATGGGAAACACACACGTGAATGCAACGCAGTCTGCACTTCTCATATAAAGGCTCCCCGCCAGTCCAATCTACGAAATCCTACGCACCTACGCACCCTAACCAAGGGCAAGAGTGATCACTCCAATCGCAAGATCAGTTGACTAGAAGCTAGACACATGGAGGCGATGAGCGCGAGCATCAGCCGGCTGTGCCAGATGGTCCACGAGGCCGCCCAGCGGCCCGGCATCGAGGAACGTCTCTAGGTCATGCTTGAGGCCGCCAGGGTGAGAGGCCTCTTGGACGACAGCTTCGTCTCCCTGTTCGACGAGGTCCTTGTCGGCTTCCTCGACAAGTTCACCGTCGTCAAGAAGCTCACGGACGACCTTGATGTATGCCTCCAGCCCACGCGCCCAGGCTCTGCGATGCCCGCCACCCTCAACGGCCTCTATGGTGACAACCTCTTCAATGCACTGGTGGCCCTGCGCCTGCCCGCCGTCGAGCCAGAGAATGTCCACCTCGAGGTTGCGCTCGCCGCGCAGCGCTTGGCGCAGCAAGACACCATCGACATAATCACCCACGTCTACGCGCAAATCATCCACAAGGACTACTACGTGCAAGAGGAGGACGATAGGACGCTGGCCTTCTTGGACCGCAGGGCAACCTTGGACGGCATTGTTCAGAAGCACGTTGAGCTCGCCGCCAATGCCGCTGCTCCTCACACGTCGGTTGGTGACCTGGCGCACTAGGGCGTGAGGATGTCGTTGATGGATCCGTATGTATCTTTATCTTTCCGTCAATTCCATGTAGTAGTATATTGTACTACTAATTATCTTACCTTTCGCATCAACTTCATAATTTTCGTACGTACTCCATGCTTGAACCGCGCCAGAACCAAACTTCTCATTACACTAGGGAAAATCATTATTTCTATCTATCGGTCGCGCCATGGAGCAGAACCAAATTTTACAAGTTACAAGTTCAAAAGGAAAAGCCTGCCATGTTCACGTCGCACCCCCACATGGTTGGTCCGGCACGCCGCTCAAGGGAGAATGCGTGCTGTGTTGCATTTTCACTTAGAAGTGGGACCGCAGTTGAGCAAACCGACTATCGGCAAACCCCCACCCCGCCCACCGCACGATTGCTGAGTTAGAGAAAATAGGAGGGAGAAGAGATAGCTGTAGCACGGACTCCAAGAAAATTAGTGTCAGATGGGACTCGTGTGGGTGCCGTACTGCTAGACGTGAATGCTAGTTATGGCCCAAGCCACCCCACTATATCGAGGTGCTGGTTACGTAGAGCGAACACATTATCTCTCCAGGAGTACGGTACACCACTAGTACTACTGACATTATCGCGAAATTTCTGGGAGTCCGTGCTCAGCCCTCCTCTCTCTCTCTTCTCAGCCAGCCAGCAGACGCGCGGAGTGTGCCCATCGTCTGTTTGCTCACATGCGGTCCCACATGTCAGTGAAAACGCAAGACGACCCACTGAACCTGCACATCTTTCACCTCAACGTGCTGGTGATGAAAAACAAATCCAATAAAGATCTTCGGTGGCCGCTTTTGGTGTTACTCAAGATTAAGATTCTATTTACAGTTTAACCCAAGATGCACATCATGTGGCTTCAACTAGCACTCCATTTTCTTGCATGACACAACCTGGTTGCTGGATGTCCCACGTGTCGGCAAAAGGAGGAAGAACTCGACCAAATCTTCTCCACATTTAGACCGGAGGAGCAGGAAACACGGCAAGCCCTGTGCCTACATCATACTACGTACAAGCCCACCTCACGCAGTCACGCTATCACCATATTTCTCGGCGTCTGTGCGACACCTAGCTCTAGTTGATGGTATACTACTACTAGGACTAACTATTGCACTAGCATACTCCACTATTAGGTTGTCTCTATGTGATGTGGCAACTTCATATAACCGTATGGTGGCTATACTACTACGGTACTCACACTCCAAGAAGTGACTCGAAAACCATTCATAAATTGAGTTTATGACATGCATATGCAAATGTACCATTCATTACATACAACAAGTCATCAACACACAACGACAACGAGGATACATGTTGGATTATAGATTATTTCCAACAAAACATTCTAGTAAATACTAAAGTTTTTATCACACAACAATTAACAACCAATGAAATGAACTTAAGCTCAACCAATCCTCAGCGTTGGAAACGCTTGCTTTGAACCATAAGTAAGCCTCTAGGAAGGGGAAGCTATTGTCAATATCGAGACCAACGCAGGACTCATCATCCAGGCTCAAGCGGCCTATATCAGGACGCATATTGTGATAGTCAGGGTAGGGAACCATAGCAATGTCCGAGGTATAGATACAGTTGCTTCTCATAAACGATAGTAACATTGTGCCAACAGCAGCTGGATCGCCTTTCACCATCATTGGATAGTTTTGTCCAAGGAAGCGCTAGTTTTCTCCAAGACTATCAATACGGAACCAGGCAGAAGGTGCTGGCACTAGCACACTAGTATCCATCCCGAATACCCTGCAATGGATGTTGGAATAGGTCCGGAGAGTGCGACCATGGGAGATAACACCTGCTTCCTTAGTAACATCAGCAGTGCCCTGTATACATACAAGAAGAGGTGATCCATCGGAATAAGTTGCCAGGCGCCACTGAGTATGTAGGTCCTGCTCGTCCTCATGCTCGTGATCATCACCATCGTCATCTCCCCCTTGGTTATAAAATTTTTCAAGTATAGGTGGTGGAATGTTCACAGGACCTTGGAAACACAAGAAGATTAATTAGTACGGGGATACTAACCCGCATGCATGTGGATGAAACAATTCTAATTACGGTGGAAGACAAACATTCCGAAACAATAAGGATTCCATGCAAAAACAGTGCCACGAGTGGTGGCAGCAAACACAAGACTCTCGTATTGAATTGCATCACAGTACTCATCCGTGTAGAAATTGATTTTTGAGCAATATCCATCGAGGCGTGGAAGTAAGGACGGCAACAAGCTTGTCGAAGATAGCAACAACATGATAGTTTGTGTAATCCCAAGAGCGGTTGGGAACTCGACAAATTGCTATCTTCTGTAGACGACGGTCACCATGATCGTATTTGAACCTATGTAGATCATCTGTGTGCTCAACCTCAGGGCACTCTGAGATTTTTGGAAATGGAACCCGGTGACGAGTGTACACATTCACAAGTTCCCACTCGCAGTTGTACCCAATATAAACAACCCAATCTACATTTGCGCCTGCCCAGGCCTTACCCTTAAGCGATGGCATCTTAACATCACATGTATCATTATCAAGCGGCATCAACTTGCACAAAGCGAGGCTTCCGTCGTCCCCGCGCCAGCGAGCAGGGTCATGGCGAAAAAGATAAGGGAGGTCAAACCGCTCCTGAACCCTTGGGTTCTTTGTAATGATGTTATTTGTTGAGTCGAGAATGGTCTTGAACGAACCTGCCATGCTAGCTGAGGTGATGATGTCGCACCGATCAATGAGTTCCTCCACCACGTCATCTTTTAGATCGGGGTAAGAATAACAGGGTCGTTTCCGGTCTGTTCCCTCCATGGAGAAGACGATCGAACAATGGCAGAAGGAAGGGTGAAGGCAAATGGAGGGAGGAAGAGCGTGCGACAGCAGTTCCAAATCGAGAGGGAAAGGCGAAGAGGCGATGGACGGTTGCCACGGTACAGGAAGAGGCGCCCCGACCTACATAGATGTCCGTTCGGAAATTGTACAAAAGGACTCGCCGTCGTCTCACTGACATGTTGGAACGGGACCACATGTCAATGAAACATGGTGTGTCATTTCTCGTGCAAAATGCAATCTGGCCGTGTTGGCCCGAGGTACCGCATTATTTCTCGACTTTATATTTTTAATGGCGTGCCTTTCAGTTTTGAAGCATGACTAACTGGTACTGTATGCAGAGAAAATATAAACTACTCTACCACTACTCCACCTCTAGTACTATTATCAAAAAAGATATATAAGCTGGAGCTTCAGCGCTTGCTTGCTAAGGGCTACCCACTTGCTTCTCACACTATCACCCTCTCTCCAGATCTAAAAAAGACGGTGATGCCCCTCTCTCTCCCTCCTCACTGGTGGTCACAGATCCGCTGGGGAAGAAAAGGACATCCAGCGTTGACGCAGTCGTCGTCGGCGAGCGAGGTCACGCACTGACGACAAGGCTGTCCTCTCGGACCTAGCGCCCGCGCGGGATGGCCTCCATCCCCAACCTCGCTGCCGTAGTGTGTGCGGAGGACAACGACCATGAGCGAAGCCACTTCCCGCCGACCCTCAGGTATGCTCCCTCTTTTCAAACCATACCCTTGTTCTATTGCCCCATCTGCCACATCGCTGCATGTGGATCTTTTTCCACTCCACCATCTCCCCAATTTTCTATCCTCTGCTCTGCTGGTCACGCAGACGAAAACCTTAATTTGCACTATTAAAGGAAACCCTACTTCATGCAGACTAATCCATGTCTGGGTTGAATAAGGAAAGGAAGGGAGAAAGTACTGCTGAAGCGACTATGCATCGAACCCGCATCTAGGTTGAAAAGGGGAAAATCAGTAGCTAAGGAACGATTCTCGTGTCTCTTGGTTGAAAAAGGGTAGAAAGGCATGATAACGCAATAGAGAATGACCAGGTCGATCGGTTTGTTGTCCTCACATAGGAAAAAGGTGGCTAAAGAGAACAAAAATGGGACGTAATCCACATATGCTGCCTAGATATTTGTTGCTCTGGGTAACCATCCCTCCCTCACCACTCTATGCGTCCGTGGAGGTACATTGTACTGGTGCGCCCACTGTCCGAATGGGCCTCCCATGCTCTTATTACCACTTTTTTGCTGTTAGTATAACGCCAGCGGTAAAGTCAAGCAATGCTACTGCTAAAGTGATGCCACATTTAACTAATGCCGCACTCAGTCTAATGCCATTGATAAATATAAGCAATGCCATTTAATGTCACTGGATTATTTCAGGGTTAGCTATTGATTGTGGATGTATTAAATATTTTTCAGCTAAGGCATTCTAATGCTGTTGCACAGCCAGTATACCAACGATGAAACTTGTTACTACCTTCAGATTTTTGCACTATTAATGCTTATAGATTACATACCTCACTTTCATGAGATAAGTCAATTTTTTTGTACAGTGTCACTAAAATGCCAAGGCGCTGATGTCATTGTATTTTGGTTAAACTGCACAAAAAATTATGAAGAGAAGAGGAAAGGTCAAGAGTGGGCACCTCCTCCTCCGGCTGTTTTCTTGATTCAGTTGATCAAGTTTTTATGTTTGATCGATTATCAAGATTGGGATAGCAATTTTTCAAGTACCCTCGAGTTCGAAATGATATTTACCTTAAAGATCATGGTTTGCAAAAAAATTTATACTATCATTAGTTAATAATGCTAGTTACCTTCAAACTTTTGTATTTGGTTTAATGCTGTTGCACAGCTAGTATACCAATGCTGAAACTTGTTACCTTTACATTTTGTATTGTTAATGTTTATAGAAATCTTCCAGTGCTAGCTTATGGAAATCTATTCAGTAAAACCATTGTACTATACCCCATAATAAAAAAACTACTCCACTATTGCACTAGCCACTGGATTAGTGTATATTTGTACTATTCGAATGGTATTACATTAGCGTATGGACATATATAAGGTGTGGCAAGCTTTCCCAGATATATGCTCAAGAAAACTACTACCTGTTTTTCTAAATACTAGACGTTTGGGTACTTTAAATTGAACTGCGAAAACGTCTTATATTAAGGAACAGAGGGTGTAGAGTTCACTCAAATTATGCCGGTAAAGCTAGTCACACCTTTGTTAAAATTAATGTTCATTATGTTATCGGAGGAGGTATGCATGTTTGTCTCTAATGCCTGTCGATCACATACCTGACATCATGATGTAATGGTAAGTCATTTCTTTTTGGACAGTGTCACTGAATTGTCAAGCCAGTGATGGCATTTTATTTTAGTTGAACTACACAAAATATGCTTAAAAGAAGAGGAAAGGTCAGGAATGGTTCAGTTTTTAAGAAAATACTATGTATGCCTTCCTGACATCAGCACCTGTTGCCTTATTTATTCCTTCAAACAGGTGGTTAGAAGCAGTCTTGCTACCTTTTCCCACTAAGAAATTGGAATGCTTATATTTGTGAGTCTATGCTTCAACTAGTGCCACTTTTATAGTAATCACACTTTCAATATCTGTGCAAACAGGGATGCTCGATTTTAGTGGAACTGCACAAAAATTCCAAATGGTTTAACATTAGGAGCATGTTTTCTTCCAAACCGTTATATCCAATTGGTGGCACTATGAGCTGTTCATTACGAAGGTACATGGTTTGCTACTATCTTGCTACTCTTTTTGTACTGTAATTAGATAGTAATATTAGTGGTTTGCATGTGAATATATTGGCAAGGTGGACCTACATTGGTGGGGCAGGACATGATTCAATGATTGGATGCTCAATTTCGGTTGTATCAATTTCACCTCTTCCATCACTGCGAGCATGGATATCCTTGGTCTGATGAAGAATAGGCGCTATATTTCTGCTCTGTACCAGCAAATCAATTTAGTATGAAATTGTCTAGGGCAGAACATGACAGTATCAAATTGTCCAGTGCAAAACATGATAGATGCTAAGCGGAAGAGACATGTTTAAACCATTTGTTTACTAGCTGCTTGATATTTGTGCAGACAAATGTCTGCCCATTGCTATTTGGCAAACAAACAAAGTGACCTCAATTTTGGTGGAACTGCACAAGAGAATAGTATAGTCACTGCATGCAGTGCCATTTGAAAATAGACACAGAAAGATTGGATAGTCACTTCATGGACTGCACAAAAGTAGTACTGTACTATTTATTGGCCAACACTAGGTGCTTCGTTGCTTTGGTCTAATTATACAATGGGCATCATTTTGCCTAAGTTAAAGTTTGTATTCCGAAAATAGTCTCACCGTGTGATCGAGAGAAGACCAAATCATATTGTAGTGGATGTTCCTCCATCATGTGTGGTTCATTCTCATGGTTCCGGCTGTTGGTGGAACCACTTACGTTTGCAAGAGGAATTGTAGACTTCACAAACAAATTTGTCTTTCACTCTGTACTGAATGTTGGCCCAGAGAAGCATCCGTGTTAGTAGCAAGAACAAATGTTTTTCTAGATCTTTGCTTTTGGAGCTACATATTTATATATGATCTGTGAATCATTGAGATGCATTAACATGTTGATCTTATGTATGGGAATCATACTAGTTGGTTGTGAATTTGGGCTACTAATGTGAACATATTACAATGCCAGGCCTGTGAGTCTCGTGTGAACATTTCGAACGGATCGGCTCTTACTACTGTGCATAGCATGATCCTTATTTCTGTGTGCTCAGTATTTACAAGTTACTAGCAGTTCCTTATTTCTGTTCGCTCAGTGTTTACAAGTTACTGATCGATCACTAGCTAGCCTACTAATACGCTCCTGGCAGTTTGAGTTGCGACACAAGATCCAAAGGTGGCAATTTTTTGAATAAAAATGCCTACCTCTGAAGAAACTGACATGCTGTTCTGAAGAAAATGCCATGCGAATCTGAGAAACTGCCAGCAAAAACGTTCGCAAATGCCTTATCTCCCAGCGAACGTTCATCAGCTATTGCGATCCTACATGTACACTATCCGACTGACTCGATCCTATGCGATTAACCAGCGGACCACGCACGTACCTCATCTGGATGAATTGAGCGCACTAGTTTGACCGTCATGACGACGTGCGACCCAGCATGGACGGGACGCACCACTGACGGGACGGGACGGGATGACACATTCATAATTTCAGTTTTTCTAGTTTTCCACGGCAAGCTGGCGCGCTAGGCCATGCCTGCTTATGCATTGAATTCCGATAACCGCGATGACCGTCGCGTTTCCCGCGACACGCTGGTTCACCTACCTTCCGCCTATAATTACTGGTTCCCGGCGTTCTCCGGTGGCACCATCACCCAACTCGCCCTATCGTCATAAGCGCCCACCGGCCCGACGTCGCTCGCCACTTGCCCTCGCTGTCGTCATGTCCGTCATGCCCTCGCCCGGGCCGCAATAGGCGACGCCGGAGGCGGTCACCATCGGAACTAGTGTTTGGTTTTTCACCGGAAGGCAGACGAAGGGAGGAGGCATCCTATCGGTCTTTAGATGGCAATGCGGAGTATGAGGACTTGTTGGAGCGCGACCGCCTGGCGGAGGAGCAGCGTATCGCCGATTTGCGCTGCCAGCGGGGCATGGAGCAGCAGCGCACCGACGCTCTGAGTCACGAGCAGAGCGCCCGCAACTGGGCTGACTACGTGGAGGCCGGCGCCCGGCAAATAGCCCTGGAGGCTGTCGGGCACGCACGCGTTCGCGAAGCCGAATTTTACTACCAGCTCGTCAAGTGGGATTCCCTCTTAGAAGCCGAAGCTTCGGTGGACCACGCCAGCATGGAAAGGGCCAAAGCGCGCGAGCAACGTGCCCTATCACACCTCTGGCAAGGAGGAGGACGTTGGTGCGGGCGTTTAGCGTGTACCGCACATGGCTGCCGGCATCGTCTAGTTAGCTAAGAGTAAGTTAGTACTTGTACACTACTAGAGTATTAATGGGAGTAGATAGTTAACCTGGCTATGATGGTTGTCAACATGGAAGTTTAGTACTCTATATCTGGATCAGACCTGTTACTTTGCTCTGAATGTTGAACTTTCCGTTTGAATGTATGGAATGGGTTGTATTTGTCCGCCATGGGTTTAGAGGCTGACTTGTGGGCCTACTAGGTTGATGCGTACACAATCAGGAAATGATTGTACATGGAGAGGATGACAGCAGGGACCCACCAGGGTCATGGCAGTACGCAAGCAAGTGCCTCCTTATTTCAAGCCAAAAAAATGGTTCCTCCTAATGGATTTCTGACATCTGGGTCCCATGCCATTGTCAACGTAGTCAATAAACAAGAGAATTGCACAACAAGTGGCTAACACCAGGGACACAGCAGCTCGCCCGGTTCTTTTTGTTTTTGAGACAGAAGCAGGGTGTCAACTGGGCTGTGCGGGGCACTCTGGCCTGTCTAGCCAGCCTTTTATTTTATGTTTATCACAAGACCACCCCAATAGTTTTTTTTCTTTCTGAAAATGGCTAGCCCAGTTTTTTTGTTCTTTTGCAGAATACCCAACCGAGGCCTACTTGTTTTGTCAGCCCTGCTGGGCTGCAAATCTTTCAAGACGAGGAGAGTTTCATTCGGCTTGCCCAGAAAATGGGCTATCAGTAATGAGAAATGGGTTGTACATTTTTAAAACACATCAAACTGGCAATTAGTTTCAAATTTCTTTTTTTTTTTCATTTCAAGATTTTAAATTCCATTGATTTTTATGCGTGGACAATTATTTGGATTTTATATTGATATAAATTTATTTTTCAAATTATTTTGAACGTGACTCAAAATTTTGGGATTAAAAACAGTTGGGACCGCACCGAAATATGCAGAATTTCGTATAATTTTTTAACTGTGGCCACAATATGGGCTATAATGCTAACAAAAAGAATATGGACTCCAAAAAAATCCTTAAGAATTAGCAAATGTGCAGTAAATTATTAGAAATAATGGCAGATGGGCTGTATGCTATTTTTCACACATTTGAGGCTGACTTGTGCGCCTTGACGCGTACGCTTTCCTAAAAAAAGGTTGACGCACACGCAACGCCGTGTCAACTTAGTCAACACACGAGAGCAGTGACTGTTGGATGTCCATCCAACGACCGTCGTGATTCTTCAATCTCTGCTCTTCCTGCTCCAGCCGCTCAAATAAGCGCCGGCGGAACTGCCTGCTCCCTCCTCCCTCCTCCCGCGGCCGGCTGTGCTGCCGCACATGTCTCACCGCCCCACCATACTCCCATTGCTGGCCTAGCCATCCCTCTACTCACCTAGACCTCCTGTTATTCTCCGGCGACGGCAACCTCACACTGCAGCTGAAGCAGTAAACCCTCGTACTCCCCTCCGCGTGGGAAACAATTGACGAGTCTTCCCCGGCTCCTGGTCATTCCCTTCCTAGGCCTCGCCGTCGTCCCCGCCTTGGTGCTCTCGACGCGGCGTGGTCAACGTGGTCAAGGAACGACTTCCATCGAAAGAGGACTGTACGTGGAGAGGCTGACAGCTGGGTCCACGGCCGCAGCAAGGAAGTGCCTCCTTATTACGCGCAAAATAATGATTCCTCCACCTGACAGCGGGGACCCACCGGAAGGGCCTCTGTATTTCACGAAAAAAACATTCCCCCCACTGACAGCTCGGACCCACCAGCTATATCTTCGAACACAAGGAAGTGCCTCCTTATTATGCACAAAAAAAATGAATACGCCAGCTACTAGGTGGGACCCACCATATTTGAAGGCTGACTTGTGGGCCTACTAAGTTGACGCAGATGCAGGGCTTTGTCAACTTAGTCAATATAAACGATTCTAGCTGTGGAGACCGTACGATGTCCATCCAAACCATCGTGCTTCTTCAACCTCTGGTCTTCTTGCTCCAGCCGCCCAAACCATCGCGAGCCGTGCCGCCTACTCCTGCCTTCCGTGGCCGGCTGTGCTGCCGTGCAGGCCTCACCGCCCCACCCTACTACCATCGCTGGCCTAGCCATCCCTGTACTCACCCAGACCTCCTGTTATTCTTCGGCGACGCCAACCTCACACTGCAGCCGAAGTAGTAAACCCTCGTACTCCTCCCCGTGTGGGCATCCACTACTGCGTCTTCCCTGGCTCCGTGTCGTCCCCTTCCTAGGCCTCACCGCCGTCCATCGCCTTGGTGCTCTCAGCACGGCGTGGTCAACATGGTCAAGGAACGACTTCCGTCAGAAGAGGACTGTATGTGGAGAGGCTGACAGGTGGGTCCACGGCTGCAGCAAGGAAGTGCCTCCTATTACGTGTAAAATAATTATTCCTCCACTAGACAGCAGGGATCCACCGGAAGGGACTCTGTATTTTGCAAAAAAAATGTTTCCCCCTGACAGCTGGGACCCACCAGCTACATCTTCGCACGCAAGGAAGTGCATCCATACTACGGGCAAAAAAATTGATTCTTCCCCCTGACAGCTGGGACCCACCAGCTATATCTTCGCACACAAGGATGTGCGTCCTTATCCTCCCTGATAGCTGGGACCCACCCGGTCGAAGCGTACGTAGCGTTGTCACGAACGTGTACATACATATTGGTCGATCGGTCTCTCTGCAGTGATGAACTGTGGCCGAGTAAGGAGAGGCACGTGTCATAGTAGAGGCGCGGACATAGCATGTCACATAGTCCCATCTATATCGTGCACACGTACGTACAGCCATGCTACAAGAAAGTAAATACGGCTACATACGTAAATACGGGCGGGGTCTCGAATGAGTACAGCGACGTCGTCCTGTTCATCGGCAGCCAACCGGCTGGGTCGCAATGGAGGAAACAGCGTCGTGTTCATCGGGAGGCAACAGAATACGTCATGTTCATCGGGAGCCAACCGGCTTGGACGGAACAACTGAAATGAGGTCTGGCGTACCGTAGAACGGAGGAAACGGACCTTCTGTTCGATCGTGTACGGTCAAAACAGGGTCCTGTTCATCGGGAAGGGTCTGGCGTACCGCAAAACGGAGGAAACAGACTTGTGTTGGAGTGCCTACGGTCGAAACGGGGTCCTGTAGATCGGGAGGGGTGTGGCGTACCGCAAAATGGAGGAAACGGACTTGTGTTGGAGCGCCTACGGTCGAAACGGGGTCCTGTTCATCCACCGTCTACTGCCTCGCTCCAGCCTCCACGGGCTGCTGTTCATCCGCCGTCGACCTCCTCCAGCCTCCATGGGTTACTGTTCATCCACGGCTACTGTTCATCCAGCCTCCACCGGCTGCTGTTCATAGAGCCTCCATGGGGTCCTGTTCATCCACCCCCAGCGGGCTGGGGTGCAGCGGCCTCCTCGGGGTCCTGTTCATCCAGCGGCAATGGCCTACTACCACGGGGTCCTGTTCATCCAACCCCCATCGGGAACTGTTCATCCACAGCCAACCAACCGGCTCGACTCACCACGTCTCGACTTGTTCTACGTACCGCGCGCATGGTAGCAACAGTCACTGTTCATCGAGAGGCAACCAACACCGGCTTGCTAGCTACGTCTCACACGGGGGCTCGATCGGCTTCAGTGTAAGCAGCAGCAGTGATCGATCGCTTGGTTCAGTTAGCAGCAGCAGCGAAGGAATCGCTCGGGTTCAGTCAGTAGCGAATGAATCACTCGGGTTCAGTTAGCCAACGCCTCGCACACACGCGCGTAAACAAGAGAAACGCGCAAACCTCCGTGCATCGCTCGGCCCCGACCACCCACCGTAACCGGGAACTCCCCGATATTTTCCTCGCTCTCTCTTCTACCATGATTTTTTCTGTCATGGACGGCCCAAAGAATGTCATGCAGCTGCGTCTTCGGCCCGCCCAGGACAAAAAGCCCATTTTCTGGCATGACTTTTTGTCATAGAAGTAGGAGCCCACCACATCTATGATGATACTGGGTTTTGTCACAATTATCGTCATAGAAGTGTCATAAGCATGACATATTTTTTTTTCCGTTCGGCCCAAAATGTCACGGATGTGTCTTTTTTTTGTAGTGAATCATGCCATGGCGCTCATGAGCTGTCCTTGTTGTCCCATGCCCCTTCGCCCACTGATACGTCTCCAACGTATCTATAATTTTTTATTGTTCCATGCTATTATATTATCTATCTTGGATGTTTTATATGCATTTATATGCTGTTTTATATGATTTTTGGGACTAACCTATTAACCTAGAGCCCAGTGCCAGTTTCTGTTTTTTCCTTGTTTTTGAGCTTCGCAGAAAAGGAATATCAAATGGAGTCCAATTGAACTGAAAATCCACGAAAAATATTTTTGGAAAATATAAAAAATACTAGAACAAAAAGTTATCGGAGAGGAGTCCCGAGGCCACCACAAGGGTGGAGGGCGCACCCCCCTACCTTGTGGCTGCCTCGTGGGTCCCCCTGACTTGTTCCCAACGCCAACACCTCTTATATATCTCCAAACCTCCAGAACAAAACCTAGATCGGGAGTTCCGCCGCCGCAAGCCTCTGTAGCCACCAAAAACCAATCGGGACCCTGTTCCGGTACCCTGCCGGAGGGGGAAATCATCCCCGGTGGCCATCTTCATCATCCCGATGCTCTCCATGACTAGGAGGGAGTAGTTCACCCTCGGGGCTGAGGGTATGTACCAGTAGCTATGTGTTTGATCTCTCCCTCTCGTGTTCTTGATTTGGTATGATCTTGATGTACCGCGAGCTTTGCTATTATAGTTGGATCTTATGATGTTTCTTCCCCTCTACCTTCTTGTAATGGATTGAGTTTTCCCTTTGAAGTTATCTTATCGGATTGAGTCTTTAAGGATTTGAGAACACTTGATGTATGTCTTGCATGTGCTTATCTATGGTGACAATGGGATATTCACGTGATCCACTTGATGTATGTTTTGGTGATCAACTTGCGGGTTCTGTGACCTTGTGAACTTATGCATAGGGGTTGGCACACGTTTTCGTCTTGACTCTCCGGTAGAAACTTTGGGGCACTCTTTGAAGTTCTTTGTGTTGGTTTGAATAGATGAATCTGAGATTGTGTGATGCATATCGTATAATCAAATCAGCGGATACTTGTGGTGACATTGGAGTATCTAGGTGACATTAGGGTTTTGGTTGATGTGTGTCTTAAGGTGTTATTTTAGTACGAACTCTAGGGCTGTTTGTGACACTTATAGGAATAGCCCAATAGATCGATCAGAAAGAATAACTTTGAGGTGGTTTCGTACCCTACAATAATCTCTTCGTTTGTTCTCTGCTATTAGTGACCTTGGAGTGACTCTTTGTTGCACGTTGAGGGATTGTTATATGATCTAATTATGTTATCATTGTTGAGAGAACTTGCACTAGTGAAAGTATGAACCCTAGGCCATGTTTCGAAGCATTGCAATACCGTTTTCGCTCACTTTTGTTACTAGTTACCTTGCTGTTTTTATATTTTCAGATTACAAAAACCTATATCTACCATCCATATTGCACTTGTATCATCATCTCTTCGCCAAACTAGTGAACCTATACAATTTATCATTGTATTGGTTGTGTTGGGGACACAAGAGACTCTTTGTTATTTGGTTGCAGGGTTGTTTGAGAGAGACCATCTTCATCCTACGCCTCCCACGGATTGATAAACCTTAGGTCATCCACTTTAGGGAAATTTGCTACTGTCCTAAAAACTCTGCACTTGGAGGCCCAACAACGTCTACAAGGATAAAGTTGCGTAGTAGACATCAAGCTCTTTTCTGGCGCCGTTGCTGGGTAGGTGAGTGCTTGAAGGTATATCTTTAGATCTTGTAATTAAATCTTTTAGTTTCTTGTTTTATCACTAGTTTAGTCTATAAAAGAAAACTACAAAAAAATGGAATTGAGGTTGCCTCATATGCTTCATCTTTTTAATGTCTTTCGTGAAAATAAGGATTCCGATAATTGTGCTCAATTGCTAGAGGAAGAATGCAATAAAATATTTGACATACAATCTTTGAATAATGAGCATGATTGCAATGTTGGTAGTATGAATTCTTTGAATATCCATAGTACTAATGATGATTGCACTAGTCATGATGAAAATATCTCTTATAAGCATGTCAATTTTTGTGGAGTGCATAGAGTTTGAAAATACACACCAAAAAGGGAAGATAGATTTTGCAAGAGGCATATGTATTTAGAAACTAAATGGTTGCAAGAGAGGCTAGATGTTTGTGCTGAAAGACTTAATTTTTCTCGCCATCCTTGTGAACTTTGCAATGAACGTGGTCATTTTAATTTCCAATGTGAATTATTTCATGATCGAATTGTGTCCAAAAATTGTGATAACCTGTTGGTGTACTAAAGTTTGGGCCCTTTGGTACCCCTTACTTGTGCACGGGCAGTTGCAGCTGCACCTGCGGCGAGGCTTGGCGGGGGCAGTTGGAGGCAAAATACAAGACGACCAAGGCAGCATCCGAGCCAGTAATCAGAGAGCAGAAGACAAGCTGAGCCCCCAGCAAAGATTCTTGCCGGGGTGATTTGCGAGCCCCGACAAGCTCCTTACCAGGATGGTTTACGAAGCCTCAGCAAGACCACCACCCTTGAGGTTGAGAGCTCTGACACATCGACAACGTCAAGACCAAGACTCAGGGGCACATGTGTAGTAGCATGCAGATCTTTGTGAAGACTGGTGGCATGCAGATCTTCTTGAAGACCAGAAGGCGAAGTTCCCAGCAAGGTTCTTGCCGGGGACGACGATGAGGCCCCGGCAAGACTCTTGCCGGGGACGATTGCGAGGCCACGGCAAGGCTCGCGCATGACAAGGCTCCGCCGCCCTGCCACCATCCCGCCACAACGATTAGCAGCCAACCAGGCAAGCACCTGCATGGTGGCATGCAGATCTTCGTGAAGATCCTGCCACCGCTCCAGTGCAGCGGCTAGCCAGTCAGCTTGGTGCTGCATGCCGCGTCACCTTGGATGCGTGTCAAGACGGAGTGAGGTGGCGACGGATGGGACGGGCTCTATTTCCGTCCCCGATAAAGTTAGAGGGCACGTAAGCAGTGCATTTAATGCACTTGTCCTAAGACGCCAGAGATAAGCACATGCACTGTAGCACTTTACACCTCCTGTATGCCTGTACGCCACTGTGGTAGCCCCTTGGTATAAAAGGAGGCCCAAGGCGATACAGGGAGGGACTTTTGGACTTTTCGGCCCAGTTTGCATGCGTAGCAGCTAGCCGAAGCTCAAGAGCACTCAATATACACTCAAAGCGGGACTAGGGTTTTACGCTTCTCAGCGGCCCAAACCTGGGTAAAAATTCATCGTGTTGATCGTTAGATCTGCTCTTTGCGCACCCCTCCTCCCTGCCAAACCGTAGAAGGGGTCCACTCGATCCCATAGGTGTCATTTCCCCGACACCTTTGGCGCGCCAGGTAGGGGGAGAGAGGTTGTACGAACCTGATCTAGGCATCAGCGCGTCGACTTCTTCGACATCTTCACCGTCGTGCCTCCAAAGAGAAAGAGCATCATGGCGATTGGTTCATCTCCGGTCAATTTGCCCGCACCAGCGCGGACGGACGACGGGATGGACGTGGGTGGAGGCCACGGGCTTCCACGACGCCCCGGCGATCAGAGCCACGCGAGCGGCGACGACCCGCACATCGCTAGGTCCAAGGATGGAGCCGTGCTGTCTACGGGCGGCGCGGCGAACCCCAAGGGCGGAAAGACGACCTCCAAGACGCCCCCGCCGGCGCCTGCGCCGCGGCCTTCCCAGGTCGTGCGCGATGAGCAGCGCCGCGGCGTGGGTGATCATGAGTGTTCCCATGATAAGACCCCTTTGCATCATTCTCGAGATGCGCCGGGCCAGCATGCATGCCAAGACGCTGGCGGAAATGGCGCGCGGCCGCGGGATCGTGATAGAGCTCCTTCTAACGTGGTTAGAAGTCAGAGCGCTTCACGATCCACACAGTTGTCGCCGCCACCCACACCAACAGAAGCGTTGGCGCGCGTGCAGTTGCTTCTGGATTTCCCTCCTACTGCGAAGAAGCTCGACGAGTGGAGAGGTACCATCCGGAGCCTCGTCGGCTTCGCCAATAGAGATGGACCGCAGCAGGCGGGGCCCTCGTGCCGACGCTCTGTCGAGCCGGCGCATGCCGATGGTGGAAGGACCGGAGGTGCTACGACCATGGTGCACTCTCCTCCTCCACGGCAGCAACAGCAGTCGCCGGCTCGTCGGGTCGAGGCATGTGACAACGGTTCCACAGCGTCGTCCGACCCACGAGCCCGCCGCGATCAATGTCAAGTTCTTCGAGAGCGAGTCAAGGAAGACGCTCGAACCACTATCGAGCAGCAACGGGAAGCGCGCCATTAGTCTGATAGGCACGCATGCCCCACTATAGACCGGCCTGCGGCGGGGTATTCTAGTAACTTACCTTACGAGGTGGGTTGTCCAGCTTTTACCCATGGGTTGCGGCGATTCCAGTGGCCCACTCACCGCACGTTCAAGCCTGAGGTCAGAGAGAAATACGACGGCAAGACTCACCCGTCGGAGTTCTTGAGCATCAATACCATTGCCAGGCAAGCTGCCGGGGCTTGAGACGACAAGGTACTCGCCAACTACTTCCCATTGGTACTCAAGCCCAATGTCAGGTCGTGGTTGATGCACCTGCCAGAGGATTCCATCTCTTCTTGGTCGGATCTGTGTCACGAGTTTGTTGGCACCTTTACTGGAGGCCACCAAGCTCCTGGCCAGGCAAGTGATTTGCATATCATCCCCCAGAAAGATGGTGAATGCTTGCGCAAATACATACAGAGGTTCAGCCGTGTGCAGTACAACATCCCAGATGTTCATCCTGCCGCTGTTATCAGCGCGTTCCATCAAAATGTGCGCCACCGCAAGATGCGTGAAGAGCTGGCAATGAACAAGGTTAGAGATGTTGCCAAGCTTTATGTTTTGGCCGATAGATGTGCTCGGGCTGAAGAAGGAAGGAAGTACCCCAGCGAAGATGCCGGCGCAGAAAGTGACTCCGCAGATGAAGACGTCGTCGCCCCGACAAAGAAGGGCCGATGGCGCAACAGGAAGCGCAAGGGTAAAACCGTGCTTGCCGTCGAGGAATCCGGCAACCCCGGCACCGCCAAGAAGGCCAAGGTTGACGACCCCGGCAAGGAGGTTGCCGGGTGCGCCACCTGCCAGGCCTTGGCGGCTGCCGACAAGCCAGAGGGCTCCGACAAGCAGTATTGCAAGATCCATCGCAACAAGGGCCATGACCTCCAGAACTGCCGGTAAGTTGAGCAGCTTGTAGAGAAGCAGAAAGCTGAGTATGAAAGGCGAGACAAGGAGAAGGGCTAGGACGGTGCTGAGGGGTCCGGCAAGAAGTGTGGCGGCCGAGGGGGTCGCCGTGGCAAGGATAAGCAACCAGAGAGGCCCGCTCGGGGCCGCGACAAGAAAGAGGGAGATGATGATCATGATGAGGACGACGAGTCCAGCAAGCACGAGTTCCAGAAAGCTACAGAGGCCATGTGCGTCGATGGTGGCGCCTCGTTGCATGCCTCTCACCGCCAACTGAAACAGTGGGCGCGTGAGATCAATGCGGCAGAGCCATCATTCGATGCCAGAAGCCGCTGATATGGTCTAACACGCCTATCATTTTTTATGTTGAGTATCACCCTAATCGCACAACGACAGTCGGGTGTTTACCATTGTTGGTTTCACCAACGATACGCAACCTCAAGGTGACAAAAGTGTTAGTTGACGGTGGGGCCGGTCTGAACTTGATCTCGCCCAGTGTGATCAAGAGGCTGCAAAATCCTGATGGAGATCTCGAAGAGACGGGCACGTTTCAAGGGGTCAACCCAGGAAGGAGTCAGCGAAAGGGCAAGATTACGCTACCAGTTATGTTTGGTGGCGAGCTGAACTATAGGACGGAGAAGATCGTTTTTGATGTCGCCAAGATGCCCTTGCCCTATAATGGGATCCTCGGCCGCCCAGCGCTGGCCAAGTTCATGGTGGCATCACATTATGCTTACAATATGTTGAAGATGCCCGGACCAATGAGCATCATCACCGTCCACTCCGACAAGAAAGACGCGCTCATCTACGCTGACCAACTCTACCGAGAGGCAGTTGCAGCAACTGCCGCCAAGGCACTTGCTCCTGCCGCTGAAGCTCCGGGAGGGAAGAAGGACGGCAAGACCTCTCCCCACAAGACCTCTTCCGGCAGGACTCTTGCACCCACTTCGGCAAGCGCGCCTCTTCGGAGTGCTGCGCTCCCATCGAGGACGTGCTAGAGAGATCCACCGGCAAGAGCAAAAAATCCAAGGCAGCACCACCAGAAACTAAGAAGGTGCCCGTCAAGGAGGACGGCATGGGCGGGGATTTTACGATAAGCTCCACCCTCGACAGCAAATAGGAAGGCGCGCTCATCGCCTTCCTGCGGGCGAATGTCGATGCGTTTGCATGGCAAGCATCTGACATCCCTGGTGTTCGCAGGGAGGTGATTGAGCACCACCTTGCGGTCTGTCCTCATGCGCGTCCCGTCAAGCAAAAGGTCAGGAAGCAAGCTTTGGAGCAGCAAGAGTTCATCATTGAAGAAATTAGGAAGTTAGAAGCAGCAGGCTTGGTCAGAGGAGTGCTCCACCCAACATGGTTGGCCAATCCGGTGGTGGTGCGCAAGGTAAACGGGAAATGGAGGCTGTGCATTGATTATACAGACATCAATAAAGCCTACCCAAAGGATCCTTTCCCTTTGCCGCGCATCGACCAGATCGTGGACTCCATTGCCGGGTGCGACTTGCTGTCGTTCCTTGACGCCTACTCAGGATACCATCAAATCTTCGTGACGAAGGAAGATGAAGAGAAGACCGCGTTTATCCCCCCATGTGGTACGTATTGTTTTATACGAATGCCTTTCGGGTTGAAAAGCGCTAGTTCAACGTTTGTGAGAGCTGTCCAAATTGGTTTTGAGCCTCAGCTACCTAGAAATATGAAAGCTTATATGGATGACATAGTGGTCAAAACCAAGGACAGGGCAACGCTCATACAAGATCTAGAAGAAACATTTGCAAATTTGCGCAAGATCAATCTCAAGCTCAATCCTGAGAAGTGTGTGTTTGGCGTCCCATCCGGCAAGCTTCTCGGGTTCTTTGTGTCTCAGCGTGGGATCGAGGCGAACCCCGACAAGATCAAGGCGATTGAGCAGATTAAAGCACCAAGACTAGTCAAAGATGTACGTCGACTTGCTGGCTGTGTTGCTGCTTTGAGCAGGTTCATCTCCAAATCTGCTGAGCGCGCCCTGCCCTTTTTCAAGATCTTGAAAAAGGCAGGTCCAATGAAATGGACTCCGAAAGCAGAGGCAGCGCTACAAGATTTGAAGAGGTACCTCTCCTCTACGCCAACACTAGTCGCGCCTAAGCCACAAGAGAGAAGTTGATGAAGAAGCAGCGGCAGTGGCAAGACCAACGGATGACGAGCCGGAGCTCTCCCCGGCAAGGTCTGGTGCCGGCAAGGCAGGACCCCCGGCAGGATCTGGTGTCGGCAAGGCAGGGCCCCCGGCAGAGTCTGGTGCCGGCAAGGCGGGATCTACGCAAGCAAATGGAGTGACACAGAAGAAGAAGATGTTGCAGCACCCAATTTATTTTGTCAACTCCCTTTTGAAGGGGGCTAGATCAAGATACTCTGGTGTACAGAAGTTGCTCTTCAGCCTTCTTATGGCCTCGAGGAAGCTGTGCCACTACTTTCAGGCACATTAGATCACCGTCAGCACTCGCTTCCCATTGCAACGGATCTTGCACAACCCAGATGCAACTGGAAGGATTGTGGAGTGGGCGTTGGAACTGTCAAGCTTTGGTCTCAGGTTTGAAAGCACTTCAATGATTCAGAGCAGAGCCTTCGCGGAATTCATTGCAGAATGGACCTCAACGCCTGACGAGGAAATTCAAGAGACCACTCTCCCCGGCAAGGAAACGAGCCGCGACTGGATTATGTACTTTGATGGGGCTTTCTCGCTGCAAGGCACCGGTGCTGGTGTGCTACTTATTGCACCCACTGGAGCGCACCTCAAGTACGTGGTCCAGATGCACTTTCCCCGGGAGAGATCAACAAACAACACTGCGGAGTATGAGGGACTGCTTGCTGGTCTCAGGATCGTGGCAGACCTTGGAATTATGAAGCTCATCGTCAGAGGTGATTCGCAGCTTGTCGTCAAGTAGGTTAACAAAGATTATCAAAGCCCGTTAATGGAAGCTTACATAGATGAAGTGAGGAAGTTGGAGGAGCGTTTTGATGGTCTGCAAGCAGAGCATGTTCCTCGAGCAAAGAACATCATTGCTGATGACCTGTCAAAACATGCTACCCTCAAGTTACCTGTGGAACCAGGAACTTTTGTGCTCCAACTAACTCAGCCATCCATTGAACCATCGGCAGGACAGAATAAGTGAAGGAAGTTGAGCCCTGGCAAGTATTTTCCGCCGAGCTCCTAGGAGCCACCGGCAAGGAAGTTGCCGGGGACAACGCCAAGCTTGCCGGGGGGCGACAGGCCCCGGCAGGGCCTCAAGCCCTTGCCTTAGAGACAACTGCTCCCATGGCAGAAGACACGCCTTTAGTCCTTGCTGTCGAGCCCCAGGCTCTAGCATGGGCACAGCACACCATTCGGTTCCTCCAAACAGGGGAACTCCCTGAGGAACAGGAAGAAGCGGAGAAAGTAGCCCGTTGGTCTAACATGTACCAGTTTGTGGATGATGTCCTGTACAGAAAAAGACCGAACGGCGTGAAATTGAAGTGCATTCCTCAGGAGGACGGACTGGAGCTATTGGCAGAGATACATGGAGGCATATGTGGCTCTCACATAGGATCAAGAGCTCTTGCCGGCAAGGCATTCCGGTAAGGTTTCTTTTGGCTCACTGCCCTCCAGGATGCAACTGCACTAGTAACCAAGTGTGAAGCGTGCCAGTTCCATTCGAAGAAACTTCATCAGCCAGCCCAAGATCTTCAGACGATCCCTATTTCCTGGCAATTTTCGGTCTGGGGGCTCGACATATTGGGCCCCTTTCCCCGTGCTGTCGGGGGCTTTGAGTACTTGTACGTCGCAATCGACAAGTTCACAAAGTCGCCGGAAGTGGAAGCAGTGAGAAAGGTGACAGCACAGTCAGCCGTCAAGTTCTTCAAAGGATTAGTTTGCCGTTTTGGTGTGCCAAACAGAGTCATCACCGACAACGGCACATAGTTCATGAGCCGCACCTTCATGCAGTATATCCAAGACCTTGGCAGCAAAATCTGTTTTGCATCTGTTGCCCATCCAAGAAGCAATAGCCAAGCAGAAAGGGCAAATGCTGAGGTGCTGCGGGGTCTCAAGACGAGAACTTTCGACAAGCTGCACAAGTGCGGAAGATGCTGGATTGATGAGTTGCCGGCGGTCCTTTGGTCAATCAGGACGACACCAAATCAAGCCACTAGCCAGACACCTTTCTCCCTGGTATACGGGGCGGAAGCAGTTCTCCCCACAGAACTCATATACGGGTCACCTCGAGTGCTCGCTTATGATGAGCTTGAGCAAGAGCAGTTGCAGCAAGATGATGCTACGCTCCTTGAGGAAGATCACCTTCAGGATGCTGTGCGAGCCGCACGCTACCAGCAAGCCTTACGCCTCTACCACAGCCGCAAGGTTCATGCCCGAAGCCTTGAGGAAGGCGACCTTGTTCTTTGGCGCGTTCAGTCCACCAAGAATTCCAACAAGTTGACGCCAAAGTGGGAAGGCCCTTATCGGGTAATACGAGTCACCAGGCCCGGCACAGTCCGCCTAGAGACTGAAGATGGCATTCTAGTGAGCAACTCCTGGAATATCGAACATCTTCACAAGTTTTACCCATGAGGTGCGGTTGCTGGGACCCCTGGCAACCCCCTTTTGTACTAGCCTTGCTAGCAAGGCATATAACCCTATGTACAGAGCCAGGCGTAGACCCTGTGCGTAGTTGAATAAGTTTAAGTATGTATAGTTCTTGTTGATTTCCATGTTTATTTATATGCATGCCTGTCCAAGATATTTTACTACGTTCATTTCCAGCAAGTACTGATGAACCACCAAGGTTCCATGTTCCTATTTTCTCTTCTTTCTTTTTCTCAAAGGACAGAAGGTTCCCTCGCATACAAGTTTGCCGGGGGAGATAGAGAGTGTGGGCGCCAGCAGGCGACGTTCGAAGTGGCATCTTGCGGGAAAGAGTACAACAGCAAAAAAAGCTAAGTTGTGGAACCTTGAGTGATTTTATTTTAAATGTAAAGTTATTTCCCTCGAATGGTTTCATTTCTTGTATGGAAAACCTGCACGCGAAGGAACCTCGTCGCAATTGGTAGCGTCCTTGCTCTGTTTCGAGTCCGCTCAGTAGTTCAAGTGGCTGCACTAAGAGCGGCAAGGTGTCTTGCCGGCAGCGACACCCCCAGCAGGCTGCTAAGGATCCGTTCCTCAAAGCGCTCACGGTAAGGGTGCGCGCACCGGCAAGCCCTTCCAAAAAAGTGTAGGGTGTATGCCATACAAGGAGGGCTCAAACAAGGAAGATATCATGCATTCAATCCAAAACATAGCAAGTTATATTACATCAATGGTTGCCGCAGTTCTAACTTAAGATAAATTGTCTTGGGCACGAGTTCATAGCGGCAAGGAAAAGAGAAGCGGCTAGTCCCGGCGCTGGCCTTCCACTCTCTTGACCTGGTCAACCATGCTGACGATGGGCGCGACAAGCTCTTCAAGCGCCCTGCGGTCCGCATCCGCCGGCAAGCTGTCTTGGCTGAGGTCGAGGCCGGGGTTCCTGTAGGCCACCTTGGTGAGCACCTTGAGAAGGACGCCCCGGCAAAGCTTGTTGGATTCGTTGGCCAGCTGGGTTGCTTGGCTAGAGTGGAGCAGCTTCAAGGCATCAAGGACAACCTTGAAGAACATGGTCAGTCTGGCGCTCGTAGTCACCCTCTCCTCGTGGGAATACCTGAAAGTCGACAGGCCCATGATGGACAGTTGTGCTGTGAGCCGCTCTAGAACATCGATGAGGCGCTCAGTCCAGATCCCCAAACCTTTCTCAAAGTCATTATAAGTGGCGGCGGCACTCTTGTACAACTGCTGTTCATTCTGGAGGTCTTTCAGCAAGGCCTCCTAACGAACCTTGCCGCTATCGAGGGACTCCTTCAGCGTGGTCAGCTTCAGATTCAGATCGGCAATAGAGTCGTTGGCTTCAGAGAGCGGTTTGGTCTTGTCAGATATGGTGACCTGCAGCTCCGCCAAGGTGTAGGCAGTTTTGTCTCTGTCGCTCTTCAGCGTCAAGACCTCCTTGTGGTGCTTCTCCAGCTCCGCCTCCAACTTCTCCACCTTCCCAGCCAGCTCGTTCTTGGCGGCCTCCGTGGCTTCGGCGGCATCGACGGCCTCCTTCAACTTGCCGACGTGATCCAGGACCTGGGCGTCGAGTGTGTCCTTGTGCTTCTGCTCCAGCTCCTGGGTCCGATGCGCGACAAGCTTCTCAATTTCTTCATCCTTGCCGCGGAGCTTGGCGGTAAGCGCCTCTTCACGAGCGGCAAGGTCCTCTTCTTGGGCGTTGAGCAGGATGCGGCGCTCCCTTAGATTGGCGTCGTCCTTGGCGGCCTGTGCGGCGGCCTCCTCCTGGGCCTTCTCAACATCGGACTGCTTTAGGAGAAGCTCGTTCCAACGCTCGGTCAGCTGCTCCTGGCTATTCTTTAGCTCCTGCCGGGCCTCGACAAACCAGATCTGCGTCTGCTCAACACGCTTCTGGAAGTTCGCCTCTGCCACGTCAACAACTGCCGTCCTGGAATCCAGTTTCTCCTTGCGGGCACGGTGAAGCACCTGGAGCTTCTGAAAGTTGCTGCTCATAACTTGGAGGAGCTGGTCCTCCTTGGAACTGCTGCTGCTGGTGCTCGGCTCATCGACAACCTAGAGCCCGGTGGCGGCAATGACTTCTTCGTCAAAAACCTCCCCCTCGAATGGCGCTCCGGTGCTTGCCGTCCCCGGGATGCTGACGAACAGGTCGTCGCCTATCTTCAGGTACCTGCTTGAGGTGGGGGCTTCGGAAGTTGACGGTTGGTCTTCGACCACCGTCTCCCCGGCACCAGAGGACTCTGGGACCGATGTAGCGCCAGGCGCTCCTGCGGCAGGGATGCCGTCAGTACGGTCGCCGGTCTCCTTGCCGGCCTCCCCAGCAGACCCCTTGGCGGCTTCATGTGCATCCTTGGCGGCCTTGTCGGCAGCAACCTTGGCGGCCTCGGCGGCGGCATCCTTGGCGGTATCCTCGATGGTGGTGTTGATATACATTTGATCTACCGTGGGGGGATCTGAAAGCCAAGGAAAAGAAACAAGATGAAACCCAGATTGAAGCTCAAAGCCAACAAGAAAAAGAGAAAAAGATCGCACTAGAAAAGTGACAAAGGCCAGGAAGCAGGCGGCATACCTGTGACGAGTGGTGGAGGGGCGGTCCCCTCCCCGACAACACTCGTTGCCGGGATGGAGCTGCCAGCGCCTGTGCTCACCGGCTCTTCCTCCACACGCGTGGGCTCGTCGGTGGAAGCCCTTGCCGGGGACCCACCCCTGGGCGGTGTGGTTGACGGGGGCGGCATGTTGGGGGTGGCCCTCAGCGGCTCTTCATGTCACTGTTCCTCTCCTGCGAACCCGGAAAGGTTAGTAGTAAAGATACACACCTCGACACTCGCCAGCGAAAAGTGAGTAACGGACTCACACTGGGGGCTGAGTCGGGGGCTGCGTCGTGGGCTGGGATCCGGGCTGATCGTGATCGTCTCCGGCGCGCTTGAAGTGCTTGCCGGGGACTCGTCGCCCGTCGAGGTCTTGGCCTTCTTCGCCATCCTCTGCACCAACGTCTCCGTGTCTCTGCGGGGCAGGCCAAAACAAGATCAAATGAGATAAGATAATCAAAACAAAGGCTAAGGGGATGAAGAATGCGACAAGATGCTTACTCATCTACTTCTTCTTCTTCTGTCCTCTCCTCCCTCCTCGGGCTGAAAGAGGAGAGGTCGAATTCGGCCTCTGGTATGGTGTCCGTGCGAGGGGGGGGGGGATGGAGGCCTGGGCCGCTTGGCCATGGTGGAGGCAGTGGCCGCTTTTTCCTTTGATGCCGTGGCCGTGCGTCTTGTATGGCGCACAGGTTGCGGCTGGGCCTCTTGCCGCTGCACGTCCTTGCCGGCCGCTCCCTTGCCTGGTCCCTCTTCGTGCGAAGAGGCCTGCTAGACTGGCTCGCCGGAGACGGCTCGCCGGAGGACACGTCTCTTCTTCCCCGGGACTGGGGGCTCCTCATGCGGCTCCTCTTCAGCTTCCTCTTCAGCCGTCTCCTCGGCTGTCCCCTCGGCAGAAGGGCCCCCGGCAGCGGTGCCGCTGTGTTCCCCGGCAGGCTCCTCCCGCTCAGCAAGATCCTTCTCTCTGCTGGCTTCGTCTTCCACAAAGCCGACGCTGCCGGCCTTCTCGGCAAGGGCTGCCTCTTCCGCTCTGCTGGCGATGTACGCCACCTCCTCATCGGTGGTGGGGCGGATGAGCTGCGTCTCTTCCCGGACGGCCCTCTCCGACAAGCTGTCAATGAACTCCTGCACCCGCTCCGTGTCTGGCTCGGCCTAGGTATTATCAAGGCCATGGGCGTTGAACACCGGCATCATGGCAATGATTGAGGTCAGGGCGGAGTTGTTGCACAAGGGGATCACCCCCGCCGGCAACCTGAACGGCTTGCCGGTCTTGTCGGCCTTGAGCTGGAATAGCTTTTGGCCAAGAGCCACGTGCTGCATCACCGTAAAGTTGTGATTCAGGCCGGGGCGCAGCTTCATGATGTCTGCCGCATTCCGGAACTCCCAAGCTGGCCTCCCCTTGTTACGCAAAGGGGCGATGCGGCGGCGGAGGAAGTCGGCCCCAACCATCTCGAGCGTGAGCCCGGCGGCTTTGAGGCGATAAATTCTGGTGGTTGCGACTGTGAGCTTCCCGTCTTGGGGATCGAGGTCGCCCTAGTTGCCGCCACGGACCAATTTCGTCTGCCGGGGCATACAGAATGGCTGCGGGTCCTTCTCCATGATCCAGCACCACTTGCCCTGCCATTCGTCCCACTTTTCCTTGTGGGTCCTGTCCGGGTACGTCTGCATGGCCAATGCCCTTGGGATCCAGGTGACGCAGCCAGAAAGAGCCCCTCCTGGCTAGATGCGCACGAAGTAGTGGCGGAAGAGCGCCGTATTGGGGACCACCCCGGCGAAGTTCTCGCAAAGGTGGGCGAAGATGGCCTTACACGCCATGGCGTTCAGCGTGAAATCCAAAAGATGGAAGCCGAAGGTGTACATGATGTCGATGAAGAAATCCGAAAATGAGGGGCAGAGCCCGCAATAGAAGTAATCAACGAAGAAAAAGAATTTATCTGGGGCAAGCACGGTGCAAGAAGCAGGGAAGACGCGGGTGGCAGGATGCCCCGTCGTCTCTCTCCCCCACATGCACAGGTACCGGTCCCTGAGCGCGCGTGCGTCGAGCGTCGGGGCGAAGATGACGTGCTCCCTCCGTATCTTCACTAGCTCACTCTCCGGCACCTCTTCTCCCTCGCTCGCCCTAGACGCTCCCTTGCCCTTGCTCGTTTTGGGCGCCATTGCAGCCAAGGGAGGGCGGGGGATCGAGAGCGGTGAGGGCGCGGCGGACGGAGGAGGAAGCTATGGTCTGGGCTCGAGGAAGAAGAAGAAGACGTCGGTTCCTAGATTAGGAAAGGCAAAGGGGGTAAATGAGTAGCGCCCCTATGGATTCCTCTTTTTATGGGTAAGGCGTGGGGCTGCCTCTTTACTGTTAACTGTGAGGGCGTTTTCGCAGGCGTGCTGCGGCCGTTCCACGCACGACCCCCACGTCGCGCACTCAAAGCGAATCGTGGGGAAGCGCAACAGACGAGATGATTACAGCAGTTAATCCCTGCCATGCGTGCCCGTGCACTGTTTGGGCCTGGCCAACGATGCTTCGCACTCGTGTATGGCCCAGGCCCGGGGGCTCCTGTCGGTGTACTAAAGTTTGGGCCCTTTGGTACCCCTTACTTGTGCACGGGCAGTTGTAGCCGCACCTGTGGTGAGGCTTGGCGGGGGCAGTTGGAGGCAAAATACAAGACGACCAAGGCGGCATCTGAGCCAATAATCAGAGAGCAGAAGACAAGCTGAGCCCCCGGCAAAGATTCTTGCCAGGGTGATTTGCGAGCCCCGACAAGCTCCTTGCCAGGATGGTTTGTGAAGCCTCAGCAAGACCACCACCCTTGAGGTTGAGAGCTATGACACATCGACAACATCAAGACCAAGACTCAGGGGCACATGCGTAGTAGCATGCAGATCTTTGTGAAGACTGGTGGCATGCAGATCTTCTCGAAGACCAGAAGGCGAAGTTCCCAGCAAGGTTCTTGCCGGGGACGACGGCGAGGCCCCGGCAAGACTCTTGCCGGAGACGATTGCGAGGCCAAGACAAGGCTCGTGCACGACAAGGCTCCGCCGCCCTGCCCCCGTCCCGACACAGCGATTAGCCAGCCAACCAAGCAAGCACCTGCGTGGTGGCATGCAGATCTTCGTGAAGATCCTACCACCGCTCCAGCGCAGCGGCTAGCCAGTCAGCTTGGCGCTGCATGCCGCGTCACCTTGGATGCGTGTCAAGACGGAGTGAGGCAGCGACGGATGGGACGGGCTCTATTTCCGTCCCCGATAAAGTTAGAGGGCACGTAAGCAGCGCATTTAATGCACTTGTCCTAAGACGCCAGAGATAAGCACATGCACTGTAGCACTTTACACCTCCTGTATGCATGTACGCCACTGTGGTAGCCCCTTGGTATAAAAGGAGGCCCAAGGTGATACAGGGAGGGACTTTTGGACTTTCCGGCCCAGTTTGCATGCATAGCAGCTAGCCGAAGCTCAAGAACACTCAATATACACTCAACGCAGGGGTTTTACGCTTCTCAGCGGCCCAAACCTGGGTAAAAATTCATCGTGTTGATCGTTAGATCTGCTCTTTGCGCACCCCTCCTCCCTGCCAAACCGTAGAAGGGATCCACTCGATCCCATAGGTGTCGTTTCCCTGACATAACCTCATTACCCTTGAGCATCATAATGAACTTAGTCTATTTTTGGGGTATAAAGAAATGAAACATAAAACTAACGATGTTCCTGATTGGGTTCTCATGAAAATGATTGATTTTGATCTGAATGAAATTTATATGTATTGTGCGGTGAATTGCATTGAGAATCCTTATATTGCCAATTACTTGAAGACAAGAAAACAAATAGAAGATGAAGAGAATACTAATGAAGGGGAAGAGGTTTCCCAATATCCTCCTATTTTTTCTTATGATGAATCAGGTAATGAGGAGGAGCTTTTTATTCAACCAATCTCATCAATAAGGAGCTCCAAAAAGGTGATTAAACCCACACTTGATGTGAAGAAGAAAAAGAAAAGACGGAGAAGCAAAGGTAAAAAGGTATCTATCCCAAATGATGTTGCTTCTATTATTGTTATGCCTATTACTCATTGTGATGATAATAATTGCTATACTATTGGTGCTATCTGTACTATTAATGATGAAAGTGATTATGCTTATGATATGCAAAGGCACAAGCTTGGGGATGCTATGTTTGATGAGAAGGACATGCTTGAGAATTTATTTGCTGCAATTAATGTTTGTCCCAAGCTTGGGGATGCTATGTTTAGTGAAGATGATATTTTTAGTCCCCCAAGTTTTGATGTGCAAATTTATCATGATGATAGCATGCCTCCTATTTACGATGATTATATTAATGAAAGTGGGTTTGGAAGAGTGTCAACTATAGGAAGTAGTGATCCCACTATTTTGGAGGGTGTTGAATCTTATTATAATGATAAAAGTGGATTTGGAGAGGTCATGACTTTATTTAGTAATGATTCCACTATTTCGGAAGAGGTATCAATTGACTATGATGAGAACAAAGTTGCTACTTATGATGATTATTGTGAGGATACTTATGTTATAAAAAGTAGTGATAATTATTGTCATAATTTTGAATATCCTTTTACTGAACATTACTCTTTTAATGTGGAAACAATTTATAGTATTCAAGTTTCATATGATGCTCCCACTACAATTCATGAGAATAAATTTGCTTATGTGGAGAGTAATAAAATTTCTATGTTTATGCATCATGAAAAGAGTGTTTTATGGGATAGATATATTGTTGAATTCATTCATGATGCTATTGAAAATTATTATGAGGGAGGAATATATGCTTGTAGGAATTGCAATAATATCAAGTTTCCTCTCTTTATGTTGAAAATCTTGAAGTTTTGCTTGTTTTACCTCCCTATGCTAGTTGATTCTTGTTCCCATAAGTTGTTTGCTCACAAAATCCCTAGGCATAGGAAGTGGGTTAGACTTAAATGTGCTAGTCATATTCATCATGATGCTTCCATTATGTTTCAATTCTTATCTTTTATGTGAGCATCATTGAAATCATCATGCCTAGCTAAAAAGGCATTAAAGAAAAGCGCTTGTTGGGAGACAACCCAATATTTACCCCTACTATTTTTGTGTGTTCACATGATTAAGCTTCTGTAGTAATCATGTTTTATAGCTTTTGTTTCAATAAAGTGCCAAGGAAATCCTTTGGGATAGTGTGGATGATAGTTGACTTGATTCTGTGCAAAAACAGAAACTTTTGTGCCCAGTCCAGGAATTTCTAAAATTCACTGGAACGTGCTTTTGATCTGAATGTTTTACACAAGATTTATATACAAATTTTCTACGTTGTCCTAATTTTTCAGAATTTTTGGAATTACAGAAGTATGATTTCAATTCAGATCTTTACAGACTGTTCTGTTTTTGACAGATTCTGTTTTTGATGCATAGTTTGCTTGTTTTCTAGTCTCTATGGCTTATATTGCTTAATATAAATTGTAGAAATGATAGGGTACAGTAGGCATAATGTGAGAAAAATTATTAATCTTGTCTTGACAGTACCAAAGTGAATGATTTGTTTTATTATACTAATGGAGCTTACGAGTTTTCTGTTAAGTTTTGTGTTGTGAAGTTTTCAAGTTTTGGGTAAAGTTTTGATGGACTACGGAATAAAGAGTGGCAAGAGCCTAATCTTGGGGATTCCCAAGGCACCCCAAGGTAATATTCAAGGACAACCAAGAGCCTAAGCTTGGGTATGCCCCGGATGGCATCCCCTCTTTCGTCTTCGTTCATCGGTAACCTTACTTGGAGCTATATTTTTATTCACCACATGATATGTGTTTTGCTTGGAGCATCATTTTATCTTATTTTGTTTTGCTTGCTGTTTGAATAATATCCCAAGATCTGAAATATTTAAATGTTAGAGAGTCTTCACATAGTTACATAATTATTCGACTACTCATTGATCTTCACTTATATCTTATTAGAGTAGTTTGTCAGTTGCTCTAGTGCTTCACTTATATCTTTTTAGAGCACGACGGTGGTTTTATTTTGAAGAAATTGATGAACTCTCATGCTTCACTTATATCATTTTGAGAGTCTTAAACAGTATGGTAATTTGCTTAGGTTATGAATTTAGTCCTAATATGATGGGCATCCAAGAGGGATATAATAAAAACTTTCATATAAAGTGCATTGAATACTATGAGAAGTTTGATTCCTTATGATTGTTTTGAGATATGAGGATGGTGATATTAGAGTCATGCTAGGGATTAATTGTGGATTGTAGAAATACTTGTGTTGAGGTTTGTGATTCCCGTAGCATGCACGTATGGTGAACCGTTATGTAACGAAGTTGGAGCATGATTTATTTATTGATTGTCTTCCTTATGAGTGGCAGTCGGGATCGCGCGATGGTTAACTCCTACCAACCCTTCCCCTAGGAGCATGCGTCTAGTACTTGGTTTCGATAGCTTCTAGATTTTTGCAATAAGTATGTGAGTTCTTTATGACTAATGTTGAGTCCATGGATTATACGCACTCTCACGCTTCCACCATTGCTAGCCTCTCTAGTGCCGCGCAACTTTCGCCGGTACCATACACCCACCATATACCTTCCTCAAAACAACCACCATACCTACCTATTATGGCATTTCCATAGCCATTCCGAGATATATTGCCATGCAACTTTCCACCGTTCCGTTTATTATGACACGTTCCATCATTGTCATATTGCTTTGCATGATCATGTAGTTGACATCGTATTTGTGGCAAAGCCACCGTTCATAATTCTTTCATACATGTCACTCTTGATTCATTGCACATCCCGGTACACCGCCGGAGGCATTCATATAGAGTCATATTTTGTTCTAGTATCGAGTTGTAATTTTTGAGTTGTAAGTAAATAGAAGTATGATGATTTTCATTATTAGAGCATTGTCTCATGCGAGGAAATAAAAAAAAGGGGAAAGAAAAAAAAGAAAAAAAGAAAAGGAGAAAGAAAGAAAGAAATAAAAAGAAAAAAAAAGAGAAAAAAAAAGAAAGACAAAAAAGAGGAAAAAAAAGGAAAATGAGAGAATAAGAGAGAAGGGGCAATGTTACTATCCTTTTTCCATACTTGTGCTTCAAAGTAGCACCATGATCTTCATGATAGAGAGTCTCCTATGTTGTCACTTTCATATACTAGTGGGAATTTTTCATTATATAACTTGGCTTGTATATTCCAACGATGGGCTTCCTCAAATTGCCCTAGGTCTTCATGAGCAAGCAAGTTGGATGCACACCCACTTAGTTTCTTTTTTGAGCTTTCATAAGCTTATAGCTCTAGTGCATCCGTTGCATGGCAATCCCTACTCACTCACATTGATATCTATTGATGGGCATCTCCATAGCCCGTTGATACGCCTAGTTGATGTGAGACTATCTCCTTCTTTTTGTCTTCTCCACAACCACCTTCTATTCCACCTATAGTGCTATGTCCATGGCTCACGCTCATGTATTGCGTGAAAGTTGAAAAAGTTTGAGAATACTAAAGTATGAAACAATTGCTTGGCTAAAACCGGGGTTGTGCATGATTTGAGTATTTTGTGTGATGAAGATGGAGCATAGCCAGACTATATGATTTTGTAGGGATAAGCTTTCTTTGGCCATGTTATTTTGAGAAGACATAATTATCTTGTTTGTATGCTTGAAGTATTATTGTTTTTATGTCAATATTAAACTTTTGTTTTGAATCATACGGATCTGAACATTCATGCCACAATAAAGAAAATTACATGGATAAATATGTTAGGTAGCATTCCACATCAAAAATTCTGTTTTTATCATTTACCTACTCGAGGACGAGCAAGAATTAAGCTTGGGGATGCTTGATACGTCTCCAACGTATCTATAATTTTTGATTGTTCCATGCTATTATATTATCTATCTTGGATGTTTTATATGCATTTATATGTTGTTTTATATGATTTTTGGGACTAACCTATTAACCTAGAGCCCAGTGCCAGTTTCTGTTTTTCCCTTGTTTTTGAGCTTCGCAGAAAAGGAATATCAAACGGAGTCCAATTGACCTGAAATCCACGGAGAATATTTTTGGAAAATATAAAAAATACTGGACCAAAAAGTTATCGGAGAGGAGTACCGAGGCCCCACAAGGGTGGAGGGCGCCCCCCCCTACCTTGTGGCTGCCTCGTGGGTCCCCCTGACTTGTTTCCGACGCCAACACCTCTTATATATCCCCAAACCTCCAGAACAAAACCTAGATCGGGAGTTCCGCTGCCGCAAGCCTCTGTAGCCACCAAAAACCAATCGGGACCCTGTTCCGGCACCCTGCCGGAGGGGGAAGTCATCACCGGTGGCCATCTTCATCATCCCGATGCTCTCCATGACGAGGAGGGAGTAGTTCACCCTCGGGACTGTGGGTATGTACCAGTAGCTATGTGTTTGATCTCTCTCTCTCTCTCGTGTTCTTGATTTGGCACGATCTTGATGTACCGCGAGCTTTGCTATTATAGTTGGATCTTATGATGTTTCTCCCCCTCTGCCTTCTTGTAATGGATTGAGTTTTCCCTTTGAAGTTATCTTATCGGATTGAGTCTTTAAGGATTTGAGAACACTTGATGTATGTCTTGCATGTGCTTATCTGTGGTGACAATGGGATATTCACGTGATCCACTTGATGTATGTTTTGGTGATCAACTTGCGGGTTCTATGACCTTGTGAACTTATGCATAGGGGTTGGCACACGTTTTCGTCTTGACTCTCCGGTAGAAACTTTGGGGCACTCTTTGAAGTTCTTTGTGTTGGTTTGAATAGATGAATCTGAGATTGTTTGATGCATATCGTATAATCAAACCAGCGGATACTTGTGGTGACATTGGAGTATCTAGGTGACATTAGGGTTTTGGTTGATGTGTGTCTTAAGGTGTTATTTTAGTACGAACTCTAGGGCTGTTTGTGACACTTATAGGAATAGCCCAATAGATCGATCAGAAAAAATAACTTTGAGGTGGTTTTGTACCCTACAATAATCTCTTCGTTTGTTCTCCGCTATTAGTGACCTTGGAGTGACTCTTTGTTGCACGTTGAGGGATTTTTATATGATCTAATTATGTTATCATTGTTGAGAGAACTTGCACTAGTGAAAGTATGAACCCTAGGCCTTGTTTCGAAGCATTGCAATACCGTTTTCGCTCACTTTTGTTACTAGTTACCTTGCTGTTTTTATATTTTCAGATTACAAAAACCTATATCTACCATCCATATTGCACTTGTATCATCATCTCTTCGCCGAACTAGTGCACCTATACAATTTATCATTGTATTGGGTGTGTTGGGGACACAAGAGACTCTTTATTATTTGGTTGCAGGGTTGTTTGAGAGAGACCATCTTCATCCTACGCCTCCCACGGATTGATAAACCTTAGGTCATCCACTTGAGGGAAATTTGCTTCTGTCCTACAAAACTCTGCACTTGGAGGCCCAACAACGTCTACAAGGATAAAGTTGCGTAGTAAACATCACCCACTTGTTCTCCATGGTGGATGATGGCCGCTAGAGAGCGAACCGATGATGACTCATGTAATAAGCTTGACGGTTGGTCCCCCGATTTAGAGGGAGATCCCCTCTTCTTCCTCTCCCCTCACGGCCACCATGGTGGTGGAGATAGTGAAAGAGTGAAGCTGAGCTCCAGATCCATGTTATTGGGTTATGATGACTTAACATTGCTGATGAGGGATGGATTACACTGCCCACACCGATGTCCCCGATGGCCAACAATGGTCGACTATCAGTCATGAAGACTTCACCTATGTATCCTACTAGCGAAGGGCAGCTTTTCGGAGACATGTCACTCCTCTTATTCCTCCTGGCCTAGATGTCATAAGGAGGCACTCTCCCTCCTCCGACTGCAGGCGGAGTGGTGGTCATGGGTATATTCCTTACAATACTACGGGGGTAGGAATGTAGAGGCAATCGTATCTACTAAAAAGTGCAGGTGGGAGTACATGCAAGGATTTATACAGGTTCGACCTCTTCGGTGGAGGTAATACCCATCTCATGTGGTGCTCTTAGCTCTTGTGTAAGGTACAAGGCGTGAAAGTTCAACCCTCAGCCCGGTGCTCCCCTCCCGACTTATATAGAGTGCACTAGGAGGGGTCACATGATGGGTTGGTGTTAATGTGGTTCATGGCCTCAGGTGTGGCTGACTATTTCCTGGCATTTACTGCTAATAACTACCATATTTAACTAGATTAATCCACCATTGGGTAACTGCTTCCTTTAAGACATCGTGGTTGTGAGGTATCCTTGGTAGCTGTCGACTGCTCCCATCATCTTCTCGGCCGACTGCTAGGTCTTGCCTGCCAGGTGACTCGGGAACCGACTTTAGGGGCTTATGAAAGAGCATGGTGCCCCCATGTTTGTTTTTGGTAATTGATGACAATCTCTATGGACTAATGGTTGCCTTGGGTTACATTTGAAGGGTTTGTCCATAGGCTTTGCTTGAAGATCATTCTTTGGTTTCAAGGCTATAAGTAGACGATTATGTGTTGACCAAGGTGGTATTCAAGGATTTATCCAAAGATTGGTCATGTGAGAGTTGAGCTTATTGCAAGCATGTCTTGAAGAATAAGATTGTGTGAACATTCATGTTTACCTTCAAGACATCATCTTTATGAAGAGAGAAAATAACACACAAAGCGTAGAAGATGTACCGAGTGGGATCAAGTGATCCCATGGTATTGTGAGCATTGTCCATTATGCTTTGTGTACTAACCCATGATCCATGTGAGTTTTCCTTGTGGGGTTTGGCATGTTTCCATGGGCGTGCATCAAAAGCAAGATATCATAGAACTCATGGAGGATGACATCAAGTGGTGATCGTAATCAAGGTTGCGTTGTGCAAGTTCAAGTGGAGCAGCACGAAAAGATCACGTGCTTGAAGCTTGCCGTCCATTGTGGTGACAATGGACTTATGAAGACGTGTCGAAGAGTGGCTCACCTATAGTGGAATATGGGGGAGCAATCTACTAGTCTTCATCGAGCCTGCACAATCAAGAAAGGTGGTCCAACTTGAGGAGTACAAGATCATCACCATCTAGCTCAAGTGGACTATGCGCAAGGCAAAGGTTTGTCCTTGATAGGTTTTCTATTGTACGGTCTCATGGTGTTAGTTGGGACACCGGGTTATATGACTGATTGTCATACGATCAAGGGGGGCTCTCAAGTGAGTAGCTTGATCGTATCATTCGTAGAGAGCTCAAACCATTGCATCCTTGCATCATCTTTCTTGGTTCTTGTTTGGTTTTTCTCCTTGTGAGATTTGGAGCTTGTGGTCATCTTCATGACAAGCTCGAGTCCATCGAAAACGGATTTCGTATGCATCATCTTTTGTGTTTTCGATGCTGGAGTTTATGTTGGTTTTTCACTGATGGAGGTTTCACATCTCTATATCATATGCATATATCCCCCGCCACTTCTCGTTGTTGGATAGTATTTGTCGGCATCTATCCAACAAGCTTGAGTTTGCTGTATTCGGAGCTCATTTGCAGAAGTTATGTCAGCTCTGGTTTTCTTGCATCCATCTATTTTGCTTGGGCCTTTTTGAAGGTTGCTAGCGGTAGTACCGCCCTAGGTAGCGGCAGTACCACTTGTGCAGTACTTCTGCAATCCTGTGCCGTAGGCACTACTGCTTGTTTTTGGGCTACTGGACTCTCTTCTGCTTCGGCGGTAGTAGGGCGGCAGTAGGGCGCGGTAGTACGGTTCCAAATGGTAGTACCGCTCCTGCCAGCGGTACTACCGCTTTACGTGGTACTTCCGCTGCCTACTACCATCACACTTCTGCTTATCTTTTTTGCTTCTGTAGTCCCTCGCAGCCTCCACGGTGGTAGAGCAGTAGTAGGGCACGGTAGTACCGCTTTATGCAGTACTACCGTCCTACCCTCCCTCTACCACCGCTAGTTCTATGTGTCCTGAGACACTAAGGGTAGTACAACTTGTGAGGACGGTAGTACCACTCCGGAGGCACTACCGCGCTTGGACTTGCGATCTCTCAGTGCTACACCTAGAACTACCGCCCCAAGCAGTAATACCGCTCCACTGAGCGGTAGTACTGCTAGTGTGCGGGCTAGAGGCATAACGCTTGGATTTGTCCCCACTATAAAAGGGGGTCTTCTTCCCCAATGGATCTTATCCTTTGAGCTCGTGTTTTACCCCCATTGTTGACATTCTTTGAGCTTGCTATATCTCAATCCCTCCAATGGTTCTTGCTAGTTCTTGAGGGAAATAAAGGGAGAGGAGATCTAGGTCTATGTTTCCACCAATCACTTTCTCCGCTATGTGAGGGGAACCCCTTGGATCTAGATCTTGGTGTTCTTAGTGATCTCCTTGTTCTTCCTCTCATATTCCTCCATAGCTTTCGTTGCTTTGGTGGGATTTGGGAGTGAGGGACTTGACCATTTCGTGTGTTTTTACCATTGCATTAGTTGCATCGGTTTGAGTTCTCCACAGTGATATGTGGATGTGAAAAGTTGAGAAGCTTATTACTCTTGGGTGCTTGGTACCCTAGAACTTCTTCCTCTTGGGTGCTTGGGTGCCCTAGATGGTTGGTGGCCAATCATTGTGGTGTAAAGTTCCGGGCAAGCGTCGGGGTCTCCAATTAGGTTGTGGATATTTCCCCAAGCAATTTGTACAGGTTCCGGTGACCGCCCCCAAGGGTTGCCAAAGTGTACGAGTTCGGTGATCGCCCCAAGGGTTGCCAATTGTACGGGTTCGGTGACCACCCTCAAGGGTCCCTTAGTGGAGTCATGACATCTTGCATTATGCGAGGGCGTGAGGAGATTACGGTGGCCCTAGTGGCTTCTTGGGGAGCATTGTGCCTCCACACCACTCCAAACGGAGATTAGCATCCGCAAGGGTGTGAACTTCGGGATACATCATCGTCTCCGCGTGCCTCGGTTATCTCTTACTCGAGCCCTTTACTTATGCACTTTACTTTGTGATAGTCATAGTGTTTCATGTTATATATCTTGCTATCACTTAGTTATTTATCTTGATTAGCATAAGTTGTTGGTGCACATATGCGAGCCTAGTTGTTTTAGGTTTTTTGCTTGACAAATTAAACACTAGTTTTATTCTGCATTTGTTCAAGCTTAAACCGTAATTATTTTAAAGTGCCTACTCACCCCCCCTCTAGGCGACATTCCATGGTCTTTCAACTTAGTCCTCTCCAATCCACCCCCTTATTCCTTTGATGGGCCGGCGATGTTGCCTCCTGGCCCATGATCTTCTTGGTCGTATCTTCAATGGGCTATGGCCTTCTGGTGTGCCATTCATATACATGGGTCTACCTGATGTTTATAACTCTGACAGTAGCCCTCGAGTCAAATAGAGGTCTCGCTGGAGAGGATGACCGACTGCTCCCTGATGGCGAGGTTCCCGACTGTTTGACGGGCTTGAGGTTCGACTGAGAGACCTAAAAAAAATCAGTTTATTCATGCCTTTGGAGGGCGAAGAGGCGAGCAGTTTGGAAGATGACTTGGTGATAACTATTTTTTGATCTCTTCTAGGGAGGACGGCTCATGGCCCAACTGTGGGCGTATCATTAAATTTTGAGTGGTGATCTGAGGCGTGGGTTTGATAAGATCAAGTGTCTCCAGTCAGTAGCCATCACGAGGAACGCCAATCAGTCACCTTTCTGCGGAACCAAGTCTGTGCAGCCGGATATTTGACTCTCGCGGAGAGAATTCGACTCGTGCCACTGGGGATATCATGGGCGCTCCTTGCTCTTACACAGAACGGATCTATGATGAGTGTCGATTCAGTCGGTTTCTTTCAAGTGCCATGCACTTAGATTGTCATCGTGTTGCTAGCATGGTTCACTCGACTAAGGCCTGGCACTGACAGTTGGATGCATGTTGTAATTCTCAGCCGACTGAATACCTTTTTACCATTTGGAAGGTGAATCGTCCAGGGTCATCATTATGAAATCTCCCTGAGTTGTCTAGTCAAGATCTTTTGTGTGCTTGGCAGGCCCTTGCCAGACCTTCTTTGAGAGAAGACTGCTTGAATTCTGAAATTTGACTGGCATGAAATCCGACTGGCACTTCGTGACGGGCCAGTTCTTTTGGCGGCTTAAAAAATAAGCCGCCTTCTCCCTAGCATTTCCCATAAGCCGTCTCCGTCATTCATTGGGGCTTTTGAACTGGTTATGGAAAAACTAATTTAGAAGCCTCAATTTTTTTGGAACCGGCTTACTTTTTTAAGCTGGGGAGAGGCAGCTTATTTTTTAAGCCGCCCAAAAGAACTGGCACTTAGTGGGTTTTAAATGTTGACTGTCTGGATTCCCGTGCGCGTGATTGACATTTTGGCTCCTTTTTTGACACCTGTCTCACAGGTTTCTCGCGGCGGTTCAACGTATCCTCTATTATAAATAGTGGGTCATACATGGGGGTGGGTTACTGATACGTCTCCAACATATCTATAATTTTTTATTGTTCCATGCTATTATATTATCCATTTTGGATGTTTTATATGCATTAATATGCTATTTTATATCATTTTTTGGTACTAATCTATTAACCTAGTGCTCCTCGTAGCCCCCCTAACCCTAATTCCAGCTCTATAAATACCCAAATATTCCCCGTACACTAGAGGGCACACTAAAAATACTTTTCCGCTGCCGCAAGCTTCTATTCTCATGAGATCCCATCTTGGGGCCTTTTCTGGCACTCTACCGGAGGGGGAGTCGATCATGGAGTGCCTCTACACCAACCTTGCCGCCCTTCCAATGATGCGTGAGTAGTTTACCACGGACCTAAGGGTCCATAGCTAGTAGCTAGATGGCTTCTTCTCTCTCTTTGATCTTCAATACAATGTTCTCCTCGACGTTCTTGGAGATCTATTCGATGTAATCTTCTTTTGCGGTGTGTTTGTTGAGATCCGATGAATTGTGGGTTTATGATCAGATTATCTATGAATATTATTTGAGTCTTCTCTGAACTCTTTTATGCATGATTAAGATAGCTTTGTATTTCTCTCCGATCTATCGATTTGGTATGGCCAACTAGATTGGTTTTTATTGCAATGGGAGAGGTGCTTTGTGATGGGTTCAATCTTGCAGTGTCGCAGCGAGGCACGTATTTGTTGAAAGTGCAAATGGCACTTAAATTATATTTTGGTGTGATGACAATGTGGTTAGTGGATCTAATATCGGTTGCTAAAGTTTATCTCAGGACATTGGTTCCGTATTGTTCTCGATGGGGATGTACGACCCCCCAATTCAAAAAGATCAAAGGCATGGTATACCGGCGATTTGAAGGTTTTAATTTTGGTTCGATTTGAGTCGTAGGTAAGACCACACTATTAAGAGGGGTCTCTAGGGATGTGTGTCGTGTGGAATGCCATTGCCGAAACTTATACACCTAGCCTTCCTACTCCTACCACCTTTTTACCATAGCGTGCTAGTCAGGGTACCTAGAAAGTTTGCAACAAAGTGTTTTTGGATACCCCATGTGCACGGGGTCTTTTGACCCCCGTGCACACGGAGTAGTCAGAAACTCTGTGGGTACCCCGTGCACACAGGGTCATTTGACCCCCGTGCGCACGGGGTGCTGGGTAAATTCTCTGAGTACCCCATGCGCACGGGGTCTTCTGGCCCCCGTGCGCACGGGGTGGTGCATAAGTCTCTGAGTACCCCGTGCGCACGGGGTCCTACGGGCAGAAAACCCCATCTGGCCAAGAACACTATAAAAACCCCCCTTCTTCCTCCTCCATCCCCAACCCTAATGTCTTGTTGAGCTCCACCATTGCTACAGTCCATTTTGCTCAATACTCTCAATCCCTCCACCCAAACTTGTTGAAACTTTGGGGATTGGGAGAGCAAGACCCGATCTACATCTTGACCAAACCAAATCGCGTTCCCCGCAACATTTCTTCGCCATTGACTTGTTACTCTTGGAGCTTGGGCTCCTAGGCGGTTAGAGGTTCCTCCGGAAGCTTCCTTGCTTGTGGTGTGCTCCGGAGAAGTTTGTAAAGGTGTGGTGGTCGCCTTCAAGACCAACCCCGAGTGATTCGAGGCTCATCCATTGGGGGTCACTCGAAAGAGATTACGGTGAGCCTTCGTGGTGTTCCGCAAGCTTTGGCTCCGGCACCGCTCTAAATGGAGAGTAGCTCTTCCCCAAGGAAGAGTGAACTTCGGGATAAAATCCGTGTCCTCACCTCACTTGTGGTTAATCCTTTCCCGCACTTTACTCTGCCTTGTATGCTTGTTGGCTTGCTAATTAGATTGTTGCCTAGCATATTTAGCTTTAAGGTTGCTTGTCATATAGGTTGTGTTCACCTAGTTGCATATCTAGTGAACCATATTTATCCGCTAAACCTTAAAATTGACAAGAAAGATTAAAATTTGTAGTCTCCTATTCACCCCCCTCTAGTCGACCGTATCGATCCTTTCAATTGGTATCAGAGCATCGTGCTCTAATATAAGGTTTTTACAACCTTAGATGATATGGTCGACCTAGAGAATATGGGAGGTGGCGCACCCGTTGCGTAGGATGGTGAAAACCTACCCCCTGTCACGCCCGATGCACTTGGTGCTCCGGTCGTTGCTCCCGCCGCTCCCGTTAACCCGGGTGCCCCCTTGACCGCGGCCAATATTCTTTCAATGTTTGCGGACCTCAAAACCACTATGTTGAAAGAAGTTCGTTCCTCGGTCAAGGTGGAAATTGATGCTCGCTTAAAGCCCTTGACATCCACATTAAACTGATTTGATCGAAATACCATTCATGATGCGGATGACTTGAGAGAACCCCTTGCATCTCTGGCTCATACTCAAGTTCCCAAGCACAATGCCATGGAACCCTTTTACTCACCACAACCCTTGCAACATCCTCGCATTAATCCTATTGGGCCTCCGCCCCCTTTGAAAGCTAATGCATTTGCTAAATGGAAGCTAGATATGGAGTCTCATATTCGCAGTGCTTCAACACAACTTTGGTGGATTGTGGTCAATGGATTCAACCCCAAGGACCCAATGAATCTCACTCCAAGAGAAGCGGTTGATGATCAACTCAATGCAACCGCCCACAGCATGTTGCGCACCGCGGTGACCGAAGACTATAGTGACTCCATTGCTCTCCTTAAGACCGCCAAGGAAATTTGGGATTGCCTTGAGGAGGCTCTCAAAGGAGATGAAGCAATTCGAAGATCCCGGTTGACTTTGCTCAAGCAAGAAGTTAATCGCTTTGTGAGGAATGAGGGTGAGTCTGTGGAAGAGGTTTACCGAAGGTTGAAGTCCCTTGTGCTGAACTTGAGAACCTTTGGGTGCACTTAGGCAAATGATGATTTCATCAAGGACAAGTTCATTGATGCTATGGTTCTCACGGAACATACCATGGTCATGATGATACATCAACGTCCGGATTATCACAAGTTGACCGCGGCTCAAGTTGTCTCCACTTTCTCCACTCATGTTCTTTTGGAGACCAAGTTCAAGAAGACCTTTGCAATTGCTCAAGCAATAAAGAACTCCAATCTTGCCTTGAAGGCCAAGAAAGTGGTTAGTCAACCTTCAAGGGATGAAGAAGTGTTTGAAGAGACATGTGAGGAAGATGTTGACACCTCATGCCCGGCAAACGACTTTGCGGAAGACTTGGCTCTCTTGGTCAAAAAGTACTCCGGGACCATGGCAAACAAAGGGAAGAATCTTCAAGGAAGATCATTTGGGCGAAGGAAATGCTACAATTGTGATAGCCCAAGACACTTTGTGCATGATTGCCTGTATGAGAGACATGAAGACAAGTACGAGAAGCTTGTGCTCAAGAAGAAGAAGTTCACCAAGTTCACAAAGAGGAAAGATGACAAGGCTCTAGTCCATGAAGAATACATGTCCCGAGATGAAGATGACAGTGATGATGATCAAGTGGGCATGACCGCCATTGCCATGCATGCAACTACCTCCTCCTCCACCACCGGCCTCTTAGACTCTCCAAACAAGGACAAGCCTTTCACTCATTGATGCCTTATGGCCAAAGAGGTAAAAACAAAGTCCAAATCTCAAAAACCTGCCATCTACACTCCCAATGTCTCATGTGAGATAGTGGAGGATGAGTGTGACGAGGGCGTGGATAATGATGAGGAATCCTTGATGGCTTTCATGAAAACTCTTCATGGTGAAGCTCGTGCTCGTTTTGGCGATCTCCTTAAGTCACTCGCCGAATGCGATGATTTTATTGAGAACGTTCAAAACCTCCTCATAGAGGAAAAAGAGAGAGTCGAACTCCTTGAGCACGAACTACATGAAGAGAGTGTCATGAGAGAATCACTTGAGGAAGCATTGTCGACTCATCAAATTGAGTCTGTTAAAACCAATGCTGCTTTGCAACTTGCTCTTGATAACAAGGATGCCCTTAATGTTAGAGTTGAAAAGCTTCCAGTTGATCACACAAGACTTGTTGAGGAACATGAGTTCCTTGTGACTAGTTCCAAGGTTGTAAAAGGTGAACTCATTGCCCTCACCGAGTCTTATGCTCAACTTAAAGCTACAACCATTAAGGCACTTACTTTCGTACCTCATATGGAGTTAAATGATGAATCTTGTATGGCTAACTTTGTTCATGATTGCATCTCTCTCCAAGAGGAGAATAAGAAGTTAAAGGCCCAAATTGAGAAAGGGCTTGTGTCATGCATTCAAGGGGAGAAAAACCTCAATGACCTCTTGAGTAACCAAAAGGTGTGTTGCCAAGGAGGAAATTGGGTTTGACCCCGCATCCAAGAAAGGTAAGAACAAGAAGAAGAGCAACAAGAAGAAGATTCGTCCGACTCCTCCTCCTCCCCAAAAGGTAGTGTTTGTGCAAGAAGGGCACAAGGAGAAGGAGAAGGAAAAAGGGGTTGTTGGGAATGGCAAGGTCACTAGGGACAAGGCCATTCCCAAGGATTTTGCCGGCAAGAATAATCCATCTTATGTCCTCATGAGAGGAGATGATGGTTACCGTTCGCAAAATTTGTTGGCACTAACTATGATGATTATGCTTGGACCATTTGGGTTCCTAAGAACCTTGTTGCTAACTCTAAAGGACCCATTGCAAAATGGGTACCTAAATCCAAAGCTTGATTCTTGTAGGACTATATCTTCGGTGGAAAACAATGGGTGACCGATGCTGGATGCACCAATCATATGACTGGAGAAAGGGAGATGCTTGTGGAGTTCGTTGATTCGCTCAAGGCCTCTTCGAACATCTCCTTTGGTGACAATAGCAAGGGCAAGGTGGTAATATCAAATGATTCATCTCTTTCAAATTTCATGCTTGTCCAATCCCTTCACTACAATTTACTTTCAACAATTCAATTGGCATGTGCCGGTTATGATTCTCATTTCGTTGAATTCCATGTGACTGTCTTTAAGAGAAGCAATCTCAAAGTGGTCTTTGTTGGGCATGTTGAAGACAACCTTTACGTGGTTGATTTCTCAAAAGAGAAAACTCATCTTGCAACATGCCTAATGGCCAAGGCTGACGTGGGGTGGTTATGGCACCGATGGCTAGCCCACATTGGCATGAGAAATTTACAAGCTCTCTTAAAGGGGGAGCACATCCTTGGACTAACCAATGTGTCTTTTGCCAAAGATTGTCCTTGTAGTGCTTGCATTGCCGGAAAAATACATGAAAAAGCTCATAAAGTGAAGACTATCATCACCACCTTGAGGCCTCTCGAGCTTATCCACTTGGATCTCTTTGGGCCTCCAACTTATGATAGTTTGGGGGGTAGGAGGTATTATTGCCTTGTCATTGTCGATGACTACACAAGATATACTTGGGTGTTCTTTCTCAAGACCAAAGATGAAACTCAAGAAACCTTCATCAACTTTGCCAAAGAAGCTCAACGTCAACATAATTGTGAGATCAAGGCAATTCGAAGTGACAATGGCACCAAGTTCAAGAATTACACAATGGATGAGTTCTTGAGTGAATAGGGGATAAAGCATCAATATGTCGCGCCATATACTCCCCAACAAAATGGTGTTGCGGAGAGGAAGAATCGGACTCTCATTGAGATGGTTAGGACCATGCTTGACGAGTATAAGTCTCCATACAAGCTTTGGGCCGAAGCCATGAACACCGCGTGTCATGCTTCAAACCGACTTTATCTTCGCAAGCTCAAGAACAAGACCCCATATGAACTCCAAATCGGGAGAAAGCCTAACATCAAATACTTTCAGGTATTCGGTTGTAAGTGTTTCATTCTAAAAAAAATCCTGTTTAGCTAAGTTTGAGCCTAAAACTTATGATGGCATATTTATTGGATATGCATCAAACTCTCATGCTTACCGAGTTCTCAATAAATCCACCGAATGCATTGAGGACCAGTGAATGTCGAGTTTGATGAAGATAACGGTTCCCGTATGGAGCAAATTGTTCCTAGTGTTATAGGTGATGAGGCTCCTTCACAAGCTATAAGGACCATGGGGATAGGCCACATTCTTCCACAAGAAACACCCCAAGTCCAAGTAGAAGAAGAAGGAGTAAGAGCCCCTCTTGTGGAGTCTCCACAAGGGAAGTCATCACCGTCACCACTTGTACAAGATGTTACGGGAGATCATGAACCTATCCAAGAACAAGATCAAGTCCCTCATGTTCCCGAGCAAGATCAAGGGCAAGCTTTTTCAAATGGTGAAGAACCAATTATTGAGGCTCAAGTTCAAGATCAAGATCAATATCAACCCCAACCACAAGTATCTTCATCATTGTCACTTCCAAATGAACAAGAAATTGTAGTTGTGAAGAAAAGGGTGTCTCCAAGGGTAAAACAATCTCAAGGACAAGCTTCCTCATCAAGTCCAAAACCAAGTGAAGAAGAGCTTGCACTCAAAGAGCAAAAAGTGGCCGCCAACTTAAAGCATCTTCAACATCTCACTGAGAACATCTATGGAAGCATAAAAAAGGGGGTAACTACTCGTAGATGTTTGGCAAACTTTTGTGACCATCACTCGTTTGTCTCTTGTGTCGAGCCCCTTAAGGTTAAAGATGCACTTGAAGACCCGGATTGGGTAGATGCCATGCATGAAGAACTCAACAACTTCACCCACAACAAAGTATGGACACTTGTGGAGAGACCCAAAGAGCATCATAATGTCATAGGAACAAAGTGTATTTTCAAGAACAAGCAAGATGAACATGGCCAAGTTACTAGAAACAAGGCAAGGTTAGTGGCACAAGGTTTCACCCAAGTTGAAGGTTTGGACTTTGGTGAAACATTTCCCCCGTTGCCCGTCTTGAATCCATTCGTATCTTGCTTGCTTATGCCTCTCATCATGATTTTAAATTGTATCAAATGGATGTGGAGAGTGCATTTCTTAATGGTCCTCTTAAGGAGTTGGTGTATGTCAAGAAACCTCCCGGTTTCGAAGACCCCGATCACCCCTCTCACATTTATGAACTCCATAAGGTGCTCTATGGACTTAAACAAGCACCTCGTGCTTGGTATGATCACCTTACGGCGTTCCTAAGCGAGAAGGGGTTCCAGATTGGGGTAATAGATTCCACCCTCTTCACAAAGAGGGTAAAAGGAGAATTGTTTGTGTGCCAAATATATGTTGATGATATTATCTTTGGTTCCACTACCATGCTATTAACGTTGAGTTTGAGAATCTTATGACTAAGGAATTTGCTATGAGCATGATGGGAGAGTTGAAGTTCTTCCTCGGTTTTCAAGTGAAGCAATTGAGAGGAGGGACCTTCATCAACCAATCTCTTTATATTCAAGACATGCTCAAGAGGTTCAAAATGCAAGATGTCAAGCCCATGAAGACACCCATTCCCACAAATGGCCAACTTCATCTTGATCCCAATGTTAAAGAAGTGGATCAAAAGGTATATCGTTCCATGATCGGTTCCTTGCTTTACCTTTGTGCATCTAGACCGGATATTATGTTGAGAGTGTGTATGTGTGCAAGATTTCAATCCGCTCGTAAGGAGAGCCACTATTCGGCAGTGAAAAGAATCCTTCGATATTTGGTTCATAACCCAAACTTGGGCCTTCGGTATCCCAAAGGATCAACTTTCAAGTTAGTGGGATACTCGGATTCAGATTGGGCAGGAGACAAGGTTGACCGCAAGTCCACTTCTGGTTCATGTCAATTCCTAGGGAGATCTTTGGTAAGTTGGTCTTCGAAGAAGCAAACTTGTATATCTCTCCCAACCGCCGAAGCCGAGTATATTGCTGCCGAAAGTTGTTGTGCACAGTTATTATGGATGAGGCAAACCTTTATGGATTACGGAGTCAAATGTGACAAATGCCTCTTTTGTGCGACAATGAAAGTGCAATCAAGATTGCCGAAAATCCAGTGCAACATAGCAAGAGGAAGCACATTAAGATTCATCATCACTTCATTTGGGATCATGTGGCTAAGGGAGACATTGATTTATTCCATGTCAACACCGAGAAGCAACTTGCCAATATTTTCACCAAGCCACTTGATGAAGCAAGATTCCGCGAGTTAAGGCATGAGCTAAATATCGTGGATATAAGTAACTTGGGTTGAGATTCTTGCTCATGCACACATACTCATGTAATATCTTATTTAGATGTAGGCACATTTCTAGGGGGAGCTAGCTCAACTCATGGGTTACCTCATCCTAGAAGTGCATAAATTGAACAAAATCTTTCACATTAGCCACTTTTAGGTGGCACTTGTGCTTCAAAGATGAGTGTTGGTCTTGGGCCCAAGGTTCATATCTTCGCGGTGCCATACCAAACAAACTCAGACATGGTGGCTTCGGCCACTGCCCTCCTTTGGAGGTTAAATCCGTTTGCTTGTGTCTGTTGTTGTTACCCCTTTCGTGTTTGTGGTTCTCTTGTGTTTTGTTACTTGTTGTTTTTCACTTCCAGTACAAGTGCTCCACATATACCCTTCTAGTAGTATTGGATTTCATGTGCGATGTATTCGGAAACATAGACTAAAATGCTCCTTAAAGGCTTGCTAAGGGTTTCCACTCAACCATGCCTTCAAGGGATATCAGTGGTCAAAAGCTCCTGAGTACCCCGTGTCCACGGGCTGTGTACCGTGCGCACGGGACCCCGTGCGCATGGGGCTCACTTAGCCCGTGCGCACAGGGTCTGCAGTTCCAGGCCCTGAAGAGGTGGGGCGTGGGGGGCTTGGGTTCATTCCCACCCGTCGCCCCTCCACACCCCAGGAAACATCCAGCGCCATCGCCGTCGCCTCCTCTCATCGGTGCTCCTCCGTGCACCGTCGGGGCTCCTTGCTCCATGGAGACCCTTCCGGATGGGCTCCTCCTTCGATAGATTCCATTCCCCCTCTCCTTCTTGTTTTTCCATGGATCCCCTTTCTAGTTTTTAGGGTTCATTCTTGCTCAAGATTAGGGCTGCCATTCATCCTTGTTTTAGACGAGATCAGGGTGCATCTGTGTGTAGGTCTCTCTGCAGCACCCACTCCCAGATTCTGATCTGGAAGTGGCTGCTGCTGGGTGACCCCCATGTCCATGGGGTGTTTGACGCTCGTGCGCACGGCCCCCCGTGTCCACGATCGTGTACCATGCGCACGGGGTACACAGAGAGGTTACCTCTGGTTCAGTTCTGATCCTTTCATGCCCATCATCTCCAGCACTTGTACTCATTTGTTTTCTTTGTGTGTTGTGTTGTTTAGTGTTTGTGTGTTTCAGACTCTGCTGACAAGAGGGACGACCTCCATCGCAAGCAGGCAAAGGCCGGTTCCAAGGATTTCATTGTTGCTCGTCGTCAGCCGTCCGAAGACATTGGTCAAGGGTCAGGGTTAAGGCAGGGCGTGTGATCACTGTGCAGCCACCAAGCAGCCCGTTGTTGAGGCCTCTAAGGATTCAGAGGAGGAGTATGACTCACAGGATGGTGCTCACTATGTCAACCCCGAAGATGCAGAGATAGAGGCTGAGTATGATCTTGTTGATGGAGATGACGAAGATGAAGAAGAGATGTCTAGTCCCGAGCAAGCCATTCCCGGAGGCGGGATCTAAGGAACCTTCCCCTTGCAGAATGGTCCAAGCCAGAGATTTGGGTTGAGAGGCAGAATCATCCCTATGCTGCTGCCACTACTTTGGGGGTGGATCTCTGGTTCAAGAATGAGTTTCAGCAAAGAGTGTATCACGAGATTCTCATGACAAAGGGCAAGAAGTTTGCTCCTCACAAGCAACTTAATGTTGAGAGCCTCCAGGACAATGATCACCTCTATCCAGGTGTGTATTCTGCTCTTGGGCGGTTGGGTCTTATTCCTTTTGTCACCTTCAACCATCCGTACAATGAGGACCTAGTGATGCAATTCTTTGCCACCGTGTTCTTCTCCAATGACTGTGCTCGCACCCTCACGTGGATGTCTAGGACACATCGGTGCTCTGCTTCTGTGGCGCAGTTTTCTGAGATCATTCCTTACCCGTTCATTGATGAAGAAGAAGAAGCAAATGAGGAGTTTGGCCATGTTCGTGAGTCTAGACAGCGCCACAAGGACGAGATTGTGTTTGCTTACAAACAAGATAAGTCTTTTGTCACCGGTTCCATGAAAGACCTCATGCCTATCTATGATACTATGCGCCAGATCCTGAGGTACACACTCACACCTAAGGTCGGTGATTCTCACAATGTGCGAAGTTCCATGTTGGATGTGTTTGTGTACCTGCATAAGAAGAAGAAAGTGGATGTTTTGGACTTCATGCTCTATGAGCTTCGTTAGTGTGTGCATGAGAACAAGTCCTTGATCTATGCTCCATTCATCCAGGCACTGATTGAGTCCGTTTGCCCAGCTATGTACATCTCTCAGTACAAGACATCAGTTCCCAAGCGTAACTCCAACTGGACCCCTGCTGCTCCTGCTCCATATGTGCCTCCCAAGAAGGGGCGCAATCGTAGGCCGGAATATTATGCCACATACACTCCTGGTATGTCCTCCACTGCACGGATCCCTTGTGGTAAGGGCAAGAAGGTAGAATCTGAGGCTAGTTCCACCAGAGGAGAGAAGAAGCCCTTGTTCAAAACCATGAGCAACTTGTTCAAGATGTGCCAGTCTATTCAGCGATGTTAGGTTAAGGAGGTCTACAAGGATAAGCTTGTGAGGCGTCAGAAGAAGGCAGAGAGGGCTGCAGCTGGTGAGGAGGTTGGCCCAGGGTCCGAGGACAACGACGATGAGTCCACAACTTGCTCCTTTCCAATGGCAGGATGGCGCTTTGATGATGAGGATGATGCTTCAAGCGCGCCCCCTCTTGTCTAGTGTGTCTTTGTGTGGCCTTTTCCCTTTTTGTTGTCTTGATGACAAAGGGGGAGAAGTGGTGTGTTTTCATTTAGAGTGAGTGTGTGAGTGTGGTGAGATCTCAAGCCTCGTGGTTATTTCGCTTTGTTGGTGTTTAATTAGCTTGAGATACTCTTGTTTGCTTTCCATTGTGTGGGTGTGAGCTACCTTTGTTAGTTCATGAGACCCAATTTATGCTTTGTGAATCTTATATGCTCATGCTATTATTATCTTGTGAGATGTGATCGTTCCTTTTCCATGTTGTCTCACGTTACTTGCTCACCACACCTTTCGCATGTGATCTAGGCACCGTTATAGGTCTTATTTTGTTGATCACATGCCTTGACAATATTGATCTAGGGGGAGCCTCATATGTGTGTGCTTGATGCCTTTTCAATGCATATTCTTTTCCTTGCACACATATAAGGGGAGCTCCCATGATCAACCTTTGTCGCATGGCTATTTACCTTTTTCTATCTTTGTTGCCATGCTCTAACCACGTTGTCATCAATGCACCAAAAAGGGGGAGATTGAAAGTGCAAATGGCACTTAAATTATATTTTGGTGTGATGAAAATGTGGTTAGTGGATCTATTATCGGTTGCTAAAGTTTATCTCATGATATTGGTTCCGTATTGTTCTCGATGGAGATGTGCGACCCCCCAATTAAAAAAGATCAAAGGCGTGGTCTACCAGCGATTTGAAGGTTTTAGTTTTGGTTCGATACGAGTCGTAGGAAAGACCACACTACTAAGAGGGGTCTCTGGGGATGTGTTTCGTGTAGGAAGGCCATTGCCGAAACTTATAAACCTAGCCTTCCTACTCCTACCACCTTTTTACCATAGTGTGCTAGTCAGGGTACCCAGAAAGTTTGCAACATAGTGTTTCTGGATACCCCGTGTGTCGGTGTCAAAACTGGCAGATCTCGGGTAGGGGGTCCCGAGCTGTGGATCTAGGATCAATGGGGAACATGGGATGAAGAACACGGTGTTTACCCAAGTTCGGGGCCTCTCTAAGAGGTAAAACCCTACGTCCTGCTTGATTGTATTTGATGTGTATGATACGGTTACAGAGTCGATCTACCACGAGATCAGGCGAGCTAAACCCTTGGTTGATGGGGTGATGGATGTTGCTCTAGCCCTAAAGAATTAAAACCCTTGGTTTATATAGACACCAGTATGGTTAGGGTTACATGCAATAAGTTACAATAAAGGAAAGATCATGCCTAATCTTGACTTGGAGGGCACACCACGACTCCGGAAATCTTCTATCCATCCACGGATCCGCATTCTAGCTGGGCTCCATAGCAGCCCTTCAGTCCGGCCCACATTCAATGTGCCGGCGGCCTGAGGACCCCTCAATCCAGGACTCCCTCAGTAGCCCCTGAACTAGCCTCCAACGCCGGGGATCGCCATCTAGTGTCTTTCAAATCTTCGGCTTGCGAGGTGAGTTCTTCACCTTTCCTTATACCGTTCGGAGCTGTGTTCTCTGGCCGAATACTATCCAGAATCTGGATTAACGTCGGAGGTTCGCCGCCCAGCACGAATTGTATCAATTCCGCACTCGTGCCAGGTCGATCTAAACAGTCTGAAGTCCGAGGACCTCATCAGACCATGGTGGGACCATCGGAGTTTAATACCTTCCTCGGGGCGAGGGCTAACTTTGATTATTGTGCACCTTTTCAGAAGGCGAACGGCCCAATGCCACCTTTTTTGCAGACCCGTCCTTTCAGCTTTAGGACGAAACGCTTTTTATAGATCCAAAGGCACGAGGGACGGCCGACACATCCTCTCCGCCGAAACCAACTCTGGAGAAATTTTAGACACCATGGCCGACATCCCAGGTTCATCTTCACGCCCACATGGCCCTCTCCCTGGTGATTGGACGAGCTGCTCAGTCTCACGCCTCCAGTTGAGCAATCTGTAGGCGCAAGGCTATCTTCCCGCAGCGGATCTCGTTCCCGTCCGCGCCGGATTAATCTCTGTTGATGGCCAAGCACTTGCCGAGAGCTCTCCTGCTCCAAGCAGGGAAGAGAGGGTATGTTTTGTGTCTTTCCTTCTACGAGGCCTAGGCTTTCCCATTCACCCTTTCCTATGGGGTTTATTGGAGTTCTACGGGATCCAGCTCCACAACCTCACCCCAGGATCGATATTGCATATTTCTAGTTTTGTGGCACTTTGCGAGATATTCTTGAGTTGCGAAGCCCATTTTGATCCATGGAGAAAATATTTCTGCCTCGTACCTTGTACCCAAAGAGGGTCCATATTTGAAGTAGGCGGAGCCGAAGTGTGGCGGATAGCCGGGACAGGGTATCCCATTGGAACCCCACGAAAAGACCCCAACGAATGGACCTCGAAGTGCTTTTATATTGAAGGCGTTCCCCTCTCCGACCCAGTCCGGAGGGGGCTGCCTGAATACTCAAGTGCCCCACTAAATAAGCGGTTCAACTGGCGACCCAATAGCCCTTCCCAACTACACAGCGCAAAGGTGCACCTTTTGGCCACCAAAATTCGGCTGCTGGCCCATAGCAAATTGACCATGATCGAAGTGATGGCCGTCGCCATAGCCCGATGCGTACAACCCCTTCAACAGAGGGGGCATCCTTTATGGTGCTACAACGGGACTAGCGACGCAACCCACTACAAGTGATAAGGGCCGGATAATCAGGCGGCTATGGCCAAAATATTGGCCAACCTCTTCAAAGGAGAGGAGGAAGATTTCGCTCAATTAAGTATCCGGGAGGGTTGCTCCGGCCACAATCTGGCAGACTGGGTAAGCTTCAGTCCTTTGTCTTTGGTTCAGAGATTACATCCGAACTCTTATCGGATGTACCTTTCTCTTAAACAGGGTTGGAGGCGTCAGGTCGAGTCCGTCCATTGCCCCTCCCCTCATCCGGAGTATTATTCCCGTGATGACGACCCAGGGTATCATGACGATCTGGATACGTCGATTGATTTTGAAGAAGGGGTCTTCTACCAGGAAAGCCTTGAGGGCACCAAGGTTGCCTTGATGGCCGACCACCCTGGGGCTCTTCCCTCCTCCACTGTAAGTGAAAGGAAGACCTCTTCCCGAACAGGGCGCTCGCCTCACACCATTCCAAATGCGCTGACTTCTACTCCCAAGGGTCACCATACTACGCGCCGAACAACCGCAGGAGGAGTGCGGAACATGCTGTCCTTGGCCCACGATGGGGCATCCAAATGGAAGGCCGCTGTCAGAACGGGGGCAACCACACCCTCTGCTCAAAGGTACTATGTTCGGAACCGTCGAGAGAGTCATTCTCGCCATTTTTTGACATTTGCTTCTTTTTGCAGAAGAAAAACATTGCCACGTCAATCCGAAGATACCCCGAGTGTACCGAAGCACAGTTCCAATCCCGGGTCTTCGGCGCAGGGCGGGGGCCGTGCGGAGCATGCAGCGCCAAGTGTACCTCCGGAGGATCCAGACGACATCTCAATTACCAATTCCGAAGTCGAGAGTGGGATGAATCACCGCCGCTAGAGGGAATCCTTTCGTCACACTGCCTTCACCAACCAGGAATTTAATGCATTTAATTCAGTGGACGCGTACCTTCACTACAAAAAAAAAGACACATCCGTGAAATTTTGGGCCGAACAAATTTTTTTTCTGTCATGCTTATGATACTTCTATGACGATAATTGTGACAAAAGCGCGTATCATCATAGATGAGGTGGGCTCCTACTTCTATGACAAAAAATCATGACAAAAAATAGGCTTTTCGTCCTGGGCGGGCCGGGGACGCACCTGCATGACATTCTTTGGGCCGCCCATGACAGAAAAAATCGTGGTAGAAGTGAGGGCGAGGAAGGTTTCGGGGAGTTGCCAGTTATGGTGGGTGGTCGGGGCCGAGCGATGCACGGAGGGATTGCGCGTTTCTCTCGTACACATACGCGCGTGGGTGCGAGGTGTTGGTCTCTAACTGAACCCGAGCGAGGCGTTCGCTTACTGAACCCGAGCGATTGCACTAGCTACGTTACTGAACCCGAGCGATCGATCCCGGGCTGTTAACTGAACCCGAGCGATTCCTTCGCTACTGCTGCTAACTGAAGCCGATCGAACCTGCTGTTGCCTCTTGATGAACAGTGACCGTTGTTGGGGTTGGATGAACAGTTCCCGGTGGGGGTTGGATGAACAGGACCCCGTGGTAGTAGAGGCCGTTGCCGCTGGATGAACAGGACCCCGATCGAGGGCTGGTAGGGGTGGATGAACAGTAGCCGGTGGAGGGACCCCGTGGGGGCTGGTTGAATAGGACCTCGTGGAGGGTTGGTTGAACAGGACCCCGTGGAGGGCTGGTTGAAAAGGACCCCGTGGAGGCTGGATGAACAGGACCCTGTGGAGGGCTGGTTGAACAGTAGCCGGTGGAGGCTGGATGAACAGGACCCCATGGATGAATAGTAGCTGGTGGAGGCTGGAGGAAGTCGACGGTAGATGAACAGTAGCAGGTGGAGGTTGGAGGAAGTCGACGGTGGATGAACAGTAGCCCGTGGAGTCCCGTTTTGTGGTACGCCACACCCCTCCCGATGAACAGGACCCTTGTTTCGACCATATCGCTCCAACACAAGTCTGTTTCCTCCGTTTTGCGGTACGCCACACCCCTCCTGATCAACAGGACCCCGTTTCAACCGTAGGCACTCGAATAGAAGTCCATTTCCTCCGTTTTGCGGTACGCCAGATCCTTCCCGATGAACAGGACCCTGTTTCGACCGTATGCGGTCGAACAGAAAGGCCATTTCCTCCGTTCTGCGGTAAGTCAGACCTCGTTTCGGCTGTTTCATCCAAGTCGGTTGGCTCCCGATGAATAGGATGCTGTTGCTGCCATCCGCTGCCTCTCCATGTACACGAGCCCTGGCCGTATGTAGGCGCGAGTACGCGTTCGAGACCTTGCCCGTATGTACGTACGTGGCCGTATTTTTTGCGATCGGGCTGTACGTACGTGTACACAGTTTAGAAGGGACTGCCTGAGCTGCTACGTCGGGGGCTCTACCAGTACACGTGCTGCTGCTTGCTCGGCCACGGTTCATCGTTGCAGAGAGACCGATCGACCAATATGTACGTACATGTTCGCGACCAGACAGACAATGCTACATACGCTTCGACTGGGTGGGTCCCAGCTGTCAGGGAGGATAAGGACAAACTTCCGTGCGTGCGAAGATATAGCTGGTGGGTCCCGGCTGTCAGGGGGAGGAATCATTTTTATTTTGCGAGTAATAAGGAGGCACTTCCTTGTGTTCGAAGATGTAGCTGGTGGGTCCAGCTGTCAGCCTCACAGCCTAAAGTCCTCTTCCAATGGCTATCATTCGTTGACCACGTTGACCACGCCGTGCCGAGAGCACCAAGGCGGTGGACGACGGCGAGGCCTAGGAAGGGAACGATGCTGAGCCGGGGAAGACGCGGCAGTGGATGCCCACATGGAGGGGAGTACGAGGGTTGACTGCTTCGGCTGCGGTGTGAGGCTGCTGTCACCGGAGAATAACAGGAGCTGTGGGTGAGTAGAGGGATGGCATGGCTAGCGGTGGCAGCACAGCCGGCCACGGGAGGCAGTAGCAGGCGGTCCAACTGGCGCTAGTTTCGGCGGCTGAAGCAAGAAGATCAGAGATTGAAGAAGCTGTGCGGCCGTTGGATGTTAATCCAACGGTCACTGCTGCTAGAATCGTTTGTTGACTAGGTTAACAAAGCCCTGCGTATGTGTCAACTTAGTAGGCTCACAAGTCAGCCTCCGAATCAGGTGGGTCCGAGCTAGCAGGGGGAGGAATCATTTTTCTGGCGCGTAATAAGGAGGCACTTCCTTCAGTGCGAAGATGTAGCTCGTGGGTCCCAGCTGTCATGGGGGGGGACTTTTTTTTCGCGTAATAAGAATGAACATCCTTGCGTGCGAAAATTGTAGCTGGTGGGTCCAACCTGTTAGGGGGAGGAATCATTTATTCCCGCATAGTAAGGAGGCACTAGCTTGCGTGCGAAGATGTAGCTGGTGGTTCCCAGCTGTCAGACTCTCGACGTACTGCATGTTGGCTCTCGTTGTTGACCACGCATCGTCGAGCGGTCCACGGCGGTGGACGAAAGCGAGGCCTAAGATGGGAATGATCTGAAGTCGTGGAACAAGGGGCACTGGAGTCCCTGGCGGAGGGGAGTATGAGGGACTAGTTCGGCTGCCGGGTGAGGCTGCCTTCGCCGGAGAATAACAGAAGGTGTGGGAGAGTACAGGTATGACCTGGCCACCGTTGGTAGTAGGGTGGGGCGGTGAGGCCTGTGCGACAGCACAGCCGTCCACAGGAGGCAGATGCAGTCGCTCCAGCCGGCGATGGTTTTGGCGGCTGGAGCAAGAGCAACTAGACCAGAGCTTGAAGAAGCAGCATCGCCGTTGGATGTCAATCCAATGACTACAGATGTCAGAATAATTTGTTGAGTTTTTGTTTTAGACCATAAAATCGTTTTGTTCACTAAATGGACAACACCTTGCGCAGGCTTCGTCTAGTGGGCAAGCAAAGTCAGCTTCGAAAGCTGTGGCGGAATGCAGCCCATTTATTTAGGTTTTACAACCCATTTCATTTTGTTTGCCAATACTTCTATTTCCTAGGCTTTGACTCAAAAAATAATCTATTTTCTGGGCTGGGTAAAAATAATAATGCCGATTTACTATTTATGATAATTTACAGCGCATTTGATTATTTATTCGAATACACCTATTTACTGGGCTGGGTGAAAAATAATATTGCGTACATGAAGCCCATTTATCATTTCTAATAATTTACAAGCCATTTGATTTTAGTAGAAATGGAACCATTTTCTGGGATGGGTGAAAAAACAATGATGGTCGGGACTAAGCATTTCGTATAAAAAATAATATTGAGATTGGAATATTATAAAAAAATTAAGTTGGGCTTGGTAATCTTATTATATAAAAAATGAACTGACCTGTGCATTTTATTAAAAGAAGTACATTTTATTAAAAGAAACATAGGCTAGGCTGCGCTTATTTTAGGATCTTGTATACAACTATCGGCCCAGTTGCACTGCTGATGTTCAACGAAAAAGCCCTGTGTAGTACAGTACAACTTTACATGGCTACTCAGCCCACATTCAACGACACCTGAAAAGGCCCAAACAAGGCTTTTGTACAACTTTTTGAAGTCGCTGACCTCAATTAATAACTTAAGAAAAAAAGTTAAGTACAGTGGAACCTAATTAAAAGCTGTCACGAGCGAAGAAATAATTCAACGGTCCCACTTGTGTGTGTGTGTGTGTGAGAGAGAGAGAGAGACCCATCGGTCGATGCTCGTAAATACATCTTTCAGCCATATGCATTGCTGATGCTCAGTAAAAACTTAAATAGTTGACACAATCATATAGAACATCATATCACACTGAACTTGCATACAAAAATTTCACGCAGGCAGCACAATCAGGGTGGAAGCAGTGGATCCCTACGGGTAGGGCTATGTTGAAACCAACGAACTCATACATAACCGTTCATCGTCTTTATCAGTGATAATGAAATATCTTGAATGATGTGCAAAGAAAACAGACAAACAACACAATAAGTTCTGCTAGCACATTAAATTGACGTACACCCCTTTCTAAAAAATGTTCAGGTACAAAAATAGAACATGTCACAATCAAATGTACTGGCACATCAGTGCTTCACACCGATAGCTCGGATTTAACTAGTATCTGAGAAGATTCAGTTGTTACCTCAAATTAGAGCACATCCAGGCAGCCAGCCCTACCTCTTCTCCCAAAGAAGTAGTGGCCTCCGCCGTGCGATGGAGTAGGCCCTGTGCCATCCATCGTTCCGAGCAACACAGGGAAAGTCTGACGTTAACTCCTGTAATGGACGTCGTCGACAGGCCCTAGCACCAGCAGTGGCGGCAGGACTTCGATTGATGGATTGACCACTTCTTCGACATGCACGAACACTCGATACAGGTACATCCCTAACGTGGTCCACGGCGGCCTTGGTGGCGACCAATAGTACAACCCCGGTTCCGGCACCGGTATCTCAACACCAATCACCTTCGGTATGGTGGACGGCTTCTTCATCCATGCCATAACCGTCAGAGCCCAGCTGTCTGGAGGAACAAACATACTTACGAGCTCACCTCCTAGGTCGTTGATAAGCTCATTCATGGACTCGCTATTCCAAGCACGTCGAGGCATGCCGTGGAAGGTAAGCTTTGTTAAAAACTCAAGCTCAGAGGGCACCGAGCCCCATCCTGGGTGCCACCGATCAAAGCTCACCAGCGCGCCATCACAGAACAAATGCCGGGAAGATTCGAACACACGACTGCAGTCGAAAGTTGTCCGAAACCTGACGAAGAAATCAGCCGATGGCGGACAGACTTCAACGAGCAAGTCACTTATTTGGATGTCGTGCACAATGCCAAGAGCTTTGACAAGATCGTCTGACGAGACGGGAGGCTGGTCGCCGTTGATGGTTACCATCAGCACTTTGCCGGCAAACTGGTCGTCAAGGGCCGCCATGCCACTGAGCGACAGCACGCAGCGCCCGAAGGCAGGACGGACCTCAGGATCTCCCGCTCGGAGATCCGCGTTACCGGCGACATGATACCTAGTGCGCTTGAGTACAAGGAGTAGAGGATGGGGATTTGGGGGAACTGGAGTAGGAATCAAGATTCCAGGGGTGGGGGAGGGGCGGGAGATCGGGGATGAAAAGGTAGCATGAATTTCGAACATGCACCAATATGCTCTCGGTGTGCAAGCGCACGAAAACACCGGTGGCGCCCACATGTCAGCCTAAGAGTCCTTTTTCTTTCTTTTTTTGAGCGCCCGGCCTGAGAGTCATAATTGACATGTTTGGCATTATGTTACTTGTCGGCCCATATTCAACGACACCTCACTGGCCCAAACAAGTGTACATCATCGAAAAGACACTGAGCTCAAATTATATAACTTGCAAAAAGGAGATATACTCTGAACACTGGAGAATGGTGATGCCCTCATTTAGCCCACCAGCAGTTCGAGACAATAAACAGTTCAAAACAATGATATATACAACATTCAAACACTGACTAGTGACTACTACTGACATAAACAGCAAGACATGATAGTTCATAAGAAGTCTTGCTACACCGCCAAAACGCACCCATCTGCAGTACTCAGACTCTTGTGATCCAGACGAGAATGACATTCTAAATAGAGGCAACTATTACATAGTAAGAGTGACATGGACGAGGATGACCAAATGACAAGGAGTATGCATACAAAAGAGAGAACTACCCATCCAGAACAAGCAGCAAAGACAACAAGTCATTCGAAGAGGGATGATCCAACACCATCATAATTTGCAGCCCCGTTTCAGCCACCAGTGATTCGGAGACACCAGAATTCCGCCCTTTCAACGCAACAGCCCAATTACCTATCAACTTGAAGGCTTGAACCACATCACTGCCTGTCGGACTTGAGACATCCAAGGATCAAAGTTAATCCAGATGACTTTGTCATTCTCACCTTCTTTTGGCTGTAGGCTGTATCATTGACAATCAGGGGAGTCTGCTCCTGAAGTCCTAGGGCTCACCGTGTAGACACAGTTTTCCCTAGCAAACAGAGCCTCTCTGCCATCAAGGTCCTTGCCAATGGTGATCTCCTGGTTAATCAGATAATTGAGTCCGAGAAACAGAGAGTGTGAACCAAGGCTGTTTACCCGCCTCCAACTCAAAAATCCTGAAGGCCCCAACAAGCTGGTATCCTGCTCATAGATGTAACAGCCACGGTCCGGATACTCACGTATTTCACGGTGCTTGTACACAGTGGGGTTTTTGCAATATAACTCTTCTGGCTCATGTGTGCGAATGATCATCAGTCTTTTGCCATCGTCTGATCAAGCGAGGAACCAGTTGTGCTTCCCTGTTTTTGGCAAAGTTGGTGTGATTACAAAGGGCAGTAACTGTAGGGACACTGCATCATATCAAAAAGGACAGGCATTGTTAATGTAAGATCAACATTGTTCAGAGTATGAGTAGGATAATGCAAGAAACATCATTGATCTGTCCCTGTTGGAACTAAGAGTAAAATATAGGGAAATGTATACTGGGTTCAAAAATATACAAGTGCCATGCATGGTTATACTCATGTTATCTCACAATCGATTCTTCAAAGGAAACTACCATGTCATGCATGTTATGTAATCATGTTCTGTCCTCACAAACAAATTCTTCAAGGAAACTAACAGACCATGCATTGTTATATACTCATGTTCTATGGGCAAAATTCTTGTGAGGATATTATTCTAGCCATTGATTGCTGAAGGGCGAATATAGGTATGTACACATGGTAAGCATTACAGGATTTGCCAAATATAGAGTTCTCCATATACACATTTACTTCCCTAATGTATGGTTAGATGAAACCAACAGTGTGATGCATGTTTCTACATCATGAAAATGAGGAAACTAACATGGCTATTGATACACACTCATATTTAGTAGTATATAGATTACTATAAAGTAAGGAGAATATCCATATCTTCCTAACCGTTTGATTATACAAGGGTACAAATTGGTTGTAATGACATGGTCACAATCGCATCAATTTACTCATTCCAAATATAGCTGATTTACGACGTCTCTAAAACATTGCCATAGTTCTACTCAAATTGTGCTCACAGAGATATGCTAATCATCACAAAAAGTTCAAACAGTGTCATGCCATTATCATTAACATCAGACGAAAACAACTTACACGCACCGTCCCAGCAATACGTGGTGCCATCTGCTTTGTCGATCGCGTAGATGATGCCATTGTGTTCAATAGCATCACAAAAGTGTGTATCAGCTTTGACGATCCACTGCGAGCTGAGTCGTCTCCAGCTGAAGAAGGCGCTGGCGTAAAGATAGGCGAGTCCGCGGTCGAACAAGGCAATTAGCTTGAAGTCTGCGTAATCCGCATGTCGTGTGGGCACTTGGCAGATTACAATCTTCTGCAAAACAAGGTTTGTCCAACTGACGTGGTAATCTAGATGACTTGGACCGCGACGGTAAAACCCTATATAATCCAACGGAGGAACGATAATCTCATGGGAGGTCTGGAAGTTCACAAGCACCAACTTTCTCCCGTCTTCTCTGACGGCAGCCATCCAGTGGGAGTTCATGCCGACCCAGTACATACCTGCCAAGAAGTTTTGGGCGATGGTGATCGGATCGAAGTCGAGGGAAATGATGTACGGCGACCCACTACATACCTGCAAAGAAGTTTCGGCTAATGGAGGTCGGATTGAAGTCGAGGGCATCATGTACGCCTCCGTATCATGCTGAGCATATCTCACAAGACCAGATAGCAGCAAGCAGGGTGTCTTGAAAAGCTTAGGCCTCGCTTCGATGATGGCCGTGTGCATGTCCCTCGAGCATGTAGCCAGCCGCACGGTGCTCAACATATCCATACATGAACAACAAAGGTCGAGGATGTCACTGGGGAGATTGCTCCAATCGTGGCTCATATGGATGCTGCATGGTTTGCGTTCGGCCATGGTGGATTTTGGAAGATGGGGTTTTTGGGGGCTTGATTTATGGGGGAGAAGGCTCTCGGTGCTAGAGCGGCTAGCGAGGGAATAGTGGTACTGGGGGAGGCGAGCGAGGCGAGGGTACGTGGGGGCAAAGTGAGATGATAAAGAGTGACCTCAGGATCTTCGGCGAGACAGAGATGGAGATGGATTGGTGCTAGGCGGGGAGAGGGAGACGAGGTGAGGCATGCTATACATCGGCCATGACTGTGACTACACAGTGCACAAGGTGAGGCTGACTTTGGTAACCCGAACACGCCGCCTGGACTAGTGTCACCTCGGGCGCAGGGTCTTGTCATTTCAATGTGAGGACCGGATGAATAATATTTTAACCATCAAGTGTACCACAGTTGTACTACTACTAATACTAGTAACATACGTACGGAGTAGTAATGTATAGCGGAAATAGGTCTCCCGTGCTAGCATGCCTCTGAGTTCACTTCATCCTCCAGGTAGCATCCATATTGCAAGCAGAACCAAATTCTCGTGCATGCGGAACCGCGAAGAAGGGCTTTTTCTTTTTTTAGGATAACCGCATATATTCCTTAACCAGAAAAGGTTGTGTCTCGCAGGCACGCGCTAATATCAATCCAAACCAGCTACGACATATTTTTTGTGTGCAAAGAGATGGATATGTTTGTATATCTGTTCGTCCACCCAAGTGGGTTTTACGTAGATCCCACCTGTCAGGAGGGGTGCAGAAATAAAAAGTAATCATAAAATGTTTCGCCACGGTGATTCGAAAGAGTGACCTCAACTAACCAGTGGCACATGTAGTGATAGAAGGATGGGCACGTACACGGACACGGACCACTCCTCAGTACGCTACCCGCATAGCCTTTTTGTTTTGCAGGTTGCTCTACCTAGCCGTCTAATCAACTGCCTGCATGCCACTTCTCCCATTTACTTCTCCATCGGGAACCGATTTTCCTCGGCTTCTTCACCTCTCCTTCATTTGCATTCTAACCCCACTGGATTGGATTCACATCCTCCTTGAGTAATTCCCAAGCCCCTTTAAATAATCATCTTCTTCAGTTAGACTAGCCATCTTAATCCTAATTCTCCAAACCATAGCCCTCCGGTCCAGCGGTTCCAAATGGCGAAAGAGATCCCTATCCAGGTTTTTAGCGTCAAACATGTCCTCGTCGAAGGCTCATTGAGCATAGTTGCCACCATCACCGACCACCCAAGGGTTGTTCGGGAGTGGATCAACAATGTATCCAACTCCCTCCAAAAGGTGGAGATGAAGGTCGTCGATCTCGATGCAGAGTACATAGAGCGTGCCACTGGGAAGATCCAACGCGCCGCCGTCCTTCAGCTGTGCCTCGAAGATGAAGTTTTGGTATATCACATCATACACGCGCCCTCCATACCAAGTGAGCTCCATGATTTCATGTCTCGGGAGGACATATACTTCTGTGGGGCAGCCATCGAAGGGGACAAAGAGAAGCTGGTGCCGTATAACCTTGACTTGAAAAACATCGCTGACCTACAAACCAGAATTCCTGTAGAGAATTGTGATAAAAAAACACCATCCCTATTCGACGTAGCAAATTCGGTGCTCGGAACAAATCTTGAGAAGGGTGATGAGATGCTGGGATTAAGATCGTCTGGATGGGAGAATTATCCCTTTACCTACAAGCGGATAAAATATGCTGCCCTCGATGACCGTGTGAGTTTCGAGATAGCTGCAAGGTAGAAAGAGCTTGTTGCGAAGCCATCTCCCACAGAAAATGAGAAGAAGAAGAAGAAGAAGAAGAAGAAGAAGAAGAAGAAGAAGAAGAAGAAGAAGAAGAAGAAGAAGAAGAAGAAGAAGAAGAAGAAGAAAAAGAAGAAGAAGAATAAGAAGAAGAAGAAAGAAGAAGAAGAAGAAGAAGCTGCACCAGTAGCAGGGCATTATAGATGGATGAACTATTTCCTCTCTTGTAAAAATTATATTTCCTCTCTGTTTACATTGATATAGATGAACTATTTCGCTGGTGTGCATGTCTTTGGAACAAGTGTACTCTGTGTACATTGATATAGGTCTGCTTGACTATAATGAACTATTTATCCGCCTAGTTTTCTCTACTACTACTTGCAGTGAGCGGTATGCAATGCATGTGTCATGTCTACTACAGCCGTCTACCGCAATGCATGTGTCAGTAGACATGACAGCTTGTCCATGGAAGTTGAAGCATGGCGACCATCACGTTTCTACCACTACCACACACGATTCCCACGACGCCGCTCCAACCCACGCCACCACGTCCCCCAACATGCGCCTCACCCCTCTCGGCCCCACCGCTCCTCTGCCTTTGTGTGCATGACATGTGGGCCAGCTGAACTGCGGCGACCATCAAGTTTCTACCACAGCCACACGCGATTGGACGTGGCTTGCATGCTCCGCTCCTGGCTCCGATCCGTACTCCCGCACCATCCAATTTTCATCCAGCAGCTGTGACACATTTCATCCCGGGCATCACTCCTCAGCCACAAATATAATAAATAAAATAAAGGCCCATCTTTGCCTTCTACTTCTGTAATACAGGTAGTACCCGCTAGTGTGGCCATCTACGCCTCATAACACCCCGACGTCCAGCGGTGGCACCCTCACCACGGCCAGGCCACCACTGGCTGGTTCATCTTGAACGAGTGAGTCGCGAATGCCACCGCGACAATGGCCAGCTGGGCATCTCGAACCACACCGATGCCGATTCCCCATAGCCGACCTACGTTGGCCCATGGCAGCACGCCGTTGAGCCGCGCGTTAACGTACGATGGTAGGAATGGCTCCAGGCTCGCTGGCTCAACTACGTCGAGTACATCACGTTCGCAAACCGGTATCCGTTGAGCTAGTTGCTCCCGCCCACAAGCACACGCCTATACGTATCCAGCATTCCAGCCTCGCCGCTGAGTGGTACATCCTCGGGATAGTGCAAGCGGTCGGAATCTCGAGCCTAAGTCGAGCTATGTGCCCCGGGTAGATCACTGGCTCCCGCCCGAGCTCATTCGGAGCGTGAGTAAATGTCGCGCGACACGTCACAACAGACAAGCACATGCGTCGGCCAGGCAAAGACTTTTCTTGGCCACAAGCTAGATGGTCTCGTCCAAGATCGGTGTGGTACTGTAGTCGAACATGCAGGTAAAATACTACGGGAGCAGCTGCATGTGCATGGCCCAGACGCCGATGTTGGAGTGGAGGAGGTGCTACTCGCTGGCAGCGCAGCTTGCTACATGGGTTAGGTAGGCACCTGTTGCCACGCTCGGAGGATGAGTAGGAAAGGAAAGGGTCTTGCATGCGTGTACAGATTCATGCAGGAAATTATTTCCTGGAAAAATGGCCTTTATTTACCTTTTTTTGAGGCTATAGATGACCCACACGAGGAAATCTATTATAGTATAACCGTTGGATGAAAATTAGTGGTGCAGGAGTACGGATCCGAGCATGGGAGGGGAGCAGGCAAGCCTCGTCCCACTCGATTCCCACGACGCCTCTCGAACCCATGACAACACATGTCCGCCGACCTGCGACTCACCCCTCTCGGTCCCACTGCCCCTCTGCTTTTATGAGAATGACATGTGGGCCAGCCACATTTAGGGTCCACATATCATTGACTCAAAGGCAGGTGCAATAGCCGCTGAAGCTCGGTCCCGTGGGCCCCGAGAGGGAAATCTAACTCCTGCGCCAGGCCTTGTGGTGCTCCCGCAGTACGAACTCATGCCAAACCCGGAATTTGTTTCTTACTACTACCAATGTGCCGGCCTGTGCGTTGCAATGGATCCAAAGTAGTAGAATAATACTTGTTCACAAACTTGAAATATAAACACTCTAGTTTTGATATACATATATCAGTAAAAATAAATTATGCTTCACTAAAGACATATTCCTCGGGCTGGTTTGATGAGGTGAGGGGCGGGTGTGGCTGGCTTCAAGATAATAATAAATTTTTAAAACATTGGAGCAGATATTTTTTCTAACATTTTGTAGTGTGGCACGGCATCCGATGCACCTAAGCGTCTGAAAAAAAGTGGAGTGCACTCTAAAGATATTTACATGCTCCCATTTAGTGGAGTGCACTCTAAACACATTATCTATTTGTTTTTCTCTAGCCTTTCCTAGCCATGCAACCAAGCCACATAAGCTAGTCATGCATGCAATCCATAAATTGCAATATACTCCAGCATGCAATGCCGCCACATCATCTATTTATGCCTGTTAGTCATAGGTTGTTTTTTGCATTAGTCCAAATATTAATGTTCCATAAAATTAAACTCCAAATTTCTGCCAGAGCCGAGGCAGAGGACGTATGATGGGGGCGATGGAGACATCTTCGTAAGAGGAGGAGAGCTTGAATGATAATCTTGCACGTCCGCCGCCACCTGCATATCGGCGCGGGACTCCTTGAGCGCCCACTGGAGCTCGCGCTCCTCGAGGGAGCGGCGGAGTCACGGGATTTTCCTAAACTATGATGGGCACCATGCAGTACTCCTCATAGCCGGGGGTGCGATGCTCGCGTCCCGACTCCTGGGGTACTGAGCACCCGCTCAACCACCTCATGAGCCGTGAGGATGCCATGCTCGCGGCCGTGCTGTTGGAGCACACGCTCGTGCGCCTGAGCGGCGAGGATGCAATGTTCGCGGGCGTGCTGCCGGAGCACGCACTCGTCCACGTCGAGAGTGGCGACGATGTGATGTTCGCGGGCGGCGATGATGCGATGCTCGCGGGCATGCTGCTGGAGAACGCGCTCGTCTACATTGTGAGCGGCGAGGATGCGATGTTCACGGGCATGCTGCCGGAGCACGCGCTCGTCCACGTCGAGAGCGGCGATGAAGCAATGTTCGCGGGCAGTGATGATGCGATGCTCGATGGCATGCTGCTGGAGAACGCACTCATCCACATTGTGAGCGGCGAGGATGCCATGTTCACGGGCGTGCTGCTGGAGCACGCGCTTGTCCATGTCGAGAGTGGTGATGTTGCGTTGTTCGCGGGTGTGCTCTCGACGATGCGATGCTCGCGGGCATGCTGCTGGAGAACCCGCTCATCCACATTGCAAGCGGCGAGGACGCAATTCACCTCCTCGTGACCGACCAGGGCGTGCTGCTGGAGCACAGCTACCCCTCGTGGCCGATGAGGGCGAGCCGCTAGATCACACTATCCTCCGCGTGGACAGTCAGCGCGCGCTACTCGCGGCCGTAGAGGGCGTGCTCCACCTCGGCGATGTCGGAGACTCCGTCCTCTTCCCAGGCCACGGCGCCGTCCACTTTGGCAACGGCTGCGTGCTCTGGTGGGTGTTGTGTCCATATGGGAGCTTTGAGCTATAGTACCAGTGGGGGCGGGGGGTGACCTTTTCGTGGTTTCACATGGACTGAGGAGAAAAATAGAATCGAAAGTAGCACGATATGTTGGAACGTGTCGGAGGAAGGCTGGCAAGAGCAGTACAACAAACATCACATGCGCACCATATTTTGAGAAGGGTTTAATGTAATTTGTGTGAAATGGCACTACTGCAGGATGCTGCTAACGCGACACTATGATCAGAGACCCTTTCATGAAACTGTGTGCGATGCATTAATCGCAAACGGGGATGTAAAAAACCCATCAAAAAAGATGCAAAACGTTTGCGATGGCGGAGACATCAAACACGGTTCAGATTTTAGTTACGTGTGCGATGCGGGGCATACGGTTGATCCATATGAACTGTTTGCGATTAGACAGAACAACAGAAACGGGCAGCCATATCAATGTGTGTGCGATATACAGCATACAACTCGCTTCGATGAACTGTTTGCTATTAGGGAATGCAACAAAAACGGTCAGCCAGATCAAGGTGTTTGTGATATATAGCATACGATTCACTCGTACGGACTGTTTTCGATTAGGGAACACAACAGAAACGGTTCAACTTAACAAGATGTGTGTGATATGCAGTAGACAGTTCACATAGATGAACTATTTGCGATGAGCCAAAAAAACACAAACGATTCATGTAAACAAGATGTGTGTGATACACGGCAAACAGCCCACTCGGATGAACTGTTTGCGATGAGAAAATATAACACACACGGTTACTAGAGTTAATTCGTGTGCGATTATGTGTGTACTAAAAACTTTCAAAATGCATACTAGTTGCTTGCGATGGCTAGGAGTATCGCACACGATGCGTGTGCGAGTACTCGTGTGCGATGATTAGTAGGTTACACATACGTTTCCTTATGTTAACACGTGTCCGGTAACACGTGACAATGCATATGGTTGTCGGGTTGTGTGCTCAAGTCTTCCGCGCTCCACAGGGGTGAATTGTAAAATCCCCAATCCCCTAGCCAGCTGCTAGCTATAAATAACCACAGCAATGGCCGCTGCCGGCGACTTGCTACTGATCCACTTGCTAGCTAGTTACCCTCACGTACCGGCATACCCCCAACGGCCGACGACAGGATGGAGTTGCGTGACGGGAACGGGTGCCGGAGATCATAGTTTAGGTTAATTAATTATACCTCCAGAGCCAGATGATTCCGGCTCTGGAGGTATAATAAATTAACATAATCTAAGATCAAATAACTAAAGCTTCCCCAACCGCTAGCAGAGCGCGTGCGAAGGGACGACGCGACCCAAGCGAGACTTGGCGCCTAAACGGCGAGCAGAGTGCGCAGAGGGACGCGACCCGATTGCGCCTAAAGGGCGAGTAGAGCGCGCGGAGGCACGCGAGCAGAGCGTGCCGCGGCCGCCTAAACGGCGAGCAAGCACATGCATAATTATTGCATATAGCAGATGAACATAGCCGGGAATAGCCGTCCAACAATATTATTTTTGATGACATGCATTAATATATTCTTAGTTAAATCTAAGGTCAAAGTTTTGTACTACAAAATACGAAGGGGGCCAATAAAGAATAAACCACGACAGAGGTAGTACCTATAGGAACACAGACGCCCAGTATGAAAGAAAATGTGGGTCAAACCCTAGTTGAAAAGGGCAACAATGTCTAACTCCAGCTTACAAAAGGTACAAAAGCACGAGGGTTAATTGTTCATCAGGTTTACACATAACCCGGATTGAACAGGACAATGACATCTAACTCAACCAAAGTTTTTGGCATTTACAATCAAATGTATCAGTCTGATCCATAAAATCAAGATCCCAGTACAATAATTCTACTGCTCCATGATGACCACAAGCTGTTGTAAATAGAAGCCGAAGATGATCAAAAGCCCTTAGGTCCACCTGAAACTTCTTTTTATGTTTTTCAACACTTGCAGCCGTGAGTAATTTCTTGTTGAAAAACTTAATCCTCACGGACAATAGTGCCCTCGCATTCAACATGAAGAATGTGACAAAGCTAGTGTTTGCACTGTTGGATGAATATCGTTCCAGCGTTACTGTCTTCAAACGAATGTCATGAGATCTGAGAAAATCCCTGTGCTTCATCAACCATCGATTGGTTATACCTTTTTCTCCATGTGTTGTTGCCTAAATAGAGATGAAGATTGAAAATAGTTAATGTCTAAAAAAGATTATGTTGAAAGAGTGATAGCTGAATGATTAATTATAGTACATTATATATGGGCTTTTAATGTGCGTGAAATCATCACCTTTATATACAAATTCTCCAGACATGGAAAGCATTGAATCAAGGCAATAATGATGTTGAGATCTAAACACCACATACTGATATATAAGGTCTTGACAGAATCCACCACCACTGATAGGATGGACAAGCGCTTCATTGAGCATATAACATAATATTAGCACTGAAAGTCTACTCCAAGATGATACTTAACTTATGCGCACAAATGAAAAATGCAAATTACAAAAGTGTACGTGAATAATATATAGTACATCAATAGGTGTGGAGGCAAAGACCATCTCGAACCATTTAAACGGATCACGAATTACACCCAAGGTCTCCAGCTTAGGCGCAATGACCACAGTTATTTGCGAAGGTTTATAACAACAATCAAGGACCAACCTTTGAAGTGAAGGGGCATCTTCGATGATGAGCTCCTATCCTTCAAAACGAATTCCAATGCTTACAAGGTGAGGCGACTTTATTTTGAGAGAAGGAATATTGATTCCTGCTCCAAAAACAAGCACCAAATGCTTAAGTGCAGGGCAGCTGGAGTAGATGCTGCTATGCAGTGAGGCCTCTGACAGATGAACCAACACAAGCGCAAGTTTTTTTAGCAGTGGCAGTCGAAGCATTTGTACCAGATTGTCTGCTAGATGGCACCGGGTCAAGGTGGTGGTGTGGAGAGAGGAGGAAAACCATGAGATGGGCATCAGTAGTGAGGGCACAGATGCAACTATTGGTGGTAACCTATCGCTGTAGTAATGGTAGAACTCAAGCTACTAGAGTTTATCGAATTGATGGGATGTCAGCCAGGCAGCCACCGTGCAGGGTATGTCCAGCAGGTAGCATGCCGGGATGCAGATGCGTTGAACGGAGCCCTGGTGGGAGGAGATGATGGCTCCGGGGAGTTCAGAATCATCATCGACAGATAGCCGACGACAGTCGAGATTAAGAGGCGCGGCGTGCCACCGAGATGCGAGGACTTGTGTGCAGTAGCCATCCTTGGTGGAGAGAAGGGATATGATCTCCCCAAGGATGCCGTCCGGGAGATCGCTGATGCGGTCCACCGGAGATTCTACTGGTTCCTCGGGTCCAGGGGGCGTGGCCGCTTCTGGCCGTGCAGCCGGGTCCAAGATCTACATCCGGCGATGGCGCTGGCCGGAGCCTCATCTGTGTACATTCCAATCTGACAGAAAAAAGTGGCAGAAACATACATTTGGACATTCAAAATCAATTCCCAAGATCTGGAAGAAAAAAGGCATAAACATATATGTAGGAAATTCAAAATCAATTCTCAAGATCTGGCCATGAATTATTAGCACGCAAGCTAACCCTAGTCGGATTATTTGCAAAAATCATTTGTACAGACACTGGTACAGCGATGTGCTATAGAAACGATTTTTAACCCCTTTCCGCGACGGCATTTGGAACCGTCGCCAAGTGTGCATGGGCGATAGGGGAGTCCTTCCCACACGACCCAGAAACCGTCGGGGATAGGGAGCCTTGATGCATATAGTTGTCCCTATATAACCATTTCTGATATCTCGAATATCCCAAACGCTTCATCCTTGCTACTCGTTTGTGCTCGCATTGCCATCGTAGTCAGAGTTTTGTGGTTTTACCTAAAACCAGGCAGATTCCAGGCACGGGAGTTTTCCAGGCACGTACCAAACTGGCTCTACGTTTACGATGCCTGGCACATCACAAATACTTCATGATTATAAACCGTGTACGATAGGTAGACAATCACACACATTTAGTTTTCCCGCACCGTTTGCGATAGTGTCTGACATCACACACGCTTTGCAAACGGCAACTGTGTGCATTGTTACACACGTTTCCTCTCCATGAACCATGTTGGATTATGATGTATATCGCACACGCTGTGCTTTATTGACCGTGTGCGCCGTAATGACCTGCACACTGTAATTTTGCCCTAATTTAATTGCTGCTATTTAAAATTGTACCTAATTTGAACTTCAAAGTAGGCTATAGCTTTATTCATATCCATCAGGTTCAAACAACCAATGCATTATTCGATTCACAGGTACATATGTTTAAGAATTACATAAGCACCAAATAAAGAATGATGAACCAGGGTTCTATACTTGTACTATTACAGATGGTAAAGAAAGAGGCGACAGACATTCTGGTTGCTGAACAAGGTGAAGCGGAATGGCCCTATTGTGCTCTCCTGGACGCAGAAGGCACGCACGACTCTAGTCCAACCCCTTGTGATGGCCGGCCGCCAATCATGTAGTTTGAGAGGTAATCTTGAGTAAACTGCTTCAGGATCCACTACAAAGGAAAAAAGATTCAGACATGGTCATCTAACACAACTCATTACGAGCAGTAAAAAGAAGGCTACAGAGTTCTTACTTACCATCCTGCAGTTCATTGTGGTCTTGCATAAAGTGTAAACAAATAGTTCGATTGACATCTTTTGACCCATTTTAATAACAATCTTTATCAGTTTCCTCATGTGATGCTGGTTCATGAATATCTCATTGCCCCATACGCAGAAAGGGTCGAAGTGTGGATCTTTGGCAATGACATATGTACCTAAAAGCACCAAGTTAATATTAGAAGCTAAACAACAATTGCAAAATGATGTAGTACAACACTCCCTCCATCCCATTATATAAGATTTTATTACATGTATATCTAGACATCATCAGAACATTAAGGTAACACTCTTCCTTGTTGCTATGTAGCCTGGGATTGCATATTTAGTCATTCAGTACAATGCATGTTGCTATGTAGCCTCAGATATATTAAATATGGCCCTAGTTAACTTACTGATAAATGGGTTACAGATATATTCAGTGAAATGTCCGATTCGACGATTAATCCCTTATCAGCCCTCAGGCTATATGGTACCAGCTACCGATATCCTGAACAGTGAGTACATATAAGCAATGCGATGAAACTAACATCGATGGAAAACAGCACTGTTCTCAATATTGTCCTGTATGAGTACATATAAAGGCATGTTAAGCACAACAGGCTAAACATCAACCAAATATATCCATGGTAGACAACATAATCTACAAATGATAGCTTTAGTGTGCAGGCTTAAGCACGCTAGTTAAGCAAAACAAGAAGTGGAAAGGTGTGTTAACTGCATCAGGCATAACATTTAAAAACAAGCAAATAGTCATTCTAACTGGTATTGTGCAGGTCTAAAGTACACTATTTATTGTTAAAAAAACAAAAAGGCATGTTAACTGCAACATCCTTCACAGCAACCAAATATCGTAATTCATAGTGGTATTGTTGAAACTGTTATTGATGAAATTGAACTGCAGGGCAAATAGTTGCACATATAGAGCATCACATTGTGAAGAACTGAAATAAACAAGGCATAAGGCAATATATATATATATATATATATATATATATATATACCAGCAATTTTAAAAGTTAACGGACTAAAACCCTTAGTTGATATATATATATATATATATATATATATATATATATATATATATACTCCAGCAATTTTTGGCCGTTTCTAGTCGATCCCCTAAACTTAACGTTGTAAACTTCAATTTGATCAAGTTCAAAGCAGGTTCAACCGAAAGTAGCATGCATTCAAACCTAAACATAGATAGTTTTGCATAACCGAACATAAAATATAAATTTAAACTAAGCTAAACTACTTTCGGCCGAAGTGGAGGTCGAGCCATCCTTCCTTCTTAGGTACGGTGTGCCGCGAGCCGGGTCCGGGCCGGTGCCATCGTCGGGGTCATTGGGGAAGACACTCCTCCACTCGTCGACGTCGATCTCCTCATCCTCGCCGCCCACCTCCATGCCCTCCGCGTCGGCGTCCTCGCCGCCTTCGACCTCGTCATCGGAGGAGAGCACGATAACCTCGCCACCCTCCGTGCCGGCAAAGATCACCCGCTCCAGCTCCACGAGCTCCGGGTGCTGCCGGTGGAGCTCTTGCATGTAGGCCTCGTCGGTGGCCTCGGCCTCGAGGCACTCCCATGCCTCGCGGTCCTCCCGCGCCATAGCCGAGCTCACCACCCCTGGCTCCGGTGGAACGAGGTTGACCGGATGTGTGCCGAAGGGGAAATTGAGCCTAGCCGCCGCGCCGTGGTAGCGGACCTGCCAGCGGTCGTACTGCATGGCCGCGAGCTCAGCCGTGTGGAAGCTACTGAGCCACCGGCGGGTGTGGGTCTCCCGATCTGTAATCTCGGTGACCCACGTCCACCACCGCCGCTGCCGGACCCCGAGGTAGGACCTCGTTGGCGGCCGGGCCAGAGGGAGGATGGGGCATTCCTCGAACCGGCGTAGGGGCGCGGCGGCGGGCGGATCGGGCGACTGGCGACGGCGGATCGATAAAGAGCCCGCGGAGGACGACGGGACACCTCTGCGGCCACCTCACCGGCATCGGGCGAAGAGGCCGCAATAAACCTCTTTTTGGCCATTGGCTCCTCGAGCTCCCCGGCACACAGGCAGAGGTTGAGGATGGAGGCGGCGGCGCTGGCGACCTACCAATGGTTTCGAGCGAGGGAGGGGTGGTGTGTGTCTGTGTGAGCGGAGGTTTTGGGGAGTGTGTGCTGTGTGTGGAGGGGGGGCAAGGTGGTGTTTGAGGAAATACCGCGGCAACTGAAAATTTTACTATGCGGGAGTAACAAGGCGGGGCTACTGAAAATTTGGATCAAGGGCGAGCAGATATTTTTCAGATTGCGAGGGATGCAGAGGCGGGAGGAAAATGCTGGGGAACTGAAAATTTGAATCAAGGGCGAGCAGATATTTTTGAGATTGCGAGGGATGCAGAGGCGGGAGTAAAATGCCGGGGCTACTGAATATTTGAATCAAGGGACTGAAGCAAAGCGGGAGTAACAGACAACGCACACGGTCCGCACATACTAATCATGTGCTATCAAACAATAAAACCTTCCAGGTGGTAGATATTTTCAAGATTACGAGGTAGTAGATATTTTCGAGACCGGGAGGCAAGCCTCGTGGAGCCCAATCTATCGTGCTCATGTGAGGGACTGCAGGGGACGGGCGTGGCACATGGGTAGTCTGACCGAACCATGTCTGTTGCTTACCCAATCACAGACGGTTTCTACATCCAACTCGTGTGCTATTTATAAATTTGGGAAAGGAATAACGCGGGAGAGGGTGAGAACACGAACACACTTGCATGTGGACCAAATATATGTATGAAAAGGGTGGTTTGATGTTCAAATACCCAATGCACAACTTTGATGTGGCACCTGTCGCACAAAAGCACAGTATTGCTAGTGAGCCACCCCCTACGAACCCCACTTCGTGTCGGCGGTAAGGGAATCCTAGCTACGAATGCATGCCCCCAAATAGCTAGGTCTGAAATCTCACCCTACCGTAACACAAAACCTATAGAAGTCCATCATATATATATGGTCAAACTTCCCCTTTCGCTTCCCGACAAAGGTGGACTGTGTGCCGACCCACAAATGTGTGCTTGTGGCGCGAGATGGGTGAGACCACATACGAACCACATGCGGGTGGCCCTACTATATGTATGAAAAGGGTGTGGTGTGTGATATTTAACTACCATTCAAAACTTTGATGTGGCACGTGCACCTCGCAAATTAACCGGACTTCCCCGACCCCACGGAGGTTGCAGGTAGCGCGAAGTAGCCCCCCCACACACACACGTAAGGGGAGGGCATCTCACCAAGACGTATTGTAACACGGACCAAGCAGAATCCAACTTGGTCGTACAACCTCTCCCCGCTCGTTGTTGGTCAAATTGATGGACGTCCACACGGCCCCGCAAAATGGGCTAGCTTGTCACTGATAACCTCGCGAGGGAGTACTGTATGAAGACAAACCCACTCTGTGCATGTGGCCCAAGTTTGTATATGGAAGTGGTGTGTGTGGTGTTTGAATACCCAATGCACAAATTTGATGTGGCACCATGCTTTGGGACCGTAAAATCCCCACACCGAGCGAGGGTTCACGACACGTAGCATGCACTCAAACTTAATTAGGCTTGGAATGAGTCGACCTACTATACGGTAACTCGAAGCAAAGAAGAAGAATCCACCCTGGTAACCTTTCTCGTCGTTCGTCGAAATGATGGACGTCCACGTGGGCCCACGAATATATATAGGCTTGCCGCCCATAACCAAGCGAGTGAGAGTGTGTCCAAAGACAACCATTATTGCATGCGTGTGTCCCGAACATATTTATGGAGGTGTGTGATTCATGCATATGTGTTGAATACCTGACCCAATGCACAACATTGATGTGGTGCATGCGTTGAAAATTGCAGAGGTCCCCACACAGAGCAAGAGGTCATTCATGACGTGTCGTGTGCTCGCCCCCCCCCCCCTCGATCCAATGGGATGGATTCATTTGTACAGATGCGCTATTATATATATATGTAATCTCACATCATGATCTATATCAAGACAAAACAAAAATTAATCCCCTCATAAGTCAAATTAGTTAACCTCTCTCGCGCTGTTGGTGAAAGTGATGGACCAAGCTAGTCACCCCCCCTCGACACGTACTATATATACACCTAGTAACACAGCCCTAAAATAATTAATCCTCCTTGTTCATCAAACGTACCTCTCTCTCGCTGGGTCAAAGTGACGGACGATGAACTCGCGGGCCCAACATAGAAGCGAAGCGTACGTCGCACGCGAGTGATCATCCTATATAGGACTACGTACCACCGTCTGCATGTGGCCCAAAGAGCTGTTTGTGTGATGTTTGAATATGCAATGCACAACTTTGATGTGGCACCACGTATATAGGAAACCAAAAAGTCCCCACAGAGAGCGTGAGGTTCATGACGCGTGGTATGTGCTATATATACGCCCCCATTCGACGCGTGGTATATATGTACTTCTACTGTATAGCACAAACCAAAAAAGAATCATTCCTTGATGATCAAATTAACCTCTCTCTCATTGGGTCAAAGTGATGGAGGACAACCTCACATGCCCATGGATGGAAGCACCACACGCGAGTGAGTTCCTATATATAGGGCAACCACCGCCTGCATGGTATTGCGTGATGTTTGAATACCAATATAATGTACAACTTTGATGTGGCACCTGCCTCGGGAACCGGAAAGTCCCCACATGGAGCAATGTTATGACACGCATATATATAGAGTATTCATGTTGCCCCCTCTTTGACATGTACATACTCCTATACCGTGCATATACGTAACACAAACCAAAAAAGAACCATCCTTGTTGGTCAAATTAACCTCTCTCTCGTTGTACGTTCAACTGGTCGACGACAACCACGTGGGCCCACAGAGAGAGGCACACGCGAGTGATGTCATAGGACAAAACCACCGCGTGCATGCACCTGTGTGTTATGTGATGTTTGAATACCCAATGCACAACTTTGACGTGGCACATGCTTCGCAAACCAGAAATGCACTACACCACGATGCGTGTAGCCCCCTCACTTCAAGCCGGTGGGAGTGTGTACGCACGTGCTCAAACTTTGATATGGAATCCCACCATGATCCACACCACACACATGCCAAGATGAATCCACCTTTTTGTCAAATGCCTCTCATTGTCGGTGGAAACTGAAAACCTTTGCGGGCTAATGAATGGGCACGTCACTGATAACCGCACGAGGGAGAGTGTCCGAGAGGACCACCAACGCATGCATGTGGCCCGAACATTACGTATGAAAGGGCTGTGTAATGCTTTAAATAACCAATTCACGACTTTGATGTGGCATATATGACTCACAAAATGAACAATAATCCCACACGGAGGTTCACGACTCGTAGTGTACTGCCGGACCCCTCCCCCCCACCCCCCACACCCACAGACACACACATCCCGCACCACCACAGCCACTCTGAGGCATGTCAAACTTTTTCTGCAGTGAACATGTGACCAAAGGCAGAGTGTCGTGTTATTTTTTTTAAAAAACAGACATCATTCGATCATTTTTATATATTGATTGATTTCCTAGGGATTTAATGTGCAAAAATCAAATTTGAGCTACATGTGCACCAAAATGGGTTGCAAAATCATATGTGTCCCTGGGTGCATGTTTCCGTATGCAAGAGATTTCAAAATATTAAGAATATATATTTTTAAAATTCAGTAAATCCAAAACTTAGTTGAAATTCATGAAACTTATCGTGGTGTCATATATGGACACCAGTAGACTGTGATATTGTACTTTTTGTCAATGAGACCCGTTTTGATATAATCTTCTTACAAACGGGAGATTATTAAAAACTGGCAACCAATATCTCATACGGATTATATATTCGGACCGTGTGCGTTAGACCGTGCCATGATTAAGTTAAGCAGTAAAGCGGCAAAATGAATCATCAATAAACCAAAAAATATACGTGCTGCCACACGCCCCGTGTGTCGTGCGAGCAGGCGTGAGTTGACGGGACGCATGCGAGCAGTCCGCCGCGTAGGCATACTGGGAGGCATGCGTGCAGGTGTGCGTATTGACGGGAGGCGTGCGAGTAGCTGTGTGAAATGATGGTAGGAATAGCAGAAGTCCGCCGTGCAGGCTCACCGGGAGGCGAGACAACTTTTGACCGCAGCCTGCCTCGCTCCCACTGGTCCGTATTAATTGCGCGCCCGAGCCGCCGGCCATAATAGGTGGCCGCACCCCCGGTCCATAGTGGTCACCAACGTCTGGACTCTGGAGTGTATGAGGATGCCGCCAAAGCGCACCATCGGAGGGAGTGGCGACGCCGGGGCTGGTGAAGCACCCGCGCAACGCGTGAAGCTGGGCACAGAGGTTGCCATCGCCACCGACGAGGTCTCGCGCGGGGAGCAGCAAGACCTTGACTTTGTCGGCGCCGTCGTGCCCCCCCAGCCGGAGCAGGAGGTCAACAGCAACTCCGGCAACGACTGCGACTCCGACGGAAAACCTGTTAGTCATCTATATACCCATTTGTGCGGCAAACATATCATGTGTTTTCTCTGGTTACTCCCCCCCCCCTCTATAATGTTTCTGGAATACAAATCCTATGGTTATGTTCTCTCAGTCCATGAAATCAGAGTAATTAAGATCCGTTAGATGCACATAGTGTATTGATTGTTTGAATGTTATCCTTATATAGTTAGTGATTAATTGTTTGTTCTGTATAAATGATTTTTGCTAATAATCCGACTAGGGTTAGCTTGCGTGCTAATAATTCGTGGCCAGATCTTGAGAATTGATTTTGAATGTCCTACATATATGTTTGTGCCTTTTTTCTTCCAGATCTTGAGAATTGATTTTGAATGTCCTACATGTATGTTTATGCCATTTTTTTCTTTCAGATTGGTATGTACACAGATGAGGCTCCGGCTAGCGCCGCCGCCGGATGTAGATCTTGGACCCGGCTGCGTGGCCAGAAGCGGCCACGCCCCCCTGGACCTGAGGAACCAGTAGAATCTCTGCGGGACCGCATCAGCGATCTCCCGGACGACATCCTTGGGGAGATCATCTCCCTTCTCCCCACCAAGGATGGCTGCCTCACAGAAGTCCTCGCATCTCGGTGGCGCACTCTATGGCGTGCCACGCCTCTTAATCTCGACTGTCGTCAGCTATCTGTCGATGATGATTCTGAACTCCCCAGAGCCATCATCTCCTCCCACCGGGGCTCCATTCAACGCATCTGCATCCCGGCATGCTACCTGCTGGACATACCCTGCATGGTGGCCACCTGGCTGACATCCCATCAATTCGATAAACTCCAGTAGCTTGAGTTCTACCATTACTACAGCGATAGGTTACCACCAAGAGCTGCATCTGTGCCCTCACCACCGATGCCCATCTCATGGTTTTCCTCCTCTCTCCACACCGCCACCTTGACCCGGTGCCATCTAGCAGACAATCTGGTACAAATGCTTCGACTGCCACTGCTGAAAAAACTTGCGCTTGTGTTGGTTGATCTGTCGGTGGCCTCACATCACAACATCATCCACTCCAGCTGCCCTGCACTGGAGCGTTTGGTGCTTGTTTTCGGACTAGGAATCCATATCCCTTGTCTCAAAATAATGTCTCCTCACCTTGTAAGCATTGGAATTCAGTTTGAAGGACAGGAGCTCATCATTGAAGACAGCCCTTCACTTCAAAGGTTGCTCCTTGATTGTTGTTATAAACCTTCGCAAATAACCGTGGTCTCTACGCCTAAGATGGAGACCTTGCGTGCAATTAGTGATCCGTTTGAATGGTTCGAGATGGTGTTTGCCTCCACACCTATTGAGGTACTGTATATTATTCATGTACACTTTTGTAATTTGCATTTTTCATTTGTGCGCATAAGTTAAGTATCATCTTGGAGTAGACTTTCAGTGCTAATATTATGTTCTATGCTCAATGAAGTGCTTGTCCATCCTATCAGTGGTGGTGGATTCTGTCAAGACCTTATATATCAGTATGTGGTGTTTTGATCTCAACATCATTATTGCCTTGCTGCAATTCTGTCCATGTCTGGAGAATTTGTATATAAAGGTGACGATTTCACGCACATTGAAAGCCCATATATAATGTACTATAATTAATCATTCAGCTATCACTCTTTCAACATAATCTTTTTTAGACATTAACTATTTTCAATCTTCATCTCTATTTAGGCACTAACACATGGAGAAAAAGGTATAAAAAATCGATGGTTCAAGAAGCACCGGGATTTTCTCATATCTCATGACATTCGTTTGAAGACAGTAGCGCTGGAAGGATATGCATCCAACAGTGCAAACACTAGCTTTGTCACATTCTTCATGTTGAATGCGAGGGCGCTATTGTCCGTGAGGATTAAGTTTTTCAACAAGAAATTTCTCACGGAACTGTATGTGGAATAGCATAAAAAGAAGTTTCAGGTGGACCTAAGGGCTTCTTATCGTGCTCGACTTATATTTACAACAACTTGTCGTCATCATGGACCAGTAGAACTTTTGTACCGGGATTTTGATTTTATGGATCGGACCGATCCATTTGATTGTGAGTGCCAAAAACTTTGGTTGAGTTAGATGTTATTGCCCTGTTCAATCCGGGTTATGTGTAAACCTAATGAACAATTAATCCTCGTGCTTTTGTACCTTTTGTAAGCTGGAGTTAGACATTGTTGCCCGTTTCAACTAGGGTTTGACCCACATTTTCTTTCCTACCGTGCGTATGTGTTCCTATAGGTACTACCTCTGTCGTGCTTTATTCTTTATTGTCCCCCTTCATATTTTGTAGTACCAAACTTTGACCTTAGATTTAAATAAGAATATATTAATGCATGTCATCGAAAAGAATATTGTTGGACGGCTATTCCCGGCTATGTTCATCTGCTATATGCAATAATTATGCATGTGCTTGCTCGCCGTTTAGGCGGCCGCGGCGCGCTCTGCTCGCGTGCCTCCGCATGCTCTACTCGCCGTTTAGGCGCCCTCGGGTCGCGTCCCTCTGCGCTCTCTGCTCGCCGTTTAGGCGCCAAGTCTCGCTCGAGTCGCGTCGTCATCCCTCCGCGCGCGCTCTGCTTGCGGTTGGGGAAGCTTTAGTTATTGGATCTTAGATTATATTAATTAAATATACCTCCAGAGCTGGAATCATCCGGCTCTGGAGGTATAATTAATTAACCTAAACTATGATCTCCGGTGCCCGTTCCCATCGTGCAACTCCATCCCATCGTCTGCCGTTGGGGGTATGCCAGTATGTGTGGGTAACTAGCTAGCAAGTGGATCAGTAGCGAGTCACCGCTGACGGCCATTGTTGTGGTTATTTATAGCTAGCAACTAGCTAGGGGATTGGGGATTTTACAATTCACCCCTGTGGAGCGCGGGAAGCCTTCGCCGGAGCGCGGGAAGACTTGAGGACACAACCCGACAACCATATGCGTTGTCACGTGTTACCGGACACGTGTTAACATTAGGAAACATATGTGCAACTTACTAATCGTCGCACACGAGTACTCGCAGATGCATCGTGTGCGATACTCCTAGCCACCGCAAGCAACTAGTTTGCATTTTTCAAAGTTTTTTGTACGAATAGAATCGCACACGAACTAACTATAGTAACCGTCTGTGTTATAATTTCTCATCGCAAAGAGTTCATTCGAATGGGCTGTTTGCTGCGTATCACACACATCTTGTTTACACGAAGCATTTGTGTTCTTTTGGCTCATCACAAATAGTTCATCTATGTGAGCTATATGCCGCATATCACACACATCTTGTTAAGTTGAACCGTTTCTGTTCTCTTCCCTAATCGAAAATAGTTTGTCCGAGTGAACTGTATGCCGTATATCACACACACCTTGATCCGGCTGACCATTTCTGTTGCATTCCCTAATAGCACATAGTTCATCGGAGTGAACTGTATGCCGTATATCCCACACACATTGATATGGCTGCCCGTTTCTGTTGTTCTGCCTCATCACAAACAGTTCTTCTGGATCAACCGTATGCCCCGCATCGCACACGTAACTGAAATCTGAACCGTGTTTGATGTCTCTGCCATCGCAAACGTTTTGCATATTTTTTGATGGTTTTTTACATCCCCATTTGCGATTAATGCATCGCACACAGTTTCGTGAAAGGGTCTCTGATCGTAGTGTCGCGTTAGTAGCATCCTGCAGTAGTGAGAACAAACAATTTATCACTAACTCTATACGGATAACATTCGAATAATCAATAGACTACGTGCATCTAACGGATCTTAGTTACTCTGATTTCATGGACTGAGAGAATATAACCATAGGATTTGTATTCCAAAAAAATTATAGAGGGGGGAGAGTAACCAGAGAAAATACATGATATGTTTGCCGCACAAATGGGTATATAGATGACTAACCGGTTTTCCGTCGGAGTCGCAGTCGTTGCCGGAGTTGCTGTTGACCTCCGGCTCCGGCTGGGGGGGGGGGGGGGCACGACGGCGCCGATGAAGTCAAGGTCGTGCTGCTGCCCGCGTGAGACCTTGTCGGCGGCGACGGCAACCTCTGTGCCCAGCTTCACGCATTGCGCGGGTGCTTCACCAGCCCCGGCGTCGCCACTCCCTCCGATGGTGCGCTTCGGCGGCATCCTCATACACTCCAGAGTCCAGACGTTGGTGACCACTGTGGACCGGGGGTGCAGCCGCCTATTATGGCAGGTGGCTCGGGCTCGCAATTAATACAGACCAGTGGGAGCGAGGTGAGCGGCGGTCAAAGGCTGTCTCGTCTCCCGGAGAGCCTGCGCGGCGGACTTCTGCCATTCCTACCATCATTTCACACAGCTACTCGCACGCCTCCCGTCAATACGCACACCTGCATGCACGCCTCCCAGTATGCCTGCGCGGTAGACTGTTCGCATGCATCCCGTCAACTCACGCCTGCTCGCACGGCACACGGGGCGTGTGGCAGCACATATATTTTTTGGTTTATTGATGATTCATTCTGCCGCTTTACTGCTTAACCGAAGCATGGCACGGTCTAACGCACACGGTCCGAATAAATAATCCGTATGAGATATTGGTTGCTAGTTTTTAATAATCTCCCGTTTGTAAGAAGATTATATCAAAACGGGTCTCAAATTTGATGAAAAAATACAATATCACAGTCTACTGGTGGGGTGGAGGGGTCCGGCAGTACACTACGAGTCGTGAACCTCCGTGTGGGATTATTGATCATTTTGTGAGTCATATATATATATATATATATATATATATATATATATATATATATATATATATATATATATGCCACATCAAAGTCATGAATTGGTTATTTAAAGCATTACACAACCCTTTCATACATACATGTTCGGGCCACATGCATGCATTGGTTGTCCTCTCGGACACTCTCCCTCGTGCGGTTATCAGCGACGTGCCCATTTGTTAGCCCGCAAAGGTTTTCAGTTTCCACCGACAACGAGAGGCATTTGACCAAAAGGTGGATTCATCCTGGCATGTGTGTGGTGTGGATCATGGGGAGATTCCATATCATAGTTCGAGCACATGCGTACACACCCTCCCACCGGCTTGAAGTGAGGGGGCTACATGCATCATGGTGTAGTGTGTTTCCGGTTTGTGAAGCATGTGCCATGTCAAAGTTGTGCATTGGGTAGTATTCAAAACATCACATAACACATGGGCGCATGCACGCGGTGGTTTTGTCCTATGACATCACTCGCGCGTGCCTCTCTCTGTGGGCCCACAAGGTCATCGTCGACCAGTTGAACATACAACGAGAGAGAGGTTAATTTGACTAACAAGGATGGTTCTTTTTTGGTTTGTGTTACGTATATGCATGGTAGGAGTATGTACATGTCAAAGAGGGGGCAACATGAATACTCTATATATATGCATGTCATAACCTCCCTCCATGTGGGGACTTTTCGGTTCCCGAGGCAGGTGCCACATCAAAGTTGTACATTATATTGGTATTCAAACATCACGCAATACCATGCAGGCGGTGGTTGCCCTATAGGAACTCACTCGCGTGTGGCGCTTCCATCTGTGGGCATGCGAGCTTGTCCTCCATCACTTTGACCCAACGAGAGAGAGGTTAATTTGACCATCAAAGAATGATTCTTTTTTGGTTTGTGCTATATAGTAAAAGTACATATATACCACGCGTCTAATGGGGGCGTACATATAGCACATACCATGCATCATGAACCTCGCGCTCTCTGTGGGGACTTTTTGGTTTCCTATATATGTGGTGCCACATCAAAGTTGTGCATTGCGTATTCAAACATCACACAAACACCTCTTTGGGCCACATGCAGACGGTGGTACGTAGTCCTATATAGGATGATCACTCGCGTGCGATGTACGCTTCACTTCTGTGTTGGGCCCACGAGTTCATCGTCCATCACTTTGACCCAGCGAGAGAGAGGTACGTTTGATGAACAAGGAGGATTAATTCTTTTAGGGATGTGTTACTAGGTGTATAGTACGTGTCGAAGGGGGGGGTGACCAGCATATATATATATATATATATATATATATATATATATATATATATATATATATATATACTAGGTGTCACATGAACCTCACTCTGTGTGGGGACCTTGCGGTTTTTGAGGCAAATGCCACATCAAAGTTGTGCATTAATTTGGTATTCAAAACATCACAACACACCTCTTCATATATATGTTCTGGCACACGTGCAATCGCGATGGTTATTGTCCTATATATGGCACTCACTCATGCGGTTATCGGCGATGCTTCCATCTGTCGGCCCGCTTGGTCCTTCACTTTCACCGATAGCGCGAGAGAGGTTAACTAATTTGACTTAGGAGGGGATTAATTTTTTGTTTGTCTCATGATATAGATCATGATGTGAGATTACATATATATAATAGCGCATGTGTACACATGAATCCATCCCGCTGGATCGAAGGGGGGGGGCGAGCACATGACACATCATGAATGACCTCTTGCTCTGTGTGGGGACCTCTGCGATTTTCAACGCATGCACCGCATCAATGTTGTGCATTGGGTTGGGTATTCAACACATATGCATGCATCACACACCTCCATAAATATGTTTGGGACAAACGCATGCAATGCTTGTCTTTGGACACACTCTCACTCGCTTGGTTATGGGCGGCAAGCCTATATATATTTGTGGGCCCGCGTGGACGTCCATCATTTAGACCAATGACGAGAAAGGTTACTAGGGTGGATTCTTCTTCTTTGCTTCGAGTTACCATATAGTAGGTCGACCATTCCAAGCCTAACTAAGTTTGAGTGCATGCTACGTGTCGTGAACCCTCGCTCAGTGTGGGGATTTTACGGTTCCAAAGCATGGTGCCACATCAAATTTGCGCATTGGGTATTCAAACACCACACACACCATTTCCATATACATACTTGGGCCACATGCACAGAGTGGATTTGTCTTCATACAGTACTCCCTCGCGAGGTTATCGGCGACAAGCTAGCCCATTTTGCGGGGCCGTGTGGATGTCCAACACTTTGACCAACAACGAGTGGGAGAGGTTGTACGACCAAGTTGGATTCTCCTTGGTCCATGTTACAGTACCTCTTGGTGAGATGCCCTCCCCCCGACATGTGTGGGGGGGGGGGCTACTTCGTGCTACCTGCAACCTCCGTGGGGTCGGGGAAGTCCGGTTAATTTGCATGGCACACGTGCCACATCAAAGTTGTGAATGGTAGTTAAATATCACACCACACCCTTTTCATACATATAGTAGGACCACCTGCATGTGGTTCGTATGTGGTCTCACCCATCTCGCGCCACAAGCACACATTTGTGGGTCGGCACATGGTCCACCTTTGTCGGGAAGAGAAAGGGGAAGTTTGACCATATATATATGATGGACTCCTATAGGTTTTGTGTTATGGCAGGTTGAGATTTCAGACCTAGCTATTTGGGGGCATGCATTCGTAGCTAGGATTCCCTTACCGCCGACACGAAGTGGGGTTCGTAGGGGGTGGCTCACTAGCAATTCTGTGCTTTTGTGCGACATGTGCCACATCAAGGTTGTGCATTGGGTATTCAAACATCAAACCACCCTTTTCATACATATATTTGGTCCACATGCAAGTGTGTTCGTGTTCTGACCCTCTCCCGCATTATTCTTTTTGCCAAATTTATAAACAGCACACGAGTTGGATGTAGAAACCGTCTACGATTGGGTACGCAACAGACACGGTTCGGTCAGGCTACCCGTGTGCCACGCCCGTGCCCTGGAGTCCCTCACATCAGCACAGTTAGATTGGGCTCCACGAGGCTTGCCTCCCGGTCTCGAAAATATCTACTGCCTCGTAATCTCGAAAATATCTACCGCCTGGAAGGTTTTAATGTTTGATAGCACACGATGAATATGTGCGGACCGTGTGCGATGTCTGTTACTCCAGCTCTGCTTCAGACCCTTGATTCAAATTTTCAGTAGCCCCAGCATTTTACTCCCGCCTCTGCATCCCCTGCAATCTCAAAAATATCTGCTCGCCCTTGATTCAAAATTTTCAGTAGCCCCGCCTTGTTACTCCCGCCTCTACATCCCTCGCAATCTCAAAAATAGCTGCTCGCCCTTGATCCAAATTTTCAGTAGCCCCACCTTGTTACTCCCGCCTAGTAAAATTTTCGGTTGCCGCGGTATTTCCTCAAACACCACCTTGCCCCCCCTCCACACACACCACACACTCCCCAAAACCTCTACTCACATAGACACACACCACCCCTCCCTCGCTCGCTGCCGCTGCCTCCATCCTCAACCTCTGCCTGTGTGCCAGGGAGCTCAAGGAGTCAATGGCCAAAAAGAGGTTTATCGCGGCCTCTTCGCCCGACGCCGGCGAGGTGGCCGTCGAGGTGTCCCCATCATCCTCCGCGGGCTCGTTATCGATCCACCGTTGCCGGTCGCCCGATCCGCCCGCCACCGCGCCCCTACGCCGGTTCGAGGACTTCCCCATCCTCCCTCGGGCCCGGCCGCCGACGAGGTCCTACCTCGGGGTCCGGCAGTGGCGGTGGGGGACGTGGGTCGCCGAGATTATGGATCGGGAGACCCACACCCGCCGGTGGTTCAGTAGCTTCCACACGGCCGAGCTCACGGCCATGGAGTACGACCTCTGGCAGGTCCGCTACCACGGCGCGGCAGCTAGGCTCAATTTCCCTTTCGGCACACATCCGGCCGACCTCGTTCCGCCGGAGCAAGGGGTGGTGAGCTCGGCTATGGCGCGGGAGGATCGCGAGGCATGGGAGCGCCTTGAGGCCGAGGCCGCCGACGAGGCCTCACTACTAGGGAAAAGCCTAGCAGTAGCGCGGGTCAAATGCTTATCAGTAGCAGAGGCAGCCACGCTACTGATACGGCGCTACAGCTAACGCTTAGCAGTAGCGCGTGTTGACCCGCGCTACTGCTCTCTAGGGATAGCAGTAGCGATCGTCGCAAAAAATGCGCTGCTGCTAATATCTATAGCGCCCTAGTATAAAAGGCGCTACTGCTAAGACCTCGCTGCTGCTAAAGCCATACCCCGCACTACTGTTATTAGTTTCGGAAGAAAAAAATCTGCTCCATATTTTGTGCTGCTGAATTTTGTTTAGGGTTTTATACAATAGTCTCTAGCATATCATACACATACAAATCTAATCATATCATACACATACAAATAGTCTCATCAAATGGATCATGTCATCATCATAATCATCATCCAACACAAAATGATGTCTCTCGTCATCATCTCGAAATGGCGATACATGTTATGAGATGTCTGGAATACTTGTAACTACATCGTCATCCATCTAAACAATGATATAGACAAGAAGAGCTATCACTATGTGGGAGAGCCGAACTATGGAGTACTTGAGGCGGCAGTTATGAATCCTCTCTCGCGTTACCGTGAACCTCAAGTAACTAGCTTCTGCTTCTTGTCTGCTTTTGAACCCTTTATGGCTGGCGCCCGAGAACCACTCGGATCATTTACCCTACACATAATCATCATTTTCCAAATATGACATGTCCAAAACATCACATGTCCAAATTATATCACATGTCCAAATAGAACTTCAAGAAAAATGCAAGAAGTTTTTTTAAATAGGGTTCATACCACCTAATTATATCACATGTCCAAATTCTGTTTTTTTTACAACTTGAAGAAAAATATAGAACTTGAACAAAAATATATCACACGTCCAAATTCTGTTTTTTTAATAGGGTTCATACCACCTAATTAACTAGGGTTCATACTAATTCTGTTTTTTAAATTGCAACAATTGCTTTAAGTAAAAACATTAAATAGCAACAATTGCTTTAACTAAAAAATAGCAATAGTTTGAAACCTAGGGTTCATACTAACTACCACTAAAAAATAGCCACTAATCTATGCTAGGTTTTTTTTAACTAGGGTTCATACTACTTAATTAACTAGGGTTCATACTAATTCTAATTAAATAACTAGCACTAAAAAATAGCCTAGGGTTCATACTAACTAGCACTAAATAGCTAGGGTGCATAATGAGAGAGAGAGAGAGAGCAGAGAGCAGAGAGCAGAGAAGAGGGAATGGGAGAGTCCTTACAGAGGGCAGAGAGAGAGATAGGGTCGGGGGAGACGGCGCCACCGAGGCGCGGCGAGGCGGGGTCGGGGGAGACGGCGAGGCGGGGTCGGGGAAGACGGCGGTGAGGCGGGGTCGAGGGAGACGGCGGCGGAGAGCAGGGGCAGGGGCTCCGGCGAGGTCGAGGTCGAGGAGGAGGAGGCACACGCGCGCGGCAATGTCGAGGGCAGACTCCGGCGGAGAGCGAGGGCAGGGGCTCCCGCGAGGGCGAGGGCGAGGGAAGGGGCTCTGGCGGTGGCAACAGGGGGAGAAGAGAGAGTGGGGAATTGGGGGAGGAAGCAGAGGAGGGAAGCCCGCGCGGGGGGTTATGTCAAAATAGCTTTAGCAGTAGCGTGGGAAAGGAAAATGCGCTGCTGCTAAAATCCGTAGTAGTAGCGCTCTCCTCACAAACTCGCTACTGCTAAGCTAGGCCCGCCCTGTGGACAAGTTCAAACTTAGCAGTAGCACCCTACCATAAAAGCGCGCTACTACTAATTTGTTAGCAGTAGCGCGGTTTGCAGAAGGGCGCTACTAATATACCTAGCATGTCGGCAACGGTGTGGCAATTATAGTAGTAGCGCGTTTTATTCCTGTCGCGCTACTGCTAAGTGAATAGCAGTAGCGCCCTTTTTGACCACGCGCTACTGCTAAGTAGCAGTAGCGCCTCATTTTAACACGCGCTACTGGTAAGATTATGTGTATAAGGTTTTCCCTAGTAGTACCTACATGCAAGAGCTCCGCCGGCAGCACCCGGAGCTCGTGGAGGCGGAGCGGGTGATCTTTGCCGGCACGGAGGGCGGTGAGGTTATCATGCTCTCCTACGATGATGAGGTCAAAGGCGGCAAGGACGGCGATGTGGAGGGCGTCGAGGTGGGCGGCGAGGACGAGGAGATCAACGTCGACGAGTGGAGGAGTGTCTTCCCCAACGACCCCGACGACGGCACCGGCTTGGACCCGGCTCGCGGCACACCGTACCTGACAAGGAAGGATTGGCTCGACCTCCACTTCGACCGAAAGTAGTTTAGCTTAGTTTAAATTTATGTTTTATGTTCGGTTATGCAAAACTATCTATGTTTATGTTTGAATGCATGCTACTTTCGGTTGAACCTACTTAGAACTTGATCAAATTGAAGTTTACAATGTTAAGTTTAGGGGATCGACTAGAAACGACCAAAAATTGCTGGAGTATATGTATATATCCACTAAGGGTTTTAGTCCGTTAACTTTTAAAGGATCGGCTAGAGATGGCCTTATGCCTTGTTTATTTCAGTTCTTCACAATGTGATGCTCTATATGTGCAACTATTTGCTGTGCAGTTCAATTTCATCAATAACAATTTCAACAATACCACTATGAATTACGATATTTGGTTGTTGTTAAGGATGTTGCAGTTAACATGCCTTTTCATTTTTTAACAATAACTAGTGTACTTTAGACCTGCACAATACCAGTTTGAATGACTATTTGCTTGTTTTTAAATGTTATGCTTGAAGCAGTTAACACACCTTTCCACTTCTTGTTTTGCTTAACTAGCGTGCTTAAACCTGCACACTGAAGCTATCATTTGTAGATTATGTTGTCTACCATGGATATATTTGGTTGATGTTTAGCCTGTTGTGATTAACCTGCCTTTATATGTACTCATACAGGACAATACAGAGAACAGTGTTGTTTTCCATCGAGATTAGTTTCATTGCATTGCTTATATGTACTCACTGTTCAGGATATCGGTAGCTGGTACCATATAGCCTGGGGGCTGATAAGGGATTAATCGTCGAATCGGACATTTCACTGAATATATCTGTGATGACCCGAGACCGACGCTCCAGAAGCCTTCCAGTTATTTCGTTGTCGCCGTGTGATTTATTTGGCGTGTTGCATTTCATCATGTCATCATGAGCATTGCATCTGCATGTTTTCATAAAACTCGTAGTCGTTCGTAGTTGCAGCTTCTCTCTTTGTCTCCGTCGACCTTTTTGTCAGGCCCCTTTCTCTTTGTCGACCTCTCTCAGACCCCATCACACACGTCCGAAAACTTCCCCGAAACCCAACCGGGCTGTCGTTACCGTTGGGTCTGGATCATCCCCAAACATCCCTAAAATATCTTCGGTTCTTTATTGGACTTTTCTAAGCTATTTATTCTCGACCGCCCGATTACGATCGAATGGTCCAAACCTAGTCCTACCTCCTATATAAGATCACCACCTACCAAATCTAGCCTAACCCTAAAACCTAGGAGGTTTGTCCCTCCTCCGCTGCCGTCGCCCCGTCTCATCACCCACATCGGGATCCATCCCGCATCCACCTCGTCTTCAGCCACCCACCAACCAGAGCATTGCTCGACCTTCCCTGCCCGCATCCCACCGAGATCTATCTCCACCAACCAGCTCCTGCCACAGCCGAGTCCCCTGCCTCTTGAGCGAGCGCACCGCCGCACAAGGACCCTGCTTGTCACCTCCTGCCCGAGCAAGCACGGCCATGGCCGCGCTCACCGAAGCATTGCACCACCCCAAGCTGCTCCGGCTCCGGTGTCGTCCCGCTCGTCCCGGCCTCCTCTACGCCCGGATCTCTCCTAGCTGTGCGCCTCCTCATCGTCCCAGCGGAGCCCCGTCCTCCCGAGCTCTCCCGCAGGCAGCCCCGCGCTCGATCCAGGCGGGATCGAGGCGACCACCTCGTGCACGCCGAGTCCAATCGCCGGACCAGCACCACCACCAGGCCGCCCCTCGCCCTGCTCTTCCTCTCTCCGTTTTCCTTCCCTGCCTTCTCTCCTCTCTGCCTCACCCTCGTTCTCTCTCTGTACCAAGTACAGGAACGCCTCCATGACCATTGCGACCCCGTCTCGGTCTCCGCTGCCTCGACCTCGAGCCTCGCCGGAGCAAGCTCCACCCTTGGGATCCATCTGCGTCGCCGCCATGCTCCGCGCACCCAGCCTCTGCTGCCGCCTCGCACGGGCACTAACTCCGTCCCGAGCACCCGCAGAAGCTCCAGCGCCGCCTCATCGTGCCGCTGCCTGCTTCGCCCCGGATCCAGACACCCGTCGCCGGAGGTCGCTGTCCCACGCCTGGATCCGCGCCCCTCCGTTCCCTGCGCCGCCAAGTTCCTCGCCGGTGCGGCCGCGTTGACCTTCCGCTACCCTACGCGCCTGCAACGAGTGAGCGAGGGGACGACTGTGTCGATCGCCTCTTCGCCAAGGCACATCTCCCCTCCAGCCGACCCGCCAGCCCAGCCTAGTGAAGCCTGCCCGAGCCTCTTCACCTACTGGGGGTCAGCCCATGGTAAGCAGCCCAGTTCATTCCAGATTTCGGCCCAGTGTAGTTTTTTTTTCCTGTCTGCGATTTTAGCAATTATCCCAGGATTTACAGATTTCAGAAAAACCCTTGCACTTCATGCATATAAAAACTCCATAACCGTGCATCATATGTAAATAATTTATATATGTAAAATGCTTAGAATTTTATCTAGTTTCATAATATGCAACTTTCATCCATGTAAAAAATGTTTAAACTTGATGTTTGCATTAATTTGCATAAATGACATGTTAAAATGGTTTGTTTCATATATAAATAATCATAGCTCCAAATTAAATAAACTTTATATGTAAATGGGGTAGAAAAATGCATAGTTTAGTATGGTGCATTTATTTTGCATGTTTAACAACTCTAAAATATGGTTTAGGGCAGAACAGGAGCAAATTCAAAATGTGCATATGGGGATTTTTCGGAATTGTTGTTTGTTGTTCCGGCCTCATTTAAACTTGCCTAAATAGTTAGTTTACTTATGCTTCACCTCTTGCCATGTTGAACAACATTTAATATTGTTGGGTACATAAGCAAGAGTGAACTAAATAACTCGAATGTGGGGTTTCATCAATATGCAACTCGTTGCATATTGAGCTCCACTTAATTTGTAGTATTGTTTGCTGCACTTGCCATGCCATGAATCATTAAACCGGACATGCATCATACTTGGTTGCGCATCATGTCATGTTTATGTGAAGGTTGTTTACCATGTTGTTTGCTTCTTTCCAGTTGTTCTTCTTCTCGATAGTTCCGGTTATGTTGCGATTATGAGGATCCGTTCGACTATGCCCGTCGTCTTCTTCACGGATTCGGTCTTCTTCCTAGCGGGATTTCAGGCAAGATGATCATTACCCTGGATACCACTACTATCTTTATTTTGCTAGTTGTGTCGATGCTATCGCTATGTCGCGCTACCTACCACTTGTTTATCAAGCCTCCCAAATTGCCATGATAGCCTCTAACCTTTTCCACCATCCAAGCAAACCGTTGTTTGGCTATGTTACCGCTTTGCTCAGCACCTCTTATAGCGTTGCTAGCTGCAGGTGCAGTTGCAGTCTGTTCCATGTTGGGACATGGATATCATGGGATATCACAGTAACTCTTATTTAATTAATGCATCTATATACTTGGAAAAGGGTGGAAGGCTTGGCCTTTTGCTTGGTGTTTTGTTCCACTCTTGCCCCCCTAGTTTCCGTCATACCGGTGTTATGTTCCTTGATTTTGCGTTCCAAACACGGTCGGGGTTTATGGGCCCCCCTTGACAGTTCGCTTTGAATAAAACTCTTTCAGCAAGGCCCAACTTTGGTTTTACCATTTGCCTAATAACAACTAAAACTTGCATAGGGACTGGCTAGCACCTGAGGATTCTTAATCAACAACCTGAGCCAGTGCTCCTCATGAGTGTTGGTTCAAACCGGGCAACCTACGGGGCCACCACAGGGAAACTCGAGGTCTGGTTTTACTCGTAGCTTGACCCATCCAATCATGGCCTGAGACGAGATAAGCGCGGCTCCTATCAGGGTGTCGGCACGTCGGGAGGTCTTGCTGGTTTTGTTTTACCATTGTCGAAATGTCTTGTGCACCGGGATCCCGAGTTTGATCGGGTGTTCCGAGATGGAGGATTGTCTCCGCGGATCATGAGCTTATCATGGGCTAAGTTGGGACACCCCTGCAGGGTTTAATCTTTCAAAAGCCGTGCCCACGGTTATGTGGCAGATGGGAGTTTTTAATATCCGGTTGTAGAGAACTTGACACCAGATCTGAATTAAAATACACCAACCGCGTGCGTAACTGTGATCGTCTCTTTCCGAGTGAGTTCAAGAAGAGAACACGGTGGGGTTATGATTGAACGTAAGTAGTTCAGGATCACTTCTTGATCATTACTAGTTTGCGACCGTTATGCATAGTTTCTCTTCTTATTCTTGTACTCGTAAGTTAGCCACCATACAATGCTTAGTGCTGCTGCAACCTCATCACTTATCCATTCCATACCCATTAAGCTTTGCTAGTCTTGATACCCATGGTAATGGGATTGCTGAGTCCTCGTGGCTCACAGTTTACTACAACAATAGTTGCAGGTACAGGTAATGCGATGCTTATGACGTGAGAGTGATGCTTGCTCATTTTGGAGTTCTTCTTCTGCTTCTTCTTCTTCGATCAAGGGATAGGTTCCGGGTCGGGAGCCTGGGATTAGCAGGGTGGATGTCGTTCTTCTTTTTTGTTTGGTTTCATCCGTAGTCAGATCCTGCTCTTCTCTATGATGATTGCTAGGTATTGATGAATTGTTGTATTCATGTTGTAGCTTGTGGCGAGTGTAAGCCTTTATCTTGTATTCTCATCTATTCAGTACATGGTATGTTGTAATAATATCCACCTTGTTATGCGCTCGAAATGCGATTGTGCCCCAATCATGAATTCATCACGTGATTGGGATAGAATCGCATCTTGGGCGCTACAATATCTGTAACCCATTTATCAGTAGGTTAACTAGGGTCATATTTAATATATCTGAGGCTACATAGCAACATGCATTGTACTGAATGACTAAATATGCAATCCCAGGCTACATAGCAACAACGAAGAGTGTTACCTTAATGTTCTGATGATGTCTAGATATACATGTAATAAAATCTTATATAATGGGATGGAGGGAGTGTTGTACTACATCATTTTGCAATTGTTGTTTAGCTTCTAATATTAACTTGGTGCTTTTAGGTACATATGTCATTGCCAAAGATCCACACTTTGACCCTTTCTGCGTATGGGGCAATGAGATATTCATGAACCAGCATCAAGTGAGGAAACTGATAAAGATTGTTATTAAAATGGGTCAAAAGATGTCAATTGAACTATTTGTTTACACTTTATGCAAGACAACAGTGAACTGCAGGATGGTAAGTAAGAACTCTGTAGCCTTCTTATTACTGCTCGTAATGAGTTGTGTTAGATGACCATGTCTGAATCTTTTTTCCTTTGTAGTGGATCCTGAAGCAGTTTACTCAAGATTACCTCTCAAACTACATGATTGGCGGCCGGCCATCACAAGGGGTTGGACTAGAGTCGTGCGTGCCTTCTGCATCCAGGAGAGCACAATAGGGCCATTCCGCTTCACCTTGTTCAGCAACCAGAATGTCTGTCGCCTCTTTCTTTACCATATGTAATAGTACAAGTATAGAACCCTGGTTCATCATTCTTTATTTGGTGCTTATGTAATTCTTAAACATATGTACCTGTGAATCGAATAATGCATTGATTGTTTGAACCTGATGGATATGAATAAAGCTATAGCCTACTTTTAAGTTCAAATTAGGTACAATTTTAAATAGCAGCAATTAAATTAGGGTGAAATTACGGTGTGCAGGTCATTACGGCGCACACAGTCTATAAAGCACAGCATGTGCGATATACATCATAATCCAACACGGTTCACGGAGAGGAAACGTGTGTAATAATGCACACAGTTGCCGTTTGCAAAGCGTGTGTGATGTCAGACACTATCACAAATGGTGCGGGAAAACTAAATGTGTGTGATTGTCTACCTCGTACACGGTTTATAATCATGAACTGTTTGTGATGTGCCAGGCATCGTAAATATAGAGCCAGTTTGGTACGTGCCTGGAAAACTCCCGTGCCTAGAATGTGCCTAGTTTTAGGTAAAACCACAAAACTCCGACTACGATGACAATGCGAGCACAAACGAGTAGCAAGGATGAAGCGTTTGGGATATTTGAGATATCGGAAATGGTTATATAGGGACAACTGTATGCATCAAGGCTCCCTATCCCCGATGGTTTCTGGGTCGTGTGGGAAGGACCCCCCTATCGCCCACACTCACTAGGCGACGGTTCCAAATGCCGTCGCGGAAAGGGGTTAAAAACCGTTTCTATAGCACCTCGCTCTACCAGTGTGGGTCTGTGTGATGTACGAGTAGTACATCCATATCATTGACATTCATGCACGCAACAAACATTTGTGTGCATGATTTCACCCTATTTTCTTATTCTGTTTGGGAGTGGATTTGATTTTTGTAATCGGAGCTCATTTTTGTACTTGGTTTGAATTTAGACTATGCATGTATTATTGTGAGAGATATATATATAAAGAGAATATTTGTGTGACAAAGAGGGGGGCGGGGGCAGCGATACCTAACAAGAGAGGGGCATATGCGTGTTGGAAAGACTTTGTGTGTCGTAGAGAGAGGAGTGTCCGAAAGGGAGAGAGAGGGTGTGTGTGTGTGTTAGAGAGAGAGAGAGAGGTGAGTGTAACGTCGGGATCGACAAGGTTACGAGGTTGCGGATATGGGAGAGCGATAGTGTGCGTGCGATGAAGGGACACACAGACAGCGTCTGTTTGCGTGTGAGAGAGCTGGATAGACCTCGACAGCATGGTGATCTTGTCGTATGCACAAAATCAACCTGAATAACGAGATGGAGTTCCTCCAAGCAACCAAAGAATCGGCTAGAACTAAGATAATGCAATCATAATTGCCAATATGAAGTAATTAAGGATAATGGTGGGGTTGCTGGTACTGAACAAAAGGCGGTAGTCCTACACACACCCCGCAAATGCAAATTATAGCGAAAACAAAACAATGTGTACACAATAACGCGAGTTCTAACGTAGAAAAAGGGTAGTAGCCTTATTTATATCTATAGACTATATTACTATATTTTTTTATTTGTATAGATATATATATATCTATTCCTCTCCCTCCGTTTGTAATTTACTCCGCACATATATAGCTTTGACAGCATCCAAATTTTATAAAGCTTGACCGAATTTGGTGAAAACAATATGAACATTTACACTAACAAATTTACACGATGTGGAAATAAAAGCAATGATGAATCAAATCATATATATTTGGTGGTTTATATGTTAATACTTTTTCCTACAAATTGTTGAAAGTATACAAAGTTTGACTTTAGAGAAACCCAATATGCGGTATATGTATTATACATTCTATATTCATTATTTTTCCGGAGTCAATGCGTGTATTTGCACGTACACGATATAAACCGTTGATTGATTATGATCCAATGGTCCAGGTGGCTGCGATTCAGATCTACTATAAGTACCCATACACGTTCTTCTCGAATGACCGGCACGACAGTGTGATCGATCCACACAAGAAGCTCCAAATAAGACCTCCAAACGTGCCACGTGGCTTCATGGGTGCCCCCCACATCATATTATTCATACTACGTTGACTGAAATAAAGATAAATCACCCAAAACAAGATCTTCCCATTTTTTGTTCCTACGATGTTGTGCCGTGCACGTACCTAGTTGTATAGTGGTAGTAGTAGTAGTACAAACTTCGTAGTAGGTGTAGTACGGAGTGCTCCTACTCTATCAACGAGTCCCATCTGACACCAAATTTCTTGGCTTCCGTGCTACAGCTAGATCTTCCCCTCCTCGTTTCTGTTTTCCAATGCGGCGGGCGGGGTGCGGTTTGCCGATAGTCGGTTTGCTCAATTGCGGTCCCACATCAAAGTGAAAATGCTAGCCAACACGCCTTCCCTAGGTATGTGGTGTGCCGCACGGGCCGTGGAGTACTCCCGATTCCCAGGCGTGTGGAGGTGCAACGCGAATGCGGCATGCCTTTTCCTTTTACTAGCAATGTGCCCGTGCATTGCAACAGATCCAAAGTAGAATAGTACTTGTTCACAAACTTGAAAGAAAACACTCTTGTTTTGATATACATATATACCACTAAAATATATTACTTTTTACTCAAAATATATTTCTCAGGCTGTTTTGATGAGGTGAGGGAGGGATGTGGTTGCTTTCAAGATAATAAGGGGTTTTCTGCACATTGGAGCAGAGAAGTCGGCTATTGTTGCAAAAATGCCACAACTTACCTCACAGCCGTTAGATGCAGATCTAATGGTCAGAAATGACGGATGGCAGACACACCACCATCACCAACTGAGTCTTTTATGGGAGTAGAGAAACATGTATAAATTGTAACATTTGGTTCCGCTCCTTGGCATGATCGATAGATAGAAATAACGATTGGAAACGCTAGGGTAGTAGCTAGGTTGGTGCATCGTCGGTTTGGTCACATGCGGTCCCACATGTTGTAGTGATATAAAGCCTAGCTAATACGCGTTGACCGGGGGGGCAGGGCGGAACGACAGTGTGGTATGCGACGGGAAGGGACATGCTTCATGTAAGTGTTCCATTTTCTCGTTTTGAACTTGCGAACGTGACAGGCGTGCTGCACGAGTAGTTTTGAATTTATAGGTTCGGTCTCAGTTTTTGAATTTAGGAGTAGTTCATAGGTTGGGTCAAGCATCGAACGTAAATTATGAAGTTGATAGAAAAGGTAAGCACAACTTATAAATTGACGGATGGAGTACTAGTTACAGTGATGCATATAATTGCCTGCAAATGTGAGCAAAGGGATCACACATGTCTGTATTGACTGGAATGAGAATGCAATAGCACAATAAGAATTAAGGCCACGATGATGCGATCGCAGTGGTGGTTACAGGAGGCAAGAAGAAAGATGAATCCATCAACGTACGACCTCCTCCTCCTCGACTCAGTGCGCCGAGCCACCGATCGGCGGCTTAGGAGCGGTGGCTTTTGTGGCAAGGTCAAGGTGCTTCTCAACAAAGGCGTCCAAGGCTTCCAGCCGGTTGACGAAGGCCAACGTCGTAGCGTCCTCACCGGCCTTGTAGATACCTATGTACACGACTTCCTCGTACACGTGGATGTGTAGGTCGACGAATTCTTGCAGGGTGAGGCGCCTCGCGGCGAGCGCGACATCCAGGTGGACATTCTTTGTTGCATCGGCGGGCAGTCGCAGGGCCACCAGTGCTTGAAAGAGGTTCTCGCCATGGAGACCGATTAGGGTGGCAGGCAATGAGGAGCCCGGGTGCGCGGGCTGTAGGAGTACGGCAATGTCGTCCGCGAGCTTCTTGACGATGGTGAACTTGTTGATGGTGGCAACGATCATCTGGCCCAACTGAGAGTCATAGCTGGCATCGACGATGGCCATGAACCAGCCGGTCGCCTACACTGTCTAGAAACGATCCTCGGTGCCATGCCACGGGCCGGCATCGTGGACCATCTGGCATAGCCGCTGGCTGCTCGCGCGCATCACCGCCATGGGTCTGGAGTGAGCACTTTTGCGCTTAGTGTAGGTGCTTAGGTGCGTACGATGTGGTAGATGCATTGGAATGGAGGGGCGCCTTTATATGAGTGCAAACTGCGTAGCATTCACATCGTGCTACCTCTTTTCCCCGTCCTCCTCCCATTACTTCCCTCATGCATTCATGATGCTAATTGAAGGAGGATGCATCATTGGCCGTTCAACATTTCGGGAACCGCTACCCTCTCCCTCGTCTGCATTAAAGCTGTATCAGGAACTATCCTGGTTTACTAGTAGCTGTCAAATTGAATAGTACTGCACCGCCCGCTGCACGCCCGGCTAAACACGCCTCCTCGCCTCCATCAAACACCTCCGATAAACCCGCATGCAAACCAAGAAACCTACTCCGGACACACGTCCGTTCATGAGCGGGCCGGAATTAAACGCAACGCCGGCCGAGCTCCTCCCATCCGCCCTCAGTTTAAACGAGGCCAGACGCCGGCCAAGATCCTACTGTCCGCCCTCTATTTAAACGAGACCAGACAGCGGGCAAGAATCGCACCCCTCCACCGCTCCCCCATCTCCCCCTTCACCATTTTCTCCACTCTTCCGATGGCTTCCGAGGAGCCGTTCTCCGGCATACTACCCGGCTGTGTGGCCCGCTGAGCCCTCCGGATACGAGCGAGGCCGCTCGGTGCTTCATCTACCTCACTTGGCCCGATGGAGCTAGTTGCCGCCCCAAGCCGGCGCGTGGTTCAGCAACTCGCCGCTCCAGTTCAGCTCGATGAGGAGTGGCGAGTTGCTCCACGCCGGCATGGTGGCGAGCACGGCGGCACGGGCGTCGTCGCTGCCACGTCGTACCGCGCCACCAGTGTCTGCGGCCGCGCCTCCCGTGTCTGTGGGCGCGCCTCCCGTGCCTGCGGCAGCGCCATGCAAGCAGAGACAGAAGCCGGGTGCGCAGAGAGCGACGAGTCGGTGGCCAGCTTCTCCGTGTCCGCCGCCATCATCGAGGAGAAGTAGAACACGGGAGGCCGCTGCCACTTGGGTCCCATGAAGGCCAACGCCGAGGCGACGACTCGTATTCAGGTGGTTTCTTTGCTGCTTCGTCTCTTCCGAGGGCCTTCGTCGACCCCGCAAGTGTCTTTCCAAAGTGTCTACCAAACATGAGGAAGACAAAGGGATCTGCGGATGGCCATTTAGATTAGGTATTAATTATACCACCAGAGCTGGATTAGCACCGCTTAGTTCATGTAAATGTAATGAAATCTGTCATGTTTATATGAAGATCCAGCATTTTTATACGAAATCCTTCATGCTTATATGAAATCAGTCTGTTTTTGCATGAATTTCCTCTGGTTGGTTAGAGTTATGAAAATGTATGCCGCTGGCGTTGGATGTCGTCCTCCGTGGAAGGAAGCGGGAGGAAATTTGCCAGTTGCCGTTGGAGATGCTCTTATGCTGTAAATAATAGAGTCACATCCAATCCATTTGAGTTAATTGCGTGTATTATTCTCACTCTATAAAAATTTAATTGCATGTACAGTGTACATGACTTGTAGGGTGGCTACATATTCGTACAGAAAGTTAAAAAGAAACAAATCCATCCTTAATCTTGTATTCTAAGTATTCTGTGGGTTCCACTGTCAGTAAAGTAGCGAACGAAGTATATATTAAAAAAATATAATATAAAAATCTAAAGTTTACGACAGAATTCGAACTCAGGTCATCGCGTTGCGAGCATCCGGCGCTAACCAGTCCAGCAGATGTTCGTCGTGGACGATGCTACAGATATATCTCTATGTCTACTCTTATACTAGAAAACAGAGTTGGTGATGATGGTGTGCCTGCCATCCTGCAATATAGGCTGTCCGATTTATATCTGACGGATAGGAAGGAAACTATGGCAATTTTGCTAAAAGATACCCACGCCCCTCTCCACATTTGCAAATAAGGCCTTCCCTCGTTCATCCTTTTCTCTCACAAGATAAACTACTCATACAAATGCATCTTGATGTTCAGTGCAACGCACGGGCATCTTGCTAGTTTCTTTTTAAATAGTTATTGCGATAATTGGGTTGAAGTGATATATTTTATGTCTACCCCGAATGATCTCAAATTCACTAGTAGTAACAAAGAAAAGGTTGCCTTGTTAATTAATAGAAAACAGGGTGAAAACTATCACACGAGGCCGGTAAAAACAAGGCACACTGGGTTCAGCGTGATCGTCACTGCAGTTGTGCGCGCGTGAGAAGTCTACATATCGAGGGGGCTACGGAGAGAAAGATGTATCGAGTGTGTGTGAGCGAGGCCCAGAGACACAACTAGCATGTGTGTGTGTGTGTGTGTGTGTTTGAGAGAGAAGCCAAATGATAGATTAAGATCAAGATCGAGTTGTCACCCTTCTGCTGTCATTGTTGGGGGTGGGGAGGGGGGGCGGGACGAGAAAGACGTATCGAGAGTGTGCACGCGGTAGGCACAGAGGCACAACTAGTGAGTGTGTGTGTGTTTGAGAGAGAAGCCAGTAGATAGATATACAAAGATCGAGGGGCCACCCTACTCCTTCGGTGTGGTAGGGTAGTGTGTGTGTGTTTGAGAGGAGAAGCCAGTAGATAGATTAGTATCAAGATCGAGCTATCACCTACCCTTCGGTGTCGGGAAGTGTGTGTTGTGGGTGGTGTGTGTGGGGGGGAGTGGGCCGTGACACTTAGATATAGGGAGAAGGAGTTTGTGTGATACATAACTATATTAAGAGAAAGGTAGATAGCATGTGTGCGAGGCATACTTAAAGCATCACAGAGATAAACAAGCGGTGTGCATGCAAGTGCCAGAAAAAAATGAAGAGAGAAACAATGTCTACGCGCGTGTGTGTGTGTGTGTGAGCGAAATCTCAAAACAAAAGGTGCTCTGCCGGAATCCCATTGTATGTATTCATATGGTTCCGGGACTCGAGTTAACCTTAGGCATATGTGTGCGAGACATAGTTATACTTTGAGACATTAGTGGCGGTGGGTGGGCGGAATTAAAGGGGTGGGCGTGTTCGATAGAGAGAGCGTGTGTGTTTCTGTGTGAGAGACTTGTAGGACGGGGTAGAAAGATGAATTCTAACCTTGATGGAGGGAGAGAAATACACGAAGTGCACGTGTGTGATTCCGATGCCCACGGAGAAATGAGATATGTATGCGTGTGAGAGAGATTGCGCAATTCATTCACGTATCACTATCTAGCGAGCATGGACGTGCATCGCTTGAACATAAATCAATATCTACTTCGTATCGTGGCCAAAGATACAATATTGATTCAACGCTATAAAGATTGGACACTCACATATCGCATTTTTTTTCCAAATAATCATTTTCAATTGTGCATGCCAAAGTTACAGTGACGTTTCTTCAAACAACCACTGTAGCTATCATGTACATGCACCATTGTTAGTTTTGCATTCAAATTCAATAGTCTTGGATGATTTAAGGTTCTATTATGAAGTAATATATGTAATATTCATATATGAATTCAACGGGTACGCAATTTATAAAATGGAGGCCATGTAATCATATGAGGTAACACTTTTAAGTAGCGGACTACAATATCCATTTCTTTTGTGGGACTACAATATCCATTTATTTTTGTGCGCCTCTACAATAACACGTCAATGCATTATGTTTAAAGTAAATAACCAATGGCACTAAATTACATATTTACACGAGAAATACATAGGCTGAGCGTTTGATCCGTTTTTTTGTGAACACGCCTCTACACCCGTACGATTGGCCACGCCCGTGTGAACATCCAAGTTATCAGTGCATCATCCCGAGTTATTGTCTTTTTTTCTGGGGTGGACTTCATACCAGTTATTAACTGCTGACGTGTGCCCCATGTACACAGTCTCTCATGACCTTCCCCCTAGCACTATCCAAAATTAGTTGAAACTGGATACGAACGATCCCGCGGGCGGCAAAATCTCCCGCCTCCTTCTAAAATTTCCGCCACCTAGTCTTTAGCATGTGAAATTCCCCTTTTGTCCTTGGTGCACGGAGAACAATAGTTACAATATGGCCCTCATTTACATAATAGGTCGGGGCTGCTTTGGTAACTTCCGGTTCCCCCCACCACACGGCACCCCCATTTCCTCTCCCCCTCCCGCAAAAACGACTAACTCCACAGCACCAGAGCATATTACATCACGCCGTCCGTACTTCATCGGCCTTTCTACCCCTCCCCTCTCGAAACCCTAGACTGCTCATCCACTGGCGTACCAGAGCCCATTCACTGCCAGCGGCGTCCACCTCACCGGATCTGCTTCTGCGGTCGCATATACCCCTCCCACCTCCCCTAGAAACAAGTAGACTGCTCATCCACCACTGTACCACAACCCATTCAGTGCCGGCATTGTCCACGGCGCCGGATCTGCTTCGCCAGTACTCTCATCAACCGTAGCACATCTGCAGCGGCTCCTTCATACTCCCCAACGGAGACGCTTCGTCCACACCCCCGGAGCTGCCCCACCGACGCCCCCGTCGACGGCCTCTGATCCTCTTCGCCGACACCTTCCTCAACCCTACCGGAGCCGCTTCGCCGACACCATCCTCAACCCTACCGGAGTAGCTTCGCCTATACCATTCTAAATCCTACTGGGGCCGCTTTGCCAACGCACAAGTCCACGGCCTCAGGTCCGCTTCATCGCACCCTCGTCCAACCTACCGGAGCAGCTTCTGACACCCCGTCTACGACCGCAGATCCGCATCGTTGACACCATCCTGAACCCAACCACCGGAGCAACTTCACCGACGCCCTCGTCCACGGCCTCAGATCCGCTTCGCCCACGCCATAGTCCACCCTACCGGAGCCGCTCCATAAACACCCTACTCAACGGTTCTAGATCTCCTTACCGGACCCCAACAGCCAGCGCAATGTCATCACCCTTAACGTTTCTAACCTAATTCCCACCGTCTGGCAAGATGCCAAGCACCCGCCACGGCCTAGGTACTTGTTACCTTTAAACCCGTCCAGCATCACCTGCCCAATGTACTTCAAATGTACTAACAGGTCGCTGTTACATGTTATGCAGCTGGCAAAAACTACAAGGATGATGTTTCTTCTAGATCTAACAGCTTGGCCAACCAAGATCCTGGACTGAGGCATTGCTATGATCTTGTAAGTGCATCTCTCTCTCTTGTATTGTTGTGTGCTTGCTAGCATGCTTTGCTAGGATTTTCGACCAGTAATCCCTTTGTGCAGACAATCATTTCCACTACTGGCTGCTAAATTAGAGATGTAGATGTCATACATGATACTCCCTTCGTTCCTAAATATAAGTATTTCTAGAGATTCCACTATAGACTACATACAGAGCAAAATGAGTGAATCTACACTCGAAAATGCATCTATATACATCTGTATGTGGTCCATACTGGAATCTTTACAAAAACATATATTTAGGAACAGAGGTAGTACATTACACAAAATCGTAGGTGGCATGTAGGAATTCCAGTGCACTACATTAGGCTCCCTTAGAGTGCCTACTAGTCCAGCACACAGAGTCATGGCTAGTTTATGCTACGCACACAATCGTTAATTGGTGGTTTAAATATACGCAAGGGATATGCAATGTATTATCATGTAGAGATATCTGAAATTAGCCGTGTCAACTTGCAGATAGGGTTACGCAATGAAAAAGTACAAGATGTATGTGGCAATTTCATGGAACATCGCAAAAAAAGGAGAGGCAGTGGTGAGCCTATATAGTGTGCTATGGTAGGTCACTCCGGCCCAGTTCTTTTGCAGGATTCTCCCAGAATCTGCCCCTCTCTAGCTTCTCCTAGAATCTTTGACCCCCTTTTGTTTTACAATCCTAACTAATTAGACCCTAACTAGATAGGATTGTAAAACAAATGAGGCTCAAAGATTTTGGGAGAATCTGGGTAGGGGTCAGATTCTGGAAGAATCTGGCAAAAGAACTGGGCCGGAATTGCAATCATCATGACATGTTATTTGTATGTCAGTTCTATTGGGCAAGTTTCTTAGGGACAGTTATTTCGAGTTATCCTAAGAAAATAAGCACCTTTGAATATAAGCTCCAGATAATAAGCCAACCAGTTCTTTTCATTGCCTGCCTTTTCAGCTTATCTGTGGTATGATTAGTGAAAAGTCTAGATTGCATTATATTTTGTCATTTTGCTGCCCATATGAAAATTAATTTGACTTGCAAACATCACAAATTGAACCTAGTGCAGTAATAAATATGATAGGAAAACAGACCATCAATATTTGTTCAAAATGCAATACAAAGATACCATCTACTTGGCACAATCTACTTTGGTCAATGTCTTCCATAGAGATCCCATTGCCTAATTTAAATGAAGAACACATGACCTAAATTTAAATGAGGAACAATTATTTATCAAAATTCGATGGTCCAAGTGGCTGGTTATTATCATATAGCAGCACCACCTGAAAGCATCATATAGCAGCAGCAGCTCATAGCAACCCATCATACAGCAGCAGCAGCAACTAGCAATTCATCATATACCAGCAGAAGCTCATAGCAATTCATCATATAGCAGCAGCAGGAGCAGCTCATAGCAATTCATCATATAGCAGCAGCAGGAGCAGCTTATAGCAACTCATCATATAGCAGCAGCAGCAACTCATAGCAATTCATCATATAGCAGCAGCAGCTCATAGCAATTCATCATATAGCAGCAGCAGGAGCAGCTCATAGCAATGCATCATATAGCAGCAGCAGAAGAAGCTCATAGCAATTAATCGTATAGCGGATCAGAATGAAAATTTGGCAAAAAAATCAGAGGAGATCCTCACCTTGTTGGATGAGATCATCCTTCAACAGCACCTCAAGGCCATGGCCTTGGAGGAGGGGAGGGGGAATGAGGTGCCTTCTACCGGAGTGGGGCATCGACCGTAGTTGTGCGGCGCCCGCCGGAGTAGTGCGTTAGATGGACCATAGCGGAGCAGCTGCTGGAGACCATGAGAATGAGGGGCGGCGCCAGAGGGAGGAGCAGCCGGGGAGATTTGGCCCTACCCACCGGCCATGTAGCCTAGCTGGACAGAGCATCGTCGAGGACCAGGCCAGATGGGACCAGTGGTGACGGCTCGCTGGAGGAACCCTAGCGCTGCAAGCAGGGGATCGAGGTAGATGGAAAGGGGAGAGGAGATACAAGCAGACAGGGCAATGAACGCTGTGTGTTTGTTTTTACTTGAGGGTCAGGTGTGACGCGGGCATGAGCAGTGGCATTTTGAGTGTAATATAGGCAGAGAACAGAGTCATTTCACTATTCCCCTTCCCTTCAATTTTTAGTGAGCTTCTACCCGAAGCACCCCCCCCTCCATAGCGAAATAAGTTAAGCCCAAGCCCATAACTCAAAAATGACTTCTTTACATCTTTTATGGCTTATTTTGACAATAAGCTCTGAAAAGGCAGAATAGAACTGGCCCTTAACCTGCAATTCAATTGTGCGTGCAATGATGAATCACTCCTTCCTACTATAGTGTACATTTAGGCATCATACATGGCATAACCTAATACATGTGAATTTCATTATAGAATCTGAAATATGAAATGTTTATGTTAGTTCATACGTTGCACATGATGTTTAAATGCCCCTTAAATCTGGTTAGTCAAGTGATGGTCTTTAAGCCTCCTTCTATGCTTCTTTACTTGATATGTAAGATTTGCTCACACATCTGTTCAATTGCTTGTTTGTATCAGCCAGCCATACTAGGACTGTTTGCTTTGATTACTTGCTATTCTTGACCTAACAGAGCTTGTCAATGATTTAAACACTAAGGGTTGTTGTAGTGGGGGCTTGTATAACTCATAGCTGATATAAAGGTTTGGCTGTACACTAAAGTAGGCTCTCCAAGAGTACCTGGAGATCCAGTTCGAAGGTATGCCTAGTTTTTACACAGTGCACACATACTAAATGATCATTTCATTGTGTGCAAGAGATGTGGCATGTTTCATTATGTGGTGTTGTTTTGTTATAAACTCATCCTTTTGTGTTGTTCACAGACTGGAAAGTATGCATATTTATCTTCAAAGGAGACCAGTAACTAGTTTGTGTCACCTTGCAGAGGGGGTGCAATGAAGATAAGATTGAGGATTTCCATGTACAAGATGTTAGGAAGGAGCCTTGCAAGAGAAGGAGGAGCAGCACTGAGCCTGTTCAACCAGTTATGGTAAGTCACTGTATTACAATTACCAGGATATCCTATTTGTCTGACATTGTGCTTGCGTAGGGTTCTTCACCTGTAACCCAGTCATTGGGCCATTGATTAAAAAACCCCTCCGCTCACTACTATATGATGTTCTAACTTTTTTGTAAATCAGATGTATGTAAACACATTTTAATGTGTCTGTTCACTCATTACGGGTGTAGTCTACTTTTAAATATCTAAAACATCTTATAGTAGTGAACAGTGTGAAACTGCTTCCTGCCATGGTAGAGTTGTCGATGTCATAACCAAACGCACATTCACATCATTAGCCTCCCTATCATTACTAGGATATTGATTACATACTAGTCGAGATACTTCATAGGGGGCAAACAATATTACATTACTTGTTCCTTTATATAGTAAATGTAGCTAGGCCATGGATGTTATTGAGGCATGCATGTATGCATGCTTCCAACTCAACAGTTCAATTGCTTGTTTGTTTCAGGCATAGTTAAATTGCTCTTTTCAATTGCTTTATTTGTCCTCAGTTAATGAGATGCCCAAACAATGATGCCTGATGTTGGGTACTTGTATAACTATTAGTTGACATAATTAAAGGCCTTACTATTTAATTACTCTGGCGAAGTGTGCCTGAAGCTTTGAAGTCTATTAACCAACTATTACTGCATGAGGCTCACAATCTAGTTTATACTAGGCTAATGATTGCATAGTTTTGCTTGCTATAGTAGGTTTGTATGAATCCCTCTGCTGTTCATTATGCTCCCTAAGACTTTAATTGAGCTACAAAATGGCCAACTGCTTGCTTACTTACACGCAATATATATGTTCAGTAGCTGCGTGTGGTCTAAATTTGTAACCTGCCTGTGTTTTGGATTTGGCCCCAACATCATGCTCCTCTAGTGAGCTAAGAGGGATTTCTGTATGCGGGCTACACAGACTACCATTTTTATAATTTTTAAAATATCACCTGCTTATGCTTCATGACGTGTAACATTATTGTTAGTCCTGTTTTGCCTTGTACAAAATAGTTTGTCTTGCTCGCTTCACTGTTGTAACTATATTTTTGCCCTAGTCATGTGTACTTACAGAAACATTTCAGGATGAAGTGACATCAACACAAAGATCTGCGAGCAGTGCAGCATGGCCATTACCAAATGATTATGGATTGGAATTGGAATGTGCTGATGTTCTCGAGCATCAACCAGAGGTGGCAAGACAATGTGTACATGATTCTCAACATGCAATCAACAAGTTGAGACTGGAGTTGCAGGTATTAGATGCAGGAGTCAAAAAATGAAACGAGACACTGAGGTAACCACGAAGAAATTGGAGATTTTGCAGACTGAAATTTGTGCTATCTGAATCTGGCCAATCCTATTTTCTGAAGAGATTATAGTTCAAATGGTAAGTTATGTTGATGCGTGTCCATGATGTATGAGCTTTATTTGCCCAGTGTATGTAATTTGCTATTTGTGTATGCTTTATTATCACTGGTGCCGAACTATAATGCCCAGTGGGTATAATCGGCTGTAATTTCTTTATTGTATAGTGTAGGATTATTCTATGTTTCTACGTCTTAGTCTCTTTATTGTATAGTGTATGTTTTTAGAGGCGATAGTATAGAGTAGGATAATTCTTTGAATATGCTATATCGTTGAAACGGGGGCCAACACGCCCAAACATTACCTGGACGCCATCCGAACGAACAAACATGTGTAGTCAAAGCGGGCCTTAATTGGGCTGGTCAAATTAATATTTAGTGGATCCCAAATGATGTGGCCCACCGTAACAACGGCTCTTAGTAGGCCGTTAACAGGCCGAAAGCTCGATAGGGCCGTATAAATGGAAATGGCCCGCGGGCCTCTAGCAGGCCGAAATTGTGACGCCCCCGGCTCAATCGTGCACTAATCATACACGCAAATGCACACGATCAAGCCTAAGGGCTCACGGGAAGATATCACAACACAACTCTAAAACATAAATAAAGTCATACAAGCTTTATATTACAAGCCAGGGGGCCTCGAGGGCTCGAATACATAAGCTTGCGTACAAGCGTCAGCGGAAGCATCAGATATCTGAATACAGACATAAGTTAACAGAAAGGCCTTTGGAAAGGCAGGGCAAAATAAAACACTATGATCGAAAGGCGTAGGCCTCCTGCCTGGGACCCTCCAATCCTACTGCTGGTCGTCGGCCAACTCGTAGTAGTAACCACTCTCGAGGCGGTAGTAGTAGTCATCGGCAGGGGCAGCTGTCTCAGGGGCTCCGTCATCTGGTTGCATCAAAAGGGATATGGGGGAAAAAGAAAGCAAAGCAACTGTGAGTACTCATCCGAAGTACTCATCAAGCAAGGATCTACACTACATATGCAACATTATCAAAAGAAGGCTGTATATGTGGATTGGGCTGCAGAAATGCCAGAATAGAGGGAAGGCCTAGTCCTATCAAAGACTAGCATCTTCAGAGGTCTTGCAGCATTAGAAGAGTGTAGATTAGTACCGTATAAGTAGTAGTATCATTAAGTCTCATCCTCACCCAGAGATCCTTTCTCGACTCCCTGCGAGAAAGCAATCCTAGAGCTATACAGTCATCAACCTCGTCCTGAGATCCCTTCTAGACTCCCTGCGAGAAGCAATCCCAAAGCCATAGTATCCAATTCTAGTTGTATCAATCGGGATACAACTCCGAGTGTCCGTTACCAAGGATCGGGCTATGCATAGATTAGTTCTTCCCTGCAGGGGTGCACCAACTTACCCACCACGCTCGATTAACTCTGGCCGGACACACTTTTCCTGGGTCATGCTCGGCCTCGGCCAAACGACACACCGCAGCCCTACCTAGAGCTCAGCAGAGAGGTCCCCACTGGTCTACATTCTAAGCACTCAGAGGTCTTGGGCCATCGCCCTATGCACTCCGGGTCATTGCGCACACGGTGAAGCCAGGCACCAACACTACAGGATGGCGCCGGTCCGTCCGTGCTGCCATGCTGAACTGGACGTCTGACAGAACTTTCGGCTGATGCCACGATGCAGAGTACCCATATTTATTCCCACGTGATGGTTAGTGCTATCGGGCAAGAGGCCCACTCAGATCACATATCCAAACCGTTAGTACCTTGGGGGTGCGGTAAACGAGCAGAGACTCATGATCAATGTGACCCCGTCGTCCCGTCTCGAGGACTTGCGGCAAGGGCCAAGAATGCCTGGCCATGCCTCGTATTCTCACTCGGGCACCATCCAGGTTAACCCGTCTTCATAACACTCGCCACTTAGGCGCACGCGGGTACCCCTCGGGGTCGACCCGCCTTTCCAAGTAACAATAGTACAGTCCAAGTATCCGTGTGTCCATAACATCAGGGGAATCCGAGGTATCACCCTCATTGGATTCCTACTCGATGTATCCGTCAAGGTGAACTCAGAGGAATCACCCTCGCTGGGTTCACAATTGAGGTGTTGTACGACGGCGTCGTTATCGGAAGTGATGAAGGAGGAATCACCCTCAATGACCATGACCGATTAACTAACCTACAAGGCTATCATCAGGAGTACTGACGAGGTATCACCCTCGGCACTCGATAGTAACCCAGTAGTGTTGAGCAACTAAGGGGGAAGTGATGTGCGGTGCTGGGGCCTGGTCTTCAATCCCGTTGATCGGGTCTTCTGAGAATCCAGCGGGGCAATCGTGACAAGTGGGGTCACTGATAGGTCTCTACCCAACCTATACTAGACAGTTTAGGATAAGCAGGTAAGGTTTCAATAACAGGTTACAATAAACAGGCTATGCATCAGGATAGGATAAATAGTAGCAGCAGCAATTCTAATGCAAGCATAAGAGAGAAGAATAGGCGATATCGGTATGCTCAAAGGGGGGGCTTGCCTGGTTGCTCTGTCACAGGCAAGGTTGTCAACGGTGTCGTCGGGCTCCTGAGCTGCGTCGGTCTCGGGGACGACGTCGGTGTCGGGGTCTAACGAGAGAGAAGAGGGGGAAAAAACAAATAAACACACGACAAACATAAGCAACACGGAGCATGCTATGCTAACGTGCAGTGCAGGGTTGCCTGAAGACATGTCTAAGTCATTTAGTTATTTTAGGAAATTTTTTGGATTTATTTTATAAAAGCCAGGCACTATTCATTTATCAAAAACAGGCAAAAGTTCCATGTTCAGATAGTTAGAGGCATCTAACAGGTATGTGGGTAGCGTATTAGGATTTGTCTCATTTTTCTGGTCATTTTTCATATATAAATTATTTTCATTGGAGTTACGGTTTAAAAGATATGATTTTCTAAAGTTTTTATTAATTTCTGGAATTTATTTAATCATTTAAAATCAACATTATCCAGAACAGTACAGGGTGACATCATCTTGACGTAATGCTGACGTCAGCAGTCAACTCTGGCTGACCAGAGTCAAACCTGACAGGTGGGACCCACCTGTCATACTCAGTGGCTAACTAACTGAGTTTAACTAATCTAACTACCTAACTTATTAACAGGGGCCCACTGGTCAGTGACTAGTTAGTGATTTAATTAACTAATTAACATACTTTATTTATTTTAAAAACATTTTAAACCGGTGGGGCCCACATGTCATAGACAGGGGCCGCCCAGTCAACGTTGACTGGGTCATAGGGGCCCAGTGGGGCCCGTGGTCAGTGGCACGGGGCGGGGCCCGTGGTGCCACGTGGGTTCTCGGTCAGTGTCGGCCGCCGGTGAGGCGAGACGCGGCGGGGACGACCGGAGCTTCGCCAGAGCTCGCCGGAAATCGCCCACAGGGGCTCTTTTAGCGCGGGAAGCGGCTCGGTCGAAAGCGGGGAACGAACTGAGTCGCTCTGTGGCAATCTCGCGAGCTGGGGTGGTTGAGTTCGCCGGAACGAAGCTCGCGGCTGCGGCTGGATTTCGGTGGTGCACGAAAACGTCGAGGCGGGGCTCCAGCGGTCTAACTAAGTGACTAGGCGGCGGCTACACAATGGCACGAACTCGGTGGCGCACTCGATGGAGCCAGAGCCGCACTACAGCAGCGGCACGAGGTGCGGTGACAGCGGCCGGAGCAACCCGCAGACGAAAAACACGCCGGAGCTCGAAACCGAGCTCAAACTAAAGGGAAAAAGCGCGCGGGTGCTCACTAAGGGTGTCCCCGTGCTCGGGGAGGCGCGGAGAGGTGTCGGAGCAGCGGGTTGAGGCGGCGGCCGAGGCGGATGCCAGCGTAGGGGAACAACACGAGCGACGGCGGTGATGATCTCCGGCTCCAATCAAGCGGCGAGGAAGACGAAGGCGGTGATGGCTCAGCTCCTGGACCTGGTGGTGCGGCGCTGGGTAGCTGGTGGTCGCGATGACGATGAAGACATGGCGACGGTTGAGCGCGGGCGAGCTCGTGGAGGTGGATCCAGAGGGAGAGGGAGATGGGGCGCAAAGGGGGCGAGCTAGGGTTCATCCCGGGGGCGAGGGGGATCGGGAGCAGTCTTATCCGCGCGGGGCACCGCTAGATGGCCGGCGCGTTGTCGACCGCGGGGCAGGGGGGCCGGCGCGGCGGGTGCGGGCGTGTAGACACGGCGGGAGGAGGGAGAGAAGGCGCTACGCGGGCTGGGCCGGCCACTGTGTCACTTAGGCCCAGTCGTTGGCGGCCCTTTTCTTTTTCTTTCTTTTCTGTTTCTGTTTTTCTGTTTTCTGATTTGTTTTGTCTTTTGCCTTTTGTTTTTATTTCAAACCACTTTTGTAAAACACGAGACTAGCCCAAATAAATATGGTGCATTATAAGCCACTGCAATATAATGGTTTTGAGTCCAAAGGTTTTCATTTGGAATTTTATTTAATTAAAAAGGTATTAAATAGTGTTGTTTTACTACTGTTTGAGTCAGTTAATTAATTTACTGAATGTTGGTTATGATTTTAGAATTCTCTCCGGAATATTTGCCATTTAATGAACATTTTAGTTTCTGGGTTTGGACAACTTTTATTTTCACTTTTAGTTTGAATTTCCATTTGAATTTGAATTTGAAAAGAGATATGATACTAATGATGATTAAGCACTGTTGATCCTGATGACATGGCATAATCAAAAGGGGATTACTCTAGCTTAATACATGGGGTGTTACAGAAATAAATGTAAATTTTGTCTCGGCCCTTTTACTTTATGGGCCAGTAAGAGGCCGAAAGTGTTTTGGGCCAGAAGAGGCCCAATTTGCAAACTAGGCTTTTAACAGGCCGAAAGTCGAGTCGGGCTGAAATTGTGCCCTACAGAACATGGGCCGCTAATGGACCCAAAATTTGGTTGCACAGTTAAAGGCCCAACTGTTGTGCGGGCCGTTAACAGGCCAAAAGACAAACTGGGCTAGGAATTGGCCCATTTACCGAATGGGCCGAGGAAAGGCCTAAAGTCACAACGGGCTAGAAGTTGACCCAACTGCAGAATGGGCCAAGAAAAGGCCGAAAGATGTTCCGGGCCGTTAACAGGCTGGAACTGATGATGTGCTGCTAACAGGCCGAAAGAAGGTCGGGCCGTAATTGGGCCCAAAGACGTAGCAGTCTGTTAACGGGCTGGAACTGACAATGGGCTGGAAATTGTCAAATCTAGAATGGGCCTTTGATGGGCCGATTCTGTGTAACTTGTATGGGCTGTGCTTGTGAATGGGCCTGACTCAAGTAGGCCGCTAATGGGCCGGCACGCTTATTTTGACATGCCCGGCCTTTTAACCTAAACAGGCCACTGTTGGGCCGAGCCACGTGTCGATGTACCATAGGCTCCTCCCGTCCACTCGCTTGATGACACCTGTCCCAACGCGGAGCTGACATGTGGATACTAAGGCGAATCAGAATTTTACACGTGGAAAATCCCCATTGGTCCGGGCGGTTAACGGGTTATCGGATCCAAACCGGAACCCGATAGCTTAACGGCGACCCGTTACGGTGGTTGCCACGTGTCGGTTACCCTTGACGAAAGCAGTTCCATGACGCGTCATTTATCGTCATGGAAGTGGACACTTCCGTGATGATAATTTTGGTATTGTCATGGAACACTTCTACGACAGCACAGGTATGACTATCTTGATTCTGTCATAAAATCGTCATGGATGTACATGCATGACAGGAAACATGACCTACTGTGACAAACACGTATCATCATGGAACTGGTTTTTCTTTTGTAGTGCTTGGAGCGGCCTGAACAGGCCTACAAGGGATCGCTAGTCTTTTTTCCGCCAAAATGCAGGTGCGAAATTTAAATAGCTTAAGAGCAGATCATAATCCCTAACCTAGTAGCCCCCAAGCCTTAATTTGGGCGGGATGGCTGAGTTAAGGATCGGTATTATCTTGAATTTGTAGGCTGCGAGGGAACAGAATAACAATTTATCCAACGACATCGAGCTGAGCCGAACACAGTTGGTCGATGCTAAAGCCAAACTGGAAGCAGCCAAGAAAGCTACCAGTGAAATTCCTAGTGAGGGAAAAAGCTTTAGGATGCTTAAAAACTGTACGGTGTTTCCTGTGTATTAACACCATGTTGTCCCTGTAGCCACTGATACGTCTCCAACGTATCTATAATTTTTGCTTGTTCCATGCTGTTATATTATCATTCTTGGATGTTTCACAATCATTTTATAGCAACTTTATATCATTTTTTGGGACTAACCTATTGACATAGTGCCCAGTGCCAGTTTGTTGTTTTTTGCTTGTTTTTTACTTCACAGAAAATCAATACCAAACGGAGTCCAAACGCAGCGAAACTTTTTGGAGAATTTTTCTGGACCAGAAGACACCTGCTTGGCCAAAAAAGTACCAGAGGGGGGCTCCGAGGGGAGCACAACCCACCAGGGCGCGCCTGGGGGCCCAGGCGTGCCCAGGTGGGTTGTACCCACCTCGGTGTCCTCCCGCACCGCCTCTTCGCCCTATAAATACCCAAATATTCCAAAACCCTAGGGGAGTCGACGAAACACAATTCCAGCCGCCGCAAGTTCCAGAATCATGAGATCCAATCTAGACACCATCACGGAGGGATTCATCATCCTCATTGGTGCCTCTCCGATGATGCATGAGTAGTTCATTGTAGACCTACGGGTCCGTCGGCAGTAGCTAGATGGCTTCTTCTCTCTTTTTGATTCTCAATACAATGGTCTCTTGGTGATGTATTTGATGTAACTCTTTTTGCGGTGTGTTTGTTGGGATCCGATGAACTTTGAGTTTATGATCAGATCTATATCCATGAAAGTTAGTTGAGTTCTTTGATCTCTTTTATGCATGATTACTTATAGCCTCGTATTTCTTCTTTGAATATTTGGTTTAGTTAGGTCAACTAGATCGATTTTTCTTTCCATGAGAAGAGGTGCTTTGTGATGGGTTCAATCGTGCGGTGTTCTTTCCCAGTGACAGAAGGGGCAGCAAGACACCCATGTATCGTTGCTATTAAGGATAACAAGATGGGGGCTATTCCTACATGAATAGATCTCGTCTACATCATGTCATCATTCTTATTGCATTACTCTGTTTCTCCATGAACTTAATACACTAGATGCATGCTGGATAGCGATCGATGTGTGGAGTAATAGTAGTAGATGCATGCAGGAGTCGGTCTACTAATCTTGGACGTGATGCCTATATAATGATCATTGCATGGATATCGTCATAATTATTTGATGTTCTATCAATCGCCCAACAGTAATTTGTTTACCCACCGTATGCTATTTTCTTGAGAGAAGCCATTAGTGAAATCTACGGCCCCCGGGTCTATTCTTTATCATATTTGCTTTCCGATCTATTTTTATTCGCTTTTATTTTCATATCTATTATTCCAAAAATCCAAAAATACCTTGCTGCACCTTTTTGCTATTTATTTTATTTTGCGTTTTATCGAGATCTATTTATCCAATCTATCACAAATTTATCTATCTTTTTACTCGTAGAGGGATTGACAACCCCTCCTAATCGTTGGGTTGCAATTATTTGTTATTTGTGTGCAGGTACCGTTTCAATAGTGTTGCTTGGTTCTCCTACTGGATTGATACCTTGGTTTCATAACTGAGGGAAATACCTAACGTAGCTGTGCTGCATCATCCCTTCCTCTTTGGGGAAATACCGACATAGTTCAAGCGACATCAGCCACCGAATCCATGAGCCAATTGTTGAAGGACCTGGAGGCTGGCAAACAAGTGCTGACACGAAGTCATGAGGAGAAGAATGAGCTCAAGGCGGAAAATCAGTGCAAAGCCGAAGAAATTGAGAGTTTAAAATCTCAATTGGCGCAAACCTTGGAGGAGAACCAGAAGCTAAAAGGTGGCATATTCGGTAAGTCACGAATTCAATATCACGCGTACGTGGGTGATCACAATATTTTGAAAAACATGCTGCCCCTGTTTCCTTGGTCTCCTGATAGGGCGGCCGGAAGAGGAGGTTGGTTCCTTTAGTGGGAACCTTTTGAAAGAACTGACCAAAACGCATGAAAGAGCCGGGAAGGCCATGAAAAGCATGGTTAAGGTATTATGGCCGCTGGAAGTACCACCAGAGAGCATGGCTATGGCCGCTGGAAGTACCACCAGAGAGCATGGCTGAGCTGGCTAGCCGCTTTAAAGGTGCGGGGCGACGCTTTGAATTGTGGAAGACATCGGCCTGCCGGGAGGGAGCGCGCGAGACCTGGGCAATGGTGAAGACCCGGTTTACCAAACTCGAACCTGAACATATGGCTCGAGTTGGACCCGTGCGGCCGGATGGGCAGGAAATACCGCTTAGCTTAGTGTATGACTGAGTGATGCCCGCTGCTCGATACTCCTAGAAGGATTGTGCCTTGGGTAGTTTGATAGATGGTATTGATAAAGAGTAGGGTGCGTGATTCTATGTATCCATGTACTTTACATCGCGCCATTCTCGAACCGCAGTAAAATCGTTGTCTTAACCGGCCATCGGCTTCCGCCTCCCCGACCAGTGATCGGGGAGTGTTCCATACTATATGCCCTGATGAACAGGGAATGCTTCCGGTAACCAGGCAATCCGGCCATTTGGTGCAAATAGACAAGACGCGCACAGCGAGCTATGTTATATTACTTTATAACGTAAGAAACATCTTTCGAAGAAAATAGTTCCTCCAAGGGTTCCTTTCTTCGGGTGTGGTATGTTGACCATAAACCGTGAGTCCGGATGCCGGTGACACACGGATGTCCTTCGTTTTTCGGAACCAAGAATACTGGGCTAGCGTCTAGCGCCTGTTTATTTTCACTTCCCTTGAGGCCGACCCATTATTTTGTGTAAGAACGCTAGCTTTCGGCTTTACCCGTCTGAGGTACGTATCCGGATTACCCGGGCGTAACAATCACAGATGTGCTCCCTTTACATCCTAGCCGAACAATCGGAAACGTAGGGTAAACATAGGAGCCAGGCAACCCAGCTTGGCAAAGGACTTAAGTCAAATAGGTGCATATAATGGCTTGAAAGGTATGGGAATAACATTGGTTCAAACAACATAAAAGAGGTTGTGAGATGAATATTGTAATTGGCTGCTTTAAAAGAAGCCCCCAGGTAAAGCTGGGAAGTACATCCGAAGATGTGTGCAGTGGCGACTTGTCGTGTTGCGGTTTATCCGAACTCTAGGTCGGGTGGCTAATGCTCCAAGAGTAAAGCAAAGAAAGATAAAAAATCAAAGAAAAATGAGGAGTGTCAATGACGACGCCGGACTAGGCGTAGAAACGCTGAAGCCGAGAGGCGTTCCACGGGTTGGGTTCGAGGGGGTTATCTGACGGGCTGCGGAGGCGGTATGCCCCTCCTGCGAGCACTTCATCGACAATGAAAGGGCCGTCCCATTTGGGTGAAAGCTTGTGCTTCTGTTTCTCGGGGAGGCCAGGTTATCGGTATAGTCTGAAGAGCCGTGGGGGGTATATGGCTTTGATTTGCAAATAGTTGGCACCCAACGCAATGTTGGACTAGCGTACATGCATCCACACGAGCTGTGGGCCAAAAGAACCCTGCTCGGAAGGCCTTACTGACCAGGGCCCGAGCTGTTGCGTGGTGGCCGCCCATGCCGGCATGTATCTCAGCGAGAAGCTGCTGCCCATCCTCTTCGGAGATACACCTCTGAAGGACTCCCGTAGTGTTCTTTTTATAGAGCTCTCCCTCATGGACCTTGTACGCTTTAGAGCGCCAAACTATGCGCCGCGCTTCCATCTGATCATCTGGGAGTTCTTGTCGTAGGAGGTAGGCAAGCAAGGGCTCGATCCATGGGGCGATTATGGCCATGATCTCATGGGCCGAAGGTGTTTCTTCGAGTGCGGATCCCCCGATGATATAGTCATCGGGCTTGATTTATGGGGGGACGATCTGGGCAGGCTCATGGTTGTGGTGCCACTGTCCCCGCCTAGCCATACCATGGATGGCTTGAAGAGCCTTTCTAGAAAGGTTGTGCTGGGTCGCGCTTTGTGCCCATGCGGGCAACGACATCCGTGGCTTGGTTACTGTCTCTAGAGACATGATGGAATTCTAGACCCTCGAATCGGGCTGACATCCTGAGGACGGCGTTTCTGTATGCCGCCATTTTTGGGTCTTTGGCGTCAAATTCGTCGTTGACCTGGGAGATGGCGAGGTTCGAATCTCCTCGCACCTCTAGCCGCCGAACACCCATCGATGTTGCCATCCTAAGACCGTGCAACAGTGCCTTGTATTCGGCTGCGTTATTGGAATCCGTGTACATAATCTGTAGAATGTACCAGATATTGTCGCCTGTGGGGGATATTAGGATCACCCTAGCCCCCAGTCAGGCTAGCATTTTAGAGCCGTCGAAGTACATCGTCTAGTGTGCATATGTATTATATTCCCTGGGGAGTTCGGCTTTGGTCCATTCGGATAGAAAATCAGCCAACACCTGAGATTTAATAGCTCAGCTTGGTTTGTATATAATCTCGCAGGGAAGGAGCTCTATGGCCCATTTGGCAATGCGGCCCGTGGCATCCCTGTTATTGATTATATCATTGAGGGGTACCTCGGATACCACTATCACCAAACACTCTTGAAAGTAGTGTCGTAGTTTTCGGGATACCATAAAGACCGTATATGCTATCTTTTGGTACTGTGGGTATCGGGATTTGCACGGTGTGAGGACCTCTGACACATAGCAGACTGGTTTTTTACCTGGAACTTGTGGCCCTCTGATTCCCGTCTACGACTAGCACCGCACTCACCACTTGATTGGTGGCTGATATATACAGCAGCATAGGTTCACCGATACCTAGTGCGGCCAGGATAGGGTTGCCTGCCAGGAGTGTTTTGATTTCCTCCAGTGCCACGGTTGCTTCATTGGTCCACTCAAAGTTTTTTGTCTTCTTGAGTAGCCTGTAGAGAGGCAGTGCCTTTTTGCCAAGGCGGGAGATGAAACAGCTTGAAGCCGCCATGCAACCTGCCAGCTTCTGCACGTGTTTGAGCTCCGTTGGTATTGCTAGCTGGGACAGGGCCTTGATTTTAGCCGGATTGGCCTCAATTCCTCTATGGGAGACGATAAATCCAAGCAGTTTGCTGGCAGGGACTCCAATGACGCATTTATCCGGGTTGAGCCTTATATCATAAGCCCGTAGATTTTCGAAGGTCAAGCGAAGGTCGTCCATGATTTGATCGACTTTTTTGGTTTTAATGACCACGTCGTCTACGTATGCCTCGACTGTTTTGCCGATTTGGTTTTCCAGGCATGTTTGAATCATGCGTTAGTATGTGGCTCCTGCATTCTTTAACCCGAAATGCATCGTGTTAAAGCAGAATGGCCCGTAGGGGGTGATGAACGCGGTTGCAGCTTGGTCGGACACCTTCATCTTTATTTGGTGATATACGGAGTATGCGTTGAGAAAGCATAGTAAGTCGTGCCCGGCAATGGCGTAGATAATCTGATCTATGCGAGGTAAGGGGAAGGGGTCCTTGGGGCAGGCTTTGTTTAGGTCCTTGAAATCGACGCAGAGCCGCCAGGACTTATCCTTCTTGGGTACCATGACCAGATTTGCTAACCACTCAGGATGCTTGATTTCACGGATGAATCCGGCCTCTAATAGCTTTGCCAATTCTTCACCCATAGCCTGTCGATTGGGTTCGGAGAATCAACATAGTGTCTGTTTGACTGGCTTAAAGCCTTTTATGATGTTCAAGCTGTGCTCTGCCAGCCTCCGTGGGATGCCTGGCATATCCGAAGGGTGCCAGGCGAATATGTCCCAGTTTTCACGTAAAAACACGCGCAGCGCTTCATCAACTGCGGGGTCCAGTTGTGCTCCGATGGACGCCGTTTAATTGGGTCTGTCAGGTGTACTTGGAATTTTACTATCTCGTCAGCTGGCCTAAATGATGTGGACTTTGGCCTTTTACTGAGGAGCACATCATCCCTGTTGACTGTAGTGCGGAGCGTTGTTAATCCTTCTGCTGCAAGGGCCTCAGATAGTGCCGCAAGGGCAAGCGATGTGGTCTTATTTTCAGCTCGGAGGGCTGTGTTCGGATCACTGGCAAGCGAGATCACGCCGCTAGGCCCTGGCATTTTGAGCTTCATGTACCCATAATGCGGTATGGCCTGGAACCTTGCAAATGCCTTACGTCCCAAGAGGGCATGGTATCTGTTGTGGAAGGGCACAATGTGGAATAACAAGGGTTCGGATCTGTAGTTGTCGGGAGTACCGAACACTACGTCCAAGGTTATGCGTCCGGAACAGCACGCCTCCCTGCCGGGTATAATTCCTCGGAATGTGGTATGACTGTGCTCGATGTGGGATCTGTTGAGCTACATTTTGTCAAGCGTGTCCTCGTAAATGAGGTTCAGGCCGCTGCCCCCATCCATCAGTACTTTAGTTAGTCTGAAACCATCGATTATGGGGTCGAGGACTAGTGCGGCGGGTGCATGGGTGGGGAGGGACCTTGGCTCGTCCTTCTGATCGAAGGTGATAGGTGTGTCCGCCCATGGCTGTGCGGCTGTCACCTGGTAGACTTGGTCGAGCTCTCTAAGAGCCCTTTTCTTTTGATTGTTTGAAGAGAACGTCTCGTAAACTGTCAGGACGTTGTCGTCGTGGGGTGGCGTTGTTGATCGTCTATCGGGAGGTGTGAGACCCAGGATATTTTCGCCACTTTTGGCCACCTGCGTCACCACCCAACAAGCTCGAAGCCTATGAGTCGGATTTGCGTTGAGCAGGGCTAAGTGTATAGGTCATGGTTTATCCAGCAATTCGTCCAAGACTGTTCTGGGTCTATTTTTATTTTCGGCAGGCTCGTGTTCGGGCGACTGTCTCGCGTATGCTCGCTTTGCTTGGGCTTTCCTGGGTTGTGCGGCAGGGGCTGACTCCTTGCGCAATTGCTGTAACCTCCAGGTGCTTTCCATGGCGCAATATTTGTGTACCATGTCCGATAATTCGGCGAAGTTTTGCACGCGGCGACGGGCGAGGGCATTTAAGATCCCTGCGTCCCGACAGTTGAACCGAAAAGCTTCAATTATTTCTTCATCACGGCAGTCCGTTATCTTGTTTTGGACCAGGAGAAATCTGGCCCAGTAATGATGGACCGTTTCTTCAGGCTGCTGCTTGACGTACAATAGGTCCCATACGTCTGGGCTTCCCGCATCCGTATAATATTCGGTGTGGGAGGTGGGTGGGAGAATTTTTAGCCTTCCCGTCTGCTGTGAGTCCGGAGCGTCGGCAGCGGCGAGCCGCGCCTGGGCTATGTCCAGATTTGATCGCACAGTGTTCGGTCGTGCACCTGTATGTGGTTGGGCCGACTCAAGGTCAGATCATGTATCACAGGCTGAGTCCGAACACTTATCTTGATGGGTGTCCGTCTCCGGGCTAGAGACCTGGGTGTATACTGTCTTCAGTTTCGGAGGTCGTGATCCCTCCGCCTTTTCTTTAATGGTAGTGACGAGGTGGGTGATAGGCGGGATGTGGATCTCTTTGCTGTCAGGTTGAAGCCCGATCTGGTTGTTAGCCATATGCCTACTGACGGAGATTCCCATAGCAAGGAATCAATCCAACAGGTTGTTTACCGAAGAGACTCCCGTCGGGGCCGTGCCTCCTGGATATTCGGCAGGATGTTCTTCGGGTACTTTGATGGGATCCAGCTTTAAGGACAGATCCCGGATTGTGCCGGCCCCTTTTGTATCCACTGAGTTCGAGGCCAAGGCGTCGGGTTCAGCGGGTTCTATGGGAGAAGGGCTTTGCCGAGGGCCGGCGCCGGACTCTAAGTTCTGGTGGCTGGCTTCGTGATTGGAGGTGAGGTTTACAATCTGGTCCAAACGACAGGTGGGGGCGGCATGAAAAGTGATGCTGCCGAACGTAAAGATCTGGCCGGGGATGAAGATGTCCCTAGCGCTGGTCGGGTTTCCAACGAGTAGTTGGGCCATCGATCCTTTGGCGATCCGCAACGGAACTCTCAATGAAAGCACCAATGTCGGTGTCAAAACCGCCGGATCTCGGGTAGGGGGTCCCGAGCTGTGGATCTAGGATCAATGGGGAACACGGGACGAAGAACACGGTGTTTACCCAGGTTCGGGCCCTCTCTAAGAGGTAAAACCCTACGTCCTACTTGATTGTATTTGATGTGTATGATACAGTTACAGAGTCAATCTACCACGAGATCAGGCGAGCTAAACCCTAGGTTGATGAAGGAAATATGCCCTAGAGGCAATAATAAAAGTTGTTATTTATATTTCCTTATATTATGATAAATGTTTATTATTCATGCTAGAATTGTATTAACCGGAAACTTAGTACATGTGTGAATACATAGACAAACAGAGTGTCCCTAGTATGCCTCTACTTGACTAGCTTGTTTATCAAAGATGGTTATGTTTCCTAACCATAGACATGTGTTGTCATTTGATGAATAGGATCACATCATTAGAGAATGAAGTGATGGACCAGACCCATTCGTTAGCTTAGCATATTGATCATTTAGTTTTATTGCTATTGCTTTCTTCATGACTTATACATGTTCCTCTGACTATGAGATTATGCAACTCCCGAATACCGGAGGAACACTTTGTGTGCTATCAAACATCACAACGTAACTGGGTGATTATAAAGATGCTCTACAGGTGTCTCCGAAGGTGTTTGTTGGGTTGGCATAGATGAAGATTAGGATTTGTCACTCCGTGTATCGGCGAGGTATCTCTGAGCCCTCTCGGTAATGCACATCACTATAAGCCTTGCAAGCAATGTAACTAATGAGTTAGGTATGGGATGATGCATTATGGAACGAGTAAAGAGACTTGCCGGTAATGAGATTGAACTAGGTATGATGATACCGACGATCAAATCTCGGGCAAGTAACATACCGATGACAAAGGGAATGATGTATATTGTTATGCGGTTTGACCGATAAAGATCTTCGTAGAATATGTAGGAGCCAATATGAGCATCCAGGTTCCGCTATTGGTTATTGATCGGAGATGTGTCTCGGTCATGTCTACATAGTTCTCGAACCCGTAGGGTCCGCACGCTTAACGTTCGATGATGATTTGTATTATGAGTTATGTGTTTTGGTGACCGAAGTTTGTTCGGTCTCCCGGATGAGATCACGGACATGACGAGGAGTCTCGAAATGGTCGAGAGGCAAAGATTGATATATTGGAAGGTTATATTCGGACACCGGAATGGTTCCGGAATAATTCGGGTATTTTTCGGAGAACCGAGGGGTTACCGGAACCCCCCGGGGAAGTTAATGGGCCTTATTGGGCCATAGTGCAGAGAGGGAGGAAGGCCACAAGGTGGCGCGCGCCTCCCCCTGCCCAATCCGAATTGGACAAGGGGTGGGGGCGCGGCCCCTCCTTTCCTTCTCCCTCTCCCCCCTTTCCCCTTTCCCCTCTCCATTGGAAGGAAGGGGGGGCGAATCCTACTAAGAGTGGAGTCCTAGTAGGACTCCCCCCCCCCCTTGGCGCGCCTCCTCCTGGCCGGCCGCCTCCTCCCCTCCTCCTTTATATACGGGGGTGGGGGGCACCCCAAAGGCACATCAGATATTCTCTTAGCCGTGTGCGGTGCCCCCCTCCACAGTCTACTCCTTCGGTCATAGCGTCGTAGTGTTTAGGCGAAGCCCTGCGCGGATCACATCACCATCACCATCACCACACCGTCGTGCTGACAAAACTCTCCCTCGACACTTTGCTGGATCAAGAGTTCGAGGGACGTCATCGAGCTGAACGTGTGCTGAACTCGGAGGTACCGTACGTTCGGTACTTGGATCGGTTGGATCGTGAAGACGTTCGACTACATCAACCGTGTTAACCTAACGCTTCAGCTTTCGGGCTACGAGGGTACGTGGACACACTCTCCCCTCTCATTGCTATGCATCTCCTAGATAGATCTTGCGTGAGCGTAGGACTTTTTTTGAAATTGCACGTTCCCCAACAGTGGCATCCGAGCCAGGTCTATGTGTAGATGATATGCACGAGTAGAACACAAAGAGTTGTGGGCGATAATAGTCATACTGCTTACCACCAACGTCTTACTTTGATTCGGTGGTATTGTTGGATGAAGCGGCCCGGACTGACATTACATGATCGCATTCATGAGACTGGTTCTACCGACGTGCTTTGCACACAGGTGGCTGGCGGGTGTCTGTTTCTCCAACTTTAGTTGAATCAAGTTTGACTACGGTCGGTCCTTGTTGAAGGTTAAAACAGCACACTTGACGAAAAATCATTGTGGTTTTGATGTGTAGGTAAGAATGGTTCTTGCTAGAAGCCCGTAGCAGCCACGTAAAACTTGCAACAACAAAGTAGAGGATGTCTAACTTGTTTTTGCAGGGCATGCTGTGATGTGATATGGTCAAGACATGATGTGATATACGTTATTGTATGAGATGATCATGTTTTGTAAAAGTTATCGGCAACTGGCAGGAGCCTTATGGTTGTCGCTTTATTGTATGAAATGCAATCGCCATGTAATTGCTTTACTTTATCACTATGCGGTAGCGATAGTCGTAGAAGCAATAGTTGGCAAGACAACAACGACGCTACGATGGAGATCAAGGTGTCAAGCCAGTGACGATGGAGATCATGACGGTGCTTTGGAGATGGAGATCAAAGGCACAAGATGATGATGGCCATATCATGTCACATATTTTGATTGCATGTGATGTTTATCTTTTGTGCATCTTATTTTGCTTAGTACGGCGGTAGCATTATAAGATGATTTCTCACTAAATTTCAAGGTATAAGTGTTCTCCCTGAGTATGCACCGTTGCGACAGTTCGTCGTGTCGAGACACCATGTGATGATCGGGTGTGATAAGCTCTACGTTCACATACAACGGGTGCAAGCCAGTTTTGCACGTGGAGAATACTCGGGTTAAACTTGATGAGCCTAGCATATGTAGATATGGCATCGGAACACAGAGACCGAAAGGTCGAACATGAATCATATAGTAGATATGATCAACATAGAGATGTTCACCATTGAAAACTACTCCATCTCACGTGATGATCGGACATGGTTTAGTTGATATGGATCACGTGATCATTTAGATGACTAGAGGGATGTCTATCTAAGTGGGAGTTCTTAAGTAATATGATTAATTGAACTTTAATTTATCATGAACTTAGTACTTGATAGTTTTTTGCATATCTATGTTGTTGTAGATCAATGGCCCGTGCTACCGTTCCCTTGAATTTTAATGCGTTCCTAGAGAAAGCTAAGTTGAAAGATGATGGTAGCAACTACACGGACTGGGTCCGTAACTTGAGGATTATCCTCATTGCTGCACAGAAGAATTACGTCCTGGAAGCACCACTAGGTGCAAGACCCGCTGCAGGAGCAACTCCGAACGTTATGAACGTCTGGCAGAGCAAAGCTGCTGACTACTCGATAGTTCAGTGTGCCATGCTTTACGTCTTAGAATCGGGACTTCAAAGACGTTTTGAACATCATGGAGCATATGAGATGTTCCAAGAGTTGAAGTTAATATTTCAAGCAAATGCCCGAGTTGAGAGATATGAAGTCTCCAACAAGTTCTATAGCTGCAAGATGGAGGAGAATAGTTCTGTCAGTGAACATATGCTCAGAATGTCTGGGTACCATAACCACTTGACTCAGCTGGGAGTTAATCTTCCTGATGATAGTGTCATTGACAGAGTTCTTCAATCACTACCACCAAGCTATAAAGGCTTCGTGATGAACTATAATATGCAAGGGATGGAAAAGACAATTCCCGAGCTCTTCGCGATGCTAAAGGCTGCGGAGGTAAAAATCAAGAAGGAGCATCAAGTGTTGATGGTTAACAAGACCACTAGTTTCAAGAAAAAGGTCAAAGGGAAGAAGGGGAACTTCAAGAAGAATAGCAAGCAAGTTGCTACTCCCAGGAAGAAGCCCAAGTCTGGACCTAAGCCTTAAACTGAGTGCTTCTACTGCAAAGGGACTGGTCACTGGAAGCGGAACTGCCCCAAGTATTTGGCGGATAAGAAGGATGGCAAAGTGAAAGGTATATTTGATATACATGTTATTGATGTGTACCTTACTAATGCTCGTAGTAGCGCCTGGGTATTTGATACTGGTTCTGTTGCTCATATTTGCAACTCGAAACAGGGGCTACGGATTAAACAAAGATTGGCTAAGGACAAGGTGACGATGCTCGTGGGAAATGGTTCCAAGGTCGATGTGATCACCGTCGGCACACTACCTCTACATCTACCTTCGGGATTAGTTTTAGACCTGAATAATTGTTATTTGGTGCCAGCGTTTAGCATGAACATTATATCTGGATCTTGTTTGATGCGAGACGGTTATTAATTGAAATTAGAGAATAATGGTTGTTCTATTTATATGAGTAATATCTTTTATGGTCATGCACCCTTGAGGAGTGGTCTATTTTTGTTGAATCTTGATTGTAGTGATACACATATTCATAATATTGAAGCCAAAAGATGCAAAGTTAATAATGATAGTGCAATTTATTTGTGGCACTGCCATTTAGGTCGTATTGGTGTAAAGCGCGTGAAGAAACTCCATGTTGATGGGCTTTTGGAATCACTTGATACTTGCGAACCATGCCTCATGGGCAAGATGACTAAGACTCTGTTCTCCGGAACAATGGAGCAAGCAACTGACTTATTGGAAATAATACATACTGATGTATGCGGTCTGATGAGTGTTGAGGCTCGCGGCGGGTATCGTTATTTTCTGACCTTCACAGATGATTTGAGCAGATATGGGTATATCTACTTGATGAAACATAAGTCTGAAACATTTGAAAAGTTCAAAGAATTTCAGAGTGAAGTGAAAAATCATCGTAACAAGAAAATAAAGTTTCTACGATCTGATCGTGGAGGTGAATATTTGAGTTATGAGTTTGGTCTTCATTTGAAACAATGTGGAATAGTTTCGCAACTCACGCCACCTGGAACACCACAGCGTAATGGTGTGTCCGAACGTCGTAACCGTACTTTATTAGATATGGTGCGATCTATGATGTCTCTTACTGATTTACCACTATCATTTTGGGGTTATGCTTTAGAGACGGCTACATTCACATTAAATAGGGCACCATCTAAATCCGTTGAGATGACACCATATGAACTGTGGTTTGGCAAGAAACCTAAGCTGTCGTTTCTTAAAGTTTGGGGCTGCGATGCTTATGTGAAAAGGCTTCAACCTGATAAGCTCAAACCCAAATCAGAGAAATGCGTCTTCATAGGATACCCCAAGGAGACTGTTGGGTACACCTTCTATCACAGATCCGAAGGCAAGATATTCGTTGCTAAGAATGGATCCTTTCTAGAGAAGGAGTTTCTCTCGAAAGAAGTGAGTGGGAGGAAAATAGAACTTGATGAGGTAATTGTACCTTCTCCCGAATTGGAAAGTAGTTCATCACAGAAATCAGTTCCAATGATACCTACGCCAATTAGTGAGGAAGTTAATGATGATGATCATGAAACTTCAGATCAAGTTACTACCGAACCTCGTAGGTCAACCAGAGTACGTTCCGCACCAGAGTGGTACGGTAATCCTGTTCTGGAAGTCATGTTATTAGACCATGACAAACCTACGAACTATGAGGAAGCGATGATGAGCCCAGATTCCGCGAAATGGCTTGAGGCCATGAAATCTGAGATGGGATCCATGTATGAGAACAAAGTGTGGACTTTAGTTGACTTGCCCGATGATCGGCAAGCCATAGAGAATAAATGGATCTTCAAGAAGAAGACTGACGCTAACGGTAATGTTACTATCTACAAAGCTCGACTTGTTGCAAAAGGTTTTCGATAAGTTCAAGGAGTTTACTACGATGAGACCTTCTCACCCGTAGCGATGCTTAAGTCTGTCCGAATCATGTTAGCAATTGCCGCATTTTATGATTATGAAATTTGGCAAATGGATGTCAAAACTGCGTTCCTTAATGGATTTCTTAAAGAAGAGTTGTATATGATGCAACCAGAAGGTTTTGTCGATCCTAAGGGTGCTAACAAAGTGTGCAAGCTCCAGCGATCCATTTATGGACTGGTGCAAGCCTCTCAGAGTTGGAATATACGATTTGATAGTGTGATCAAAGCATATGGTTTTATACAGACTTTTGGAGAAGCCTGTATTTACAAGAAATAGAGTGGGAGCTCTGTAGTATTTCTAATATTATATGTGGATGACATATTGTTGATTGGAAATGATACGGAATTTCTGGATAGCATAAAAGGATACTTGAATAAGAATTTTTCAATGAAAGACCTCGGTGAAGCTGCTTATATATTGGGCATCAAGATCTATAGGGATAGATCAAGACGCTTAATAGGACTTTCACAAAGCACATACCTTGATAAAGTTTTGAAGAAGTTCAAAATGGATCAGTCAAAGAAAGGGTTCTTGCCTGTGTTGCAAGGTGTGAAGTTGAGTAAGACTCAATGCCCAACCACTGCAGAAGATTGAGAAAAAATGAAAGTAATTCCCTATGCCTCAGCCATAGGTTCTATCATGTATGCTATGCTGTGTACCAGACCTGATGTGTGCCTTGCCATATGTTTGGCAGGGAGGTACCAAAGTAATCCAGGAGTGGATCACTGGACAGCGGTAAAGAACATCCTGAAATACCTGAAAAGGACTAAGGATATGTTTCTCGTTTATGGAGGTGACAAAGAGCTTGTCATAAATGGTTACGTCGATGCAAGCTTTGACACTGATCTGGATGACTCTAAGTCGCAAACCGGATACGTATTTATATTGAATGGTGGAGCTGTCAGTTGGTGCAGTTCCAAGCAGAGCGTCGTGGCGGGATCTACGTGTGAAGCGGAGTACATAGCTATTTCGGAAGCAGCAAATGAAGGAGTCTGGATGAAGGAGTTCATATCCGATCTAGCTGTAATACCTAGTGCATCGGGTCCAATGAAAATCTTTTGTGACAATACTGGAGCAATTGCCTTGGCGAAGGAATCTAGATTTCACAAAAGAACCAAACACATCAAGAGACGCTTCAACTCCATCCGCGATCAAGTCAAGGAGGGAGACATAGAGATTTACAAAATACATACGGATCTGAATGTTGCAGACCCGTTGACTAAGCCTCTTCCACGAGCAAAACGTGATCAGCACCAAGACTCCATGGGTGTTAGAATCATTACTATGTAATCTAGATTATTGACTCTAGTGCAAGTGGGAGACTGAAGGAAATATGCCCTAGAGGCAATAATAAAAGTTGTTATTTATATTTCCTTGTATCATGATAAATGTTTATTATTCATGCTAGAATTGTATTAACCGGAAACTTAGTACATGTGTGAATACATAGACAAACAGAGTGTCCCTAGTATGCCTCTACTTGACTAGCTTGTTTATCAAAGATGGTTATGTTTCCTAACCATAGACATGTGTTGTCATTTGATGAACAGGATCACATCATTAGAGAATGATGTGATGGACAAGACCCATCCGTTAGCTTAGCATATTGATCATTTAGTTTTATTGCTATTGCTTTCTTCATGACTTATACATGTTCCTCTGACTATGAGATTATGCAACTCCCGAATACCGGAGGAACACTTTGTGTGCTATCAAACATCACAACGTAACTGGGTGATTATAAAAATGCTCTACAGGTGTCTCTGAAGGTGTTTGTTGGGTTGGCATAGATCAAGATTAGGATTTGTCACTCCGTGTATCGGAGAGGTATCTCTAGGCCCTCTCGGTAATGCACATCACTATAAGCCTTGCAAGCAATGTAACTAATGAGTTAGTTATAGGGATGATGCATTACAGAATGAGTAAAGAGACTTGCCGGTAACAAGATTGAACTAGGTATGATGATACCGACGATCAAATCTCGGGCAAGTAACATACCGATGACAAAGGGAATGACGTATATTGTTATGCAGTTTGACCGATAAAGATCTTCGTAGAATATGTAGGAGCCAATATGAGCATCCAGGTTCCGCTATTGGTTATTGATCGGAGATGTGTCTCGGTCATGTCTACATAGTTCTCGAACCCGTAGGGTCCGCACGCTTAACGTTCGATGACGATTTGTATTATGAGTTATGTGTTTTGGTGACCGAAGTTTGTTCGGAGTCCCAGATGAGATCACGGACATGATGAGGAGTCTCGAAATGATCGAGAGGTAAAGGTTGATATATTGGAAGGTTATATTCGGACACCGGAATGGTTCCGGAATAATTCGGGTATTTTTCGGAGAACCGAGGGGTTACCGGAACCCCCCGGGGAAGTTAATGGGCCTTATTGGGCCATAGTGGAGAGAGGGAGGAAGGCCACAAGGTGGCGCGCGCCTCCCCTCTGCTCAATCCGAATTGGACAAGGGGTGGGGGCGTGGCCCCTCCTTTCCTTCTCCCTCTCCCCCCTTTCCCCTTTCCCCTCTCCGTTGGAAGGAAGGGGGGCCGAATCCTACTAGGAGTGGAGTCCTAGTAGGACCCTCCCTTGGCGCGCCTCCTCCTGACCGGCCGCCACCTCCCCTCCCCCTTTATATACGGGGGTGGGGGGCACCCCAAAGGCACATCAGATATTCTCTTAGCCATGTACGGTGCCCCCCTCCATAGTTTACTCCTCTGGTCATAGCGTCATAGTGTTTAGGCGAAGTCCTGCGCGGATCACATCACCATCACCGTCACCACGCCGTCGTGCTGACGAAACTCTCCCTCGACACTTTGCTGGATCAAGAGTTCGAGGGACGTCATCGAGCTGAACGTGTGCTGAACTCGGAGGTGCCATACGTTCGGTACTTGGATCGGTTGGATCGTGAAGACGTTCGACTACATCAACCGCGTTAACCTAACGCTTTCGCTTTCGGTCTACGAGGGTACGTGGACACACTCTCCCCTCTTGTTGCTATGCATCTCCTAGATAGATCTTGCGTGAGCATAGGAAATGTTTTGAAATTGCACGTTCCCCAATAGTTGATGGGGTGATGGATGTTGCTCTAGTCCTAAAGAGTAAAACCCCTTGGTTTATATAGACACAAGTAGGGTTAGGGTTACATGCGATCGGTTACAATAAAGGAAAGATCATGCCTAATCTTGACTTTGGAGGGCACACCACGACTTCGGAAATCTTCTATCTGTCCACGGATCCGCATTCTAGCTGGGCTCCATAGCAGCCCTTCAGTCCGGGCCACATGCAATGGGCCAGCGGCCTGAGGACCCCTCAATCCAGGACTCCCTCACCATGCGCACAGGGTCTCTTGACCCAAGTGCACACGGGGTAGTCAGAAGCTCTCTGGGTACCCCATGCACACGGGGTTATTTGACCCCCGTGCGCATGGGGTGCTGGGTAAACTCTCTGAGTACCCCATGTGTTGGGGATATAACCCCACGGTGTGACCCGACTAGGAGGGGCCGGGTTACACTATTGGCGTCTCAGCGATGAAGCTTAGGCAGGCCCAAGAAGCCAAGACATGAAGCTTGGAGGCAGCTTACGAGGCAGGCCGACTGAAGGCCCAAGACCCGGAGATGGCGCGTGACCCGGAGGTGTAAGCCGCCCGACGGCGATTTGCCAAAGAAGGCAAGGTGATGTAGAGCCGGCACCGGTTACGAAGTATAAGCCGGCCCGGACTCTTGTAAGCCCAGGGCCTTGACCTGTGTATATAAAGGCGATCCCTACGGCGAGTAAACTCAAGTTACAATCCATCGATAGCTAGGTCAAGCGATTCCACTCCCTTGTAATCAATACTCAAGCAATACAACTCAAAGCAGGACGTAGGCTTTTACCTCGATCTTGAGGGGCCGAACCTGGGTAAACTTGTTTCTTTCGTCATGCTCAACCCCTTCAAGCTAATCATCATAGCGATGGCTCCACACCTAAGTCCTTTTGCTAGGGCATCTGCCTTGTTAACCCCACGACAGTTGGCGCCCACCATGGGGCCAGCGCATGGTGGTTTGCAGTTCTTGAAGGGCTCATTTCCAGGGATCGTGGGATACGCTGTTGGCAGGATGACCAAGAGTCACCGCGGCAAGCTCTACATCGACGACGCTGGCTGGGGCCTCGAGGCCGACTCAATCGAGTACAGGTACCGGGTCCCCTTCGGCGGAATTCATGTCTTCATTGGAAAGATCAGCAGATCTGAGCCTGAGCCGGACACCTCCATCAACATCATCGAGTCGGCTCGGTGCATGCAACCCGTCCCGATTCAACCCGGCTGGAAGCGTGTTTTCGTCGGTTTCGCACACGGCATGGATCTTGCGGAAGATTCTGTATCTGGAGGAGAGACTCTCATCTACTCAGGTGATGAGTCCTCGACCGGAGAGATGAAGTCGATTTACCAGCATCAAGACGGCGGGCTTGGGGGCTATTCCGATGGCAACAGTATTCCGGACCCCTATTAGCCGCCGTGCAGGGCTGCCATCTTCATGGCTGGCATGGGGCCGGCTCTCAATTCATCAACAACTGCAGCTATGACGTCTAGTTCGGTGGCTGTGGCAGCTGGGGCTGGTGGTTCATTTAGGCCGCCGGCTTAGGTTTTGTCAGATCTCTTGGGCACTTTGACAACCTTGTTAGCAACAGAGGTTACTGCGGCGAATCAAACAGAGCATAATGCAGAGGTTGCAAAGGTGCGAGATGAGGTAGCCAAGGCCCAGGAGGATCTTAACACAGAGAATGCCAGGATGGCAACAGAATGGGCCCAGATGGATGCTGAGTCACAGCGTCTAAGAGCGGAGGCTTTTCGCTAAAGTCTGGATCAGAATGCGTCCAATGCTGTTCTTCGAAGGAGACACCAAACCCGCCTGCCTTTGCATTATGAGGTGCGGAACCTTTTTAACACGCCCGGGGCAGGACCAAGTAATCCGCCAGGAACAACCCGGGCTACAGAAGCGCCAGGGAGCGGGGCGGCGGCTCAGCCTCGACTGTCAGACCCGCCCCATAGGGATCAGACCCCGCCTCAGCATTTCTCGACACCATCCGACCATTATTCTAACCCTGTGGATAACATGATAGCAGCGGCTACCAGGCTCAATGCGCTCCCTCTTACTGATGAGACACCCTTCACAGCTGAGGCACGGAACGCGATTGAGCTCCTGCAAACAGCGGTTGCACAGCAGGAGAAATATTCGTACAGTCGTGACCGGGTGCACTCAACCCCCTCCCAAGCCGCAGTTACAGCTGGCGTGTTGAGTCACCGGCGGTTTCCCGCAGTGAACGACGTCGTCGACCGCCCCAGAATGACCCACCCCTTACTCATGCTTAGGCGATTGTGGACGAGGCCAGAGCCCGTCGAGAGGCGGAGGCGGCGGCGGCTCAACTAGGGGCTTATCAGCAGCCTCCGGTGACCCCTTTGGCCTCGGTGGGAGCCGGTGTAATTTCTAGGTCTGTTGGAGTACCATGTTTAGTGCCGGCTTTGCGTAACGAGCGTTTTCCTAAGGATTTCAAGGGTCCTCACAAAGTGCCTAATTATACAGTTGATCTTCCTCCCGAGGGCGGGATTTAGAGTTATGAGTTAGCCATGGATATGTTGGATGTCAATGATGCAGTCTGTGCCAAATACTTTACTATGATGTTGGATGGGCCAGCTCGTACATGGTTAAAAGGACTACCTCCTAATTCCATCAGCTCATGGGCAGAGTTGAAAGCGTGTTTCATCAAAAACTTTCAAGGGACATGCAAGCAGCCTCTGACAATTGTTGATCTGGATCACTGTGTGCAGCGTGAGGATTAGTCGGCCCACCATTGGGTCCGGCGGGTCTCCGCCATTATTCACTCATCGGATAGCATTGCGGTGGGTCAGGCGGTTCTGATCTTAGAAAAGAACTGTCAATTTGTCCCCCTTAAGCAGAAGCTCGGCCGGCTTAAGCGTTATTGCAATGACATGGGCGAATCATGGTGGCTCTCATTAAGTATGCAGACTCTGATAACACAAAAGACCCTGGATCTGATGACGAGAAATCCAACAAGGGCAAGAAGAATGGCAATGGTAAGGGTCAGTAGCAGAATGTAGCAGGAAATAATGGCAACAATCAAGGTAATTGTGGTTAGCGCAGACACTCCGACGGCGGGTCAGATCTAGTAGCTAACACAACACTGTGTACAAGAACCAGCGCCGCAATGGTAATGGTAAGCCGCCCTTTGGCAGTGCAAAGCCTTTTAATCTTGAGGCGGCGCTTAATGACCCGTGCCCAAAGCACAGTCTTCCCAACAGGTCATCCACTCATGCATGGAAGGATTGTTGGGTTATGCGAGAGTTTAGGAATTACAGCCTCAGTCAGAATCATGGCAATAATAATGGGCCGCCTGGCAGGTCAGGATCCGGTTCTCAGGGGACCGGTTTTGGTGGTGGTGGTTCAAGTTCTGGCTATCCAGGTCAAGGTAACCAGGGTGGTCATAACCAACAGTCTGGTCAGGGTAACCAGCAACAAGGCAATCAGTCAGGATATTAGAGTAATCCAAAGCAGCTCAATAGTGGCCAATACCATGTTTTCACCACAAGTCTTTGCAAACGAGATTAGAAGGTTCATAACCGAGCGGTTCATGCAGTAGAGCTGGCTGCTTCGCAGTATTTGAGATGGTCTGAGCACACGATATTGTGGAGCAGGGCGGATCACCTGCCACGGTTCATCACCCGGGACACTTAGCCCTTGTGGTGGCTGATACGTCCATTTTGCATCATGCTTTTATATCAATATTTATTGCATTATGGGCTGTTAGTACACATTATGGCACAATGCTTATGCCTTTTCTTTCTTATTTCACAAGGTTTACATGAAGAGGGAGAATGCCGGCAGCTGGAATTCTGGGCTGGAAAAGGAGCAAATATTAGAGACCTATTCTGCACAACTCCAAAAGTCCTGAAACTTCAGAGAGTCATTTTGGATTTAATAAAAAATATTGGGCGAAGAAAGTACCAGAGGGGGGCCACCTGCCATCCACAAGGGTGGAGGGAGCGCCCTACCCCCCTGGGCGCGCCCCCCGTCCTTGTGGGCCACCTGGCAGGGCCCCGACACCTATCTTCCGCTATATGGTGTGTTTTGACCTGCAAAAAATAAGAAGGAAACTTTCGGGACGAAGCGCCGCCGTCTCGAGGTGGAACCTGGGCAGAACCAATCTAGGGCTCCGGCGGAGCTGTTTTGCCGGGGAAACATCCCTCCGGGAGGGGGAAATCATTGCCATCGTCATCACCATCGATCCTGTCATCGAGAGGGGGTCAATCTCCATCAACATCTTCACCAGCACCATCTCCTCTCAAACCCTAGTTCATCTCTTGTATCCGATCTTTGTCTCAAAACCTCAGATTGGTACCTGTGGGTTGCTAGTAGTGTTGATTACTCCTTGTAGTTGATGCTAGTTGGTTTATTCGGTGGAAGATCATTTGTTCAGATCCTTAATGATAATTAATACTCCTCTGATTATGAACATGAATATGCTTTGTGAGTAGTTATGTTTGTTCCTGAGGACATGGGAGCAGTCTTGTTATAAGTAATCATGTGAATTTGGTATTCGTTCGATATTTTGATGAGATGTATGTTGTCTTTCCTCTAGTGGTGTTATGTGAACGTCGACTACATGACACTTCACCATGGTTTGGGCCTAGGGGAAGGCATTGGGAAGTAATAAGTAGATGATGGGTTGCTAGAGTGATAGAAGCTTAAACCCTAGTTTATGCGTTGCTTCGTAAGGGGCTGATTTGGATCCATATGTTTCATGCTATGGTTAGATTTATCTTAATTCTTCTTTCGTAGTGGCGGATGCTTGCAAGAGGGGTTAATCATAAGTGGGAGGCTTGTCCAAGGAAGGGCAGCACCCAAGCACCGGTCCACCCACATATCAAATTATCAAAGTAATGAACGCGAATCATATGAGCATGATGAAAACTAACTTGACAACAATTCCCATGTGTCCTCAGGAGCGCTTTGCTTTATATAAGAATTCGTCCTGGCTTGTCCTTTGCTACAAAAAGGATTGGGCCACTTTGCTGCACCTTAGTTACTTTTGTTACTTGTTACCCGTTACGAATTATCTTATCACACAACTATCTGTTACCGATAATTTCAGTGCTTGCAGAGAATACCTTTATGAAAACCGCTTATCATTTCCTTCTGCTCCTCGTTGGGTTCGACACTCTTACTTATCGAAAGGACTATGATAGATCCCCTATACTTGTGGGACATCAAGACTCTTTTCTGGCGCCATTGCCGGGGAGTGAAGCGCCTTTGGTGAGTGGAATTTGGTAAGGAAACATTTATATAGTGTGCTGAAATTTACTGTCACTTGTTACTATGGAAAGTAATCCTCTGAGGGGCTTATTCGGGGTATCTTCACCCCGACCGGAAGAGCAAAGAGTTGCCCCTCAACCTACTGCACCTACTGAAAATATTTAATATGAAATTCTTTCGGGTATGAAAGAGAAACTGCTAGCTCATCCTTACACAGGAGATGGAACATTACACCCTGATATGCATCTAATCTTTGTGGATGAAGTTTGTGGATTATTTAAGCTTGCAGGTTTGCCCGAGGATGAAGTCCAGAAGAAGGTATCTTTGAAGGAGAAGGCATTGACATGGTATAGGCTATGTGATGATATTGGATCATGGAACTACAACCAATTGAAATTGGAATTTCATCAGAAGTTTTATCCTATGCATCTGGTTCATCGTGATCGGAATTATATATATAATTTTTGGTCTCGTGAAGGAGAAAGTATCGCTCAAACTTGGGGAGGCTTAAGTCAATGTTATATTCATGCCCCAATCATGAGCTCCCAAGAGAAATTATTATTCAAAATTTTTATGCTCGGCTTTCTCATAATGATCGATCCATGCTCGATACTTCTTGTACTGGTTCTTTTATGAAGAAGACTATTGAATTCAAATGGGATTTATTGGAAAGAATTAAACGCAACTCTGAAGATTGGGAACTCGATGAAGGTAAGGAGTCAGGTATAAACCTTAAGTTTGATTGTGTTAAATCTTTTATGGATACCGATGCTTTTTGTGATTTTAGCACTAAATATGGACTTGACTCTGAGATAGTAGCTTCTTTCTATGAATCTTTTGCTACTCATGTTGATCTCCCTAAGGAGAAGTGGTTTAAATATCATCCTCCCATTGAAGTTAAAGTAGTAGAACCTATTATAGTTGAAGAAGAAACTATTACTTATAATGTTGATCCTATTGTTCCTACTGCTTATATTGAGAAACCACCTTTTCCTGTTAGAATAAAGGATCATGCTAAAGCTTCAACTGTGGTTCGTAAGAGTTATACTAGAACACCAACACCCCCTGAGCAAATTAAAGTTGAACCTAGTATTGCTATGGTTAAAGATCTCTTGGTTGATAATATTGATGGGCATGTTATTTATTTCTATGATGAAGCTGCTAGAATTGCTAAACCCGATAGTAAAGATAAACATAGACCCGTTGTTGGCATGCCTGTTGTTTCAGTTAAAATAAGAGATCATTGTTATCATGGCTAATGTGATATGGGTGCTAGTGTGAGTGCAATTCCTTTTTCCTTATATAAAGAAATTATGAATGATATTGCACCTGCTTAGATAGAAGATATTGATGTTACTATTAAGCTTGCCAATAGAGATACTATTTCACCAATTGGGATTGTTAGAGATGTTGAAGTCTTGTGTGGGAAAATAAAATACCCTACTGATTTTCTTGTTCTTGCTTCCCCACAAGATGACTTTTGTCCCATTATATTTGGTAGACCTTTCTTGAATACTGTTAATGCTAAGATAGATTGCGAGAAAGATATTGTTACTGTCGGTTTAGGGGATATGTCTCATGATTTTAATTTCTCTAAATCTCGTAGACAACCCCATGATAAAGAATTGCCTAGTAAGGATGAAATTATTGGTCTTGCTTCTATTGTCGTGCCTCCTACTGATCCCTTAGAACAATATTTGCTAGACCATGAGAATGATATGTTTATGAATGGAAGAAGGGAAATAGACGAGATATTCTTTAATCAAGGGCCTATTTTGAAACACAATTTGCCTGTTGAAATCCTTGGGGATCCTCCTCCACCCAAGGGTGATCCCATGTTTGAGCTTAAACAATTATCGGATGCTTTGAAATATGCTTATCTCGATTAAAAGAAGATATATCCTGTTATTATTAGTGCTAACCTTTCAGAGCATGAAGAAAAGAAATTATTGAAAACTCTGAAGAAGCACCGTGCCGCTATTGGATATACTCTTGATGATCTTAAGGGCATTAGTCCCACTCTATGTCAGCACAAAATTAATTTGGAGAATGATGCTAAACTAGTTGTTGATCACCAACGACGGTTAAATCCTAAGATGAAAGAAGTGGTAAGAAATGAAATACTAAAGCTTCTGGAGGCAGGTATAATTTATCCTATTGCTGATAGTAAGTGGGTAAGTCCTGTTCATTGTGTCCCTAAAAAGGGAGGTATTACTGTTGTTCCTAATGATAAGAATGAATTGATCCCACAAAGAATTGTTACAGGTTATAGAATGGTAATTGTTTTTCGCAAATTAAATAAAGCTACTAGAAAAGATCATTACCATCTACCTTTTATTGATCAAATGCTAGAAAGATTATCCAAACATACACATTTTTGCTTTCTAGATGGTTATTCTGGTTTTTCTCAAATACCTGTGTCAAAAGATGATTAGGAAAAGACCACTTTTACTTGCCCTTTCGGTACCTTTGCTTATAGACGTATGCCTTTTGGTTTATGCAATGCACCTGCTACCTTTCAAAGATGTATGACTGCTATATTCTCTGATTTTTGTGAAAAGATTGTTGAGGTTTTCATGGATGATTTCTCCGTTTACGGAACTTCTTTTGATGATTGCTTAAGCAACCTTGATCGAGTTTTGCAGAGATGTGAAGAAACTAATCTTGACTTGAATTGGGAGAAGTGCCACTTTATGGTTAATGAAGGTATGTCTTGGGGCATAAAATTTCTGAAAGAGGTATTGAAGTTGATAAAGCTAAAGTAGATGCTATTGAAAAGATGCCGTGTCCTAAAGATATCAAAGGTATAAGAAGTTTCCTTGGTCATGCTGGTTTCTATAGGAGGTTTATTAAAGACATCTCTAAAATTTCTAGGCCTCTCACTAATCTCTTGCAAAAAGATGTTCCTTTTGTTTTTGATGATGATTGTGTAGAAGCATTTGAAATACTTAAGAAAGCCTTGATTTCTGCACCTATTGTTCAGCCACCTGATTGGAATTTACCCTTTGAAATTATGTGTGATGCTAGTGATTATGTTGTTGGTGCTGTTCTAGGGCAAAGAGTTGATAAGAAATTAAATGTTATTCATTAGCTAGTAAAACTCTAGACAGTGCCCAGAGGAATTATGCTACTACTGAAAAAGAATTTTTAGCAGTTGTCTTTGCTTGTGATAAGTTCAGATCCTATACTATTGATTCCAAAGTAATTGTTCACACTAATCATGCTGCTATTAAATATCTTATGGAAAAGAAAGATGCTAAACCTAGACTTATTAGATGGGTTCTCTTGCTACAAGAATTTGATTTGCATATTATTGATAGAAAGGGAGCTGAGAACCCCGTTGCAGACAACTTGTCTAGGTTAGAAAATGTTCTTGATGACCCACTGCCTATTGATGATAGCTTTCCTGATGAACAATTAGCTGTCATAAATGCTGCTCGTAATACGCCATGGTATGCTGATTATGCTAATTACATTGTTGCTAAATTTGCACCACCTAGTTTCACATACCAGCAAAAGAAAAAGGTTTTCTATGATTGAAGACATTACTTTTGGGATGACCCACACCTTAATAAAGAAGGAGTAGATGGTGTTATTAGACGTTGTGTACCTGAGCATGAACAGGAACAGATCCTACGCAAGTGCCACTCCGAGTCTTACGAAGGACACCACGCTGGAGATAGAACTGCACATAAGGTATTGCAATATGGTTTTTATTGGCCTACTCTCTTCAAGGATGCTCGTAAGTTTGTCTTGTCTTGTGATGAATGCCAGAGAATTGGTAATATTAGTAGACATCAGGAAATGCCTATGAATTATTCACTTGTTATTGAACCATTCGATGTTTGGGGCTTTGATTATATGGGACCTTTTCCTTCCTCTAATGGGTATACACATATTTTAGTTGCTGTTGATTATGTTACTAAGTGGGTAGAAGCTATTCCAACTAGTAGTGCTGATCATAACACTTCTATTAAGATGCTTAAAGAAGTTATTTTTCTGAGGTTTGGAATCCCTAGATATTTGATGATTGATGGTGGTTCACATTTTATTCATGGTGCTTTCCGTAAATTGCTTGCTAAGTATGATGTTAACCATAGAATTGCATCTCCATATCATCCTCAGTCTACTGGTCAAGTAGAATTGAGCAATAGAGAGATTAAATTGATTTTGCAAAAGACTGTTAATAGATCTAGAAAGAATTGGTCTAAGAAACTTGATGATGCATTATGGGCTTATAGAACTGCTTATAAAAACCCTATGGGTATGTCTCCATATAAAATGGTTTATGGAAAGGCTTGTCACTTACCTCTTGAACTAGAACATAAAGCTTATTGGGCAATTAAAGAGCTCAACTATGATTTCAAACTTGCCGGTGAGAAGAGGTTATTTGACATAAGCTCGCTTGATGAATGGAGAACCCAAGCCTATGAGAATGCCAAGTTGTTTAAAGAAAAAGTTAAAAGATGGCATGAAAAAATGATACAAAAGCGTAAGTTTAATATAGGTGATCACGTTTCGCTATACAACTCTCGTTTAAATTTTTTTGCAGGAAAGCTTCTCTCTAAATGGGAAGGTCCTTACATTATCGAGGAGGTATATCGTTCCGGTGCCATAAAAATCAACAATGTCGAAGGCACAAATCCGAAGGTGGTAAACGGTCAAAGAATCAAACATTATATCTCAGGTACTCCCATAAATGTTGAGACCAATATAATTGATACCGTAACACCGGAGGAGTACATAAGGAACACTTTCCAGAACGTTTCAGACTCCAAAAAGGAATAGGTATGTGGTACGGTAAGTAAACCAACTCCAAAACATTTCCAATGATAATTTTTCTCCGTTTTGGAATATTTAAAAAATTAGGAAAATTAAAAGTAGTCCGAAAGAGGGACGAGGCGACCACAAGGGTAGAGGGTGCGCCCTACCCCCCAAGGCGCAACCCCGGACCTTGTGGCCACCTCATGTGCCCTCCGGACTCCGTTTTCTTGCACAATACTTCTTTTGGTCGGTAAAAATTCATTATATAATCTCCCGAAGGTTTTGACCACCATACCACGACAATATCTTCTGTTCTTGTTTCAAGCTGTTTTCTGCCAGAGTTTTCAAGACCAGGCATCATGTCGTCCCCCTCCTCCAACAACGCAGGCGACGATGCTTGGCTGGTGAAGATAGAGATGAAGAGAGAAGAACTTGGGGAAACTAACAAGGACGATAAGATCAAGAAGGCTGAGGGAGATCAAGTTCCGGCAGCAGAAGATGAAGACATCCTTCAACCTTACTACAATCAGCTTACCCCTACTGAAATTGTAGCTTTCAAGATTATTGAATTAGTTCGTGTGGAAAATAAATATCTCACTCGCGAAAATATTCTGTTGCAAGAGTACATCACCGCACTCAAGGGCATTATTCGTAAACTGGAGCATCTCCTACGCTCGATGTGTGGCACTACTTCATCAACAACTCCATCATCACCATCTCCGAAGAAAGAGACATAAATACATGGGTATGGGCACTCCCCTTGGCAACTGCCAAGCTTGGGGGAGGTGCCCCGGTATCGTATCACCATCACACCTTTACTTTTATCGTTTTTCTTAGTTCGATCATTTTGGTTATATCTTGATCTAGTAGAATAAAGTTTTAGTATGATCTAGCTTTGAGTTTTGTTTTGATCTCTATCTATGTAATCGAGTCCGTGAGTTATATAGTAAAGAGTAGTTTTGAGTTGAGGGCTTTGTTTTCTTGCTATGATCTTGAGGGAATAAAATAATAAAAAGAAAAAAAAGATCATATATTGATCTTATGGAGAGTAATGACTTCACATATAAAGAGTATGATGAATAAAATTTGTTGGGAGTTGACAAACATAGTTTTGGTCATTGTTGCAATTAATAGGAAATAATAAAGAAAGAGAGGCTTCACATATAAATATACTATCTTGGACATCTTTTGTAATTGTGAGCACTCATCAAATTATGACATGCTAAGAAGTTGATGTTGGATAAGGAAGACAACGTAATGGGTTATATTTTCTTATATCCGAATAGAAGTTATATTGTCATGGATCCTCCAACATGTTGAGCTTGCCTTTCCCTCTCATGCTAGCCAAATTATTTGCACCAAGTAGAGATACTACTTGTGCTTCCAACATCCCTAAACCCAATTTTGCTATGAGAGTCCACCATACCTACCTATGGATTGAGTAAGATCCTTCAAGTAAGTTGTCATCGGTGCAAGCAATAAAAATTTCTCTCTAAATATGTATGATCTATTAGTGTGAAGAAAATAAGCTTTATACGAACTTGTGATATGGAAGAAATAAAAGCGACGGACTGCATAATAAAGTTCTTTATCACAAGCGGCAATATAAAGTGACGTTCTTTTGCATTAAGATTTTGTGCATCCAACCATAAAAGTGCATGACAACCTCTGCTTCCCCCTACGAAGGGCCTATCTTTTTACTTTTATCTTCTACCCTTATACAAGAGTCATGGTGATCTTCACCTTTCCTTTTTACACTTTTTCCTTTGGCAAGCACTATGTGTTGGAGAGATCCAGATATATATATCCCCTCGGATGTAGGTTATCATAAAGTATTATTGTTGACATTACCCTTGAGGTAAAAAGTTGGGAGGCGAAACTATAAGCCCCTATCTTTATCTGTGTCCGATGGAAGATTTGAACCCATAAGTATCGCGTGAGTGTTAGCAATTGTGAAAGACTAAATGATAGTTGAGTATGTGGACTTGCTGAAAAGCTCTTATATTGACTCTTTCCGATGTTATGATAAATTGCAATTGCTTCAATGACTGAGATCATAGTTTGTTAGTTTTCAATGAAGTTATTGATTCATACTTTACCTTGTGAACGAATTGTTACTTTAGCATAAGAAATTATATGACAATATATGTTGATGTTCGAAAGATGATCATGATGTCCTCATGTCTGTATTTTATTTTATCGACACCTCTATCTCTAAAGATGTGGACATATTTTTTGATATCGGTTTCGCTTGAGGACAAGCGAGGTTAAGCTTGGGGGAGTTGATACGTCCATTTTGCATCATGCTTTTATATCAATATTTATTGCATTATGGGCTGTTAGTACACATTATGGCACAATACTTATGCCTTTTCTCTCTTATTTTACAAGGTTTACATGAAGAGGGAGAATGCCAGCAGCTGGAATTCGGGGCTGGAAAAGGAGCAAATATTAGAGACCTATTCTGCACAACTCCAAAAGTCCTGAAACTTCACGGAGAGTCATTTTGGATTTAATTAAAAATATTGGGCGAAGAAAGTACCAGAGGGGGGCCACCTGCCATCCACAAGGGTGGAGGGAGCGCCCTACCCCCCTGGGCGCGCCCCCCATCCTTGTGGGCCACCTGGCAGGCCCCCGGCGCCTATCTTCCGCTATATGGTGTGTTTTGACCTGGAAAAAATAAGAAGGAAGCTTTCAGGACGAAGCACCACCGTCTCGAGGTGGAACCTGCGCAGAACCAATCTAGGGCTCCGGTGGAGCTGTTCTGCCGGGGAAACATCCCTTCGGGAGGGGGAAATCATCGCCATCGTCATCACCATCGATCCTCTCATCGAGAGGGGGTCAATCTCCATCAACATCTTCACCAGCACCATCTCCTCTCAAACCCTAGTTCATCTCTTGTACCCGATCTTTGTCTCAAAACCTCAGATTGGTACATGTGGGTTGCTAGTAGTGTTGATTACTCCTTGTAGTTGATGCTAGTTGGTTTATTCGGTGGAAGATCATTTGTTCAGATCCTTAATGATAATTAATACTCCCCTGATTATGAACATGAATATGCTTTGTGAGTAGTTATGTTTGTTCCTGAGGACATGGGAGCAGTCTTGTTATAAGTAATCATGTGAATTTGGTATTCGTTCGATATTTTGATGAGATGTATGTTATCTTTCCTCTAGTAGTGTTATGTGAATGTCGACTACATGACACTTCACCATGATTTGGGCCTAGGGGAAGGCATTGGGAAGTAATAAGTAGATGATGGGTTGCTAGAGTGACAGAAGCTTAAACCCTAGTTTATGCGTTGCTTCGTAAGGGGCTGATTTGGATCCATATGTTTCATGCTATGGTTAGATTTATCTTAATTCTTCTTTCGTAGTTGTGGATGCTTGCGAGAGGGGTTAATCATAATTGGGAGGCTTGTCCAAGGAAGGGTAGCACCCAAGCACCGGTCCACCCACATATCAAATTATCAAAGTAACGAACGCGAATCATATGAGCATGATGAAAACTAACTTGACAACAATTCCCATGTGTCCTCGGGAGCGCTTTGCTTTATATAAGAGTTCGTCCAGGCTTGTCCTTTGCTACAAAAAGGATTGGGCCACTTTGCTGCACCTTAGTTACTTTTGTTACTTGTTACCCGTTATGAATTATCTTATCACACAACTATCTGTTACCGATAATTTCAGTGCTTGCAGAGAATACCTTGCTGAAAACCGCTTCTCATTTCCTTCTGCTCCTCGTTGGGTTCGACACTCTTACTTATCGAAATGACTATGATAGATCCCCTATACTTGTGGGACATCAGTGGCCCCCCAGGTTGGTGGCTATAGATTCACTAAGGTACTCATGGATGGTGGCAGCAGTATTAACATCCTGTATTAGGACACTTTTCGTCAGATGAATTTAACTGACAAGGATCTTGAGCCGTCTTCCATGGTGTGGTGCCTGGTAAGTCGGCGTATCCTGTCGGAAAAATTCCCTGGAAGTAGCCTTTGGTGATGACTATGATTGCAGAGCAGAGACACTGTGGTTCGAAGTGGTCAAAATCAAGAGTCTGTATCATGCTTTATTTGGATGGCCGGCTAACGCTAAGTTCATGGCTCGCCCTTGTTATGTTTATCTACAGCTCAAGATGCTAGGGCGAAAGGTGATAATTATGGTCCATGGTGATCGAAAAGTCGCTTTGGAATGCGAGGAAGGATATGCAGCTTATGCAGAGTCAGCTTGTGCTACTAAGGAGCTGAAGTTTTACAAGGATAATGTTGACCCGGCTGATATGACCCCTCTGAAGAAGCCCACTACTGAGCAAGACCCTTTGTTGAAATTTAAGTTGGCTGATGACACCAAGCAAGTTGATTTTGTCCCTGGAGACTCATCTAAGCAGTTCACTATGGGGCAAATATGGATCCTAAATAGGAAAGCGCGCTCATTGAGTTCATCTGTGAGAATCGGGACATCTTTGCATGGAAACCTTCTGACATGCCAGAAACAGCGCTACTACTAGTGACGTAGCAGTAGCGCTGGTGGGCTGCCCACCGCTATCGCTAATCTGCACGGTGCCAGCAGGTGGGCCCAACTTAGCAGTAGCGCCAAAGCTACTGCTAATGGTACCTTATCCTCCCCGGCCGGCCCGATCACTCTCCCTTCCCACACTCTCATCGTCTAACTCCCGCTGCCGCCGCCCGCTGCTGTCGTTGCACTGCCGCCGCCACCCGGTATGTCTCCCTCCCTCCCTTCTCCCTCCCTTCTCCCTCTGACCCTGCCTCTCCCTCCATCCCTCCCTTCTCCCTCCCTGCTCCCTCCGATCGACCCTCTCCCTCCATGCCTCTCTCCCTCCCAGCCCTCTCGCTCTGACCCTCTCCCTCCCTCCGATCCCTCATGCATTGCATAGATAGATGGATAGATAGATGAATAGATAGATAGATAGATAGATGAATAGATAGATGGTTAGAATTATGGTATTTTTGATATATTGCATAGATAGACAAATGGATGGATAGATGGATGGATGGATATATTGATGGATATATAGATAGATGGATGGATGGATAGATGGGCAGTACAAATTATTAGGGTTAGAACTACGTTTTACAAATTTTGTTTTTGTTTTAGACATAGGGTTTCACTAAGTCCTAAGATGAGGGTAATAATGTTTTTGTCTATATTTTGTTTTTGTAGAAATCAAGGAGCCCCTGCATCATCCCCGCCGTCATCCCCGTCACCGACCCCCTCCGACCTCGAGGTGAGACCAGCCAAATCCCCATGTCAATGATGATGTAGATGTTTTGATAGATGTAGTAGAGTAGTAGCTAGATGAGTAGCTGTGACAATTTCCATGGAATAAAAAATTTTCAATGTAGGTCTTTCAAATATGATGGAGATTTAGACATGTGATATGTAGTGTTATGTACTACTAGTGCTTGCCCAAGTGGCCTATGTTTGCAGGGAACACCTCACAGTGGCCTATGTTTTGCCGGAGTGTTGATTAATTTCCATTTCTGCAAATTTCAGGCGCTCGATATTTGTCCTTTTTAGCAAAGGTCATGCAGGATTTTTCCGTGAATTTTGGCATGACTTGTGCTAGAATATGTAGGAAATATCGAGTGGCCCGGATTTTCTTGAAAGATAATTAAACGCAAATGTCAGAGAGGAATCAGTGAGGGAGAGTTTCCACCATATATGAGAGGACGAAGAATCCCGACTGTTGTCGTGGGGGTCGCTTCTCCTTCATTCCCGTGTGCTAGACATTTTGGTGCAATGCAGTCGGGGACGAAGGGAGGAGTGACCATCACCGACGGTCGAATATATACACCACGTGAGCTGAGAGTTTTCAAGAAAAGACTCGACAGGCCGATAGTCAACCCGTGATGAATAATAATGATCTAATTTAGTTTTTGTAGTACATATATTGAATTGTAGAAGTTTAATCTTTGAATTATGAACATAGAAAATGTCTGACGACGACGATAGGATCCCGGAGTGCGACTACTGCGGCGATGACCGGGGTCTTTGCAACATGCCTCACCTGGTAGATGGTCGGCGCTTCAGTATTAAGCTTGACGAGACCTTCGATGTTGAAACGGTACGCAATGACGACAAGTCTTTTTCGTAATTAAGCATGACTTTTGCTTCTTCAATGTGTAATTTCCGTCTTTTACAATTCGACTAGCTTATCCCATGCCATGCAAGACACTATGTCTTGGAGAGGCTGAATTTCGAAGATCATGAGAATATGGAGACAAAGATAGTTCAACTCAGGACCCATCATGGTTATGCTTTTGCTGTAAAGCTATACAATTCGGAGAGCGTATCCCATTTTGGTTGCTCGAATTGGGAAGCACTGTGCAAGGCGTATGATTTTCAGGAGGGTATGTATGTCACCTTCGATCTTGGTGATCCTGAAGATGACATCGACGAAGAGAATATGGACATTTGGGTCCTTGTTGATATGCTTCCACTTCTACCTCTATGTGAGTTTCTCAAACATATTTATAAAGTAATTTATATTGTTTATTTCAAAATAGTTGACAGCTTATTTTCATTCTTCAAAAAATGTACGGAATATGGTAAACAGAACCTACTACACTGATGGTGCTGAATTAACTTATGAGGAGAAAGATCATCTTATCTCATTTATTATTAATGTTGATAATTACAATATCAATTATGAAACTCCTGCACATTATGGTCAATACGTGCCACTAGTGCACGTGTTGAACTACGGTAACATCCATGGAGATGGCATGGTAAGATTTTTTACTATTCGACATCCATGCATCTTTTACATATATTCTTCTAAAGCTAAACTACATTGCTAACTACGACGTTATTATTATGTTTTCAATAGAAAATCCCAAAGGATTGTGTGTCTGATCTGATGTTTCCGAAAGGTGGCCTTGATGTTATTAGCTTTTGGCCAAGTCTACCTAGGCTTCACCACTGTTCATATCGGATTTCTAAAACTGATGAAGACATGACAATCAAAGAATGGAAAAATGTATGAACAATCATAGGGAGCTACTTGGAAGCAACATTGTGCGAAGCACAAGAATTGGAGACAGGACAATCTCCATTCTCCATAATGGAGCATCAGGGGCTATCTTGTTTTATGCTATTTTACCTTAGAGAGGGTAGTAGGTCCTAGCTAATACTCATGATCATGTGCTAAGAGCAATTAAGTAGGGTTGGTTAGATGACTAAGATGATGATGAGTATGACTTGTTATTATGATAACGAGTAGAAGTTGTATGATGATGAGTATGACTTCTTATTATTAACGAGTAGAAGTTGTTAGATGACGATGATGATGATGAGTAGGACTTGTTATTATGATAACAATGATGAGTTATATATTATTATGATGATGCATGATTCTAAGTTGTTATATGAGCATGATGAGTTATTATATATATCAGTGGGTGAAATGAACATCGATTAGATTCAAGTGGAGGCAACATGGTGCAGATCGAAAGTACTACTAATCCAAACTAAAGTGATCAAGTTTGGATTAGTAGTACTTTCGATCTGCACCATGTTGCCTCGACTTGAATCTAATCCACGTTCATTTCATCCACTGATATATATAATAACTCATCATGGTCACAAAATTATATGATGAAACTACTGTATAAAACCTATACAAATACAACTCCAATAAGCTGCAAAAAAATACAGGAAAATTTAGCAGTAGCGCTGTTCATAAGAAACACTACTGCTATTTACGGTTATCAGTAGCACTGTTTATAAGGCGCGCTACTGCTACAAGTTTGCTGTAGCGCCCTAGTGATAGCGCTTCTACCAGCGCTACTGCTAGCTCTATTTCTAGCGCTACTGCTAGGGTTATCCCTAGTAGTGCTTCTACCGTCTGCTTCTTACGGCGACCCGGAGCTCGAGCCTTCACTGCTTTAGTCTTCTTGGGTGGTGGAGCGGTTATTATCTTCCTCTTCCAGAAGGCGTGACTAGCCTGCATATATATACATATTGGCAGTGGTTTAAAAGGGGTAAAGTATAAAGGATGAATGAGTGAGAGGAACATTTAATAAAAGTACTTACAGGAGGGGCCGGGTTAAGAGTGCAGAAGGGGTTCAGCCCCGCCCTATTGCAATTCTCCTGAGGCTCTCCAAGCAAAGATTTGACCATTTCATTAATTAACCTCCTTGTTAGTTAAAGGTTTCTAGTTGTAACGTTGCGTGTCCTTCACATCACCAGTGTATTCACACATTAAGCCGCCGCGCTGGCTCAAAGGCAAGATCCTCCATGATACCCAGCAATGAGTCAAGCCGACTCCAGTTAATTCGTTGGCTATTAAGGCCCTTATCTTTGAAAAAGTAGGCGCGTATTGAGCGCGCTCTGCGGTAGTTAATCGACCTGGGAGCTCGGTGTTGGTGCTGAGCCGGTAGGGGCGATAACCCGGCAGGGGGTTCTCTTCAACTAGGGCAGTGTTTTTGCAATAAAACCAAGTGTGATTCCAACCTTTGGGGTGGCTTGGTAAGACAGCTGAGGGGAAGGTCACATCTCTTCACTGCTAGATGGAAACACCTCAAAGTTCTAGACTGGGTCCATCTGTCATCTCAGTCTAGCGGTTGATATAAAAGAAATCCTTGAAGAGGTCAACGGTAGGCTCTTCTTGCAGATACACTTCACAGAATACTTGGAACTGGCATAGATTGGAGACGGAGTTGGGGCCAATGTCTTGAGGATGAAGGTTATAAAAATGCAAAGCATCCCGGAAAAACTTTGACCCGGGTGGTGAAAAGCCACGGAGAAGGCGGTCTACAAAGATTACAACTTCACCCTCTCCGGGTTATGGAGTAACTTCAGGACCGGGAACCCGCCAGCTAACGACTTCTTTAGCCGGTAATATACCCATATCCACAAATTCATTGAGCATGAGCTCTGAGACTTGGGAGGCTTCCCAGTCATGAGCTCTGAATTTTGCTAAGTATGGGGCAAACAGGTTTCATAGTTTACAGCTATATTTATGGATCTGCGAATGATGCAAAAAGGAAAATAATTTCTATACCTAAAAGGGGCAGTGGCGGAAAGCGAGTTGGTTATATGTTGATTTTGAAGAGGAAGCAATCTACACAAAATACAAAGAGAAGGCTAAACTGCTACCGCATTACTCCTACTTCGTTTTAGATTGAAATATCAATTCTAGCTAGAAGAACAAGGAGAACTTAGATGAGTACCGAAGAACTATATGAACTCCGATGACCTAATGTGGATTTGAGGGAGGAGAAGAAGGATACCTGACGGTGTTGAAGGAGAGAGGACGCACGCCGATAAGCTCTGGATCGCAACAGGTTGATGCAGCGGCCTTGACTGAGCAGCTGACGAAGTTCGGCTGGTGCGGCGGAGCGTCGGACTCGGTGGTCGCTGTAAGGAAGAAGAACAAGTGGAGACGATGGGGTAAAGTGAAAAGAGATGGACCCCATGCCTATTTATAAGGGGAAAATGGAACAGTGAAACAACAGGCCCGAAGATCGAGGAGGCATCATAATTATCACAACAGAGGAGGCGCCTCGATTTTTAGAATGGTTGATTAATGCAAAGATCCGTTGTGACGTCATGAGGTTTTTTCTGAAATTATGAAAATGACATCATCTTTTGGTATGGCGGGTCATGAAGATCTATTCAAGGTTGAAGTTTTAGAAGAACCAAAGAAGACTCGCCAACCGGAGAGTGAAGATTGACATGAACAGGTTCAAATCAATCTGGGGCCTAATGTTGGGGATATAACCCCACGGTGTGACCCGCCTAGGAGGGGTCGGGTTACACTGTTGGCAACTCAGCGATGAAGCTTAGGCAGGCCCAAGAAGCCAAGACATGAAGCTTGGAGGCGGCTTACGAGGCAGGCCGACTGAAGGCCCAAGACCCGGAGATGGCTCGTGACCCGGAGGTGTAACCGCCCGACGGCGACTTGCCAAAGAAGGCAAGGTGATGTAGAGCCGGTATCGGTTATGAAGTATAAGCCGACCCGGACTCTTGTAAGCCCAGGGCCTCGACCTGTGTATATAAAGGCGAGCCCCTGTGGCAGGAAAACTCAAGTTATAATCCATCGATAGCTAGGTCAAGCGATTCCGTTCCCTTGTAATCGATACTCAAGCAATACAACTCAAAGCAGGGCGTAGGCTTTTACCTCGATCGTGAGGGGCCGAACCTGGGTAAACTCGTGTCTTTCGTCCCGCTCAACCCCTTCAAGCTAATCAGTGTAGCGATGGCTCCACACCTAAGTCCTTTTGCTAGGGCATCTGCCATGTTAACCCCACGACACCATGCGCACGGGGTCTTCTGGCCCCCGTGCGCACGGGGTGGTGCGTAAGTCTCTGAGTACCTCGTGCGCACAAGGTTGAATTAGCCCGTGCGCACGAGGTCCAACAGGCAGAAAAGCCCGTCCGGTCAAGAACACTATAAAAAAAACCTTCTTCCTCCTCCATCCCCAACCCTAATGTCTTGTTGAGCTCCACCATTGCTACACTCCATTTTCCTCAATACTCTCAATCCCTCCACCCAAACTTGTTGAAACTTTGGGGATTAGGAGAGCAAGACCCGATCTACATCTTGACCAAACCAAATCGCGTTCCCCGCAACATTTCTTCCCCATTGACTTGTTACTCTTGGAGCTTGGACTCCTAGGCGGTTAGAGGTTCCTCTGGGAGCTTCCATGCTTGGGGTGTGCTCTGGAGAAGTTTGTAAAGGTGTGGTGGTCGCCTTCAAGACCAACCCCGAGTGATTCGAGGCTCATCCATTGGGGGTGACTCGAAAGAGATTACGGTGAGCCTTCGTGGCGTTCCACAAGCTTTGGCTCCGTGACCGCTCTAAACGGAGAGTAGCTCTTCCCCAAGGAAGAGTGAACTTCAGGATAAAATCCGCATCCTCGCCTCACTTGTGGTTAATGCTTTCCCGCACTTTACTTTGCCTTGTATGCTTGTTGGCTTGCTAATTAGATTGTTGCCTAGCATATTTAGCTTTAAGCTTGCTTGTCATATAGATTGTGTTCACCTAGTTGCATATATATTGAACCCTATTTATTCGCTAAACCTTAAAATTGACAAGAAAGATTAAAATTTGTAGTTTCATCCTCCTCTAGTCGACCGTATCGATCCTTTCATTTGTATTGTTGCCATTAAGGATAAAAAGATGGGGGTTTTACCATATTGTTTGGATCTATCCCTCTACATCATGTCATCTTGCTTAACGCGTTACTCCGTTCTTGTTAACTTAATTCACTAGATGCATGCTGGATAGTGGTCGATGTGTGGAGTAATGGTAGTAGATGCAGAATCATTTCAGTCTACTTGTCACGGATGTGATGCCTATATTTATGATCATTGCCTTAGATGTCGTCATAACTATGCGGTTTTCTATCAATTGCTCAACAGTAATTTGTTTACCCACCGTATGCTTTCTTTAAGAGAGAAGCCTCTAGTGAAACATATGGCCCCCGGGTCTATTTTCATCATATTATTTTCAGATCTATAAAACCCAAAAATACCTTGCTGCAATTTATTTATCTTTACTTTATTTTGTACTTTTACTTATCTTTTATACCTATCTCTATCAGATCTCACTCTTGCTAGTGACCGTGAAGGGATTGACAACCCCTTTTTCGCGTTGTGTGCAAGTGTTTGTTAGTTTGTGCAGGTGCATATATTGGGGACTTGCTTGTGCCTCTTACTAGATTGATAACTTGGTTCTTAACTGAGGGAAATACTTATCTCTACTTTGCTGCATCATCATTTCCTCTTCAAGGGAAAAATCAACGCAAGCTCAAGAAGTAGCAGTTACGCACGTCCCCACTTTGTTTGCAACCGCAAGCGTGTAATTTCTTCATCTTCTTCCTCCCGAGCCCGAAGATCCAGTGTCCTCTTTGACCCGGAAGCTCGAGAGGGCCAAAGCCGGGAGCTCCTCCTCCATTATCGGGGAAATCCCCATGGCGATGGCCGTCGCAGCTGCAGATGTCGCGGCCGCTGACTAGGAACATGGAGAGTGGCTCCCGTCCATTCTGACAAAGGGAGTGCTCCATGCTTATGTCCGCGACAGCCGGCTCCCGCAGACTGACTGGCGGGTACCGGACCCCGAAGAGGAGGAGCCTGCGTCGCGGTGCAACAGAGGGTCATCCTGACATCCTTCCTCGACCTGGGTTTCGGCCTCCCAATCCATCCCTTCATCTAGTGCATGCTAGAGCATTTCTGTGTGCAGCTTCATCACCTCCCGCCCAACGTGATAGCCCTCCTATTGGGCTATGGGATGCCGTGCAAGGCATTTCTCGGCGTCCTGCCGGACAGGGCGCTCTTTAAGCATTAATTTTATGCGAAGCCCCAAACGGTGTCGAAGCATGTCTACCAGACATGTGGCGCACTCGGCATGCAGGCGAAGCGCACATCGAGCTACTTCTAGATGAAGTGGCACGACTCGCTGAAGGGATGGACCTCCACGTGGTTCTACTACGTCGAGCCGTCAACTCTAGCCTCCGGTGCCACCCTGCAGCCATACTCGCCTATCGCCGCCTCCTGGAATCAGAGGTGGGGCCTGAAGTCCACTCACGCGGAGGCGACGATCTTGGCGGAGCGGGTGGCGGCACTGTCGGCGGATGGGTTTACTGGCCAGAACATTGTGCCCGCGTGATCAGTCGGCAGATCCAGTCTCTCCAGGAGCGTGGCCGGGGGATGTGGATGTACTAGGGGGAGGGGAGACCTCGAGAGGACTTCTCTTCTCCGACTAGACGACAATACCTTTGAGGCCCGAATGAGGCGGATCACTGGATACGGAGCGCTTCTCGTTATCAACTCACGGGTGGTACAGTTTTCAGAATTCTTTCCAAGACTTGTGAGTGAAATATGTTTTTTCTTGTTTATTGGTGACACCCACAATGAAAGTGAACCCTTATTTTGTCTCAAGCAAAGCTATAAATTGAGTTAAAATAGATCTTGTAATGCCAATGTTTTTTAAGAAATCAATTCTCGCAAAGCAGGGGATAACCTTAGAAAATGAAAGTAAATAAGTAAGCGTTCTTACAGAGAAATATGAACTGAATATTCTTACAGAAAGAATACTGTATCTTGGTGAGATTATTTTCTTAAAGAGTATATTTCAGATAACAGTGTGCACGCTTAATTTTGAAATGTAATATGTGTGATGTTACGAAAGGTGAAAATTACAGATAGGTAGACAGTGTGAACTTGGTATCCAAATAGAACCTATGTATCATTAGGTATTGGTCCAACAATAAGTAAAATGTCGATACGAGTTGTAGGTTGAAATCTGTATGAAATCAGGATATATTAAAAGGACATGTGGGTCGAACTAGTCAGCAAAATTGTGGAAACATGATGAAATAATCAGAGACAATTGAAGGAATGTTTCATGCGAACTGAATAGACATAAGTTGGATCTACATCTTGTTCAGCCAACAAGGGAGTAGATAGTTATGAATAATCTATAATGAATAAACAAATAAATCAGACATCTCAAGAACAAGAATTGAATAAATATTTGAAACTTATCATTCTGTTTTGACAGTCTTGTGAAAAAAGAGAGGGAGAAGCAGTGGTTCTTCAGAACGTTGACATCGTTGCAAAAGCCTCCGAGGTCGTAACAGATTGGGCAGTAGAAAAGTACCAATAGCCAATTTAGTAGAAAATAAGTAATTGGTCCTGATTTGCACGAGATTAAGAAGGATAGATGGTAATTTACATCCATTTCATGAACGACATTGATGTCCATTGGGGTTTTCTTGCGTAGGGCGAGTTGCGAGGGAAAATCAGTCGACCACCGACAGTAGTTGTAGTCATTGTCGACGGTTGTCATCGTTGACTTCCGGCAACCGGTGAAAGGATCATCTGGTACGAGTCTAAAGAGAGCATATCTACATGATCACAGTACAAAGGAACGATATGAGGAGAAAAGAGGAGCGAGAAAGAAGTTGAGGTGTCTACAGACTGCGCACCACAAAATAAATATTATGTAACTCGGGCTCACGACTTGTCCGGCTGCGCGCAGGTATAAATTATTAGAAATTTAAGCAGCAGAATGGGCGCAAGTTCCTACTTAGTGTTGTGTTAATCTTACTGAACCTGAACCTGTTTTTGTTTCTGAACTTTCTGAAAATAAAGCCAGAGGCACGCTGTGTTCGTGCTGCGGCTGAGTAGGACTAGTGGTTATTTTTCCTTGTCAATCATGTAATCGTTGGCCACGATCTCGTCCGTGGGATGGCGCGGGTAAAACGGATCGAGGCCGGCTTGTTAGGATCAGAAGGAATAAAAGTGAGAAACAGAAAAGACGCAGTTAGTTGCGCGTCGCAAAAACTCCTCTGTCTCGCCGTGTTTCAGAGTTCTGTTCATAGTGTTCTTCCACCTCGCGTGCGTGTGTGTGATCCTGGGTTCAGTCCCGACATTTGGCACCAGAGCTAGGGTTCACAGAGGCGGAGCACGGCAGCGGAGATAGGAGGAGCTGTGGCGGCGGTGAACGGCGATGGGTGACGAGTCGCCAAAGAAGAACCAGTCAAGCGGTAGCGGCGAAAAGTACACACCGTCGCCCAAGAGGACCGGTGACGAGGGCACGGCGATCGTGCCGTGCACGCCGGCGAGGACCGGCGGTGTCCCGATCCAGTACCCCATGCTGACGGACTCGAACTATGGTCTGTGGGCGATGAAGATGAAGGTGCTCCTGCATCTGTTCGGTGTCTGGTCGGCGCTCGAGGGCACTGGTGAGTTTGATCAAAGCAGGGATGATGAAGCGTTCGCTGCCCTGTCTCAGTCCGTTCCTGACTCGGTGTTGATGGTGGTGGCTGAATTCACTACCGCCCACGAGGCCTGGGAGGTGATCCGACGCATGCGCGTTGGCGAGGACCGCGTCAAGAAGGCACGGGTCAAGCAGTTAAAGCGGCAGCTTGACCGCATGGAGATGGATGACAGTGAGTCCGTCAGTGTGTTTGCACAGAAATTGATGACACTCATGGGAGAAATCCGGTCGCTGGGTGAGACGTTGTTGGATGAGTCGATCATTGAGGTCCTCTTCAACGCCGTCCCGAGCCGGTTTGGGGACATTGTGAACACCATCGAGCAGTGGGGTGACCTCACTACCATGACCGTGTCGGAGGCGGTCGGACGGCTCGCCGCGTTTGAAGAGAGCCAACGCGGGCGGCGCCGTCACTCTGGTGGGAACGAGGACCAGCTAATGCTGATGACGCAAGCCCTCGACCAGCTGATGAAGGGAAAAAAGGGGTCGCCGGGAGCCAGCAGCAGTAACATCGGACGTGGACGTGGAGGTGGTCGAGGTCGCGGCGGTGGCCGCGGTGGGCGTGGTGACCGTGGACAAGCCAGGCGCGGCGAGAGCAAGGACGCCGGGAAGCAGAAGAAGCATCGCAAGTTTGACATCACAAAGTTTAGGTGTTTCAATTGTAATGAGATGGGCCATTTTCAGTCTGACTGCCCGGAGCCGAAGCGCGAGCAGGCGAATTTTGCGCAGGCAGAGGAGGTTGAAGACCCGGCACTCCTCATGCTGGAGACATGTGAGCTGATGCCTTCAGAACCCATCACCTCTGAACAAGTACTGCTGAATGAAGAGAAAGTGGTGCCTAAGCTGACGGGTAGCCACGACGTTGCTTGGTATCTGGACACCGGGGCTAGTAACCATATGACTGGTAATCCACAGAAGTTTGCTGATTTGGATGAAACAGTGAAAGGAAGAGTGAGGTTTGGTGATGGATCTGCGGTGGACATTTGTGGGCGTGGCTCGGTTCTAATGGAATGCCTCACTGATGAGCACCGTGTCTTGACTGATGTCTATTTCATTCCACGGTTAAAAAACAACATCATTAGCCTGGGGCAGCTAGATGAAAATGGATGTAAATATGCTACCGAGAATGGGGTGATGACCGTTTGGGACAGACAAAGGAATGTACTGGCCCGGGTGCAACGTACTCAAAATCGGATGTATATTCTGAACATTCAGCAGGCTGCACCTATATGTTTGCTTGCTCATGCGAAAGAAGATGCATGGCTATGGCACATGCGGTTTGGACATGTGAATTTCAGGTCCCTGAGAGCTCTTGTCGCAGATGGAATGGTCGAAGGAATGCCTCAGATAGACCAGGTGGATCAGATATGTGATGGTTGCATGATCGCTAAGCAGCGTCGTCTTCCCTTCCCAGTGCATGCATCATTTCGAGCAACACAGCAGCTTCAGCTGATACATGGTGATCTGTGTGGCCCAATCTCGCCAGAAACACCAAGAGGGAAGAGGTACTTTTTACTCCTGGTGGATGACTACTCTCGATATATGTGGATTGCCTTGTTCCGCAACAAAGATGAAGCTTTGGGTGCAGTGAAGAAAATTCAGAGAGCAGCTGAGACAGAATGCAATCTGAAGCTCAAAGCTATCCGGACTGACAGAGGTGGAGAATTCACATCTAGGGAATTTGCAGAGCATTGCGACGAACATGGCATCAAGCACTTCCTCACTGCACCGTATACACCACAACAAAATGGTGTTGTTGAGAGAACGAATCAAACTGTTGTTGGATCAAAAGTATGGGAGTGCCTGCAAGATTTTGGGGAGAGGCAGTGGTTACTGCAGTCTATCTTCTCAATAGGTCACCAACAAAAAGTGTCAAAGGGATGACACCTTATCAGGCTTGGCATGAGCAGAAGCCTACAGTCCAGCACCTCCGCACATTTGGGTGTGTAGCACATGTGAAGTCCATTGGGCCAGGGCAGAACAAGCTGTCAGATAGGAGCAAGCAAATGGTTTTTATTGGCTATGAAACCGGATCGAAAGCCTATCGTATGTTTGATCCTGAAAGTAAGAAGTTGATCATTACACGCGATGCGGTGTTCGAGGAAGATCGGTGTTGGGACTGGAGCTCACCGGGATCCATTGAAAATGGTGATGGAGCATCGTTTGTTGTCAGCTATCCTAATCAGGGAGAATAAGAGGAAGCAGCAGCAATGGTGACTGAAAATTCTGCCAAGGCAGCCGAACCAGAAACTCCTACCATGGCAAGGAAAACACCCGATTCTATTACCATGGCAGCACCTAAGCAAGGCAGCAGAACCCGACAAGCAAATGATGGGGCGATCATCCCGTGTGAGCTAGAGGACCCACTGTCGACTCCAGGTCAAAGGTCCACAGTGCCTGACACACCATACAGTGAGCCATCGCAGGGGCCTCAAGGGAAGCGCCTGCTCGAGGATATCTACGAAGAAACTGTAGAGATCAACGAGGCCGAGGCTGGTTTGTGTTTGTTTGGATTGGAGGAGCCCACAAACCACATTGAGGCTATAAGAGAGTCCTGTTGGCAGAAAGCAATGAAAGAAGAGCTGACATCGATTGAGCAGAACCAAACCTGGGAACTAGTTCATCTACCAAGTGGACACCGGCCGATTGGATTGAAGTGGGTGTACAAGATTAAAAGGGACCCAAGTGGGGACATTGTCAAACACAAGGCAAGGCTAGTTGCAAAAGGGTATGTGCAGCGGCAGGGCATCGATTTCAATGAAGTTTATGCTCCTGTCGCCCGCCTTGAGTCTGTTCGTTTACTCATTGCGCTTGTAGCTCAATTCAGCTGGAAGATCCACCAAATGGATGTGAAATCAGCGTTCCTCAACGGGGACTTGAGTGAGGAGGTGTATGTTAGTCAACCTCCCGGCCACGAGATAGAAGGAAAGAGCAGCAAGGTATACAGACTGAGAAAAGCATTGTATGGTCTCCACCAAGCTCCTAGGGCTTGGAACTCCAAGCTGGACTCAACACTGCTGGAATTGGGATTTGAGAAGTGCCCTTCTGAATCTGGTCTGTACAAGAAAAAGGCAAGAGAGTCTATTCTGATCGTTGGAGTATATGTGGACGATCTGGTTATAACCGGTGACAGCAGTCAAGCGATTGCGGATTTCAAACGGAAAATGAAGTCAAAATTTAGCATGACTGATCTGGGGCTGATGTTTCACTATCTAGGCATTGAAGTGAAACAAGGAGAGGAAGGGATCACTCTTTGCCAATCTGGGTACGCAGCCCGTATACTTGACAGAATGGGGATGTCAAACTGCCATCCAACACACACTCCAATGGAACCTAGGCTGAAACTGAGCAAAGAGAGTAAGGCCGAGGAAGTTGACCCGACTGAATATCGAAGCGTGGTGGGAGGCCTGAGGTATTTGCTGCATACAAGGCCTGATCTTAGCTTCTCTGTCGGCTATGTCAGCAGGTTCATGGAGAGACCTACCAAGGAACATATGACAGCAGTGAAACACATTCTCAGGTATGTAAAAGGGACTGTCAATCTTGGGTGCAGCTATAAAAGGGTCACAAGCAAACCGGAGTTGTTAGGATATTGCGACAGTGATCATGGAGGCGATGTTGACGATCGTAAAAGTACCACTGGAGTGTTGTACTACTTCGGTCACTGCCCTGTGTCCTGGACATCTTAAAAAACAGAAAATTGTGGCACAATCTTCATGTGAAGCAGAGTATGTGGTTGCTGCTGCAGCAGCCTGTCAAGGGGTATGGTTGGCAAGGCTGATTGAGGAATTGTTGGGCTGTGATGGAGACAAGTTCACAATCCGTATAGATAATCAGTCAGCAATTCAGTTATGCAAGAATTCTGTGTTTCATGAGAGAAGCAAACACATTGACGTGCGCTATCATTTTGTCAGAAATTGCGTTGAAGAGGGCAAGATAGAAGTGGAGCATGTCAGAACTGATGAGCAACATGCAGACATCTTGACGAAGCCATTGGCCAGGCTTCGTTTTCAGTCACTGAAAGGGAAGATCGGTATGCAGGAGGTGGGTTCAAGTCATCAAGCTTAAGGAGGTGAAATGTTGTGTTAATCTTACTGAACCTGAACCTGTTTTTGTTTCTGAACTTTCTGAAAATAAAGCCAGAGGCACACTGTGTTCGTGCTGCGGCTGAGTAGGACTAGTGGTTATTTTTCCTTGTCAGTCATGTAATCGTTGGCCACGATCTCGTCCGTGGGATGGCGCTGGTAAAACGGATCGAGGCCGGCTTGTTAGGATCAGAAGGAATAAAAGTGAGAAACAGAAAAGACGCAGTTAGTTGCACGTCGCAAAAACTCCTCTGTCTCGCCGTGTTTCAGAGTTCTGTTCATAGTGTTCTTCCACCTCGCGTGCGTGTGTGTGATCCTGGGTTCAGTCCCGGCACTTAGAAGGCCGAAGGTAGTGGGCTAAGTTTGGTAAAAAAGAAAGTCAGTTTCATCGAACTTAACTTGGTAGAATATGAACTAAAATATTACGACTGAAAATGAAATCAAATCATACAAAAAGTAGTGCGCTTCGAAGAACGAAATCGTAATGGTATCTGGTATGAGAGAATTCGACAATGGAGTCTTTCGACAAATTGAGATTTCACAGTGCAAGCATGCAACTGTTGAATAGAAGGATGGATATCTGAAGGAAGAGAAAATCAAAATTTGGCAAAAAAGAGTGTCACAACTTTTCATGGGAAGGACGATGACATGAACTTGCGAAGCGGCAGGACATGACAGAACTGATGACTCCACATCAGGGAAAGGAAAGCAATTGCACATAAAAAATTAGAGAAAGAACATGATGAAAAAGTATTAGAACCCCAGAGCGGAACAGGGCACTAACCAAGGAAGAAGAAGGTGAACTGTGTAGTGCACTGGTGGAACAGGCTATATAATAGAACGGGGATGCAGCATAAGCACAGGAAATAAGACGTACAACAACGACGCATTGAAGTATTTATACAGAATAAACACGTATATTGTCTTGTATTCAAAGGGTTAAGAATTTGCATCCATTTTTCAACCAGTTTCCCCAACCGGTTCCACATGTGTGTGCCCGTGTCAATTTTCGGGCTGTTCCGGTGTCAAAAAAGACAGAAGGAGCGAGTCATGATGTTCTAGAACATGGAAAGCTTTGGTGGTTTGATTGTTGGGACTCGGGATCATGCTGTTCATGTTTGGGAGTCTTTTATTTACACCTAGACGTTGGCTCGTGTTTTGTTCATGGAATCCGGCCGGAAAATGGTTTGGAAAATTTAAACTATATATAAGCAAGCGGACGTACTTCTGTATGTACTATTGATAAAATTACGTTTTTTACGTTTGCCTATCTGTAATCCTCCTGTGTACTGTGTACATATCCGACAGATGCACCAAACCTCGACCGAGAAAACTATCTTGAGGATGCCATGCATCGATCGACTCGACTCATTCGATCGGAACCCTTAACCTACTGCATGCTGGAAGAGTACTGCAGCGGCGACGACGCCCGGCGGCGCCTCTTCTTGGACTCCCCCCAGAGGTGGAAGCTGGAATCACCGTCGGCGAGGTCATCACACTCGGGGAACACGGTGGTCTTGTATCGCACCCTGTCGCGGCACGCCGTGTAGGTCAGGTACTGCTCGCGGAACCCCCTCATGGCGGCGCGCTTGGCAGGGGCCATGACGGCGACGTCGTGCGTGAGCAGGTCGACCTGGCACCCCTCGGGGTCGGCGACGCTGCTGGCGTCGCAGCCGCTCAGGACGACGTCGGAGAACTCGGCGGCGAATGGCGCGTAGGCGTAGTCGACCTTGTACTTGCCGCCGTCGGTCGCCCAGGCGGAGCCGTCCCAGATGGTGGCGTAGACGGACATGGGCTTGGAGGGGAAGTCGCCGCCCATGGAGGGAACCCGGACCACCTCGCGGATGGGGACGCCGTCGAGGTAGAAGACGATGTTGTTCGGGGTCCAGGCTATGGCATAGCGGTGGACGCCGGCGACGGTAGGTTCGACGGGGAGATGGTAACGCTCCTCTCGGCCGCGGGCGGTGCTGCCGTTGCCGTACATGTTGGTCTGGACACGCCAGCCGTGGCCGCGCCGGTTGCCTAGCAGCTCGAAGTCCAGCTCGTCGTGGTTCTTGGGGTACTCGTCCCAGTTCGACAGCTGCACGCACACGCACAAGTCAGTCTCACACCAGCACGAATGTAAAGTTTTCGATGGCATGAACAAGTCAGCTGTCTCACAGCAACAGCAGCACCAAAATTTCTCCTAGAGATAAATATTTCGATCGGAAGAAGAAGAAATGTTGAACCAATCAAACAGTTACCAAAGAACTAATCATGCATGCCAATCACAAAGGGTGCATGCGTGAATCCTCGGTAACATTATTTTTTCTCCCGTATATGTGTTTGCTTTCTTCATTTCTGTCATAATTTGGGAAGACAAATAATGATTATAACTCTTTTTTTTGAGAAATAATAATGATCATAACCAAGATATGAATCAGTACTGTTGGGTTGTTTGGGCCAGATAGGGCAATCGATGGCCAATATTTTTTCTAGGCCGTGAAAGCAAGCCATCGATGTCGACACAACCCACCATGGGAAGGTGCACCAGAGCCGAGCATAAATTTCTTTCTTGAAGTGAACAAAAAGAGATGGAATTAACAAACCATCACTCAGCCTCACTAGCGTTGTTCGGGCCGAGTAGGGTAATAAAATCAGGAACAATTTTCAGGCCCGAAAAGCTAGCTAGCTAGCCATCGGTGTCGACATATCCCACCAATGCAATGCAACCACCCGAGATGGATCGAGCTAGCTTAGACCGATAGATTACCCATACTCCAGGGCAATTGGTCGACGCACGCCAAGATGATGGACGTCCATTTCTACACCAATAGCTTAGTATATATCGCGCGTATCTTCTTTTTCTTGGGCTGATGGCGGATGGGTGTTTCGTGTACGCCTACCTAGCGAGACCGGTGTTAGGGCGGTGCTAAAGCGAAAGCGATCGATATGATGCTGACCGGTGTGCACTGCACCACGCCGAGGGGAAAGTAGATGGAATTTCTCCTCCCTTCCCGCCGCGTGGTACGCAGCTACGCTTGTTCAGCCACTTCGACGGACAGGAACGAGCAGCACTTTACACGGTTCCGCCCGGTGGATTGTGGTGCTGTTCGCGGACAAGCAAGCGTAGAATTGTTCATGATCAAAGTGCGTTGTGGATCACTGGTTAATTCGTAGGACATGTATGGTAAATCGATCTACCTAGACCAGTCACCAGCGTAAGTAGAGTTGATTTCTAGGCTTAGTCATGTTGAAATATCAAGTGACCCAGGAGATTAATCGATCGAACGAAGCAAGTAAAAGGATCAAACTGGAACAGGGCCACTGGGGGGCTAGACTGGGGCACGTACATAGAAGGCGACGACGACGCCGGCGGTGTAGTCGGCCGGCAGCTTAATGGAAGCGCCGAAGAACCCATGGCGGTAGGCCGACTTGGATATGAACCCAGACCCTGCATCGTCATACTCACTTAGTTTGGAATAATTATCGGGTTCCCGATCGATGGAGCGATCAAATAACTGTCGAAACCAAATTGATTTGGATCGCGATCGGGGTACGTAAACGGTCACCGGAAATACGTACTGTTCCATTGATTGAATTACTTACCGGTGTATCGGTCCAGCTTGAGCGTGACGCTACGGCCGTCCGCCGAGCGCACGAGGTTGTCGCCCCCGAAGAGCGGCGCGTACCCGGCGTCGAACGGCACCGGCGACATGTCCAGCGCCGCCGCGGCGAAGACCGCAAGAGCCGCCATGAGAAGAGCACTGGCTGCTGCCATGGCAACACGCTAGTCCGATGGATCGACGGAGCTCGATCCTGCACGCAGGAGGCAGCCGCGGCTCTATGCGTGTATGTATTTCTGTGTCCGTGTGGCGTGCCTGTGCCGCGCGCGTCGATATATATGCATGTCATCTTATGTTTCCTTTGTCGAGACGATGCGATTGGGTTCAGTTCCTTTTTGGCGGAGCCGCCGGCGGGGCTAGCTAGCTAAGCTACGCCGACTTGTGGGTCCGGAGTATTACTATCTCTAATAATGCTTATATTTGACCAAACAAAAATGCACTTAATTCTCATGCATCTTTTTTTTTTTGAACCTATTCTCATGCATCTCTACCGTTCTTTTTCCGCGACAAATCATGTGACATCTATCCTGAGTGAGTAAAAGCGGACGGCCTAATCTAGAGGATCCATTTATTCATCTGCTTTATACTGTACATACGCAACGAAAACGTCCATTTGACGGTAAATGACTGGCCCAATTGTTACGTACATTAAGCAAGCACATAAAAGCATTGAGTTCTTTTTTCTTTTTTGGCGGGAGAGAGGAAAAGATTGAGTTGTAAGCTTTCAGTTAATGAAACATATTCCCTCCGTCTCATAACGTATGACGTTTTTTTAAACTCTTATTATGTATTCCCTCCGTCTCAAAATTCTTGTCTTAAATTAGTCTAGATACGGATGTATCTAATACTAAAACATAACTTGATACATACGTATTTAGACAAATCTAAGATAAGAATTTTGGTACGGAGGAAGTATTATTCATGCACTGATCTTACCTGTCCCAATATACTGGAAACAAGGATGTGACATGCATGACGTACGATCCTAAAATGCCACAGCATGGCTCTTCTCCACCACCTGCCCGCGCCACTTGAAACTTCGGTACCAGGCACCATCTGCATTCCCTGCTTAGAAAATCTATCCCTCAATTAACAAGTGCCGATGATCATGAGCTACGCGTGGTGTCATCGCACGAGCACTAGCAGCAGGGCACGGCCGAGCCCCTGACAGTGACGGTGACAGGAACACATTAGACGAACCCATCCATCATCTCAGACCGGGAGTGGATTAGTTGCGTGTATATGAAACTTAAACTAGAAAAGCAGTGGCCGATGGCGAGACGTGATGATGCGGGGAGGATGGACGTGAACAGACCACCAACCAAAGTGCTCGCATCTCCGGCGGGTAGCTCGCTTGGATTGCGGGCGGCCTACAATATCCATTTTCGTACCGGCCTGCCTGCAGAGCAGGGCCAATAAAGAGACGGAGGAAATCGGACCAAAAAATATGTGTCTGTCGACCGATCGATAAAAATGTCAGCTGTATCTGGTGTCCTCTTCCTCCTCCTGCTGTCCTACACTAGATACACGCCTTGATTGTTGATCGACCCTCCTCGCGTGCGAAAGCTGTGTGTATTTTGTCCATCTCCCTTGATATAACCGGCCGTGGCCACGGATCCACATGTGTAGTGGGTGAAGGGAGGGCATTCGCCTGTATATATCATCGTCATCCTCTTTGGCTTCACTGTTGTGTGTATGTGGCCACTCTGGCATGTAGATATGTTGATATGCTGGCTGTTTGCGTCATCCAGACTGTTCTTTTTTTTTTTTGACAAATCATCTCCTCCTTTATTCAATCACAATTGTATCATTTACAAGAAAAGGTATAATCTCATCCGGAGGCGAATCCATCCAGATACTAGGAGGAGAGAACTTGGCCAACTTGGCCAATTCATGGGCTACCTGATTACTATCTCTAATACATGAATCAAATAAGACGTGATTAAAGTCAAGCGACATGTAATAATAGCCATCGAATATAGCACTTGCCACTGAGCTGGAGAAGCCTTCCTTCAGATCATTAACAACTTCTTCATTGTCGGAGACAACCTCAATCTTGCTACATCCCACTGTTTGTGCTAAATTTAACCCAAATTTCACAGCAGTTGCTTCAGCAGTAAATGATCATAGCAAAAATTCATTCTTCGCGTTGCAGCTATAAATTTGCCATTATTGACGAGGACATGTCCTAGGGATAGGGTCACAGGCCTGACCTATATACCCTCCCCAAGGACACCATGCATTGCAAACTGGGCCCTAGGGCCAGGTTACCGATTGTAACTACCGCGACCTGAGTATCACTCGGGTCGCGTCGACCACTCGGAGTCTAAACAATCCAGTCGACCGATTCATCTCACTCGGAGTACCTGAGTCCACTCGGACAGAGAAGACCATGAGCCTCCCTAGGATCGCAACGGTCAGGACATGCGTCCACCACCTTCAAGGGCAATCAATACGAATGTTACCAGTAACTGTAGCCCTTAAAACCTACCTTTAACCCTTAGTTATGGAGGCATTCATCAGGGGGCCGCGCGTACTCTATATAAGCCACCCCCAACTCCATAACAAGGGTTCGCAATCTCTTGTAACAATACACTCTAGTCAATCAAGCTCCAGAGCACCGAGACGTAGGGCTGTTACCTCCTCCGCGAGGGGCCTGAACTCGTAAATCCGAGTGTAACAATTGCGCCGTAGCTAGGCTCTGCCCTCTAATCCGTACCCGCATACACTAATGTCAGACCTATACCCACGATAGTTGGAGCCCACCGTGGGGCAGGCGTCTAAAAGACTTCCGGCGTAGTTGCAATTTTTTTAACCTTCAACATGGTCTCCGGCGGCGGTCTATCGTTCGGCCATGAGATCCGTCTCGGCGCCCTCAGCTTTGTCGCTGATGATTCGGCGTGGCTCCAGGAAGCCTCGTTGGACGTCGAAGCGCTGCCCGTTCGCGGGGCGGCACACTTCTGCGCGAATACCTTCGGCGTTCTCCTTCGTCAACCGTCGACCCCGTATCAGTCGACTGATCCAACGGCATCGCTCTGCTCCACGGTTCGGCGTCGCAAACGCTCCGGACACCCGCGGCTCCAGCGGTGGATCCAGCACGCGGTGGCCCTCCAAGTGGCGGCCCCCGCAGATCGCGGTGATCGAGCCCGATGAGTCCATCCACTACTTGCTCGACTCCCTGCTCGAGCACTCGGACGGCGCATCCGAGTGCGAGAGCAGCGATCCCGCTGCAGAGGTGCTTATGGCCGGCTCCCAGCACAGCCCGCCCGGGTATTCTCGCGGTGGCGCGGGAGTCGATGGCCCGTTGCACGGCGGCAGGCGGCGGGGGCCGTCACGATGATGAGTACTATCCTCAGCCCCTCAACCCTCAGCAAAGGGAAGAGTTGCAGCACAGAAACGAGCACGCCCTCCGGACACCCATCGTTGGGACGACTCCTGAGGCTCAGGCCTTGGAAGCCGTGCGTTTGGCCAATTTGGCTGAGCGCACTCATCTGGAGGAGCTTCAGAAATCACTCGACAACCGTGCGCGCAAGCAACAACAATCCAGTTCCAGTCGACGGCAGCGGCAGCTATTCTCGAGTGATCCATAGCGTGACTACCAGGTATTCCGCACCCCAATTCAGAATTTGGCGGGTGCCACTCGGATAGCAGATTCCATTCAGCCGTCTCGATAGGAGGCAGGGGAAGGTCTCAGGCAGATCAGATCCCTACTCAATGTAGCTGAATAGCAGAATTCGGCTGTCTCCCAGTCGCGTAACAGAATCCATAGCAGTTCCGTCAGGGCCGACACCGTCCAGTCGGCCCACAACCCTGGAGCCCTGAGGGGCAGACAGTCACCTCTGCGGCGAGACGATCGAGGTCACCATCAAGATCAGTACCTGGATCAGGACCGCTATCGGTTTGCTCCTCAGCGACACCACAATGGTCGTCGTCGGGTGCCAACGCCCCCTCCGAGGGATGACTCATATGCGCCCCAACAGTACAATGATAGGCGTCCGTTTGGCGACAATGGGAGGGCCAGCCCTCCTCGTCACGGCAGCGTTGGCTTCCAGAGGGAACCGGTCGATTTCCGCGATCCGCAGTTCAATGCGAGGTCGGTCCTCGCCCAGAATCTGGTTGATAGAGGTAGAGCTCATAGGGAGAACATGGATAGAGAGCGCCTAAGTGGAAGCAGAGCATTTATCTTTGGATCCGAGTGTTTCAGCGGAGCCATAAGGGCCGCGGAGATTCCCCCAACTTCAGATTGGCTGCAGGAATAAGCAAGTTTACCGGTGAATCCAAGCCAGAAACATGGTTAGAGGATTACTGAGTGGCCGTACAGATCGGCGGGGGCAATGATTACATAGCTATGAAGCATTTGCCCCTGATGTTGGAAGGGTCAGCTCGAGCCTGGCTCAATCAGTTGACTCCTGCTAGCATATACTGCTGGGAGGATCTTGCTTGGGTGTTCATGAAATCATTCGAGGGCACGTGCAAGCGCCCTGCTGGGCTGACTGAATTGCAGCATTGTGTCCAGAAGCCGAATGAAACCTTGAGAGAGTATATTCAGCGTTGGACAACACTGCATCATGTGGTTGAGAATGTCACCAAGCATCAGGCGATCTGCGCTTTCAAGGCAGGTGTCAGATACAGAGAGCTCATCCTGAAATTTGGTCGATCGGAACCATTAACCATGAGCAGAATGATGGAGATCGCCACTTGGTACGCCAATGGTGAGGAAGAAGACCGTCTCCGTAACGGCAAGGGAAAGGCTGGTGAGCCCAACCCGGGTAATTAATAATAATGCCAGTCAGAAGCAGAAATGTAAGGCCGAAGGCTCAGGTCAGGCAGAAGCAGCAGCTTTGGTCGGACAAGCCAAGAACAAAGGGAAAGCCAAGGAGCTGTGGATAGCCAAAAAGAAAAAAGATCAGTCGGGTCGGGATGTCCTTGATCTGTCGTGTCATATTCACACCAAGAAAGATGAAGAGGGTAACATAATATTGCCCAAGCATACCACTCGACAGTGCAGGCTGCTTATCCAGCAGTTCCGTGATGGCCAGTCGAGTGACAAGAGTCCGGACGATGACGATGAAGAAAGCAAGAATGAAGCGTACCCCATAGTCAACGTGACTTTGGTGATCTTTGCAGATGTTGAGACCAAAAGCCAGTTGAAAGTCTTTAATCAGGAGGTAAATATGGCCATGCCAGCAACAACCAAGTTCCTCAACTGGTCAAAGACCCCCATCACTTTTGATCAGTCGGATCACCCTGCTTATATAGCCACCCATGGGCGGCAGGCACTGGTGGTTGATCCTGGTGTGGGAGGCACTCGACTGCGCAAGGTCCTCATGGGCGGTGGGAGTGGTCTCAACATACTCTATGCTGAGACCCTAAAGGGGATGGGCATCTCGATGTCCCGACTCAGCGAGAGCAACATGCAATTCCATGGCGTCATCCCCGGAAAGAAAGCAAAGTCACTCGGGCAGATCGCCCTAGACATGGTCTTTGGGGATGAAGAGAACTTCCAGAAGGAAAGGTTGACTTTTGAAGTAGTAGATTTCCGTAGCGCCTACCACGCCATTCTCGGTCAGCCAGCTTATGCACGCTTCATGGCCCGCCCATGCTATGTGTACCTCAAGTTGAAGATGCCCGACCCTAAAGGTGTGATCACTGTCACTGGGAATAGGCAGCGTGCCGAAGAGTGTCTGCAGCAGGGGTCAAAGATTGCTGATGAGCAGATGGCTATGATAGAATTGGAAGAGTACAAGAAAAATGCTGATCCGAGTGATTTGCTGCGCTCCAAGAAACCGGCCGCAGAGTCTGATTTTCAATCGACAGGAGAGACGAAGCCAGTGCACATTCACCCCGGAGGATCCCAAGGCTGCGCCCACTAACATTTCAACAATGCTCGACAGCAAATAGGAAGCCACGCTCACCCAGTTCCTCCATGAGAACTGGGACATCTTTGCATTCCGACATGCCAGGTGTACCCAGGGGACTTGCTGAGCACCATTTGAGAGTTGACCCGAAGGCCAAGCTAGTGAAAGAGCACCTTCGTCGTTCAGCTGCAGAAAAGAGAGGCGATTGAAAAGGAAGTAGCTCGGCTTCTTGCAGCCGAGTTCATCCGTGAAGTATACCACTCTGAGTGGCTCGCCAACGTTGTCATGGTTTGGAAGAAAGACAAGTCCCTCCGAGTGTGCATTGACTTCAAGCACATCAATTGGGTCTTCGCTAAGGATCATTTCCCTCTCCCCTGTATTGACCAGATAGTGGATTCCACTGCGGGGTGTGAGCGTTTGTCTTTTCTGGATGCGTACTCCGGGTACCACCAGATTCGATTGTATGGGCCAGACGAAATAAAAATGGCTTTTATCACCCCTTTCGGGTGTTTCTGTTATATCACCATGCCATTCGGTCTCAAGAATGCCGGCGCCACCTTTATGTGCATGATCCAGAAGTTTTTGCATGAACACATCAATCGGAACATCGAGGCCTACATGGATGATATTGTGGTCAAGTCTAGAAAGGGTTCCGACCTACTGGCTGGCCTCACCGAGACCTTTGCGAATTTGCGAAGATATGACATCAAGCTGAATCCAGCAAAGTGCACCTTTGGAGTACCGGGGGGCAAGTTACTCGGATTTCTCGTATCCAAACGAGGAATAGATGCCAACCCTGAGAAAATCGGTGCAATTGTCCGAATGAAGCACCCCAAGCGTGTGCACAATGTTCAGAAGCTCACAGGTTGCCTTGGCAACTTTGAGTCGGTTCATTTCTCGTCTTGGTGAGAAGGCACTACCTTTATACCGACTAATGAAGAAATCCGATTCGTTCGAGTGGACTCTTGAAGCCCAAGCATCGTTTGTTGAGCTAAAAGCCCTGCTTTCCACCCAACCGGTGCTTGCTGCTCCGAATAGCAAAGAACCATTGCTCTTATACACTGCGGCCACTGGTCAAGTTGTCAGCACAGTCCTCACAGTGGAACGGGAAGAAGAGGGCAAGGCTTACAAGGTTCAACGTCCAGTCTACTACATTTCTGAAGTTCTAACCCCGTCCAAGCAGAGGTATCCTCATTACCAGAGGCTTGTCTATGGTATTTACTTGACGGCGAAGAAAGTAGCCCATTACTTCTAAGAGCACTCGGTTTCAGTTATCAGTGATGCCCCATTGTGTGAGATCATGAATAATCAGGATGCAAATGGTTGAGTGGCGAAGTGGGCTATTGAGCTCCTTCCATTGGACATCAAATTTGAGGTAAAAAAGGCAATTAAGTCTCAGGCGTTGGCGGATGTCCTGGCCGAATGGACAGAACAACAACAACCGACTCAGAGTCACCCGGAACACTGGACCATGTTCTTCGACGGTTCTAAGATGCTGAATGGTTCAGGTGTCGGGGTGGTTTTGGTGTCTCCAAAGGGTGATCAGCTCAACTACGTCTTGCCGATCCATTTTGATTCCTCTATCAATGAGGCCGAGTATAAGGCACTCCTTAACGGGTTACGTATGGCCATCCCACTCAGCATCCGTTGCCTAATGGTATACGGTGACGTAGATCTTGTGGTGAATTAGGTGATGAAAGAGTGGGACGTCAGAAGCCCTGCCATGACAGGATACTGCAACGCTGTGAGAAAACTAGAGAAGAAATTCGAGGGTTTGGAACTCCACCATATCCCTCGGATCAAGAACCAAGCGGCACACGAGTTGGCAAAGATCGGATCCACTCGGAAATCCATTCCCAGCAATGCGTTCCTCGAACACCTTCATTCCCCAACCGTGAAGGAAGACCCCTTCACTGAAGAGCCCCCACAGACAATAAGCTCTTCTGACCCGACTGAAATAGAGGTTCCCGCAGTTGTTGATCTGGTCATGGAAGTTCTGGCTATCACGCCTGATTGGACCATGCCGTACACCGCGTACTTGCTCAGGCAAGAGCTTCCGGAGGATGAAGTTGAAGCGTGTCAGATTGTACGCAGGTCCAAAGCTTTCACTATGATGGGTGACTAGCTGTACAAGAAGAGTGCCACCGGTGTGACACAATGCTGCATTTCCCCAAAGGAAGGTCGATTGATCCTAGAAGAGATTCACTTTGGAACTTGCGAACACCATGCATCCTCTCGGACAATCGTGGCTAAAGCTTACCAAGCTGGTTTTTATTGGCCATGTGCCAATGAAGCCGCCCAAGAGATAGTCCAGCATTGCAGCGGCTGTCAGTTCTATGCGAACTTGTTGCATAGACCCGCGTTTGCTTTGAAGACTATCCCGCTCGTCTGGCTCTTTGTAGTTTGGGGGCTCGACATGGTGGGGCCCCTCAGGACAGGAGCGACTGGGTTCACTCATTTGCTTGTTGCAGTCGACAAGTTCACCAAGTGGATTGAGGCCAAACCCATCAAGAAACTGGATTATTGTACTGCCATCAAGTTTATGAAGGAGTTGGTCTTCAGGTATGGGGTCCCCCACAGCATCATCATTGACAATGACTCGAACTTTGACTCGGAGGAGTTCAGAGCGTTCTGCGCCACCCAAGGCACTCGGGCAGATTATGCATCTGACGCACATCCGCAGTCAAACGGCCAAGCTGAGAGAGCGAACGGCTTGACTCTTCAGGGGTTGAAATCATGGTTCATGCCCAATTTGGAGCATGCGGCGGGAGCCTGGGTCACCGAGTTACCGTCGGTTCTCTGGGGCTTAAGGACAACTCCCAACTGGCCCACCAATCGCACTCCCTTCTTCATGGTGTATGGAGCCGAAGCTATTTTGCCGAGTGATCTCCTCCACAATTCACCTCGAGTGGATCTATACTCCGAAGTCGAAGCTGAAAAAGCACGACAGGACGCCGTGGATCTCCTCGACGAAGAGCGAGAGATGGCCCTTATTTGGCCAGCCACGTACCAGCAAGACCTGTGGCGTTTTCACGACAGGCATATCAGAGGTCGCGCCTTTCAAGAAGGAGACCTTGTGCTCCGAGTCGATCAGCAGAGACCGCAAGCTTGCTCCTGCATGGGAAGGCCCTTTTGTTGTTACCAAAGTTTTGCATAATGGAGCCTACCATCTTTACAACCTCACGAAGAAAGTTGACGAGCCCCGCGCTTGGAATGCCGACCTGTTTCGACGATTCTATACTTGACGATTGAGATGCCAAGATGTAATAAAAGCACTCGAGTGATATTTGATGAAATGAGGCATGACTTTTTCAGTACTTCATTGGGTTCACTCGTCTGCATTTACCAACCTAAAACTCCCAGTGGGTTGGCTTAGCTGCGAACCCGTTTTCGCCTAAGTTAAAAAACTACTCCGAGTGAAGAGCGTTCCTCTCACTCGGGGGCTTAGCTACGAACCAGCTTTCGCCTAAGTTAAAAAACTACTCCAGGTGAAGAGTGTTCCTCTCACTCGGGGGCTTAGCTGCGAACCAACCTTCGCCTAAGTTAAAAAACTACTCTGAGTGACGAGCGTTCCTCTCACTCGGAGGCTTAGCTACGAACCAGCCTTCGCCTAAGTTAAAAATCTACTCCGAGTAACGAGCGTTCCTCTCACTCGGGGTCTTAGCTGCGAGTTAGCCTTCGCCTAAGTTAAAAAACTACTCCGAGTGACGAGCGTTCCTCTCACTCGGAGGATTAGCTGTGAACCAGCCTTCGCCTAAGTTAAAAAAATACTCCGAGTGATGAGTGTTCCTCTCACTCAGGGGCTTAGCTGCGAACCAGCATTCACCTAAGTTAAAAAACTACTCCAAGTGAGGAGCGTTCCTCTCACTCGAGGGCTTAGCTACGAGTCAACCTTTGCCTAAGTTAAAAAACTACTCCGAGTGACGAGCGTTCCTCTCACTCGGGGGCTTAGCTGCGAACCAGCCTTCGCCTAAGTTAAAAAAACTACTCCGAGTGACGAGCGTTCCTCTTAGTCGGGGGCTTAGCTGCGAACTAGCCTTCACCTAAGTTAAAAAACTACTCCGAGTGATGAGCGTTCCTCTCACTCGGGGGCTTAGCTGCGAACCAGCTTCCGCTTAAGTTAAAAAACTACTCCGAGTGACGAGCGTTCCTCTCACTCGGGGGCTTAGCTGCGGTCAGCCTTCGCCTAAGTTAAAAAACTACTCCGAGTGAAGAGTGTTCCTCTCACTCGGGGGCTTAGCTACGAACCAGCTTTCGCCACCAACATTCGAAAATTCTGGGAAAAGCATTCAGATAAATCCGGAGGTTCAAAAGTAAATGCAAGTACTCAGGCCTGAGGCCCGAAAGAGTTTAATGGATATAAAGTCACTCGGCATACCGAGGCAAATGGATAAAGCTTAAAGTTTTTCTCACACATAAGAAGGACTGGCTGGATCAACGAAAGTGTCCAGGTCGACACCGTCTGCAATCGAGGTAGCCACCTCAATGAACGTCTCCATGAAGTCCTCAAACTTGAGCTTCATCGTGTTGGCGACTTGGAGAGACTTCAGCTTTTCCTCCTTCACATCCTTGCAGTGGACGCGGACGAGGGAGAGAGCCACGTCAGCCCCGCAACGAGCGGCGGACTTCTTCCATGCTTGCACTCGGTGAGGGATTTCATTGAGACGGGCCATCATTGTCTCCAGGTCAGTCCAAAGAGGGTCTTCTGGCCATAGCTCCTTGTCAATCCTTCCCATCGCGCCTCATAGGCGGACGATGTACCCCAGAGCATCCTCAAAACAAGCTTCAACCCTCAGAATACCCAGAGCTTCTTTGTCACTAACGAGCGACCTTGTGGGATCCAGATACCTCTCAATTCCGTCTGTCTCCAACTCGAAGTCACGACGATATTCTGCAAATCGAAACAAGACCCGAATCAGTTCGAGATTCACTCGAAAATAAGAGGGAGGTCACTCGGATACACGTGCGAGTTTCGTGTAAATCTCTTCCATGAATTCTTCCATGTACTTCTCCAGGGAGTCTTTCTTCTAGATGAGCAGGTCAACCTTCTCGCTCAGAGTTTTCCTCTCTAGTTTGAAGGCACTCGCCTGACTCTTGATCTTGTTATCCCACCCGGTTTGTGGCTTATTGAGCTCAGCGGCCTCCTTCTTCGCCTCCTTAATGGCAGCCCTCAGATATTTGTTCTCCCCTTCAAGTTTTTCGACTGAGGCTAGCTTCACCACAGCAGCCTTGGTTGTGACACCCTGGTTTCCGCTCCCTGTTTTTTTTCCTTTGCGGGATTTGACCCCGTTTTTTTTCTCGGTGTTATCAAATTTCTCTCGCTCTTGGGTATACGAAGATGGTCATTTATCCTTGCCTTTCCTATCCAACCAGAGATTCTCTCCAGTTCAACCTTGCCACCAAAGATCAGTTCTCCGGACTTTGCCACCGAAACCCTACCTTCCGAGTTGCCGGAAGCGAAACCCTGATCCTCTCCGTTACAAAGGAACCCCAATTTCCTTTGATCTTTTGCCTCCCAAACTTTTCCCAGTGATCATCCTTCATCTATAAACCCTGGATATGCAAAAATATTGCCAAGTCATTTGCAATATTTTTCATTTATAATTAATTCCTTTTTCTGCCAGTTAAAGGAATTAAATCCAGGAAAATATCTATCCATCTCCAAAGTTCATGGAAACTTGTGTAGATATTCTTTTTGACAATATTGAGCTCCCATAAAAATATTGGCCATAATTAAATAGGGGAAATTGCCTTTTCCTATTTAGTGCCAATATTGCATTTTGGGCAGTTTCTAAAGGAACTACCATTTTGGTAGTTAGGAAAAATCCCAAATAAATTGTGGAGCTTATTCTATCCATATCTTCACCATTTCCATCAAAACCCAAGTCCCATAGTTCAAGGTTTGAGCACAACATCCATTTCCAAATTCTGTCTAGATTTTCAGTTTGCAAAGGAAGTGCTTGAACCCTTGATCCTTTTAAGATGAAATTTTTCATCGTGGTTAACATTAACAAATAACCCATGGATACCAAAAATTAGCTCAATACCTCTATCCATTAATCCACAGAAATTTTCTCAAGTTTCTGTCCATTCCAAAGCTCTGTGAAGGAAGTACCATTTTGGTTTATCCAAATGATCTAAAATTTTACCAGAATCTTCATACTTCCAAATAATCACCCTCTACAAAAATTCATCTCATTCCATCAGGCCATATGAGGGCAGCTTCAAAGTCAAGTTTCTGGACCAGATTTGGCATTACAAAGGAAGTACATGCAAATGAGGTCCAAATGACTTCAAATTTTACTAGAATATAGTCCTTCCTACCCCAGTTCACCTTGACAAGGTTTCAACTCCCCCTCCTCATCCACTTCTCCTCTAGGACCCAGTAAAGTTTTCTGTTAAAACCTGTTTTTGCTAGTTTATCTCACCTCCCAGCCTTGCAGTGGATTCCAGACACACCTAGGATCTAGTTGACCTTTGAGTCACACAATAGACAAGGTTTTGGGTCAAGTAGGTAACCAGTGCATGTTTTGGCATGGTGACCACGCGGACGACATGCAGAAGTGCGCGCTCTACGCATGGCACCCCTCGGGAGGTCACCTCCGACTGACCCTGGCTTGTCCAAGCTCATCTAGTGGTTCCCCTGCATCCACGCCGACCCTCTCCAGGCCTTTCCCCCTCCTATCCCTTTCTCCTCGCGCCACGGCGAGCCCCGCCCCGTACTGTGCCCCTCGTGCGCCGCCGTATAGCTCCAACCCGAGCCTTCTCGAGTGCGCCAGCTAGCTCCCCGCTCCTCCGCGAAGCTCCTCGACGCCGCTACCGGCCAGCCATGCCATCCCCGAGCGCCAGTACCCGGATAAGGTCGTCACGGCGGCATCCTCATCCACCGCCGTCGCCTGGTTATAAATAGCCTCGACCGAAGCCCTCCCCGAGCACCTCACCACCAGCAGCAGCCTTCTGTCGCTCCCCTAGCCTCCCTGGCCCCTCACTACCTCGCTGGAGCTCCCCTAGCCACCATGTGGCCTCCATGACCGCCGCCCCTCTCGCCTCAAATTCGTGCCATCCCGGCCTCCTCCTCTTCACCCGAGCTCACCATTGAGCCCTCCACTGCACAGCGGCCATCTCCACCCTTACTCCCGACCAAATCCACCGCCGGAGCCCCGCCATTGCCTGAGAGCCGCCGCCCTCTGCCATGGTTGCCACGGCCAATTCCGGCCGTCCCCGGCGCCCTCTCCACCACCCAGGGCCGCGGGGTGCGGTGGCGCATCAATCCCCGTCGGCGCCCAAGGCCGCCGTGGTCTCCAGTCGTCGGCGCCGGCGAGGCCGTTGCCTCTGCTGCTCTCTGTCGGGACGAGCAGAGGAGGAGAAGAAAGAAGAAGAGAAGGAGGAGAGAGAAGGAGAGGTGGGGCCTACCTGTCGGCGAGAGAAGGACGCGGCTCCGCTTGCCACGTCACATAAGTGGAAGCGTATTCCACCCGAATACGCTTTCCACTAAGGAAAGCGTACTTCAGCTTAGCTTCGGGGCAAAATGCGTTTTCTCAGTTGAGAAAGCGTATTGCTCCAAAAGACGCTTTCTATTTTAACCAGTCAGGAGCCCAATAGTAAATGTTTTATTTACAGAAAGGTTCCTCCCACTTCAATCTGCCGTATCTTTTTGCCCGCAACTCCGAATCAGGTGATTCCGGCGCTCACTTCTTCGTCTTGTCGAGCCCGTTCTGATGGTATCACCTTCACAATGTTTCCACACTGTGAAAATGACCATTTTGCCCTTGCCTCTATTCAGCCCCCTCCGAGAGAGAACGGTTTCCGGTGATTCTTCCGCGGCTTCACCGCACTTCTTCCCGGAGTATTCATCGGCCCCCAAGCAAGCCGACCATCTTATATATGCCCTAAAGCATTGCTCTATGTTATTCTTGTGTGTTTAACCTAATAATGATGCCGTGCTAGAATTACTTAAATTCCTGTTAGTTTGTATTCATCGTTTACATTACTTGAACATGTTTACCATTACCGCACTAAGGACTCGTTATGATGTTATACGGAGATAGGTTGGTATGTTATGCAGATGTTACTCCATACATAGTCAATACCAGGTTAAGTTACTCATAATGGATATACTTGCCGGTTAAGTACTTGTTAAAACTAAACATAGTTGGTTGATCTTGAGTCACCTGTCCGGGCTTATTCGTGCAACCACATTTGCCGGTATGGGACGGCCTTGGCCTGGTCTGGCTCCGTGCTCTTTCACCGGCACCTCCATGCAGGGAGGGTTATGTGTGCATGCTACCCTGATCAGGTAGACGGCGATAACCCTGTGAGCCCAGTTGAGTTATTTGGATCCAGGTCCCCGTTTGGGACAGTTTAGTTTGGCCACGACGGTGGCAGGTGTCACGGGGTGACACAGGGGCCACCCAGGGCAGGACTCCGGGGGAGGATGATCGCCGGTGGTACGGTGGAGGAGTCACGGGTTAGGCAGGGTTCGTTGGAGCAACACTGGTCCACCCGAATGGGCTCACGAGGTCAGGTGCTCCATGGTGTGGGTAAAGTGCGCAACCTCTGCAGAGTGTAAAATCTATTCGAATAGACGTGTCCACGGTATTGGACAGCCCGTCCAGACCTCACTAGGTGGTCAACCATAATGATGATAATAATGGTGGAAGAACCTGTCCTGCACAGACATCAGATGATGTCAGGAATATGGTATGATAGCCATGGGATGGCTATATGAGGAATGGTCAGATGACAAAAAGACTTGGATTGGATTTGGATCAGATTCAGATTGGATCATGAGAATATTCGGAGTATGGATTATTTACTTGATATGCTTTACTTTACTGTATTTTACCTTAGTAGTTATCTTGCTGGATAAACCTGTTATGACTTGATGGTTAATCTTGCTAAATAGATATGCTATGCCATGTCATGATAATTAATGATGCTCTAATAACTAATGCATGCTTGAATGCCATGGATGCATTGCTTGGTGTATATGTTAGTTTGGTTTGCTTGCGAGTACATTCAAAAGTACTCAACGGCCTTCAATGTGGCCAGGTTCACGGAAGAATCCGTCGTCAAGGGGCCGGAGCGTTCGTGGGCAAGGAGCGTAACCCAGTCAGATCCCTGTGGATTGGAGCCGCACCAAGACCTTGCTGCCTTAGATAGAGCTTTTCCGCTGCCATCACCTCTGTAATATATCTCATGTAAGACTTATATACCCATTAATAGAAATGCTTGTGTTCATGATACTTGTTGTAAACGTGCATGCCAGAGTGATTTCCTGGGCTGGTATGCGTGGCGACCGTCTGGCTACAGTGGTACTCAGGCGGGGTGCCACAACGGATGGTATCAGAGCCGCCAGGCTGACTATAGGTTACCCCTAGCCAGACTTCATTGTCTTGTGCTCAGTAGAAAGCCCAGATGGATTTCAGCCATCTTTGGCCAACCTGGCATGGCTACTATTGATCATAAGGCAACCCCCTAGGTTTTTGGCTCCATCAGACTCAACTCTCCTGGCCTTGCCTCCGGGGTGAATTATTCGCACCCGGCAACGACCCGTGAGCCCTGAACCCCCTAGGTAAACCAGATATCCTTACCCTGCTTGCTAACCATGGCATTTCTCTCCTTAACCCTAGTTTCCTTTGGGAAACGCTTATAAATTCTATCTTTTCCCCGACAACCTTAGAATCGCACGACCATAGCCATCGTGCATCGAGTGTGATGTTCCCTCGGGAAGTAGTAGAAGCTTGACACCATTGCTACCAAGAGTACTGTGTGGTTTCGCTTCTAAATCCTCAGAGGTGCATCGAGTGCGCTATATTAGTTATACTAGTGGATCCTCGGCCACATGTTTATGGTCCGAAAAATTTGAGCTTTATTTGCCTTTTGGTTTTCGCGGTTCTTGTTTCTTTTCTCGGTTCCGTTCCTTCACTTTGACTGGATCCATCCGCAAGTGCCATCAAGAAGACTAGTATACAACTTGGATAATACCCAATAATCCAAATTCAGCAAGAGTCAAGACAAGTCAATTGCCTGATATTCAGAATAGCAACACCGGAATTTGTCAAGAATAAAGAATGGGTCAGAAGCAGAATTTGTGTGCAACAGAGAAGGCTAGGATATACCTGAGAAGATTGACCTCAGAACAGACCACACCTGAGGAGCAGTCAGATGAGCTACCAAGAATGAACCCCAGTAAGGACAAATTATTCTGTCCGCGATACAAGGACTATTTCCGTTGGCGAGGTGAACCGAGCCTTTTCTCAATGGACTCAAGGATCATTTATTCCCTGCCGAAGACATATTTCAAGAATGTGAATGTGCCAAGAGCAGCAACAAAACTCTGGTACGATGATGCAAATTGCAAAGCAATCTTGAAGTTCACCGGTGCAAATACAAAATTTTCCGGGCACTGTGAACAAGGTTTGTAAGGAAATGGATGAGTTCACGGTTGCCGAGAATCACTGAGCTTCCAAGCATCCAGAATCAAGGAGCACCTAACATGATTGGAAACTCCGCTGAACCGAATGGACTTATCGGCAACACTTGGTTTGGATACAAAGGGTATTCTGAATTAATTAACAACATGAAGCCTACATCAGTTGTGCAGCCTTTACAGTGGCAATGAGCAGACCAGCAGAAGGACACACAATGTGTGTGACCAATAGAATATCTTCAGTCAAGGTATGGCCTATACCAAATTTGGCTCCGCCATGAGCAAATTCCGGATACTTCGGAAAGAAGCCAGAATTGGCCATAAATCCGACCGCATATCACCGTAAAAGGCTTCTGGTATATGAAACCCAGCCTTCCTCCACAAGCTACCGAGAGAAGCTAACGACGCAAGACTGCCAATCTTCCTTGGTACGCCACTTGGTGAGAAAATCTTCTGGGGTACGACACTCCCATCTTCCACAGTGTGCTACCACGGAAAGCTTCTGGCGTAAGGCACCTAACCTTCCGTAGTAAGCCACATGAAGGAAAACTTCCGAGGTACGATACTCAGTCTTCTTCAGTACACTACCCTAGCCAAAGCTTCGAGCATAAGGAATTCAGCCTTCTTCGACACGCCATCATGCCTACAACAAGCTTGTCGGAAGGAAGAACTAGTCTGGACATATATCCGCCTCAGAACTCAGTGGTTATAAAAGGATTCATCCTACACCTGCATATGTTGTGATCATGCAGTCCAGTGAATCAGTTCATGTGAGCCACTCGTACATGGGAATGACTGTGTTCAGAGAAACATTGGCCCCATAGTTCAAAGAAGAATATAAGCACAGCAACCCCTACGAGATATGCAAGAGTAAGTTGCGAGAACAAGCCCGACAAACTGGGAAAACAATCAGGAAGCCGTGCTGGCAAGTCATCACAGGTCCATCAAAGGAATCCTCAAGAACAAAGAAGTCCTGGACAAACAACCCCCGTGACGGTCAACAAGATCCAGCTTCACAGACAGGGTATTATTACCCATCCTCGTCAGACTCTTGCATATACGGCCACAACATGCAGCCAGCATGTCATACCTACCCTAAATACGGGCTGCCAACCAAGACAAGAGGCTATACTCTGAAAGAATACACCAGATGATAGCGATACTATGTTTAGCTCAGTGGATACAGCAAGGACTATAGAGGTTATATATGACAGATCCCTGTCCACAAGCAACGGAACTGGAAACAAGACATTCAGATGAAATAGCTCAAAGCACATCAGCACCAACAGCTCGTAGACACCATGACATCATTTGAGATTACTGTCTATGATTACATTGTGATCATGCCTGATACTTCAGTTGAGGATATTGCAGTAACAGCTTGGTTATATTGTTCCTTGAAGTGCGAATCACCTAAGGACAACACCCGAATGCATAAGGCAGAAGGAAACATTAGCATGGAACCCACAGCTAGACTAAGCATTCTGACATGGCAGAGAGAAAGTCACCTCTAGCCATCAAGGCCATACGAGCACGTGGGCCTGGTACTAGGAAATGATGTCTTGCCCTGACTGTCAGAGTACGAAGTATCGCAATAAAACCCGAAGCAGCTGCTTCCGGACCATGGAAACTCGGCTGTTTGTTGGTATTACCGTTACCCCACTACTAGGACAAGAGGTTTACCTGAAAGGAAGGAGAAGGATTCAAGGAAAATATGTGCAGAGATAACACATGGTCCATCAGAAGAGGCAGCTAAAAGGCCCCGTATCTTCTGGAATACAGCACCGCTGGCATAGGACGAATCAGCTCTTCGTTACTATGGATAAGGTTACAAGGGTACAAGGATCACATCAGCACGGTGACACTACGCCTGCCCCAGGTAACCCTATGCTAGCAGCGGAACAATCCGAGGAAGCAGAATGACTCTCGGCAACAGAACGATGACTGTGGTAAAGACAAGATCGCTGATGGATCCAAGTCGCACACAGGTAAGTCCACCTTCACCGGGAGGTAAGCCCGGAAATCTCGAGGACGAGATTTTCTTAAGGGGGGTAGGTTTGTGACACCCTGGTTTCCGCTCCCTATTTTTTTCCTTTGCGGGATTTGACCCCGTCTTTTTTCTCGGTGTTATCAAATTTCTCTCGCTCTTGGGTATACGAAGATGGTCATTTATCCTTGCCTTTCCTATCCAACCAGAGATTCTCTCCAGTTCAACCTTGCCACCCAAGATCAGTTCTTCGGACTTTGCCACCGAAACCCTACCTTCCGAGTTGCCGGAAGGGAAACCCTGATCCTCTCCGTTACAAAGGAACCCCAATTTCCTTTGATCTTTTGCCTCCCAAAATTTTCCCAGTGATCATCCTTCATCTATAAACCCAGGATATGCAAAAATAATGCCAAGTCATTTGCAATATTTTTCATTTATAATTAATTCCTTTTTCTGCCAGTTAAAGGAATTAAATCCACGAAAATATCTATCCATCTCCAAAGTTCATGAAAACTTGTGTAGATATTCTTTGTGATAATATTGAGCTCCCATAAAAATATTGGCCATAATTAAATAGGGGAAATTGCCTTTTCCTATTTAATGCCAATATTGCATTTTGGGCAGTTTCTAAAGGAACTACCATTTTGGTAGTCAGGAAAAATCCCAAATAAATTGTGGAGCTTATTCTATCCATATCTTCACCATTTCCATCAAAACCCAAGTCCGATAGTTCAAGGTTTGAGCACAGCATCCATTTCCAAATTTTGTCTAGATTTTCAGTTTGCAAAGGAAGTGCTTGAACCCTTGATGCTTTTGAGCTGAAATTTTTCATGCTGGTTAACATTAACAAATAACCCATGGATACCAAAAATCAGCTCAATACCTTCATCCATTAATCCACATTAGTTTTCTCAAGTTTCTATCCATTCCAAAGCTCTGTGAAGGAAGTACCATTTTGGTTTATCCAAATGATCTGAAATTTTACCAGAATCTTCATACTTCCAAATAATCACACTCTTCAAAAATTCATCTCATTTCATCAGGCCATATGAGGGCAGCTTCAAAGTAAAGTTTCTGGACCAGATTTGGCATTACAAAGGAAGTACATGCAGATGAGGTCCAAATGACTTCAAATTTTACAAGAATATAGTCCTTCCTACCCCAGTTCACCTTGACAAGGTTTCATCTCCACCTCCTCATCCACTTCTCCTCTAGGACCCAGTAAAGTTTGCTGTTAAAACCTGTTTTTGCTAGTTTATCTCACCTCCCAGCCTTGCAGTGGATTCCAGACACACCTAGGATCTAGTTGACCTTTGAGTCACACAATAGACAAGGTTTTGGGTCAACTAGGTAACCAGTGCACATTTTGGCGTGGTGACCACGCGGATGGCATGCAGAAGTGCGAGCTCTGCGCACGGCACCCCTCGGGAGGTCACCTCCGACTGACCCTGGCTTGTCCAAGCTCATCTAGTGGTTCCCCTGCATCCACGCCGACCCTCTCTAGGCCTTTCCCCCTCCTATCCCTTTCTCCTCGCGCCACGCCGAGCCCCGCCCCGTACTGTGCCGCTCGTGCGCCGCCGTATAGCTCCAACCCGAGCCTTCTCGAGTGCGCCAGCTAGCTCCCCGCTCCTCCGCGAAGCTCCTCGACGCCGCTACCGGCCAGCCACGCCATTCCCGGGCGCCAGTACCCGGATAAGGTCGCCACGGCGGCATCCTCATCCGCCGCCATCGCCTGGTTATAAATAGCCTCGATCGGAGCCCTCCCCGAGCACCTCACCACCAGCAGCAGCCTTCTGTCGCTCCCCTAGCCTCCCTGGCCCCTCACTACCTCGCCGGAGCTCCCCTAGCCACCATATGGCCGCCATGACCGCCGCCCCTCTTGCCTCAAATTCATGACATCCCGGCCTCCTCCTCTTCACCCGAGCTCACCATTGAGCCCTCCACTCCACAGCGGCCATCTCCACCCTTTCTCCCGACCAAATCCATCGCCGGAGCCCCGTCATTGCCTCAGAGCCGCCGCCCTCTGCCATGGTTGCGGCGGCCAACTCCGGCCGTCCCCGGCGCCCTCTCCACCACCCAGGGCCGCGGGGTGCAGTGGCGCATCAGTCCCCGTCGGCGCCCAAGGCCGCCGTGGTCTCCAGTCACCGGCGCCGGCGAGGCCGTTGCCTCTGCTGCTCTCTGTCGGGATGAGCAGAGGAGGAGAAGAAAGAAGAAGAGAAGGAGGAGAGAGAAGGAGAGGTGGGGCCTACCTGTCGGCGAGAGAAGGACGCAGCCCCGCTTGCCACGTCACATAAGTGGAAACGTCTTCCACCCGAATACGCTTTCCACTAAGGAAAGCGTACTTCAGCTTAGCTTCGGGGCAAAATGCATTTTCTCAGTAGAGAAAGCGTATTGCTCCAAAAGACGCTTTCTGTTTTAACCAGTCAGCGGCCCGATAGTAAATGTTTTATTTACAGAAAGGTCCCTCCCACTTCAATCTGCCGTATCTTTTTACCCGCAACTCCGAATCAGGTGATTCCGGCGCTCACTTCTTCGTCTCGTCGAGCCCGTTCCGATGGTATCACTTTCACAATGTTTCCACACTATGAAAATGACCATTTTGACCTAGCCTCTATTCAGCCCCCTCTGAGAGAGAACGGTTTCCGGTGATTCTTCCGCGGCTTCACCGCACTTCTTCCCGGAGTATTCATCGGCCCCCAGGCAAGCCGACCATCTTATATATGCCCTAAAGCATTGCTCTATGTTATTCTTGTGTGTTTAACCTAATAATGATGCCGTGCTAGAATTACTTAAATTCCTGTTAGTTTGTATTCATCGTTTACATTACTTGAACATGTTTACCATTACCGCACTAAGGACTCGTTATGATGTTATACGGAGATAGGTTGGTATGGTATGCAGTTGTTACTCCATACATAGTCAATACCAGGTTAAGTTACTCATAATGGATATACCTGCCGGTTAAGTACTTGCTAAAACTGAACATAGTTGGTTGATCTCGAGTCACCTGTCTGGGCTTACTCGTGCAACCACATTTGCCGGTATGGGACGGCCTTGGCCTGGTCTTGCTCCGTGCTCTTTCACCGGTACCTCCATGCAGGGAGGGTTATGTGTGCGTGCTACCCTGATCAGGTAGACGGCGATAACCCTATGAGCCCAGTTGAGTTATTTGGATCCAGGTCCCCGTTTGGGACAGTTTAGTTTGGCCACGACGGTGGCAGGTGTCACGGGGTGACACAGGGGCCACCCAGGGCAGGACTCCGGGGGAGGATGATCGCCGGTGGTACGGTGGAGGAGTCACGGGTTAGGCAGGTTTCGTTGGAGCAACACTGGTCCACCCGAATGGGATGACGAGGTCAGGTGCTCCATGGTGTGGGTAAAGTGCGCAACCTCTGCAGAGTGTAAAATCTATTTGAATAGCCGTGTCCACGGTATTGGACAGCCCGTCCAGACCTCACTAGGTGGTCAACCATAATGGTGATAATAATGGTGGAAGAACCTGTCCTGCACAGACATCAGATGATGTCAGGAATATGGTATGATAGCCATGGGATGGCTATATTAGGAATGGTCAGATGACCAAAAGACTTGGATTGGATTTGGATCAGATTCAGATTGGATCATGAGAATATTCGGAGTATGGATTATTTACTTGATATGCTTTACTTTACTGTATTTTACCTTAGTAGTTATCTTGCTGGATAAACCTGTTATGACTTGATGGTTAATCTTGCTAAATAGATATGCTATGCCATGTCATGATAATTAATGATGCTCTAATAACTAATGCATGCTTGAATGCCATGGATGCATTGCTTGGTGTATATGTTAGTTTGGTTTGCTTGCGAGTACATTCAAAAGTACTCAGCGGCCTTCAATGTGGCCAGGTTCATGTAAGAATCCGTCGTCAAGGGGCCGGAGCGTTCGTGGGCTAGGAGCGTAACCCAGTCAGATCCCTGTGGATTGGAGCCGCACCAAGACCTTGCTGCCTTAGATAGAGCTTTTCCGCTGCCATCACCTCTGTAATATATCTCATGTAAGACTTATATACCCATTAATAGAAATGCCTGTGTTCATGATACTTGTTGTAAACGCGCATGCGAGAGTGATTTCCTGGGCTGGTATGTGTGGCGACCGTCTGGCTACAGTGGTACTCAGGCGGGGTGCCACATTGGTCTTCTCCCTTGCCACCTTCTGTGGCTCTGCCAGCTCGTTGTCCTTGTCAACAAGTGCCTTCTTCATAGTTTCTAAAGAAATAGAAGTCCTGAGCCGCACTTGGAGTTGGTGGTTTTCAGTACGGACATCTGTTCGAGTGAAATTACTCGGTTCAAATAAAGCAAAAGGTAAAGATTGAACACTTGGTCATCGAAAGGTACCTCCCATTGTCTTCACTTCTACTTGCGCGCGAGCCGCGTTCCTTTTCTCTGCCTCCAGATCCAGTGGGAGTTGGTTTTTCTCCTTCTGCAATGATACGTACTGAGCCCCGAGCTCACAAGTTTTCTGATACAAAACAAGAAGAAGAAAGTCAGGCAGCAATAAGAACACTCTGAATGTATGAAGACCTCCGAGTCAGGGAGGAACAAGCTTGACCTGTACCAGATCCTAAAGTGCCGTCTGACCTCCGAGTCAGAGAGGAACAAGCTTGACCAGTACCAGATCCTAAAGTACCCTCTGACCTCCGAGTCAGAGAGGAACAAGCTTGACCAATACCAGATCCTAAAGTACCCTCTGACCTCCAAGTCAGAGAGGAGCAAGCTCGATCAGTACCAGATCCTAAAGTACCCTCTGACCTTTGAGTCAGAGAGGAACAAGCTTGATTAGTACCAGGTCCTAAGATATCCTCAGAGGTGAGTTGCAGATGGAAACCACTCGACCAACTGAGAAGATACAAGTTCTAGTAGACTTCTGTCGACTGCTGCAGTCGACGACAGTCTCGGGGACTACACCCAGTGGGTGCACTCAGCATGCCCCTACTGGAGAGTGACTCATGATCGATAAGCTAAAAAACAAGAAACATGCTTGTATGGTTCTATTAGACCCCCGCCGCTTCAAACAATCGATGGCGCTCTCGAGGACTACACCCAGTGGCTGCACTCAGCGTGCCCCCACTAGAATGGTATCCACTCGGAATAGCCTGCCTAACCCGAGTGACGCCGAATAAACAAACAGGTTCAAAGACTCCTGCCGACTACTAATATTCAATGGCAATCTCAGGGACTACACCTTGTGGGTGCACTCAGCGTGCCCCCACAGGAAAGACACACCCAGTGGGTGTACCAACAAACAACATGAAAAGTCAATCAGGAATCAACTTACGATGGCACTTACTCGGACATTTGCTTGGAGAGCTGTGCTGGCATCATACGCCAACCTGCTAGCTTCGTACGCCTCCTTCAAGCACTGCGTCAACAGTTCAGCTTGGATCATCGCCTCTTTGCTGGCTCCAGTCTGGTCCTTCGGCACATGATGCAGATTGAATATACCGAGAGGAGGAGCCGACACTGGAGCCGGAGGAGTTGGCACTAGAGGCAGAGCAGTCGACGCAACGATGAAAGGATTGGCGCCAGCTTGAGAAGGGATACCCTGCTCCTGGGTCGCAGCAACATAGGGCGTAGGCGGAGCGCGGGGCATTTTGCTCGGCGACACCTTCTGGACTACAACATGCGCGGCAGTTGGGGTTTTACCCCCTCTCTTGGCGTCCTTCCGCAGCAGCTCTTCGTCGTCGTCCTCGACTTGGATAATATCCACAGGCACTATATTCACTCGACAGTGTCAGTTCAGTCAACAGTTTAGTTGAACGACAACACCGAGCCAGGATTTACTCACCCGTACCTTTCTGGGAGGTAGCCACATCCGATGTATCTACATCAGCGCGATCCCCATCAATCTGCATTGGCAATATTGTTGAAGTAGCGGCCCTGATGCACCATTTCAGCCGGTCAGCAAAGATTGAGAATTCACAGTGATAGTAGAAGAGAAGTACGACACTTATGTCGAGGTGACAGGCACTGCAACCTTGATCTTGGGCAGGGCCTACCGTGGTTTGGGCGAAGCGATTTTGACCTGCTTCACAGTCTTCTCAGTCGGCTCGGGCGTCGCCATCCAAGTGCGCTTCAAAGTCCTGGTGCTCGAGGCCACAGCCTTGCTCTGGCAAGCACTCGGGTCCTACGTCTGTTTGGAGCGACGCTCAGTGCGCGCCCCTGCAGACGGAGAAGACCCGACCTCGTCGCTCCCATCTGAGTCGTCGCTGCCATCCTCGATGTCCTCGGCATAGCTGTCTTTGACACTTCTGTGGTCACTCTCCATGTTCCGAGTGAGCTGTTCCCCATTTGGCACGGGTGAAAACAGCTTCGGGAACTCCTGCCAGGCGCAAAGATCAAAGCCAGTCAGTTCAATCAATTCAGTCAGATGTACAGTGCAAGATAGATCACTCGGAAATATGCATCATACCTCTGTTGGCGGGTGCGAACCATTGAAGGCCGGGATCCGCCTCGATCCCCTGGGATTGTCGGGATCTCCGGTGAAGCACCTGAGCCATTGCTCCACGGTCCCCTCGTCAACATCCCCAGGGTGGACGCGAGTGGGGTCGTTCAGCCCGGAGTACCGCCACATGGGGTGAGCCCGCTTTTGTAGGGGCTGGATCCGTCGACCGAGGAAGACCTCCAACAGGTCCAGACCGGTGACTCCACCTTGAATCAGCCCGACTACAACAATCACTAAGATACCCACCTTCGTCTTTTCTTCCTTGTCCACCATCAGCAAACGAGGAGCACTAATCCTCTCGGAAGTATAAGGGGGAAGACCAGTCAATGAACTGGCATAGGGAATATCATTAAAATAGAACTAGGTCGACTGCCAACCCCTAACCGACTCATGAAAGGTCATAGTGGGGAACGCGCTCCTACCCCTCATCTGTATACCCAAGCCACCACATAGCTGGGTCACATGGATCCTCTCCCCATCCGGATCAGCCTTCTTAACTGACTGGGAGCGACACATGAAGATAAGCTTAAACAATCCCCAGTGCGGGTGGCAGCCTAGGAAGTTCTCACACATGGAAACAAACAAAGCAAAGTACGCTATGGCATTCGGGGGAAGGTGATGAAGTTGAGCACCAAAGAAGTTCAGAAAACCGCGGAGGAAGGATGAGGTGGCATGGAGAAACCTCTCTCCACATGAGTGACGAGGAGAACGCGCTCTCCGGGGCGCGGCGCAGGCTCGATCTCCCCCTCCTCCGGCAGCCTCCAGGACCCATCGGACAATAGCCCGTCGATGATGAGTCCACCAATGTCTTCCGCCGTGGTCGTTGGCTGGAGCCAGTCGCCTTGGATCCAGCCGCGCGGAGGGACGACTCGGGAGATCGAGGCCTTCTTTGCCTTCTTTGCACGCTCGAGCTTCACTGTCTTGTCCTTCGCCATCCCCGCAAGGGTCACCGGCGCCGAACAGAGTCGTGCGTAGTGGAAGTAGAGGAGGCAACAAGGAGATTGGAGGAGATGGGGAAAATGGGATCTATCTCTCTCTCCACCTCGGCCGCATCAACCTTTTATACCACCAGTCTCTCCGTCCTCAGATCCACACCGTTGGCTCCCGGGCCCACAGATCTCCCGCAAATCCCACCGACGGAGATTATGTGATATGTCGTGAAAAGCAGGGAGAAAATCTAGGAGTCACGCCCCACTTTCCCCACTCACCGTGTCCCAACCGTTTGCGCACACGCATCTCTGATTTCGAATCCCGCGAAATCTGGGATACCATAGACTGATTGATCAACACTGGAAATCCTTCCAAGACGCTCGGGTCCATCCCGGCACCTGGTATGCTAGCATCTTGTTTCACTCGTACATTGTGCAGTCCGGAATCAGTCGAGGCAGCTGGTGAAAAGTCAATCGACAAACGGTCTTGAAGAGCTTGTGAGCGCTCCCATAGTGCTCGTCTCACTCGGAGTTCATCTCGACCCACTTCGCTTAAACCTCGATCGATTCGGGGGCTAATGACAAGGACATGTACTAGGGATAGGGTCACATGCCTGACCTACATATCCTACCCAAGGACACCATGCATTGCAAACTGGGCCCCAGGGCTAGGTTACCGATTGTAACTACCGCGACCTGAGTACCACTCGGGTCGCGTCGACCACTCAGAGTCTAAACAATCCACTCAGCCGACTCATCTCACTCGGAGTACCTGAGTCCACTCGGACAGAGAAGACCAGGAGCCTCCCCAGGATCGCAACGGTGAGGACATGCGTCCACCACCTTCAAGGGCAATCAATACGAACGTTACCAGTAACTGTAGCCCTTAAAACCTACCTTTAACCCTTAGTTATGAAGATATTCATCAGGGGGCCCAGGTGTACTCTATATAAGCCACCCCCAACTCCATAACAAGGCTTCACAATCTCTTGTAACGATACACTCTAGTCAATCAAGCTCCAAAGCACCGAGACATAGGGCTGTTACCTCCTCCGCGAGGGGCCTGAACTCGTAAATCCAAGTGTAACAACTGCGCCATAGCTAGGCTCTGCCCTCTAATCCGTACCCCGATACACTACTGTCAGACCTATACCAATGACAATTATCACCTCGAGAATTACACCAATCGTACCATTCAGATTGTCATGATCAAACCCAGCATCTACATTAAGTTTCAAAAATCCCGACCGAGGCTTAGGCCAAGCCTTCACTCTCCTCTTTGCTTTGGGCTTACATGCGATAATAAAGTTAGCTGCTAGTCCCTGTACTTCCAATTGAATTTGGGCTGCAGTTTGTGTTTGCTCACCATGTGTTAGTTTCCTCCGCTCGAACCACAAATACCAGGCAGTAGTTGCCATTGTCTCCCTCAGATTAGGCAGCCCAAGTATTTGGATGTCCGAGCCCTGAAGACACAAAAGGTGCTCAATCACTACTTCACCAAACAGACTCACACATCAAGCTTATTTGATAATGTCATACAGTCCCAACAATTGCCAAACTTCGACCACTTTCTTATATTGGAAGAGTAGATGCATAATACTCTCAGGTCCTTTGTTGCAAGCTAGGCAACCTGTTTTAACCTTCATATGTTTTGCTGCGAGTATCGCGCGACATGGGATTGCGCTTTGCAATGCTCTCCAAATAAAGATCTTGCATTTTTGCCGGGCATTGTAGATTACATAGCGATTCCCAGTTATTCTTATGGGTAGATGACGTGCTACTTGGCTAGATTTTCTGCCCATATTGGAATTCCCACTCGGTGCAATAGCCCGACCTTACTGAATTTTTTTTGTTTCTCGACGGATTCCATGCCACAAAGTCCTCCATGTCATGTAGCGGGAGTGGTATAGACAAGATCCTGCGGGCATCTAGAGGCGAGAAGGTCTGGTGTACCAGCTGCTCATCCCACTCCCCTATGGATGGATCAATAAGATCACTCACTCTCGAGATGATATTACTTCCATGAACTGTCAAAAAAATTCTAGATGGTGATTGGGGTATCCACGGATCATCCCAAATATTCACTTTGGGTCCATCACCTATTCTCGATATGTAACCTTTCTTCAAGGTTTCCACTCCTGCCATTATGCTTTGCCAAGTATACGAAGCTTTTTTCTTCAAAGTAGCCTTCAACAAATCTCCCTCAGGGAAGTACTTTGCTCGAAGAATAGTAGCACATAGCAAATTAGGATCATCAATCAAGCGCCATGCTTGCTTGGCCAGCAATGCTAGATTAAAGCAATGGATATCTAATGTAGGGTGGAACCCTAATGGCCAATCTTTCATGATTTGAAAGGGAATTCCTGAAGATCATGATGAACATGATGAACACAAGAGAGGGGAAACACTCAAATCAACGAGATCCGATCACACATATGCGAAGTCCACATACACAAAGAGGTGACAAAGGTCCAAATCCAACAAAGGAGGATACACAGTAGCTAGTTCATCCCAATCCGTGAGGAAAGAGGTCTTGAATCCATGAGGGGATCTTCCCTAGACGGGGTCTTGAATCCACTTGGGGGATCTTCTCCTAGGAGGCCTTGATCTCCAAAGGAGTAGCAGCTACAAGTGGATGAGCAAAGCTCTATCTCCAAAATGAGCTATCCCAATGCTGACCCTAAAATGTGGGCGGAGATGGAATATATATAGTCTAGGGGGCGAAGGGGTATACGGGCCTCGGCCCAAGTCATGCACACAAGCAAGGTCCGGATGATCCGGATGGTGGTCCGGATGATCTGGGCGACCGTCTAGATCGTCCGGGGGTGTCGTATCGGCTGTTGTCGGCGCCTGGGCGTCTGGGCTAGTCTGAATGATCCGGACATCAGTCTGGATGATCCGGCTTCACCTGGAGGCTTGTTGTAGTCTGCTGGCTCTGTAGCCGGATCATCCGGCTTTGCCTGGCTCTGTTTCTTCTTCGTCTTCACGTATGCCTTTCTCCCCTGATTGTACCTACTCCTTAGCTTTGCCATGGCTAACTCCTTGGTACCTAAGTATGCAAAGTGTCTCCGCTTGAAGTAGTAGCCATGTCTCATGTGTTCCAAAGAGGAATTGCGAGAGGAGTGATGTCACCTCAGTCTCGAGAGCTCTTGCACGTGCACGTGTCATCGGTCCACTTGTCACTTGGGAAGACGAAGGTGGGTCCATGGGGATGACCTTAGGATGCTCCGCATCATCTCCCCCATTGGGAAAGATCCGACCTCGGATCAAAATCCTCATCACCATGGAAGGCAGATAGGTCCTTGACGTTGGAGATGTCACTCACGTTGTACTTGTCATGTGGGATGTCAATCTTGTATGCATTGTTGTTGTAGCGTGCTAGCACTTTGAAGGGTCCATCGGCTTGAGGTAGTAGCTTGGACTTGCGTTCATTGGGGAAGCGATCCTTTCGAAGGTGTAACCACACAACATCTCCGATGTTGAGTATCATGGGTTGCTTGTTGATGTTGAGCTTGGTCGCGAGTCGGTGTACTTGGTGCGCGATTGCTTGTCTTGTATCTTCATGCACCTTATTGAGATAGCTCGCTTGTGCACTCGCATCCATGTTGATGCGTTCTTGTAGAGGTAGCAGTAGAATGTCCAATGGGCACAAAGGATTGAAGCCGTAGATGACCACGAAGGGGGACTTGCTGGCAGTCGAATGTCTTGCACGATTGTAGGCATACTCAGCGATGGGTAAGCACTCCTCCCACTCCTTGACATTCTTCTTGATCAACACACGTAGGAGAGTAGATAGCACCCGGTTCGTGGCCTCCATTTGGCCGTCGATTTGTGGATGGTATGCCGAAGAGAATAAGAGATTGATTCCGAGCTTGGCGCAAAGCGTCTTCCAAAAGTAGCTAAGGAACTTGACTTCGCGGTCCGATACAATAGTCTTTGGCACTCCATGTAGATGTAGTATTTCCCTACAAAAGAGATTTGCAACATGTGAAGCATCATCTATCATGTTACAAGGAATAAAGTGTGCCATCTTAGAGAAACGGTCTACAACAACAAATACCTAGTCCTTTCCATTTTGAGTTCTAGGCAAACCAAGCACAAAGTCCATACTAATATCTTCCCATGGATGATATGAAATAGTAAGTAGCATATATAGACCATGGGATTGAGCTTTAGACTTAGCTTTGCGACATGTAGAGCATCGGTTGGTGTAGCGAGAGACGTCGCGCAACATCTTGGGCCAAAAGTAGTTCTTGGAGAGCGTAGCGAATGTCTTGTCGCGTCCAAAGTGTCCTATAAGTCCTCCTCCATGAGCCTCTTGCAAAACTAACAAACGAAGAGAAGACTCGGTTATACAAAGCTTGTTAGCTCTCATTAGATAATCATCCTTGATATAGTAGCGCTCCCAAGATGTATGCGTTAAGCATTTGGCATAAGGAATAGCAAAAGTAGGGTCAGGTGTATACAAGTCTTTAATGTGCTCAAAACCAATGCCATTCAATTCAAGTTTAGTTATGAGCATGCATTTGCGGAATAAAGCGTCCGCCACAACATTTTCCTTGCCTTTGATGTACTTGATGACATAAGGAAATGACTCAATGAACTCACTCCATTTCACATGTTGCTTATTCAATTTCGTTTGACCTTTAGGGTATTTAAGCGTCTCATGATCCGTATGGATGACAAATTCATTAGGACGAAGATAATGCTCCCACACATGCAATACTCACACTAAAGCATACAACTCCTTGTCATAAATGGGATAGTTAAGTTGCGCTCCAAATAGTTTCTCGCTAAAGTAAGCTATTGGGCGCTTCTCTTGCATTAACACACCTCCTATGCCATTGCCACTAGCATCACAATGCACTTCAAATGTTTTGTCAAAATTGGGCAATGCAAGCAATGGAGCATGTGTAAGCAAATTCTTAAGCTCATGGAATGCGGTATCTTGGGATGGTCCCCAAACAAATGGTGCATTCTTCTTACTGTAAGCGTGTAATGGTGATGCAATGGTGCTAAAATCCTTGAAAAAGTGACGATAGAATCCGTCTAGACCAAGGAAGGTACGCACTTGTTGCAAGTTTGTTGGTTGTGGCCACGTTTTAATAGCATCAATTTTAGCTTCATCTACATGAACACCCTAAGATGACATAGCAAAACCCAAGAAAACAAGCTTGTCAACACCAAATGTGCATTTCTCCATATTAGCATAAAGGCGCCCGTTTCGAAGAGTTTGCAAAACGGCTCTAAGATGGGTGACATGATCTTCTAGAGATTCGCTAAACACAAGTATATCATCAAAGTAGACCACAACAAATATGCCAATGTATTTGCGAAGAACATAATGCATCACACGCATGAAAGTGTCGGGTGCTTCGGATAAGCCTATAGGCATGACCAACCACTCATACAAGCCAAACTTCGTTTTGAAAGCGGGTTTCCATTCATCACCCTCTTGAATGCGTATTTGGTAGTAGCCACTTTTAAGAGCAATTTTATAGAAAATTATGGCTCCGCCAAGCTCATCTAGCATATCGTCAAGGCATGGAATGGGGTGTCTATATCGAATGGTGATAGCATTTATGGGATGGCAATCAGAACACATGCGAAAACTACCATCCCTCTTAGACACAAGAATAACTGGAACGACACGAGGACTTAAGCTTTCATGTACGTGCCCATTGTCAATGAGGTGTTGTACTTGCCTTTGTATTTCCTTGGTTTCTTCGGGGTTGACGCGGTAGGTTGCCTTGTTCGTTAGAGGTGCATTGGGGATGAGGTCGATGCGGTGTTCGATGCCTCATAGTGGAAGTAGTCTCGAAGGTAGCTCATCGGGAAAAACGTCCGCGAATTCCTGCAATAGATTAGACAACACTACAGGTAGATGGTGACAGATGTTAGTTCTTGTCGCCTCATCTTTGCACACTAGGACATAATGCATAACACTAGATGGGTTCTCATACACTTCTCTCATCTCTCTTTTGGTAGCTAATAGCACTAAGTTTTTCTTGTCGCTCATCGTTGAGGTATTCAATTTGGGCTTGTGGTGCTCACTCTCTTTTTGGTGGCTCACTCTCTCACTATTCTCTCCGTGATGGGTGGATGCTTGCCTGTCGGTGATCACTTGGCTAGGCGACATAGGTCATAGCACGTACTCCTTGCCCTTCATCTTGAAGCTATAGTGATTGGTTCGCCCATTGTGAATGACGCCGCGGTCGAATTGCCAAGGTCATCCAAGTAGGAGGTGGCAAACGGACATGGGAACCACATCACACTCCATGCTGTCTTCGTATGCTCCAATCTTGAAGGTGACTTGGACGGTGTGCTCCACTTGAATTGTGCCGGAGTCGTTAAGCCATTGGACCTTGTAGGGACAAGGATGCTTCATTGTAGCTTGGAACATAGCTCTTCACTTGCTAAATTGTGGCAACTTCCTTCGTCGATGATGACCTTGACGAAACGTCCATTGATGCCTGCTTTGGTGTGGAAGATGTGGCAACATTGGTCTTCGTATTGTTGATGTTGAAGCATCAAGAACTTGGAGACAACAAGAGCGGGGCTCGAATCATTGTCACGAAAGACTTGATCATCTTCATCTTCATTCACTTGCCGGTGTTGACACCAGATTTTGGCCTGGTCAAAAACATAATTAAGAAAGCCTCAAATGGAAAAGTGCTCAAAGTGAGAAAGTTCCATATCGCCAAAACGAGAAACTTTGATATTTGAGCGATAACCATCTGATCTCATCTCTAAGGCCGAAGTTATCTTCAAAGTACTGAGATTTTTTATCCAAAACAATGTTGGGCTGATTACGCCCCCAAGACGACCTCATATGTAAAACTGATCTACATGAATTGTCTTCGTCTCATCAAAAAATCAATTTTGATACAAAAATCATCCCAATCTGAGGTCATATGCAAAAGTTGGAGCCCGCACAATGCGACCCTGCAGTGAACAAAATATGACGCCCGGGACCAGACACACATGTGACTAAGTCTGATGATTTGCGTGAATAATTACCTGCTTTGCACAAGCGATTTGGCCCTGAAGATGGACTCAAATCACAAAACCTTCAGCACGAAAGTTGTTTGTCTCGCAGAAACAAGTAAATATGCTCTTGGGCGCATTTTTGTGGGAGGTCGTTTACTGCCTCAAAAGTGACCCGCAAGGTGTAGCCAGGTTATAAACCAAACAATTTTGGAAAGTTCGGATTCCGAGTTGGACCCAAATTAGGGTTTTGAATGTGAATTCTAATCTTTCCTTGCATGGGAAGTCCATCCTCCTCTTATATATATGAGGGGTGATGGCCGATTGAAAAAACAACACACAATCGAACAAATCAATCTACTACTTTTTCGTGTTCATCTAATTTTTATCCCTCTACCCTTGTATATTCTTCTTGTTCTTCGCTAGTTCTTCACGCTGGAGGGCTACGAATCCACGAGGCTCAAGGGGTGAGTGAATCGACCTAGAGCGGCCCATAGCCGCCGTGAGCCCTGACGGGGTCCCTCCCGGGCAACCGGGGCTTCGGGTCTACAAAAGCATCCGCCGGCTGTCCTGCGTATCGCGCTGCCGGTCGGATCTCCTTCGACGTGAGCTGCGGTGCATCACCCCCGGCGTCGAGGGTACACGGTGACATGTTCGTGTGCGAACACACTTTTTGGTGACTCCACTGGGGACGAAGCTTTGAACAGTCTCCAGCTTGTTCTTGCTACGAAGAGATCGTCATCTAGGGTTTGCAATCTACAAAGGTAATATGAATACCCAATTCCCTACTGTAGATGCAAGTAATTCATATGGTGTTACTAGATCGTTCAATGAGGATACTCTATCGGCCAGCCCTAGTTTTTTCAATCATGCATCTAATTACGTGCAAAGGCCGATTCAAAGTAATTTACATGCTTCAACTTCTTATAATAATAGTAACATGCACCACATGTACTCCAACTCTCATGCATCGGTAACCCCTCAAATCATTATGCCGATGAACAACATGATGAGTTTGGTCGATCAAGTTGAAACACCTCATGTAGGAACTTCCAATAGCATGCGGCAAAGTGTTTCACCTTTTTATTCATCGGCAACTAATTTGCAATATACTAGTTCAACCATGCCGATGGATAGGAGAATTGGCCATGCTACTACTAGTTATTTGGCCAGTTACTCTTAACGTCATATGCTACACCTCATGTTAGTAATTTTTCAGCACCAGACACAACTGTAGATGTTCATAATTCGGCTTCACACCTTTCTGGTCATAGCCGAATAAATGTAAATTTTACAAGAGCGGTTGTGCCCAATATTGTAGAAGATGAGGTAGTGGTGGCTGCATTGAATATTTTAGCCCAAAATAAGAGGATTAGTTCTCTTTGCCATAAACAACATGAAAAGGGGTATTTCCTGATTATGTGGCAATAAAATTTAGAGTTTTGCAAGAAGATGAATCTTTGCCAATTGATAAAATTGGCGAGCAAAAATATCGTTTTACAACAATGCATATGCCTTCACCTATTACTACATCATATTATACACCCCCTACACAATTGTAAAGTTTCGGCAACACCCGTGTGTCATTGCCAAAAGAATCTAAAAGCATTGGGGGCAATCATATCTGGAGTGGGCTGAAATTGAGAAAAAGCTTAAAGCCATTTTTGCCGCTCGCTGCTAGAAACAAATAGAAAAATAATTGGCTCAAATAAAAGAAGCATTGCCAATTAGTAGAATCAATGAAAAGAAGGATGATTCGGAACATGAAAGTGCTTCTGTTGAAAAAGCTGAATCAAGTAGTACATATTCTGAGTCCATCAAATCCAAAGAGACAAGCATTACTGAGAAAGGGCATGGCAAGCATAGCAAAATGACCATGCTTGATTTTTCTGAAGTTAACGAAACCTACTTCCTGCCCTATGAGTTCCGTGCCATAGAAATTGACAAGCCTCGAGGACAAGAACAAGTAGCCGAACAAAGTTCGGTTGCACAAGGATATACAAAGTAACAATGCACGGAATCAAGAAAAAGGTGAAGAAAAGGCGTTGCAGAGCCATCCAAAGACGGAGCAAGATATTGTTCAAGTCACACCACCATCATGCTCTTCCAACATATTTGAAGAGGTATGTCTAGCAAGTAATTTACCTATTTTCAGATTTGGTCACAACTTTATTGTTGACGCATCTATTAGAAAAATTCCCATAAGTAATTTTGAAAGACCAATGAAGAAGGGTAATTTACTTGTTAGCAATAAAATTGTTATAGAACATATCGGTCAACCCATTGCGCCATTTATAAAGACCGATAGTGACTTATCGTTGCAGTCAAGGCTTTCCTCATTGCTTTATCTAAAGTTCATATCTAATTGGGTAGCTTTTCTTATTTCTTACTTGGCTTACACTTGGTCTCAATTGAGATATGTGTGTTCTAACTATTTTCATTTCAGATATTTAAAGTCAAGTTTAGATTCTTTTGAGAAAACCAATGCTAGTATAATATCTTACCCAAAGACATCAGAGATAGAGTGCAAAACACAATGCATAGCCGAATGGGGTGATGCAAAATCTGAACCATTTGTTTGCTTAACTCCAAAGCCATTCTCACAGCAAGATCGGCTAGAAAATAAAAATTATACCTTGAATTCAAACATGTGTGATCAAATCTTTGATTTGTTGTTGACAAATAATTATATTAGAATTCTAGATCGCCATGTTGAGCCATCTATCCAAGGATGAATGTATTGTAAGTTGCATGATTCGTTCAAGCATATTTTGAGGATTGCAACATGTTTCGTCAAATAGTTAAATCGGTCATTGAAAAAGGACGATTGAAATTTGTTGAAACACCAAGAGATGACCAGTCTATTCCGGTTGGTCCTGATGGCAAGTTTTTTTTGCATCGACTGCTTCAAGTTGATCCATTTAAAGAGAAGGTAAAAACTGCATGTGACGGGATCAAGCTTTCAAGTAAAGAAGTTATTGAAGATCATAATGAACATAATCTTGAGGGCGAGAATTACATCGAAGTTACAATGAAGACGCCAAGGACTGGGGGCAACAAGCAAATCCAATGATCAATGAAAGCAGACCAAAAGAAAACAAATGTCGAAATAAGCACAAGTGTAAGAGATCAAAAATCACCTTCGCTAAACTATTGGATAAGTATCAAAAGAAGAGTGTAGAGAAGAATGCTTATCAGCCAAATCATGCAAAGAAACTAAGGTCACCCACAAGGCGCAAATATAAAGATCGATATTGGCAAAGTGAGAATTTTAATGCAACATATTCATATCCTTATTTTGGGCCACCAATGCCAATGTCGTGGATGCCTCCCTATGCTCATGTAGATCCATATCCATCATGGGACATGTATGATAAAAGGGCACATTCTCCATCTTATTTTAGACCATCTCACCAATATTATGTAGTTCCAGGAAGATCAACATTAGGACAATCACTTGTTCAAGACCATTTCAATCTTAAGGAATCGGTCCCGAGCTCAAGGAAGAAGAAAGAGGTCGTCAAACAAGTTTACTACATTAAAAGAGATGGTCGTAAGAGTGCTACTTCAGATTTGATCCCAAATGGAAAAAAGCCAATTAAAGTGTTGACATTGGCTACTAAAGGCAATGAGATGAAGCAATCAATTGTTGAGAATCAAAGTGCCAAATCTAAAGAAAAGAAGTTGAGAGTGCATAAGGCCAAAAAACAATTGCCATTGATCGAAACAGAATCACAGCCGAGGTGCCCACTCGGCTTATCATATTGAAAAAAAGAAGGAATTACAAAAGCTAAGTGCACAAGAGCTGGGAAAGAAGAACATGGCATGGGTTCCCAAAGGGGGCAATCAAAACAAAAATGATGTGCAAGATTCTATTGCAACAAGTACAATACAAGTGAAGAAAGAGAAGAAGGAAAGCAGTAAACAATTCAACCGAAGGTTTCCATCACCCGATCAAAATCTTCGGTTATCACATCATCCATATTCATCAAACATGCCATTGATTCCTATGCCATGGAACTCATCCCCATGTATGATCAATTACCCTCCATGGATTTATTTCGATCCATGGATGCAACATAATTTTCTATATCATGAGAGGGTATTACCAAATCACTATACATTTGGTTAGTTACATTTTTGTTGCTAATACAAAGGGGGCGAAATATTTTATTGCTATTTCATTTGTTTATTTCAGCTATACATGCTTTGGTGGGTGAATTCTACATGGACCTCATGGTAATGACCAATATTTATCTATCGCCCTAAGAATATGTCAAAGCATGGCCGGTGTAGTATCCTAACATCATCCTTAGTTTGATTGGAAAGCGAGACAAGGTGCTACACATATTGAGGCATTCAGTGATTCGTTCTGAGAAGTGCAATAAATATCCAAGGGTTAGCAATGTTTTGACGAATCACTTATAATTTATCTTGAGGTATGTCTAGATGTAAAATTTACATTGGGTTGCTTTAATATTGCTCATATATCTGGACATGATAATTGGAGAGAAAATTGGTTGGCACAGCAAACATCCGGCGATGATGATAATCATGGTGTATTGCATAGCCGATGCTTATTCTCGCCAACGTAGGTAAGGCCAAATTGGAGCTTATCGCTTTGGCCACTAATGAAACTTTTATGCAGGTGAAGGAAGGATTAGAGGAAGTCCATTCTTGATTATCTACAAAATCCTAGCAAAAGGGTGAACAATATGGTTCAGAGGATGGCTTTCAAACACATGTCTATGGAACTTTATCACTGGATTGTTATAGAAGTTGAGAAGTTTTCACCCAAGTTTGCATCATGAGGTTCAAACAAGCAATGGCCGATATATACTTATCGCCCTAAGCACATGTAAATGGCCGATGAAGTGTTGACATTGTCCTTAGAACAAATACATTGTAAATTATTTTTCGGCACGCAAGTTTTGCCGAAAAACAGGGGGCAAGTGTTGACACCAGATTTTGGCCTGGTAAAAAACATAATTAAGAAGGCCTCAAATGGAAAAGTGATCAAAGTGAGAAAGTTCCATATCGTCAAAAGAAGAAACTTTGATATTTGGGACATAGCCATCCGATCTCATCTCTAAGGCTAAAGTTGTGTTCGAAGTACTGAGATTTTGTATCCAGAAGACTGTTCGGCTGATTACGCCCCCAAAACGACCTCATATGGAAAACAGATCTACACGAATTGTCTTCGTCTCATTGAAATGATCAATTTTGATATAAAATCATCCCAAACAGAGGTCATATGCAAAAGTTAGAGTCCGCACAACGCGACCCTGCAGTGAGCAAAATATGACGCCCGGGACCAGACACACATGTGACTATGTCTGATGGGTTGCGTGAATAATTACCTGCTTTGCACGACCAATTTGGCCCTGAAGATGGCCCCGAATCAAAAAATGTTCAACACGAAAGTTGTTTGTCTCGTCAAAACTAATAAATATGCTTTTGGGTGCATTTCATCGGAGGTCGTTTACTGCCTCAAAAGTGACCCGCAAGGTTCAGCCATGTTATAAACCGAACAGTTTTGGAAAGTTCGGATTCCGAGTTGGATCCAAATTAGGGTTTTGAACGTGAATTCTAATCTTTTCTTTCACGGGAAGTCAATCCACCTCTTATATACATGAGGGGTGACGGCCGATTGAAAAAACAACACACAATCGAACAAATCAATCTACTACTTTTTCATGTTCATCTACTTTTTATCCCTCTACCCTTGTATCTTCTTCTCATTCTTCACTAGTTCTTCACGCTGGAGGGCTGCGAATCCACGAGGCTCTAGGGGTGAGTGAATCCACCTGGAGCAGCCCATAGCCACCGCGAGCCCTGATGGGGTCCCTCTCGGGCAAGCGGGGCTTCGGGTCTACAAAAGCATCCGCCGGCTATCCTACGTATCGCGCTGCCAGACAGATCTCCTTCGACGTGAGCTGCAGTGCATCACCCCCGGTGTCGAGGGTACATGGTGACGTGTTCATGTGCGAACAGCCGGTGCATTGCAACATGCTCAAGAGCTTCCATTTCTTCCTCAGTCATGGAGTCATATGTGTCGTCGTCGTTGGTGATCATGGTGCGCCGAGTGGCGCACTCAAATGTCTTGTGGCCTTGGCCTTGACATGTGAAGCATTTGATGAAACTTGTCTTGATGGTCTCATCCGTTGGAGTAGATGATGATGAAGCTCTAGGCTTGAAGTTACTTGGAGTAGGAGGACAACTTGAAGATGTCGAAGCTTTCTTGTAACTTGACTTGTCGTCGTTGCTTGGTGTAGCTTGTTGAGGTAGAAGGCATTGTAGTTGTTGAACTTGATTGTATGAATCATAGGTCTTGGAAGAGTACTTGGCGTATTTGTAGTCATTGAGCACTTGGCATTCTGCCTTCGTAGCTTGATGCACTAGCTCGAGCAGGTTCGAGTATGGTTGGAAATCCACAATCTTCTTGATAGGATGGTTGAGTCCATTCAAAAATTGTGCCATGGTTTGCTCCTCATCTTCTGTGATATTGGCTTGGATCATGGTGATCTCCATTTCCTTGTAATACTCTTCAACGGACTTGGTGCCTGATTGCTTGTATCTGCGTTGGTATTTCCCCAAAGAGGAGAGGATGATGCAGCACAGCAAAGGTAAGTATTCCCCTCAGTTATGAAACCAAGGTTATCAATCCAGTAGGAGAACCAAGCAACACTACATAAACAACACCTGCACATAAACAACAAAAACTTGCAACCCAGCGCGTAAGAGGAGTTGTCAATCCCTCCTTGGTATTGAGATAGATTAAATTGTATGAGATTTGATAAATAGATCTAACAAAAACACAAAATAAAATAAATAAAGAAAAGGGAAGGTATTTTTAGATTTAATATAATAGGAAATAGACCCGGGGTCGTAGTTTTCACTAGAGGCTTCTCTCAAGAAAATAGCGTACGATGGATAAACAAATTACTGTTGGGCAATTGATAGAAAAGCGAATAATCATGACAATATCCATGGCAATGATCATGTATATAGGCATCACGTCGAAGACTAGTAGACCGACTCCTGCCTGCATATACTACTATTACTTCACACATCGACCGCTATCCAACATGCATCTAGTGTATTAAGTTGATGCAGAAACGGAGTAATGCAATAAGAACGATGACATGATATAGACAAGATCTATTCATGTAGGAATAGACTCTGTCTGTTTATCCTTAATAGCAATGATACATGCGTGTCATGTCTCTTTCTGTCACTGAGATTGAGCACCGCAAGATCGAACCCATCACAAAGCACCTCTTCCCATCGCAAGAAAAGTCAAACTAGTTGGCCAGACCAAACCAAAATTTCAGAGAAGAAATACGAGGCTATAACAACCATGCATATAAGAGTTCAGCAAAGACTCAAATAATATTCATGGATAGAACTGATCATAAACCCACAATTCATCGGATCCCAACAAACACACCGCAAAAAAGAGCTACATCAAATAGATCTCCAAGAACATCGAGGAGAACATTGTATTGAAGATCAAAAAGTGTCATGGGAAAACACGTCCACCTATGGGGCCATCGGCCCCTTGTGGTTCGGTAGGGGGGAAGGACGCATTGCACAATGAGCGAAGGGCACGGAGTAGCACGACAGCGATCACACGGGCAGTTTTTACCCAGGTTCGGGCCACCGCGAGGCATAAAATCCTACTCCTGCTTTGGTGGATTGATGGGAGGACCGTGGTGGAGACACGACGCTCTAGCCCGGCAAGGTCGCCTCGGGGCGAGAGCAGCTATGCGCGTATGAGTGTACAAGGGTCTGCATCCTTTCTAAGGTTGCCATGGCCCTCCTTTTATAGATCAAGGGGTCACCACAATGGCAAATCAGTCATTGGGTACTGATTAGATAGCAAACAATGCTATCATACCTAACTCTGCAAACACGACAGAGCGCATTAAATGCACCGCTTAGTGTCACATCGTAGCACAGCCCGGCAAGCCTTGCCGTGCCGTTCGGCCACCTTCTCGCCTGCCTGCATGACACATCCCTGGACGGGTGCCATTTGGAGGTGATTTCCTCTGGAAGCGGCTGCCATTTGCCAAATAACAGCCACTTAGTCACTTGGGGGCTCGACACCTCACCGATCGATGACTTGTGTTGCCGTGAGGTGGAGCGGTGGAGCCTCGGCATCGCCGGCAAGACTGCCAGGGCAATCTTGGGACTTGTCTTCGGGGCAACCTCGTCCCCGCCAGGCTCGCCTGCCTGGCAAGGGAGGTTTTTCCTTAGTGGTATCTTGCTCCTTTGGTTGGTCTTAGTCTTCTTGATCCGCCCTTCGATTTCTCAAAGAGCTGATCTCTTCTACTTGGTCTTGTCTTGGATGCTGCAACTTTGTTATCGAGCCTTTGTACAGTCTAGTCAACACACCTGGGGTTTGTTGCACCGATAGGAGCCCCCGGGCCTGGCCTGAACGCGCTGCCGAGCGTCGTCGGGGTAGGCCCTGTCCAGTACACAGGCAGGGAGGCTGCGGTAGCTCACCCTTTGAGATCTTCTTTGCTTCTTCATTAATTTGAGCTTGAGTCAGTTTCCGGTTTTCCCGCGCGTCGTGTAACGCCAATTGTAGTGGGACCATCCCTGTAATGGCCAGTAAATGACTTTAACGCACGGGTGAGTAACTGCCAATTCACTCTTCCCACCACGTTTTTATCCCTTGCCACGTATGCTGCATGCATTGAGTGGGGTAAACGGAGGTGCGTGGTGCGGGAGAGAGCGTCATGGTAGGGGCCCGGTCTTCTTTGGTTGGCAGAGAGGGGTGGCGGTTACCCGCCGAGGGATCAGCCCCCAGCCCCAGCTCGCCTATAAAAAAGGGGGGCGAGGAGGAGCGGAAGTGCTCATCCACACACCTCTTCTCCCCATTTCCTACCTTCTGGGTCGTGTCTTCGTCATGGCGAGGGGAGGGGAAGAAGGGCGCGATCGCGCCTTTGTCGAGGTAGGGTCCCCTCCCCGTTCCCGCACAAAGCGTCCAGCTTGGAGTGGCGGCCCGATGCTTAGTGTGGGTGAAGAAGGCCTTAGGTGGGCGTGCGGGCGGCGCGGCGGCAGCGCTGGGGGTAGCGACCCCGGCGTGCTCGCCACCGGGCCGTCCGCGGTCCCAAACTTAGTAAGGAGGCACGTGGGTGACACCACGCCGTAGTCCATAATACGCACAAAGCGTGGTAGTCGAACGTGGCCTATCCTCCCTTCGCTTGTGATGTTGAAGGGAGAACGCGGAAGTGATTCGCCATTTGTTATGGCAGATCTCCCCTTTTTGGGCACTGCTTATCTTGCGTATGGGCGGGTTCCTTGTGCTCGTGCATGCTTCTTCAGGAGACGGCATCTTTTTAGCTTCGGGTCGATGGAGACGACCATGCTCTCTGTGGGATCTCCCGGGGCGTTTGGCGCCTGCCCCGGTCGCTGTGATGGGGGCTCGTGCGATGGTAGGCATGCCTCTTCAAGCGACAGCAACGAGGAGGGAGGCGGCAACCCATGACGCGTCAAGAGCGAGGACGACCACTCCGACGTGGCATGATCGCCGGCAGCACCATCATCACCGGCTGGGCCTCGGCGGCACCACCATCTGCACCCGCCCTCCGGTTTCTTCCTCCCAACCCGGGAATGGCACCCTCCTGATCCTGGGGAGGTGCCGAATCCCAGCCAGGCCTTCCCCCCGTCTTCTTCGTCTTCCCCTGCGATTTCGAGGAGAAGAGGGACGAAGCAAAGGCATCACGGGGCACTTATCTTTTTTCAGTTAAAAATGTGTAGGCATTGGCCAAACTTTAGTCTAAAAAATGTAAACTTCCTTATCCATGTGTGTGTTCTGTAAAATATGTACTTGCTTATCAGCATATTTAATGAAAAAGATAAGCTTTGCCGGGTACTTGTGCATGTATCATATCCATGCAGAGGTGAAATGCCTCAATACATTTAAGTAAACAAGTTTCCCGACAGGCTATCCTGCCGGTGCCCTTAGTTTGTTGCCGCGGGGCTAGGCCTGCCGGGCACAAAATCATAAGAAGGGACTAGCCCCCCGCCGAACCTTTTCCGTCAAAGGCCATTGCGACCACCCTGACCGAAGCAGCGTTCGATTCAAAGGGTAGGAGCACCTATGTTTCAAAGGTGGCGGGGTTTTCATATGCGCAAGTTTTCAAATTATAGAACAGGTATGGATAAGAAGGAACTTATCTGTTTGGTCTGCCAAGGATCGTCACGTAGACTCGTCTTTATTTCTTCTCTTCGGGATCAAGTCCACGGCAAGAACCCTGCAACTTAGTGCAGATGAAAACAATGCCACATGCGAGCTTATCTACATGATCATGCTATGCTCATGATATGCTTATGCATGCATGCAAGTTTCGGGGGCCCCCAGCGCTTCGTTTATTTCTTTGTTGCTCATGGTCTGCGCCTGGCTTTGTACAAGGGGTTACATGCAACTTCGGCAAAGCTTGTACAAAAGGGTGGCTGCCAGGCAGGGCCCGACAGCCGCGCCTTACGGGTAGAACTTACGGAGATGCTCAATGTTCCATGAGTTTTGCAATTGAATGCCATCTCCGGTCTCCAGACGGACTGCACCAGATCTAGTGACTCGTACTACCCGGTAAGGGCCTTCCCACTTCGGCGTCAACTTGTTTGCACCCTTGGCGGACTGAACACGCCTAAGGACAAGGTCGCCTTCCTCAAAGCTCCGGGCATGAACCATGCGGCTGTGATAGCGACGCAGGGCTTGCTGGTAGCGTGCAGCACGCGTAGCAGCCCGGAGACGGTTCTCCTTAAGTAGCACAACGTCGTCACACCGGTGCTATTCCTGCGCTACTTCATCATAGGCAAGCACTCGAGGAGACCCGAATATGAGTTCCATGGGGATAACTGCTTCTGCCCCATAGACTAGGGAGAAGGGAGTCTGCTCGGTAGCTCAATTTGGTGTCGTACAGAGGGACCAAAGAACCATCGGCACCTCATCGATCCATCGCCTGCCGCACTTCTACAGCCTATCAAAGGTTCTTGTCTTGAGACCTCGCAGCACTTCAGCGTTCGCCCTCTCAGCTTGCCCGTTGCTTCCGGGATGGGCCACAGAGGCAAATGAGACCTTGCTTCCGAGGGCATGAACGTATTGCATGAAGGTGAGGCTTGTGAATTGTGTGCCATTGTCGGTGATGATTCGGGCAGGTACCCCCAAGCGGCATACCAATCCTTTCAAGAACTTGATTGCTGACTGTGCGGTTACCTTTCTCACGGGCTCTACTTCCGGCCACTTTGTAAACTTGTTGATTGCCACGAACAAGAAGTCAAAGCCCCTGGTAGCACGGGGGAAGGGGCCCAAGATGTCGAGCCCCCAGACCGAAAATGGCCATGACAAAGGGATTGTTTGGAGAGCTTGAGCAGGCTGATGGATATTCTTGGAGTGGAACTGACAGGCTTCACACTTGGTGACTAGCTCAATTGCGTCTTGGAGGGTTGTGGGCCAGTAGAAACCTTGCCAGAAAGCTTTCCCGACCAAGGCCCTTGATCCGATGTGGGAGCCACACATACCCTTGTGTATCTCTGCCAGCAGTTCCTTTCCTTCTTCCCGGTAAATGCACTTTAATTTCACACCATTGGACTTCTTCTATATAGCATGTCGTTAATGAACTGATACATATTGGCCCTCCGGGCTACTCTTTCAGCTTCTTGTTCCTCGAGAAGTTCTCCTGTTTGGAGGAAATGAACAATGTGCCACACCCAAGTTAGATCCTGGGGCTTGGCAACAAGGACTAGCGGCACCTCCTCGTCAATGGGAGCACATGCCTCGACCGCAAAGACTAGTAGTTCGGCGGGAGGGTGCAGCTCACTAATCAAAGGGGAGTTGTTCCTGCCAAGCTCTCTGCTGGGGGCTTCGGGAAGCTCTGCCGGGAGAGGCTTGCCGGAGTTCAATTTCCTCCTCTTGCTGGCCATTGTTGCTGGGGATACAGAGGGTTGAGTCAGATGGAGAACAAAAGTCCCTGGTTCCACAGGGATTTTTTGCGCAGCGCACTTTGACAGATGATCAGCAATGTTGTTTTCCGCAAGGAGCACATGCTCTGTTTGCAATCCGTCAAAGCGCTCCTCCAACTTCCTCACTTCCTCGATGTATGCCTCCATCAATGGGCTTTGATAATCCTTGTTGACTTGCCTCACCACAAGTTGTGAGTCTCCACAGATGATCAGCTTCTTGATTCCCAGTTCTGTTGCAATTCTGAGCCCGGCAAGGAGCCATTCATACTCTGCAGTATTGTTGGTAGCCTTCTCCCGGGGGAAATGCATTTGAACGACGGACATAAGGTGCTCCCCAGTGGGAGCAATGAGAAGCATGCCAGCTCCTGCACCTTGTAGGGAGAAGGCAGATCAAAATACATAATCCATTCTTAGGGCGCTTCCTTGCCGGGGATGACTGTCTAAAGTACTTCTTCATCAGGGGTTGGTGTCCACTCCGCAATGAACTCTGCTAGTGCTCTGCTCTGAATAGTTGATGTGCTTTCAAACTTCAAACCAAAGCTGGATAACTCCAAAGCCCATTCCACGATTCTGCTGGTGGCTTTGGGGTTTCGGAGTATGCGTTGCAAGGGGAAGTGGGTGACAACCGTGATCTCGTGGGCTTGGAAGTAGTGGCGCAGTTTCCTTGAGGCTATGATGAGGCCAAAAATCAACTTTTGCATGCCAGAGTACCTTGACCTAGCCCCCTGCAGCAGAGAGCTGATGATGTACACTAGGCGCTGCACCACCTTCTTCCTTGCCGTGATCTTGGAACTGTCTCTGCTGCCTTGCTCTTCCTTGTCTTGAACTGCATATTTCTTTGCCGGGGCGGGTTCACTTTCCTCACCAGAGGGGACAACAGTGGTGGCTGCTGCTTCATCTACCTCCCGCTGTGCCACCAGCGCTGCGCTAACCACTTGATTGGTCACTGCTAAATATAGCAACAACGACTCTTGTGGTTTAGGAGCGACTAAGGCGGGAACAGAGAAAAGGTAGGTCTTCAAATCTTGTAGCATAGTGTCGAGCTCCGGGGTCCACTCCACGAGCCCTGCCTTCTTCAAGATTTTGAAGAACGGCAAGGCACGTTCGGCGGACATGGAAATGAACCTGCTCAGCGCAGCAACACATTCAGTCAAACACCTCACGTCTTTAACTGTCTTGGGTGCTTGTATCTGCTCGATAGCCTTGATCTTGTCCGGGTTGGCCGCTATCCCCCGACGTGTCAGTGTAGTGAACAGGGGGTGTTCATTACCCCTGGACACGCATCGGCGAGTTGCAGCCTCCAGGCGGGAAGGGCATGGCAGGGGAGCGAGCCTTCCTGGGAACAAGCACAAGACTATCCAAAAAGCATTCGAGTCAATAATTGGAAGGCAAAAGACCAAAGGCCGAAGCCCCAGCAAGATTCTTGCTGGTGAGCCCCGGCAAGATTCTTGCTGGTGAGCCCCGGCAAGATTCTTTTGCTGGTGAGCCCCGGCAAGATTCTTGCTGATGAGCCCCGGCAAGATGATCCGGGCAAGCTTGGCTCCGGCAAGAGCCCCAGCAAGATTCTTGCTGGTGAGCCCCGGCAAGATGATCCCAGCAAGCTTGGCCCCGGCAAGATGACCCCGCCAAGCTGCCATCGCTCCAGTGCAGTGACCAAACCTGTCAGATGGGTTTTGTCCTCCTGGATGCGTGTCAAGGCACCAACGGCGGGTGGGTATAAGCGGTGCTGATGGGACGGCCCCTTTTTCCATCCCCAAGAAGCTAAAGGACACCTAGACAGAGCATTTAATGCGGTTGTCCTGAGCCGTCAGTGATAAGCATGTAAATGCTGTAGCAACTTTCCACCTCATGTATACCCTGTAGTTACTTTACACCTCGCATATCCACTGTTTGCCACTGTGGTGCCCCCTTTGAGCATATAAAAGGAGGCCCAAGGCAACTGCTACAGGGGAGGAACGCTGGACAGATCTTTTCAGCCCATTCAGCATGCGTAGCTGCTCTTTGAATGTGTCATTCATGGCGAGCGCTCCTGGAGCTTGGGCTCAAGAACATTGATAATAAACTAAGGCATGAGTAGGGTTTTACGCTGATTAGCGGCCTGAACCTGGGTAAAATTGCCCCGCGTTGATCGTTGGTTCTGCTCTTTGCGCATACCTCTCCCCCCGCCGAATCGTAAAGGGATTCCTTGAGGGTCCCATAGGTGTCGCACGCCGACATCTTTGGCGCGCCAGGTAGGGGGAAGAGGGTTGCGCGAACCAGATCTAGCGGTCAGCGCATCAGCTTCGTCGTCCATGGCGACTTCGCTCTGCTTACAGAAAGCTAAGTCCTAAAACTTTAATTGCTGTATAGTCTTTCCTTGATGCTTCTTTTTGTACAACCTGTGCGCGAGCGAGCGCTCTTGAAATACTCTGCGCTCCTGGTTGTTCTGGGTCCGCCCAACAACACAAGTGCAACTGTAGTTGTTTCTAGAGTGTTAAGCTCCCGAAGAGGTGGCGTTCTCGATAGGCTGCTAGACAGGACTTGATCCTAAAAGCGCCGTCGACCAAAACGTGCGAATTCGGAGAGTATTCCAGTAAGCGTAGGGATTCATTGTACAAGAAGGCAATCATCCGAGGAAAAGGCTAGATAAGTTTTATCTTCAGATTTCTGCATAAACCCGTATGCTGAGGAACCTTCCCGGGGCTAGTTGCGCTCCTAGTCGCCTCGAGTCCGCTCGGCGATGTGAGCAGCTGTGCTAAAGCCGGGAAGGCAAACCTTTTCGGGAGGCGGCGTTCCCGGCAAGCTGCTAAGGATCCGTTCCTTAAAGCACTGCTGACTGGATCGTGCGCACCGGGAAGTGTTCCGGCAAGCAAGGGAATATTCAGTAGGAGTCAAGATTGCAACGAATTAATCATTAACCAGAAGCTAATTAACTTGTTGTGCTAAAACACTGTCGTGGCATTACATGTCCAATCAGTGTTGCAGGAATACGCATGAAAGGCGGGCTCGGGGGCTGGCAGCGCCCTAGAGAGTAACCTTATAGAAGGCTGCTGGTCATCACCACGAGTGCGGCCTCGCTATGCGAGATGAACGGCAGCAAAAGCTAAGTTACCAAACTTGTGGCGGTTGCATTTCTTGTACTGTCCTCATTTCCTCCTTGTACCAACACGCGAAGGAGCCTTCCCGGAGCCAATCGCGCCCCGAGTTGTCTCGAGTCCGCTCGACAATTTGGGCGACTGCGTAGGCTTCGGGAAGGTGAATCTTTATGGGAGGCGGCGTTCCCGGCAACCTACTAAGGACCCGTTCCTCAAAGCGCTGCCTTCTGGAGTGTGCGCACTGAAAAGCCATCCGGCAAGCGTGGGTTATCTTGATTGATCTTTCCGTCCTTGTACATCAATCTGCACGCGGAGGAACTCGCCGTGGTTAGCCCGCACCCTAGTTTCGCCTCGAGTCCGCTCGGCAAACCTGGCAGTCGCGTTCTGGCCCGACGAGGCACCTTGCCGGTAGCGGCACTTCCAGCAGGCTGCTAAAGCTCTGCACCTAGCGCTCATGGCAAGTGTGCGCACCGGCAAGGTTTCTGGCAGCGTAGGATATAAAACGTGTGCAAGGACGAGCTTAATCAGGAGGGGAGCAGACTTTCATCTAGTACAAAGGAACATGTGTCGCATACATAAAGATTTGCCTGACTAAGATTAATTATTTCTTTACATGCACCATTGCAGCAACAGGCCAGCAAGACGGCAGTGAGACATTCGCGGTAGACGGCTGCGGCAGCAGGGGTGACCATATGGATCGAGCACCGCACCCGCAGTACCCTATATGGGGAAAGCTCGGGGGCTGGCTCCTCGTCGCACATTGTGGCACTTCCTTTCGGGCACACGACTCCTGTTGCCGTCCTGCTCTGTCTGCCCAAGCTGCCGGCAAGCCCAAGGCCCGGCAAACCACAAGCTCCCTTGCGTCATCATCAACATGCAGTTAAAAAGTCAAGAGTAATGGTTACTTCTCGCTGCGCGTGTACCGGTGCATGTTTTTGGGCCTAGCCCAGACAAGCACTGTGCGTGTTTGTCCGGCCCAGGCCCGAGGGCTCCTGTCGGTGTAGTGAACAGGGGGTGTTCATTACCCCTGGACACGCACCGGCAAGTTGCAGCCTCCAGGCGGGAAGGGCATGGCAGGGGAGCGAGCCTTCCTGGGAGAAGACAACTGGGAACAAGCACAAGACTATCCAAAAAGCATTCGAGTCAATAATTGGAAGGCAGAAGACCAAAGGCCGAAGCCCCAGCAAGATTCTTGCTGGTGAGCCCCGGCAAGATTCTTTTGCTGGAGAGCCCCGGCAAGATTCTTGTTGATGAGCCCCGGCAAGCTTGGCCCCGGCAAGATGATCCAGGCAAGCTTGGCCCTGGCAAGATGATCCCGGCAAGCTTGGCCCCGGCAAGAGCCCCAACAAGATTCTTGCTGGTGAGCCCCGGCAAGATGACCCCGCCAAGCTGCCACCGCTCCAGTGCAGTGACCAAACCTGTCAGATGGGTTTTGTCCTCCTGGATGCGTGTCAAGGCACCAACGGCGGGTGGGTATAAGCGGTGCTGATGGGACGGCCCCTTTTTCCATCCCCAAGAAGCTAAAGGACACCTAGACAGAGCATTTAATGCGCTTGTCCTGAGCCGTCAGTGATAAGCATGTAAATGCTGTACCAACTTTCCACCTCATGTATACCCTGTAGTTACTTTACACCTCGCATATCCACTGTTTGCCACTGTGGTGCCCCCTTTGAGCATATAAAAGGAGGCCCAAGGCAACTGCTACAGGGGAGGAACGCTGGACAGATCTTTTCAGCCCATTCGGCATGCGTAGCTGCTCTTTGAACGTGCCGTTCATGGCGAGCACTCCTGGAGCTTGGGCTCAAGAACACTGATAATAAACTAAGGCAGGAGTAGGGTTTTACACTGATTAGCGGCCTGAACCTGTGTAAAATCGCCCCGCGTCGATCGTTGGTTCTGCTCTTTGCGCATACCTCTCCCGCCGCTGAATCATAAAAGGATTCCTTGAGGGTCCCATAGGTGTCGCACGCCGACATCTTTGGCGCGCCAGGTAGGGGGAAGAGGGTTGCGCGAACCTGATCTAGCGGTCAGCACATCAGCTTCGTCGTCCATGGCGACTTCGCTCTGCTTACAGAAAGCTAAGTCCTAAAACTTTAATTGTTGTATAGTCTTTCCTTGATGCTTCTTTTTGTACAACCTGTGCGCGAGCGAGCGCTCTTGAAATACTCCGCGCTCCTGGTTGTTCTGGGTCCGCCCAACAACACAAGTGCAGCTGTAGTTGTTTCTAGAGTGTTAAGCTCCCAAAGAGGTGGCGTTCTCGATAGGCTGCTAGACAGGACTTGATCCTAAAAGCGCCATCGACCAAAACGTGCGAATTCGGAGAGTATTCCAGCAAGCGTAGGGATTCATTGTACAAGAAGGCAATCATCCGAGGAAAAGGCTAGATAAGTTTTATCTTCAGATTTCTGCATAAACCCGTATGCTGAGGAACCTTCCCGGGGCTAGTTGCGCTCCTAGTCGCCTCGAGTCCGCTCGGCGATGTGAGCAGCTGCGCTAAAGCCGGGAAGGCAAACCTTTTCGAGAGGCGGCGTTCCCGGCAAGCTGCTAAGGATCCGTTCCTTAAAGCACTGCTGACTGGATCGTGCGCACCGGGAAGTGTTCCGGCAAGCAAGGGAATATTCAGTAGGAGTCAAGATTGCAACGAATTAATCATTAACCAGAAGCTAATTAACTTGTTGTGCTAAAACACTGTCGTGGCATTACATGTCCAATCAGTGTTGCAGGAATACGCATGAAAGGCGGGCTCGGGGGCTGGCAGCACCCTAGAGAGTAACCTTCTAGAAGGCTGCTGGTCATCACCACGAGTGCGGCCTCGCTATGCGAGATGAACGGCAGCAAAAGCTAAGTTACCAAACTTGTGGCGGTTGCATTTCTTATACTGTCCTCATTTCCTCCTTGTACCAACACGCGAAGGAGCCTTCCCGGAGCCAATCGCGCCCCGAGTTGTCTCGAGTCCGCTCGACAATTTGGGCGACTACGTAGGCTTTGGGAAGGTGAATCTTTCTGGGAGGCGGCATTCCCGGCAACCTGCTAAGGACCCGTTCCTCAAAGCGCTGCCTTCTGGAGTGTGCGCACTGAAAAGCCATCCGGCAAGCGTGGGTTATCTTGATTGATCTTTCCGTCCTTGTACATCAATCTGCACGCGGAGGAACTCGCCGTGGTTAGCCCGCGCCCTAGTTTCGCCTCGAGTCCGCTCGGCAAACCTGGCAGTCTCGTTCTGGCCCGACGAGGCGCCTTGCCGGTAGCGGCACTTCCAGCAGGCTGCTAAAGCTCCGCACCTAGCGCTCATGGCAAGTGTGCGCACCGGCAAGGTTTCTGGTAGCGTAGGATATAAAACGTGTGCAAGGACGGGCTTAATCAGGAGGGGAGCAGACTTTCATCTAGTACAAAGGAACATGTGTCGCATACATAAAGATTTACCTGACTAAGATTAATTATTTCTTTACATGCACCATTGCAGCAACAGGCTAGCAAGACGGCAGTGAGACATTCGCGGTAGACAGCTGCGGCAGCAGGGGTGACCATATGGATCGAGCACCGCACCCGCAGTACCCTATATGGGGAAAGCTCGGGGGCTGGCTCCTCGTCGCACATTGTGGCACTTCCTTTCGGGCACACGACTCCTGTTGCCGTCCTGCTCTGTCTGCCCAAGCTGCCGGCAAGCCCAAGGCCTGGCAAACCACAAGCTCCCTTGCGTCACCATCAGCATGCAGTTAAAAAGTCAAGAGTAATGGTTACTTCTCGCTGCGCGTGTACCGGTGCATGTTTTTGGGCCTAGCCCAGACAAGCATTGTGCGTGTTTGTCCGGCCCAGGCCCGGGGGCTCCTATCGGTGTAGTGAACAGGGGGTGTTCATTACCCCTGGACACGCACCGGCAAGTTGCAGCCTCCAGGCGGGAAGGGCATGGCAGGGGAGCGAGCCTTCCTGGGAGAAGACAACTGGGAACAAGCACAAGACTATCCAAAAAGCATTCGAGTCAATAATTGGAAGGCAGAAGACCAAAGGCCGAAGCCCCAGCAAGATTCTTGCTGGTGAGCCCCAGCAAGATTCTTGCTGGTGAGCCCCGGCAAGATTCTTTTGCTGGTGAGCCCCGGCAAGATTCTTGTTGATGAGCCCCAGCAAGATGATCCTGGCAAGCTTGGCCCCGGCAAGATGATCCCGGCAAGCTTGGCCCTGGCAAGAGCCCCAACAAGATTCTTGCTGGTGAGCCTCGGCAAGATGATCCCGGCAAGCTTGGCCCCGGTAAGATGACCCCGCCAAGCTGCCACCGCTCCAGTGCAGTGACCAAACCTGTCAGATGGGTTTTGTCCTCCTGGATGCGTGTCAAGGCACCAACGGCGGGTGGGTATAAGCGGTGCTGATGGGACGGCCCCTTTTTCCATCCCCAAGAAGCTAAGGGACACCTAGACAGAGCATTTAATGCGCTTGTCCTGAGCCGTCAGTGATAAGCATGTAAATGCTGTACCAACTTTCCACCTCATGTATACCCTGTAGTTACTTTACGCCTCGCATATCCACTGTTTGCCACTGTGGTGCCCCCTTTGAGCATATAAAAGGAGGCCCAAGGCAACTGCTACAGGGGAGGAACGCTGGACAGATCTTTTCAGCCCATTCGGCATGCGTAGCTGCTCTTTGAACGTGCCGTTCATGGCGAGCGCTCCTAGAGCTTGGGCTCAAGAACACTGATAATAAACTAAGGCAGGAGTAGGGTTTTACGCTGATTAGCAGCCCAAACCTGGGTAAAATCGCCCCGCGTTGATCGTTGGTTCTGCTCTTTGCGCATACCTCTCCCCCCGCAAAATCGTAAAGGGATTCCTTGATGGTCCCATAGGTGTCGCACGCCGACACGGCGTGACACGCAGAAGCCAAGTACCTTGCCGGAAGGAATGCCAAACACACACTTCTCTAGGTTCAGCTTCAAGTTGATCCTTCGCAGATTTGCAAAGGTCTCTTCCAAATCGTGAATGAGAGACATTTTGTCCTTGGTTTTGACCACTATATCATCCATGTAGGCTTCAATATTTCTGTGCAGCTGGGACTCAAAGCCAATCTGTACTGCTCTTGCAAAAGTGGATTCAGCGCTCTTCAACCCGAAGGGCATCCGTACAAAACAATACGTGCCACATGGGGTTATGAATGCGGTTTTCTCTTCGTCTTCCTTGGACATGAAGATCTGGTGGTATCCAGAGTAGGCATCCAGGAAGGAAAGCAGGTCACACCTGGAGGTGGAATCCACAATTTGGTCGATGTGCGGCAAGGGGAATGGGTCCTTCGGGCATGCTTTGTTCAGATCTGTGAAATCTATGCAAAGCCTCCATTTCCCATTCGCCTTGTGCACCACCACTGGATTTGCTAACCATGTTGGATGCAATACTCCTCTGACCAAACCAGGTGCCTCAAGTTTCTTGATCTCCTCGGCAATAAACTTCTGCCGCTCCAAAGCTTGCTTCCGGACCTTCTACTTGACGGGACGGGCATGTGGGCAGACAGCAAGGTGGTGCTTGATTACCTCCCTGGGAACACCGGGGATGTCAGATGGTTGCCAAGCAAACACATCGACATTCGCCCGCAGGAAGGCAATGAGCGCGATTTCCTATTTGTCGTCGAGGGTGGCACTGATGGTAAATGCCCTGCCGGGACCTTCTTCACAGCGGGTGCAGCAGCCTTGGATCTCTTGCTATTGGAACTCTCCGGCAAGTCATCAACAGGCGCAGCGCACTCCGAAGAGGTACGCTTCCCGGATTCCTTGCTGGCATCCTTGCCGGCTTTCTTCTTTTTCTTGCTTTCCTTGGCGGGAGCAGTGGCTTCTGCGGCCTCTGCAGCGACTGCTTCCCGGTACATTTTTTCCACGCATATGATTGCGTCTTTCTTGTCTGATGGAATGGAAATGATGCCCATTGGCCCTGACATCTTCAAAGTGTTGTAGGCATAGTGGGATGCCGCCATGAATTTGGCCAGGGCAGGGCAACCAAGGATTCCATTGTACGGCAGGGGGAGGTCGACCACATCAAACACGATCTTCTCAGTTCGGTAGTTTAACTCCCCCCGAATGTTACCGGAAGTGTGATCTTCCCCTTAGGACGGCTCCTGCCGGGGATGATCCCTTGGAACGTACCAGTAACCTTGAGCTCTTCATCTGCTATCTGGAGTTTACTGATGACCTTTGGAGAAATCAGATTCAACCCGGCCCCGCCGTCAACCAACATCTTTGTGACCTTGAGGTTGCGGATCGTTGGTGAAACCAACAACGGCAGACACCCTACCGCGGTAGTGTGGTCAGGGTGATCCTCCTCATCAAAGATGATGGGCGTGCGGGACCACTTGAGCAGTTTTCGAGAATCTGCCGCTGGCTCCGCGGCATTGACCTCCGCGGTTGTGTGCGTAGTCCCCCAAATATGATATATTACTTCTCTGAAAAATATTTTCCTGCTCATAAGAAACAAGCTGGTTTACAGGAAATATTTAAGTTTGTGCAAATTGAAGAAGAGAGTCTCCCACAAGCTTGGGGGAGGCTTCTCCAATTACTTAATGCTTTGCCTGATCATCCTCTAAAAAAATGAAATGCTTGATATCTTCTATAATGGACTAACCGATGCTTCTAGGGACCACCTAAATAGTTGTGCTGGTTGTGTTTTCAGGGAACGAACTGTTGAACAAGCTGAAGTGCTATTGAACAATATATTGAGTATTGATAATGAATGGACTCTTCCCGAACCACCTCCTAAGCCAACTCCGAAGAAAAGAGGTATTCTATTTCTCAGTCCTGAAGATATGCAAGAGGCAAAGAAATCTATGAAAGAAAAAGGTATTAAAGCTAAAGATGTTAAGAATTTACCACCTATTGAAGAAATACATGGTCTTGATAACCTGACACAGGTAATAAAGGTAAATTCTCTCTATAGATTTGATGAAGGTGATATTCCTTATAATAAGTCTGCTAGTCAATGCTTGGATGAATTTGATAACTTTATTGTTAAAAAATAAAACTTCAATGCCTATGTTAGTAGACAATTGAAACAAAATGCTTATATGCTTAACTGCTTGGGAGACTACATGTGTAGAACTGTTAATGATCTCAAAATTATTAGTAAACATGCTTACATGGTAAAAACTCAAGTAGAACAAGTTCTCAAGGCACAAAATGATTTTCTTAATGAGATGAATAATAAGGTGAATGATAATGCTGTTAGAGTTATGACTAGAGGTGGTAAAATGACTGAGGAACCTTTGTATCCTGAGGGCCATCCTAGGAGAGTTGAGCAAGATTCTCAGAGAATTAATACTGATGCACCTAGTCCTAGTAATAAAAAGAAAAAGAAAACTGATAGGACTTTGCATGCTTCTAGTGAACCTATTGCAAACACACCTGAGAATCCAAATGATATTTCTATTTCTGATGCTGAGACACAATCTGGTGATGAACATGAACCTAGTGATAATGTTAATGATGATGTTCATGTTGATGCTCAACCTAGTAATGATAATGATGTGGAGATAGAACCTGCTGTTGATCTTGATAACCCACAACCTAAGAATAAAAGATATGATAAGAGAGACTTTGTTGCTAGGAAGCATGGTAAAGAAAGAGAACCATGGGTTCAGAAACCCATGCCCTTTCCTCCTAAACCATCCAAGAAAAAGGATGATGAGGATTTTGAGTGCTTTGTTGAAATGCTTAGACCTGTCTTTTTGCGTATGCGTTTGACTGATATTCTGAAAATGTCTCCTTATGCTAGGTATATGAAAGATATTGTTACAAATAAAAGAAAGATACCGGAAGCTGAAATTTCCACCATTCTTGCTAATTATACATTTACGGGTGGAATACCAAAGAAACTAGGAGATCCTGGAATACCAACTATACCATGCTCCATTAAAAGGAACTATGTTAAAACTGCTTTATGTGATCTTGGAGCCGGTGGTGTTATGCCTTTCTCTTTGTACCATAGACTTGATTTGAATAAGTTGACACCAACTGAAATCTTTTTGCAAATGCCTGATAAATCAACTCCTATACCCATCAGTATTTGTGAGGATGTGCCTGTTGTGGTTGCAAATGTTACTATTTTAACGGACTTTGTTATTCTTGATATACCCGAGGACGACGTATGTCAATAATCCTTGGTAGACCCTTTTTGAATACTACAGGGGCTGTTATTGATTGCAACAAGGGCAATGTCACTTTTCATGTTAATGGTAATGAGCATATGGCGCATTTTCCGAAGAAACAACCTCAAGTTAATAGCATCAATTCTATTGGAAAAATTTCAACTATTGCTATTGGAGGTTTTGAATTCCCTATTCCTACTGTCAAAAAGAAATATGATATTCTTATTGTTGGGGACATGCATATCCCCGTTGAGGTAACCTAGTGTTATTCGAAAATTCTCCGGTTTCATGTCATTCGGAAGAAGTTTGTTAATAAGACTTGAGCAACCTTGTTAATGGATTCATTTTGATGGGCATGAGATGGATGAATTTAGAAAGCACAACTTTCTGTACCCACTTTTTACTTTCTGTTATTTAGAATAAATAAAGCAAAAATACTATTATTTGCCTGTTTTCTGAATTATCCGTGCAATAAAAAATGTCCCAAAAATAAAAGTTCTCCAAATGCCCTGAAAATTTAGTATGATTTTTTATAGAATATTTAAGAATTTTTGGCACTGAGAACACACCAGGGGGCAGCACCAGTGGGCCACAAGCCCACAGGGCGCGCCCACGCCCCTGGGCGCGCCTGGGTGGCTTGTGGGACCCACGTGGGTCCCCCTCACTTATTCTAGCACCCATCCACTCCGTCTTCTTCCAGAAAAAATCATCCCGTTGCTCAAACCCATGGTCTTGCTCATTTTGCAGCCATTTTCGATCTCCTTGCTCAAAGCTCCATTCGCAAAACTGTTTTGGGGGATTGTCCTTCGGTATGTGACTCCTCCAATGGTCAAATTAGTTTTTGTTCTAGTGCTTTATTTATTGCAAATTTTTGCTGCTGTGGTGACCTTGTTCTTGAGCTTGCATGTCAAATTTATATGGTCCAAAGTAGCTTGGATGCATGATATAGCCTCTAGACACTTGTAGGAGTAGTTGCTATAAATCTTGTTGAGTTTTGTTCACTTTTATTTTGAGTCACTAAAAATTTCAGAATATTTTTAGAGAAAAGGAAAGAAATGATGAAGAGATGGTTAAGGGGTTCTTCAAGCCGGAATACAAATGAAAATGAGGAGAAGAAGAAGCCCAAGTACAACCTTCCATGTACGGCGGAGGTTTGGCCATGTGAATGGCCAAGTGATGCATTCTTGAGGGCGGCCAGAATTTTTGATGATTTCTATTATTTGGCGGAGAATGCAGGCATCACTGACTTCCTCCAAGATAAGTGTGAACAACATTTCCTACTCACTAATACCTTCGTGCAAAATTTTCACTTTCACGCTAGGAAAGATCCTCCTATGGTAGAATTTCACTTGTACGATGTGCCCAAGCAAATGTCACTTTATGATTTTTGCAATGTTTGCAAATTACCTTATGAGGGCAGCGTCAATGAACCATGTCCTAGAGACATGGAGGACTTTATTGCTGAAACTACTGTAAAGGAAGAGAGAGGGGTGTCGGAAGTGAGAGTGGCTAGCTTACATTTTACTGTTTTACGCTATTATTCATTATTTTCTGGGAGATGTTTGATTGGTCGTGGGGAGAGCGGAGGCCTTAGTGCCCCGGACCTTGCTATTTTGCGCCATGCTTTATATACTGACAGAACTTTCAGTTTGGATGCTATTGTTGCTCGATGGTTGAACACGAACCGTACAAAGGGGCCCATCTTTGGAGGTATCTATGCCTCCTGCCTTGCTAAACATTTTGAGATACCCATTAGGCTAGATGAAAAGGAAGAAATGTTGTTACCCACTAAGTATTTAGACTATGATAGTATGGTAGCACATGATTTCATTACCAAAAACGATGACAAGCGGCTCATCTATAACTTAGTGTTTAGTCAGGGTACCTATCAGATTATTACTTTGCCTGCACCTTCTTTGTTCGATATTTATTCAGGCAGGTACATTATTATGCCCGAGGACATTTATGCATAATGGGAGCGGACGCGATCCCCAGTTCCCGAGCCAGCACTATCGCCGGACCCATACCTAGAGCCTGTTTATCAGTGGGAGCCACAGGAGCTCGCTAACCAGTGGAACCCCCAGGACCCTCCGGAGTATTGAGGAGAGGATTATTTCCAGCCGTGGCCCTAGACCAACTTAGGCCAAAAGCCTAAGCTTGGGGGAGTACGTATTTCTCACCAACATTACATTCATGTTCACACACTCTTTTCAGTTGTTGGTGTTCATACTTTTTCATTGTATTATCCATGTTAGTTTATTTATTTTTCTTGCTTTCTTCTTGTGTGTTTGAAAAACTTTTAGAAAATCCAAAAAAATTGTTCTCGCTCCTTTTTAGTTTTTCTTTCTAGTTTAATTTAGTTGTAGTATTAAAAGAAAACCCAAAAATATTTCTCGTTCTTCTTTTGCTTGTTGGGAGCTTTCCTGTGTAAATAGTTTTTCGCGTTCTTGTTTTACTTTCTTCAGAAAAACAAAAACTTCAAAAATATTTCAGTGTGTTTCTTTGAAATTCTTTTCCTTTTTCTTTGGGTCGTAATGAGAAGACCACGATGAAAATGTTGAGTGGCTCTCATATGCATTATTGTTGATCTAACAGAGAGCCCATATTACCTTGTCTTCTCCTTTGAATAAATGTTTGCAGATTCCAGCTTAGTCCAATGCATGTGCACTCTTATTATTATTCACACCGTTCGGTGTGCAAGTGAAAGGCTATAATGACGATATATATGAAGTGATTGAGATGGAGAAAAGCTGGTACGAACTCGACCTATTTTGTTTTTGTAAATATGATTAGCTCATCGTTCCTGATTCAGCCTATTATGAATGAAACATGTTTGCAATGAAAATTAGAGATTATAGTTACTCATGCCATGCTTAATTAGCTAGGAGTTTATAATGGTTTGTCTTGAGTGCCAACATGCAAATTCAAATGGTTATGATGTAGCATGATAGGATGGTATCCTCCTTTGAATGATTTAAGTGGCTTGACTTGGCACATGTTCACGCATGTAGTTGAATCAAAATCAATATAGCCTCCACGATATTTATGTTCATGGTGATTTATATCCTACTCATGCTTGCACTCAATGTTGGTTAATCTCAATGCATGTTTATGACCGTTGTCGCTCTCTAGTTGGTCGCTCCTCAATCTTTTGCTAGCCTTCATTTGTACTAAGCAGAAATACTGCTTGTGCATCCACTTCCTTAAACCCAAAGTTGTTCCATATGAGTCCACCATACCTACCTATATGCGGTATTTGCCTGCCGTTCCAAGTAAATTTGCATGTGCCAAACTCTAAACCTTCAAATAATAATCTGTTTTGTATGCCCGAATCACTCATGTAGTGACTGGGGGTTGTCAGTATCTTCCATGCTACGTGGGTTATTCTCACGATGAGTGTTGATTCACTTGTCATTCACGAGAAAGTGGCTGGTAATCGGGATGCCCAGTTCCATGCTCGAAATCAAATCAAAATATAAATTCAAACAAAACTCCCCAAGGATTGTTGTTGGTATGGATGGTAACCATTGTTTCGGACCAGCCGTGGAGTGTGATTGTTGGTGGAGGGGGAGTAAAAACTTTACCATTCTATTTGGGAACCGCCTATAATGTATATAGCATGGAAGATAGTGAGATCTCTTGGTTGTTATGTTGACAATGAAAGCATACCGCTCAAAATTATATTCATCTCTGTTTTAAAAGCTCGAGCTCTGGCACCTCTGCAAATCCCTGCTTCCCTCTGCGAAGGGCCTATCTATTTACTTTTATGTTGAGTCATCATCCTCTTATAAAAAGCACCAGTTAGAGAGCACCACTGTCATTTGTATGCGTTGTTATTAATTGATATTGATTATGACTGTGACTGGATCTCTTTTGCCATGAATTATAATGTCTAGTCAATCCTTGATCTTCAGGGGTGCTCTGCATTTATGTTTTGCGGTCTCAGAAAGGGCTAGCGAGATACCATTTTATCATATTGTATCATGATTGTTTTTGAAAAAGTGTTGTCATCCAAGATTTATTATTATTGCTCGCTAGTTGATTATGCCATTGGTATGTGTAAATGTGAGACCTAAATGTTATTGTGAATATGGTTAGTTCATAATCTTTGCTGAAAACCTGAATATTGGCTAGACATATTTGCATCAACAAGATCAAATAGAGTTTGTAAAAGTTTTTCTTTGTCACTTTTAGTTTGTCAACTGAATTGCTTGAGGACAAGCAATGGGTTAAGCTTGGGGGAGTTGATACGTCTCCATCGTATCTACTTTTCCAAACTCTTTTGCCCTTGTTTTGGACTCTAATTTGCACAATTTGAATGGAACTAACCCGGACTGACGCTGTTTTCAGCAGAATTGCCATGGTGTTATTTTTGTGCAGAAATAAAAGTTCTCAGATTGACCTGAAAATTTACGGAGAATATTTTTGGAATATATAAAAATATTGGCGAAAGAATCAAACAGAGGGGGCCACCCAGAGCCACAAGCCCTGGGGGCACGCCCACCCCCCTCGGGCGCACCCTGCAGGCTTGTGGGCCCCCTGGAGCCCCTCCGACCTCAACTCCAACTCCATATAACCCTATTCGGGGAGGAAAAAATCAGAGAGAAGGATTCATCATGTTTTACGATACGGAGCCATCGACGCCTCCTGTTCTTCATCGGGAGGGCTGATCTGGAGTCCGTTTGTGGCTCCGGAGAGGGGGATTCGTCGCCAGCATCATCGCCAACCTTCCTCCATCACCAATTTCATGATGCTCACCACCGTGCGTGAGTAATTCCATCATCGGCTTGCTGGACGGTGATGGGTTGGATGAGATTTATCATGTACTCGAGTTAGTTTCGTTAGGGTTTGATCCCTAGTATCCACTATGTTCTAAGATTGATGTTGCTATGACTTTGCTATGGTTAATGCTTGTCACTAGGGCCCGAGTGCCATGATTTCAGATCTGAACCTATTATGTTTTCATGAATATATTTGTTTTTTTGATCCTATCTTGCAAGTTGTAGACACCTATTACGTGTTATGAACCACATACCCCAAGGTGACAATAATTGGGATTCTTTCCGGTGATTACCGTAGTTTGAGGAGTTCATGTATTCACTAAGTGCTAATGCTTTGGTCCGGTTCTCTATTAAAAGGAGGCCTTAATATCCCTTAGTTTCCATTAGGACCTCGCTGCCACGGGAGGGTAGGACAAAAAATGCCATGCAAGTTCTTTTCCATAAGCACGTATGACTATATATGGAATACATGCCTACATTATATTGATGAACTAGAGCTAGTTCCATGTCACCCAAGGTTATAACTGTTGCATGATGAATGCCACCCGACATAATTATCCCTCACTGATCCGTTGCCTACAAGCTTTTCACATATTGATCTTTGCTAAGTTACTTTTCCGTTGCTACTGTTACAATCACTACAAAACTGCTACTGTTACTTTTTTCCCCGTTACCGTTACTTCCATACTACTTTGCTACTAAATACTTTGCTGCAGATATTAAGTGTTTCAGGTGTGGTTGAATTGACAACTTAGCTGCTAATACTTGGGAATATTCTTTGTCTCCTCTTGTGTCGAATCAATAAATTTGGGTTGAATACTCTACCCTCGAAAACCGTTGTGATCCCCTATACTTGTGGGTTATCAAGGTCTTAGATGTTAGGCTCAGCTGCGAGGTTTGTGGTATTAGGCCGAGACTATCAGCATCCCTTCATCAGCTAGATAGGAGTAGCGACAGTTGTCGCCTAGACAGTGGCTTCAGACTTACTGTTGTATTTCTTTTTAAGGTCTTTTGTGAATAATTAATATAATGGATGCATGCATCGCTCACATGCAGAGGCCGGGGGTGATCCTCCTTCTCTAAAAAAGTCAAAGTTCTAAGGCTTTGGGATGCAATTAACTTACCCACTAATGGACTCATTAGCACTGATAAGATTTTATTAGATAAAAAATTGTGCAAGTACTAATTATATAATGTCTCTTCCATTTTCCTTTTACAAAGTTTGCTAATGTTTTCTCTCTATGTAGGGCAATGCAATCCATGCTTCTATTGGGAACAATCTGGTCAATAAATTGAAATCAAAAAATAAAAAGGACCCCATCTACATAATTAAGACCTTCAAAGTTTGGGAGTATGAAAATACCGACCACTGAAGAACAATCTCAAAATCACTTTTCTTTTTTATACAATAGTGAAGGAAGTAGATTTAGGAAATTTAAGTTTTTGGACTACCAGTTCAAATTTGCTGATAGTAGTACTCTTGAGAGTAGAGTGAATATTGATAAAGAATGCTCAGCTGTGAACATAATCCATATTGAAGAACAAGCATCGGTGAATTATATTTATAAATATGATTATGTGCAGATGTCATTGGACTCCTTACTTCAATGAAACCAATAGAGCAAGTACAAAAATAAAATAAAGGGACGAGCATGGCACAAATTTCAAACATCCATGAGATTGAAGTCCTTTTACTAGAGTAAGTGATTTATATTACTGTAGCTATTTTTGAATTACATAGACAGATTCTTCCTGTTATACCAAAGGAAAAAATACACAACATAGTCACTGCATCCATTAAAAGTTCATATCATTGGAAACACTTTCATATAATGAAGCTAACAAAGAACATGCCACTGAACTGCACAACACATGATGAATTAGTGAAACAAAGGGTAGCAGAATTTGTAGAGTGGACTGTGAATATTGGCAATGGAAAAAATACATCATCAAAAGGTGAGGAATTTGTAAAAATACCAAGTGACATACTACTCAACAAAGTAAATGATAAAAAAATATGGAAGGAATATATCTCAATTTGCAGGAGGTATCGCCAACGAGAATGCTTGGAAGAAAGAGCAATATTACGTCGAAGGAACGAAACAATTCTACATATAAATGAGTATAGAATGGATGAGCTACAAGGTGAAGAGGAAATTTATCTAAGTTGAGACATGGTGTGCAAAGCAACTGCCTTAAATACAGAAACAAAAGTGTTATATCCAATTGAATTCCTGAATAGCTTACCATTTCCTGGAACCCCAAATCATGAGCTAAAATTAAAAGTTGGCATACCTGTCATGCTCCTACGTAATATCAACCGAAGTGCTGGGTTATGCAATGGTACAAGGATGACTATTATTCAACTTGGAAGAAGAATTATCGAAGCACATATAATAACTAGAAAAGATGTGCGAGAAATAGTATATATTCCAAGAATAGTCATGTCACCAACTGAATCTACATGGCCATTCATTCTATAAAAATAGATAATATCCTATATCAGTTTGCATTGCTATGATTATCAATAAAAGCAGGTAATGGTAAATGATGAAGATAGCAATGAGGATGATGTGGTCAAGAACATAGTCTATACAGAAATATTCTAAAGGTATGAACAAATAACACAATTTCAACATGATGTTTCTTTCACTAGATGTGGCCACTGGCCTATTACATAAGAACTACATATATATATATATATATTTAGTACACTGCAAAATATCCCAAAAGTAAAACCTAACTTAAGTATGTTAACACGATATGGAAGGACGAATATTGTGTACTACAGTGACAAAGTATTGCAGACATGCATAAACCAGTAGAAGTACTTCATTACTACACTACTAGAAAAATGCTTATAGGTAGACATTTAGCAGTAGCGTGGGTTAAAGACCCCACGCTACTGCTATTTAGCAGTAGCGCCGGGCAAAAGCAGCGCTGCAAGCGCATGTTAGCAGTAGCGCGGGCCTTCCCGGCCAGCGCTGCTGTTAATGGGCCACGCCCTCGGCCCCCTGTTGCAGCTTTAGCTATAGCGCTGGCCCTCCTCCCCCGCATTGCTGCTAATCCCACCTCTGCTTCCTCCCCCGCGCCAGCCCTGGCGCCCCTCTCTCTCACTCACTCACACTCACACTCACTCTCTCCCTCAATCCCCGGCTCCGGTCGCAGCCCCTGCGTCCTACTCCGGTTACCCTCCCCCGCACCGGCCCTCCTCCCCCGCCGGCCGCCCTCCCCCGCGCCGGCCCTCCTCCCCCCCCCACCAGCCGCCGCCCCCCCGCCCCCCGCCGGCCCTCCTCCCCCTCGGCCCGCCCCCCCCCCCCCCCCCCCCGCCCCCCTCCTCCAGCGAGAGGTACTCCTCCCTCCTTCCTCCCTCCCCTCCCGCCCTCCCTAGTTATTAAGAGTAGTTATTTTGAACCCTAGCAGTTGATAAAATGTAGGTTCTTAGAATAATGTAGGTTATGATCGAACCCTAGCTAGGACAGATTAGGTAGTATGAACCCTAGTTAATTTGTATGAACCCTAGGTTTTTAAATTAGGACAGAAATTTAGCTAGGTTTTTAAATTAGGACAGAAATTTATCTAGGTTTTTAATTAGGTGTAGTTAATAGAATTTAGGTGTTTTAGGTGTATTTAACAGAATTCTAGGTGTTTGAGGTGTTTTAGGTGTAGTTAACAGAATTCTAGGTATTTTTTTTTAGTTAAAGCAATTGTTGTTATTTTTTTAGTTAAAGCAATTTTTCCTGTTATATGCAAATTTGAAGTGGACATGTCATATTTTGAACACGGCACATTTTGGACATGTCATATTTTTTCGAGTGGCCTATGTTTTGCCATAATGTTGATTCGTTTACGTTCCAGCAAATTTCAGGCACTCGATATGTCCTGCTTTTAGCAAAGGTCATGCCGAATTTTGCTAAGTGTTTATTAATTTTGTTTTCATAATTAAGCATTTGTTCTCGACGTCGATGATGCCTGGCCCGCATCCTTGTCGTCGACTCGGCGGAGGAGGCCTACTTGATTATAGGGGCCATGTCCGGGACTGGGCTCCGCCGGGCTGGTACTGGGAGGTGCTACCTTCCGGGGCGCGCAGCTTGGTAAGGAGGCAGCCCGTCGTCGACCCGGACCTTCTTTGGTGGTGGTCGCATGGGCTAGTGACGGTGCGGAGGCTTTCGTCCCCCGCGGAGGTGGTACGTCACTGTGTCAGCGAGGAGGACGAGCATGTCCATCGCTACATGGTTGCATTGGAGGGCAGGTTCGACAATACCTGGCAGGTTCTTCAGGGATCTCATTGGAGCTATGATCCTGTGATGGTTCCTTCTCTTTGGGTGTCCACCGCTTGCGCCGATACCCGTCGTTCGCTAGGGTTCTAGCTGTATTAGTGATGTTATATGTACGATACTATTCGAGATGTATTAGTGATAATATTCGACGATGTACGGATGCAAGAGATGATTTAGTTTTGCTTATTGAATGCATGCTAATTTGAATACTAATTTGTTTTATGATTTAGTTTTGCTTATTGAATGCACGTCTGTTTCAACTATGAACATAGGAAATGTCTGACGACGATAGCGAAAGGGAATTCGGTATGTGCGAATACTGCAAAGACGAGCGCGGTCTGTGCGACAGGCCTCACCTAGAAGATGGTAGGCAATTCAGCATCATGCTGGATGAGACCTTCGAAGTGGATACAGTAAGTCACAAGTCCTTTTTCGTAATTAAGCATGACTTCTGCTTCTTTTGCTTCAACTTATAATTTTAATTTTTTACAATTCTACTAGCGTATCCCCTGCCATGCAAGACATTATGTCTTGGATAAGATTGGTTTCTCAGATATGTGCAGTATGGAGGTAAAGAGAGTTAACTTGAGGACCGAGCATGGCTATGCTTTTTCCGTAAAATTATACAATGCAGAGAACTACTCCTATTTTGAATGCTCAAATTGGAGAGCACTATGCAAGACGTATGCATTTGAGCCTAATATGCTTATCACCTTTGATATTTGTCCTGAAGATGAAATTGAAGGTAATATCGACATCTGGGTCGATGTGCAGACGCCTCCAGTTCTACCTCTATGTGAGTTTCTCAACCATATTTATTAAGTAAATTATATTGTTTATTTGAAAATAGTTGACAACTAATTTCTATTGACAGCTTATTTCCATTCAAGCAAACATGTCCGGCTCTTGGTAGACAACACCTACTACTGTCCCGGGGCTGAACTAAACTGCGAGGAGATAAGTCATTGTGTTTCATGGCTTGAGGATCTTGATCTTGTCAAGACAAATTATTTTGCTAGACTTCGAGATATTAGTACTCGATACGTGCGACCACTAGTGTGCGTATTGAACTACGGTCACATCTATCTAGGAAAGATGGTAAGATTTTTACTATTTGTCCTCAGTGCATCTTTTGCATACATTATTTTTTAAGCTAAACTTCATTCCTAAGTATGTTACTATGATGTTCTTCAATAGGGACTCCCGATGAATGTTGTGCCTTGTTGGATCGAGCCTAAAGGTCGCATGAGAATGATTAGCTTACGGCCAAGATATCCTACAATTCACATGAGTGCATTCTGGATTTCTCAAAGCGAGCAACTCTTAATAGTCAAATACTGGAGCAAAATTGTGAAGGATCACAGAGAAGTACTAGGGGGCAGCAATCAGAAGCGCAGCCCACAATTAGAAGACAAATTCATCTGCGTTCTGCAATATGATGAAGTAGGAGTGCTACTATGACTATGATGATTAGACAATGTTGGTGGTAATGACTATGATGATTATTAGCTAGTGTTGGTGGTAATTTTCCTTTGCTTGCAACTCCTATGCTGAATTAGAGGGTATGTTGATGCTACTACGAATCATTGTTCGTGAAGCAAATGCATCTGAATTTCCATCCATGAATACTGCATTTGAATTTTATTTTATTTTAATTTCTAATTAGTTAGCTGTAGCGTGGGGTGAAAGTGCAGCGCTACTAGTACATACGATAGTAGTAGCATAGGAGGAGAAAGCAGCGCTACTAGTACTTACGATAGCTGTAGCGCGAGGTAAAAAATGCGCTACTACTAAAATTTAGCTGTAGTGCCGTAGCAGTAGCGCGGGCACCCACGCTACTTGTATGCAAAAAAACCACGCTACTGATAAGGTTTTTCCTAGTAGAGCTACGAAACATCGAAAATCAATATTATGATACTTGATATTATATTTCATATGTACAATTGAATCAGACCTGTTTTCATATTCAACTATTATATATTAATTTTTATCTGAGAAATATTTAAACTATTAGACAAACGCAAATGTATTAATTATTTCTTGAGTTTGTTGAATATCAGTAGGGGTAGGGGGCTTAACACTACCAATGCCGGTCCCAAGCCCAGAAAAAGTGGAGGGGCATAAACAAATTAACACAATACTTTAAGATGTAATTACGCATTCAAAACTTACTATCATTATTTAGTAACTTAGCCATAAGGCAATCAAATGAAAAACAAGAGCAAACCATTATACAGGATGATACAATGAAGATATATAGTAATAATTTGGATTGGTATGTCTGCTCAGACATATAATTACATTCTAGAATTTCTAACTTATTAGTCTACGCTGTACCTAATTCAACACTTATAGAGCACTTAAAAAAATAATCACATGTTTTTCCAATATTTGAAAGAAAAAATATGAAATAATTACCACTAACAAGCATTTGTTAATTACATTATATTGGTTGAATCGGACAAACACAGGAAAAGGATAAGAAAAGGGGGGGATATGATAGGGAAATGGGAAAATAGGGACCTACAGGTTGAACTTCGAAGAATGTCACCTCTATGAAGGATAAGGATGATGCGCCGAGTTGCCTCGAGCGGAAATAGAGATGATGCGTCTGGCTTGCGCATGCTTGGGGAATAAAGCATCGCCAGCATCCGCATACTAAAACTGGATCCAAGAGGGTTGCGAGTCTGCGGGAGATGAAATCAACGAGTAAATTAAATGCACGGACACTAAGAGCAACGGTACCATGCAGATTGATGATCTCGCCTCCTCCCTGGCGTAGCTGATCCTTGGGCGCTACTACCCCACCGTCGTTGTTTACCATCCTAGGAGACTGGTGATGAGGACAAAAACCAGCCGCTGTCGATGGTCAACATGCAGCAGAACGAGCTGCAGGGGTGGCTTCAGATGAGGACGACCAACATCAATGTTGTGAATCAAGAAAGTAAGCTGATGGGAGCTATCCACAAGCAGTAATTTTTGAGTGAGCAGAGGAATTAGGAATAGAGAAAGGGGATCGAGGATGATGAACTATGAATGTGTGAGTAGGAGAAAGAGGAACGGAGAAGTCAACAAGACTAGAGTGGGAAAGTGAAGAATTATGCCGGTGGGACCCATCAAAGAAATGATGTTCTGTACACGCCCTTCGTACTGTGAGTGCACGTGGCACACTAAATAAATCTTGGTACTGTGGAGTGTACGTCTATGCAAGCAAATACCTAACAAAAAGTTTCTATGGATATATGTATAATATATAAATAAAGGAAGTCAATTTCAGAACACTAAATAAATATGCCAATCTTGCATTCCGTTAGCAAATTACCCCATGACTACACAAAAAAAATCTAAATTATTAAATTTTAGTTTATAGACAAATAAACTAAGCAACATGATAAAAGTGTCAGCCAAAAAATACAAACGTAATTTGAAAAATGCATTCGATCATAAAACTACAGATAGTATGGAATGCATAATTAGCAAGTAAAGGATGAATGGACAACACATATAATTATATATCTATACAACCCAAACATACAGAAGACAAAACTATGTTCGCAAAATTCTTATATTTGAAAATGTCATCACATTTGGTTTCAATTTATCCATGGACAATTCAAATAATATATTCTCAACAACTAACTTCATAAAATCCTAGCCCGCGCATCGAGCGGGCCACTTTGCTAGTTGATAGAAAAGCGAATAATCATGACGATATCCAAGGCAATGATCATGTACATATGCATCACGTCCAAGATTAGTAGACCGACTCCTGCCTGCATCTAGTACTATTACTCCACACATCGACCGCTATCCAGCATGTGATATGTCTCCGTCGTATCTACTTTTTCTAACGCTTTTCCACTTGTTTGGACTCTAATTTGCATGATTTGAATGAAACTAACCTGGACTGACGCTGTTTTCAGCAGAACTACCATGGTGTTGTTTTTGTGCAGAAATAAAACATCTCGAAATGGAATGAAACTTTTTGGAGAATTATTTCAGAATAAAAGAAAAATACTGGAGCCAAAAACCACCAGAAGGGGGGGCCTTGGGTGAGCACAACCCACCAGGGCGCGCCACCCCCTCCAGGCGCGCCCAGGTTGGTTGTGCCCACCTCGTGGCCCCGCAGACCCTGATTCGGAATCGTTAAATACCTATATTTGCAGATAAAAATCAGGGAGGAAGAATTATCGTGCTTCACGAGACGGAGCCGCCGCCACCGCCTGTTCTTCATCGGGAGGCTAGATCTGGAGTCCGTTTTGGGCTCCAGAGAGGGGGATCTTCAATCTTCGTCATCACCAACCCTCCTTCATCGCCAATTGCATGATGCTCCCAACCGGGAGTGAGTAATTCCTTCATAGGCTCGCTGGTCGGTGAGGAGTTGGATGAGATTCATCATGTAATCGAGTTAGTTTTGTTCGGGCTTGGTCCCTAGTATCCATTATGTTCTAAGATTGATGTTGTTATGACTTTACCATGCTTAATGCTTGTCACTTTGGGCCTGGGTGCCATGATTTCAGATCTGAATTGTTTATGTTATCACCATTATATCTGTGTTCTAGATCCGATCTTGCAAGTCATATTCACCTATTACGTGTTATGATCCATAAACCCCAGTGTGACAGTAATTGGGATACTTTTCGGTGATGACCGTAGTTTGAGGAGTTCATGTATTCATTATGTGTTAATTCTTTGTTCCGGTTCTCTATTAAAAGGAGGCCTTAATATCCCTTAGTTTCCTTATGGACCCCGCTGCCACGGGAGGGTAGGACAAAAGATGTCATGCAGGTTCTTTCCATAAGCACGTATGACTATTTATGGAATACATGCCTACATTATATTTATGAACTGGAGCTAGTTTTGTGTCGCCCTAGGTTATGACTGTTATATGATGAATACCATCCAACGAATCCACCGATCCAATGCCTACGAATTTCTTACATATTGTTCTTGCTAAGTTACTACTGCTGCTGTTACTGTTACAACTGCTACAAAAGCATTGCTATCACTGTTACCATTATTGCTACTATTATCACTGCTATCAAAACTATCATACTACTTTGCTACTGATCACTTTGCTGCAGATATTTAATCTCCAGGTGTGGTTGAATTGACAACTCAGCTACTAATACTTGCAAATATTCTTTGGCTCCCCTTGTGTCGAATCTATAAATTTGGGTTGAATACTCTACCCTCGAAAACTGTTGTGATCCCCTATACTTGTGGGTTATCAAGACCTTTTTCTGGCGCCGTTGCCGGGGAGCATAGTTATATTTTTTGAGTCACTTGGGATTATTATCTATTTATCACTATAAAGAATCTAAAGGATACAAAGACTAAGATCTTTCCCTCTAAGACGAGGGTAGGTAAGGATCTGCCATCTAGCTCTGCACTTGATTCACCTTCTATTTTGAGTAGACTTGCAACACCACCACATGCTATTAATTCTGATATGTCGCTAGTTATTGATGATGCTACTTCTGCTATGAATGGTACTCATGATGATGCTAGTACCTTTCTTGATGATAATATGCCACTAGGTGAATTTCTTGATGAACAATTTGCTAGAGCTAAAGATATTGAGAATGCTGAAACTGATGAAATTATTGAAACTGATTAAGTACTTGAAACTGAAAATCTTGAAACACCTATTAGCCCTAGCTCTCCTAGATATGAATTGCCTAAGATACCTGAAGGTTATGTTATGGATGAGGAGACAACTAGAGATTTTGTTGCTTGCAATGATAGAGATGATCTTAAGAAATTATTATGCAAACTGAAAAAGAAATCTTTGAATGCTAGAATGAAATGTGATCCTAAGTTTGCTACTTCACCTATCTTTGTTGATGATAAGGATTATGAATTCTCTGTAGACCTAGAGTTAATTACTCTGGTTGAATCTGATCCTTTCCATGGTTATGAAACTGAAACTGTAGTGGCACATCTTACCAAATTAAATGACATAGCCACCCTATTTGCTCATGATGAGAAGATTCACTACTACTATATTCTCAAGTTATTTCCGTTCTCATTAAAGGGTGATGCTAAGATTTGGTACAATGCTCTTGCTCCTGGTTGTGTGCGTAGTCCCCAGGATATGATTTATTACTTCTCTGAAAAATATTTTCCTGCTCATAAGAAACAAGCTGCCTTACAGGACATATTTAATTTTGTGCAAATTGAAGAAGAGAGCTCCCACAAGCTTGGGGGGCTTCTCCAATTGCTTAATGCTTTGCCTGATCATCCTCTTAGGAAAAATGAAATACTTGATATCTTCTATAATGGACTAACCGATGCTTCTAGAGACTTCCTAGATAGTTGTGCTGGATATGTTTTCAGGGAACGAACTGTTGAACAAGCTGAGGAATTATTGAATAAAATATTGAAAATTTAAGATGATTGGACTCTTCCCGAACCACCGCCTAAACCCACTCTGAAGAAGAGGGGTGCTACTTCTTGAGCTTGCGTTGGTTTTTCCCTTGAAGAGGAAAGGGTGATGCAGCAAAGTAGAGTAAGTATTTCCCTCAGTTTTGAGAACCAAGGTATCAATCCAGTAGGAGACAACACGCAAGTCACCGAATACCTGCACAAACAAACACCAAACTTGCACCCAACGTGAAAAAGGGGTTGTCAATCCCTTCACGGTTATTTGCAAAAGTGAGATCTGATAGAGATAGATAAAACTAAACAAAAGATAAAGTATTTTTGGGTTTTTTGGTTTATAGATCTGAAAATAAAAGATTGCAAAATAGCATATCGGAAAGAAATATGATGGAAAATAGACCCGGGGGCCATAGGTTTCACTAGAGGCTTATCTCAAGATAGAAAATAAATACGGTGGGTGAACAAATTACTGCCGAGCAATTGATAGAAAAGCGCAAAGTTATGACAATATCTAAGGCAATGATCATGAATATAGGCATCACGTCCGTGTCAAGTAGACCGAAACGATTCTGCATCTACTACTATTACTCCACACATCGACCGACTCCTGCGTGCATCTAGAGTATTAAGTTCATGAAGAATAGAGTAACGCATTAAGAAAGATGACATGATGTAGAGGAATTAACTCAAGCAATATGATGAAAACCCCATCTTTTTATCCTCGATGGCAACACTACAATACGTGCCTTACTGCCCCTACTATCACTGGGAAAGGACACCGCAAGATTGAACCCAAAGTTAAGCACTTCTCCCATTGCAAGAAAAACCAATCTAGTTGGCCAAACCAAATCGATAGTTCGAAGAAACTTGCAAAGATATCAAATCATGCATAAAAGAATTCAGAGAAGATTCAAATAATATTCATAGATAAGCTGATCATAAATCCACAATTCATCGAATCTCGGCAAACACACCGCAAAAAAGTATTACATCGAATAGATCTCCAAGAACATCGAGGAGAACATGGTATTGAGAATCAAGGAGAGAGAAGAAGCCATCTAGCTACTAGCTATGGACCCGTAGGTCTGAGGTAAACTACTCACGCTTCATCGGAAGGGCAATGGTGTTGATGTAGAAGCCCTCCGTGATCGAATCCCCCTCCGGCAGGACACCGGAAAAGGCCCCTAGATGGGATCTCACGGGTACAGAAGGTTGCGGCGGTGGAAAAGTCTTTTTGTGGATGCCTCTGGTGGTTTGGGCATATAAGAGTATATATAGGCGAAAGAATTAGGTCAGGGGGTGCACGAGGGGCCCACAAGGGTGGGGGGCGCGCCCTCCGTCCTTGTGGCCACCTCGTGGCTTCTCTGACTTGCACTCCAAGTCCTCTAGTTTCTTTTTGGTCCAAGAAAGATCATCGCGAAAGTTTTATTCCGTTTGGTATTCCTTTTCTGCGAAACTCAAAAACAGGGAAAAAACAGGAACTGGCACTAGGCTCTAGGTTAATAGGTTAGTCCCAAAAATAATATAAAATAGCATATTAATGCATATAAAACATCCAAAATAGATAATATAATAGCATGGAACAATCAAAAATTATAGATACGTTGGAGACGTATCAAGCATCCCCAAGCTTAATTCCTGCTCGTCCTCGAGTAGGTAAATGATAAAAATAGATTTTTTGATGTGGATTGCTACCTAACATATTTATCCATGTAATTTCTTTATTGTGGCATGAATGTTCAGATCCGTATGATTCAAAACAAATGTTTAATATTGACATAAAAACAATAATACTTCAAGCATACTAACAAGATAATTATGTCTTCTCAAAATAACAAGGCCAAAGAAAGCTTATCCCTACAAAATCATATAGTCTTTCTATGCTCCATCTTCATCACACAAAATACTCAAATCATGCACAACCCCGGTTTTAGCCAAGCAATTGTTTCATACTTTAGTATTCTCAAACTTTTTCAACTTTCACGCAATACATGAGCGTGAGCCATGGACATAGCACTATAGGTGGAATAGAAGGTGGTTGTGGAGAAGACAAAAAGAGGGAGATAGTCTCACATCAACTAGGCGTATCAACGGGCTATGGAGATGCCCATCAATAGATATCAATGTGAGTGAGTAGGGATTGCCATGCAACGGATGCACTAGAGCTATAAGTTTATGAAAGCTCAAAAGAAAACTAAGTGGGTGTGCATCCAACTTGCTTGCTCATGAAGACCTAGGGCAATTTGAGGAAGCCCATCGTTGGAATATACAAGCCAAGTTCTATAATGAAAAATTCCCACTAGTATATGAAAGTGACAACATAGGAGACTCTCTATCATGAAGATCATGGTGCTACTTTGAAGCACAAGTATGGAAAAAGGATAGTAACATTGCCCCTTCTCTCTTTTTTCTCTCATTTTTTTTCTTTCTTTTTTTCCCTTTTTTTCTTTCTTTTTTTCCTTTTTTCTTTCTTTCTCCTTTTTTTTTCTTTTTTTCTTTCTTTCTCTTTTTTTCTTCTTTATTTCCTCACATGGGACAATGATCTAATAATGAAAATCATCATACTTCTATTTACTTACAACTAAAAAATTACAACTCGATACTAGAACAAAATATGACTCTATATGAATGCCTCCGGCGGTTTACCGGGATGTGCAATGAATCAAGAGTGACATGTATGAAAGAATTATGAACAGTGGCTTGGCCACAAATACGATGTCAACTACATGATCATGCAAAGCAATGTGACAATGATGATGCGTGTCATAATAAACGGAACGGTGGAAAGTTGCATGGCAATATTTCTCAGAATGGCTATGGAAATGCCATAATAGGTAGGTATAGTGGCTGTTTTGAGGAAGGTATATGGTGGGTTTATGGTACCGGCAAAAATTGCGCGGCACTAGAGAGGCTAGCAAAGGTGGAAGGGTGAGAGTGAGTATAATCCATGGACTCAACATTAGTCATGAAGAACTCACATACTAATTGCAAAAATCTATTAGTCATCGAAACAAAGTACTAGACGCATGATCCTAGGGGAAGGGTTGGTAGGAGTTCGCGCGATCCCGACCTCCACACAAAGGATGACAATCAAAAAATATCTCATGCTTCGACTTCGTTACATAACGGTTCACCATACGTGCATGCTACGGGACTCACAAACCTTAACACAAGTATTTCTCAAATTCACAACTACTCACTAGCATGACTCTAATATCACCATCTTCATATCTCAAAACAATCATAAGGAATCAAACTTCTCATAGTATTCAATGCACTTTATATGAATATTTTTATTATATCCCTCTTGGATGCCTATCATATAAGGACTAAATTTATAACCAAAGAAATTACCATGCTGTTTTAAGGATTCTCAAAATAATATAAGTGAAGCATGCGAGTTCATCAATTTCTATAAAATAAAGCCACCGCCGTGCTCTAAAAAGATATAAGTGAAGCACTAGAGCAAAATTGCCTAGCTCAAAAGATATATAAGTGAAGCACAAAGAGTATTCTAATAAATCACGATTCATGCGTGTCTCTCTCAAAAGTTGTGTACAGCAAGGATGATTGTGGTAAAATAAAAAGCAAAGACTCAAATCATACAAGACGCTCCAAGCAAAACACATATCATGTGGTGAATAAAAATATAGCCTCAAGTAAAGTTACCGATAGATGAAGACGAAAGAGGGGATGCCTTCCGGGGCATCCCCAAGCTTAGGCTCTTGGTTGTCCTTGAATATTACCTTGGGGTGCCTTGGGCATCCCCAAGCTTAGGCTCTTGCCACTCTTTATTCCATAGTCCATCAAATCCTTACCCAAAACTTGAAAACTTCACAACACAAAACTCAACAGAAAATCTCATAAGCTCCGTTAGTATAAGAAAATAAATCACCACTTTTGGTACTGTTGTGAACTATTATTTATTTATATTGGTGTAATATCTACTGTATTCCAACTTTTCCATGGTTCATACCCCCGGATATTACCCATAGATTCATCTAAATAAGCAAACAACACATAGAAAACAGAATCTGTCAAAAACAGAACAGTCTGTAGCAATATGGAAATCTCGAATACTTATGTAATCCCAAAAATTCTGAAAAATTAGGAAGACCTAAGAAATTTGTTTATTAATCTTGTTCAAAAAGAATCAACTCAAAATCTCTCTTCTGTGAATTATAGAAATTATTTTTCTGGGCGTAAAAGTTTCTATTTTTCAGCAAGATCAAATCAACTATCACCGTAAGCTATCCCAAAGGTCTTACTTGGCACAAACACTAACTAAAACATAAAACCACATCTAACCAGAGGCTAGATGAATTATTTATTGCAAAACACCTAAAAAGCAAAAACAAAAATAAAATTGGGTTGCCTCCCAACAAGTGCTATTGTTTAACGCCCTTAGCTAGGCATAAAAAACAAGAATAGATCTAAGTATTGTCATCTTTGGTATGCAATCCATAAGTGGCTCTCATAATAGATTCATAAGGAAATTTAATTTTCTTTCTTGGAAAGTGTTCCATGCCCTTCCTTAACGGAAATTGAAACCTAATGTTTCCTTCTTTCATATCAATAATTGCACCAATCGTTCTAAGGAAAGGTCTACCAAGAATAATTGGACATGCAGGATTGCAATCTATATCAAGAACAATGAAATCTACGGGCACATAATTCCTATTTGCAACAATAAGAACATAATTAATCCTTCCCATAGGTTTCTTAATAGTGGAATTCGCAAGATACAAATTTAAAGAACAATCATCAAATTCACGGAAACCTAATACATCACACAAAGTTTTTGGAATCGTGGAAACACTAGCACCCAAATCACACAAAGCATGACATTCATAATCTTTAATCTTAATCTTAATAGTAGGTTCCCACTCATAATAAAGTTTTCTAGGGATAGAAACTTCCAATTCAAGCTTTTCTTCAAAAGATTGCATCATAGCATCAACGATATGTTTAGTAAAAGCTTTGTTTTGATTATAAGCATGAGGAGAATTCAACACGGATTGCAACAAGGAAATACAATCTATTAAAGAACAATTATCATAATTAAATTCCTTGAAATCCAAAAGAGTGGGTTCATTGCTACTTAAAGTTTTGACCTCTCCAATCCCACTTTTATCAATTTTTGCATCAAGATCTAAAAACTCCGAATCATTGGGACGCCTTCTAACTAAAGTTGACTCATCTCCAGTCCCATCTTTATCAATATTTATATTGGAAAACAAAGATTCAATAGGAGTCACATCAATCACTTTAAGATCTTCATCATTATTTTCACGGAAACTAGAAGAACACGTTTTTACAAACCAATCTTTTTTAGCACGCATCTTAGCGGTTCTTTCTTTGCACTCATCAATGGAAATTCTCATAGCCTTGAGAGACTCATTGATATCATTCTTGGGTGGGATAGATCTAAGTTTCAAAGAATCAACATCAAGATAAATTATATCCACGTTCCTAGCCAAATCATCAATCTTAAGCAATTTTTCTTCAATCAAAGCATTGAAATTCTTTTGCGAACTCATAAATTCTTTAACACTATTCTCAAATTCAGAGGGCATATTATTATAATTTCCATAAGAATTGTTGTAGGAATTTCCATAATTATTAGAGGAATTACTAGGAAACGGCCTAGGATTAAAATTGCCTCTATACTCATTATTACCAAAATTGTTCCTACCAACAAAATTCACATCCATAGATTCATTATTGTTTTCAATCAAAGTGGATAAAGGCATATCATTGGGATCCAAAGAACACTCTTGCTAGCAAACAATTTCATAAGTTCATCCATGTTTCCACTCAAAACATTAATCTCTTCAATTGTATGCACCTTTTTACTAGTGGAAGATCTTTTGGTATGCCATTGAGAATAATTAACCATAATATTATCTAGAAGTTTAGTAGCTTCTCCTAAGGTAATTTCCATAAAAGTGCCTCCCGCGGCCGAATCTAAAAGATTTTCAGAAGCAAAATTCAATCCGGCATAATTTTTTTGTATAATCATCCACAAATTCAAACCATGAGTAGGGCAATTTCGTATCATCAATTTCATTCTCTCCCAAGATTGTGCAACATGCTCATGATCAAGTTGTTTAAAATTCATAATATCGTTCCTAAGGGAGATGATCTTAGTGGGAGGAAAATACTTGGAAATAAAAGCATCTTCACACTTATTCCATGAATCAATACTATTTTTAGGCAAAGATGAAAACCAAGTTTTAGCACGGTCTCATAGTGAGAACGGAAATAGCTTCAATTTATCAATATCATTATCCACATCTTTCTTCTTTTGCATATCACACAAATCAACGAAATTGTTTAGATGGGATGCGGCATCTTCACTAGGAAGGCCAGAAAATTGATCTTTCATAACAAGATTCAGCAAAGCGGCATTAATTTCACAAGATTCTGCATTAGTAGCGGGAGCAATCGGAGTACTAATAAAATCATTATTATTGGTGTTGGAAAAATCACACAGTTTGGTATTCTCTTGAGTCATCATGACAAAGCAATCAATCCAACACGCAAGCACACAAAAAGCAAACGAAGAAGACGAACGGAAGAGGGGTGAAGAAAAGGCAAAGAGAGAGGGGCGAAGAAAAGGAAAACTTTTTGAAAATCGTTTTAGAAGTGGGGAAGAGGAAAACGAGAGGCGAATGGCAAATAATGTAATGCGAGAGATGAGAGTTTATGATGGGTACTTGGTATGTCTTGACTTGGTGTAGATCTCCCCGGCAATGGCGCCAGAAATTCTTCCTGCTACTTCTTGAGCTTGCGTTGGTTTTTCCCTTGAAGAGGAAAGGGTGATGCAGCAAAGTAGATTAAGTATTTCCCTCAGTTTTGAGAACCAAGGTATCAATCCAGTAGGAGACAACACGCAAGTCACCGAATACCTGCACAAACAAACACCAAACTTGCACCCAACATGAAAAAGGGGTTGTCAATCCCTTCACGGTTATTTGCAAAAGTGAGATCTGATAGAGATAGATAAAACTAAACAAAATATAAAGTAAATATTTTTGGGTTTTTTGGTTTATAGATCTGAAAATAAAAGATTGAAAAATAGTAGATCGGAAAGTAATATGATGGAAAATAGACCCGGGGGCCATAGGTTTCACTAGAGGCTTCTCTCAAGATAGAAAATAATATGGTGGGTGAACAAATTACTGCCGAGCAATTGATAGAAAAGCGCAAAGTTATGACGATATCTAAGGCAATGATCATGAATATAGGCATCACGTCCGTGTCAAGTAGACCGAAACGATTCTGCATCTACTACTATTACTCCACACATCGACCGACTCCTGCCTGCATCTAGAGTATTAAGTTCATGAAGAACAGAGTAACGCATTAAGAAAGATGACATGATGTAGAGGAATTAACTCAAGCAATATGATGAAAACCCCATCTTTTTATCCTCGATGGCAACAATACAATATGTGCCTTGCTGCCCCTACTGTCACAGGGAAAGGATACCACAAGGTTGAACCCAAAGCTAAGCACTTCTCCCATTACAAGAAAAACCAATCTAGTTAGCCAAACCAAATTGATAGTTCGAAGAGACTTGCAATGATATCAAATCATGCATAAAAGAATTCAGAGAAGATTCAAATAATATTCATAGATAAGCTGATCATAAATCCACAATTCATCGGATCTCGGCAAACACACCGCAAAAAAGTATTACATCGAATAGATCTCCAAGAACATCGAGGAGAACATGGTATTGAGAATCAAAGAGAGAGAAGAAGCCATCTAGCTACTAGCTATGGACCCGTAGGTCTGAGGTAAACTACTCACGCTTCATCGGAAGGGCAATGGTGTTGATGTAGAAGCCCTCCATGATCGAATCCCCCTCCGGCAGGACACCGGAAAAGGCCCCTAGATGGGATCTCACGGGTACAGAAGGTTGCGACGGTGGAAAAGTCTTTTCGTGGATGACTCTGGTGGTTTGGGCATATAAGAGTATATATAGGCGAAAGAATTAGGTCAGGGGGTGCATGAGGGGCCCACAAGGGTGGGGGGCACACCCTACCCCCCTGGGCGCGCCCTCCGTCCTTGTGGCCGCCTCGTGGATTCTCTGACTTGCACTCCAAGTCCTCTGGTTTCCTTTTGGTCCAAGAAAGATCATTGCGAAAGTTTTATTCTGTTTGGACTCCGTTTGGTATTCCTTTTCTGCGAAACTCAAAAACAGGGAAAAAACAGGAACTGGCACTGGGCTCTAGGTTAATAGGTTAGTCCCAAAAATAATATAAAATAGCATATTAATGCATATAAAACATCCAAAACAGATAATATAATAGCATGGAATAATAAAAAAATTATAGATACGTTGGAGACATATTAAGGGGTATATTATTCCTCAATCCTGAAGATATGCAAGAGGCTAATAAATGTATGAAGGAAAAAGGTATTAAAGCTGAAGATGTTAAAAATTTACCTCCTATTGAAGAAATACATGGACTTGATACACCACCACCACCGGTCGTAGAGGTAAACTCTTTAATGAAATTTGATGAAGGTGATATCCCTTACAATAAACATCCTAGTCAATTCCTTTATGAGTTTGATAACTACATTAGGAAACAAGATCATTTCAATGAAAATGTTTTGAAACAATTGAAATACAACTCTGATATGATTGCTCGCTTGAGTGACTTGTTAATTAGAATCACTAATGATATTAGAGGTGTTGGAAAACATGCCTCCATGGTTCAAACCAATTAGAACAAATTGGTAAATCTCGAAGAGAGTTGCTTGATGAAATGAATAATAATATAAATGACTTTGTTGTTAGAGTAGCAATTAGAGGAGGTAAAATAACTCAGGAACCACTTTATCCTGAGGGTCATCCTAAAAGAATTGAACAAGACTCTCAGAGAATTAATGCTGATGCACCTAGTCCTTCTAAAAAGAAAAAGAAAAAGAAAAATTATAGGACTTTGCATACCTCTAGTGAACTTGAAGTAGAAAAACCTCCTGAAAATAATAACGAAGTCTCTATCTCAGATGCTGAAACTCAATCTGGTAATGAACATTCACCTAGTGATAATGAAAAAGATAATGACAATGTTCATAAAGACACCCAACCAAACAATGATAAAGAGCCAGATAATGATATTGAGATAGAACCCGATGTTGATCTTGATAACCCACAACCTAAAAATAAAAGATATGATAAAAGTGACTTTGTTGCTACAAAACATGGAAGGGAAAGAGAACCATGGGTTTAAAAACCCATGCCCTTTCGACCTAAATCAACTAAGAAAAAAGATGATGAAGAATTTGAACACTTTGCTGAAATGCTTAGACCAGTCTTTTTGCGCACTCGCTTGACTGATATTTTAAAGATGGCCCCTTATGCAAAATACATGAAAAACATCATCACTAATAAGAGAAAGATACCAAAATCTGAAATCTCCACCATGCTTGCTAATTATTCTTTTAAGGATGGAGTACCCAAAAAACTTGGAGATCTGGGAATACCAACTATACCTTGCTCCGTCAAAAGAAATTATATTAAAACTGCTTTGTGTGATTTAGGAGCTGGTGTTAGTGTTATGCCTTTCTCTTTATATAAGAGACTTGATTTGAATAAACTCACACCTACTGAAATATCTTTGCAAATGGCTGATAAATCAACTGCCAGACCTATCAGTATTTGTGAGGATGTGGCCGTTGTTGTTGCAAATGTTACTATCTTAACTGACTTTGTTATACTTGAGATGCCTAAGGACGACAACATGTCAATTATCCTTGGTAGACCCTTTTTGAATACTGCAGGGGCTGTTATTGATTGCAATAAAAGCAAGGTCACTTTTCATATCAATGGTAATGAGCATACGGTGCACTTTCTGAAGAAACAATTCCAAGTGAATGGTTTTAATGTTATTGAAAAATATCCGACACTCACTATTGGAAGTTTTCAACTACCTCTACCTACTGCCAAAAAGAAATATGACATACTTATTGTTGGGGATATTCACATCCCCGTTGAGGTAACTTAGTGTTTTACGAAAGTTCTTCGGTTTCATGCTAATCGAAGGTGGTTGTTAATAAGACTTGATCAACCTTATTAATGGATCATTTTTTAGAGGTATGAAGTTGATGAATTTAGTAAACACAACCTTCTACTCCCAACTTTTATTCTCCGTTTTTCTTAGTTAAATAAAATAAAATGCCATGTTTATCCTGTTTTCTGATTTTTCCATGCAATAAAAAAATGACCTAAAAATAAAAGTTCTCAGAATGCCCTGAAAATTTAATACGATTTTTTCTGAATATTTCTGAATTTTTGGTGCAAATAACACCAGAGGGGGGTGCACCAGGTGGGCACAACCCACCTGGGCATGCCAGCAGCCCCAGGTGCGCCCTGATGGGTTGTGGTCCCCACGTGGGTCGCCTCACTTATCTCTTTATCCCATGTCATCTCCTACCTCCAGAAAAAAATCACCATTGCTCTCTCTCTCTCTCTCTCTCTCTCTCTCTCTCTTGTGTTCTTGCTCTCAAACCCGCGGATGTCGATCTCTTTGCTCGAAGATCCATTTCCGAAACTGTTTTGGGGGATTGCTACTTGGTATGTGACTCCCCCATTGCTCCAATTAGTTTTTGCTTTAGTGAATTATATTTTGAATAATTAGCTACTCTTGGTGCTGCTGTAGATGAGCTTGCATGTTAAATTCTTAGAGTTCTAAGTAGTTTGAATGCTTAACATAGCCTCTATGCCTCCTTATGAGTAGTTGCTATCAATCTTGTGAAGTTTTGTTGACAAAAATTTTGTGTCCTAAATTTTTTCAGAAATTGTATGCAAATAAAAATGCAATTCTTTAGGAGTTCTTCGAGGAGAAGGTCCATGGAGGCATCATGTAGTAGTGGCTTGATACGTCGGTCTTTTGTTGAACCGAGTGCAAGCTCAATACGGGATGCCGCTATCAAATCATGTCTATGGCCGTGCAACGAGTTCAAGGTGAGTGCAGGTATTAAAGAAGAATTTGAGCAATATATTCACAACGCCGAGCTCGGTCCCTACATCGAAGATAAGTGCATCCAGTATCTCAGCCTCACAGAAACATTTACTAAAGAATTTAAATTTCATCCTCGTGAGTTATGAGTTTCATTCAAACTTTATGATCATCCATTTACGATGCCTCTAGAGATGTTTTGTACTGCTTGTAAAATTCCATTTTGGGGTTTGCTAGACGAACCACCAAGATCTGAATATGAGACATTTTTGACTAGCCTTTGCTATGGTGAGGATAGAGGAGTGACACAAGGTAGAATAAAAAGTATTCATTTCCCATCAATTCATTACTTTGCACTCTTTAATGGCAAATGTATCATAGGCAAGCAAGATTGTAGCACACTATGTGCTCCTGACTTGAGCCTTTTACACACTGCCCTGACTGGAATTAAAAATTATAATCTTGGGGCAATTGTTGCACGTAGATTGTAGTATAACGCTGGCAGTAGCTATTTCTATGGTGGGATTTATGCTTCTCGTTTAGCTAAAGAGGTCGGTGTTACACCTCTGCCTTATGACCCCATCTTACCTACTCAGTATTTAGACTTTGAGGCCATGAAGCGCCATAAGTTCCTTAAGGGTAAAATCACTGATTATACTTATAACCTGAGGTTCAATAAAAAAAACCATTGTGCATGTTGCGTTGCCTGCGCCTGCTCTTTTTTATTATGACAGCATAGGAAGATATTATGTTCTTGAGAGCGAGGCCCGCTCATACAAGGCGGAGATCGAGGCAGCTCAACGGTCTGAGGTGGTTGCACCAAGAGCCTCCGTGAGCTACCACTCTTACTACTATGCAGGCCGCGGATGGTGATTACCAAGCTAGGCCAAAAGCCTAAGCTTGGGGGAGTACGTGTTTCCCCCGACATTATATTCATGCTCACACATTTTATTCCAGTTGTCGGTGTTCACACTTTTTCATTGTATTATCCTTGTTAGATTTATTTTCTCGCTTTCTTCTTGTGTGTTTGAAAAACTTTGAGAAAACCCAAAAATATTTCTTGCTTCTTTTCGGTTTTTCTTTCTAGTTTGAGTAGTTGTAGTATTAAAAGAAAACCCAAAAATATTTCTCGTTTCTTCTTCTTGCTTGTTGCGAGCTCTCCCGTGTAAATAGTTTTTCTAGTTTTTGTTTTCCCTTCTTTAATTTGCTTTCTTCAAGAAAAACTAAAAACTTCAAAAATATTTCTGTGTGTTTCTTTAAATTTCTTTTCTTTTTATTGAGTCATACCAAGGGGAAGACCACGATGAAAATGTTGAGTGGCTCTCATGCATTATTGTTGATCTAACAAAGAGCCCATATTACCTTGTTTTCTCCTTTTTAATAAAATGTTTGCAGATTCCAGCTTAGTCCACGGCACTCTTGCACTATTATTATTTTCATATCGTTCGGTCATGCAAGTGAAAGGCAATAATGACGATATTTGATGAACTGGCTGTGGCAGAGAGAAACGGGTATGAACTCAACTTGTTCTGTTTTTGTAAATATGGTTAACCTAGTATCCATGATTCAACATAGTATGATCAAACATGTTTGCAATGACAATTAGAGATTATAGTTTCTCATGCCATGCTTAAGTAGCTAGGAGTGGATAATGATTTATCTTGGATGTCAACATTGCATTAAAATGATTGTGATGTAGTATGATGGTATGGTATCCTCCTCTGAATGTTTCAAGTGGCTTGACTTGGCACATGTTCATGCATGTTGTTGAATCAAAACCAACATAGCCTCTACGATATTTATGTTCATGATTTTCATATCCTACTCATGCTAGTATTCAATGTCAATTATGCATAATGCATGTTCATGACCGTTTTTGCTCTCTAGCTGGCCGCTTCTCAACCTATTTGCTAGCCTTCACTTGTACTAAGCGGGAATACTGCTTGTGCATCAAAATCCTAAACCCAAGTTATTCCAGATGAGTCCACCATACCTACCTATATGTGGTATTACCCTGCTGTTCTAAGTAAATTTGCATGTGCCACCTCTAATAACTTCAAATAAATATCCATTTTTGTGTGCCTGGCTTGTTAACAGAGTGACATGGGGTAGTCGGTATCTTCCATGCTAAGAGGGTTATTCTCATGATGAGTGTTTATTCACTCGTCCATGCACGAGAGGGGCAGTAATAGGGATTCCCAGTCCCGAAATAAAAAATTGCAAATACTTAAACAAAACTCCCCCAGGAATGTTGTTGGCATGGATGGTACCCGTGGATTCGGCTAGCCGTGGAGTGTGTTTGTTGGTGGAGGGGGAGTAAACCTTTACTTTTATCGCTTGGGAAGTGCTACTAATGTGTTTAGCATGGAAGATATTGATAACTTTCGGTCGTGAAGTAAACAGGAAGGGTGCATTTCCCAAAATTACATTTATCTCTATTTTAAAAATCTAAGCTCTGGCACCGTTGCAAATCCCTGCTTCCCTCTGTGAAGGGACTATCTATTTAATTTTATGTTGAGTCATCACCTTCTCAAATAAGCGCCAGATCTGAGAGCACTATTGTCATCCTCATGCATTGTGCATAGTTAATGTTGGATGCATCATGACTAGATCTTTTCTACCATGAATTACAATGTTTAGTCGTTGCTTGAACTTTGGAGGTGCTCTGCATTTAGGTTTTGCAGTCTTAGAAAGGGCTAGCGAGATACCACTGTTGTCATATTATATCACGGTTGTTTTGACAAAGTGTTGTCATTTGAGATATCTTGTTATTGCTCGCTAGTTGATTATGCCATTGACATGAGTTAATATAGTTTTTAAGAGTTATTGCTGATATGGTTAGTCATAATCTTTGCTGAAAACCTGGGTGCTACTTAAGCTTATTTATGTAAACAAGAGCAAAAGAGTTCGTAAAAGTTTTTTCTTTTTCACTTTTAGTTTGTCAACTGAATTACTTGAGGACAAGCAAAGGTTTAAGCTTGGGGGAGTTGATACGTCTCCATCGTATCTACTTTTCCTAACGCTTTTCCTCTTGTTTTGGACTCTAATTTGCATGATTTGAATGAAACTAACCCGGACTGACGCTGTTTTCAGCAGAACTACCTTGGTGTTGTTTTTGTGCAGAAATAAAAGTTCTCGGAATGGAACGAAACTTTTTGGAGAATTATTTCAGAATAAAAGAAAAATACTGGAGCCAAGAACCACCGGAGGGGGGCCCTGGGTGAGCACAACCCACGAGGGCGCGCCACCCCCTCCAGGCGCGCCCAGGTGGGTAGTGCCCACCTGGTGGCCCAGCAGACCCTGATTTTGACTCCTTAAATACCTATATTTGGAGAGAAAAATTAGGGAGGAAGAATTATCACATTTCACGAGATAGAGCCACCGCCACCTCCTGTTCTTCATCAGGAGGCCAGATCTGGAGTCCGTTTTGGGATCCGGAGAGGCGGATCTTCGATCTTTGTCATCACCAACCCTCCTTCATTGCCAATTCCATGATGCTCCAATCGGGAGTGAGTAATTGCTTCGTAGGCTCACTGGTCGGTGAGGAGTTGGATGAGATTCATCATGTAATTGAGTTAGTTTTGTTAGGGCTTGATCCCTAGTATCCATTATGTTCTGAGATTGATGTTGTTATGACTTTGCAATGCTTAATGCTTGTCACTTTGGGTCCAGGTGCCATGATTTCAGATCTAAACCGTTTATGTTATCACCATTATATGTATGTTCTAGATCCGATCTTGCAAGTCATATTCACCTATTACATGTTATGATCCGTAAACCCAGTGTGACAGTAATTGGAATACTTTCCGGTGATGACCGTAGTTTGAGGAGTTCATGTATTCATTATGTGTTAATACTTTGTTCTGGTTCTCTATTAAAAGGAGGCCTTAATATCCCTTAGTTTCCTTATGGACCCCGCTGCCACAGGAGGGTAGGACAAAATATGTCATGCAAGTTCTTTCCATAAGCACGTATGATTATTTACGGAATACATGCCTACATTATATTTATGAACTAGAGCTAGTTTTGTATCGCCCTAGGTTATGACTGTTATATGATGAATATCATCCAACGAATCCACCGATCCAATGCCTACCAATTTCCTACATATTGTTCTTGCTAAGTTACTACTACAGCTATTACTGTTACAACTGCTGCAAAATCATGGCTATCACTGTTACTGTTACTGCTACTATTATCACTGCTATCAAAACTATCATACTACTTTGCTACTGATCACTTTGCTGCAGATATTTAATCTCCAGGTGTGGTTGAATTGACAACTCAACTGCTAATACTTGCAAATATTCTTTGACTCCCCTTGTGTCGAATCTATAAATTTGGGTTACTCTACCTTCGAAAACTATTGCGATCCCCTACACTTGTGGGTTATCAACATGCATCTAGTGCATTAAGTTCATGGAGAAAGGGAGTAATGCAATAAGAACGATGACATGATGTAGACAAGATCTATTCATGTAGGAATAGACCCCATCTATTTATCCTTAATAGCAACGATACATGCGTGTCATGTCTCTTTCTGTCACTGAGATGGAGCGCCGCAAGATCAAACCCATCACAAAATACCTCTTCCCATGGCAAGAAAAATCAATCTAGTTGGCCAAACCAAACCAAAATTTCGGAGAAAAAATACGAGGCTATAACAATCATGCATATAAGAGTCCAGCAAAGACTCAAATAATATTCATGGATAGAACTGATCATAAACCCGCAATTCATCGGATCCCAACAAACACACCGCAAGAAAGAGTTACATCAAATAGATCTCCAAGAACATCGAGGAGAACATTGTATTGAAGATCAAAAAGAGAGAAGAAGACATCTAGCTACTAGCTATAGACCCGTAGGTCTATGGTAAACTACTCACGCATCATCGGAGGGGCAACAAGGATGATGAAGAACCCCTCCATGATCGTTGCCCCATCCGGCAGAGCGCCAAAAAAGGCCTCTATATTGGATTTCGTGGTTCTGGAACTTGCTGCGGCTGAAACAGTATTTCGTCGGCTCCCCTAGAGTTTTTGGGATTTTAGAGTATTTATAGAGGTGGAGGTCGGTGGAGAAGCTTCCCGTGGGCTCCACTACCCACCAGGGCGCACCTGGGCCCTCTAGTGTCGGTGTCAAAACCGGCGGATCTCGGGTAGGGGGTCCCGAGCTATGGATCTCGGATCGATGGGGAACAAGGGACGAAGGACATGATGTTTACCCAGGTTCGGGCCCTCTCGAAGAGGTAAAATCCTATGTCCTGCTTGATTATATTGAAGTGTATATGATGATTACAGAGTCGATCTACCATGAGATCAGATGAACTAAACACTAGGTGAGTAGGATGATGGTTGTTATTCTAGCCTCTGCGGACTAAACCCTCTGGTATATATAGGCACCAGGGGTACTAGGGTTACACAGGGTCGGTTACAAAGGAGGGATAAACATGCCGATTCTCTAATCTTTGACTTGCAAGACACACCAAGGCTCTGAAGGTCTCCTGTCCGGACACAGAGCCACCTTATAGCTCGGCCTTATAATAGTCGTATAATGGCCCACCTGTCCGGCCCATAAGAGATAGCCTGGCTGCCCGAAGACCCCCAGTCCAGGACTCCCTCAGTAGCCCCCAAACTAATCTCCAACGCTGGGGTTCATGATTTCCAACCGCCATGTGCGCCCAAAGTCTCCGGCTTGCGAGATGAGTTCTTCACCCCTTCCATGTTTGGCCGTTGATAGTTAGGCTGCCGATGACCTTTTGATCCATCGAGTCATCATAGGGCCCTCAGCATCAATTTTTTATCAAGGGTTAAAGACACCCCTCGATTTTTGTGCGCCAGTAAGAGGCAAACAACCTAGTAATCTTTTACAGAAATGCCCCTTTGGGGCCAGATAGGACGTACCTATTTAGTAGGTCAGGAGCGTGACGGGCGGTTCATCCATCCCAAATCAAGAAGCCAAGACAAGACCAGAGAAATCAAGAAAAAATGGCCGATGCCCCAGGATCATCCTCACGCCCTCACGGCCCTCTCCCAGACGACTGGGCTAGTTGCTCAGTTTCACACCTCTAGCTAAGCAAACTCCAAACACAAGGATATCTTTCCACTTCAGATCTTACATCTATTTGTGCCGGATTAATCTCCGTGAATAGTGAAGCTTTTGCGGAGAACTTCCCTACCCCAAGCAAGGAAGAGAGGGTATGTTTCGTGCCCTTTCTTTTGCGAGGTCTAGGCTTCCCTATTCACCCCTTCCTGAGGGGCTGGCTAGAGTTTTACGGGATCCGGCTCCATCATCTCACCACCGGAGCCATATTGCACATCTCGGGCTACGTCGCCCTTTGCGAGATGTTTTTGGGCTGAGAGGCCCATTTCGAGTTATGGAGGAAGTACTTTTGCCTTGTCCCCCGTACCCATGGGGGGTCAATCCTTGAAGTAGGCGGAGCCGAGGTATGGCGCATAGTCGAGACGGGGTATCCTATCGGGTCCCCGAAAAAGGATTCCGAAGAGTGGACCTTGAAATGGTTTCATATTGAGGACGTTCCCCGATTCGAACCATTTCGGAGGGGTCTGCCCGAATACTCGGACGCTCCTTTAAAGAAGCGGTTCAACTGGCGGCCAAAAAGTCCTTCTCAAGAAGAAAGTGCTGAGGTGCAGTGCCTGGCCACCAAGGTGAGGCTGCTGGCCCACAGTAAATTAACCATTATTGACGTAATGGCTGTCACCATTGCTAGATGTGTGCAGCCTCTTCAACAAAGGATGCATCCCCTATGGTGTTATAATGGGACAAACGATGCGACCCGTTACAAACGGAAGGGGCCTGATAACCAGGCGGTAATGGCTGCCATACTAGCCGATCTTTTCAAAGGAGATGAAGAAGAGTTTGACCGTCTAAGGAACAGGGACGGCTACTCGAGCTATAACCCCATTGAATGGTTATGTTCAACTTTGGTTTCATAGTCCATACATTACACCCGCATCTATTGACTGGATCTTCCATTTTTTGAACATAATTGGAGGTGCTTGGTCAAGACCATTAGCTGCCCCTCTCCACAACCAGAGAGCCATTCCCATGACGATGACCCTGGATTCCATGACGATCCAGAGACGTCAATCGATTTCGAGGACAGGGTCTTTTACCAAGAGAGCCTTGATGGCTCTAAGGTGGCCCTTATATCCGATCACCCTGGGACCCTTCCTTCTTCCACTGTAAGTAGCAAGAAGGCCTCTTCCCAAAAATGGCGTTTGCCTCACGCTATTCCGAGTACGCCGACTTCTACTCCCAAGGGTCGTCGTAGCACACGCAGAACACCGACAAGAGCGGCACCGAATACGTCAGCACCGGCCAATGCCAGAGCCTCAAAGCGCAAGGTAGCCATGGGAGCTACATCGACCACACCCCCAACCAAGAGGTAATATATTTGAGCTTATAGGTCAGTCATTAATATGGCCGCTGCGAGTATTCATAATCTTACGGAAACCTGCAGAAGAAGTACACCGCCACCATTGTCCGAAGACATCAAGGAGGCGTCAGGGGGTAATCCCAAACTAGGATCTTCGACACGGGCCAAGGTCAATGTGGGGTCTCCTGCCGCAGACCAGCCTCCATAGGAGCCTGGGGATGTCTCGGTTACCAATTCCAAAGTCGGAAGTGTGATGAATCACCGACGGCGGAAGGAGTCCCATACATCACATCACTTTTTCCAACCAGGAGTTTAATGTGTTTAGTTCGGTAGATGCATACCTAGGAGCAGCCCGAACCAGCCTTGAGGGAGTTGCCACCCTTCTGTCAACCAACATGCAGGTACGAGATTTGTTTCGAGAACCGAACGTAAGTCCTAAGCCAGTAGCCCCCGAGCCTTAATTCGGGCGGGACGGCCAAGTTAAGGATCTAAGAGTATATATATTTGTGATATTGTGTAGGCCTTGAGGGAACAAAACAAAAAACTGTCCGAGGGCCTTGAACTAAATCGGACACAGTTGGCTGCTGCAAAAGCCGAACTTGAGGAGGTCAAAAAGTTCACCAGGGAAGCACATGGTGAGGAAAGAGTTTTAATGTGGATGAATTGTCTGGGGTACTTTGTTTAACATAGACTTCCCTTGTAGCAGCGGAGTCCATAGGTCAACAACGAAAGGACCTGGACGTAGCCAAAGAATCCCAAAGGTATGCCGAATCTGATCATGAAACTATCCGCCGAGTACTGGCCCGAAGCCATGAGGAAAAGAACAAGCTGAAGGCGGAAAACCAGCAGCATGCTAAAGAAATTAAGAGTTTGAAAACTCAATTGGCACAAGCCCTTGAGGAGAACCAGAAATTAAGAGGTGGCATGTTCGGTAAGTGATATTTCAACTTGTGGTCACAGAGAATATGTGTACTGCGTGAATGCAAAAGACGTGCCATTCCTCATGTTAGGTCTCCTCACCGGGTGCCCCGAAGAAGAAGTTGGCTCGTTTGGGGGGAACCTTTTAAAGGAGCTATCCATCGTGCACGAGCAAGCTCGGAAATCTATGAAGATCATGGTCAAGGTGTTATGGTCGACCGAGACACCTCCAGAAGGGATGGCCGAACTGGCCAATTGATTTAAAGGAGCACGGTGATGCTTTGAGCTATGGAAGATACCAGCTTGTCGAGAGGGAGTGTGGGAGGCATGGGCAATGGTGGAGACCCGTTTTACCAAACTCGAGCCAGAGCATATGGCTCGTGTTGGACCGGCAGGGCCAGATGGGCAAGAAATACCTCTCCACTTGGTATATGACAAAGTGATGCCTGCTGCTAGGTACCCCTAGGAAGACGGTGCCCTAGATAGCATAATAGATAATCTGGAAAAGGAATAGGGTGTTTGATTCTATGTATCTATGTACTTTACATCAAACATTCTCCATCTGTACTGTAAACGTTGTCTTAACCGGCCATCGGCTTCCGCCTCCCCAGTGTGTGGCTGGGGAGTGTTCCGTACTATGTGACCTGAGGGAACAAGAAATCACTTCGGGTAACCAGGCAATCCGGCATTTTGGTGTGAACAGAAAAAACGCGTGCGGGGAGTTATGTTATATTACTTTAAACGTAAGAAACATCTTCCGAAGAAAATAGTTCCTCCATGGGTTCCTTTCATCGGGTTGTCATGTTGACCATAGATGTTTTATCCGGATACCTACAGTACGCAGGTGTTAGTCACTTTCAGAATAGAACCCCAGAGTTTTGGTGGTGAGCACCAAATTATTTTCACTTCCCTCGTGGCCGACTGTCGGTGTCAAAACTGGCGAATCTCGGGTAGGGGGTCCCGAGCTATGGATCTAGGATCAATGGGGAACTTAGGACGATGAACACAGTGTTTACCCAGGTTAGGGCCCTCTCAAAGAGGTAAAACCCTACGTCCTGCTTGATTGTATTTGATGTGTATGGTATGGTTACAGAGTCGATCTACCACGAGATCAGGCGAGCTAAACCCTAGGTTGATGGGGTGATGGATGTTGCTCTGGCCCTGAAGACTAAAACCCTCTGGTTTATATAGACACCAGTAGGGTTAGGGTTACATGCAATCGGTTACAACAAAGGAAAGATCACGCTAATCTTGACTTGGAGGGAACACCACAGCTCTGAAGATCTCCTGTCTAGCCACGGGTCCAAGGCCTGGTTCGGCTTTGTAGTAGCCCATCAGTCTGGCCCACAAGCAATGGGACGGTGGCCTGAGGATCCCTTAACCCAAGACTCCCTCAGTAGCCCCCGAACTAGCCTCCAATGCCAGGGCTTGTGTCCGGTCATCCGCATATCCACGGTCTTCGGCTTGCGAGGCGAGTTCTTCATCTTGTCCTGTGCGTGCTCGGAGTTGAGTGGTGTCCAGAATCTGGCGCGTTCACTTTACATAGCCTCGAAGGCCAGAGTGCTTGAGTGTGAATGGTGCCCACATCTGACAACTTTTTATCGAAGGGTCGCGTCCGATCATAACACCGAATGGCTAGAGGTTCTCGATGCGCAGCTCGAAGCCGCCCCTCCATTAGCACGTCTCATCAAGGTAGAGATCGTGCCCCATTTTTTAGGGGATATGATCAATGATTTCGATTCCCTGCCCGTGCATAACGCCACGAGCGCATTGGGAAGTGGAGAAGCCCCCGGCATGAAAAGAGGAACCATCGGCTTCTCCGTGGCCCATAAAAGGGGGAATAGCTATAGTTATCATCTTACACCTTCTTCCACCTCCTGTTGTTGCCTTTTCAATCTCCAGAGCTCCAGCACCCTGTCTTACTCTTCGCGGTGATTCCCTTCTCCGCCTCTTCCTTGCTGCGGCCATGGCTGGATCCGGAGCTAATGGCAAGTGGGAGGCCTTCGTCGTCACCAACAACGACATCGAGGAGCTAAAGCGAGCGGCTACTTATCGGCCGATGTCGCTCACCGGGCCCCTGAGAAGGGCCAAGTCGTCCCCACACCCAAACCAGGCGAGAGGGTGGTCTTCCTCCCCCACTTCATCCGGGGGTTGGGATTCCCGCTGCACCCCTTCGTGCGGGGATTGATGTTCTTCTATGGGCTGGATTTTCATGATCTAGTCCCTAATTCCCTTCTCCACATCTCCGCCTTAATCATCATCTGCGAGGCCCTTCTACGGGTCCAGCCGCACTTTGGGTTGTGGCTGAAGGTGTTCAACGTCAAGCCAAAGGTGGTCAGCGGCGCCCAGGCGGACTGCGGCGGAGCAATGATCAGCAAGCTCACCTGAGTCCAACGGCCGGAGGGCACCTTCATTGACACTGTCAATGTATGGCAGAAGGAATGGTTCTATATAACAGAGCCACGGGATGCGGCCTGGATGGCAGCCCCCGAGTTTATATCCGGACCACCGGCGAGATTGACCTCGTGGACCAAGAAGGGTCTTGATTGGGGATCCGCCGACGAGGTAAAGAAACTGCAGAAACATGTTTCCAATGTGATGGAGACCGTTGCCAAGATGACCAACGTGGTTCAAATAATGTTCCGTCGCCACCTCCTTCTTGCCAGTAGAGGGCCACCCCGATGTGGTCCTTCAAACCCGAGGACCCGGCCACCGTGCGGTAACTCTTTGGCACCACCCACGACAAGGTGTGGAGGTTGCTGTTCAAGCCCCAGGAGGTGTGGCCAGCCGAGAAAGAAGACATCGGCCTTGACGCCACCCATCCCCCGAGGGAGGTAACTGGTTGTTTACCCAATCTGTATTCGCACGCTCATGCCTGATAACCCACAAGTATAGGGGATCAGTTGTAGCCTTTCTTGATAAATAAGAGTGTCGAACCCAACGAGGAGCTAAAGGTAGAATTTATATTCCCTTCAAGTTCTATCGACCACCGATACAACTCTACGCACGCTTAACGTTCGCTTTACCTAGAACAAGTATGAAACTAGAAGTACTTTGTAGGTGTGGTAAGATAGGTTTGCAAGATAATAAAGAGCACGTAAATAAAAACTAGGGGCTGTTTAGATAAATAAACAATTAAGTTAGTATAGCGAGTGTGGAAAAGTGGTGGTAGGAGTTGCGGAATTGTCCCTAAGCAATTGACTATGTTACTAGACCAATAGCAAGTTTTATGTGGGAGAGGCCACTGCTAGCATGTCATCCCTTACTTGGAATTCTATGCACTTATGAATGGAACTATTAGCAAGCATCCACAACTACTAACGTTCATTATGGTAAAACCCAACCATGGCATTAAGATATATTGGTCCCCCTTCAATCCCGTATGCATCAATTTCTATGCTAGGTGTTTCTATCACCCTTGCCCTCCAATACATTATCCTATCAACATACAACTAACCCTATGGTGTGATCCACATGCGCACTCATATGATGGGCACCAAAGGACAACAACATAACCACAAGCAAATTAAATCAATCATAGCAATCACCAATCACCAATAGGACAACAAAAATCTACTCAGACATCATAGGATGGCAACACATCATTGGATAATAATATGAAGCATAAAGCACCATGTTCAAGTAGAGGGTACAGCGGGTTGCGGGAGAGTGGACCGCTGAATATAGATGGGGGAAGGTGACTGACGGTGTCATGGACTAGGGGGTACTCACCACGTCGTCTCCCGGCTAGCTGGATCGGGCCGAGGACCCCCCATGGAAGTTCTCTCGTGGGCCATTTCGGGCAGCCCCTGCCGCATACAAGGAAGATTCCAGAAGACTTGGTGATCAAGACAAGGACTCCTCTCCACCGACGTATTCGACTAGGACTCTTATTAACCTAGGCCTCTGGTACATTATATAAGCCGAGGCCAGGCTAGTCGATAGATGATGATGACATTCATCATCATACCCCTAGGGTTTAGACCACAATATATGATCTCGAGGTAGATCCACTCTGTACTCAATACCCCATCATCAATATAAACAAGAGCAGGACGTAGGGTTTTACCTCCATTAAGAGGGCCCGAACCTGGGTAAACATCGTCTCCTTTGTTTCGGTTACCATTGATCCGAGAATCCATAGCTCTGGACCCCCTACCCCGAGGTCTGCCGGTTTTGACACCGACAATGGTGCTTTCATTGAGAGTTCCGCTGTGTGATCGGCAAAGGATCAATGGCTTGCCTGCAGATCAACTGCGATGTCGGCATCTTCATCGCCGGCTAGACTGGTCACCTTCGCTCAACTGAGAACTGTGCCATGCCTCAGATCATCATGTTCGGATGAGGACCTTCATCAATATCAACTCTGATCTCTATCATGATCATGGAGGAATCATCCATGGAGCTCGGGGGCTCAATGTCAACATTGCCCTCGGGCGACCGTGCTATTTTTCCGGACAACGAACTTGTATCCGCTTCCACCACCTCCTCGAGCATCACTTTGACGATTCCTTCAGTGAAATTGTGCAGAATTGAGTCTACAACAACCATGTAAAATTTTGTCGTGTTCCGATGGAGCAATCTCCGCTGATCTCCGATATACCAGAGCCCTGTCGAATCTAGACGGGAATCCAGATGAGTTTGGAGCGTGGTGTCCAGCATTCAGCTAGGAAATCTTTTGGAAGATCCAACCATTGATTGGCTGCGGAATTCCTATACCTACCACCCCTCAAAATTTCAGCTCGATCTGACCGTTCAAACTCTAGAAAACCTCCGATGAGCGCATCAATTTTCAGATTTGTTTCCTGCGTGAATACGAATCCGACCCGAGTTCATCTTTCTTCATGAATGGGATAATGAACATCCTTTTTGGAGGAATCGCTTTCTAAGGTATTGTGTTTTGTTTCCGAACACATGCTCACAAACTTTGATCCTTTTCGGAGTTAATTTTCACCGTCGTGCCGGTGTCAAACCAGCCTGACAACATTGCTGCACAGCTGCCGACCTGCGCCAGACGAGTCATCGCTTTATTAAGCCAAGCTCAACCTATTCGGATCATCATCTCAGCAAGCCGAACAATAGTTCGGCATCGTGAAGGCTAAATCGTCACCAACATCGTCACCCCACGGATTATACGGAGCGGGCACACCGGCATCACTGCATGGTCACTTCATCAAGCAGGCATCGACCGCGTCACAAGATCCGGCCCGTGTTGGCATCGCCGTACTATTGCTTCTTCAAGCCTGGATGTGACCTCTGCGTCCGAAGATTGGGAGTCAATTCCAGCCGGACTCGCCTCTCTTATCCCGAATCTAGCTTCAATCCTGGATGCGACTTCGGCATCCGAACACCAGGAGTCAACCCTGGCCGGACTCGCCCCTTGCACCATAGTACTGGAGGACGATTCTAAAGAAATCCCAGATACTAATCCGGCTGACCAAGCCGATGTTCACCACGCCGACCTGCTTCGACACCTCGGCTGGCATGGGGCTGCATCGTCACACTACCGACCTGCCCCATCACCTTGGCTAGACCGGGGGCTTCGCCGTCTCTTCATCAACCTACTCTAGGGACTTCGGCGTCACCAGCCGACCAGCTTCGTCATGTTAGCTGGACCAGGGGCTTTGCCTCACCATGTTGACCATGTTGCATCACCACTTCAACAAGCTGAACTCCTCACTCGGTCACCTCGGGCTTGGGGGCTGGGACCTTGGCTAGGCCGAGGACTACGTCTTCGTCCCACCGCAAGCTCGGACCGCATCATCAACACCGAGCACATTAACCAGCTAAGTCACCTTCATGCTCGGTTTTTTCTTTAAAATTTTTAATTCTTGTTCGGTTCAACCAAACATTATATTTGTGTTAAACAAAAAAGTTGTTCATTCAAACGTTGATTGTTAAACACTTCTTTTTTCCGGCGAGCTCTTTGTCACCTCGGTCATGAGGGTTTTTGTCACCTCGGCTGGACCAGGGGCTTCGGCTTGCCACATCGATCGTGCGGCATCGCCACTTCATCAAGCCAAGCTCTTCGCTCGGGGACCTCAGGACGATCTTGGGGGCTGGGACCTCGACCCGCCGCAAGCTCGGCCCACATCATCAACGCCGAACACATTAACCAGCTAAGTCGCTTTCATGCTGAAAGTTTTTACATTTTTAATTTGTGTTCGGTTCGACCATGCTCACATACGTTGTTTATTAAAAACACTTCTTTTCCTAGGTTAACTAGGGGCTCTTAAAATTTATATGATCCATTTTATAATGAATGTTTTTCTTCTCAGTCGTTGCTAAGTCTTTTTCTACAACTCCATTTTCGACTCGAGTGTATAGTCAATAGCCGGATAGCCTGGCTTCTCTCTAAAGCCGCTTGAGTTTAGTTCGCTAAACTGGCCTCGGAGAAGCACTCCGCCTTCAGGATAAGGAGGTTGAAGCTGAAGGCTGACCTACTTGAAGTTTAGAGATCGAATGTGTCATGTTAAAGCACGACAGAAGCACAAAAAAATTTTAAGACCAATTTCTAATTGGCACAAAAAAGTTTTTACTAAAGTTTTTTGGTTTTCCATGCTTATGGCACTTTTAACCTATTTGTGTGTTTCCAGCATAAGTCTCACAGTACGATACCGGACACCTTTAAAGCTTCGGCAATATCAATGCGGATTACGACTAGAGCCAAACCCACCAAAAGCCAAGGTACTCCATGGACTCCTCGGCAAAACATTCTTGGATATTGCATTATATGCATCAATTTCGAATTGTGACTTCGGTCAATAGTTGGGTTTCCGGGCTCCCGTGCTTGCCAACTACATTCTGATTTGTTTGGCTAGGTGTGCAAAGGGAGAACCACTACGATTGTGCTTCCAGCTCGAATGGTTAAGCGCCTCAGTGGAGAAAGCCGAAAACTGACTGTCACAATGGGCGTAAACTGGTCAGCGATCCGATGACGGTGTCAAACTATAGATCGATAGTGATTACCCCGTGTTAAACAATGGGCCTTTCATAACATTGGCCGAAGTGTTAATGGCTAGACTTTGGTCAGTGCCGAACACTAACCGGGGGCTAGTAACTAGCCTCAAACTTTAAGCTCCAATGGCTAAGTGAAAGTTATAAAGCCTAGATATCTGATTGCCTTGTTTCCGCAAACACAACCGCCTCCGGGCACCGAGACGTCGGCTAAGGGTTGTCTTGTTAGTACGGAAACACCCTGCGTAGCATCTACAAAGGCGTAGAAGCCGACGATGGGCCACTTTCAGATTATAAACGGTCGCAACGGAGTCAAAATAAAAATATATATCATCAGCGTTTGTATTCACTATACGAGCGCTGCCTTCCGTAATTATCATTATAAAGCCATAAATATGCATCAATTTGACTTAAGATTTTGGCCAAGCTGGGTTGCCTGGCTCCTGTGCTTACCCCTACATTCCCGATTGTTCGGCTAGGCGGTAAAGGGGGCACCTCTGTGATTGTTACTACTGGGTCATCCGGGTAAAGCCGAAAGCTAGCCATCTTAAAGGATATAATTGGTCGACAACGTCGGAAGTGAAAATTTTGGTTCATTAGACCATAGAGTTCGGGAACTTTCCCCAAACTAAATCCTCAATATTTTCCTCCCACATTGACCGGAGGTGAGGTTTCATGATCATGGTCAGCATGACAACCCAAAGAAAGGAACCGATGGCGGGACTATTTTCTTTGGAAGATGTTTCTTACATTAAAAAGTAATATAACATATCTCTCCATGTACCTTTGTTTATAAAACTGTATGGCCAGATTGCCTTGTTTGCCGTAAATCTTTGCCCTCATAAAGGATTTATAAAGTAGGACAAACACTCTCTGGCTACTGGCCGAGGAGGTTGAAGCCGATGGTTGGTCAACAAAGTGTTGTACAATGCGGATCCGAGCATTCATGATGTAAAGTACTTGGATACATAGAATCATTACACATAAATTGCGAGTAAAGTCAATTTGCTACCGCCCATCTTTCAAAGAGTCAAGGGCGCAATCTCGCTGAGACAACCAAGCAGTTGACATAACGCTCTCATAATTCCCTATTGACATTGATTTCCTATATAATTAGCCCCTTGGGGCCGACCTTGGCAAGCTCGGCTTTTGCTAGCTCTAGCTCCTTTAAGAGATCGGTATTCTCTTTCCGAGAAGTTTGTGTTAAACACAATCAAATTTTCTGTCAAACGGGTATCGATCCTTAATTCAGCCATCCGTGCCCATATTAAGGCTTGGGGGCTACTGGGCTTCGCGCTTCTCACTTAAAATCCATTAACGGGGTACATCGATCCCCTGATCTGGTGTTGCCGCCCGACCAGTGGCTCGGGGGCTACTGCATTGCCTATTCAATGCAGAAAATTCAAAGTGCCCAGTGTTCGGCTTGACCGAGCTATGGGCAAACACATCTTTGGACAACAATAGGTACCATCAGGGACTTCCGGCATCAAGCTAATATATTATGGCGATTTCTCGAAGATCCTCTCACAAGGGCCCCTCCGCCGATCACTATCTTCTCTAATATATTACACCGCATTTCTATTCCTACGTATGCTGTCGAGCTAGGATTTGATCCTCAGGTCGATTTTTCGAATCGAACTGAGTCTCAGGGGCTACTGGGATCAGCGGTTCCATGTTTTCCTTCAGGTGCATCTCGGGTTTTAGACCGACACGCACCTTGAGGGCTACTGGTTATATATCTCAGCAAAGGATAAATTGCACCAATCAAGAAAAATATATCCACAAAAAATCAGCCCATACCCGAGGTAGTGCACCACCTCGGATGCAATCCGGCATAAAGCTCGGATACAAGTGGCTGGCTCCATAGAGGGCATTTCCGTCATTAAACTCAGCTGAACTCCTTCAACTTTTTTGAACCAAGGTGATCTATGACACCTCAGATACAATCCAGCATTGGAGCTCGGATGCAGTCCGGCGTTGGAGCTCGGATACAGTCCGGCGTTGGAGCTCGAATACAGTCCGGCGTTGGAGCTCGGATGTAGTCCGGCGTTGGAGCTCAGCTGCAAAAAGACACCTCGAATGCAGTCCGGCGTTGGAGCTTGGATAGAGTCCGGCGTTGGAGCTCGGACGCGAGAGGACACCGCCGCATGGGAAACACTTCAAACCCAAGGTGTGGCATAAAAATAACAAGGCATTGATAAAGGCCGAAAACTTAAAGGGGCTCCTCAGATACCCGATGTGTAAACTCTTTGGATTCACTTCGGCGATCCTCAAGATCAAAGATGAGAAGATTTGTTGAACCAGTTTTCCAGACCGATGGCCAAAGATGAAGAACAGTTTGGAAAGAACTGAGGAGCGTCCCCAACTTGAAGACCAGTTCAGGGGGCTACTGATGGTGTCCTGGACTAGGGGGTACTCACCATGTTGTCTCCTGGCTAGCTGGATCGGGCCGAGGACCCCCATGGCAGTTCTCTCGTGGGCCATTTCGGGCAGCCCATGCCGCATACAAGGAAGATTCCACAAGACTTGGTGATCAAGACAAGTACTCCTGTCCACCGACGTATTCGACTAGGACTCTTGTTAACCTAGGCCTCCGGTACATTATATAAGCCGAGGCAGAGGCTAGTCGATAGATGATGATGACATTCATCATCATACCCCTAGGGTTTAGACCACAACATATGATCTCAAGGTAGATCCACTCTGTACTTGATACCCCATCATCAATATAAACAAGAGCAGGACGTAGGGTTTTACCTCCATTAAGAGGGCCCGAACCTGGGTAAACATCGTCTCCTTTGTTCCTGTTACCATTGATCCGAGAATCCACAGCTCGGGACCCCCTACCCCGAGGTCTGCCGGTTTTGACACCGATAGTGATGAAGATGTTGGGGAAGATGACGGAGGTGTTGGTGTAGATCACCGTCACACGATGATTGCCCTAGCGGCGTTCCGGCGCCACCGAGAGAGAGGGGGAGAGATCCCCCCTCCTTCTTCTTCCTTGACCTCCTCCCTAGATGGGAGGAGGGTTTCCCCTCTGGTCCATGGCCTCCATGGCGGCGGAGGGGCGGGAGCCCCTCCGAGATTGGATCTCTCTCTGTGTTTCCTTCTGTTTCTGCGTTCTCTGATTCTGGCCTTTCACCATTTCTTAAATTCCCGGAGATTCGTAACTCAGATTGGGCTGAAATTTTAACACGATTTTTATCTAGATATTAGCTTTCTTGTAGCCGAAGAAGGGCACCAACCACCTTACGGGGTGGCCACAAGCCTTCCAGGCGCACCTAGGGTAGGGGGCGCGCCCCTAGGGCTTGTGGGCCCCTCGGGCATGGTCTCGCGTTGATTCTTTTTCCCAAAAATCACATATATTTCAAAAAATCTCCATAAGTTTTTATCGCGTTTGGACTCCATTTGATATGGATATTGTGCAAAACAAAAAACATGCAACAAATAGGAACTGGCACTGGGCACTGGATCAATAAGTTACTCCCAAAAATAATATAAAAAGTTGCCAAAAGTATATGAAAGTTGTAGAATATTGGCATGAAACAATAAAAAATTATAGATACGCCGGAGACGTATCAATTCCACACAAAGTTCGGTCTAAATTTATTTTTGTTGCCTCCATAGGGATGGCTTGAAAAGGCCAAGAAGATTAGCAGTCCAGCTCCACTGCTCGATGAGCCCTGGACAGCTCAACTAGAGGAGCTGCTGGTCGTGGCGCCCTACGAGGCACCAGAGAAGAAAGGGAAGAAGAAGAAGGACTTGCCGGAGACCAGAAAGGGTCTCCGCTCAAAAGGTCGCCCGGACACCAAGTCTGGAGATACTGCGGGCCCGTCTGCCCCGGACGGGGAGGAGGAGGAAGATGAGGAGGAGAGCGTCTCCTCCCATTCCAAGAAGAGGGCGGCGTCCAAGGATGTCGAGGAGGTGCAACCTTCTCGGGTCCAGAAGAGGTAGTGCAGACCCAAGTTGGTCTTGCCCGACAGTTCGGACTCTGATGAGGAGTCCGCGACTTCCGAAATGGTTCTGGAGCGGGAACCCAGGGTCAAGCCCACAGCCATGAGGTATAACCATCAATTTGTCTTGCTTACTTTTTACTAGTCCTTTACTGAGGGAGGTGATACGTCTCCAACGTATCTATAATTTATGAAGTATTCATGCTGCTATATTATCATTCTTGGATGTTTTACAATCATTTTATAGCAACTTTATATCATTTTTTGGGACTAACTTATTGACATAGTGCCCAGTGCCAGTTGCTGTTTTTTGCTTGTTTTTTACATCGTAGAAAATCAATACCAAACGGAGTCCAAACGCAGCGAAACTTTTTGTGGATTTTTTATGGATCAGAAGACATCCAATGGGCCAGAGCAGCACCTGGGGGTGCCCCCAGTGGGGCACAACCCACCAGGGCGCGCCTGGGCCCCCAGGCGCGCCCCAGTGGGTTGTGCCCACCTTGGTGGCCTCCCGCACCGCCTCTTCACCCTATAAATTGCCAAATATTCCAAAAACCCTCGCGGAGACCCTAGATCAAAAGTTCCGCCACCGCAAGCCTCTGTAGCCATGAGAAACCAATCTAGACCCCGTTTCGGCACCCTGCCAGAGGGGGAAATCATCACCGGTGGCCATCTTCATCATCCCGGCGGGCACCACGATGAGGAGGGAGTAGTCCACCCTCGGGGCTAAGGGTTTGTACCAGTAGCTATGTGTTTAATCTCTCTCTCTCTCTCGTGTTCTTGAGATGTCACGATCTTGATGTATCGCGGGCTTTGTTAATATAGTCGGATCATATGGTGTTTTTCCTTCTCTATCTTGTGATGAATTGAGTTTTCCCTTTGAGATTTCGTTTTATCGGATTGAATACTTTTATGGATTTGAGAACACTTTATGTATGTCTTGCTATGAATACCCGTGGTGACAATGGGGCATCGTATTGATTCACTTGATATATGTTTTGGCACTCAACTCGCGGATTCCCGAGGTGACATTGAGGTAATCTATGCATAGGGGTTGATGCACGTTCTTGTCTTTGTTTCTCCGGTAGAAATCTTGGGCCACTCTTTGAGATTCTTTGTGTTGGATTGAGTATTATGAATCTGAAATTATTTGGTGTTATTTTAGTACGAACTCTTGGATAGATCGATCGGAAAGAATAGCTTCGAGGTGGTTTCGTACCCTACAAACAATTTCTTCTATTTTCTCCGCTAGATAGGGACTTTGGAGTGATTCTTCATCGCACTTTGAGGGATGGTTATATGATCCAATTATATTAGCATTGTTGAGAGGTTGCACTAGTGAAAGTACAGACCCTAGGCCTCATTTTCAAGCATTGCAATACCGTTTGTGCTCCGTTTTACCAATTGCTACCTTGCTGTTTTTTATTTTCAGATTACAAAAATATATTTCTACCATCCATATTACACTTTTATCACCATCTCTTCGCCGAACTAGTGCACCTATACAATTTGCCATTGTATTGGGTGTGTTGGGGACACAAGATACTTTTTATTATTTGGTTGCAGGGTTGTTTGAGAGAGACCATCTTCATCCTACGCCTCCCACGAATTGATAAACCTTAGGTCATCCACTTGAGGGAAATTTGCTACTGTCCTACAAAACTCTGCGCTTGGAGGCCCAACAAGAGTCTACAAGAACAAGTTGTGTAGTAGACATCAGGAGGCAGATTGTGTGATATAACAGCCCACCGCACGGCCTCCCTACCGAGCCAACCTCGGAGGGGACCTCACCACCCGCCGACTTGGCGGATAGCGGATCGGCATCGCGCTCTGCACCTCCCCTGGTCCCCGAAGAGGCCGCAGAGGTGCTGTCCCGAAGGGCCTCTCCCCACCCAAACATGGGGGAGGGGGCGACGCAACCATGGCTGAGGCTGATGCCTCAGTCGCCAAAGACCAGGAGGGTGCATCCCTCTTGGTGAATACGGAAGGAGAGTCCGGACCATCCGGGCCCTCCCAGCTAGCCGCACCTGATCCCCGAAGGCCCTCAACGATGCAGGTCCCATCTTCCGATGGAGGAGGAGTTGAGGTCCCACTGCCCGCGCCGAACACCAACAACCAGGCGGTGGCGGTCTGGCCAGATGCGGTGGAGGAGTTGGTGAACAACTCCGTCATCGTTGACGAACACCGCACCCTTATGGGTGCGGTTCTGCAGGGTGTTTGGTTCGTCCATGCGGGACTGAATGATGATGTCCAGGGCCTTCTGACAGGCTTTGAGGTGAGTCAAGTAATTTTCTTTGCCCGCAAAAATGGTTTTAACTTTCTTAACCAAAGTTTGAGCAGGCCGTATATATAACAGCCCCCGAGACTCTATAAGGATTGCAAAAACCTTACAGAGGGTCCAATATCCGTAGGCCAGTAATATCATGATTGATTTGATATCGCATGCATCTTCCTTGGCCGCGGTTGCTAATGCCGCAGCGCTGGAGGAGATGAATCAAAAGCTTAAGCGCTCGGATGAAGAGCTTGACCTCGTCAACAAATGGCTTGATGAGGCACAAGGTAAGCTTCTATTAAAATGCATAGATTAACCCCACCGGATACTTACTTTCCAAATTGTACGTTAAACACATGGTGTTTGGTGATTGCAGTTGCCGCTACAGAGGTCGAGGGCCTGAAGGCTGCGCTGAAGAAGGCCGAGGCCGAAGCAGCCAAAAAGAAAGCGGCTGCCGGAAAGGTGGTGGCCGAACTTGAGAAGGCGAAGACCACCGGCGAAAAGCATGAGGCTTGAGTGGCCAAAGTGCAGGTGGAGCTCAAGGATGCCGTCACGAAATGTGAGGCCCTTGAGCAGAAACAGAAAGAGCAATCCTCCGAGCTATCTAAGGTGGAGAAGGAGCTCGAGGAGACGAGGACCGAAGTGCGGGGTACCCACGAAGAGCTCCGCCAAGTGATGCAGATTGCAAATGGTAAGCTGTACTTACTGCAGAGTGTTTTTGGCGGCAACTGGTTCGCCTTGCTGATGCGGGTCTGGCGCTCCGCAGGCATTTTTGCCGAGCTTCCCAGGAGTGTGGTAGATGCGGCCGAGTACTACGCCAAGTGGGAGGAGAACTTCGATCAGTGGCTCTTCTGGGTGCAGTTCCGGGCGCTCGAGCATCCTCCCCTCCTCAGCAACCAGATGCAGCAACTGATGGAGCTGCATCAAATGGCTGGCCCGGCCATGAAGGATCTTTGTGTCCGGTTGTGGCCATCAGAGCTGATTCCGAAGCTGCGTGATGCGTCGCCTCGGATTGATGCCGTGAAGCGCTCTGCATGTCTTGAGGGAGCTAGGCTGGCCTTTGCCAAGACCATGGTCCATTGGCCCAAGATCAAGGCCATGGACATGGCCACTGGCCCTCTGCCGGCTGGGAAAGAACATCGCCGCCCCGAACAGTATTTCGCACAGGTTATGGATGGTGCTCGGGCGATAGAGGGCCAGTGTTCTAAGGATGTAATCTTTGAGTGATTGTATTAAGTAGTCGACTAGACCTTTTGCTTTATGATGCGGCCCGTTTATATACTATGGTGATTTTTATTTTGACTCCAGTGCGTCCGTTTATTATTCTGAAAGTTACCAGTCGTCGGCTTCAGCCCCCAAGTGAATGGAACGAGGGGTGTCTCGTCTCCGCACTGCTACCCTTAGCCTACGTCTTGGTGCCCGAAGGCGGTAGTGCGCCAGAGGGACTAGGCAATCGGACTATTCGGCTTTATTGCTTTCACTTAGCCATAGGAGCTTGACGGCGGGAGCTAATGACTAGCCCGAGCGTTCAGGTCGCGTCATAGGTCGTACTCATAGGTTGGCCGTAATGCCTCCTTGCCCTGACGGCGAGGTGGAGCGAGAGGCAGTTCGACTTTATCGGCTGCCTTGTCTCGTCCTCGAGGGGGTGGTCTGGTTGTTCTGCTCGGGTGTGCCTTGGAGGCGTGTGCTCTATGGCCTCGTTGTCGAATTGCAGTAGTAGTTTTCGCATCGGGTAGCTCTTGGTTTGTCGCTCGTAGCTGTACTCCTCTTCGGTAGCCAGGACCTTGGTCCATCTGTCATTGAGGGTATCCTGTTCGGCCTTTATTTTCTGCTGTTGTTTCTTAAGGCTATGTGCGGTGGCAACTAGCTGCCGTTTGAACCGCTCTTGATTCAGCGGGTCTTCGGGGACGATAAAATCTTTGTCACCCAAACTGACCTCCTCTTCAGAAAGGGGGAGGTAGTTACTGTCTTCGGAGTCATGGAGGTCTTCCAGATTGAGCGGGTCCTCCTCCTCCTCGTGGTCGTCTTGAGGTTGCTCGTCCGCACCGAGGTCGTCGAGGTTGTTCGCATTGTCCGGAGTACCGTTCTATCCGGTGTCTGTGTTGTTCGCATGGCTTCAACGTGCCTTGGGGTGGTGGCGTTGTCTGCGACGCTTGGTCGGCTCGCCGCTGGGCTTGCCGTTATCCTTCCTGGGGGTGCCATCATTGTCTTTCGGCGTGTCCACCATGTAGATGTCATAAGTAACGTGGCCGTCCAGCGGCTGGTGACAGGGGGAGCGGCGTCGGCATTGGCCGTGGCTGCACTGTCCGCGTCCATGGAATAGGCATTTCCGAGGTGTAGTCCAACATGTCAGTTAAGTCCTCGACTGTGGCTACTAAGTGGGTGGTGCATGGGACGTAAGATTCACTGATATTCCTTTTTTGTAAAACTCAAAAACAAGGAAAAAACATAAACTGGCACTGGGCTCTAGGTTAATAAGTTAGTCCCAAAAATAATATAAAATAGCATATTAATGCATAAAAAACATCCAAAACAGATAATATAATAGCATGGAACAATAAAAAATTATAGATACGTTGGAGACGTATCAGTACCCATCGATAATGGAGTCAAGTACTAGGGCCGCCGATCCTCCATGACGGACACTGGTCGGATGGTCCCTTCGGTCAAAGGTGATTGGGCAAGCCGACCATGAGTTGAACTTCGGCGCTACGGGTTCGACGGTGTACATGTCCCGCAGCGCGCGCTTCCTCTCCTTTCTTGGTATATGAGTGGCGTAGATCATGTTCACCATCTTGACCTCAGAAGGGAAGGGTTTTTGGCCTCCACTGTTTGGCCTGCGGGGCTCCTCATCGTCCTCGCTTCGTGGGCTTTTGCCAGAGTCTTCGGCTGTGAGCTTGCCGACCTGTTTTATCATCCAACAGTTACGGTTGGTGTGGTTGGCGGGCTTTCCGGAGGTGCCATGGATCTGGCAGGGCCTGTCCAGGATTGCATCCAATTTAGTTGGTCCATCCTAGTTGCCTTTAGAAGGCTTTTTCCGTGACCCGGACTTCGGATTACGGAATCCGATATTTACTATCGTCTCATCGGTTTTGCTGTCATTGTGGCGACACTTGTTCTTGTTGCGCCGTGGCTTTCCATTCCAGTCCCGAACTTCAGAGGTGTCGGGGGCTTCCGGGTTGGTGCTTCTACAAGCCAACCAACTATCCTCCCTGGTGCAGAAGTGGGTCATGAGGGAGGTAAGCACCACCATTGTCTTTGGCTTGTCCTAGCCGAGCTGCCGTGCTAGCCATTCATCTCGAATACTGTGCCTGAAGGCGGCTATAGCTTCAGTGTCCGGACAGTCGGTGATCTGGTTTTTCTTGGTCAAAAACCTGTTCCAGAATTGCCAAGCTGACTCTCCGGGCTGCTAGATTACGTGGGTCAGGTCATCGACGCCCGGAGGCCGGACATAAGTGCCCTGAAAGTTGGATCGGAAGGCGTCCTCAAGCTCTTCCCAACATCCTATGGAGTCTTCGGGGGGGCTATTTAGCCAGTGTCGAGTTGGACCTTTGAGCTTTAATGGTAGGTACTTGATGGCATGGAGGTCATCCCCTCATGCCAAGTGAATGTGCAATAGAAAATCTTCGATCCATACTGCCGGATCTGTTGTCCTGTCATAGGACTCGATATTTATAGGCTTAAAGCCTTCTGGGAACTGGTGCTGCATCACCCTATCTATGAAACACAGAGGGTGAGCGGTGCCCCTGACCCGGGCTACATCGTGCCGGAGACCATCCGTCATCTGGACTCGTTGTTGTTCCCGAGCTCTGTTATTTTGGTCTAGCTAAGCTTGATAATTGTCCCGTCTAACGGGAGGATTATCTTTGGGTCCATAGATGGACCTTGTGAGACCTGCCCGAGCGTTCAGGTCACGTAGTAGGTCGTACTCATAGGTTGGCCATAATGGCTCCTTGCCCTGACGGCGAGGTGGAGCGGGAGGCAGTTCGACTTTATCGGCTGCCTTGTCCCGTCCTCGAGGGGGGTGGTCTGGGTGTTCTGCTCGGGTGTGCCTTGGAGGCGTATGCTCTATGGCCTCGTCGTTGAATTGTGGTAGTTGTTTTCGCATCGGGTAGCTCTTGGTTTGTTGCTCGTAGCCGTACTCCTCTTCGGCAGCCAGGACCTTGGTCCATCTGTCATTGAGGGTATCCTGTTCGGCCTTTATTTTCTGCTGCTGATTCTTCAAGCTACGTGTGGTGGCAATTAGCTGCCATTTGAACTGCTCTTGATTCAACGGGTCTTCGGGGACGATAAAATCTTTGTCGCCCAAACTGACCTCCTCTTCAGAAAGGGGGAGGTAGTTACTGTCTTTGGAGTCATGGAGGTCTTCCAGATTGAGCAGGTCCTCCTCCTCCTCATGGTCGTCTTGAGGTTGCTCGTCAGCACCGAGGTCGTCGAGGTTGTCCGCATTGTCCGGAGTACCGTTCTCTCCGGTGTTTGTGTTGCTCGCATGGCTTCGACGTGTTGTTTGCGGTGCTTGGTCGGCTCACCGCTAGGCTTGCCGTTATCCTTCCTGGGGGTGCCGTCATCATCTTTCGGCGTGTCCACCATGTAGGTGTCATAAGTAGACGTGGCCGTTCAGTGGCCGGTGATGGGGGGAGTGGCGTTGGCATTGGCCATGGCTCCACTGTCCTCATCCATGGAATAGGCGTTTCCGAGGTGTAGTCCAACATGTCAGTTAAGTCCTCGACTGTGGCTACTAAGTGGGTGGTGCATGGGACATAAGATTCCCTACAATCTGCCTCGAGGGACTGCTGAACGCAGGCCGAGGGTGAGTTATCTTGAATAGCCATCATCCGGATTCGATCAAGTGCCTTGTTTAACTAAGCGAGGCTTGCCGAGCTGGCGTGCAGTGGTAGCTCGGGACCGGACTCCACTGTGGCAGGGAGAGGGGCGGTCAGGGTCCGGACTGAATTCCGGTTTCCAAAGGCCGAGCCAACCTCGAGGTCGGGGGCCGGATGCGTGGCCACGTAGGCAGAGGGGACCGAGGACGATACCCGGTCTCCGGATGCTTCCTCCGTATTGGGGCTCGAGGCCAAGTAGGTGAAGGGGAGTTCGGTAGGGGATGATTCCTGATTTTTGAACATCGACCCGCCACGAGGGCTCAAGGCCAGATCTGCGATGTGGGGAGAGGGTTCGGCTAGGTGTGGCTCTTGGAGTCCGAACACCGCTTTTTTTACCGAAGCATAAAGATGAGTCTTCGAAGGGCGTTAATGGAGTGGCCGAAGGGAGTCCCTGGTCTCCGGATAAACTAGAGGCATCCGAGCTCAAAGCCAGCTGGGGGGTTGAGGTCGATCCGTAGATCGGATCGGGAGAAGACCCCGGAGTGGGCCCTAAAGGGCATGTGGTGGTACCGAGCGCGGTTGCGAATCTGGCAAAAACCAGATCACCTCGGGCATCTGCGACGTACTCTAGATTACCGAATCTAATCCGGTGTTCGGGGGCGACATTGTTGATTTGGTCTATATGACCTATTGGGTTGGCATGCAGCACAATGCTGCCAAACGCGAAGAGCTGGCCGGGGATGAAAAGGCCCCCGGAATTGACGCCGTCTCCGATGATCAGGAGAGCCATCGATCCTTCATCAACCCAACAGTGGAACTCTCAATGAAAGCACCAATGTCGGTTTCAAAACCGGCGGATCTCGGGTAGGGGTCCCGAGCTCTGGATCTAGGATCAATGGGGAATAGAGGACGATGAACACGGTGTTTACCCAGGTTCGGGCCCTCTCGAAGAGGTAAAACCCTACGTCCTGCTTGATTGTATTTGATGTGCATGGTATGGTTACAGAGTCGATCTACCACGAGATCAGGCGAGCTAAACCCTAGGATTGATGGGGTGATGGATGTTGCTCTGGCCCTGAAGACTAAAACCCTCTGGTTTATATAGACACCAGTAGGGTTAGGGTTACATGCAATCGGTTACAACAAAGGAAAGATCACACTAATCTTGACTTGGAGGGCACACCATGGCTCCGAAGATCTCCTGTCCAGCCACGGGTCCACGGCCTGGTTCGGCTTTGTAGTAGCCCATCAATCCGGCCCACAAGCAATGGGCCGGCGGCCCGAGGACCCCTTAACCCAGGACTCCCTCACCAACCCATTATTTTCTTAAGAACGCTAGCTTTCAGCTTCACCCGTCTGAGGTACGTACACGGCTGACCCGGTCGTAGCAATCACAGAGGAGCTCCCTTTACCTCCTAGTTGAACAATCGGGAACGTAGGGGGTAAGCATAGGACCCAGGCAACCCAGCTTGGCAAAAACTTAAGTCAAATTGGTGCATATAATGGCTTGAAATGGTACGGGAAGGGTGCAAACACGACAAAGGTGAATAGGTGCACGAAAAGTATATTGATCGGCTTCGTTAAAGAAGCCCCTAGGTAGATCTGGGTAGTACATTTGAAGATGTATACCTAAAGAACTTAACATGGTTCGGTTTAACCGAGCACAGCCTGGGAGCACTACAAAAAAAAACCACTTCCGTGATGATACGTGTTTGTCACAGTAGGTCATGTTTTCTATCATGCATGTGCATCCATGACAATTTTATGACAGAATCAAGATAGTCATACCTGTGCTGTCGTAGAAGTGTTCCATGACAATACCAAAATTATCATCACGGAAGTGTCCACTTTGATGACGATAAATGGCGCGTCATGGATGTGCTTTCATTAAGGGTAATCGACACGTGGCATCCATCGTAACGGGTCGCTGTTAAGCTATCGGGTTCTGGTTTGGATCCGATAACCCGTTAACAGCCCGGACCAATGGGGATTTTCCATGTGTAAAATCATCATTGGCCGGAGGAAACACGTGTCCGCTCCTTGGTGGGCCAGATGTCGTCCATCCAATGGAGGAGACGTGCCTATGATACGTCGACACGTGGCAGGGCCCAACAGAGGCCCATATAGGTTAAAAAGGCCGGCCCAGTCAAGGGCCCGTAGTATTTACTCAGGTACTAGTGGGTCAGCCCACTAACGGCCTGCTTAAACATGGCCCATTTATGGCCCAAAGCCAGATCTGGCCCGTTAATTGTTCGCCGAGTATTTGGGCCCAATTACGTCCCAGTGACATTTCGGCCTGTTAGAGGCCCGATGTAGACATGGGCCCATTTCAGCCCGGTGTGTCTTTGGGCCTAGGAATGGCCCATGCAGCCCATGGGCCATATACGGTCCGACGCGACATCCGGACCACTAACGGCCCGTGATCAAGGTGGCAACAGTTCAGCCCAACGTGACTTTGGGCCTGTTAAAGGCCTGTTGTATAATTCGGCCCGTTGATGCCTCTACTAAGCTTTCGGCCTCTTAAAGGCCCATGATATCAGTGGGCTAACTAAGGCCCGAGATATGTTTCGGCTTTGTAATGGCCCGTCATATAACTGGGCCAATAATAGCCCGATCTACATTTCAGCCTGCTAAAGGCCCATGGACGACTATTGAAAATTGAGGCCCAACATGCATTTTGGCCTGCTAAAGGCCCATGGTATCTTCTGGGCCGTAACAGGCCAGAAGAATATTCAGCCTATTAATGGCCCAAAGCTACATGGCCCAACTAAGCGCTGGGTCCACTAAAGGCCCAACTAAACTTTGGGCCAAATGTAGGCCCGTGTAAGCTGTGGGCCTGGCGCAAAGTGTGAAGGCCCCAATGGCCTTTCAGGCCCAAGAAAGTTGCAGGCCGGCCAAATTGTAGCCTGCTAAAATACAGGCCCGTTAGAGACGAATGTTTCGGCCCGGTCGCCTACATCAGATTTTCGCTATTTTTTTCAGATAGCGAATGATGGCATATACGGTAACTAGTAGGAATTAACAACAAACCTAATCTATACAATAAAGAAATTACGGCATAGTAATGTAGAATAAACCTCCACTATACAACAAAGGATTTATGGTATATTACATCCATTGGGCATCGAAGTTCGCCACTAGTGATCATAAAGTGCAACGAAGAAGCAGATTACAAAAACTGGGCACCATTGCAGCGTAACAAAATAGTACTGAACCAAGACCACTTCCAGAACAGTTCAAGAAAGGTTAGCCTTGCGTGAGAGCTGCTGCGCAAGCTACTGAGCAAGGCTGTGAGACTGGCCTAGCATGTCGGTCATAGCTTCCAGTTGTAGCTATTTAGCAATGAGGTTCTCATTGGTGTTCTCCGCGATCTTCCTTAGAGATAGGACTTCAAGTCAAAGTTGAGCTGCAGAATGCCTTTCTGCTTGAACTTGGGACTGAAGAAGTCGAACTGATTTAGACAACGAATTCTGTGAGCTTGTCTGACTGCTAGTCTCAAGTAACTTGAACACTGCATCAAGACATGACGTTGGGGTTGTCTCGCTATCTTCAATATGTTTTGCCTTCTTTGCTGCAATATATGTTGGGTTTGTCTCACAACCTTCAGCAGACTTGTGCATGCCATCAGGCATATCACCCTGAAACAAGCAGAGAGATGACATGTTTTGCACGTTTATAAACAAAGATGGTAACTATGCTGTCAATTCCATCGAATTTCAAATTAGAAAATAAAGAGTCAGTTCAAAATATCAATAGCATAATTTGGCATTATTCATAATGCGGGGAGCTTCACCACACTACTGGATTACCATGCCAACAAAACAAGCATAGATGAAGGACAAATACAATCATTGTATCTATTTTGGATAATGTGCAAGGCATGTTGTTCATATCATCAGCCACATCAGTAAGATAAAACCGGAGATGACAAGGGGCAAACGTGGGCTGCTTCACCACACACTGGATTATAGATCAACAAAAACACGCATACATATAGGGAGTATTGAGTAATGTGCATGGTATGAATAAGGAATTTGGTTTTACAACTAAAGCTTGGAACTTACAGTTGTTGTGAACATGCATTTTGATAGAAACAGGAAACTAAACAACAGTTGACGATAGGGAGTATGAGCAAATTAAACAGCAGTTGAGGATAAAGGCTTTAGAAGGACTGACTTACATTAACAGTTAACACTGGCTCTATAATGCCCTTCTCCATGTCAAGGGAAGGATAACTCAAGAATTTCAGCACAGAAACTTCTTCATAAGCATTGCCTGTACTCTGCATTTTGTAGAGAGTAATTATAGATATGATAATACTGGAAGGGATAGAGGATAATGAAGATAAGATGCAGATTGATGCTACATAATCAACTACCAATCCCTGTAAGTACAAGCGTTACAGGACAAAATGTACTGACAAGAGCAATTGGCTACACTTCTGCACTAGCATTGTCTGTGTATTCAACTTTTTGGTAAGATTAAATATAGATCTGATATTTTTTAGTAAATGGTGGGCGAGGGAGATAAGATGCAGAATGCTACACAATGAACCAATCCCTCCTTCCCATAATATAAGAGTGTTTTGTACACTGGTGTACTGTACAAAACGCTATTATATTATGGGACAAAGGGAGTAGCTGTTAATGTAAGTACAGTGATAGATGATGTTCAGTCCTTACAAGAGGTCTGTAGAGCTAAACCTCTTCCAAAGCATTGGGTTGATTCTAAATTTATGTAAGAGTCGATACGGATCTTATAATGTCCACCAAATGGAGGATAACGAGGCTAACATGTGCAGTAATGCTACATAATGAACCAGCTATGAAAGTAAGTATGGTCATACAGGGCAAGAGGTACTCACAAGAGCAATGCAGTGTGCAGTATAGTTGCGAGATTCTGTGGTCCCTTGAGAATGAATGTTCTTCTGCAAACAGTTTTCGTACAAGTGAGATGGTAAGGCACATGCAGAAATGTAGTTCAAATTGTGATGTGATATCATAGACAGTACCTTACGCTGCAGACAAGACCAATGTGTAACAAGATTATTCCAGTCACTGTCTGATAAATGTAGCACCGGAGACTTTACAGAAATTTCATTTAGAGGCTTGCCATCGAAGTGCGCTCGCCTCACGTAGGAACGATACTTCATCAACGAGTGCTTGAAAAGCATAACCAACCCTTGCTCATCTTGACTATCCAGTTTGGTCCTCGCCTATTTAAAAGAATGAAATCTTGTGTCTTCTATCAGTAGAAACATATGCACTAATTACCATGAATAACATTAGTACATTACTTACACGTAAGTTACGGAGGAAGATTGGAAATTGTTCTGTGTCTGTGGTATAATCTTTCCATGAAGGAAAGATGCGCTCAAACATTCCTGACAACAATATAAGCTTCATCTTCTAAACTAGGAAGAAGTGGAATAGGGGTCCTATTTGCTGCAATTGGGTCTCTCTCTCTCGTTCGAAAAGGGATTTGGCAACTGGATTTGGTGTACTCTTTGTTGGAATGTGGGTTTTGCGTCATAGAATTGGTGCTATCTCAACTGGCATCATCATACTATTTGCTACAGTTGGGGTCTACAGAGTTGGGGCATCAGAGATGACCAGTGTAGTAGGGCTAGAGTTTGCTAGAGTTGGGGCCGTGTTTTGTGGGTCTGGTGATATTGCAACTACACCTAATGGGCTATTTGATTTATCAGGTGTCACTACCTTTTCAAATACTTTTTTTGTGCTCCTCCGTGATCAGCAATCGTCCTCTTCCTTTTGAACGTCTGATACACAAGAACAACATTTGAATGGATAAATATGGTATGATGACAGATGGAATATGTACAGAAAATGGATAGGAGGGGCGTATTCACATACACGATGTGTAAACTAAGCTAATGGCAGTGCAACAAAGTAGAAGCAATGCAAAGCATCAGTTGCAAGATATGTGCAACCAATATAACCTTGGAAACTTAGAGCAAGCACCTTGATGGGTGAATAAGATAGGGCATCTGCCTCTGACTCCTCCACTAGGGAGCTACATTGACTTAGGTCTCCCTCTAGCTCAGAATCATTGTTAGGATCATATTCTGAGCACGAATCTGTAGGTGGAGAGTGTTTGCATTACATTGCATCCAGACTTGATTTTAGTCCCTTAATGCCAAGTTTGACAGCCATGGCATTGTTCTGCTTTATTCTTTTCATGCGCGCAAGCTCATAATCATTATGATGGTGTTCAGTATCTGAGATTCATGAAAACATAAAAAGTAGTCAGATTATCTATGGAATGCATTGCGGATTCAACTCGGAGAGTGTCTCCCTACAAACCCCTGTATATACAAAGTTCATCCCCCAACCGTGCTGACCACACACAGAAATACAAACCTCTTATGTCTCTATAACAGGCAGATACACATTTCAAAACTGAAGTAGGAACATTAGAATCATATCAAATTCGTATTTGAACAAATAAACTAAGGAATTATGAGTGGCATAATGTTTAGCTTCAAGGGTGGAGTGCTGGTAGTGTGACACAAAGCAAGTAGGCAGATTGTATTCCATGTAAAAGATCCTAGTCTATGTAAAAGGTGGATATGACACTTTCTTTCTATACAATGCAGTGTTTGTTGCCCACACATGATGGAAGAGATCACACAGAGAAATACAATTCACTCATGTCTGCGGTTCCAGTATTTTGAAACAGGGTGGTCCACCTGTGATGCCCGGATAGTTAAGCTACAGTAAACCTCTGCTAATGATTCCACGTCACCACGATTACTGTTGTTTGTTTCACGATGATTCAAATCTCATTCGGATTCAAATTCAAAATCAAGTCAAAGGATAAGAGTTTTCAAATATTAAAACTAAGGTGTTCGAATTATAGCAAATAAACCATAGATGATTATGGTGGTGAAACCACATTTTAATAAATTATTTAAATGTACTAAAATAAATAAATAAACAGCTTAAACAATTAAATAAATGCCTTTTATTAATTATAAAATGTTAAACTATTTTATTTGAGGTTTAAACTTTTTGTGGCAGTGGTGTAATTAGTAAAACTAATTTAGGTACTACTAAAATATTTTACAAAACTAAAATAAATTGATAAATGAATTAAACCACAAAAGAAAATAAATAAAAAGAAAAGGACTAAACGAAAACAAACACAAAAATAAAAATAGAGAGACCCCCCCTTGTTGGGCCTCGGCCCAGCTAACCTCTGGGCCGCCAGGCCAGCCCACCCCACTTCCCCCTTAACCCCAGTCCCCCCCCGGTGACCTAGAACCCACGCCCCCACTTCTCCCCCACCACGTTCCACCTCTCCCCTCCAATGCCCCCGATTGGATCGGGGGGGATCGACCCCGGTGCCGCTGCCCGGGACCACGTCACCGGAGCCGCCACCGCCGCCCTCCACCTCGACCTCCCCGTCCTCGACTGTCCCCCACCGGACCGCTTCTTCCTCGTCTCCTCCTCGCCCCCGACACCCTGCCTCCGTCGCGCGCCATCGCCCCACCGTACTCGTCGCCGGTGACCCGGACGCCGCCCCTTCCTCATCTTCCTCGAGCGACGAATCGGGCTGGGGCGGTCCAGACGCTCTCCATCGCCGAGGTCTTCACCGCGGACATTGCCGTCCTCCGTCGTCGATGCCGTCGCCCCGGTCGTCCCCAACCCCCCCCCCACGAGCTCACCTACGGCCTCTCCAGTGAGCCACCTTCGAACCCCCCCTTGTTTCCCGCTCCGTTCCGCCGCTGTTGACTGCCGTCCCACGCCGCGCCCGGAGCCTCGTGCTCACCGCGCCTAGCCCACTCCCCGCGATGGGGCCGCCTCGTGCCCGTGCCCCGCGCGCATGGTCTCTCGTGGCTACCCCCGCGCCGCCGGCGGCTCGCCTCTCCGCGCGCGCGCCCGCTTGCTAATCCCGCTCTCTCCCGGTCCCCGTGCCCCGCGCGCATGGTCTCTCGTGGCTACCCCCGCGCCGCCGGCGGCTCGCCTCTCCGCGCGCGCGCCCGCTTGCTAATCCCGCTCTCTCCCGGTCCCCGCGCCCGCCGCCGCCCACTGCTTCCGTCGCTGCTGCCGCCTCCTCCTACTTCTGCTGCTCAGTGCCGCTACCCACGTGGCCCAGCCGCCCCTGCGCCCGCGCTCCGCTCGCCGCTCGCTACCGGCGCCGCTCGCCCGCCTGTACTGCTGCTGTTTTTGTTGCCGCCGCCTATAGCCTCGCCCGCCTGCGTGCCGCCCGTCCCCTCCGCTCCGCGCGTGCGCGCTGCCCGCGCCCAGCCATCCTACCCCCACGCTCCCCCACACAGCCGCAGCCTCCCGCTTCGACCGCCGTTGCTGGCGCCGGTGATTTGGCCGCCAGCGCCCCTGGTTGCGCTCGTGCGTGCCTAGCAGGCCCAGTGTTCAATTAACCACCCACTAATCCCCTCTTAAAACACCCCCTGGGTATGACTAGTGGGGCCCGCCCCCTTAATAGAACAAATAAAAATAATAATAATAATTAGTAAAATAATTAGTTAATTAGTTAGTTAATTAATTCTTAGTTAATTAGCTTAATCACACTGCCTCACAGGTCCCACAGGACCAGTTGACTGGTCAACCGTGGACCAGTCAAATGCTGAGTCAGCAGTTGACTGGCCCACCTGTCAGCCTGTGTGTGCACTAAGGTGTACACTAGCTGGGTGCACATAGCAATTTCCTTTTTATTTCTCAAATTAATATTAATTCCAGAATTCCAGATAATCATTTAAAATTTTGAAAATTAATATAAAATAAACCGTAACTCCGATGAAAAAACTCTGTACATGAAAGTTGCTCAGAACGACGAGACGAATCCAAATACGCAGTCCGTTCATTCACCACACGTCCCTAGCATAGCGAACGTGCAACTGTTCCCCTCCGGTCATCTGTCTAACAAATGTCCAGAACCGGGAAAACTTTCCCGGATGCGATCCCCCTTTCTCGGTAACGTGCAACCCCACGTTAGAACACACCAGGCACTGCATAGTGTCATGTCATACTTTGTGTAGCATTGTTTGCTTTGTATTTACTTTTTCCTTCCCCCCTCTTTCTCTCTCGATAGACGCTGAGACCGCTGACGACGCTGCCATGAACGACTACAGTGTTGACGATCCGTCCTTCTCTGCCGAGCTTCCAAGCAAGCCCCCCCCTTGATCAACCCGATATCGCCTATTCCTTCTCTCTACTGCTTGCATTAGAGTAGTGTAGCATGTTACTGCTTTCGGTTAATCCTATTCTGTTGCATAGCCTGTCTTTGCTACTACTGTTGATACCTGACCTGCAATCCTAAATGCTTAGTATAGGTTGCCAGAATTACATTAGTGGCCCTACACTCTTGTCCGTCTGCCATGCTATACTACTGGGCCGTGATCACTTCGGGAGGTGATCACGGGTTTATATTTTATACTATTACATACTTATGTTTCTGTTCGGAGATGGGGGCTGAAGGGGCAGGTGGTTCCATCCAGGTAGTGGTGGGCCTAGGTTCCCGACGGTCCCCGAGTGTTACTTTGTGGCGGAGCGACAGGGCAGGTTGTGACCACCTAGGAGACAGGTGGGCCAGGCCCTGGTCGGTGTCCGCGGTTACTTCAAAATAACACGCTTAACGAGATTGGGTATTTGATCTGAGTCTGGCTACGAGCCTATACGCACTAACCACCACGCGGGAACAGTTATGGGTACTCGGCGTTGTGGTATCAGCCGAAGCCTCCTAGACGTCAGCGACTGAGCGGCGCGCGCCGGGTTGGACCGCGTAATGCGACTTCCTTTGTAATGGAGGTTGCTAGGTCTGCTCACCGGCCGCCCACGCAACATGCAGGTGTGCAATGGGTGATGGGCCCAGACCCCTGCGCGCATAGGATTTAGACCGGCGTGCTGACCTCTCTATTAGGCCTAGGTAGGGCTGCGACGTGTTGATCTTCCGAGGCCGGGTATGACCCAGGAAAGTGTGCCCCGCCAGAGGGATCGAGCGTGTTGGGTAATGTGGTGCACCCCTGCAGGGAAGTTTATCTATTCAAATAGCCGTGTCCCTCGGTAAAAGGACGACCCGGAGTTGTACCTCGACCTTATGACAACTAGAACCGGATACTTAATAAAACACAGCCTTTCAAGTGCCAGATACAACCTGGTGATCGCTCTCTCACAGGGCGACGAGGAGAGGATCGTCGGGTAGGATTATGCTATGCGATGATACTTGGTGAACTTACCAGCTACTCTCTTCTATATGCTTCAAGATGGAGGCTACCAGAAGCGTAGTCTTCGATAGGACTAGCTATCCCCTTCTTATTCTGGCATTCTGTAGTTCAGTCCACAGATACTACCATTTCATTGAAACCCATTGCATATGTAGTGTAGATCCTTGCTTGCGAGTACTTTGGATGAGTACTCACGGTTGCTTTGCTCCCGTTTTTTTTCCTTTCTATACCCGGTTGTCGCAACCAGATGCTGGAGCCCAGGAGCCAGACGCCACCTTCGACGACCCCTACTACACCGAGGGTGCCTACTACTACGTGCAGGCCGCCGCCGACGACCAGGAGTAGTTTAGGAGGATCCCAGGCAGGAGGCCTGCGCCTCTTCGATCTGTATCCCAGTTTGTGCTAGCCATCTTATGGCACCTTGTTTAACTTTATATCTGTACTCAGATATTGTTGCTTCCGCTAACTCGTCTATGATCGAGCACTTGTATTCGAGCCCTCGAGGCCCCTGGCTTGTATTATGATGCTTGTATGACTTATTTATTTCTTAGAGTTGTGTTGTGATATCCTCCCGTGAGTCCCTGATCTTGATCGTACACGTTTGCGTGTATGATTAGTGTACAATTGAATCGGGGGCGTCACAAGTTGGTATCAGAGCCGACTGCCTATAGGAACCCCCCTTCCACACTCCTTGGCCGAAGTTGAGTCTAGACAAAGAAAACTGTTTTACTAACTTGGCTATGTGGCTTACGGGCCCACATCGCCAATTGGGTGGTATTAGGATCTTTTACTCCTCGATCTTTACTCTGGGATTCTGATCTCTCTTCTATTCGGCTTAAATGATTTTACTAATTATAACTCTAGGTTCTCGATACGACCTCCTGCCGGAGAGCCCATTCATTCCAGATGATCGACTGCTTCACCAGAAGATTCCGAAGATGCTATTCGATGTTTTCCCGGGACACCTGAGTCCACCGCCTTTGCAAATTCCATACCGCTGTTATATCCTTATGGATAACTACATACACTTGCCACTCTTACATTCAATCCCATTGATCTTGTTATTACAAGATGCCCCAAACTGCTCTTCGTTGTTCCGACAATCCTTTGAGCTTACTGCCTTGCCGTTCTTGCCTCATGAATACCCCCTACGGATAATTCCTCGCACTTACCGAGTATCTGTTCTTCCCCCTTTGTTCATACGATTCCCAAGATACATTGGAATACTATTCAATCTTCCAGAAATCCTTAGCAGCTTATTGCTCTGCAAATACTTGTCTTCTTGCATTATGGATGCTTTCCATATGACTGGCAATATTCATTAGTATCCTTTGACACCGTCATTTTCATCTTATTGATTCAACATGAGTGCGAATGCACGCATTCATTAGTTGATCCTTTCTAATTATCTTCTGGCTCAGACGTCCTTTTGAACATGAGCTGGTTCTCGACCAATCCAATTGTCATCGATTGTGCCCCTAAGTCTATTCAAATAACCCATCCTTGATCAGAGCGTCTGCTTCTGATCCTTCGTTTTGGAATTCATAATTCCTTTATTATCTAAGCATCAAATTATTTAGATGTCCTATAATCCGATGCCTTTGCGTTATTTCTTCATCTGGTTGTGTGCCGATGCTCACATCAGCTCCGCTATGGACATCCGATCCTTCGTCGGATTATTTAACGACAGTGTCCTTCATATTTAACTGCCTTGTGAATTCATCCATGATACATAATGCATTTGGTAAATTGTATCCTCTGCATTCCCAACCATACTCTGCTTTCGAGCTTGTATAATTTACTCCTAAAGCGTTATATGTTCCTAAGAAACCCCGATGGGTTGAACCTATACCTTCCCTAAACCGTGTGAACCCGAAAGTTTACACAAGACATTCTCTTCTGGTGTTTTACCAGATACTTTTCAACTCTACAACTTCTTCGAAGACGAGAAGCGAATGAAATGTTATGCATTGAAGAAGTGGGAGTCGACCCCGAACCTTTGTGTTCTTGGCCATGGACTCGATGTGGAGCTTATCATGAAAGCTTCTTGCAAGAATATTTAATCATTTGAATAATTCTTTCGGTGTCATTGAATTGGATCCCTTGCAGTTATGGTCCCGACCATACTAACCTTATTCATTATATCTGAAAGGAAACCATTCCGGTGCCTCGTCTATTTTTGACGAGATTGAAGTATCCGCTATCGCAAGTCAACGACCCAGCTCAGTTTCTATTCTGATCTCCTTTCGAGTATTACCCCCTGGTATCCCGATAATATCACGGGACTGCAATACTTCTTATGAGACTTCGTCAAGTATTCCTTCTCACAGATTCAGTATTCCACGGGTTTTGAGTTGTTTGACAACTGAGAACCTCGATAAGTGAATCAAATCCACCCTGTGATCCAATACTCCGAGTAATGTACTGCTGGGAAATTTAACTTTCAACTCATGTCATTCTTAGCCTAATCGGCTACATCGTTATCTTAACTATGCTACCTAGTACTGCTTCTCGGAGCACAATTTTGACGATGAGTTAATCTTACGTCGATCTTCATCGTCATATCATCTCGCCTTGAACAGCAAGCTTGATTTCGAGTTTGTGTCATACCCTTGGTTCCAATAACCTTTCGCTTCATCATTCCTTTTGCTTGATGTCATCGATGATCGATTACATCTTCAAGAAGCCTCTCAACAAATGTGTCGTGATCATCGTCAACACTTTAACTTCTTTCGATAGATCAATTGAATTCATGATGAGAAATTCCATGCTTGCCCCTCGATGATCTGTGTTATCATCGACCACATCCATGCCTTCCTTCCAGACACAGGCTTGGTCATGTTTTGTGTTGTACCTTGAGTTCCTTGCTATCTAGCTTATGTTATGTTCTACCTTGGAGTATTATCATCTTTTATGTCAAGAATGTCGTGAGAATTTCACCACCTCTTGAGAATTCTTATACAAGTGATACTTATCACTATCACCATTCTTTTCTTGGTCCCCGTGTTGTTTTTAACCGGAATACCGGCAATTGAATTATGATGTGCAAATTCAAAACTTCTAGCAACGCTATTTCTTTGAAGTGAATGGTCGATTGTTTCATTTTAATTCTTTTGTTCATTAAGTCACCATTCTAACATTGATTGTGCAACCCAGCCCATATTTCGGGTGCACCTATCAACCAATGGTTAATCTTGGATGTTTTCCTCGAACATACATCATTATATCATTTGATCTGACAAATGTTATCTCCTTGTTCACATAATTGTGGAAATCCATCTTTTGTTAATCTCGATGAATTGTCGCTGAGTCCATTAGCCACCTCCTCATCCTCTCCTTGGTTTAATGATGAACTCATGATTCGGGACTTGCTTCCATAGTTCATTACCCGAGAATCTTGCAACGCCATCTCGTTAAATTGTGTTGCACCCCTTCCTTCTCAGGCATCCTGGGTCTGAGGTATCCTGACACCAATCAGATCTGAATCTCGGTCAGATATGATGGTTGGAACATATTTCCAAGAGTTATGACGTTGGTCTTTATATATGCCCCCGGTAAGGTGATATCATGCCTCGCACACCTGTCCGGAGGACCTATTGTTATAGTTTCCTTTTAGCAAGGTTAACCATTCTTCCATGAGGAAATTGTAAGACTTATTCTTGAGTTGTTCTTGATGGATCCCTTGTGTATCCAAAGCCTGACCTTTATCTGATAACCCTGTCTATGCTATCTCGAAGCATGACTATGGTACTCCGTACATCCTTAAGAACATTTGTGGCCCAATGCTAAATGTTTCTTGAACAGTTACCCAAACATCGTTGTATGGGCACATATCATGATTCTTCTTACCCCTTTTATCTAAATGGTCATGTCTTTGTTCTCCTTACACGTATATCATGCCCTGCTTAACCCTGGGAAGGATATACTCCTATTACTTGTGTTTAAACAAATTTTCCTTTCCATTGGTTTGTTTAAACTGATAATCACATTTTCCTTTCCATTGGTTTGTTTAACCTTTCTTGTGATCTATAAGATATGAGCAGAAAATAAATCCCTGCTTAAGTAAGCACGAAGGTGTACAACTCTGTCAGCAAGACCCTGTTACTATATGTTGATAACATTTCGGTAACCACCGATGGACGAGAACTTTGCCTATTGGTCCGCCTCGTTTCAACGAGCAGGAAAATGGTTCTCTTCGTCCCTCGCCCTTGGTACCAATGTTGTTGCCGACATAACTGATAGGCCATCCTCTAACACGCCTTGCTTACATGATCGTGCAAGACGTCACCGCCCTTCCTACTTTTAACCCACATGGTGGGCCCATAACCCACATTTCCACAGAATCGAAACCTGACTCTCCTATATCCCTGTTCCCAAGGTTGTTCCTCGCGCATGGCCTCATATGTAATTCACGTGCCACTTTCCGAGAGATCATCAATTTTGGTATCAGACACAACACTTATTCCCATTGGTCTTAACCGCTCTCACATTCCGTTTCAGGCAACGAATGATTGCCTATCTACTTGAAACTTCTTATTGCACCTTCTTACTTTACTCTCGATGACTTTCTTGAATGTCAACTCGAGAGATGCCTCTATACCTAGCCCCTAGGTACCTAACATGTGTTGAACTCCGTCCTTCCCGAGTTTTTCCACTTAACTTTTCCCTAAGTACGATGGAGATCCTGAAGAAAGGATGCCGGCTTCACCATGATGACCTGAAGCAGAGAAATAAAGACATCAAGGTAATGGATCGACCTCTTCGAGAAGGGCAACCAAGGACGGGAAGATCCGCTAGAAATTTCGTAACCAGAACTTTCCCCCTTACTTCCCCGCTTAAATCTCGGGACGAGATTTCTTGTAGTGGAGGAGAATTGTGACGCCCGGATAGTTAAGCTACAGTAAACCTCTGCTAATGATGCCACATCACCACGATTACTGTTGTTTGTTTCACGATGATTCAAATCTCATTCGGATTCAAATTCAAAATCAAGTCAAAGGATAAGAGTTTTCAAATATTAAAACTAAGGTGTTCGAATTGTAGCAAATAAACCATAGATGATTATGGTGGTGAAACCACATTTTAATAAATTATTTAAATGTACTAAAATAAATAAATAAACAGCTTAAACAATTAAATAAATGCCTTTTATTAATTATAAAATGTTAAACTATTTTATTTGAGGTTTAAACTTTTTGTGGCAGTGGTGTAATTAGTAAAACTAATTTGGGTACTACTAAAATATTTTACAAAACTAAAATAAATTGATAAATGAATTAAAACACAAAAGAAAATAAATAAAAATAAAAGGACTAAACGAAAACAAACAAAAAAATAAAAAGAGAGAGACCCCCCCTTGCTGGGCCTCGGCCCAGCTAACCTCTGGGCCGCCAGGCCGGCCCACCCCACTTCCCCCTTAACCCCACTCCCCCCCACGGTGACCTAGAACCCACGCCCCCACTTCTCCCCCACCACGTTCCCCCTCCCCCCTCCTCTGCCCCCGATTGGATCGGGGGGGGAACGACCCCGGTGCCGCCGCCCGACCACTCACCGGAGCCGCCACCGCCCCCCCACCTCACCTCCCCTCCTCTCCCTCCCCCCCCACCGTCTTCTTCCTCGTCTCTCCTCTCGCCCCCACACCCTCCCATCACTCCTCCCCCACCGCTCACCTTCCCGCCCCCCGCGCCCCTTCCTCCTTCTTCCCCGAGCGACGAATCGGGCTGGGGCGGTCCGACGCTCTCCATCGCCGAGGTCTTCACCGCGGACATCGCCGTCCTCCGCCGTCGATGCCGTCGCCCCGATCGTCCTCAACCTCCCCCCCCCCCCCCGTCAGCCTGTGTGTGCACTAAGGTGTACACTAGCTGGGTGCACATAGCAATTTCCTTTTTATTTCTCAAATTAATATTAATTCCAGATAATCATTTAAATTTTTGAAAATTAATATAAAATAAACCGTAACTCCGATGAAAAAACTCTGTACATGAAAGTTGCTCAGAACAACGAGACGAATCCAAATACACATTTCGTTCATTCACCACATGTCCCTAGCATAGCGAACGTGCAACTGTTCCCCTCCGGTCATCTGTCTAACAAATGTCCGGAACCGGGAAAACTTTCCCGGATGGGATCCCCCTTTCTCGGTAACGTGCAACCCCACGTTAGAACACACCCGGCACTGCATATTGTCATGTCATACTTTGTGTAGCATTTTTTGCTTTGTATTTACTTTTTCCTTCCCCCCTCTTTCTCTCTCGATAGACGCTGAGACCGCTGATGATGCTGCCGTGAACGACTACAGTGTTGATGACCCGTCCTTCTCTACCGAGCTTCCAGGCAAGCCCCCCCTTGATCAACCCGATATCGCCTATTCCTTCTCTCTACTGCTTGCATTAGAGTAGTGTAGCATGTTACTGCTTTCGGTTAATCCTATTCTGCTGCATAGCCTGTCTTTGCTACTACTGTTGATACCTGACCTGCAATCCTAAATGCTTAGTATAGGTTGCCAGAATTACATTAGTGGCCCTACACTCTTGTCCGTCTGCCATGCTATACTACTGGGTCGTGATCACTTCGGGAGGTGATCATGGATTTATATTATATACTATTACATACTTATGTTTCTGTTCGGAGATGGGGGCTGAAGGGGCAGGTGGTTCCATCCAGGTAGTGGTGGGCATAGGTTCCCGACGGCCCCCGAGTGTTACTTTGTGGCGGAGCGACAGGGCAGGTTGTGACCACCTAGGAGACAGGTGGGCCTGGCCCTGGTCGGCGTCCGTGGTTACTTCAAAATAACACGCTTAACGAGATTGGGTATTTGATCTGAGTCTGGCTATGAGCCTATACGCACTAACCACCACGCGGGAACAGTTATCGGTACTCGACGTCGTGGTATCAGCCTAAGCCTCCTAGAAGTCAGCGACTGAGCGGCGCGCGCCGGGTTGGACTGCGTAACGCGACTTCCTATGTAATGGAGGTTGCTAGGTCTGCTCACCGGCCGCCCACGCAACATGCAGGTGTGCAATGGGCGATGGGCCCAGGCCCCTGCGTGCATAGGATTTAGACCGGCGTGCTGACCTCTCTGTTAGGCCTAGGTAGGGCTGCGACGTGTTGATCTTCCAAGGCCGGGTATGACCCAGGAAAGTGTGCCCGGCCAGAGGGATCGAGCGTGTTGGGTAATGTGGTGCACCCCTGTAGGGAAGTTTATCTATTCGAATAGCTGTGTCCCTCGGTAAAAGGACGACCCGGAGTTGTACCTCGACCTTATGACAACTAGAACCGGATACTTAATAAAACACACCCTTTCAAGTGCCAGATACAACCCGGTGATCGCTCTCTCACAGGGCAACGAGGAAAGGATCGTCGGGTAGGATTATGCTATGCGATGATACTTGGTGAACTTACCAGCTACTCTCTTCTATATGCTTCAAGATGGAGGCTACCAGAAGCGTAGTCTTCGATAGGACTAGCTATCCCCCTCTTATTCTGGCATTCTGCAGTTCAGTCCACAGATACTACCATTTCATTGATACCCATTGCATATGTAGTGTAGATCGTTGCTTGCGAGTACTTTGGATGAGTACTCACGGTTGCTTTGCTCCCCTTTTTTTTCCTTTCTATACCCGGTTGTCGCAACCAGATGCTGGAGCCCAGGAGCCAGACGCCACCTTCGACGACCCCTACTACACCGAGGGTGCCTACTACTACGTGCAGGCCGCCGATGACGACCAGGAGTAGTTTAGGAGGATCCCAGGCAGGAGGCCTGCGCCTCTTCGATCTGTATCCCAGTTTGTGCTAGCCATCTTATGGCACCTTGTTTAACTTTATGTCTGTACTCAGATATTGTTGCTTCCGCTGACTCGTCTATGATCGAGCACTTGTATTCGAGCCCTCGAGGCCCCTGGCTTGTATTATGATGCTTGTATGACTTATTTATTTCTTAGAGTTGTGTTGTGATATCCTCCCATGAGTCCCTGATCTTGATCATACATGTTTGCGTGTATGATTAGTGTACGATTGAATCGGGGGCGTCACACCACCCTAAAAGAATATTTTTATGCCCATTATATATGGTAAAACAAAGAAAATAGCGGTTAAGCAACTTAAGGGAGTCGTTGGGAATAGATGGTCTTATGAGCATATTTGTGAAGTAGTAGATATTTGTTTCACATACTGGAAGAATGATTTTGGAGATGTTTGCAAAGTGATGGAAAAATATGACAAGGCAAGCATAGAGGTAGTGAATCATCATTACTTGTGAGCTTACTAGGACAAGTATGCAGAATTGTAATTGAAGTAAGAGACCGTCCAAAATCTGAATCAAGAAGTTGGTCTAGCACTTGTTGTTTGCAACTAATCGACGTGAATAATTGGATATCATATCGAATGAGTAAGAAAGAGAAGTAAAATTGCCAACAAACCTGGCCTGCAGTAGTAATCTGGGTCAATGTCACTATGACCAACAATCCAACATGACTAGTGTCTGTTCCTAGGGCCGGAATTTTGAAACCCTGTGAACTTTACAGGTACTAAAGATTACTAAAATATCTGAACCATTAAGTGTAGGTAGCACTCAGTACATAACAAACCCTAATGACAATCCTGCCTAATGAGTAATGAATCAATTAGAAAATGGGTGATGAGGAGTGGCTGCTAAGTGTTGAGGATGTATCTCAGGATAAATCGGGTTGGCTTAGTGGGTGCTGCACGCCTGAGCCCTGAACGGACTGGGAAGGTAGGCATGGCGGCGTGCCCGAGCAGCGGTGACGCTGTTGGGCGAGCGGCTCCTGACCTCCTGTTAGTCCGGCGTCTCCTCCTAGAGTCATGCCGTCCGGCGACGGCAAGTCGCCGGCGAGGCAGGCGGCTGGGGGCGAGTAGAGATCGGAAGCGCAGCAGAACAGAGGGGAATCAGGGTCTGGGCCGACCCAAAATCCCAGGGTGGGCCGCGGCACACCGTGGGCACACTGTAGATCCACACCCCAGCGGCGTACATGCATTTTCGAAACTAAATTAGGAACATTTAGCTAACCAATTAAATGTCTCTGTTTTAATAATATTAGATTCATATTTGAACAACTAAGCTTGTTTAGCTTGATGGGTGGAGCAGTGCTATTATGACATGAAGCATGTAGGCTGATCGTATAGTGATCATAAAAGGGGGGAAACCCTAAGCATGATCAATTAAACCCTATTATGACTGTGCCTTGGCAGATTTGAAGCTACAAACCACATAAATGCTACTCCCTCCGTCCCGTAATATAACAACGCTTTTTACACTAATGTCGTGTTAAAAATGCTCTTATATTATGGGACAGAGGGAGTATTTAGCAACCATTGTTTGCTTCGAACTAAGAACTAAATTCTAAGAGCTGAAAAGAAAGTATAGTAACCAAGTTACAATCTATTTTCTGGTTGAGATCAAAAAGTTGAGCAGATATGAAGTAGTACCACCTCTCTTGCGGTGCCATGTAGGCATCGAGGGTGCGATGGCTGTCGGTGGCATTGATGCAGGTCTGCGATGGTAGACAGGTGCATCGGGGGATAAGTCCCATTGCGGTGGACGAGAAGGTCGTGGGAGCTGCCCCGACAAGGAGGACGACAGCGCCGATGAAGCGAGAGGACGTGATGCAAGGCTCCTGGTCCATCGCCATGGATGAGAAACGTCCATCTCTACAAGTGGACGACGCAGTCTTGGTAGGCGCTCCGGCATGGTGGAGGACAGCGGCGATGGATGGGGTGGAGGATGGCGGCGATGGATGGGGTGGCGGACAGAGGAGGCTGGTGTGGGGATGGTGTTCTAGCGCGGACGGTGTATGAATGGGAAAATGGAGGGAGAGGTACGGGGAACCATGTTTTTGGGACGCGCCTGTCTGAAATATGGGAAAGTTACGAACTTAGCCCCTGTTTAAAATTTGGACATCTCGTCGATTGGGGATAGGACGGTAATCTCGCATCTCCCCAATATTTGCCCAGAGCGATTTTGGGTGAGCAGAGGGTGTTTTGGCTCCCACGGTTGGCGCCCATGGTATATGAACGGGGCTGACAGGTAGGGCGGTTGTGTTACGTCTGAGTGAAGTTACAAATCTGCCCCTATTGAACATATTTGCCTACCTCGATTTCGGCCGAGTCGAGTTTTGTTCTGCCGCCCATCGTGTATGAATGGGGAAATGGAGGGAGAGACAGAGGTCTTTCGGATGAGCTTGAATCAAATGTGTTTTACCACCCACGTTTGGCGTCCACCGTGTCTGAATGGGCTCAGAGGCGGCCGTGTCACGTCTAATTGAAGTTACTAACCTACCCCTATTGAGAGCAGTGGAAATCGGGCCGATGGATTGTCCATGTAAGGGGTAGACAGTAATTTCCATCTCGCAAACACTGGCTTTGGGGAGCCGACGTGGGACTGGATATTTTGCCGCTTCTTTCAAATTTTGGGACAATAAGCATTCACATTTACCCTCGCAACTAAATTCGAATCCATTTTGTATTCTTATACGAATTTTTATAAATCATTCTATTTTTTATATATCTTCAAAAGCACAACAAAGATGTATTCCACTATCATATATGAATAAGATTTACAAATGCCGATACTCGAATTCAGAAGCTAGAATCTAGTTTAAGGTGAATTCGAATATTTGAAACCACTTTATGTCCAACTCAAGTGTAACATGTATGACACACGCAGCATATAGTGTACTCCCATTTAGATATGTACACAAGCGATGTCTCAAGATTCAAAATACCAAGTCAATCAACAAATAATGTACAAAACTAATAGACATCTAAACACTTGTAGAGTATATGGATCAATAATATCAACTAACATACATAAGCCAGGCCGCTGTACTTTTTTTGCTGGAAGAGCATCATTTTTTTAGCAAAGCTAGCACAGCATCTTGGCCCTTTCAGATGCGTGCCACTTAAGGACCATCTATACTACTATTATTGCTAAATGCACATTTAGCCCGATTGGCACATTTGTAGGTCTGGCATAGCAATCAAAATGAAATGTCTCAGAGTCTTATCAATTAATACAAACTCATGCTCAAAAAAATTAGAAACCAAAAAACAAAAACAATTATTACATGATCTCTAGAACAAATGGTTTGATCGATTACATGAACAAACAACACAAAGGTTATTCAACGATGGAAAAAACATTTCACCTATGATTTACCAAGTGGGAATTTAATTTCCTTTTTTCCTTCAGGACCTTAACAATGTGGTCAGTCTCACCTTGCTTCGTTTTGAAATCCACCAAATATTTAATGGTTGTCTTGAGTACTGCTTGTGATTGTGTTGTTTGCTTCCTCAACATGTCAGCTTCATCTCTAAGTGCAGAAGCAGAATCTCTTTCTACCAATAGTTTAGCCTCTAGAGCATCAGCAGTTGGCAATTTATGATGCACAATTGGGCCAGTGCCACTGCTGTGGGATGATACAACGTCCATGGGGCTAACCTGTTTTGCCATTAAAGTTCCGATTGGATTCCGAAAAGTTGAAGTTAGCAAAACATCTCAATTGGGAGTTAGAACAGCAAACCAGTTAAACAAACAAGGAATTAAAGAGTTTCGATTGGATGCTGAAAAGTAGTAATTAACATCATTGTAACTGGTTGCAGCAGCAAAGCAGTTAAACAAACAAGTTTTGCAAAAGGTACCTATTGTGGCATTGGAGTTTCTCTTGGATCCTGAAAAGTTGAGTAGCCAGTAACATGATTAGAGCAACCAGTTGTAGTGGCAAATCAGTTAAACAAACAAGTTTTGCAAAAGGAACCTGTTGTGGCATTGGAGTTTCTCTTGGATCCTGAAAAGTTGAGTAGTCAGTAACTTGATTAGAGCAACAATTTAAAGCACCAAACCTGTTACACAAATATATTTTTGAAAATGTACCTGCTGTGTAATTGGACTTCCAATTGGATCCTGAAAACTTGAAGTTGGTAAGATGATTACAGCAACAAGTTACAGCAGCAAACCAGGTAAACAAGGAAGTTTTTGAAAACATACCTGTTGTGCCAACAGAGTTTCAGTTGGATCCTGCAAACTTGAATGTTAGCAATCATAAATAAAGTGTTGTAAGAGCCATAAGAAACTAACATCAAACTAGTAAAACTAACCAGTTTTGGCAACGTATTTAATTACACATGAACTAGTAAAACTAACAAGTTCTTGGCAACGTATTAAAGTAACAAGTCGGTACCGTTTACCAGCAACACAGACATCTGTAAATATCTTTGATGTAAGCAAAATGATTCCGACCCATATATATAAGTTAAAAAGACATTGTCCCTCATATAAACATGACAGTTGTCCGTCTATGAACATGCAAACATTACGAGTGCTACAAGTGATAACAGCAAACCATTTAAACAAATAGGGTATTAGAACGTAAATTACACATGAATTTTGCTGCACCCTAGAAGTACATATGACCAGCTATCTACGTGCTTAAGTAGCTATTTAAGTTCAGGAAAACAGGTAATTCTTAACAGTAAGTATCAAATACATAGATAGGCATAGTCTATAATAGGATTAACAGGCTATGGCATTATGTAATCAGTAGCAAACTAAATTAAGCGAACCAACATAATTGAACAATTTTGCAGTAAGTGGCTAACTAAAATTCCGAGAAGCAGGTAACTGAACTTACACTAGCTCTTTGTACAGGCACACTGCAACTTCTTTTTCGCTTACAAGGTTCTACGAAGGAGTCCATGGCATCAATTGCTTGGATACGCAGTCCCAATACTTCTTTCTTCCCACACTGCATTGGTAAGTCGAATGGTTAATCTGATAAGATGGTGCGTCCTTGATATGTTATATGAGGACGGGTTGTCAGACTAGTTGTAGCAACACACATCACACTAGCTTTTACTGTATATTTCATGCGATTACATTTGGCATATCGAGATCTAAGCAATCTACAATACGATGAAAAGAATGGCATCCTTCACATTATTGGCAAACTGAGTTCATAGAAATAAGCAATTCAACCATTCTGTGGGTAAATCAAAAGCGCCACTGGAATATTTTTCACTACCCCAATCATACATGCAAAAAGGGGCGACGCCACCATAGGGGCTGGTATGGGCGGCCGCCTCGGGTGGCTGGAAAGTGTGCACCTAGTTTGTGTTGTCCAGGTTGGCCCAAGCTAGTTTTGTTCGTGCCAGCGCACGAGCAGGCAATGTAAAAAATGAAGAAAAACGTTTCAATTTGGATGGGCCAATAACGTAAGTGCAAGAAAGGCCCTATAGCAGGCTCGCGGCCCAAACGAATGCCTCCCATATCGATCGATAGCAGGAAAAATCCCCAATTCATTCGCTCTAGCCTCCAGTCTGGTTTGCTCCTAACCTAGCCGCCGCTGGACAGAGCGACACAGCACTTCCTCGCACCCTCATTGGATGCTGGTCGCCGGGCTTCAAGCGAATGGAAGGACAAGAAGATAAAGATCCAACCCTGGGTGTAGCCTACGTGGGAGGCAGCGGTGGCAGCACGGGCATGGCATCGAGCTTGCGCAAACGGATAGTCGCAGCTTGCAAGAGCAGCATGCGCAACGAGCAGGTACATCACATCCCTGATTATATCTAATACAACTGTTCAATTTCTGGCCAATAATTAAACCTGACGGTGTTGTAAAACTGCTTGTATGTAGGGAATCTATAAGAAAATGAAACCAATTTCTGCTTATTTTATAACTCTCCCAATCAATACTAAACTGACTGAACCTGATGTATCTAATCAAGTTTCCGGTGCAAACATACAAGCTCATGTAGTTCTTGAGCCTGAAGTGTCTAATGAACAGACTGCTAATGAAGGATATGATGCAAACATTTTACATGCTCCTGGTGATGAACATATAGTGTCTAATGAGGGATCTAATGCAAGCATTTTGCAAGCTCCCATTGAAGGATTTAGTGTCTAATGATGATCTGCTATGTTGAGAGAGAGATAGAGATTTGCAGGAATTGATGACAAGCAAATTATAGTACATTTTCGTGGCTTGAGGAAACATCGAGGCCATCTACCAGAAAGTCCCCGTATCATGACAACCTAGCATAAATACTTTTCTAATCTGTTGTTTGAAACTATTGGCATACTTGTGTAGGATAGATATATTGATATGCAGTTTGCGCACTGGTTATAGGTGCAATTACACTTGGATATTTTCGGCCGGTGAATGAATAATTCAAGCAGGTACAGTCCATGTTAGTAGTCCTTGTACACCATGTTGCATTTTGTGTTTTTTGGTGCTTACATCATTTAGTGTTTTATAATCTGGAACTACTTTGGATCATTAGTTGGTTTTCAATGTGCATGTAGCTTCACATTTCTCAAGTTATGTTGATTTCTAGAGTGCAAGTGCCTTCGTATTTTTTAAGTTGAATTTTCGCCCCTGGTAACTTGAATTCGTGGATCCGCCACTGCACACAAATCATACACGCATGCCAGTACGAATTAAATGAATTACAGGGACTTACGCTAGCTCGTTGTACAAGCTCACTCTAGCTCTGCTCGCGCTTGGGATGTTCCATCTACAAGTCCATGTTACCACTTGCTTGGATGTGCAGGCCTTGTGCTCCTTGCATCCCCCTCTGCATTTTTGACACGGCGAATGGTTGATCAAATGAGAGGAATCAACCTTGCTGTTGTACCGGAGGACAGGTACTTACAAGGTTATACCGGTGTGTGCAGGATGTGTACCAGATCCCGTAGCGCCGTCATGCTTCACTAAAAAATGATTTTGCTTGTTTCAGAGGATATCTCCAGAAGAAATAAGAGTTAAAGTCAGAGTTGCATAGGCGTGTAAGCTAAGAGAGCAGTAAAAGGATATCCAAACATCGTAGGAACAGTGCACAAGGGAGCGATATGTGGATACCTAGTTCGGGCCGGCGCTTGGGCATGTTCGCCTAGCTAGAGTGCGGGTTACTTTAGAGCCATTGAGGGTGATGCACTGGCGTTGGCTGGCCGCGTACGGATGCAGATCTCGAGCGGCAGCGAAGCACTACGATGCGGTGGAGGAGGCCGTTGGTGAAGCACCAACGGCATCGGGGGGGTGGAGGTGCGACGTTGTTCTCTGTGAAGTAGCCCCGGTGAGGTGGGAGACGGCGTCAGCGAAGCGCAGCTGATGCGGCGGCCGATGTTGTGGGTGGACCACCCGGTGCGGTGGACGAGGGGGTAGATGAGGTAGCTCTGGTGTAGTGGTGAAGCGCGACCGTCGTCTTCGTTGTCCGGCACAGAGATGGGGAAAGAGACGAGACGAAGGGCGATTCGAATTTTGCTTGGGTTGGCGGCGAATTAGGGATTTGAGAGCTCTGGGTGCGGAAGGGGACGGGGGAGAAGGGAGATTTTGCAGGGCTAGAATTGGGGCCGATAGATATTTCAATCCGAAACATGGAAGCGCGAACTTTTTTTGTCATCATTCTTTTTTTAGGGGAGGAGGGAGGGGGTGGGTGCTAGCGTCCGTACGACACACGCGACCACCACGACATGACCCTGGTCTGCCTGGTGCGCCTACATTTGAGAATGCAAACGAATCTTCTTTCATTGGCAAACAAATCTTGTACTATGTATTACCATGCCCGTGTTTTCCTTGCAAATAATTAGTCCTTCGAAACGAGATACTATGAATTAATTAATAAGGAGTTCTTTGAATTAGAGTGTGTTTGTCACATAGCAATCTCCAATTCTAACGTGGATTTCACATTTCACGGTATCCATGCTACTTTTTTAATACAAAATCATATATGTATAAGATGAACACCATGGTAGTGAGAAAACTTTGGATGGATTCAAGCATATGACCACACACATACAAAATACCACAACAATAGAGTCAATATGAACCTTTCCCAACCTAGTATGGCACGAATTCGAAATAAATACGGAAGCCATATGCTTGGTCCTCAGTTCAAATCTTACAATGTACACTAAATTAAAACGTCAATATTAAGTCTAGTACTATCTACATTCAAATGTTGTTTTTAGGTCCCCCCCCGCTCGGCACACATGCTACATACTTCCTCTATTGATCAATCTTCCTCTCCTAACCACCTTACAAAGCTATTAGTTTCCGCACGTTCATTCTTTCTCTCCATGTTTCGATCTCTAACTGTCACACACCCGCCATTGCACTCCATGTTGATCTCTCTCTCTCTCCCCCTCCCACCCTCTCTCGATAGATACACACATTGCCTATCTAGACCCCCTCCCTCTCGTGCACACGCACTCACATTGTCTATCTAGGTCACTATTGAGAGATCATCTCACTCTTTCTTCCGCACAGCGGCCCACACTCGCTTAATCTCTCTCTCTCTCTCTCTCTATCTATCTATCTATCTGTGTCTCGATTAACCTCGCTTTCTCTCACACACAAATGATATATCTCCCTGATCGGGCCTCGATCGATACACTCTATACTCTCTCACGCAGATTGTCTATCTAGATCAGTTTCTCCAAGCCGTTCCACTCATTCGACCTCATGGCGGCCCACGCTCGCTCAATCTCTCTCTCTCTTTATGCATGTATCGATCGACCTTGCTCTTTCTCACACACAAACAATATATCTCCATGTTTGGGCCTAATTCGACATATTCATAGTGTATACTCTCACACGCACATTGTCTATCTAGGTCACTCTCTCCAACCTGTCTCACTCTTTCGATCGCATGACGACCCACACTCTCTCAATCCCTCTCTCTCTCTCTATCTATGTATCGATTGACCTTGCTTCCTCCCACGCACAAACGATATGTGTACCTGTCTGTGACTGGATCATCTCTCAAGCTCTCTCTTACAGCCCTCACCCTTCCCAAAAGCTCAATTGGACAATATCTATCCACAACATATATATCTTTTTAATGAATGTCGGGGCACACTCACTTTGTCTCTCTATCTATGTCTCAATTGACCTCGCTTTCTCACGCCGTCTCTTCCACATATTGAAGCTACCTCTCCATCCCTCGCAGAGCCGGAACTATTTACATTGCGAGGGGGACTCCAACCTTCGATTAATTTGTGAAGGCATTTATTCCGGTGGGTTTAGATTATATTTTTGTAGCATTCACCCCACAACTACTCCAAACACCGTTGCAACCTCCGCCCCTCCCCCAATTGTTTTCCCTCTGGACCGTTCACCACTCTCTCGCACACCCTTTCTAACCTTCCACGTGGCACCATGGTATTTTTGCAAAAAAAATCTGGTGTTCTCTTTAATTATTACAAATAAGCTACAAACTACACACCCGGAGTCCACCTGTAATGGAACAAATTTCGACCCAGAAATTAAAGTGCTACAAACTACACACCGAGGGGCCCAACTGTCATGGTGCAAATTTGGACCCATATCTACACCCCTATATAGTGTGCGAATAACTTTGAAAGATGGTCGTTGGATGAAGCCAATCCGACGGTGTAGAGATGGCAAATCCGAGCACCACTGGCCGTTGGATATCTTCTACATTCCACCACATTCTGCAACATATACAATCTAGAAGACTGCATGGTTGAACTTAAGCATAATGCACAAACCTCAAAACACAAGCACTTCTCCTTTGTTCTAGAATCTTCTGTATCATAATTGCCCAATTTTCTTTTTTCTAAATGAATTGCCATTATTTGTTTTTACTTTATGCTCTACAATGCACAAGAACATGAATCTTAAAATAGATTAACTTTTTTATAAAACTTATTGATTTTGAATGAGATGAACTATAGGAATTAAATGAACATCTACATCATGCATATATGAATCAAAGCTTACATGCTATGGTGTGATACTTATTCATAATTTGGTTGCCAAATCTCATGCGTGCAATGTATGTGTACCTTACTAGTATAATTTAAAAATGAAAAAGGACGAGGATCGAACATGCGACCAGGGCCTTCAAGCCGCACGTCAATAGGCAACATAGTAGCAACGTTTGTTGTACTCCCCTTTGTTGATATAATGTTTTTATATTACCACAGCCTATTTAATGGACAACATGTTTTTATATTAACTTTAGTACATTAGTGGGACCTGCTCGTGAGCACGTACTATTCCACTTCACTTACAGGTGGGTTCCATGTCTGCTCTCTCTCCTCCCCTTCTACGTTTAGACGCACGGGCAACCACAAAGAATGCGCGGGCGATGTGGCCGTTGACCGAATCTGGACGCGTTCACAAGTTACGGTACCAGTTTCACGTAAGACTAGTACTAGTATTATATGTAACAAGTTTAGGAACAAAAGTAAACGTGACAAGTTAGGCTAGTAGTATATACTAACAATTAAATGCGTCCCCTAAAAAAACAATTAAATGTGTGGACAAATAGATGTATCGCCTAGTGCTCGTACAAGGGGACTGCTCGCGCCCTACAAGTATTTGGAACTAACTTTCCTAAAAATATATTTGGAATTGACGTGGTATTTAATATGAAATGTTTGCGATGAGAAGGAATACATGTCGCTTGATAATGTTTTATATTTAATTTGATACGGCTCTAGCAGAACATTCAATCGATCAAACCATAGATTTTATTCAGTTTGACTGCAACTTTACATTCATAGCACGATCGAACTAAAATAAACACAAATGATAAATCCCAAACTTTGGATTTTAAGCATGGCAATCCGAACGTGTTTCATGGCATATTTAGATCACGTGGCGGCGGCGGAGGCATCTTGCGGCGGGAAGCGGCTCCTCTACCGTGCTCTGTGTGTCGTCGGCCACTGACCGACGGCGTCTTGTGCTGTTGTTGGTGTACTCCTGGATGTTGGCCCTAGCTTCAAGGAAGGATAGAATGTTCTGGACTTCGGTCTCCAGGAGCCAGTCAACTGGCGGGAGGAGGAGACTAGCGTAGGTGCAAGGAAGCGATCAACGTCGGCGATCCATGCCGCTGAGGGGGGCACTAGCAACGGCGCGGGGACAGGCTCTGGCAACGGCATGGCGGAGACATTCGTGTGCACGGGCACCGGCATGGGCGTGCGTATCAGTGCACGTGCAGGCGCATGCACTGGCAAGTGCACGGGTGCATGAAAGTTAGCGGGGACCTCATGGAACCCCGTGGCTTCAAGCTCGGCGACAATGTGTGGCTCCCAGGGCATCAATGCCACGGGGATGGGCGCTGGCGCAGTCGGGGCGACGGGAGCTGGAACGGGAGCGGGGACAGGTGCGATGTCTTCCCGCAAGGCCAGTTCAAGCTCGTCCCAAAGCACCTTATGTTCTTGAGACTCCGGCTGGGTGTCTTCCTCAGGAAACTAGAAGACTAAGGGCAGACCATCGTGATGCGGCATGGCGTATGGTGAGGTCAGGCTGGTTGGAGGTAGACGACAGGAGAATCCGAGAGGAAGAGAGAAGATTGTAGCGAGACCGGGGGTGCGGGGGTGATTTAAACTGCGGCGCCGGCGCCATTAAAAGTGGGGGCAGTTGGGAGGAAGGTGGGTGGCAGAGCATGGTCAAAGGGCTCCCTCCCGGTGAGCCTGCGCAGCGGCCTGCTCGCACGCCTCCCGGTCAGCCGACGCAGCGGTCTGCTCGCACACCTCCCGTTGACTCACATGCTTGCTCGAACGGCACCTGCCGATGAGAAGAGGGACTCGTGGCGGCACGTAGGTCTAACACCCACGGTTTGAATAGTGAAACCGTTTGAGTTAACGTGACATGTCTTTGTTCCAAAATACCTTGGGTCTTCATTTGTGCAACTTTTCATAAGCAGCTTGTCTCAAATTGAACAAAAAAATACAACAGCCTATTTGTGCCATATCACGTGACCATGCTCAGCTTCATGAATTTCAGGCCAGTTTTGGATTTTTTGGAATTTAAAATCCAGGATTCAGAACAATATCATAACGTGCATCATGAAATAAATTTTCAAGCCATACATCTTTACTGTTGTACTCCCTCCATTCCTAAATATTTGTCTTTTTAGAGATTTCAAATGAACTACCACATACGGATGTATATAGACATATTTTAGAGTGTAGATTCACTCATTTTGCTCCGTATGTAGTCGCTTATTGAAATCTCTTGAAAGACAAATATTTAGGAACGGAGGGAGTAGATGTTAATATTTCTTAAGAAAGGATTTGGTCAAACATTTTGCTTAGTTAGACTTCAGACAAGTTATATGTGCAGAGTAAAAAGATAATCCCTCCATACCAGTACATTGCCTGATATAGTAACTCTAGTAGGCACGAACAATGCACGAACAAAATCAACAAACGGAGCTCCATTATGTGCTCATCCTAGTGTAGTACTATTAGTACTAGGCAATGGAGTTGACGGGTGACCTTGGGTAGCGGCGACCAAGGGAATTGAACCGTGTTCGGCACGGTAACATGGGCTAGTTACTAAAGCATCCCTCCATTGTTCATCGGTTGTCATTATGGACCGGGGACATGAGGGGAATTTCCTAGGGCTGGAATTTTGGCCGCCAGATATTTCGACTAGAAACGTGGAGGCTCGAGTGGAGGCGCGAAGTTTAATATCGCGGTTCTTTTGGTTGGGTTTGGCTAATGTGCGTACCACGCACGCCACCACCAGGACACGAGCCCGGGTCTGGCTGGTACGCCGGTTGGTTCTACCATTCGAGAATGCGAAAGGAATCTTTTTTTTAAATTACCGAATGAATCTATATGTATTACAATGTCCATATTTTCCTTGCAAATAACTGGTCATTCCAAAAGGCACGGTAATTGATTTATCACGAGTTCTTGAATTAGAGTGAGTTTGTGATATAATGATCTCAACGTGGATGTATGACCATGCATGTATGACACGAATTCAAAACTAAATTGTAAGCCATGCATGGTCCTCAATTCAATATTTAAAATGCACAATAAATTGAAACATGAATATTAAGTCTAGTACTATGTACACGCAAATGTTGTGTTTAGGTCTCTCCATCGACACCACCCAATCACCACACATACTTCATGTATCGATCGATCTTCATTTCTTTGTTAATAGAGCTATTGGTATCCGACACACGCGCGCTCATTATTTCGCTTCACGTTTCGATCTCCATTTATGTCACACCCGCCTACACACTCTCAACAAATGTATTTCTCACACACAACCTCCTCGTGCCCTCCATGACAAACCCTCCCTCTCTCTCTCAAGACACGTACGTTGCCTTTGTAAAACACCTTCACTGTGCGCGCACACACAAAGTCTATCTAGGCCACTATCGGTAACTATCTACCTCCATCCCTCACTACAGCTTCGCCGCACGATATCTCGGTGTATCATCTTTAACATTCGAGTGTACGCTAGGCCACACTCACTCGATTTCTCCCTCTATAAATGACTCGATTGACCTTGCTTTCTCGCGTCGTCTCTCCCACACCTAGACGCTCCCACTACACCTCTTTCATAGGTGGAGCTATGTAGATTGTCGGGGGGTAACCCCTCGACCTTAGATAAAATTGTGAAGCTCTATTTAGGATTGTTTAGATTACTAGAAATGTGCCCGTGCATTGCAACGGATCCAAAGTAGAATAGTACTTGTTCACAAACTTGAAATAAAACACTCTTGTTTTGATATACATATACCACTAAAAATATATTATGTTTCACTCAAAATATATTTCTCAGGCTATTTTGATGAGGTGAGGGAGGGATGTGGTTGCTTTCAAGATAATAAGGGGTTTTCTGCAAATTGGAGTAGAGAATTGGGCTATTGTTGCAAAAATGCCACAACTTACCTCACAGCCATTAGATGCAGATCTAATGGTCAGAAATGACGGATGGTAGACACACCATCATCACCAACTGAGTCTTTTATAGGAGTAGAGATATTTTTTGAACATTATATTTGTCCCCACCCTCCCAAACACCGATGGGTTGTGCACCCCCCGGGAGAATATCATGTGCCACCACACCTTACATGCTATATGGTGATACGTGTTCCTTGGAGCGTGTAGATATGAGATATAGCGGCTCACAAGATGTCTTAATATTTTTACAAGAAACCTTAATGAGTCTGGGAATTGCACACAATTAGTACCAAAACTACTCAGATGCCCTTGGATCCCATATCCAACGGCCTCGAAGCTCGTATCATCATAGCATCTAAGATGAGGGAAGACCTCATATTCTCTAGTGTTTAAGAATATCACGTGCTACCACACATTAGATGCCATGGTGATACAAGATCCTCAGAGCCGTTGGATTTGAGATCCAACGACTCCATGGTGGTTCAAATGTTTTTGAAGAAAAGCCCCCAAACAGTTTGGGCCCCACAAGCACAAAGACTACTCAGATGCCATTGGATCTCAAATCGAATGACCTCGAAGCTCGTATCACCATAGCATCCAAGCTGCGAGAGCACCTGATGTTTTCTCACACGGGGGAATATGAGGTGCTCCCACAACATAGATTCTATGGTGATACAAGTTCCCGGGAGATCTAACGGCTCGCAGTAGGAGGTTTGAATGTTTTTGCAATATAGGCCTCAAAGAGTTTGGGAATTGCGCAGAAAGTACAGATACTACTCACATGGCATTGGATCTCAGATCCAACGACCTAGATGCTCGTATCACCGTAGCAGCTAATTAAGCTGCGGGGAGCACCTAATATGAGCTACTGGGAGCCGTTGGATCCAACATCCAGCAGCTCACACGAGGCCTGAATGTTTTTTTTTGCAAAAAACCCTTGGAGAGTTTGGAAATTGCGCATAATTACAAAGACTACTCCCAAGCCATTGGATCTCAGATCCAACGATGTAAAATCTCCTATCACCATAGCGTCTAAGCTGCGGGGAGCATGTGATATTCTATGCTGCTGTCATTTTTGTTCCTAAACTTGCAAAATACGTGTAACTGGTGCCGTAACTTGTCTACCGCGCAAAGTGTTTGTGCAAAAAAACCATCCTACACTAAAATGTCGGAACAACACACGGGAGGCCCACTTGTCATTGATCAAATTTGGACCTAAAACTAACAAATCTAAAGGACGAGATTCGAACCGGCAACCTAGAGTACAAAGCGTACGTCGATAGCCTGAAACCGCAATGGTTGTTGGCTTTATTGCATAACTTGATTTTATACAGTATTACGTTGAGTAGAGTAGAGGGAGTGGCTCGTCAACAGGTGCATTAACATTGACTGACTTACTGGTGGGTCCCATGTCTACCATCTCTCTCTCTCCTCTCCTTCTAGTAGTACAACCTTTAGACGCACGGGCACACACGACGAGCGGTGCGAGCTTGCCGTGGTGTTATTATAACTAAAAAATGCTTGGAAAATAGATGAATCGCCTAGAACAAGAGACGTTATGGCTGGTCGAGATGGAGCTAACCACACCTATCCTCCGTGACATGTTAGCATGATGAAGCTGTGTGGCTAGTGGGGTGTTTTCGACCGACTGGCTGGGTCCCGAGGTCGAACCATAAGTAGTTTGATACAGTTTATTTTTACACGCACATTTTTCCTTCATGCCGAGATGTGGCACACCCTACCGCGTGGTTTCCGGGTCCTCCCGGGTGGTGCACGCATATTTTCTTCCTTGCCGAGACGTGGGATGCCCTACCGCGCGTTTTCTGGGTCCTCGGTCGTAGCGCTGAAGCAAGTAAATGAGTCGTCAAATCACAAAAGCCCACCTTTCCTGCCGAGTACATCAGCGAAGCACGGTGGCTAGCTAGTTGGGCTAGTGCGACTGATTAGCTAGGCCGCCGCCACATTTGTTTTTTCACCCCTTTTTTCTCTCCTTGCCGGCAGGTAAATTTAAATAGCCACCGCGGCGTTGCTCTAGTCTTTGGGTGCGGCAGGCGCGGTAGGATTTTTATTTTTTTGATTGACGGGAGCAGGCGCAGCAGCAATTAGTCATGATGACTCCGCCTGTAAAACCCACTGGTCCCTGATGTGAAAAGTCGTCGACTGGTGTTTTCCCATGGTGAAAACCAAAAGATTCACCCCACTCCGCGGCTGGCTCCCTCCGCCTTCCCGTAGATTGCATTGCCTTTCAGCCGTTTCGCCCCCTTTGCTTCCTCTCCCCATTGCTTCTACCTGGTTCCATGGCGGCGCACCATATCACAGAGTCTGAGGTGAGGTGCCTGACACAGGAGCTCCAGGCCAAGGATGCCGAGCTCAGGGCCAAGGACGTGGAGCTCCGTGAGCTCAAGGAGGAGAGGAGTGCCATGCTCCTCCTTTCTGTGCGGGACTTCACGGAGCTTCAAAAGTGGTAGGCGTCCACCACAAAGATGCTCGAGGCATCAGCGGCGTTGCTACAGATAGCGGGAGATACGATAGGTGGTCAGGTGAACCGGGTGGAGCGCGAGCGGGCCGATCGTCACGAGGTCCAGGATCGCCTCAACCACTTGGTGGACCATGTTGCCACGCATGTGTTGTGGCTGCGCGATGCCTACCGTCGTGCCAGGCAACCATGCCGGCCGTCGGGCTAAACCCGTTCGACCAGCCCGTCGACTTCAATGAGCTGCGGTTTCCTGACCTGATCTCCTTCTTCCCCTATATCTTCGATGAGTTGAGCCTTCTCCGCGCGATGGTGGGGGCGGAGCTGGACAAGGAGGGGTTGCGGGCGGCCATCGCTGTTGCCGGGCGAATCCTCTTAGGGCTTCGTCACCGGAATCCATTCGTGCCATTGGACGCCATCTTTGATGATTTGGCTCCCGTCGATCAGGAGCAGGCTCTGCGGGCGGTGGCACCCTGCATCACCGACGTCGTGCGCCTCGAGAAGCAGAGGGACTTCGGTGGTGTTTAGGCGTACTCTACATGGGCATGTCTCGGCGCAACATGACCATTGGATCAAACTCAAATGGTGCAGATCAGTCACTGTAGCACAAAGCGTGTGGGTGTGTTTGGTTGCATTCTCATCTCAATATAGTTGTTCCCTCTTTGTGCATGCTCATCTCAGCACCCCTCTTCATGCATGCTCCTAGTGTATTTGTGTTAACCTACTAATGTGGACTCATGCACCCTTCATGCACTCTGCCAAACACCCAAAAGTGGGTCGAGAAGGGAACTTTTGCTCCCATGCACCCTTCATACACCCTGCCAAACACTGATTCGTGCTTCATATGGTTCATGTTCCGTGGAGTACTGTAGCACCGTACTCTCCGTGCGCTGTAGACCTAGTTCTGTTAACATTGATCTCACCGTTCATTCTCAACCGGACAGTCAAAAAAGGGGCATGTTACATTACTGTTCATAGTTGACATGCACACAACATCATTTTTTATCGTCATATCTTACTACACTTGCAACAATATTATGGTACTGACGTATGAACCACTGCACATGCCTAGTAGTAGGAGTACTGTGTGTTCAAGTGGCTGCTGTGTTTCGCACTCCTCCATCATAAGAGTGGAAACGCTCGCTGTAATCATTTTTTTTTTCAGAAACAGTGGACACGCTCTACTGCGCGGATCCTCCTCGACGGTCATCGGGAACCTTGCTACTCACTTTCGCCGACGTGTGGGACAGCAAGCATCGGGGTCCACTTGCCATGCACTAAATTACTCCGTACTAGAGTGCACAACTGCATGGTAGACTACCCCGGTCGAAGCGCCGCAGTAATGCCCAATGAGCTGTCAAATCACAAAACCCCCAAGTTTCCAGCAGTAAGTTGGGCGGACGAAGCAACCATCATTTCACTCTTCTCCCTCCTCTTCCTCTCTTGAAGAAAACCGCAACTCGCTTCTTCCTCATCTTGTTCCTCATTTCTTCAAGAAAACCTCGACGCGCTTCTGCCATTGTTCTTCTCACATAAAGAAGGAAATGTGAGCGCATCAATGGTGTTTCTTCTAGCCAAGGCCCGGTCTTGCAACCCCGTGACTGATCCTATAACTCCCTCTCTGTTCTTCTTTTGGGTTTGTGATTATGGTATCTTTTCTTTTATTTCTATTTAACAGTTTATTGATGGACCCTGGAGCACCGGCCAAAGTGATGTCTATGGTTCTGGCCAAAACCGTCGAGGCTCAGGGTACGAAGAAGCGCAAGCGCCCCGCTGAGACAACCGTAGACAAGCTCAAGGCCACCGCCCTGTCCAAGCCCGCCTCTCCGGGATCCCTCGTTAAGCCAGTCCAGGTAATATCTCTTCTTGACGATCTTTTTGGCGATCTTGATTGTGTTTTTTCATCTAAAATGCAGTACTAGTACTAGTAGTACAACTTTCTGGGTGATCTTGCATGTGATTTTTGTGTGCCAAATGACGGTTCTAAATTGCTATTTTGACCAAAACATGCGAGAGGTTGACATACATATGATTTTTGCACATAACATTGATTTCTTATAGATTACTTTCAACTAATTTATGAACATCAATCCTAGCTGTAGGAAATGCAAGATTTTAGCTCTCATGCCTTTGAAGAGAGTATAGTAGCCTCAGTAACTAGTGTTATGGATATTGCAAGTAATCCCTCTGCTCTCATGCCTTTGAAGACATGTTCTAGTGTCTTTGTTAACTCATTTCTGTGCGTATATGTAGTCTTATATGGAGTAAAATATCAAAAATCGTCTTATATTTCTGAACGAAGGTAGTAATAAAATATTTGGTTCCTATTTGAATTAGAACCAGGTTCGCGGTGGAGATGAAGTTCTCAAAGTCATGCCGTGTGAACTGGAAGACCTGAGGATGAGTTCTACTAGTAAACTATCCAGCTACTGTGTCCTTGTCGCTACGTGTCGTGAACAAGTGTTTTCCTGTAGCATTGTTGTCAAGCGTGTTCTCGAGGGTGTACTTCACCACAACAATTTCCTAGATGTGCCTTCGATTATGAAGGGTGTGGTTCTTGTAAAGCTTCCTGACAAATCTGATGTGGACTCTCTTCATTGTCATGTTTATGAGTGGAAAGACCACTCTGTTAGGTTTTCCAACGTTGACGAGATAGCGATGGTGCTGGTAGACATCTCTCACGAAGTCCATGGCCTAGTCAGTTATGTGGGGTACATCTCGTAGGTCGGTGGCAAGAAATAGTCTGCAGAGTTTAATTAGTGCAACTTTGCTTGTCTGTAGTAAGTACTATTGTTCAGTACTTGATTTGTGTGTGTGTGAACCATATATTGTTTAGTACTGCCGCTTTTGTTGTGTGGTGAGTCCTGAGAATAGTCTATGTTAATGTCTGTCCACTCAATTCAGTCTGTATATTTTGAAGTATCCAGTTCACCTTTTTTGTGAGGACGGTTTATCAATTATGGTTACACTCCAATATCTGTATGCATTGCAGGGTTTATCGCACCCACCAGGATTTCCAGTCCCATGGATGTTCGATCCATACGAGTTGTTACCACATTTGGACTGTCCTACTTGTGGAAGTAAGTGCGGGCCCTACGTGCCACCCGTAATTAGATGATCAACCTTCAGTTTACAACTTGAACATAGTGATATCCTGGTAAGGATTCACTTGTGTCACATTAAGTAAATCTTATTGAGTTACTATCCAAATCTTATTGATTTACTGTCTAAATCTTATTGATTTACTGTCATGTTTTCTTACTTGTGCTGCAATTTTACGATGCAGGTTTTGCCATGTGACATTCAATACAGAATAAACCGTTTGGTTTGCTCTATGATGGTTATTTTTGCAGGTTTCACTTCTTATGTCGTGTCAGTAACGAAGGTACTGTCCATCATTTATATTACTGGACACAATTGGACCAGTCTGTTGTCTGAGTACAATCTGAAGCCCTATGATGAACTGCAGTTTGTTTTAACAAACACGCCACAATTAGTCCTTCTCACATTTAAAATAAGTGAAGAAAAAGACTGGATCAAGTTCATGGAGCCTAGTGAAGTTAGAAAGCTGAAGTATGAAATCATAGCAGACCAGACACAATCGCTGCTGTCTCGCACGTCGGTACCACCTTCAGCATCGGATCGAGCACTGGCACTGGCTCTAGCACGGACAGCGGCAGCAGCTCAGTCTGATCCACCAGAGGATTGGGCACCAACCGCGTCAGTGGATCAGGCTAATCTACTGGAGGATCGGGCACCGACACGGGCACCTGCTCCGACACTGGCACCAGCTCCACAAGGAGCACCATCTCCGGCAGCAACAGTGGCACTACCAGTCGCACCGGCACGGGCACCAGCAACGGCTCTGGCACCTGCACCAACACTTGAAGTTGCACTTGCATCTGCACCAGCCCGTGTAGCGGCAATGGAACCAGCACTTGCACCGGCAACAGACTGGGCTGCAGTTCGCACTACATATACCAAAGTCCTTACAAAAACCGACATCTCCACCTTCTTGGTAAGCATTGGCAGCCTAAGTGCTTCATTCTTTTTTCTTTCCATGTTGTTTCACATGATTCACTGTGTTGATCTAACTATTTGTGTATGTCTTCTTGTTTGCAAAAAGAGAATTCCTAGAGCAACAAGGGAGTAGTTCAATAATCCGGGCGACCGTGGCCAAGTTTCTCTTACAATGCGCAGCCTTGGTGTGAATGAACCTGCTCAATATACCGTAAGTACAAAGGATGGTCGCATGATGATTGATGCTAAATGATGGTCAAGGTTCAAAACTCTATCAAATCTTGCGGTAGGGGATGATGTCAAAATCGAACTTTCTCGGCAAGGAGAGCTGGTCCTAATCAACTTTGAAATTCTTCAGTAGCAGCACGCAACTGCCGAACTGATCTATCCTCCGAGAGCTTTTGATGTAATAATATGGCATGGTGAAACAAGTGTCCTGTGTGTATAAGTAGTACGAGAATATTATTTATCACGTAGGATATCGTGAAAGAATTGCAACTCTGATTGCTGGTTTGGAACTGTCGTTCGATTTCATTCTAACAATTGCCGTGCTTTATTTAATTTTCTGTATTCACCTTGCGACAGCATCTAAAACCAGCGTTGTACCGATCGCTTGCAATATGAAATGCGCTGAGTTAGAACACATGGGCCCCCAAACATTCAGGCCCACCGGCCTGTGGCCCAAAGTCCAGGACCGTCAGCCTATCTGAGTATTATATTCTCATCTGAACCCCCATATTATGTTATATATATTCCCCTTGATTTTTCTTATGTATAAAGTTGTGATATAAAAGATTTTTATATTTCTTTACAGAGGGAGTATCTCTCTATGAAAAATATATTTATGTGTAACTAGTTATTCCTGCCTTTCTACTTCCTTTCGCTGATATGCGGGGCATCCGGCAATGGGGTCCATGTGCCATGCACCAAATTAGAGCGCACAACTGCACGGTAGACTCACCCCGGTCGTAGCACCGCAGTAATGCCCAATGAGCCATCAAATCACAAAACCCCCCACCTTTCCAGCTTTAGCAGTAAGCTTGATAGACGAAGCAGCAATATTTCACTGGGCCTGAATCCCCTTCTCCCTCGTCTGCTTGTTCAGAGAAAACCTCCTCTCGGCGATTGCATAGGGTTTTCTCATGGAGAACCAGGTACGAATTCTTCATCCATCCCCAATAAATCCTAGTACCTTGGTCGCGGGTAATCCTAGGATGGCAGCCGCTGCCGTTGATGCATTTTTCTTCTTACTAAATCTAGTGTGTTTCATTTGTAGTGACTAAAGTGCGAGGATCCTACAGGTTTCTGTGCCCTCAGCGAGACGCCACACTTGTTCCTTCTCATCCTAACACAAGATTTTAAAACGCACACAGTATGTTCCTAGAATCCTCTTTTCTACCCGGGAGGGTTGGGGTTTATTGAACATGCTGTCGACTAATTTGGAAATTTGGATTGTTATATTTGGATAAAGGGTACTAGTACCATGGTTAACACTAACATGAAAGAGGAAATTATTTCTAGATTTGGATACGAATACATTGTGTTCTCATATTATTTTTCCTGCAGCGCATTCCTTGCTCTGCCAGAACACAAGTACTCAAGATGGTCGGCCTTGCCATAACTGAATACACCAGTTTAATGGTCACATTGAAGACAAGCCATGGATATAAGTTCCCAATTGGGTTCATGAACCAAGAAGATAGCTGCTTTTTTTATGGCCAAACTTGGATAAACTTTCTCAAGTGTTACGGACTGAAAGTTGGCGCACGAATGTTGATGGAAATAGCAGAACCTGGTCTCATCTTCACCGTGATCTTCCACCCCGATGTCATTCCAGTAGTTCATCCATGTTAGTTTTGTATCTGGTTCTTGCATGTTGCCTCGATTACTTCTTAATCCACCTACTATGTCTAACTAATCACAATTTGACTTTAGAAGTAGCAACAATTTGTGATTCCCTTCTCTCACAAAGATGCTACTTCTAACAAATATTTCTTATAATTGGTGGCACGTGTAGGCTATTTCAAAGTTCAGCACACTACTCGTTTGTTATTCTATAAGAACTTGACTGTTACTCATGGCACTGAACTTGGCTGGGACGACATCCACCAGTTCCTACACTTTATTGATCGTCTTGAGGTCCTTGTGGGGAGTTTCAATGGTGGAAGGCCACGTGGGATATGTGTGCCTCTGGTGCACACGTTGAACAGGTCCAACTGTGTCAAGGATCTTATGGTACGAGCTGTTCTCTGTTATATATCTTGTTCATAAACTATTGCTTATACACAGTTTTACAGCTGTGATCTTCTTGAAACAGAAGCTGCCCAGTTCTATTGTTCCTATATAGATGCCTGACCATGGTTGGGTCAGACTTGCGCTTGGTCACAACAAGATGTTTATGTTGACCTACTCCATTTCCCTTGGAGGTGCAAAGATACTTATTCATGGGTGGTCTCAAATAATGAAGGCCCGTCCATCTTGGAGAATAGGATAGAAGGTTATGCTCATGCTTTTCCATGGCTCTAAAGTGAATATCCTGTTTATTGACCACATTGCGAGATGAAGCCGCTTTCAGAAGGTTGTGGATGCGCGAGGTGGCGCCTGGGCCTTGTCCTGGGGCTTGGTGGCCTCACAGCTGTTCGAGGCATGCTTTGTACGGTTGAACCTGTATAAGTACTCATATTGCTTTTAGATATGGTTGTTAAGTGCCCCTGCTGGTTTCAGTTAAGGTTGTTAAGTACTCCTGCTGCTTTTACAGTCTGTCGTGTTTCTTCAGTCTCGTATTCCTCCAGCCACCAAAACCAAACCAGCGCCAGCGGGGCCGCCTGCTTCCGCCTCCCATGGCTGGCTGCGCCTCAGCGCACGCATCGCCGCCCCACCGTCTCCTAAATCGTTAGCGCCGACGTCCGAGGCCTCGCCGTCATCCTCCGCGCGCTTTGGTGCGCTCACCGCGGTGCCGCCCTCTCGTGTTGTCAACATGGTCAACAAACAAGGGGAATCAGGAGAGTACTGTACGTGGAGAGGATGACAGTAGGGACCCACCATGTCCATGGCCGTACGCAAGCAAGTTCCTCATTTTTTGTTATATACTCCATTGTCAGCGTATAGAAAAAGAAAATGCTTCCTCCTAGTGGTTTGCTGACATCTGGGACCCACGACATTCTCAGCATATAGTCAATAAACAAGAGAACAGCACAAGATCGGCCGACACCTGGGACGTAGCTGCTCGAGCAGTATTTTTTTGTTATTGTTGAGATGGAGCAGGGTTTCAACTGGTTGTGGCCCGTCTAGCCCAGGCTTCTATTTTACGTTCACCACATGACTAGCCCAGTTTATTTTTTCTGAAGAATACCCAATCTAGGCCTACTTATTTTTCTCCGTCCTGCTGGGCTGCAAATCTTAAAAGTAGTATGAAATGGGCTGTAAATATAAAAAACACACGACAAATTGGCAATTACTTTCAAATTCCTGAATTTTTTCACATTTTCATATTCCAATTTCACTTGGCTTTAACCTAATTTAAATATATCTTCAAAGTACTTTAAATCTGGCTCGACATTTTGTTATTAAAAATAGTTTGGACCCCACCGAAATAGGCGTAATTTCGTTTAAATTTTTAACCCTAGCCCTGGCCAACAAACAGAAAACGGACTGCAATAAATTGCATAAGAAGTTGCAAATGAGCTATAAATTATTAAAAAAAATAGGGAATGGGCTGACTTGTGGGCCTATTAAGTTGATGCGTATGGAAGATTTTTTTTCTTTATTATATACGTCAACAAACGATTCTAGAAGAAGTGACCGTTGGATGTTGGTCCAACGGCCCTCGTGCTTCTTCAATCTCTGATCTTCTTGCTCCAGCCGCCAAATCCAGCGCCGGCGGGACCGCCTGCTCCCGCCTCCCGTGGCCGGCTGTGCTGCCGCGCAGGCCTCACCGCTGCCTACTTCTCCCACCATTGGCCAGGCCATCCCTCTACTCACCCACATCCCTCCACTGATGTGGCTTCGCCGCCTCTGGGTCATTCCCTTCCTGGGTCTCGCCGTCATCCATCGTGTTGGTGTTCTCGGCATGGCGTCGTCAACGTTGTCAACAAATGACAATATAGGAAGAGGGATGTACATGGAGAGGCTGACAGTTGGGACCCACATGGTCCATGGCTGCACGCAAGCAATTACTCCTTATTACGCCAAAAAAATGAATCCTCTCCATGACAGTTGGGACCCACCAGCTATATCTTGGCATGGAAGTAACTCCTTATTAAGCGAAAAATAATGATTGCTCCCCATGATAGCTGGGGCCCACCAGATTTGGAGGCTGACTTGTGGTCCTACTAAGTTGACGCGTATGCAGGGCTTTGTCAACTTAGTCAACAAACGATTCTATCACCAGTGACCATTGGATTGTTAACATCCAACGGTCGTCCTGCTTCTTCAACTTCTAATTTTCTTGCTCCAGCCATCCAAACCACCGCGTGCTCCAGCCTCCCGTGGCCGGCTGTGCTACCGCGTAGGCCTCACCGCCCCTACAACTCCCACCACTGGCCAGGCCATCCCTCTACTCACCCACAACCCATGTTATTCTGCAGCAACAGCAGCCTCACACCGCAGTTGAACCAGTCAACCCTCGTACTACCCTTCGCGTGTTCCCAGGCTTCGCGTCGTTCCCTGCCTCACCATCGTCCACCGCCTAGGTGCTGTCCACGCGGCGTGGTCAATGTGGTCAACGAACGACAGCCATCAGAAGAGGACTATACGCGGTGAGGCTGATAGATGGACCCACTAGCTACATCTTCGCATGCAAGGAAGTGCCTCCTTATTACGTGCAAAAAAAGAATCCTCCCCCTGTCATCTCGGACCCACCATCAATATCTTCGCACACAAGGAAGTGCCTCCTTATCCTCCCTGACAGCCGGGACCCACCAGTTCGAAGCGTACGCAGCGTTGTCATTCTGGTTGCAAACGTGTATGTACATACTGGTCCATCGGTCTTTCTGCCACGATGAACCGTGGCCCAGTAAGGATTGGTAGCTGTTCAGGCAGTCCCATCTATATCGTGTACACGTACGTACAGCCACGCTGTAAGAAAGTAAATATGGCTACATACGTACATACGGGCACGGTCTCAAACACTTACAGCGACAACGTCCTGTTCATCGGCAGCCAACCGGCTGGGTCGGAACGGAGAAACAGCGTCGTGTTCATCGGGAGGCAACAGACTGGGTCAGAATGCGTCATGTTTGTCGGGAGCCAACCAGCTTGGACGGAACAACGGAAAAGGGGTCTGGCGTACCGCAGTATGGAGGAAACGGCCTTCTGTTTGATCGGCTACGGTCAAAACAGGATCATGTTGATCGAGAGGGGTGTGGCATACCACACAGCGGAGGAAATGGACTTGTGTTGGAGCGCCTACGGTCGAAACGGGGTCTTGTTCATCGGGAGGCGCTACAAAAATATACTTCCGTGATGATACGTGTTTGTCACAATAGGTCACGTTTTCTGTCATGCATGTACATCCATGACGATTTTATGACAGAATCAAGATAGTCATACCTGTGCTGTCGTAGAAGTGTTCCATGACAATACCAAAATTATCATCACGGAAGTGTCCACTTCCATGACGATAAATGGCACGTCATGGAAGTGTTTTCATCAAGGGTGACTGACACGTGGCATCCACCGTAATGGGTCGCCGTTAAGCTATCGGGTTCCGGTTTGGATCCGATAACCCGTTAGCAGCCCCGACCAATGGGGATTTTCCATGTGTAAAATTCTCATTCGCCGGATGATCCACGTGTCAACTCATCGTTGGGACAGATGTCATCCCTACAATGGACGGAAGAGGCCTATGATATGTTGACATGTGGCATAGCCCAATAGTGGCCCATTTAAGTTAAAAAGGCCGGCCCAGCTAAAGGCCCACCATATGTTTTTCAGAAACTAGTGGGCCGGCTCGTTAACAGCCTGCCATGTTTTGGGTCAAATTAAGGCACATATCAGATCTAGCCTATTAACAGGCCACTGTTCTTTTGGGCCAATTCTAAGCCGGGTTTGTATTTCAGCCTCTTAAATGCCCGTTTACCAGTTCGGCCCGATAATAGTTTCGGCCTGTTAGCGGCCCGTGGTGCATCTGGGCTGTTATCGGCTTGGTTTCACTTTAGGCCATTTAACGACCCGAGCTGAAAGTCAGCTATTTCTTGTCTGAAGTGACTTTAGGCCTCTTAAAGGCCGGTAGTCTTTGTGGATAAATTTCAGCCCAACGTGCCTATCGGCTTGTTAATGGCCCGTGTAACAGTTGGGCCTAGTTAATGCCCGCGTTGAATCTGGCCTGCTTACAGCCCATCTGTTAATGGCCCATGACACAGTTGGGCCTACGGCCCGCATTGACACAGGCCTGCTTAAAGCCCATAATTTTATGGGGCCAAACAGGGCCCGAGATATATTTTGGTCTGTTTACGGCTCATTTTCTATTTGGGCCAAACATGGGCCTAAGACACTTTCGGCCTGTGGTAGCCCATGAATTTTTTGGCTCAAATCTAGCCCAATCTAGTTTTTAGCCTGTTAAAAGCCCATGGTATTCTCTGGCCAAGCTGGCCAGAACTTTACTCGGCCTGTTAAAGGCGGAAAACTACTATACGTTTAGACCTACTAATGGCCCAAGATGATTATAGGCCCACGTTTCAGCCCATATATAGCGTAGCGAGTTACGGGCCGACCTGAAGACCAACAACATTGAGATGCATTGAAGCCTCCGGCCTAAATTACAGCATACCGACTAAGAATAAACCTAGACTATACAATAAAGAAATTATGGCACATTACATCCATTGGGCATCAAAGTTCGCCACCGATGATAATAAAGCACAATGAGACCGCAGATTACATACACTGGGCATCAAAGGTCGCCACCAGTGCATATAAATGCGCCGACAAAAGAATATACAAAACTGAGAGCACTTCAGAAGGCATTAGGCCTGGCCTGGACGTGCATCACAACCAGCAGAACAAGCTAATGAGACCTTAGTTGTGTCAACGATAGATGCTCTAACCCTAGCTGTATATCACCTAAGCCCGCAAGGCTGTCCTCTGAGGCCTTCTTTGCATCATTGACATCAAGTCGGAGCTGAGCTGAAACAAGCCTTTCCGCTTTAAGTTGAGACTGAAGAAGTTGAACTGATTGAGGTAGCAACTCCACAGAGGTTGTCTCACAGCTGCTGGTGAGTAGCTTCAACTCACTGTCTTCATCAAGACATGACCTTGGGGTCATCTCGCTCTCTTCAAGATGGTTTGGCTCACTATCTTCCCTAAAGTTCTACCTGCCATAAGAGATATGACTCTGAAAGAAAAACAAGGAGACACATAACAGGTTTCACAATTATATAAGCAAATAAATGGATCTTATCTGCATAAGGAACATGTTTTTACAACTACAATTTAAAACTGGTAGTTGTTGCAAACATCCAATCAGATGTAAACACCAAAGTACACAGCAGTGGAGGAAATGATGCCTATCCAAATCTATACTAGAACAAAGTTTGAAGGCTTGAGAAGGATGAACTTACATTACGTGTTAACACGGGTTGGACAAAGCCCTTCTCCATGTCAATGGAAGGATAATTCAAGAAATTCCCCAAAGAAACTTCTTTATAAGCATTGCCTTTATTCTACATTTTGTAAAGAGTAAATATAGATCAAATAATATTGGAAGAAATAGAGGATAATGAAGCTCAGGTGTAGAGTGATGATACATAATCAAATAGCTATTAATTAAGTACAACGTTACAAGGCAAAAGGTACTGACAAGAGGAATGCAGACATCAATGTGTGCAGTGGCATTGGCTTTATTCAACATTTTGGTAAGAGTAAATGTAGATCTGATAATTTGGAGAAAGTGGAGGGCAGGGCAGATAAGATGCAGAGTAATGCTAGATAATCAACTATCTCGCAATGCAAGTACAGTAATACTATCCCGTCCGTTATTACTTGTCGCTCAAATGGATGTATCTAGCACTATGAAGATCTAAATACATCCAATTGACCAACAATTAATTTGATACGGAGGGAGTACATGACAACATGTACTTACATGAGCAATCCAAAACTTCATAACCATTGTGTTAATTCTACATTTATCTAAGAGTAAATATAGATCTTATAATTTCGAGCAAAGGGAGGATAAGGAAGCGAACATTTACAGTGATGCTACATAATCAAACAGCAATGAGTGTAAGTATGCTGACAAAGGGCAAGAGGTACTGACAAGAGCAATGCAGTGCCCGGTATTATTGTGAGATCCTATGATCCTTTGAGAAAGGAGATTCATTTGAAATTAATTTTCATACAAGAGAGAAGGTAAGGCACATGCAAAAATGTAGGAGTTCAAATTTTGAATTGATATCATAGACAGTACCTGATGCTGGGCTCTCCGCAGTTCTAATAGGGGTTTGGCCAGTGGAGTTGGGGTAAAGTGTGGTATAGTTGGGCCTGTGTTTTCTGTCGCTACTGATCTACCTGATTTAATAGGTATCACTACCTTTTCCAAATACCTAGTTTGTACTCCTTGAGGATCTGCACTCACCCTCTTCCTTTTGGACATCTATTACGAAAGAACAACATTTGACTGAAAAAACATAGTATGATGACACATGGAATAGGTACAGAAAATGGATAGGTATGGCATATACTCATATATGATGCTTAAACTAAGCAGATGGTGGTGTAACAAAGTAGAAGTAATGCAAGAGGTCATATGCAAAATATGTGCGACCAATACAACTTTGCCAAGTTAGAGCAAGCACCTTGATGGGTGAATAAGATAGGCCATCCTCCACCATGCCAAGTTTGTTAGCCAATGGATTATTCCGCAATATTCCTCTCATGCGCCCATTCTCATATTCATTTTGATCATGTTCAATACTTGACATGCATGAAAACATAAAAATAAGTGAGATTATCTTTGTAATGCAGCAGTGATTCTAATCCAATACTGCCTCCCAGTAAACTCCTTTGTGCTATCTCTGCAATTCTTCTGAGAGATGCCATGCAAGCTGTAATTTGGTGTGTGAATTAATATAATGTGGCCTACTACTCAAAATATGAGAGCTCCAGAAGTGATGATACTTCGCAGATGACAACTTCAACATATAGTAAAAAAGAACAAGTCGGCCTGACCCGACAGATTCAAAATATACTAAGGGAGAACAACTCGACCTGACCAGTCGACCACAAATCTCTCTGCTACTCTTCCCAACAAGGAACATACTTATTAAAGAAGAAGAGAAGAGGATCATGTTAAAGAAGAGCAGAAGAGCAAGCAGATTGAAGATATTACAAGTTTTTCCATACAATGTCTGTTGCCCACCCATGATGAACCAGAGCGCACAGAGAAATACTATTCCTTTCGGTCTCTCCATATGTTGCTCACATGCATTTCGAAACTAAAGTAGGAACATTTAGCTGACCAATTAAACATATCTCAGTTTTACTAATATCAGCATAATATCATATTCGAATTTGTAACTAAGCTTGTTTAGCTTAATGGGTGGAGCAGTGCTATTACGACACGAATCATGTAGGCTGATCGTGGTCATCATAAAATGGCTAAACGTAAGCATGATGAGTATAGTGTTGACTGTGGTAGTGGCATGGCAGATCTGAAGCTGCAAACCGAGCAAAGGGTACTTAGCAACTGATGTTTGCTTTGAAATAACAACTAAGATTTGGTATGGACAAGAAAGTACAGTCAACAAGTGACAAAGAAATGCAATTCCTGCTGCCTCTCTATATGTCGCAACATGCATTTGGAAACTCAAGTGGGACCTTTAGCTAACCAATTAAATGTGTCTATTAACTAATATGAGTATCATATCACAATCATATTTGAACAACTAAGCTTTGGAATTATGAGTGTTGTGTTGTTTAGCTTGAAGGGTGGAGTGCTGCTATTACGACAGAAAGCACCTACGCAGATCATAGTAGTGTAGATAAAAGGGGAAAATCCTAAGCATCACGAGTAAAATTAGGAAAGTGGAACTAGCTGGAACATATGGGCTTGTATTGCCGGTACGGCTAGAAAGGCTTTGGCCCCAAAATGGGCAGCTCTATTCAACTGAAGGCACAATACTGTTACTATCAGTCTAGACTCTCAAAGACAACATAGCTCCCAACATTTCCTGAATATTATGATAGACCATCTAGAATAGTTGAAAGCATCCATCTGAAGCTTCCCAACAGACCTGTCGACTGCAAATGTCCCTGCTCCACTTCCCGACAAGGAACATACTATACTACTCCCTCCGTTCCTAAATATAAGTCTCTTAGAGATTCGAATGCGGACTACATACGGAGCAAAATGAGTGAATGTACACTCTAAAATATGTCTATATACAGTCGTATGTCGTTCTTATTGGAATATCTAAAAAGTATTATGTTTTACCGAAAAAGGATTTCACCCTGCTTTATAAATAAAGCAACGATGAACAACACCCGGTCCAAACGCACACCACCACAACACACGCACGCACCCAAGGCAGTTTAGGAACAGAGGAAGTAATATACTTATTTAAGAAGAACAGAAGAGGAACATGATAACAAAGAGCAAGTAGATTTTAGATAATACAATGTGTGTTGCCCACCCATGATGAACCAGAGCGCACATGGAAATACTATTCCTTCCGGTCTCTCCATATGTGGGTCACATGCATTTGTAAACTAAAGTAGGAACATTTAGCTGACCAATTAAACCTGTCTCAGTTTTACTAATATCAACATCATATCATATTCGAATTTGTACAACTAAGCTTGTTTAGCTTGATGGGTGGAGCAGTGCTATTACGACACGAACCACGTAGGCTGATCGTGGTCATCATAAAATGGGGAAACCATAAGCATGATGAGTATAGTGTTGACCGTGGCAGTGGCATGGCAGATCTGAAGCTGGAAAGCGCGCAAAGGGGTACTTAGCAACCGATGTTTGCTTTGAAATAACAACTAAGATTTGGTATGGACAAGAAAGTACAGTCAACAAGTGACAAAGAAATGCAATTCCTGCTGTCTCTCTATATGTCGCTACATGCATTTGGAAACTCAAGTGGGACCTTTAGCTAACCAATTAAATGTGTGTGTTAACTAATATCAGTATCATATCACAATCATATTTGAACAACTAAGCTTTGGAATTATGAGTGCTGTGTTGTTTAGCTTGAATGGTGGAGTACTGCTAGTACTACAGAAAGCACCTACGCAGATCATAGTAGTGTAGATAAAAGGGGAAAAGCCTAACTATCACGCGCAAATGGTACTTAGCATCCATCTGAAGCGACCCAATAGACATGTCGACTGCAAATGCCCTGCTCCACTTCCCGACAAGGAACATCCTATACTACTCCCTCCGTTCCTAAATATAAGCTTCTTAGAGATTCGAATGCGGACTACATACGGAGCAAAATGAGTGAATGTACACTCTAAAATATGTCGATATACATCCGTATGTAGTTCTTATTAGAATATCTAAAAAGACTTATGTTTTACCAAAAAGGATTTCACCCCGCTTTATAAATAAAGCAACGATGAACAACACCCAGTACAAACGCATGCCACCACAACACAAGCATGCACCCAAGGCAGTTTAGGAACGGAGGAAGTAATATACTTATTGAGAAGAACAGAAGAGGAACATGATAACAAAGAGCAAGCATGTTTTAGATAATACAATGTGTGTTGCCCACCCATGATGAACCAGAGTGCACAGAGAAATGCAAATCCCTGCTATCTCTCTATATGTGGCGCACATGCTTTTTGAAACGAATATAGGAACATTAGTTGACCAATTAAACGTTCTCTATTTTAGTAATATGAGCATCATATCAGATTCGTATTTCAACAACTAAGCTTTGGAATTATGAGTGGCATGTTGTTTCGCTTGATGGGTTGAGGTCTTGAGGAGCAGTGCTAGCACGACACGAAGCACCTACAATGATGGTAGTGAAGATAAAGGGGGAAAACCATAAGCTTTACGATTATAGTGACCATGCCATGGCAGATCTGAAGGTGCAAACCGGACAAAGGCTACTTTGCAACTAATGTTTGCTTTCAACTGGCCAATACGATTTGGTATGGATAAGAAAAGTACAGTAAACAAGTTACGATCTATTTTCCGGGTGAGATCAATAACTTAAGTATAAATAAAGAGTACCACCTCTCTTTCGACGTCGTGTAGGCCCCTACTTATACGTTGAGGGTGCTGCGGGTGTGATGGCTGTCAACGGCGCGGAAGAATACTTCAGACAGCAGACGGCGGCATCGGGGGATAAGTCCTGTTGCCGTGGACGAGGCGGTCGTAGGAGCGGTAACGACAAGGTGGATGACGACGCCGATGAAGCGAGAGGACGTGATGAAAGGATCCTGGTCCGGCGCCATGGATGAGAGACGTCCATCTCTTGTAGTGGACGATGGGGTAGGGGTAGCGGGTCCGGTAAGGTGGAGGATGGGGTGGCAGACGAAGGAGGCTGGCCGGAGTGGGGAGGTTGTTGTGGCACCGATGGTGTATGAATGGGGAAATGGAGGGGGAGGGGGAGGGGATCTCAAACTTTGGGACGTGCTTGTCTGAAAAGTGGGAAAGTTACGAACTTAGCCCCTGTTTAAAATTTCAGACATCCCGTCGGTTGGGTATAGGACGGTAATCTCGCATCTCCCCAATATTTGCCGATAGCGATTTCGGGCGAGGAGACGGTCTTTTGCCACCCATGGTTGGCGCCCACGGTGTATGAACGGGGCTGACAGGTAGGGCGGTTGTGTCACGTCTGAGGGAAGTTACACACCTGCCTCTATTTAAAATATTTGCCTACATCGATTTTGGACGAGGAGACTTTGTTTTGCCGCCCACGTGTATGAATGAGAAAATTGAGGTAGAGAAAGAGGTCTTTCGGACAAGTTTGAATCAAATGTGTGTTTGGCGCCCACCGTGTCTGAATGGGGAGACAGGCGGTCGTGTCACGTCTGATTGAAGTTACTAGTCTACCCCTATCAACAGCTGTGGAAATCAGGTCGATTAGGATGTGAAGTGTCAAGGGCAGACAGTAATTTCCATCTTGCAAACACTGGCTTCGCGCAGCCGACAAATGATAGTGGGGGTTTCGCCGCTTCGTTCAAAATTTGGGAGAATTAGCATTCACATTTACCCTGGGCCCTGGCAACTAAATTCAAATCCAATTTGTATTCGATTACGAATATCCATACATTATTCTACGTTTTGTTATTTATTTCTTCAAAACCACAACAAAGATTTATTCCACCTTTATATATGAATATGATTTAGGAATGCTATGATCTTCGAATTCAGTAGGTTGGATACACTTTTAGTCAAACAGTTATTTCATCCAATACAATATGCTCACATGAAAAACAGTTCACCTTATGTCAATCATACAAGTACTGAGGATTACCTTGCCTAAAAAAATTCAGATCATTACAACACATGGACAACAAAGGGGGTCTTACAACATAATCCATTCAGAGACATGACACAACATGCAAGTATACTAATCTAATGACAATTTCAACTGGTATCTAAAGAAGAACTGGGATTACCCTGGGCTTCAGATAGCAGAAGCAGCAGGACCTCCTCCGTCTTCAAATGCAACATTCTTACTTCCTCCAATTCCTAGGTTGCTTGCATAATGCATGCAGCTAATTACATAATTTCCAGCCTCAAGATCAAGATTACCTCATTCATGGTAGCCACACCATGTCTTTCTGCCTGTAGTAGAGCCTCAAGAACTATAATATCTATGCTCAGACTGCTCTCCAGCGGTGTTGCCTCTGAACTGCTACCATCTGGTGACATGGCTGGCGCACTGCTTCCACAAATATATTCTGGGGTTTTACAATGTGTCCTAGTGTGAACGCCATCCTGAAAGGTTTTCGCTGGACATAAGTAAGAGATAGTTATCGCATGATCTAGGCAGTAAGCTTACATGGTAAACGACATACGAATTATTGCTGAGCATGGCAAGCTATATTTAAATGGTTCGAAGCAGCATCAGCCGAAAACAAATTAAAATGGTAAGATGAAAGGCAGTGTACCACCGCCATATTTAAGTTGCCCAGGCATCTAAGCAGTTGAAATAATCTGCGAAAGCACTTAAACAGTGTGGCCTCATATAAACTACGAAGACAGTCTTGTGATGAAGTTCACTGGAAAAGTTAAGGAGTCAAATGAATTAGGCATGCATTTCTTTACGATAGTACAGCAGGCACTGCTGACATATTGGCCAACCAAGGTATAGCCTAACAAGTAACAAACAAGCATTCGAATCAAGCAATACAGCAAAGCAGACAACTGAACTATTTTTAATTCTATAGGATTACAGGTTGAGGGCACAAGCCAAGAAAGCAGCCCACACGCATTACATTTCACATGTACTAAAACACACTGGCTTACCATATGTTGCTGTGAAGCCTCGCTGTTGTTGCAATGTTCTTTGAAGATATCGTCAGCATCCCGTGGTTGCAAATCTAGTTGTTTTAGTTTATTCTTCCCCCTCTATATAGGTAAAATTAATTTTAATCACATGCACTGGTTCGAATTGATCATCAATGGTTAATCTAAACTAATGAAAGAAGGGTGTATGCTTACACGACAATATATGTGCTTCACTCTATTTTTATGCTTGTTCGAGGTGCCAGCCCCAAAAGAACAAATATTTTGCTTGATGGGGTTGGCAGCTCCATAATTAATAGAAGCATCAAATTAGTCATGCAACTTGGTAAGATCAAGAATGCACAAAAAAGTAATGAACTGAGGCTGGGAGTAGTGAATTAATAGCTAGCATCGGAAAATGTAGGGTAAAATGAACAAAAAGCAGCGGAACGACAAGCTAGTTTGCTGATGTGTAATTAAGCATAGAGAACATAGGCCCTGTTTGGATCCATGGGTTAGAGCTAGTTTGGGCTCAAATAGCCCTAAAGTATCCAAACATGTGGGTGTGATGCCCCTGGCCTGATCGTGCACTAATCATACACGCAAATGCACATGATCAAGCCTAAGGACTCACAGGAAGATATCACAACACAACTGTAAAACATAAATAAAGTCATACAAGCTTTATATTACAAGCCAGGGGCCTCGAGGGCTCGAATACATAAGCTTGCGAACCAGCGTCAGCGGAAGCATCAGATATCTGAGTACAGATATAAAAGAAAGCACAGAAAGGCCTTTAGAAAGGCGGGGCAAAAAAAAACACTACGATCGAAAGGCGCAGGCCTCCTGCCTGGGACCCTCCGAACCTACTCCTGGTGGTCAGTCAGCTCGTAGTAGTAACCATCCTCTGAGTAGTAGTAGTAGTCGATCGACGGGGCATCTGTCTCAAGGGGCTCCGTCCTCTGGTCGCGACAAACTGATATGGGGAGAAAAGGAAACAAAGCAACCGTGAGTACTCAGAAGTACTCAGCAAGCAAGGATCTACACTACATATGCAACATTTTCAGGGGAGGCTGTATATGTGGACTGGGCTGCAGAAATGCCAGAATAGAGTGAAGGCCTAGTCCAATCAAAGACTAACATCTTCAGAGGTCTTGCAGCAATAGAAGAGAGTAGAACAGTACAATATAATGTAGCAGTATCATTAAGTCTCAACCTCACCCAGAGATCCTTTCTCGACTCCCTACGAGAAAGCAATCCCAGAGCCATACAGTCATCAACCTCGTCCGGAGATCCCTTCTCGACTCCCTGCGAGAAGCAATCCCAGAGCCATAGTATCCAATTATCCAGTTCTAAATTGTATCAATCAGGATACAACTCCGAGTGTCCTTTACCGTAGGACCGGCTATCGATAGAAGTTTTCTTCCCTGCAGGGGTGCACCAACTTACCCAACACACTCGATTAACTCCGGCCGGACACACTTTCCTGGGTTATGCCCAGCCTCGGTCAAACGACACACCGCAGCCCTACCTACAGCTCAGCAGAGAGGTCCCCGCCGGTCTACATCCTAAGCGCTCAGGGGTCTTGGGCCATCGCCCTGTGCACTCCGGGTCGTTGCGAGCAGGGTGAAGCCAGGCACCCGGAGGGCGCCGGTCCGTCCCAGCCGCACGGCTGAACTAGATGTCTGACAGAGCTTTCGGCTGATGCTACGATGCAGAACACCCATACTATGCCCACGTGATGGTTAGTGCTATCAGGCCAGAGGCCTGCTCGGATCAAATATCCAAATCGTTAATGGACTAGGGCTTGCGGTAACGAGCAGAGACTCACGAAAGATGTGACCCCGTCGCCCCGTCTCGAGGACTTGCTGCAAGGGTTAAGAATGCCCGGCCGCGCCTCGTATTCATCACTCGGGCACCATACAGGCACCTGTCTTCACAACACTCGCCTCTCAGGCGCACGCGGGTACCCCTCAGGGTCGACCCGCCTATCCAAGTAACAGTGTAAAGTCCAAGTATCCGTGTGTCCATAACATCAGGGGAATCCAAGGTATCGCCCTCGTTCTATTCCTACTCGATGTATCCGTCAAGGTGAACTCGGAGGAATCATCCTCACTTGGTTCACACTTGAGGTGTTGTACGACGGCGTCGTTATCGGAAGCGGTGAAGGAGGAATCACCCTCGATGACCACAACCGAATAGCTACTCTACAGAGTTAACATCAGAAGTGCTACAAGAGGTTTCACCCTCGGCACTCGATAGTAAGGCTGCAGTGTCGCTACAACTAAAGGGGGTGATGTGCGGTGTCGGGGCCTGGTCTTCAATTCCCGTTGATCGGGTCTTCGCATAATCCAGCGGGGCAGTCGGGATAAGTGGGGTCACTGATAGGTCTCTTCCCAGCCTAGATTAAACAGTTTAGGATATGCAGGTAATTATCAACAGCAGGCTACGATAAACAGGCTATGCATCAGAATAGGTAAAGCAGCAGCAGCAGCAATTCTAATGCAAGCATGAGAAATTAGAATGGGCGATATCGGGATGATCAAAGGGGGGGGGGGGGGCTTGCCTGGTTGCTCGACGACAAGGGCAAGGTCGTCAATGGAGTCTTCGGTCTCCGGAGCTGCGCCGGTCTCGGGGACGACGTCGGGGTCTAACGAGAGAGAAGAGGGGTAGGAAACAGTATAAATACACAGTGAACAAGTGCATCACAAAGCATAAAATGGCAATACACGGTGACGGAGGTGATCTAACGCAGTGCCGGGTGATACTGGCGAAGGTGGGATTCATCCGGGAATGTTTTCCCGGTTCCGGACATTTGTCAGACAGATGACTAGAGGGGAACGGTTGCATGTTCGGATAGTTAGGGACGTGTGACGGATGAACGGACCGCGTATTCGGATTCGTCTCGTCGTTCTGAGCAACTTTCACGTACAAAGCTTTTTGATCTGAGCTACGGATTATTTTATATGATTTTCTAAAGCTTTTATTAATTTTCTAGAATTTAATTATTTATTTAAATCAAACATTGTCCGAAACAGTGTTTGCTGACGTCAGCATGACGTCAGGACCAGTGGGTCCCACCTGTCATACTCTGTTAGGTCTAATTAGGGTTTAGTTAACTTAATTACTGTTTAATTAAACTAACTAATTAATTAGACTAATTAATCAGAGTTAATTAACTTAATTAATTTACTAATTAATTAATTAATTAATTACTAATTTTATTAATTCATTTTTATTAATTTATTTACATTTATATTATTATTATTATTTTTAATCTTTTTTTAAATCTTTTTTTTTAACATTTCTGGGCATGGGGCCCCCCTAGTCAGTGGCCCATAGGGCCAAACGGGCGCTGGGCGATTCGGGCGCAGGGGCGCTGCGGGCGCGCGGGTTACGGGCTTTGCCCGCGCAGGCGCTGCGGCCCGACGCCGGCGTCCACGGCCGCAGCCGGAGCAGGGCGGCGCGGCGAGCGGGACAGCAGGCGGCGGCCGCGGAGTGCAGCGGGCGCGAATGTGGGGAGGCGCGCATGGGCGCGTGTGCGCGAGGCGCAGAGGGCAGCAGCAGGGGAACCGGGGCGCGGCGGCGGCAGCGCAGCAGGCGGGCGGCCACGCGCGCGAGCAGGGGGCGGCGCGGGGCGAGTGTGTCGCGGACAGCGCGAGCGCGCGCGCGGTGGCGCGGGACGCGACCGGCGCGTGCGGTGGAGGGCAGCGGCGGCAAATGAGGCGAGGCCGCGGCGAGCACGAGGCGGGCGCAGGCGGGCGGCATGCGGAGAGAGGGAGGGGGAGGCAGAGGCTGGGGCCTAACTTGCGGCGTGAGAAGGGGGGGGCGGCGTGGCTCGATGGGGCCGGTGAGGGAGAGGCGAGGCAGGGCAGTCCGGTGGTGGAGGCGGTGCTGGCGAGGAGGAGGTGCTCCGGGCGGCGGCGAGGCGGCGTCAAGGATGGGGTGGCGACGGGCGCGTCGGGGCCGGTCGGGATCAAATAGAACAGAGGCTGCAACTGAATTAACTGGCAGAGTTCCCATCACGATTTTAGGTGACTCACGAGCTTCTCCCACATTGACATGAGTGACCTGGCCACGACCCATAGCAAGCGGCCTGGCCTTACGACTTCTGGAATGATGGGTTCGATGGCCCTTAGTATGACCATCAGGAGGACGTGGTGCAGCCTGAGGTGTAGCCATGGCATTGGACTGTCCACCCTGAATCATTAGCTGTCTCGGCGGCGAAGGCAGACGAGGTGCAACATATGACGGCCTTGGTGTTGGAGCAGGTCGGTGGTAAACATTGTGGGGAATCCAGACTCGACGCTTCTGAGCAGGCTGACCCGAGGATGAGTCAGCTTCATTAGTGCGCTTGAGCGACTCCTGGTACTCAGTCAGAGCTGTTTCAACTTGGAAAGATTTGCTGACAAGCGTTGCGAAATCTGTGAAATCATGGACAACAATTGCAAGTTTTATATCAGTACGTAGTCCTTCACGGAATTTCTCCTGCTTGCGAGTGTCAGTGTCGACGTCATCCGCAACATAGCGGGATAATTCAAGGAATTTCCTCTGATATTCATCCACAGTCATTATGCCCTGAGAGAGTTTACGGAACTCCTGCTTCTTCTGGTCCATCAGACCTTGAGGAATGTACCGTGCACGAAAAGCTGACTGAAATTCCTGCCAAGTGGTCACAGTCTCTGCAGGCAACATAGCCTTGTGGCTTTCCCACCATTGAGCAGCGGGACCCTTCAAGTGGAATGTGGCAAAGGTGACGTAACTGTCAGGGGCAACATTAGCTGACTCCATCTCAAACAGGATGTCACGAAGCCAATCATCAGCATCCATAGGATTGGTGGAGTTGCGAAAAACGGACGGGTTAAGGCGCACAAATTCTAGCAGAGTTATTGGAGCATTCTGCTGTTGAGTATTCTGATTTGGGAACTGAGCCAATAGTCTGGTCATAAACTGACGGTTCAGTTCAAACTGCTGCATCATTGCGGCAACATATGGTGGAGGTGGGGGATCGTCAGCCATCCTGCCAAATCAACAGGGGCATTTTAGCAAGTAAAATTGCATGTGTATGGAATGATTCATGAAGTAACATGCACAACAGAAGGAAGTGCAATAGATACTTCATCATATTCGCACCAGACATTCAAAGCCACTCATAGCCTCGGTTAGTATCCGGCATTACGACAGTTGAAAGGGGAGGCTAGACATCTAGGCGGCGCGCAGGCACGCGGTAGGGAAGTACACAACAAGACATAGCAAAGGCTACATCAACGTCGGAGAAAACTATTGGAGCGAGGAATCTGCAAGTGACAACACAGGGCGCCCTCGATAAAAGGATCCTGCAAGCAGAACCTGACCCATAATCACGAAGCAAGGGGGGATATTTCAGAACTCCGGGTGGATGTGATCACGAGAACCTAATGTTGGAGTTATTAAAATTTTAACCCGAGTAGAAGAGAGATCAGAGTCCCAGAGTAAAGGTCGAGGAGTAAAAGATCCTAATACCACCCAATTGGCGACGTGGGCCCTTAAGCCACACAGCCAAGTTAGTAAAACAATTTTCGGTTACTAGACTCAACTTCGGCCAAGGAGTTGGAAAGGGGGTTCCTACAGTCAGTCGGCTCTGATACCAACTTGTGACGCCCCCGGCCCGATCGTGCACTAATCATACACGCAAATGCACATGATCAAGCCTAAGGACTCACGGGAAGATATCACAACACAACTCTAAAACATAAATAAAGTCATACAAGCTTAATATTACAAGCCAGGGGCCTCGAGGGCTCGAATACATAAGCTTGCGAACAAGCGTTAGCGGAAGCATCAGATATATGAGTACAGATATAAAAGAAAGCACAGAAAGGCCTTTAGAAAGGCGGGGCAAAATAAAACACTACGATCGAAAGGCGCAGGCCTCCTGTCTGGGACCCTTCGAACCTACTCCTGGTCATCAGTTAGCTCGTAGTAGTAACCATCCTCTGAGTAGTAGTAGTAGTAGTCGATCGACGGGGCATCTGTCTCAAGGGGCTCCGTCCTCTGGTCGCGACAAACTGATATGGGGAGAAAAGGAAACAAAGCAACCGTGAGTACTCAGAAGTACTCAGCAAGCAAGGATCTACACTACATATGCAACATTTTCAGGGGAGGCTATATATGTGGACTGGGCTGCAGAAATGCCAGAATAGGGTGAAGGCCTAGTCCTATCGAAGACTAGCATCTTCAGAGGTCTTGCAGCAATAGAAGAGAGTAGAACAGTACAATAAAATGTAGCAGTATCATTAAGTCTCAACCTCACCCAGAGATCCTTTCTCGACTCCCTGCGAGAAAGCAATCCCAGAGCCATACAGTCATCAACCTCGTCCGGAGATCCCTTCTCGACTCCCTGCGAGAAGCAATCCCAGAGCCATAGTATCCAAGTATCCAGTTCTAAATTGTATCCAAGTATTCAGCCTTTGTAATTTAGCACATGTAACCTGTTCACTGCCACATGTATGGCCTGACAGGTGCAAGCAGAATAACGCGTCTCATGAAAAATTGAATGATGCCCTGAAGAAATTCGAAGGTGCGGTGCTTATGCTAAGAAAGTGAACGTAGGCGCCGGCCGTTGGATAATAGTACCTGATTCTCGGTGGTGTATGGGTATCGTTGTCATACTAGGTAGCTAAGGATCGTCAATGGTGCCCGTGTTGCGGTTGAGTTTGGGCCGGCTGTTGCCGTTGCTGAAGTGGCTCCGGTGCTTCGGTTGCAGCGCCTGTCGACATACAAGAAAGCTCATCTCTAGTAAGTGAATAGTTCCATGATAAAGAAGAGAAAAACCGAAGGAGTACAAATCAAAATAACCTGATGAGGCTGCGGTGTCAGTAAAGCAGGGCCGGTGGAGTTGAATATGGCGTCCGTGGAGCGGGTCCGGTCGAGTGGACGAAGGCATCGGCGAAGCACATCCGACGTGATGTACAGTGCTTTCAGTGAGGCAGATCTATTGCGGCAGACGAGGGCTTGTATGAAGGGCCAGTGATGTGGCAGACTAGGGAGTCGGTGAAGGGCCTACACTGTGGTGGACGAGGGCGCCGGTGAAACCGATCCGGTGCGGTGGAGCATGATGGCGGTCAAGGAGATCTGGAGAGGTGGACAAGCCAGTCGCTGAAGCGGCTCCGGTGAAGTGGTGAGTTGGCAGTTAGGGGTTCCAAGGTGCGGAAGGTAGATCCGGCGGGGTGTGAGGTCCACCACTGCAGCGGAGGACTAGATTCGGCGGCTTGGCATGGTTGGGGGCGAGGAGGCAGGGAGGGGAAGGGGAGGGGCTCTGGGGAAGAATGTTGGGGGCAAAGAGGGGAAAACAATGGAGTTACCAAAGCAGCCCTTTTCCGTTCATGTGGCAGGGGTAAAACTTGACTATCGCAGGGCTAAACTTTCGGGCGCGAGATATTTTGATGTGAGCGGGAAGTTTGAAAGCTTTTGGCGGCTCAAATTAAGTGTTCTGCTCTTGTACGGCCGACTATGATATCATGGCCGAGAATTTATTTGTTTTACATGCAAAAAAAAGTGCAAGTTTTGAAAATCAATGTCTCCAACTCAAAACTTAGATTGTCCATTCAATTCAAATATGGATCATTGAGCTAGTGGGAGCAAATACCATCATATGGTCCAATTCAAATGAAATTCCAAATGTGTTTATCCTAAATATGATGGCAAAAAAATGTGTATTTGTATGAATAAAGTGGATGATTATAAGGTTTGAACATGCCCGTATGTTTATATCTCTAGGTTTGATATATGAATTTGAAATCATGAAATCCCGGCTTAAAAAATGTACCTCTGTTTAAATGAATTACAAAAGCTAATGATGGAGTCGAATTCCAAAATTCCAATCTTAGGTTTGTAATTCTGGTACTTCAAAGTATATCACGCATGTTCAAAAGTATCATTATCTCATAGTCCAAACTATGAAACAAATTGATCAACCATGAGTGCACACACTATTGACCATATATATCTCAATTACGCTAAAGTCTCTCAAACATAGACACCTCACTCTTTATCTGAAGCCACCCACCCTGTCCCCCCCCCCCACAAGTCATTCTCTCCCCCGGACATGAATACAGGAGCACATTAACCCCCTATCTATTCTAAGTCCGGACCCCAATATAGGTCTCTATCACTTTGTCTCTCGGGCATGCACACATATCTTCCCCCACTCTCTAGGTCTCCCGGCATATCTCTTTCCCAAGCACACGCACCATATAGAGTGTATCTTTCCCATACACAAAAAACGTCACCCCCAAACGTCTATCTCCCTAGTTATGTGGTTCTCGCACACTCACCTCACTCACCACCCCCACTGCAAACAAGCACCCTTTGTCTCCTTGTGCACCACTCTCCTCTTTCTATCTCTCCCACATGCGGACTTGACCAGCTCCTTCCCTATATACATATATGTCGTGACTCTTTCCATAGCTCCCTAACATATCATCGTTCTCAATCTCGCATGTTGTTCTCTATACCATCTATTCTAGATCTCTCATGAAGTCTCTATCACACACACGATGACTCGCTTCCCTTGCGTCTCCATACATAGGCCACTTTCAAACAACATCAACCTTGTCTGCCTATCTATACGCCACTTCCGCACACAAATGACCCCTCTCTCTCCTCCTCTCTTCCTCTCTCTCTCTCCTTCGCTAGCTCTCTCTCTCTCTCTCGCTCTCCCACCCCTCTCCCACACACACTCGATGTATCTTCCAAATAGTCTGCTCCCCGCCCGCACCCATGCTATCCCGCTACTACACATGCCTTTCTCTCTCTTTGACACACATGTCACACCATTCCCCCTTCCCTACTAGGTTTACATCATTAGTGGTCTCTCTTCTCCACATACACACACTCCCTCTCACACACACACACGCGCGTGCACAAACACACACAGACACGCACAAACAACCATCTATCTGGATCCTTCTTTTAAGACACACACCTTGCATATTCTCTCCAGCTCTAGGTATGTATATACCCCCCTCTCTCTCTAGCTCACATGCACACCAAAATTCTCCATCTCTCTAACTCACACATCTCTCCCCATGTCCGCATGTGTATCTCACACACTCACTCTCTGATTATGTCTATGTGTCTCCATGTTACACAACACAAAGCCCCATGCAGATGTCTCTCTCTATCCTCCACACACAGAGACACAAAGAATCTCTTATCAGTGCCTCAGTCTCTACACATATCACACATGCATGCGCCGTCTCTCTCTCGCACACATGCTCAACCAAGGTTTTCTCGTGAATAACTTACCGTCTATTCATCAACAGTCGTGGCAGTACGATGAACACGAGACATGAAAAAGAATAAATCTACACGTCCGTAGACCACCTAATATGACTACTAGGACTAGAGCGAGCCGAAAGCGCGCCGCCGTCACCCCCTCCTTATCGGCGACGGGAAAACCTTTGTTTTACATAGTCAAGAAGTCATCGTGCTATGGCCCCACATGCTCAGCCGTTGAATAGAATGTAGATCCAAGTTTATGGAAACAAGTATCGATAATACGTTTGTATGTCCATACTTATATCTCTTCTTATAAAAAAACCGAGTTGGTGATGATGGTATGCCTTCCATCTTGCAATATAGACCGTCCATTCTATATCTGACGGATAGAAAGCAAACTAAAAGATACAGGCACCTCTCTCCACATTTGCAGACAAGGCCTTCCCTCATTCATCCTTATCTCCCACAACCTCATTGTTGAGCAATTAAAAAAGGAAGCCTCTGGAACAATCTGGCATGGTGGTCGCTGCCGGCGTCGTCCATCCCCATGCCTCCGCTCAGTCTGACCACCAATCACCACCACGCCCACTCCTCCTCACCTTATCTCTCCTCTTTCTCGAGATATCATTAGTTTTTACACATGGGATTACTCCCGCATGGGTCAATCACAACAGGTGTTTTATAAAAAAATGCATCTTGATATTCCGTGCAATGCACGGGCATCTTGCTAGTACTCCTACAGAAGACTTAGTTGGTGATGATGGTGTGTCTACCATCCGTCATTTCTGACCATTAGATCTACATCTAACATCTGTGAGGTAAGTTGTTGCCTTTTCTCAACAACATCCCACTTCTATACCCAATTTGCAGAAAACCCCTTAATTAGTATCTTAAAACGAACCACATCCCTCCCTCACCTCACCAAAACAGCCCAAGGAATATATTCTGATTGAAACATAATATATTTCTAGTGATATATGTATATCAAAGTTAGAGTGTTTTCTATCAAGTTTGTGAATAAGTATTATTCTAATTATGATCCATTGGAACGCATGTGCACATTGCTAGTATTTCCAACCATGCAAAAACAATTCTAGTATTTCCATAGTTTTGAGTTTTCCATCAAGATATTAGTCACTCATGGTTGATATTTAGTTTGAATTACGTACACATAGGCACTATGTAACTAGCCGTGCTTATTGGCTTCCAAAGCTTAACTTTCACTCCTACTTACAGTATGTAGAGTATTTAACAAAAAACTACCACTTTCAACCAGCCCTAGGAAGAAACTATTGTACAAAAAATAGCAAAAACATACCCAAAATTTCTTAATCCGCGCCAAAAAACTAGTACTTAGTGCCGATTAGGTTCGTTTAAACCCGTTTATGATAGGGTTGGCCCACACGTCCGTGCTGACGAGGCAGCTTAAACCAACACATTTTGTTTGACTGTTGACACGAGGGACCCACATCTGACCTTCTATCCTGTTCTTCCTCCTCCAATTATTATTTTTCCTGAACATTACTTCAAACACTTCTTATGAGTGTTCGTTGGTGGCGTCGGTGATGAGCGAGCTGGCCGCCGCTCCGCCGGACAGGCCGAACGCCGCGCTGGCCTCTGCATGGTTTTGCTGGCTGGCCCGAGCATGGCTCACACCCGAGCAAGCCGCCGCGCTGGCCTTCGCTCGAGCCAGATGGCTGGCCTTAGCGCGGCGCGTGCGAGCAAGCCTCCGCACTGCCGTGCGAACCTAGCTAGCAAACCTTGCAGACAAGAAGCTGGATGGATCCTGTAGGGTGTGTGCTAGCTTGGCTAGCTAGCGGCCGCGAGCGCCGGACGGAGCTAGCATCCGGGCTGCCGCAAGATGGGCTCCGCACCGCCGGTGCTTTTGACCTCGCCTTCTACCGGCGGCGGTAGCTGCGTCCCATGGCCGAGGATGACTAGGTGGACGGGCCGGAGGTAGGAGGTCACTCGATGATTTTTGTCCAGACTGACATGTAGGTCTCACAAGTCATAACGCCTAACTTGCCAGTCAAATAGAATGCGTTGACTTAAGGGGCGACATGGGTTGAAACGTGCCTATAACGACACTTGGTAGTTTATTGCGACGGATTAAGAAAATTTTGGTATGTTTTTGCTAATTTTTGTAGAGTAGTGGTTTCTTGGTAGGGATGGTTGGTAAGTGGTAGTTTCTTGCTAGTGGTTTCTTGTAAGGAACAATGTACTAGTGATAAAAGGTGATTCGAGGTTGCGTTTTACTCCAACGAGTACTACTAGTGGTCGCGGGAGTGTATAACTCGTTTTGTGGGTTCGATCCTGGCCGAACGCATGGTGTCCTTTTTTTTAAATAGTAACCTCACTGCGAGCCAATATTGTACACTGGTAGTTTGACTTTTGAAGTCGAACGGACGTGTCGCAGCACAATCTGGGTGCACTGGATAGCCCAGCCAGTTGAACGGGTTTTCCCTCCCATCATCTCATGGCTCGCGTACTAGAGTAGTACTCCTGTATATCAATTCACACCATGCAAAGTTTCTTGCCTGCCTGCTCGCCCTAGCCGCACACTACTAGGGAAATGCTTATACACAGGAGCTCACCATTAGCGCTTTTAAAAAGGAAGCGCTGCTGCTAAATAGCAGTAGCGCTTGGGCAGAACAAGCGCTGCTACTATGAGCATAGCAGTAGCGTTGTAGCTAGAAAACACGCTACTACTACAATTACCAGACCGTTCCAAGTAGGCTAGGGATACTAGTAGCGCTCATTCATTAAAAGCGCTACTACTATTGATCTTAGCAATAGTGCTTTTCCTCTAACCAGCGCTACTAATAAGACCAAAGTTTAGTCCCACCTCGCTCCGCGAACAGAATGTTTACCACCTTAAATATGGTGCTTCTCAAACCATCACAACCACTTGGTCTTCATTGAACTCTATGTGTAGGATCTGTGGCCGCAATAGGAATCTTCGCCGGTTCTTAAACCGGGTAAGATTCCTATTGACAATTTAGATTCTACACAAAAAGATCATTGATGACCAATGTATTTTTTTGATTTTTTTACATGCTTAGCCTTAGCAGTAGCGCGTTTTGCAGAAAGCGCTACTGCTACGGGCGTAGCAGTAGCACTTCTAGAGTTAAAAGCGCTGCTGCTATGGGTTTTAGCAGTAGCACTTTATCCTAACATGCGCTACTGCTATTGATCTTAGCAATAGCGCTTTTCCTCTAACCAGCGGTACTGCTAAATTCAGTCCCCTCCTAATAAGACCAAAATTTAGTCCCACCTCGCTCCACGAATAGAATGTTTACCACCTTAAATATGGTGCTTCTCAAACCATCACAACCACTTGGTCTTCATTGAACTCTATGTGTAGGATCTGTGGCCGCAATAGGAATCTTCGCCGGTTCTTAAACATGGGAAGTTTCCTATTGACAATTTAGATTCTACACAAAAAGATCATTGATGACCAATGTATTTTTTGATTTTTTTTACATGCTTAGCCTTAGCAGTAGCGTGTTTTGCAGAAAGCGCTACTGCTACAGGCGTAGCAGTAGTGCTTCTAGAGTTAAAAGCGCTGGTGCTATGGGTTTTAGCAGTAGCGCTTTATCCTAACGCGCGCTACTGCTAAGCGCCTTATCCAACCGGTCGTGCGCCCCCACTCTCCCTCTCCACTCTCACTCTCGCTCCCCGCACCCCCCGTCGTCCGCCGCCGCCGCTGTTCCGTGACCACCGTCGTCGCTCGCCGCCGCCGCCGTCGACGCTCCTGCTCCTCCTCTACTGAGGTAGTCACTCCATCCCTCCTCCTCCCTTCTCCCTCCTCCTCCTCCTCCTCTCTCCTCCCTCCTTCCTACGACGCCCCTCCCTCCTCCTTCGGCCGCCCCTTCCTCCTCCGGCCGCCCCCTCCTCCCTCCTCATTTGTTTTTTTGGTTGTTTTTTTTTTCCCTTTTTGTTTTTTTTTTTTGCTCCTACCTCCTTCCTGCTCCCTGCCCCCTCCCTCCTCCTCCAGCCACCCCCTCCTCTCTCCTCCCTCCTCCCCCCTCCTCCTCCGCCGCCCCCTCCGCCCTCCTCCCCCTCCTCCTCTCTCCTCCCTCCTCCCACCCCCTCCTCCCTCCTCCCTCATCCCACCCTACTATTCTTGTACAATGTAGTTTTTTTACGGTTTTTTAGTAAGTGTTTAATAGAAATAGTTTATTTAATTAGGAAGTGGTTAATACAACTAGTTGAATTAGCAAGAAAATTAATTATTTTTACTTATAGTAAGTGCTTAGTTGAACTAGTTGAATTAATAGAACTAGTTTATTTTTAGTAAGAAAATTTAGGTATATGAGATTTGATGATCTAATTAAAATTTTACTATAGAACTAGTTTATTTTTAGAAAGAAAATTAATAGAACTAGTTTATTTTTAGTAAGTGCTTAGTTGAACTAGTTGAATTTATGTCATTATCACTTTGTCATCAAAGAATGCTATATGAGATTTGATGATCTAATTAGAATTTTACTCGGTGGAATATGCAGGCTTTGTAGAGTCGTGTCTCCTTGGAGGGATCGTCATCCGAGCTACCTCTACTTCCTCTACACCCGAGTCGGTGAGCTAAAAGTCCACCTCCTCCTTCTCCACTCCTCGGTGTTGAATAAAGTAGAACTAGGGTACTTAGTTATGCTTCTTAACCAAATGAAATGTTCGGGTTATAAAATATATTGAAATGTTTTTGTCAATAATGAACCACTGAAATGCAATGAGCACCAGTTTATGCTCATGTGCGAAGTGTTGATTCATTTCCAAGTGGCCAATGTTTTGCCGGAGTGTTGATTCATTTCCGTTCCGGCAAATTTTAGGCGCTCGATATGTCCTATTTTAGCAAAGGTCATGCCGGATTTTTTCGTGAATTTAAGCATGACTTGTGCTAGAATATGTAGGAAATATCGAGTGCCCCGCATTTGCTAGAAAGAGAATTAAACGACATTTCAAGTTGACTTTAAGTCTGTCGGGGCTCCATACATGACAGTCAAAAAATCAGTGAGGGAGAGTCTCCACCATATATGAGAGAAGAAGAATGCCGATTGTTGTCGTGGGGGTCGCTTCTCCTTCTTCTCTTTGTGCTAGACCTTTGTTATGCACTAGGGCAAGAAGGAGTAGCGACCATCATCGATGGTTGAAAAATTGGTGAGGGAGTGTCCACCATATATGAGAGAAGAAGAATGCCGATTGTTGTCATGGGGGTCGCTTCTCCTTCTTTTCCTTGTGCTAGATATTTGTAATGCACTAGGGAAAGGAGGAGTAGCGACCATCACCGATGATCGCAATATCACAGAGGGAGTGCCCACCATATACATGAGATGATAGTTTAGGAAGGAAGACTCGACAGACCTAAAGTCAACCCGTTGCATATTGAGTAATAGTGATCTGTGTGTTGAGTTTCCTGGTAGTTGCCTTCGATCGATTTTCAATTAATGTTTCAACTATGAACATAGGAAATGTCTGACGACGAAAGGGAATTCGTTATGTGCGAATACTGCGAAGACGAGCGGGGCCTGTGCGATAGGCCTCACCTAATTGGTGGTAGGCGCTTCAGCATCATGCTGGATGAGAACTTTGAAGTGGATACAGTAAGTCACAACGACAAGTCTTTTTTCGTAATTAAGCATGACTTCTGCTTCTTTTGCTTCAACTTATAATTTTAATTTTTTTACTATTCTACTAGCGTATCCTCTGCCATGCAAGAATGTATGTCTTGGATAAGATTGGTTTCAGTACTATGGAAAGTATGGAGGTAAAGAGAGTTCAGTTGAGGACCGAGCATGGTTATACTTTTGCCGTAAAATTATACAATGCAGACACCTACTCCTATTTTGAACGCAAAAATTGGAGAGCACTATGCAAGGCTTATGCATTTGAGCCTAATATGCTTATCACCTTTGATATTCGTCCGGAAGATGAAATTGAAGGTAATATCGACATCTGGGTCGATGTGCAGACGCCTCCAGTTCTACCATTATGTGAGTTTATGCAACCATATTTATTAAGTAATTTATATTTTTTATTTAAAAATATTTGACAACTAATTTCTATTAACAGCTTATTTCCATTCAAGCAAACCTGTCCGGCGCTTGGTAGACAGCACCTACTACTGTCCCGGGGCTGAATTAAACTGCGAGGAGATAGGTCATTATGTTTCATGGCTTGAGGATCTTGATACTGTCAAGACAGGTTATTTTCCTGGACTTCGAGATATTAGTACTCAAAACGTGCGACCACTAGTGTGCGTATTGAACTACGGTCACATCTATTTAGCTATTTAGGAAAGATGGTAAGATTTTTACTATTTGTCCTCAGTGCATCTTTTGCATACATTAATTTTAAGCTAAACTTCATTGCTAAGTATGTTACTACAATGTTCTTCAACAGGGACTCTCGATGAGTATTGTGCCTCGTTGGATCGAGCCTAAAGGTCGCATGACAATGGTTAGCTTACGGCCAAGATATCCTGCATTGCACATGAGTGCATTCATCATTTCTCGAAGGGAGCAAGTCTTAATAGTCAAAGACTGGAGCAAAATTGTGAAGGATCGCAGCAGAGAAGTACTAGGGGGCAGCAATTAGAAGCGCAGCCCACAATTAGGAGACAGATTCATCTGCATGCTCCAATATGATGAAGCAGGAGTGCTACACATGTTTTATGCTATTTTACCTGAGAGAGAGCAGCAAGAGTAATTAGCTAGCTAGAATGAGTTTGAAGATGATGATGTGCTACACTATGACTATGATGATTAAATAGCTAGTGTTGGTGGTAATGACTATGATGATTATTATTAGCTAGTGTTGGTGGTGATTAGATAGCTACTGTAGCTAGTGTTGGTGGTGATTAGCTAGCTAGAATGAGTTTGAAGATGATGATGTGCTAGACTATGACTATGATGATTAAATTGCTAGTGTTGGTGGTAATGACTATGATGATGATTAAATAGCTTGTGTTGGCGGATTAGATTCAAGTGGAGGCAACATGTGGTGCACATCGAAAGTACTACTAATCCAAACTAGATCAAGTTTGGATTAGTAGTATACTTTCGACATGCACCACATGTTGCCTCCACTTGAACCTAATCCACCTTCATTTCACACACTGTTGTATATACTAACTAATCATGGTCATAAAATCATATGATGAAAGTATTGTATATAAAACCTATACAAATACAGCGAAAATAAGCTGCAATTTCAAAAATACAGGAAAAATAAGCAGTAGCGCTTTTCAGATGAAATGCTACTACTACTTAGCACTATCAGCAGCGCTTTTCCAACACGATCGCTACTGCTAACTAGGTGTCGCAGTAGCGCTGGAAAACCAGCGCTACTGCTACAAGTTAGCTGTAGCGCCTTACTGGTAGCGCTTGTACAAGCGCTACTAGTAGCTCTAAAACCAACGCTACTACTAGGGTTTTCCCTAGTAGTGGCACCTCGCTTGCAACTTCCTCATCAGCTACCATATTTAAACTAGCACCCCCCAATTAAGCCCGAGGAGCCGAAAAAGCCTGGCATGGCATTGGGAACTGTGAATATGGCTCTGTACGTAAAGTGCTACTACTCTGTAGCTTGTGGCGTTGCACTCATGGACTTCGCTCCATTATCGGCTCTATAAAAGAAATTCCTCTTGAAGTGATTTTTTTGAAACGGAGGCAAAAGCTTTGCCTCATCTCATTCATAAAGAAGGAACTAACAAAGTTCGAAGAGATCCATTACACCTCCACAAATGGACGCGAAAAGCCTAGTCTCGCTGTATCAAAGAACTCACATGTTCTGCCCCCGCAGTAACCATCACTGATAAACAGGCTGCTAGTGTGTGCGTGAGAGGAGCGGCTGAGTAGGCCAGCTACGTGCTTGAATAGAGCACGGAGAGTACACACTCCGCAGGTGTACTTTTCCTGCATTGATAGTACAGCGATGGTTCTAGAGAACAGTAGTACCCTCCACTTGCAACTATAGCTCCTTGGCCTTGAGATTCGATAGTTCAAAACTGGTGCACTACAGAAGTACAGTACATCGCACTACTAGTTGAGAAAGTAGTAGTACTATTGCTACAGTACTACGTAGTAAATAATAGCTGCACCATCACGGGGCACTAGGCACTACCACTATGCGTGCCCGCATAACTTCCTTAACGAAGGGACGAGGCACTGCGGTTACGCTCTTATCTCCTCCTCGCCAGTTACCCTCCCCCCGAAGAGACCAAGGTAGTTCATCGCTGCTCCCATGGATTCGCCAGGCGGTTCTCCTCCTCGTCGGGGCTAGGAGACCTTGGACGATGATCCTCTGGGAGAAATCGCACGCCGCTCCGACGTCCTCACCGCCGCAAGACTTGATGCTTCGTGCACCAACTATTTTAAGATGGTGCTTAAACATGCTTGGGAAAAGGCCATGCTTGTTGGTCTTCCATGCATTCTCAAGCAGAAGGTTATTCTATGGGACAATCCATCGAACAGTCCACCACTCCCTGGCCATGGTTGCACGTTGACTCCGCTAGAGTTGCCGATGTTGAGAGGTAGTCGGATTTTGTCCGATGAGCAGGTCAGTCATGGAGTTTGATCATGTAGTGTATATTCTAAATATAGTACTTAGTTATTCCATCCCGTAATTTCTCCGCTGCCCATCGTCTTATATATAGGTCTGGGTTGGTGCCAACGAAGATTGGCTTGCATACCTCCGGCCGAATACTACCATCATTTGGCACAACATCCACAGCAGTGCGGCCGTTCTCATAGACCCCTTCTCCACCATTGGGATCGGCCTTCTGGACTGGCTGGGCTTGAATATGTATGATGATGCCTACATGAGATTGAAGAAGATAGCAATTGCGGACCCGCCGACAAAGCGACGCGGCTACGATGATTACTATCTCATCGCGGTGTTTGACATAAGGATTGCCATCAATACAAAAGGCAGTAACGGCAGAGGCTGGCACATGTTGGCCGCGACAGATTTGTACCCCTACATGTTCGAAGACGCCATGTGCCATGTAGACCACATCTTCGCGGTGACAAGACAGGGCACTTGTTTCATCTGGTTGCCATCCTATGGTACGGGAGATTACAAACGGAATACACAAACCATCATTTACATCCCTAACGGTACTCCATTATTTTGCAGGGACCAGTCATCCCCCGATCAAAATAAGATCACCGATCCTGGATGTGCATTTGCATCCGCGATTCGGTCTAACCTGGAACCTTGTAGCTGACTTTGGCATATTGGGATCAACTATCTTAGCTGTCGTTACCCATGGTACCACTGATGTGCAACATGGTCACATGATCTACCACGATCGGACCGTCACCATCTACCCAGGTATTCCATTTTCTCATTGTTGTGTGTTAGAGTAGTAGTACTTGTTAGTTATTTTCTTTTCTTGACTAGGACATGTTTACTGTACTAGTACTATAATTTAGTATTAGATTTTTTTAACCCTCTCGCCTTCTCTTTCATTCTACTACTTACTAGTACTACTAGTACTTTTTACCTTGGAGGACACGTATAGCTAGCTAGGCCCTTGAAGACTTGAACCCACTAGCTCCCACCATTTTTGTTTTTCCATGTCTTACTATCTCATCCACGTAGCCAAGAGTGGCTATATATAACAAGCCAGTTATTTTACTTCCTCTATACTGGAGTAGTACTATTTGCTGCACAATATTACTGACCGCCATATTTGAGCACAGCATTATTATGCATGGACCTTGACCATGTACGTCACCATCTGTCCAGATTTGAGATGCCGCGTGTACCAGATGAACAGCGCCGAGTTCGACCCCCGTGATGCTATGTGGGTGCCGAGGAACACTCTTGGAGAGTACTCGCTTTTCATTGGGGATAGCTACCCCGTTGTGAAGCGGATGCCACCTTCCGTGCATGACACCGAAGGCCTGCCGTTCATGAAGCATGGTTGTGTCTTCAGTGCACACCGCCGGATGAATGACATGTTGGGACACGCTATCCCTGATTTATGCCGCTTCAGCTTGGATGAGTCTCCATCGTGTGGAACCGGACTAGAAAGCTGTGACAATGATTCCCGTTGCCGACCGCTATGGATCCTGCCATCTATGAAGAACACCTGGGACTAGAACCTGGAGGAGGACATGGAGCCCATCTATAACGTGTAAGTGGAGTATGGTAAATTGTGAATGGTTGCGTTGTAAATATATGTAGACTAGTCATGCACAAATTTATCACATGAAGTGGAGATGAACTTGTGTGGCATACTGGCATTTGTCCTTTAGAATTTATTACTAGTAAATGTGTTATGTGTACGTGCAACTTGTGTGGCTGTTGCACGGGCTCCAACAAGCTCTGTGAGAAAAAAAGGTGGCACAACTTTGGATATAGGTGACGTGGTGGCATCATACAGTAGCGTTCGTTCTCTATAGTTGTAGTACTAGGACGACAACTCCTATAAACCTTGCGCTTGGCTCTTTGCCTCTTCGGGAGGTTCAACAGTTCGTACTCCTGTGAACCTTGCACTTGGCTCTTCGCCTCTTCGGAAGGTCCAATAATGATGATACTACAGTACAATATGCTTCTGGCAATCTGACACCGAATGAACTGCTGCACGTCCACCGCGAGGGCGTGGGCGAGGGAGAGGGAGAGGGCGCTGTAGTCAAAACCCTCTCCTCGTCCTGCGAGCCACCGCGCACGTGGGTGAGGGAGAGGGCGTAGGCGTACGTAGTAAGCAAGCTTCTCCTCGTCCTATGAGCCACCTCACGTGGGCGAGGGAGAGGGCGTAGTAAGCAAGCTTCTCCTCGTTCGGCGAGTTGACGGGACACATCAAAGTAGTACTAGTCCATACTGCATCCTTTCCGGTTAATATGGCTTAATTTGAAACGAGAAAAATACACTGGCGGTCAACGTATGTAACAATACGCTCATTACGGTCACTATATAGTTTTGCGGATATAGTTTTGCGGTGATTATACGGTTACTAGCTCACCGTAGTGCACCGTATTGTACCCTACTGACCGGCCACATAGTCGACGTGGCACTTTGTTGACTGGTTAAATTGACACCTGGTTTCTGGGTCCCACCTGTCAGTTGGTAGAGCAAAGAAATCAGTTAAACAAAACTTTACGCAGGACGACAGGAGTTCAACCCTTGCGCGCGAACCACCCTGGCTGTGTATGTGAGTGCATGCACGTGTACTCCCTCGGTCCGTGAAAAACTGTACATCTAGCATTAGGCTAGTCATAATGGTGAGTATCATGTAGTATCTCGCAGAAAGAGCCACCCTATTTGCTCATGACGAGAAGATTCGCTACTACTATATTCTCAAATTATTTGCGTTCTCATTAAAGGGTGATGCTAAGATATGGTATAATACTCTTGCTCCTGGTTGTGTGCGTAGTCCAAGGATATGATTTACTACTTCTCTGAAAAGTATTTTCCTGCTCATAAGAAACAAGTTGCCTTACATGAAATATCTAATTTTGTGCAAATTGAAGAGAGTCTCCCACTAGCTTGGGGGAGGCTTCTCCAATTTCTTAATGCTTTGCCCGATCATCCTCTTAAGAAAAATGAAATACTTGATATCATCTATAATGGACTAACCGATGCTTCTAGGGACTTCCTAGATAGTTGTGTTGGTTGTGTTTTCAGGGAACGAACTGTGGAACAAGCTGAGGAATTATTTAATAATATATTAAAAATTATGATGATTGGACTCTTCCTGAACCACCTCCTAAACCCACTCCGAAGAAGAGGGGTATCTTATATTTAAGTCCTGAAGATATGCAAAAGACAAAGAAAAGTATGAAGGAAAAAGGTATTAAATCAGAGGATGTTAAAAATTTACCTCCTATTGAAGAGGTACCTGGACTTGACACACCACCCTCAAAGGTGGTAGAGGTAAAATCTTTAATGAAGTTTGATGAAAGTGACATCCCTTTATGAGTTTGACAACTACATTAGAAAACAAGATCACTTCGATGAAAAGGTTATGAAACAATTGAAATACAACTCCAATATGATTGCTCGCTTGAGTGACTTGTTATTTAGAATCTCCAATGATGTAAGAGGTGTAGGAAAGCATGCTTCTATGGTTCAAACTCAACTAGAACAAGTTGCTAAATCTCAAGGAGAGTTGCTTGATGAAATGAATAATAATATAAATGATTTTGCTCTTAGAGTACGAACTAGAGGAGGTAAAATGACTCAGGAACCACTTTATCCTGAGGGACACCCTAAAAGAATTGAACAAGACTCTCAAAGAATTAACACTGATGCACCTAGTTCTTCTAAACGAAAAAATAAAAAGAAAAAGGATAAGACTTTGTATGCCTCTAGTGAACCTGAAATAGAAAAACCTCCCAATAATAATAATGATGCTTCTATTTCTGATGCTGAAACTCAATCTGGTAATGAACATCCACCTAGTGACAATGAAAAAGATAATGATGATGTTCACGAAGACACTCAACCAGACAATGATAAACAGCCAGATAATGATGTTGAAATAGAACCAGCTATTGATCTTGATAACCCACAACCTAAAAAATAAAAGATATGATAAAAGAGACTTTGTTGCTAGAAAACATGGAAGAGAAAGAGAACCATGGGTTAAAAAACCCATGCCTTTTCCACCTAAATCAACTAAGAAAAAGGATGATGAATAATTTGAATGCTTTGTTGAAATGCTTAGGCCAGTCTTTTTGCGCACTCGCTTGACTGATATCATAAAGATGGCCCCTTATGCAAAATATATGAAAGACATCATCACTAATAAGAGAAAAATACCCGAAGCTGAAATCTCCACCATGCTTGCTAATTATTCTTTTAAGGATGGAGTACCCAAAAAACTTGGAGATCCGGGAATACCAACTATACCTTGCTCCATCAAAAGAAATTATGTTAAAACTGCTTTGTGTGATTTAGGAGCTGGTGTTAGTGTTATGCCTTTCTCCTTATATAAAAGACTTGATTTGAATAAACTCACACCTACTGAAACATCTTTGCAAATGGCTGACAAATCAACAGCCATACCTATCGGTATTTGTGAGGATGTGCCCGTTGTTGTTGCAAATGTTACTATCTTAACTGACTTTGTTATACTTGAGATGCCTGAGGACGACAACATGCCGATTATCCTTGGTAGACCCTTTTTGAATACTGCAAGGACTGTTATTGATTGAAATAAAAGCAAGGTTACTTTTCATATCAATGGTAAAGAACATACGGTGCACTTTCCAAAGAAGCAATTCCAAGTGAATGGTATTAAAGTTATTGAAAAATCTCCGACACTCACTATTGGAAGTTTTCAACTACCTCTACCTACTGCCAAAAAGAAATATGAAATGCTTATTGTTGGGGACATGCATATCCCTCTTGAGGTAACTTAGTGTTTTACGAATGTTCTTCGGTTTCATGCTAATCGAAGGTGGTTGTTAATAAGACTTGGTCAACCTTATTAATGGATCATTTTTGACAGGTATGAAGTTGATGAATTTAGTAAGCACAAAATTTTGTTCCCAACTTTTGTTTTCTGTTTCTCTTAGTTAAATAAAATAAAATGCCATGTTTTGTCTATTTTTTGAATTTCCCGTGCTATAAAAAATGACCCAAAAATAAAAGTTCTCAGAATGCCCTGAAAATTTAATACAATTTTTTCTGAATTTTTCTGAATTTTTAGTGCAAATAACATCAAAGGGGGTGCACCAGGTGGGCACAAACCACCTGGGCGCGCCAGCAGCCCCATGCGCACCCTGGTGGGTTGTGGTCCCCATGTGGGCCCCCTCACTTATCTCTTTAGCCCATGTCATCACCTACCTCCAGAAAAAATCACCATTGCTCTCTCTTTTGTGTTCTTGTTCTCAAACCCACGGATTTCAATCTCTTTGCTCGAAGCTCTATTTCTGAAACTGTTTTGGGAGTTGCTACTTGGTATGTGACTCCTCCATTGCTCCAATTAGTTTTTGCTTTAGTGGATTATATTTTGAATAATTAGCTACTCTTGGTGCTGCTGTAGATGAGCTTGCATGTTGAATTCTTAGAGTTCTAAGTAGTTTGAATGCTCAATATAGCCGCATGCCTCCTTATGAGTAGTTGCTATCAATCTTGGGCAGTTTTGTTGACAAAAATTTTGTGGACTAAAATTTTCAGAATTTTCTTCATAGGAATAAGATGAGTTTCTCTAGGAAGTTTGCCTCCAAGAAGAGCTCTAAGGGAGTCATTGGGGAATCATCAGACAACAATCTCCGTACTCGGAGAAGGGCGGAGGTGCGGCCGTGCGAATGGCCGCATAACCCCTTCATGGATGGAGCCAAAATCCATCAAGAGTTCCCACAATTTGCTGCTAATGCTGGTCTCACTGACTTCATCGCAGCTGAGTGTGAACAATACCATCTCCTTACAAATTCCTTTGTGCAAAATTTTCATTTTATGTGTAGGAATAATCCCCCTGAGGTGCAGTTTAATTTATATGCTGAAACCCGTCAGATACAACTTCCTGATTTTTGCGATATATGCTTGATCCCTTCTTACGGGAAAATAAGAGAACCTAGACCTGCAGAGTTTGAGGATTTCTATTGCACTCTGTCAGTGGGAGATGAGAGAGGTGTATCGAGTGTCACTGCCACAAGCCTGCAGTTTCCTTCTGTGCATTATTTTGTTCTATTTATTGCAAATTGTTTACTTGCTAGAGAGAAGGTTGGTGCACTTAGTGCCCCCGATTTCGCTGTCTTACACCATGCACTATACGGCGATAACACCTTTAGCCTAGGTGCTATTATTGCACGTCGTCTACACCTTAACAGAACCAAGGGTAAAATTCATGGCGGTATTTATGCTACTCGGTTAGCGAGTCACTTTAATGTTCAGATCTGCCAACATGATTATCATTTACCCAAGGTTTATTTAGATCATCAGGCGATGGAGGATCACCAGTTTATTGATGTTGATAACTCTATCCATAACATTCCTTACAACCTGGTTTTCAGTGTGGAAACCCGTGATATTATTCCATTGCCTGCACCTGCTTTGTTTGATTCTATTGCCAGGGGCGGATAAAGGATCATGCCTGAGGATATTATCATCTACTGGAACACCCAGACCGAGGCAGAGGAGGAACCTCAGGAGTGGGACGCTCAGGTACCTGCACCCCGGCACTTCAATGTGGGACATTATGGCTACTACGAGTGGTGATTACCAAGCTAGGCCAAAAGCCTAAGCTTGGGGGAGTACGTATTTCCACCGACATTACATTCATGTCCACACATTTAATTCTAGTTGTCGGTGTTCACACTTTTCCATTGTACTATCCATTCTAGATTCAATTTCTCGCCTTCTTCTTGTGTGTTTGAAAAACTTTGAGAAAACCCAAAAAAATGTTTCCTGCTCCTTTTTGGTTTTTCTTTCCAGTTTAATTAGTTATAGTTTTAAAAAGAAAACCCAAAAAGATTTCCTTGTTCTTCTTTTGCTTGTTGGGATCTTTCCCGTGTAAATAGTTTTTCTCGCTTTTGTTTTTCTTTCCCTTTATTTTACTTTCCTCAAGAAAAACTAAAAACTCCAAAAATATTTCAGTGTGTTTCTCTGAATTTCTCTTCTTTTTATTGAGTCATACCAAGGAGAAGACCACGATGAAAATGTTGAGTGGCTCTCATATGCATTGATATTGCTCTAACAAAGAGCCCATATTACCTTGTCTTCTCCTTTTTGAATAAAATGTTTGCAGATTCCAGCTTAGTCCACGACACTCTTGCACTACTATTATTTTCATATCATTCGGTCATGCAAGTGAAAGGCAATAATGACGATATTTGATGAACTGGCTATGGCAGAGAGAAATGGGTAGGAACTCAACTTGTTCTGTTTTTGTAAATATGTTTAACCTAGTATCCATGATTCAGCCTATTATGATCAAACATGTTTGCAATGACAATTAGAGATCATAGTTTCTCTTGCCATGCTTAAGTAGTTAGGAGCGGATAATGGTTTATCTTGGATGTCAACATGCATTAAAATGATTGTGATGTGGTATGATGATATGGTATCCTCCTCAGAATGTTTCAAGTGGCTTGACTTGGCACATGTTCATGCATGTAGTTGAATCAAAACCAACATAGCCTCTATGATATTTATGTTCATGGTGTTCATATCCTACTCATGCTAGTATCTAGTGTTACTTATGCATAATGCATGTTCATGACCGTTTTCGCTCTCTAGATGGCCACTTCTCAACCTATTTGCTAGCCTTTGCATGTACTAAGTGGGAATACTGCTTGTGCATCAAAATCCTAGAACCCAAGTTATTCCAGATGAGTCCACCATATATCTACCTATATGCGGTATTACCCCGTCGTTCTAAGTAAATTTGCATGTGCCAACTCTAAAACTTCAAATAAACATCTGTTTTTGTGTGCCTGGATTGTTCATAGAGCGACAGGTGGTAGTCGGTATCTTCCATGCTAAGCGGGTTATTCTCATGATGAGTGTTCATTCACTCGTCCTTGCACGAGAGGGGCGGTAATAGGGATTCCCAGTCCCGAATTTTTTTCCGCAAATAATTAAACAAAACTCCCCCAGGAATGATGTTGGTATGGACGGTACCCGTGGATTCGGCTAGCCGTGGAGTGTGTTTGTTGGTGGAGGGGGAGTAAACCTTTACTTTTATCGGTTGGGAACCGCCACTAATGTGTTTAGCATGGAAGATATCGATAAATAATGGTCGCGAAGTAAACAGGAAGGGTGCATTTCTCAAAATTTCTTTTATCTCTGTTTTAAAAATCTGAGCTCTCGCACCGCTGCAAATCACTGCTTCCCTCTACGAATGGACTATCTATTTAATTTTATGTTGTGTCATCACCTTCTCAAATAAGCGCCAGATCTGAGAGCACTATTGTCATCCTCATGCATTGTGTATAGCTAATGTTGGATGCATCATGACTGGATCTTTTCTACCATGAATTACAATGTTTAGTCGCTGCTTGAACTTTGGAGGTGCTCTGCATTTTTGTTTTGCGGTCTCAGAAAGTGCTAGCGAGATACCACTATTGTCATATTATATCACGGTTGTTTTAACAAAGTGTTGTTGTTTGAGATATTTTATTATTGCTCGCTAGTTGCTTATGCCATTGATATGAGTTAATATAATTTCTAAGAGTTATTGTTGACATGGTTAGTTATAATCTTTACTGAAAACCTGGGTGCTACTTAAGCTTATTTATGTAAACAAGAACAAAAGAGTTCGTAAAAGTTTTTCTTTTTCACTTTCAGTTTGTCAACTGAATTGCTTGAGGACAAGCAAGGGATTTAAGCTTGGGAGAATTGATACGTCTCCATCGTCTCTACTTTTCCTAACGCTTTTGCTCTTGTTTTGGACTCTAATTTGCATGATTTGAATGAAACTAACCCGGACAGACGCTGTTTTCAGCAGAACTACCATGGTGTTGTTTTTGTGCAGAAATAAAAGTTCTCGGAATGGAACGAAACTTTTTGGAGATTTATTTTACAATAAAAGAAAAATACTAGAGCCAAGAACCACCAGAGGGGGGCTCCTGGGTGAGCACAACCCACTAGGGCACCCCCCTCCAGGCGCGCCCAGGTGGGTTGTTGTCAGCGTTCTGGGAACCAGGGTACCAAGACTTGCCTACCTGCGGCCCACAGCGTGGCTCCATTGACAGCCTTGTACGGCCCAGCTTCAGCAACAACAACTCAAGACCCTCACGAGGGGCCAAGCCTCACGAGGCAGACGACACCAAGACCTCCATGAGGAGCGGCCTCCTCAGGCTGGCTCCCAAGGAGCGGAGATCTCTATGCAAGCCTCACCTCGTGACGTCCGGATGACGTGAGCCATGACGACCAAGGCCAGGCGGGCACCAGCGGGCGCAGAGTACTAGTTTCCTCTTCGGTGCTAAAGGGGCAAGCACAGGCACGGAGTCCCGAGGAATCAACCAAAGGTTTCCATTCCCGTGCAACAAGACCAAGAACGCCAGGATGGCAGGATGGAGGTCATCACCGAGCCCGCCACGGCTTCACGACCAGAGGCTTTTGCAGGCTAAGACTACTTTTGTTAGGATAGCATGTACTAGCTGTCTCCCTTCGAATTTGGCCGTTGTGGGATCCCTTCCCGCCTTTCATTTGGGAAGAGGACCAAGGCCACTATAAATAGGACTTAGCCACCACCATAGAGGGGGACGGATCAGTTAGATCACCCTCACTCCACCAGCTCACTCGAGCTCAAGAACACCTCTCCTCCGAAGGCTGTTCGCCACTGTACTAGTTCATCCTCAGCCCCTTGAGGCCAATCCACCACAAAGCAGGAGTAGGGTTTTACACCACAAGGTGGCCCAAACCTGGGTGAACTGTAGTGTCTCTTTTCCTTACAGTTCGTCGAGCTAGGCTGTGAGATTAGCGAGTAGGCAGATTGGGGAGGACGAGTTCTTCGCACGCACCCCAGAGTTTGAACCTCTCAAGGGTTTGCGGAATCCGAAATCCGACATTTGGCATGCCAGGTAGGGGTGCGTCGGAGACTCTCTTCTACCAGCAGATTCGCTACTACCCAGCAGTTCTCATTGCCAACGCCCTGAGGGCGCATGTTGAGCACTGGGTTGTTCGGCCTGCCCGAGCAGTGCCGTCAGCCCAAGAGGATCTCCACTCCGCGCTCCTCGTAGCCCGCTCGCCACCAGGTGCTATCGGTCGTGGGCGCCGGGGGCCGTCATCGCCTGCCCTCGCGCCACCACATGGTCTTCGAGCTATGCCACGTCGACGGCGCCACACTCTCGCCGAGAGCAGGCGAACATGCGAGCCGCCCTCATAATGGCATGGGAGCTGCTATGGTGCCGGTTGGCGGAAGGCGGCCATGATGCCCTGCTAGAGCGGGTCGCTGAGCTGCTTGACGCCGCCTGTAGGGGCGTGGCACCTTTTTGCACCCTGCCTACGTCGCAGGCTGTGACAGGGGCACGTGGGGGGGCCCACCACCCCCGTGCGCCCCTCCCTGGAGCGCCTGAGGGACCTAGCGGTGCCAACCCGGCCCGTAGCGCTGATCGTACTTTTCCGACCACGCTACCCCCGGGTGGGGCGAGCTCGGGCGGTCCCTCCTGGGGCCGCGCCGGGGTACCACCCTGCGACCATCAGAGCCTGGCACTGAGCCTGGTGGCCAACAACACGGGGCACCCAGACGACGACCCTGGCGCGGCAGTCCCAGACGCCTACGTACCCCCCATGATGGATCTACAGTACGCATCAAGAGAATGCCCCGGTGGGTTCTCCTCATCAGGCTGGGCGTCGGGGGCACATGAAGCAGAGGCTCTCAGTGAGCCGCCCCGGAACTTCACTGACACCTTCAATGACAACAGCCGCTGGGTACAGCCGATATCTCAGGAGCATGATTACGCTAACCATGGACTGCAGGTGAACCAAGCCACAGCAGCGGCCAGGGACCCCAGGGCGATGGCCCCGCTGCCGGCGGGCGAAGTACACTGGGGGCTGCGCGGGGGGAGCCCGGGGCCAGGGCCTCCCCCGCACAGCATGGAGCAAGGAGCTGCCTGGAGGTAGGTCCTCTGCCGAGGAAGGGGCCGGCGAGCCCTTCCCCTCGGCGGAGGGCCTGCGCTCGCCGAGGGCACTTCTAGCGTCCCACTTGCCCCTTGGTCTCGTCCTGGTTTCCGGACGCCCCAACGGTGGTCGGGGGAGGCGCAAGGTGGGCCCCTCATCAGGCGACGTGAAGCAAGGCCCCGCACCTGTGAAGGTCTCCGCTCGTGACACTCTCACGTAATAATGAGTGGGGCTGTACACGCCCCAGAGTCTCCTGAGTGCCGCCCTCGGGCCGCACGGGGGCTCCCACCCACGCCCAGTGGAAGCACTTAGCTCCACGCTGGTGAGAAGACAAGAAGACTAGCTAGGTGCCGGACGCGGCCATTTGGTTCCGCCTTTCTTTCTGTAACTCATCGTGCCGCCTTTTGGAATGAGATTTGGAATTTTGTGTGTTTATCAAAAGAAAAATGGGGGGAATTTTTCTTGTCTCATGGCGATTTATTGCTTTCTGGCTTTGTGTTTCGAGAGTAAGGCTCGCGCCTGCTACCCCCCGCGAGCGCCCCGCGAGCGGGGGCTGGGCGTGGTATGCGCGCGTCCAAGCACGCCCGGGCTGGCTCCAGAGATGCCAAGGCCCCCCCAGGGGGCTGGAGTGCAATCACCGCAAGATCATCGCGCGCACACCTTGCCGTGATCCGACGATCGGCTCCTCACGAGGCCCTCTTGGGCGGGCCAGCAGGCTCCCCGGGAGATAAAACCCCGCGAGCCCCGGCGGGCTCGCCTCAGGAGGAAGGCGCGTCCGCAACCTCATGACTCGCTCAAGACCTACGGAGCCAAGAAAAGTTGCAACAACTACCCCGCTCGGGAGCCCGCGGGCTCGCGACGGCATATTCCAAATCCTATTTTTAAAGGGAATATCATCATTTCATACATCATAAGGGGCCCCCCCTTCAAAAATGCTTTTACGCCCCGCAGGGCTGTGCCCGAAGGTTTTTTGCATGCAGATTAAGGCAAAGGGAAAGGCAGGCCTAGCCAGAGGCGCTGCCCTCAGCGCTGTCCTCGCCACCTTCATCCGCGCCACCTGCACTGTCACTGGCGTCGTCTTCATCATCGTCATCCGCATTGCCTTCTTCGGCCGTGATCACGGCCGCGTCGTCCTCAGGAACAAACTCCGCGACCAGGTCGTCGACATGGTCGTCCACCCATTCTGCCAGATTGCCCTGGATGACCCGGGGCACGGGGGCTATTGCGGCGTTGAAATCAAAATGGGGATCAAGGTTCTGGAGGTGACTAAAGACGTGTGAGAACGCGCGACCCAGGAGGCCTCGGCTTCTCTCTGCAACGAGCTCGCGAGCCCTTGCCGCCCGGTCCTCCAGGCTGGTCACGATCAGGGTGAAGAAGCGAAGGTGGCTGGCTTCGTCGTCCTCGTGCGGGTGTGCGATGCTCTCCTCGCAGATCATGCCCAAAGCTTGGTTGGCCCTCACCCTGAGGTCTTGGAGCATCGAGGAGCGCTCACGCTGCATCATCTGGCGGAGGTTTTCTTTGTTTGCGGTCTTCTCCGCGAGGGACGTGACGGCCTCGACCTGCTGCTGGAGTGAGGACAGCTCGGCGCGAGTGGAGGCCAAGTCAACTTGAGCAGAGGCCTGGGTTTCCTTGGTGGCCCTCTCGCGCTGCTCCGCCTCGTCCAGCTTTGTCCTGAGGGAAGCGGTCCTGCCCTCGACCTCGGCCTCTAGGAGCTCCAACTTCAAGCGGTACTCGTCGGTGAGAGCCGCGTGGGCCTTTTCCACCCTCTGGTCAACCTCCTCCTGGATCTGGGCCTCCCATGCGGCGACGGCGTCCTTAGCCATGGCTACCTGGCGCTCCCTCACCTCCAACCGCTCAAGCTCCAGGCTGCGCTCCAAGACCTCAAGCGCCAGCGTCTCCTCGTGTTCCTGGACCTCTTTCTCGTCGGAAGGGACCTCGCTTGGTGATGCTGCCAGGGCGGCCCTGCGTGCTTCGATCTGCTGCTCAAGGGCGGTGTTCGAAGCTTGAAGCTCCCGCTCCTGCTCCTCGACCACCTCACGACGGCGGTCGGCGGCTCTGGCCTCCTCCACGGCACGGGTACAGGCCTCGTGAGAAGTTACAAGGGACACCGCGGCGCTTGCGCTGGCGCGCTCATGCTGAAGATGCCCGAGGTTGATGGCAACCTTCAACTGGTGCCACTCGTGCGCCAAGCGAAGGTCCTCCGTCTCGAGGCAGGCGTCGACGTCAGCAAGCTCTGCTCCAAGCCAGCTCAGCGCGCCCATCGCCTCCCGGAAAAGCTCATGAAAGACAACGCCGCGCCTACGCGCAAGCTCCAATGCACGGCTAAGCCCATCCCTCACACCGGGGGTTGTCGGAGGGGCTTGGAGCGGCTCGCCTGCCTCTGGCGAGGGGCTGGAGGCCGGTGCCTTCCTGGCTGCTCTCCCGGCCTCGGCGAAGGTGCTGGGTGAGCGGTCTCGCTACTCGACGACGAAGCCGACGCCGAGATCGCCCAGCCGCCGGTGATGACAAACGGAGGAGCCCTCGGCACGCCTCCTGCTCCCCAGGCAAGACCGCGAAGGAAGGATGCTGGAAGCACAGGCTCACGGCCCCTCAGTGGCGCATCCGCCTCTCAGACCAGCCCCGTACCTCGCGCGGGGGTATGGTGCGGGGGGGCTTGGAGTCGAGAGCAGGCCAAGGACTTCTGGAGGTCGATTCCCAGGAGATCTCATCGCCTTAGCCAAAGGGATCCTGAGGAGCCATTGTTAGGAAAGAACGCGATTCGCGGGAAATCACGAAGATAAGGTACTTACTCGTCTACGGCTATGTACTTCCTCTGCTTCAGTGGCCGGTAGGTGTCACCACTGTAGCTTGGAGGCCATTTCCTCTTGAGGAGCGCTTCAAGGTTCAGGCGAAGTTGGCCGAGATTTGGGGCGCAACTCTCAGCAGCCGAGGGGCCCGGCGGGGCTTCTGGGGCGGTGGCCTCAGGGGCACCAGGCCGCAGCTGCCCACCAGTCGCTACCTCAGGACCGCTCGCCCAAGCTGCGGGGGTGGCTGCCTCAGGAGCGTCGGGTCGCACCAGCTCTCCGGTGACCTCTTCAGGAGCGCTCGCCAGAACCACGGGAGCCAACACCTCGGGAGCACCTGGCGACACCCGCTCCCCAGCAGTCGCCCCAGCGGTACCCGGTGGCGCTCACCCCCCTGCATCCACATCCGGGGTGCGCACCGCAGGGTCGACGAGCAAGGGAGCCACCAAGATGGGATTCTCATGGGGCCCTTCAAGGCCCCTCGGGCGCAGCCCCCACTCGTCAAAGGGGGGCATCTACCTTACGAAGTCCTCCTTGTTCGAGCATTGGTACAAGAGGCAACCCTCCTCCGGAAGCGCGGCCAGTGCCGGGTCGCTCGTCAGGAGCTCAAGCATCGTGCGCAGCGTCTTGGAAGGAAGCGAAGGCACCTGGAGCCTCATGCGGTCCTTGCTGCCGGTGAAGGCCCACATTGGGTGAGAATGGCACTGCAGCGGGGCAATGCGCCATCGAACGAACTCCCTCACCACCATCGGCGCCGTCACCCCGACCTTCTTCAACCTGGTCAGCCTGGACCAAACATGGGCGAGCCGACCGTTGGTGAGCCTCACGTGCCCCCAGCCGGAACTGGGCACCGCCAGCGCTCGCAGGAGCAGAAGCAAGGAGTTGCGCACGCCGACATCCATGAACACCCACTGCTTCCGGAATCCCCTCGTGTCTGGGCGGAGTATGAAGTCGATGCCCGACCCAGCTGTCGCCGCCACGACCTGGAAAGCCACGCACCCCGAGCACTGGCGGTCATCGACCATCTAGAGCGAGAAGAAATGGCAGAACAAGGAGACAGATGGGGCAATGCCGACCATGGCTTCACATAGGAAGGCGAAGACAGCAAGGAGGATGACGGACCGGGGGTCCAGATGCAACGCTTGGATCTAGTAATGCGAGAGTATGGCATTGAAGAAATTGGAGAAGGGGGGACCAGGCCGGCTGAGAGAGCGTGAAGATGGATGGGGATCTCGGTGGCCTCCATGTCAATCAAAGCTCGAGAAGCAGGCCAGACCGTCGTCGCCTTCCACTCATTGAAATCGGTGGCAAGTGCCGGCCGGACCTTATCCAACCCCTCCTGATTGACCATCGTCGACCGATCGAGAGCAGGCTCCAGGCCTGGCCAGGATTTGGCAGGAGCGCAGGCCTTGCTCTTCTTTTCGACCTTGGGGCCATGGCGTCAAGGGAGGATTGGCATGGCGCTGGATCCAGGAGAAGAGCCGCAAGTTCAGAGAAAGGAGGGGGAGTTAAGGGAGAGCACAGTGGGCAGCAATGGCGAAACTGCGCGTGCAACAGGCAGCCGTCAAGTCTGGCAGTTATCGAGGCCACGCGTGGAAGTGGAGGCGCCCACATCCCATCAAGCGCCACAAGTCGACTGGGCCCGCAGGTGGTGGGGGCCCGCGGCGCTCCGCACTTGCCCTTGGCTTCAACTCGAAGCCAAGTGCGAGCGCGCCTTGGGCCCGGGGGCTACTGTCGGCATTCTGGGAACCAGGGTACCTAGACTTGCCTGCCTGCGGCCCATGGCGTGGCTCCATCGACGGCCTGGTACGACCCAGCTTCAGCAACAACAACTCAAGACCCTCGCGAGGGGCCAAGCCTCGCGAGGCGGACGACACCAAGACCTCCATGAGGAGCGACCTCCTCAGGCTGGCTCCCGAGGAGCAAAGATCTCTATGCAAGCCTCACCTCATGAGGTCCGGATGACGTGAGCCATGACGACCAAGGCCAGGCGGGCGCTAGCGGGCGTAGAGTACCAGTTTCCTCTTCGGTGCTAAAGAGGCAAGCGCAGGCGCGGAGTCCCGAGGAATCAGCCAAAGGTTTCCATTCCCGTTCAACAAGAACAAGACCGCCAGGACAACAGGATGGATGTCATCACCGAGCCCACCACGGCGTCACGACCAGAGGCTTTTGCAGGCGAAGACTACTTTTGTCAGGATAGCATGTACTAGCTGTCTCCCTTCGAATTTGGCCGTTGTGGGATCCCTTCCCGCCTTTCATTTGGGAAGAGGACCAAGGCCACTATAAATAGGACTTAGCCACCACCATAGAGGGGGACGGATCATTCAGATCACCCTCACTCCACCAGCTTACTCCAGCGCAAGAACACCTCTCCACCGGAGGTTGTTCACCACTGTACTAGTTCATCCTCAGCCCCTCGAGGCCAATCCACCACAAAGCAGGAGTTAGGTTTTACACCGCAAGGTGGCCCGAACCTGGGTAAACTGCTATGTCTCTTTTCCTTAAAGTTCGTTGAGCTAGGCTGTGAGATTAGTGAGTAGGCAGACTGGGGAGGACGAGTTCTTCGCACGCACCCAAGAGTTCGAACCTCTCAAGGGTTTGCGGAACCCGAAATCCGACAGTTGTGCCCACCTGGTGGCCCCGCAGACCCTGACTCCGACTCCTTAAATACCTAAATTTGGATAGAAAATCAGGGAGAAAGAATTATCGAGTTCCATGATACGGAGCCGCCGCCACCTCCTGTTCTTAGTCGGGAGGCCAGATCTGGAGCCCGTTTGGGGCTCCGGAGAGGGGGATCTTCGATCTTCGCCATCACCAACCCTTCTCCATCGCCAATTCCATGATGCTCCCCACCGGGAGTGAGTAACTCCTTCGTAGGCTCGCTGGTCGGTGAGGAGTTGGATGAGATTCATCATGTAATCGAGTTAGTTTTGTTAGGGCTTGATCCCTAGTATCCATTATATTCTGAGATTGATGTTGTTATGGCTTTGCCATGCTTAATGCTTGTCACTTTGGGCCCGGGTGCCATGATTTTAGATCTGAACCATTTATGTTATCACCATTATATCTATGTTATAGATTCCATCTTGTAAGTCATAGTCACCTATTACGTGTTATGATCCGTAAACTCCGAAGTGACAATATTCGGGATACTTTCCGGTGATGACCGTAGTTTGAGGAGTTCATGTATTCACTATGTGTTAATGATTTGTTCCGGTTCTCTATTAAAAGGAGGCCTTAATATCCCTTAGTTTCCTTATGGACCCCGTTGCCACGGGAGGGTAGGACAAAATATGTCATGCAAGTTCTTTCCATAAGCACATATGACTATTTATAGAATACATGCCTACATTATATTTATGAACTGGAGCTAGTGCCGTATCACCCAAGGTTATGACTGTTATATGATGAATATCATCCAACGATCCAATGCCTACGAATTTTCCATATATTATTCTTGCTAAGTTACTACTGCTGCTGTTATTGTTACACTTGCTACAAAATCATTGCTATCACTGTTACTATTACTATTACTGTTACCACTACTATCAAATCTATCATACTACTTTGCTACTGATCACTTTTCTGCAGATAATTAATCTCCAGGTGTGGTTGAATTGACAACTCAGCTGCTAATACTTGCAAATATTCTTTGGCTCGCCTTGTGTCAAATCAATAAATTTGGGTTGAATACTCTACCCTCGAAAACTGTTACGATCCCCTATACTTGTGGGTTATCAGCCTGAGCGGTAATAATAAACAATTTGATTATAAAAATGCATGCATCGAAGTCATACAAAAATTTAGCATGACCTTCCCTAAAAAGATGACATATAGAGATTGCCCGAAATTCGCCGAAACAGAAATAAATTGACATTTCGGCAAAACATATGCAACTCAAGCACAATTCGGCGGCAACTCATGCCACACGCAAAATTTCCAACATATCGCCCAATCTATCTATTATATACATAAAACAGAAGTCAAATAAGACACCACGTTCATCCACATATGTTACTATTATTTACACCGTTTGATCTGAATAATGACGGCTGAGATTAAAAGTTTTTATGTAACATATTAACATGTGCATACCAACATATTGGACTGTAATGTTAACATGAGTACGTAGATGCATAAGGTATATATGTGTACGAGAGACAATCAGCCATCTCCATCCAGACGTCACTATATTAGGCTCAGATTTATGGATTTTTACAAAGTTAGGTTACCATAGTCACGTAAGCTGTCACAAACTTAAAAAAACATATATGTGTAGGACATGGACACATTCTACCATACATGTCCTATCAATGGCAAGAAACAATGGTTTTGGATTCCTTTCCGTGCGTATAGGAAACTGGCCAAATTCTAAGCAGCCAAGGGCACTTTAATAATTTTTAGGGAATATATAGACATATGCGTACTAACCAGCATATCCTAGGGCCTTTGTTTTTCAAAAAATAGATGTATCCAAGGAGCTTATATCTGTCCGTACTTTCTCCTTTTCACATGATTCTTTTGGAATCCCTTCACAGAAAAAAACTAGAGACTTGTCGGATCCAGGGCTCCGCAGACCCAAGAAAGGTTCGAACTCTGGGGTGCGTGCGAAGAACTCAATCTCTCCAGTCTGCCTACTCGTTGATCTCTCGGCCTAGCTCGATGAACTGGAAAGGAAAGGGACACATCAGTTTACCCAGGTTCGGGCCACCTTGCGGTGTAAAACCCTACTCCTGCTTTGTGGTGGATTGGCCTCGAGGTGGGCTGAGGATGAACTAGTACATAGGGGAAACAACCTCAGGAGGTATGTTCTTGTGTTGGTGTGAGCTGGTGGGGGTGATCTGATTGTTCCGTCCCCTACTATGGTGGTGGCCTAGCTATATTTATAGTGGCCTTGGTCCTCTTCCCCCAAAACAAAGGCGGGAAGGGATCCCACAACGGCCAAGTTTGAACGGAGACAAGTAGTACATCTTATCCTGACGAAAGGTGGAATTTGCCTGCAAAGCTTCTGGCTGTGACGTCATCGTGGGCTCGGCGATGACCTCCGTCCTGCCGTCCTGGTCTTGTAGCACGGGAATGGAAACCTTTGGCTGATTCCTCGGGACTCTGCGCTTGCGCTTGCTTCCTTAGCACCAAAGAGGAAACTTGCTGTACTGCACCCGCTGGCACCCGCCTGGCCTTGGTGGTTAGGGCTTGCGTCATCTGAACCTCACGAGGTGGGGCTTGCATAGAAATCTCCGCTCCTCAGGAGCCGGCCTAAGGAGGACGCTTCCTTTGGAGATCTTGACATCATCCGCCTCGCGAGGCTTGGCCCCACGCGAGGGTCTTGTGTTGTTGATGCTGAAGATGGGCCATACCAGGCCGCAGATAGGGCCACGCTGTGGGCCGCAGGCAGGCAAGTCTGGGTACCCTAGTTCCTAGAACGCCAACAGTAGCCCCCGGGCCCAAGGCGCGCTCGGACTTGGCTTCGAGGCGAAGCCAAAGGGCAAGGGCGAAGCGCCGCGGGCCCCAACCGCCTGCGGACCCAGTCGACGCGTGGCGCTTGATGGGACGTGGACGTCTCCACTTCCCCACACTGCCTCGGCAACCATTCGGCTTGACAACAGCCTGCTACATGCAAAAAGATCATTATTACCGGAGATCATGGAGGCCGGCGGTTGGCCTCCCTCTGGCTATAAATGAGGGGAGGGTCGGAGCCCCCTTCTCATCTCCGTCTTCCCGCCGCTTGCTCCTTCTTCCTTCTTGTCTCACCGTCTCATCGAAGCATCATGGCGCCGGTGAGGAGGTTTTCCGCGGCAGAGAAGGGGAAGGCCCCCAAGGAGGGGCCCGACTCGCCGCCGCCCAAGAGAGGCCGTGGGAGACCCCAAAAGCATGCAGCGACTCCGGCAGTGGCCCCTCGGGGGCGCGGGCGCACTCCTTCGATGGCTGGCGCTGCCTCCGACAGCCACGGCGGAGCTTCTTCCCGTGGCAAGGGATGCCACGGACGGGGCGACCTCGGTGATGAGGGGAGGCGCGCGGCGATCGTCCGGCCGCCACGACCACGCTCCCACTCAGCCAACACGCCTCCGGAGTTCGTCGTGTGGTCGGAGAGGCCAGCGGGCATCTGGTTCGAGTTGCCGCGCTCCTTCGCGAGCGCGCTGCCGGCCGGAGAGCCTGGTGGCCTCTGGTTGCAGGCCGACGGCTGCTGCAGCAAGGCCTCATGGGTGGATGTCGAAGTCACCGCCGCCGGCAACGTGTTCCTGGACCGTGGGTGGCAGCCGTTTGCCCGCGCATGCGGCCTGCATGGGAGGTGCACCCTCCACTTCAGGTATGACGGTGCCGTGACCCTCTACGTCAGGGTCTTCGGGGAAGGCGGGCGGTGCCTGGGGTGCTGCCCGAAGAGCGACAACGATGATAATGACAAAGGCGATGGCGCCGTTGCTGGTGGTGAGCTTGCCCTTGGCGACGGCCGCGCCGGCTCTAGCAGCGGGGGCTCCTCTTCTGGGCAGAGTACGAGCAATGGCGACTGCGACGAACCGCCACGCCACCGGGCTTGGACCGGGGAGGGCGACGAGCCGCATTGCCGGCGTGCCCCGGTGAAACAGGAGGAAGACTCCGACTGACCTTGGGTGCTGCCTGGGCCGAGCCTCCGGAGTCGTCATAGTCGCACAGGTTGCTTTTGTTTCTTTCTTCCTCCTGCATTAAAAGAAGTAGAGGGCCCTGTTGGGGCGTGTAATGAACCATCGCGCATGCGCCATTATGCTATGCTCGTTGTTTTCATATCATGTTGTGATGTCCATGTTTCTACTAGGTGCGTTTAGGGTAACTTAGCTCGATGTGCTCGTGGTAGACTTCCATGTCGCGAGGGCACGCCTCTCCAGGGACATCTTCCAAGGGCTTCCTTCTTGAAAACTTGGGAGTCATTGAGCCTCGGGAGGCGTCATGTAGCTGCAGGGTTAGAAAACCTCATGAGGCGTCTCGTCCTACCTCGCGCAAGCCCCCGAGCATGGGTTGGTTGCAGCTAGTACCCCGTGTCATGATGCCCAAAGGCATGGACTTAAGAGGGTGCGCATGCCCGTGAGCTGGTTCGAGGGCGTCACACAAGGATTAAGGTGCCGGAGCTGGGGCAGCAAGGTTTTGGCGAGGTGTGGTCGCGGGCGAGCCCGGGCGCACACACACCGTACGTAGCCCCCGCGTGCGGGACGCGCGAGGAGGAGCGATGGGCAACTGCCACTCTTCCTGGGACAGGGTTGGAAAGGCGAACACTGTGAAGAGAAAAAGAAAAAGAGAGAAACTTTCCAACCCTTGCAAACGAAAGACACGAAAGCTCCAAATTTCATTCGAGAAGTTGCAAACCAACTACAGAAAGCAAGCAAAAGAACAGCCGCGTCCGGCACCTAGACTAGTCTTCTTGTCTTCCCACCAGCGCGGAGCATGGGGCCTCCACTAGGACATGGGTGGGAGCCCCCGTGAGGCCCAGGGGTGGCACTCAGGAGACTCCGGGGCGTGTACAGCCCCAACTCATTATTACGTGAGAGTGTCACGAGCGGAGACCTTCACAGGCGCGGGGCCTTGCTTCATGGGTAGAACTTTCGGAGGTGCTGGATGTTCCAGGCGTTCTGGATGGGGATCCCGTCCTGCATCTCCAGGCGTGCGGTGCCAGGCCTCGAGACACGGACGATCCTGAACGGGCCCTCCCACATGGGTGAGAGCTTATGCAGCCCTTCCCTGGAGAGCACCCGCCTCAGGACGAGATCACCCACCTCGAGAGTCCTGGTGTGGACGCTGCGGCAGTGGTACCGCCGCAGCGCCTGCTGGTACCTCGCTGCTTGGAGCGAGGCTTGGCTGTGGCGTTCCTCCCCCAGCACGAGGTCCATCCCCCGCGAGGCGTCCTGGCGTGCCTCGTCAAATGCCAAGACCCGCGCGGAGTGATGCCTGACCTCGTGAGGGAGGACCGCCTCGGCTCCGTAGATGAGGAAGAACGGAGTCTTACCCATGGGCTTGGTCGCGGTGGTGCGGATGGACCACAGCACGTACTGGAGCTCATCGAGCCAGCCCCTACCGTAGGCCTCGAGTTTCTTCTTGAAGGTCCTTGCCTTGAGGCCCCTCAGGACCTCTGCTTTGGCGCGCTCAGCCTGGCCATTGCTTCGAGGGTGCGCCACCAAAGCGTAGCATATCTGCGTTCCAAGGTTAGCACAATATGTTTTGAAGAGGTTGCTGGTGAACTGTGAGCCGTTGTCGGTGATGATGTGGTTGGGAACCCCGAAGCAGCTCACGAGGCCCTTGATGAACTTGACAGCCGAGCCGGCTGGAATGGTGCGGACGGCCTCCACCTCCGCCCACTTGGTGAATTTGTCGATGGTGATGTAGAGGTAGCGGTAGCCCCCTGGCGCTCATGGGAACGGGCCCAGGATGTCCAATCCCCAGACCGCGAACAGCCACAAGAGCAGGATGGTCTGGAGGCCCTGAGCGGGTTGGTGGATCTGCTTACCATGGAACTGGTAGGCTTCGCAAGACCTCACCAGCTCGGCGGCATCGTTGAGCGCCGTGGGCTAGTAGAATCCACTATGGAACGCCTTGCCCGCGAGGGTGCGCGATGAAGAGTGGTGCCCGCAGTCCCCGCCATGTATGTCGGCCAACAGCTCGCGCCCCTGCTCCCTGGAGATGCATCGCAAAGAAACGTTGTTTGGGCGCCTTAGGTATAGCTCACCATCCTGGATGTAGTATGCTGTGGCCTGGCGGGCCACATGCTCCGCGTCTTCCTCCTTCTCCAGCAGGACACCCCGAAGCAGGTACGTCTTGAACTCCTCAGACCAGCACCCCTCCTGAGGCTCGAGTGCGAGGAGCAGGCGGGCCCCTGAGGTTGGGCCACAGGCTGGGGCGCCAGAGGGAGGCGTCAGGGGGAGCTCCTCCTGAGGTGATGCCGATCCCACAGCGGGGGGAATTGCTGACAGCCTGAAGAGCCGCTCCTTGAAGACGCCGGGCTCCTAAGGTAGGCGCCGGGATGCCCTCTTGGCGATGTCGTCTGCCTCCTTGTTCGTGCCGTGCGGCACGTGCTGTAATTCCAAGCCCAAGAATCGTTTCTCAATTTTGCGTACCTCTTCAAGATATGCCTCCACCATGTGCTCGTCCTTTGGCTTGTACGCCTTGTTGGAGAAGTTGACGAGGAGCCGGGAGTCGCCCCTGATGGCGAGGCGCCTCACCCCCAAGGCCGCCGTAGCCTTGAGGCCGGCGATCAGGCCTTCATATTCCATGATGTTGTTGGAGACCTTCTCACCATGCTGGAAGCAGAGCTGCACGGCGTAGTAGAGCTTGTCCTGGGTGGGCGAGATGAGTAGGGGCTCCAGCCCTCGCGCCCTGGCGCGCGAATGCGCCATCGAAGTACAAGACCCAACCATCCGGTGCTTCATCTCTGGGCGCGTGGGAATGGTTCTCGCCCACTCCCCGGTCGGGAGCGTCAGTCCATTCCGCCATGAAATCGTTGAGGGCCGCACCCTTGATTATCCTGGTGGTGCTGAACTCCAACTGGAACGCCGGCAGTTCAATATTCCACTTGGCGACCCTTCCCGCGGCGTTGGGGCTCCGAAGCACCCTCTCCAAGGGGTAAGCTGAGACAACCTTGATGGGGTGGCCCTGGAAGTAGTGACGCAGCTTTTGAGAGGCGACGAGGAGCGCGAGCAAGAGCTTTTGCGGCATGGGGTAGCGCGCCCGCGCATCGCGCAGCACCGTGCTGACGGAGTACAACGGGTGTTCGATGAGGGCGGAGGCATTGGCGGGGTGCTACATCTCCTGAGACCTGGGGGCCTCGGGAGTCTTGTCATCTGTTGGGGCGGCCGTGGCCTCAGGGGCACCATCCTCGGGGGCCTTGCTGACCAGTGGAATGGCCAAGGCCTCAGGAGCGTTGTCCTGAGGCTGCGGCGTTCCGACCGAGTGCGAGGAGCTGCTCCGCGAGTCCTTGACCAGGCGCTCCTCTCGGACCGCCACCAACGATGCGCTGGCAGAGTGAGGCGTGGCAGCCATGTATCTCTTGAGGTCTTGGAAGGCCACGTCAGCCTCCGGAGTCCACTCAAACAGGCCCTTCTTTTTCATCAGCTTGAAGAAGGGGAGGGCACGCTCTCCTAACTTGGAGATGAAACGCCCGAGTAAGGTCACGCAGCCTGCCAGCTTCTGCATCTCCTTGAGGGTTTGCGGCAGACTCATCCTTTCTATGGCCTTGACCTTCTCTGGGTTTGCCTCGATCCCTCGGTGCGACACCAGGAAACCCAGCAGCTTGCTAGACGGGACGCCAAAGACGCATTTTTCCGGGTTGAGCCGCAGGTTTACTTTGCACAGGCTGGTGAACGTCTCTTCCAGATCTTCGATAAGGGTTCTCGCCTCCCGAGATTTCACCACTATGTCGTCGATGTATGCCTCAATGTTCCTCCCGAGCTGCCGCCCTAGGGTGATGTGCATCAACCGTTGGAAGGTTGCTCCTGCATTACGCAGCCCGAACGGCATGCAGGTGTAGCAGTATACCCCGCATGGGGTCAGAAAAGTCGTCTTCTCAACATCCTGCACCGCCATTTTGATTTGGTGATAGCCCGAGAAGGTGTCCAGGAAGCACAGTAAATCACACTCAGCGGTGGAGTCGGCAATCTGGTCGATGCGCGGGAGAGGGAGTGGGTCTTGAGGACAGGCCTTGTTGAGGTTGGTGAAATCGACGCACATGCACTCCTTCCCGCCCTTCTTGGGAACGATAACTGGGTTCGCAAGCCAATCTGGATGCCGCACTTCCCGAATGACGCCGGCTTCCTGCAGCTTGTGGGTTTCCTGGACGATGAACGATTGCTTCTCCGGGGCTTGCCGCCGTGCCTTCTGCTTCACTGGGCGTGCGCTGGGGCACACCATCAGGTGGTGCTCGATTACCCCACGCGGAACCCCGACTAGGTCCGCAGCTTTCCACGCAAAAATGCCCTTGTTCGCGCGGAGGAAGCTGACCAGTGCCTCCTCCTCGTCTAGAGGGAGGCCGGCGCCTATGGTGAAAGTAGGGCCTGGTCCTCCGTCTTCGTCGACCGGCACCTGCTTCATCTTAGCCTTGTCTTGAGAGAACAATTGCTTCTTCTTTGTTGGCGCAGCCCCCAGGCCCTTTGGAGCCCCCTCCCCACTCGGCTGCGCGGTCATGGCGGCCCTGTAGGCGAGCTTGAGGGCTGAGAGCGCATCCTTGGTATCCCCCGCCACGGTGAGGATGCCGCTGCTTCCCGGCATCTTCATGAGGTTGTAGCCAGGATGGGTTGCCGCCATGAACTTGGCCAGGGCCGGGTACCCGAGAATGGCGTTGTACGGGAGGCCAATGCGGGCGATGTCGAAGTCGATGAGCTCGGTGCGGTAGTTGTCACGCGTGCCAAAGGTGACGGGGAGGCGGATCTGCCCTAGGCGGCAGGTGGAGCCATCATCGACCCCAGAGAAAGGCTTGGTGGGGAGGAGCCGGCCGTAGGGCACATGAAGTAGGCCGAACGCCTCCACGGAAAGGATTTTGAGGCCGGCGCCACCGTCGATGAGGGTCCTGGTGACTGCTACGTTGCAGATGGTAGGGGTGCAGAGTGTGCCGGTGCCGACCGTGGTCTTGGGGTGGTCCCTTGAGTCGAAGGTGAGGTCGGCCTTAGGCGCCGCCCAGCCCGGAGGAGCTCCCCGCTGCGCGCGGGCGGCACCCACTTGGCGGAAGAACTGCTCGACATGGCGATCCGAAGTCGGCGCCTGCGACCCGCCGAGGATGGCCATGACGGCGTGGGGCGTCGGCGCCGTGGAGCGCACGATGGAGAGGTCGCCAGCACCCGCCGATGCTGTCCGCGCGATGCGGGCGGTGAGTGCGGCCTAGCTCGATGAACTGGAAAGAAAAGGGACACAGCAGTTTACCCAGGTTCGGGCCACCTTACGGTGTAAAACCCTACTCCTGCTTTGTGGTGGATTGGCCTCGAGGTGGGCTGAGGATGAACTAGTACAGAGGGGAAACAACCTCAGGAGGTTTGTTCTTGTGTTGGTGTAGCTGGTGGGGGTGATCTGATTGATCCGTCCCCTACTATGGTGGTGGCCTAGCTATATTTATAGTGGCCTTGGTCCTCTTCCCCCAAAACGAAGGCGGGAAGGGATCCCACAACGACCAAGTTTGAAGGGAGACAAGTAGTACATCTTATCCTGACGAAAGGTGGTCTTCGGCTGCAAAGCTTCTGGTTGTGACGTCGTGGTGGGCTCGACGATGACCTCCGTCCTGCCGTCCTGGTCTTGTAGCACGGGAATGGAAACCTTTGGCTGATTCCTCAGGACTCTGTGCCTGCGCTTGCTTCCTTAGCACCAAAGAGGAAACCTGTTGTACTGCGCCCGCTGGCGCCCGCCTGGCCTTGGTCATCAGGGCATCTGTCATCTGAACCTCACAAGGTGGGGCTTGCATAGAAATCTCCGCTCCTCAGGAGCCGGCCTAAGGAGGCAGCTTCCTCTGGAGGTCTTGACGTCGTCCGCCTTGCGAGGCTTGGCCCCTCGCGAGGGTCTTGTGTTGTTGATGCTGAAGATGGGCCGTACCAGGCCGCAGATGGGGCCACGCTGTGGGCCGCAGGCAGGCAAGTCTGGGTACCCTGGTTGGCAGAACGCCGACAAGACTGTATGTTTAACGTTGATTGTGCTAATTTATAATAGCTTGAATAAATTAGATTTTGTATAGATCATCAGCGTAAAAATATTATTTATTGGATAAACATACAGTACACTTCTGAAAAATGAAGTAAATAGAGCTTATGTTTTTTTATGAAGGATTAGATCAAGTTATTAAACTATGCGAGGCTAGACTTGCCTTATAATATTTGCTAGAAAAAATGCCCGAAAATATAATAATTTTTGGGATATTAGCTAACAAAAAAATTCTCTACAAGAATAGAATAACGATGAGAAATGGCCTGCATGGGTCAGTGGTCAATATGAAAGTTTAATGTGGTCCGAAGTGATGGATAAGTGGTTCTTTCAAAAGAATCAAAGCTTATAAGCATGAGAACATGGCATGATTGCCGCTGAGTAAATAATAATCATAAAAGCATTTCCAATATTCTATGTGCGCAAGTGAGCTCATCATAGAAAGAAAAGAGAACAATAATATGGGTGCGATAGTAAATATCATAACATGTTAATGGGTTTTCAGTTTTGGTAGGCATCATGCAGAACGAGAAAAGTTATGATGTGAGCATGGAAGTTTTAGACATCTTAGGTGAATTCACATCAATAACTACATGTCTTAGATGTCCTAGAGTGACTTTTAATTAGAGAAATGTAAGCATATGAATACACACCTTGAGCTTCATATGAAAAAAATGCAACGTCTAAAAGGCCAATTTTAAGGTTGGTGGATTCAAGATATACATGCTATCAATATGGATTTCCTTTTATTATGTAACCTGTTGTTCACGGAAAGATATACACCGATTACTACCAAATGTTTAAAACACAAACCTAGAAATCAGTAGAAAATCTATTATTTAGTATGAAGAGCCGTAGTCAATAATATGTATCATTGATCTTCTACTTTTATATACCAAGGTCCTTACCAATATAATTTTGATGCAAATACTTTCACAAAAATCCAGTAATAATGTTTTACGATATACATATTAACTACACACATTTTTATCTTTTTAATCATATATTGTTGTAGTGGAAAAATAAATAAAATGTATGTTTGTGTGGAGGCAATTGGTCTTAAAATAATACCAGAGAAATGATTACATAATATGTTTTTACAAATGGGCGATACATACTTCAGTAGTTACTCATGTCGTACCAAACTCCCCTAACGAAGGACACCAATATGGGAAAATTAAACAAAACAACATGTAACAAAACCAACACACATTTGCGTAGGTAAACACAATGGTATTGGTCTTCTATGCTCATGTACGAACGTCTTTACCAGTCGATGGAAAGATTTATACCAAAATCCAAAAACATTTTCTCAAGATGTGCATATAGGCAACACCTTATAATTTTATTAAACCAAACATTTAGTGATAATGTAGCAAATAATTAAATACATAAAATGTCATATTGTCCACTAGAAAGTAGCAGGCCGAGAAAAAGTGCCAAATAAGTTTCACTATGGTAAATTTTGGTATATGTTCCATACCCTCATAAATATGTACCAAAAGCACATTGAAAAATATAAATGTGCAAATCCATAACAAATCTAGCCACACAAATGCACGGGTCACCACGCTAGTTAGGTCATATCGCACACACACACATATGTCCATTCTTGCAGAAGCACAAATTTTTACTCACCTATCTCGAGATAGAAATCGAGCACGGGGATGAGGTCGATCAGTGTCGCCACACACACCTAGCTAGTGAACAAAAGTGGACAAAGATTACTTCTTAACATGGCTAGATCTAGTTAGGGAGGTAGATAGGTCACTTCATTAAATGGGTAGTTCTACCTAGCTAGTTGTGGAAGGAGATGGCTCTAACTAGTGGAGGGGGAGGAAAAGTGAGGGAAAAGAGAAAGGAGTTGCATTAAGGAAGGTGGTGTAGTTAGCTAGGAGCATTAAAGAGAGAGAAAGAGAGTAATAGGGGGGAGAAGTAGTGAGGAAGAAGCAAAGTGAGGGAGAGAGGAGGTGGGAGCTAGGGGAAAGTGAAAGAAGAGAGGATGGGGGAGGGGGAGGGGGTAGGAAAGGTTGCAGATGCGCCTTAGCAGCAGCGAGGGCAGGGAAAATGCATTGCTGCTAAAAAAAGTAGCAGTAGCGTGTTCCTGCCAGCCGGACTACTGCTAAGTGGGGCCCGCCATGTGGCACAGTACACATTTAGTTGTAACGCGGTCCCTTGAAAATGCGCTACTACTATTCTCTTAGCAGTAGCGCGTGTTCTCGAATGACCCTACTACTATACCTAGCATGTCGGCAATGGTGTGGCCATAATACTTGTAGCACGTTTTCATGGAGCCGCGCTACTGCTATGAAGGTAGCAGTAGCGCCCATGGTAATCACGCGCTACTATTAAGTATCAATAGCGCCTCTTTATAACCAGCACTACTGATATGCCTCCATGTATAAGGTTTTCCCTAGTAGTGCTTGGTCGCAGCAATCCGTCATTCTATCTCTGACCAGGAGGAATCTGGTCGAGAAGTGGTGGACCGTTTCTCCGGGCTGCTGCTTTATGTACATTAAATCACATACGCCGGGCTTTTTCTCAGTTACTTGGAGAGTACTCGACATGGGAGGTGGGTGGGTAAAAATTTTGCGTCCCGGCAGTTTGCGTATCTGGAGCTTTGGCGGTGGTGTCCAGCGCCATCATAGTATCCAACACGCCAAGCTCGGCATCCAGACTGTCAACTATATACTGTTGATGAAAGGTCTGTTGGGTCCATACTCTCCGAATATTCGAGATTGAGCCGCAGTATAGCCGCTCCGGGGACGTTCGAGGTCGTGCCCAGGTGGTATTCGGCCGGAACTAGTTCGGCTGAACTGACGGGGTCGGGCTTTAAGGCCGGGCTCTGGGTAACATCAGTCCCTACACGGTTTACCGCTCCCGAAGTTAAAGCATCGGGATTAGTAAGTTTTTCAAGGGGAGCTGACGATTTTGATAGAGTAAGATCTCCCCGGGAATCGGCGGTGAACTCTAGGTTCTCGAACCTGATCTCCTGACCGGGGGCAAAATTTCCAACCTGGCCGAGAAGGCTGGTCGGATCAGCGCGCAGTAAGACACTGCCGAACGCAAAAAGTCTGGCAGGAGATGAAGATGTCCCTGGCGTGCATGGCGTCGTTGATGACTAGGCGAGCCATTGATCCTTTTGGCGATCCAACGGCGGAACTCTCAATGAAAGCACCAATGTCAGTGTCAAAACCGGTGGATCTCGGGGTCCTGAGCTGTTGATCTTGGATCGATGGAGAACAAGGGACGAAGGACACGATGTTTACCCAGGTTCGGGCCCTCTCGAAGAGGTGAAACTCTACGTCCTGCTTGATTATATTGAAGTGTATAGGATGATTACAGAGTCGATCTACCATGAGATCAGATGAACTATAACCTAGGTGAGTAGGATGATGGTTGTTGTTCTAGCCTCTACGGACTAGACCCTCTTGTTTATATAGGCACCAGGGGTACTAGGGTTACACACGGTCAGTTACAAAGGAGGGATAAACATGCCGATTCTCTAATATTTGACTTGGAGGACACACCAAAGCTCTGAAGGTCTCTTGTCCGGACGCAGAGTCTCCCTATAGCTCGGCCTTATAATAGTCGTATAATGGCCCACCTGTCCGGCCCATAAGAAATAGGCCGGCAACCCGAGGACCCCCCAGTCCAGGAATCCCTCACCTGGCGCGCCTTGGTGCCTAGTGTGCCCCATGGGCCTCCTCCTGTGTGCTCCTTTGGCTTCCTCGGTGTCGTCTGGTCAGACAAAAATATCCAAAAAGTTTCGTTGCATTTGAACTTCGTTTGGTATTGATATTCTGCAAAGTAAAAAACAAGAAAAAAAAACAACAACTAGCATTGGGCACTATGTCAATAGGTTAGTCCCAAAAAATGATATAAAGTTGCTAGTAAATGAATATAAAACATCCAAGATTGATAATAAAACAGCATGAAACAATAAAAAATTGCAGATATGTTGGAGACGTATCAGTGCCTTGCTTAAGGAGTTGCAATTTCTTGAAGAGGTCCCGATTACAGTAAATGGGTACAAAGTGCGCTCGCATGACATCCTTCATTTGATTCCATGTTGTGATTGGTGGGCCACCTTTTGCTTCTCGTCGCTCAATGACTTGCTCCCACCAAATGAGGATATAGTCTTCGAACTCAAGCGATGCCATGTCAATTTTCTTCTCTTCTTCATAGTGGTGTAAGCGGAAGATCTTGTCGACATTCAATGCCCATGAAAGGTAGTCTTCAGGATCATTACTTCCGGAGAACTTAGGCATGGTGAACTTTAGCTTGCCATAGCATTGCTCTTCATTGTGTTGGGGTCGATGGTGATGACGCTCTTGCCATGGTGGAGGGTCATCGACCGCTTGTTGTACGTGTTCCGCTTAATTAGCTTGACGTTGAGGTCGTGGGATTCTTGCACAGTTCCTCATTTCTTGGCGCTCCTCGAGGCATGTGGCTTCTTCTTGTTGCTCTCGTCGGAGGGCCTCTTCTTGTAGACATACTTGGCGGTTGCGCTCATTGATGGCTTGTGTGGATTCGCGTATGGCACATTGAGCTTCTAGGGCTTGTTCTTCACGGTGTTGTTGCTCTTGTTGTAGGGTGTGATGTCTACTACGCAACCTTCTTCTTGTAGACTCATGTTGGGCCTCCAAGTGCAGAGTTTTGTAGGACAGTAGCAAATTTCCCTCAAGTGGATGACCTAAGGTTTATAAATCCGTGGGAGGCGTAGGATGAAGATGGTCTCTCTCAAACAACCCTGCAACCAAATAACAAAGAGTCTCTTGTGTCCCCAACACACCCAATACAATGATAAATTGTATAGGTGCACTAGTTCAGCGAAGAGATGATGATACAAGTGCAATATGGATGGTAGATATAGGTTTTTGTAATCTGAAAATATAAAAACAGCAAGGTAACTAGTAACAAAAGTGAGCGAAAACGGTATTGCAATGCTTCGAAACAAGGCCTAGGGTTCATACCTTCACTAGTGCAAGTTCTCTCAACAATGATAACATAATTAGATCATATAACAATCCCTCAACGTGCAACAAAGAGTCACTCCAAAGTCACTAATAGCGGAGAATAAACGAAGAGATTATTGTAGGGTACGAAACCACCTCAAAGTTATTCTTTCTGATCGATCTATTGGGCTATTCCTATAAGTGTCACAAACAGCCCTAGAGTTCGTACTAAAATAACACCTTAAGACACACATCAACCAAAACCCTAATGTCACCTAGATACTCCAATGTCACCACAAGTATCCGCGGGTTTGATTATACGATATGCATCACACAATCTCAGATTCATCTATTCAAACCAACACAAAGAACTTCAAAGAGTGCCCCAAAGTTTCTACTGGAGAGTCAAGATGAAAACGTGTGCCAACCCCTATGCATAAGTTCACAAGGTCACAGAACCCGCAAGTTGATCACCAAAACATACATCAAGTGGATCATGTGAATATCCCATTGTCACCATAGATAAACACATGCAAGATATACATCAAGTGTTCTCAAATCCTTAAAGACTCAATCCGATAAGATAACTTTAAAGGGAAAACTCAATTCATTACAAGAAGGTAGAGGGGATAAACATCATAAGATCCAACTATAATAGCAAAGCTCGCGGTACATCAAGATCGTGCCAAATCAAGAACATGAGAGAGAGAGAGATCAAACACATAGCTACTGGTACATACCCTCAGCCCCGAGGGTGAACTACTCCCTCCTCGTCATGGAGAGCGCCGGGATGATGAAGATGGCCACCAGTGATGGATTCCCCCTCCAGCAGGGTGCCGGAACAGGGTCCCGATTGGTTTTTGGTGGCTACAGAGGCTTGCGGCGGCGGAACTCCCGGTCTAGGTTCTGTTCTAGGGTTTTTGGGATTTATAAGAGGTGTTGGCGTCGGGGACAAGTCAAGGGGGCCCACGAGGCGACGACAAGGACGGGGGCCGCACCCTCCACCCTTGTGGTGGCCTCAGGACTCCTCTCCGATATCTTTTCATTCCAGTATTATTCATATTTTCCAAAAATATTCTCCGTAAATTTTCAGGCCAATTGGACTCTGTTTGATATTCCTTTTCTGTGAAACTCAAAAACAAGGAAAAAACAGAAACTAGCATGGGGCTCTAGGTTAATAGGTTAGTCCCAAAAATCATATAAAATAGCATATAAATGCATATAAAACATCCAAGATGGATAATATAATAGCATGGAATAAAAAAAATTATAGATACATTGGAGATGTATCAAGCATCCCCAAGCTTAATTCCTACTCATCCTCGCGTAGGTAAATGATAAAAACAGAATTTTTGATGTGGAATGCTAGCAAGTGCACAAGTTTGATCAATGATAATTTCATTCACTTTTTCTAGCATCATTATATATCATAAACAGTAGCTCATTTCATAAAATTTCTCATGATCAAGTAGCAAGCTATTCACATGTTAAAGCATAGATCATAAACTTTCTTGAAAACTAACAAACTATGTTCTCAGTCATCAAACAATTACAATTCATCTTATTTTCAGGAAGGGTCTATGTAAGAGCTTTGATTTAGCAAATCCCACATACTCAACTATCATATAGTCTTCCATGATTGCTACCACTCAAAGCATATTTTTAGAACAAATAGCATCCATTGAACACAGAGAAAGATAGGGGCTTAATGTTTCATCTCCCAACTTATTTATCATATAGATAATTGTCAACAATAATAATTCATTATCAAATATATTTGAGTGGCCATATATGCTTAGATCTTTCCCCACCACATGATGCTTGCCAACTAAAGAGTAGGTTGGAATGAGAAGGAATACTACTGACTCTTGCATAAAAGTAAAAGATAGGCCCTTCGCAGAGGGAAGCAGGGTTTTACAGAGGTGCCAGAGCTCGAAGCTTTTAAAACAGGGATGAAAATAATTTTGAGAGGTATGCTTTCATTGTCAACATAACAACCAAGAGTTCCCAATATCTTTCATACTAGATACATTATAGGCGGTTCCCAAACAGAAAGGTAAAGTTTTTTTTACTCCCCCTCCACCAACAATCACACTCCATGGCTTGTCCGAAACAACGGGTACTGTACAACTATCAACAATCCTGGGGGAGTTTTGTTTGCAATTATTTGCGATTTTGTTTTTGATCTTTTGATCATAGGTCTGGGCATCCCAATTACCAACCACTCTCTCGTGAATGATAAGTGAATAAACACTCATCATGAGAATAACCCACCTAGTATGGAAGATACTAACAGCCCCTAGTCGCTACATGAGCGATTCGGGCATACTAAACAGATTATTATTTGAAGGTTTAGAGTTTGGCACATGCAAATTTACTTGGAACGGCAGGTAAATACCGCATATAGGTAGATATGGTGGACTCTCATGGAAGAAACTTGGTTCAAGGAGTTTGGATGCACAAGCAGTATTCCCGCTTAGTACAAAAATTTTGGCTAGCAAAAGATTCTAAATAGCAAGCACCACATGTTGGAGGATCCATAACAATATAACTTCTATACAAATATACCCAAGCATAACTCATTATGTTGTCTTCCTTGTCCAACTTCAACTAATTTGCTCAGGTTTGAAAATAATTAATGGTGCTCACTATCATAGAAGATGTCCAAGATAGTATATTTATATGTGAAATCTCTCTTCCTTCAATATTCTTTCATGAATTGTTCAAGTGACCAATACTATGTTTGCTAACTTTCAATAAATTTACTACATCTACTTCTTATATGTGAAGTCACTACTCCCCATGGTATAAGCATATGAAGCATATATAATTTCAGATTTATGATATTCAATACATTCAACCATTTATTCATAAGGATAAGTGAAGCACGTGAGTAAATGACAAACTACTCCATAAAGATATAAGTGAAGATCAATGAGTAGTCAAATAATTAAGTAGCTATGTGAAGACTCTCCCTCATAAAGAAAATTTAGATCTTAAGTACTTTATTCAAACAGCAGGCAAAATAAAATAAAATGACATTCTAAAAATAGCACACGTCGTGTGAAGAAGCAAAAACTTAGGCTCAACCGATACTAACTGATAATTCTTGATGAAGAAAGGTGGGATGCCTACCGGGGCATCCCCAAGCTTTGATGCTTGAGACTTCTTGATATATTATATTGGGATGCCTTGGGCATCCCCAAGCTTGAGCTTTTGTGTCTCCTTAATTCCTTTTATATGATGGTTTCCCTAATTATTAAACACTTCATCCACACAAAACTCAACAAGAACTTGTGAGAAAAGTTAGTATAAATCAAATGCAAAACCTTATCATTCTCTATTGTAGAAAATCACTAAAATTATTATTCGACATTGCATACAAAATGCCTCTGCATATTTAATACTCATATCCTCAAATAGAATCATTAAACAGGCAAACATATGCGAAAAATGCAAACATAACAGCAATCTGTCTAAACAGGACAGTATGTAAAGAGTGCAATTGTACTCATACTTACCTAACTCCAAAACTTCTTAAAAATTACCACACTGTAGAAAATTTGTTGTTAATCATTGTGTAAAAATTTCAATATTTTATCATCTTCTGACTTTCCATAAGAATTCAGACAACGATAGAAAACTTTCTGTTTTCAAAACAGCAACATATAGACTTGCAAAATAAGCATGGTAAAGGCTAAACTTGACACTTTTATTGAAATTAAAGATGAAAAACATTAATATAAAAAAAAATCAAATACTAATAAAATAAAATGACGCTCCAAGCAAAACACATATCATGTGACGAATACAAATATAGCTCCAAGTGAGGTTACCGATAATGTTGAAGACGAAAGAGGGGATGCCATCCGGGCATCCCCAAGCTTAATTGCTTGGATCTTCCTTGAATATTACCTTGGGGTGCCTTGGGCATCCCCAAGCTTAGGGGCTTGTCACTCCTTATTCTCCTCATATCGATATCTCACCCAAAACTTGAAAACTTCAATCACACGAAACTTAACGGAACTCCGTGAGATGGGTTAGTATGATAAAACAAATCATTCACTTTGGTACTGTCAAGACAAGATTCAAAAAATTTATCAAATGATACCTACTGTACCCTATCATTTGTACAATTTATATTGAGCAATATAAGCCATAGAAACTAGGAAACAAGCAAACTATGCATCGAAAACAGAATCTGTCAAAAAACAGAACAGTACGTAAAGATCTGAATTAAGGTCATAGTTCTGTTACTCCAAAATTTCTGAAAAATTAGAACAACGTAGATAATTTGTATAAAAATAAACTGTAAAAATTTCAGAAGTTTTCCACTTCAAGTAAAATATAGGAATTTCTGTACTGGACGCAAAAGTTTCTGTTTTTGCACAGAATCAAATCAACTATCAACCACACTATCCCAAAGGCTTTACTTTGCACTTTATTCAAACAAAAGCTATAAAACATGATTAATACAGTAGCTTAATCTTGTTAACACATAAAAACAGTAAGGGTAAATATTGGGTTATCTCCCAACAAGCACTTTTCTGTAATGCCTTTTAAGCTAGGCATGATGATTCCAATGATGCTCACATAAAAGATAAGAATTGAAACATAATGGGGGCATCATGAAGAATATGACTAGCACATTTAAGTCTAACCCACTTCCTATGCATAGGAATTTTGTGAGAAAACAATTTATGGGAGCATGAATCAACTAGCATAGGAAGGCAAAACAAGCATAACTTCAAAATTTTAAGCACATAGAGAGGAAACTTGATATTATTGCAATTCCCACAAGCATATATTCCTCCCTCATAATAACTTTCAGTAGCATCATGAATGAATTCAACAATATAACTATCACATAAGGCATTCTTTTCATGAGCCACAAGCATTGAAATTTTATTACTCTCCACATAAGCTAATTTCTTCTCATGAATAGAAGTGGGAGCATCATATGAAACTTGAATACTATAAATTGTTTCCACATTAAAAGAGTAATGTTCAGTAAAAGGATATTCAAAATTATGACAATAATTATCACTACTTTTCATAACATAAGTATCCTCATAATAATCATCATAAGTAGCCACTTTGTTCTCATCATAGTCAATTGATACCTCTTCCGAAATAGTGGAATCATTACTAAATAAAGTCATGACCTCTCCAAATCCACTTTTATCATTATAATAAGATTCAACACCCTCCAAAATAGTGGGATCACTACTTCCTAAAGTTGACACTCTTCCAAACCCACTTTCATCAATATAATCATCGTAAATAGAAGGCATGCTATCATCATGATAAATTTGCACATCAAAACTTGGGGGACTAAACATATCATCTTCACTAAACATAGCATCCCCAAGCTTGGGACAAACATTAATTGCAGCAAATAAATTCTCAAGCATGTCATTCTCATCAAACATAGCATCCCCAAGCTTGTGCCTTTCATATCATAAGCATAATCACTTTCATCATTAATAGTACGAATGGCACCAATAGTATAGAAATTATTATCATCACAATGAGTAATAGGCATAACAATAATAGGAGCAACATCATTTGGGAGGGATACCTTTTTACCTTTGCTTCTCCGTCGTTTCTTCTTCTTCTCCACATCATGTGTGGGTTTAATCACCTTTTTGGAGCTCCTTATTGATGAGATTGGTTGAATAAAAAGCTCCTCCTCGTTACCTGATTCATCATAAGAAAAAATAGGAGGATATTGGGAAACCTCTTCCCCTTCATTAGTATTCTCTTCATCTTCTATTTGTTTTCTTGTCTTCAAGTTATTGGCAATATAAGGGTTCTCAATGCAATTCACCGCACAATACATATAAATTTCATTTAGATCAAAATCAATTATTTTCATAAGGACCCAATCTGGAACGTCGTTAGTTTTATGTTTCATTTCTTCATACCCCAGAAATAGACTAAGTTCATTATGATGCTCAAGGGTAATGAGGTTATCACAATTTTTGGACACAATTCGATCATGAAATAATTCACATTGGAAATTAAAATGACCAAGTTCATTGCAAAGTTCACAAGGATGGCGAGAAAAATTAAATCTTTCAGCACAAACATCTAGCCTCTCTTGCAACCATTTAGTTTCTAAATACTTATGCCTCTTGCAAAATCTATCTTCCCTTTTTGGTGTGTAATTGCAATCTCTATGCACTCCACAAAAATTGACATGCTTATAAGAAACATCTTTATCATGACTAGGGCAATCATCATTGGTACTAGAATTCATACTAACAACATTGCAATCATGCTCATCATTCAAAGATTTAGTGCCAAACATTTTATTGCATTCTTCTTCTAACACTTTGGCACAATTATCGGAATCCTTATTTTCATGAAAAACATTTAAAAAGATGAAGCATATGAGGCACCCTAAATTCCATTTTTTTGTAGTTTTCCTTTATAGACTAAACTAGTGATAAAACAAGAAACTAAAAGATTCAACTGCAAGATCTAAAGATATACCTTCAAGCACTAACCTCCTTGGCAACGGCGCCAGAAAAGAGCTTGATGTCTACTACACAACCTTCTTCTTGTAGACTCGTGTTGGGCCTCCAAGTGCAGAGTTTTGTAAGACAATAGCAAATTTCCCGCAAGTGGATGACCTAAGGTTTATCAATCCGTGGGAGGCATAGGATGAATATGGTCTCTCTCAAACAACCCTGCAACCAAATAACAAAGAGTCTCTTGTGTCCCCAACACACCCAATACAATGATAAATTGTATAGGTGCACTAGTTCAGCGAAGAGATGATGATACAAGTGCAATATGGATGGTAGATATAGGTTTTTGTAATCTGAAAATATAAAAACAGCAAGGTAACTAGTAACAAAAGTGAGCGAAAACGGTATTGCAATGCTTCGAAACAAGGCCTAGGGTTCATACCTTCACTAGTGCAAGTTCTCTCAACAATGATAACATAATTAGATCATATAACAATCCCTCAACGTATAACAAAGAGTCACTCCAAAGTCACTAATAGCGGAGAATAAACGAAGAGATTATTGTAGGGTACGAAACCACCTCAAAGTTATTCTTTCTGATCGATCTATTGGGCTATTCCTATAAGTGTCACAAACAGCCCTAGAGTTCGTACTAAAATAACACCTTAAGACACACATCAACCAAAACCCTAATGTCACCTAGATACTCCAATGTCACCACAAGTATCCGCGGGTTTGATTATACGATATGCATCACACAATCTCAGATTCATCTATTCAAACCAACACAAAGAACTTCAAAGAGTGCCCCAAAGTTTCTACCGGAGAGTCAAGACGAAAACGTGTGCCAACCCCTATGCATAAGTTCACAAGGTCACAGAATGCGCAAGTTGATCACCAAAACATACATCAAGTGGATCACGTGAATATCCCATTGTCACCACAGATAAACACATGCAAGATATACATCAAGTGTTCTCAAATCCTTAAAGACTCAATCCGATAAGATAACTTCAAAGGGAAAACTCAATTCATTACAAGAAGGTAGAGGGGAGAAACATCATACGATCCAACTATAATAGCAAAGCTCGCGGTACATCAAGATCGTGCCAAATCAAGAACACGAGAGAGAGAGAGAGATCAAACACATAGCTACTGGTACATACCCTCAGCCCCGAGCGTGAACTACTCCCTCCTCGTCATGGAGAGCGCCGGGATGATGAAGATGGCCACCGGTGATGGATTCCCCCTCCGGCAGGGTGCCGGAACAGGGTCCCGATTGGTTTTTGGTGGCTACAGAGGCTTGCGGCGGCGGAACTCCCGATCTAGGTTTTGTTCTGGGTTTTTTTGGATTTATAAGAGGTGTTGGCGTCGGGGACAAGTCAAGGGGGCCCACGAGGTGACGACAAGGATGGGGGGCGCGCCCTCCACCCTTGTGGTGGCCTCGGGACTCCTCTCTGATATCTTTTCGTTCCAGTATTATTCATATTTTCCAAAAATATTCTCCATAAATTTTCAGGCCAATTGGACTCCGTTTGATATTCCTTTTCTGCGAAACTCAAAAACAAGGAAAAAACAGAAACTAGCACTGGGCTCTAGGTTAATAGGTTAGTCCCGAAAATCATATAAAATAGCTTATAAATGCATATAAAACATCCAAGATGGATACTATAATAGCATTGAACAATAAAAAATTATAGATACGTTGGAGACGTATCAGGGTGTCGCCATCTTGGTTTACTTGTCGGTCTTGGTGTATTGGAGCTTGCTCTTGGACCGTAGGATCATTAACTCGTCGATGATGTAGTTGCTCACGTCCCCGGAGAAGGTCTCCATGAAATGGGTTTTGTGGAGCTTGATGATCTTCATGGTCTTGACGACGTTGTGGACGAGCTCGTAGAAGACTTGCAACCATAGAATATTTCGAAAAATGTCGGCTTGAGTGGCGTCGTCTTGAGGATGACGATGTAGTAGATGAGCGGGTGGCCATCATGGCTCGAATATCATCCTTGAGATTTGCCATTGATGTGTCGAAGTAGTCTCTTGTTCGTGCTTCGGATTGCCTCAAGTCGGTGGCGAGTTGATTGATGCAGTCGCCCAATGCTTCATTCGCTTGGTGCAAAGCTCTATGCACACCAAATAGTTGAGTCTATTGACGTAGTTGTCGGGCTCCTCTTCTTGCTCAATGAAGAGTTGTAGAAGTACTTGGCCTATCCATCATATCAGGCAAAATATGTGAGTGGAAGAAAGGAAAGAACTAGACCAAATGTACCTTATCTGATGTTGAAGATGGATCGATGATCACCCAATGTAGTATTATGGAAGTAGCACAATTGGTACCAGATCTTTCCGATTCTCACACCTACACACATAATGCTTTTGGAGGAGCTTGGTGAGGATGGTGACACAAAATTTATGCAATTGTTAGCAAGATTCAATAATGTTGAAAAAGATTAACAAATTCGCAAGTGTAATAAGTGGACCAATAGCAATATGTGGCACATGGAAACACACGCACATCCGTGACATTATGGCCCGAACAAATTTTTTTCTGTCATGGTTATGACACTTCTATGATGATAATTGTGACAAAAACAGGTATGATCATAGATGTGGTGGGCTCCTACTTCTATGATAGAAAATTGGCTTTTCGTCCTAGGCTGGCCGGTACGCACCTTCATGACATTCTTTAGGCCGTCCATGACGTAAAAATTCATGGTAGAAGTGAGGGCGAGGAAAATATCAGGGAGTTCCCGGTTACGGTGGGTGGTCGGGGCCAAGCGATGGAGTGTGGTTTGCGCGTTCCTCTCGTACGCACGTGTGTGCGAGGCACTCGCTAACTGAACCCTTGCGAGGCATTCGCATACTTACTGAACTCGAGCGATTGCACTGCTAGGTATGTACTGAACATGAGGGATCGATCCCACTATGTACTGAAGTCGATCGATCCATCCCTTTGTTGCTAACTGAACCCGAGTGATTCCTACGCTGCTAACTGAAGCCGGCCGATTCCTTCACTTCTAACTGAATCCGATTCAATCCTTCTCGCTGCTCACTGAAGCCGATCGAGCCCTCTACGAGATATAGCCAGTCGATGCGTTGGGTTCCCTCTGGATGAACAGTACCCGTTGCTGCCGCGCACGCGATATGTAAAACGAGTCTAGACGTGTGGTGAATCCAGCCGGTTGGTTAGCTGTGGATGAACAGTTCCCGTTGCTGCCGCCCGCTCATACGTACGTGTACGCCCCCCCCCCCCCAGCTGGTGGGGGTTTGATGAGCAGGACCCCGTGGTAGTAGGTGGTTGCCGCTGGATGAACAGGAACCCGAGAGGAGGCTGCCACACCCCAGCCGGTTGGGGGTGGATGAATAGGACCCCGTGGAGATGAACGGTAGCCGGTGGAGCCTGGAGGACAACGGTGGATGAACAGTACCCCGTGGAGGCTGGAGCGAGAGCAGTAGACGATGGATAAACAGTAGCCCGTGGAGTCCCGTTTTGCGGTACGCCACATCCCTCCCGATGAACAGGACCTTGTTTCGACCATAGGTGCTCCAACAGAAGTCCGTTTCCTCCGTTTTGCGGTACGCCACACCCCTCCTGATCAACAGGACCCCGTTTCGACCGTAGGCGGTCGAACAGAAGTCTGTTCCTCTGTTTTGCGGTACGCTAGACCCCTCCCGATGAACATGATCTCATTTTGACCATAGTCGATCGAATAGAAGGTCGTTTCCTCCGTTCTGCGGTACGTCCCGGTTAGCTCCCGATGAACACGACGCATCCCGTTACCTCCCGATGAACATGATCCTGTTTCTCCATTTCGACCCAACCGGTTGGATTCCGATGAACAGGATGCTGTTGCTGCCATCCGTTGCCTCTCCATGTACACGAGCCCTGGCCGTACGTATGCGCGAGTATGCATTCGAGACCCCGCCCATATGTACGTATGTCTACGTATTTTTTGGCATGTGGCTGTACTTATGTGTACACGGTTTAGACGGGGCTACCTGAACTGCTACGTTGAGGGCACTACTAAAACACGTGCCGCTACTTATTCGGCCACGGTTCATCGTTGCAGAGAGACCGATTGACCAGTATGTACATACACGTTCGCGACCACACAGACAACGCTACGTACGCTTCGACCAGGTGGGTCCCAGCTGTCAGGGAGGATAAGGACGCACTTCCTTGTGTGCGAAGATATAGCTGCTAGGTCCCAGCTGTCAAGGGAGGAATCATTTTTTTGTGAGTAATAAGGAGGCACTTCCTTGTGTTCGAAGATGTAGCTGGTGGGTCCAGCTGTCAGCCTCACCGACTAAAGTCCTCTTCCAATGACTGTCGTTCGTTGACCTCGTTGACCACGCCGCGCCAAGGGCATCAAGGCGGTGGACGATGACGAGGCCTAGGATGGGAATGACGCGGAGCCAGGGAAGACAAGGCAGGTGGATGCCCACGCGGAGGGGAGTACGAGGGTTCACTGGTTCAGCTGTGGTGTAAGGTTGCCGTCGCCGGAGAATAACAGGGTGTGTGGGTGAGTAGAGGGAAGGCCTGGCCAGTGAGGCCTGCGTGATAGTATAACCGGCCACCGGAGGCAGGAGCAGGCGGTATGGCCGGTGCTGGTTTGAGCGCCTGGAGGAAGAAGATCAGAGGTTGAAGAAGTATCATGGTCGTTCGATTAACATCCAACGGTCACTGCTGCTGGAATCGTTTATTGACTACGTTGACAAATCCGTGTGTACGAGTAACCATAGTAGGCCCACAAGTCAGCGACCTTACCTGGTGGGACCCAGCTAGCATCGGGAGGAATCATTTTTCTTGCACGTAATAAAGAGGCACTTCCTTGCGTGCGAAGATGTAGCTGGTGGGTCTTAGCTGTCAGGTGGAGGGAACCTTTTTTCCCGAGTAATAAGGAGGCACTTCCTTGCCTGCGAAGATGCAGCTGGTGGGTCCCAGCTGTCACAAGGAGGAATCATTTTAGTTCACGTAATAAGGAGGCACTTGCTTGCCTACGGGCATGGACTAGGCGGGTACCTACTGTCAGCCTCTCCACTTACATCCCTCTTCTGATGGCTGTCGTTTATTGACCACATTCACCACGCCGCGTCGAGAGCATCAATGCGGTGGACGACGGTGAGGCCCAGGAAGGGAACCACCCAGAGCCTATAAAGCCACAATAGTGGATTCCCACGTTGAGGGGAGTACGAGGGTTGTGACTGGTTTGGCTGCGGGATGAGGCTGGAGTCGCCAAAAAATAATAGTAGGTGCGGGTGGGTAGAGGGATGGCTTGGCCAGCGGTGGGAGTAGGGTGGGCCGGTGAGGCCTGCGCGGCAGCACAGCCGACCATAGGAGGAAGGAGCAGGCTGTCCCGCTGGCGCTGGTTTGGGCAGCTGGAGCAGGAAGATCAGACATTGAAGAAGCACGACGGCCGTTGGATGGACATCCAACAGTCACAACTCTCATGTCTTGACTAAGTTGACACAGCCTTGCGTACACATCAACCTTTTCTAGGAAAGTATACGCGTCAACCTAGTAGGCCCACAAGCCAGCCTCAAATATGTGGAAAACAACATACATCCCATCTGCCATTATTTCTAATAATTTATAGCCCATTTGCTAATTCTTAAGGATTTTTTTGGAGCCCATATTATTTTTGTTAGCATTACAGCCCATATTGTGGCCACGGTTAAAAAACTCAAGGAAATTTTGCATATTTCGGTGCGGTCTGAACTGTTTTTAATCCCGAAATTTTGAGTCACATTCAAAATAATTTGAAAAATAAACTTATATCAATGTAAAATCCAAGTAATTTTCCCCGCATAAAAATCAATGAAATTTAAAATGTCAAAATGCAAAAAAAAGAAATTCAAAACTAATTACCGGTTTGTTGTGTCTTAAAAATGTAGAGCCAATTTCTTATTGCTGATAGCCCATTTTTTGGGCAAGCCGAATGCATCCCTTGCAGCCTAGCAGGGCTGACAAAAGCAAGTAGGCCTCGGTTGGATATTCTGTAAAAAAAAACCAAAAAACTAGACTAGCCATTTTCAGAAAGAATACAAAACAACTGGGCTGGTCTTGTGGTAAACATAAAATAAAATGCTGGCTAGACTGGAAAGAGTGCCCCGCACAACCCAGTTGATACCCTGCTCCGTCTCAAAAACAAAAAGAACTAGGCTAGCTACTGGGTCCATGGTGTCAGCTGCTCGTTGTGCAATTCTCTCATTTATTGACTACATTGACAATGGCATGGGACCCAGATGTCAGGAATCCATTAGGAGGAACCAATTTTTGGCTTGAAATAAGGAGACACTTGCTTGCGTACTGCCATGATCCTGGTGGGTCCCTGCTATCATCCTCTCCACGTACAATCATCTCCTGATTGTGTACGCGTCAACCTAGTAGGCCCACAAGTCAATCTCTAAATCCGTGGTGGACAAATACAACCCATTCCACACGTTCACACAGAAAGTTCGACATTCAGAGCAAAGTAATAGGTCTGATCCAGAGATAGAGTTCTGAACTTCCACAGAGATAGAGTTCTAAACTTCCACATTGACAACCATCATAGCCAACTTAACTATATGCTCCCACTAATACTCTAATGTACAAGTACTACCTCTGTCCGGGATTAGAGGTCCCGTGAGCCACACTAGCCCGTTCCGAGTTACAAGGCCGCAACAACTACAGGCACAGTAATTTGCCTCGATCCCGCTTCTGCTGGGTGTGTTAACTACGAATAGGAGCATGCTGCCAGTAAAAACACTCCGATCAGTACGCCTACAGCTAAGTGCATGCATGCAGCCAGTTAAACTACTGCAATAAATTAAGTCGTAGGCGTGTGCGCTGTTCATGATGGATGCGTCTTGGTCTTGTCGTTTTGGCTCCCGGGACCTATAAACTCAGATAGAGGTAGTACTAACTTACTCGTAGCTAACTAGATGATGTCGGCCGCCATCTACGGTACACGCTAAATGCCGGCACCAACATCCTCCTCCTCGCCTCGGACTTGCCAGAGGTGCAATAGGGCGCGTTGCTCGCGCGTGTTGGCCCTTTCCATGCCGGTGTGGTCCACTGAAGCTTTGGCTTCTAAGCGGGAAACCCACTTGATGAGCTAGTAGTAAAATTCGGCGTCCCGAACGCGTGCGTGCCCAACAACCTCTAGGGCTATTTGCCGGGCGCCGGCCTGCACGTAGTCGGCCCAGTTGTAGCCACTCTGCTCGCAACTCAGAGCATCGGTGCGATGTTGCTCCATGCCCCGCTGGCGGCACAAATCGGTGATACAGTGCTCCTCTGCCCAGCGGTCACGCTCCAACAACTCCTCATACTCCGCTTTGCCATCTAAAGACCAATAGAATGCCTCCTCCCTCCCTCTGCCTTCCAATGAAAAATAGAACACTGGTTCCGGCGGTGAGCGCCTCCTGTGTCGCCTATTGCGGACAGGCGGGGGCATGACAGACGTGGTGAGAGCGAGGGCAAGTGGCTAGCGACGTCGGGCCGGTGGGGGCTTGTGAGGATAGGGTGAGTTGGGTGATGGTGCCACCGAAACGCCGAGAACCTGTAATTATAGGCGGAAGGTAGGTGAACCAGCATGTCACGGGAAACGCGACGGTCAACGCGGTCATCAGAATTCAATGCATAAACATGCATGACTTAGAGCACCAGCTTGCCATGGAAAACTAGAAAAGCTGAAATTATGATTGTGTCGTCCCGTCCCATCCCATCAGTGGTGCGTCCCGTCCGTGCTGGGTTTCACATTGGCACGACGGTCAAACGAGTGCACTCGATTCATCCAGATGAGGTACGTGCGTGATCCGCTGGTTATTCGCGTAGGATCGAGTCGGTCAGATAGTGTACGTGTAGGATTGCAATAGCTAATGAACGTTCACTGGGAGATAAGGCATTTGCGAATGTTTTTGCTGGTAGTTTCTTCAGATTCACATGGCATTTCCTTCAGAACAGCATGTCAGTTTCTTCAAAGGTAGGCATTTTAATTCAAAAAACTGCCACCTTTGGATCTTGCGCCGCAACTAAAATTGCCACGAGTGCATTAGTAGGCTAGCTAGTGATCGATCAATAACTTTTAAACATTTAGCAAAGAGAAATAAGGAGCTGCTAGTAACTTGTAAACAATGAGCACACAGAAATAAGGATCATGCTATGCACAGTAGTAAGAGTCAATCCGTTCAAAATGTTCACATGAGAGTCACAGGCCTGGCATTGTAATATGTTCACATTAGTAGCCCTAATTCACAAATCACAACCAACTAGTACAATTCCCATACATAAGACCAACATGTTAATGCATCTCAATGATTCACAGATCATATACAATATGTAGCTCCTAAAGCAAAGATCAAGAAAAAACATATGTTCTTGCTACTAACATGGATGCTTCTCTGGGCCAACATTCAGTATAGAGTGAAAGAAAAATTTGTTTGTGAAGTCTACATTTCCAATTGCAAACGTAGGTGGTTTCACCAACAGATGGAACCATGAGAATGAACCACACATAATGGAGGAACATCCACTGAAATATGAATTGGTCATCTGTCGATCATACGACGAGACTATTTTCAGAATACAACTTTAACTTAGGCAAAATGATGCCCATTGGAAAATCATACCAAAGCAATGAAGCACCTAGTGTTGGCCAATAAATAGTACAATACTACTTTTGTGTAGTCCATGAAGTGACTATCAAATCTTTCTGTGTCTATTTTCATATGGCACTGCATGTAGTGACTATACTATTCTCTTGTGCAGTTCCACAAAAATTGAGGTCACTTTGTTTGTTTGCCAAATAGCAACGGGCAGACATCTGTTTGCACAAATATCAAGCAGCTTGTTAACATATAGCCCACCTTGTATTTTTGGTTTAAACACATCTCTGCTAGTCGTTTCCGCTTAGCATCTGTCATGTTTTGCACTGGACAATATGATACTGTCATGTTTTGCACTGGACAATTTGGTACTGAATTGATTTGCTGGTACAAAGCAGAAATATAGCGCATATTCTTCATCAGACCAAGGATATCCATGTTTGCAGTGATGGAAGAGGTGAAATCGATACAACCGAAATTGGGCATCCAATAATTGAATCATGTCCTGCACCACCAATGTAGGTCCATCGTGCCAATAAATTTACATGAAACCCACTAATATTACTATCTAATGACAGTACAAAAACAGTAGCAAGATAGTAGCAAACCATGTACCTTGGTAATGAACAGCTCATCGTGCCACCAATTGGATATAACTGTTTGGAAGAAAAAATGCTCATAATGTTCAACCATTGGGACTTTTTGTGCAGTTCCACTAAAATCGAGCATCCGTGTTTGCACAGATATTGAAAGTGTGATTACTATGAAAGTGGCACTAGTTGAAGCATAGACTCACAAATATAAGCATTGCAATTTCTTAATGGGAAAAGGTAGCAAGACTGCTTCTAACCACCTGTTTGAAGGAATAAATAAGGCAACATCAGCCGATGTCAGGAAGGCATACATAGTATTTTCTGAAAGATTGAACCATTCCTGACCTTTCCTCTTCTTTTAAGAATTTTTTGTGCAGTTCAACTAAAATAAAATGCAATCACTGCCTTGACAATTCGGTCACACTGTACAAAAAAATGACTTACCATTACATCATGATGTCAGGTATGTAATCAACAGGCAATAGAGACAAACATGCAGACCTCCTCCGATAACATAATGAACATTAATTTTAACAAAGGTGTGACTAGCTTTGCCGGCATAATTTGAATGAACTCTACACCCTATGTTCCTTAATATAAGACATTTTCGCAGTTCAATTTAAAGTACCCAAACGTCTAGTATTTAGAAAAACAGGTAGTAGTTTTTTTGAGCACATATCTGGGAAAGCTTGCCACACCTTATATATGTCCATACGCTAATGCAACACCATTCGATAGTACAAATATACACTAATCCAGTGGCTAGTGCAACAGTAGAGTAGTTTTTTTATTATGGGGTACAGTACAATGGTTTTACTGAACATATTTCCATATGCTAGCATTGGAAGATTTTTATAACCATTAATTATACAAAATCTAAAGGTAAAAAGTTTTAGCATTGGTATACTAGCTGTGCGACATCATTAGACCAAATACAAAAGTCTGAAGGTAACTAGCATTATTAACTGACAATATAAAAAAATTGCAAACCATGTACCTTCAAGGTAAATATCATTTTGAACTCGAGGGGACCTGAAAAATTTCTATCCCAATCTTGATAATCGATCAAACATAAAAACTTGATCAAACGAATCAAGAAAATAGCAGGAGGAGGAGGTGCCCACTCCTAACCTTTCTTCTTCTCTTCATAATTTTTTGTGCATTTGAACTGAAATAAAATGCCATCACCGCCGTGGCATTTTGGTGACACTATACGAAAAAACTTGGCTTGTCATAACATCATGAAGTGAGGTATGTAATCTATAAGCATTACCAGTGCAAAAATCTGAAGGTAGTAACAAGTTTCATCTTTGGTATACTGGTTGTGCAACAGCATTAGAATGCCTTAGCTCAAAAATCTTTAATACATCCATAATCAATAGCTAAACCTGAAATAATCCAGTGACATTAAATGGTATTGCTTAAATTTATCGGTGGCATTAGACTGACTACGGCATTAGTTAAATGTGGCATCACTTTTGCAGTAGCATTGCTTGATTTTACCGGTGGCGTTATACTATAACAGCAAAAAAGTAGCAATAAGAGCATGGGGAGGCCCATTCGGACAGTGGGTGCACCAGTACAATGTACCTCCATGGACGCATATAGTGGTGAGGGAGGGATAGTTGCCCAGAGCAACAAATATCTTGGAAACATATGTGGATTACATCCCTTTTTTGTTCTCTTTAGCCACCCTTTTCCTATGTGAGGACAACAAACTGATCGACCTGGTCATTCTCTATTGCGTTGTCATGCCTTTCTACCCTTTTTCAACCAAGAGACAAGAGACTCGTTACTTAGCTACTGATTTCCCCTTTCCAACTAAGATGCAGGTTCGATACCTAGTCTCCTCGATGGTACTTTCTACCTTTCTTTCCTTATTCAACCCAGACATGGATTAGTCTACATGAAGTAGGGTTCCTTTAATAGTGCAAATTAAGGTTTTCGTCTGCGTTACTAGCAGAGCAGAGGATAGTAAATTGGGGAGATGGGGGAGTGGAAAAAGATCCACATGCAGCAACGTGGCAGATGGGACAATAGAACAAGGGTATGGTTCGAAAAGAGGTAGCATACCCGAGGGTCGGCGGTAAGTGGCTTCGCTCGTGGTCGTCGTCCTCCGCACACACTATGGCAGCGAGCTTGGGGACGGAGGCCATCCCGCACCAGCGCTAGGTCCAAGAGGACAGCCTTGTTGCCAGTGTGTGACCTCGCTCGCCGACGACGAGTGCGTCAATGCTACACGTCCTTTTCTTCCCCCACGGACGGGATCCTGGCGGATCTATGACCACCGGTGAGGAGGGAGAGAGAGGGGCCACCACCTTCTTTTTTAGATCTGGAGAGAGCGTGATAGTGTGAGAAGCAAGTGGGCAGCCCTTAGCAAGCAAGCGCTGAAGCTCCAGCCTATATATCTTTTTGATACTAGTACTAGAGGTAGAGTAGTGCTAGAGTAGTTTATATTTTCTCTACATATAGTACCAATTAGTTGTGCTTCAAAACTGAATGGCACGCCATTAAACAAATAAAGTCGAGAAATAATGTGGCACCTCGGACCAACGCGGCCAGATCGCATTTTGCACGAGAAATGACACACCATGTTTCGTTGACATGTGGTCCCGTTCCAACATGTCAGTGAGACGACGGCGAGTCCTTTTGTATAATTTCCGAATGGACGTCTATGTAGGCCGGGGTGCCTCTTTCTATACCATGGCGACTATCCACTCCCCACTAGCCTCTTCCTGTACCGTAGCAACCGTCCACCGCCTCTTCGCCTTTCCCTCTCGATTTGGAACTGCTATCGCATGCTCTTCCTCCCTCCATTTGCCTTGACTCTTCCTTCTGCCATTGTTCATCTTCTCGATGGAGGGAATAGGCAGGAAACGACCCCGTTATTCTTGCCCCAATCTGAAAGATGACGTGGTGGAGGAACTCATTGATCGGTGCGACATCATCACCACGGCTTGCATGGCAGGTTCGTTCAAGACCATTCTCGACTCATCAAATAACATCATTACAAAGAACCCAAGGGATCAGGAGCGGTTTGATCTCCCCTATCTTCTTCTCCATGACCCTGCTCGCTGGCGCGGGGATGACAGAAGCCTCGCCTTGTGCAAGTTGATGCCACGTGATAATGATACGTGTGATGTTAAGATGCCATCGCTTAAGGGTAAGGCCTGGGCAGGTGTAAATGGAGATTGGGTTGTTTATATTGGGTACAACTACGAGTGAGAACTTGTGAATATGTACACTCATCACCGGGTTCCACTTCCAAAAATCTTAGACTGCCCTAAGGTTGAGCACACCGATGATCTACGTACGTTCAAATACGATCATGGTGACTGTCGTCTATAGAAGATAGCAATTTTTCGAGTTCCCAGTTGCTCTTGGGATTATAGGAATGCTTGTGTTGTCGCTATCTTCGACAAGCTTGTTGCCGTCCTTAGTCCTCCGTCTCGATGGATATTGCTCAAAAATCAGTTTTTGTACATGGATGTGTACTGTGATGCAATTCAATACGAGGGTCTTGTTTTTCCTGCCACCACTTCTGGCACTGTTTTCGCATGGGATCCTTATTGTTTCGGTACATTTGTCTTCCACTGTAATTATAATTGTTACTTTCACCATGCATGTGAGTTAGTATCCTCGTACTAATTAACCCTCTCTGTTTCCAAGGTCCTGTCAACATTCCCCCACCAATACTTGGAAAATTTTATAAGCAAGGGGGAGATGACAATGGTGATGATCACGAGTATGAAGACGAGCGGGACCTACATACTCAGTGGCGCCTAGCAACTTATTCTGATGGATCACCTCTTCTTGTCTATATACAGGGCACTGCTGATGTTACTAAGGAAGCAGGTGTTGTCTCCCATGGTCACACTCTCCGGACCTATTCCAACATCCGTTGCAGGGTATTCGGGATGGATACTAGTGCGCTAGCGCCAGCACCTTTTGCCTGGTTCAGTATTGATAGTCTTGGAGAAAACTCGCTCTTCCTTGGACTAAACTATCCACTGATGGTGAAAGGCGATCCAACTGCTGTTGGCACAATGTTACTACCATTTATGAGAAGCAAATGTATCTATACCTCGGACATTTCTATGGTTCCCTACCCTGGCTATCACAATATGCATCCTAATATAGGCCGCTTCAGCCTGGATGATGATTCTTGCGTTGGTCTCGATATTGACAATAGCTGGCCCTGCCCAGGGAATCACTTATGGTTCAATGCAACACTACAAAAAAAAGACACATCCGTGACATTTTGGCCCGGGCGAATTTTTTTCTGTCATGCTTATGACACTTCTATGACGATAATTGTGACAAAACCACGTATCATCATAGATGTGGTGGGCTCCTACTTCTATGACAAAAAATCATGACAGAAAATGGGCTTTTTGTCCTGGGCGGGCCAGAGACGCACCTGCATGACATTCCTTGGGCTGTCCATGACGGAAAAAATCGTGGTAGAAGCGAGGGCGAGGAAAATATCGGGGAGTTCCCAGTTACGGTGGGTGGTCGGGGCCGAGCGATGCACTATGGTTCGCGCATTTCTCTCTCGTACGCGCATGTGTGCGAGGCGTTGGGCTCTAACTGAACCCGAGCGATCGCACTAGCTACGTTACTGAACCCGAGCGATCGATTGATCCCTTGGCTGTTAGTTAAACCCGAGCGATTCATTCGTTGCTGATTGAACCCGAGCGATTCCTTCGCTGCTGCTGCTAACTGAACCCGAGTGATCGATCACTGCTGCTGCTTACTGAAGTCGATCGAGCCCCAGTGCGAGACATAGCCAGCCGGTGTTGGGTTGCCTCTCGATGAACAGTGACCGTTGTTACCTTGTGCGCAATACATAGAACAAGTCGAGATGTGGTGAGTCGAGCCGGTTGGTTGGCTGTGGAGATGGGTGTTGGATGAACAGGACCCCATGGTAGTAGGCCGTTACCACTGGATGAACAGGACCCCGAGGAGGCCACCGCGCCCGAGCCGGTTGGGGGTGGATGAACAGGACCCCGTGGGGGTTCTATGAACAGTAGCAGGTGGAGGCTAGATGCATGAACAGTAGCTGGTGGAGTCTGGAGGAAGTCGACATTGGATGAACAGCAGCCCGTGGAGAATGGAGCAAGGCAGTAGACGGTGGATGAATAGTACCCCGTTTCGACTATAGGCACTCCAACAGAAGTCCGTTTCCTCCGTTTTGCGGTACGCCACACCCCTCCTGATGAACAGGACCTAGTTTCGACCCTAGGCACTCGAACAGAAGTCCGTTTCCTCTGTTTTGCGGTACGCCAGACCCTTCCCGATGAACAGGACCCCATTTCGACCATATGCGGTCGAATAGAAGGCCGTTTCCTCCATTCTGGGGTACGCCAGACCTCGTTTCGGCTGTTCTGTCCAAGCCGGTTAGCTCTCGATGAACACGACGTATTCCAACCCAGTCGGTTGCCACCTTATGAACACGACACTGTTTCCTCCGTTGCGACCCAGCCGGTTGGCTGCCGATGAACAGGACGACGTCGCTGTACACATTCAGGACCCCGCCCGTATGTACATACGTAGCCGTATTTACTTTCTTACCGCTTGGTTGTACGTACGTGTACATGATTTATACAGGACTGCCTCAACTTCTACGTCACACGTGCCGCTCCTTGCTCGGCCACGGTTCATCCTTGCAGAGAGACCGATCGACCAATTTGTACGCACATGTTCGCTACCAGAGAAACAAACCTACATACGGTTCGACCGGGTGGGTCCCAGCTGTCAGGGAGGATAAGGAGGACTTCCTTGCGTGCGAAGATATAGCTGATGGGTCCCAGCTGTCAGGGGGAGGAATCATTTTTTTTGCCCGTAATAAGGATGCACTTCCTTCCGTGCGAAGATGTAGCTGGTGGGTCCCAGCTGTTAGGGGAAGAAAACATTATTTTTCAGGGTAAAAAGGATGCAATTGCATGCATGCGTCCATGGGCGTGGTGCGTCCCCACTGTCAGCCTCTCCATGTACAGTCATCTTCCGATGACTCTCGTTTGTCGACCATGTTGACCACACCGTGCCGAGCGCACCAAGGCCGGTTGATGACGGCGAGGCCCCAGACTGGAACGACCCGGAGATGGTGAAGGTGTGGCAGTGGAGTCATAGATGGAGAGGAGTGGGAAACTTGACTGGTTCAGGTGCGCGGCAGCACTGCCGCCCACGGGAGACAGGAGCAAGATCAAAGGTTGAAGAAGCAGCACGGCTATTGGATTAACATCCAATGGTGCAGCTGCTAGAATCATTTGTTGATTAAGTTGACAAAGCCCTACGTACGCGTCAACTTAGTAGGCCCACAAGTCAGCCACCAAATCTGCCGGGTCCCAGCTGTCATCGGGAGGAATAGTTTTTTTGCATAACAAGGAGGCACTTCCTTTCGTGTGAAGATACAGCCGGTGGGTCCTAGCTGTCAGCAGGAGCAATCATTTTTTTCACGTAATAAGGAGGCACTTGCTTGTGTGGGTCCCTAGTGTCAGCCTCTCCACTTACATCCCTCTTCCGATGGCTGTTGTTTGTTGACCATGTTGACCACGCCGCGCCGAGAGCACCAACGCGGTGGACGACAGCGAGGCCCAGGAAGGGAACGACCCGGAGCCGGCGAAGCCACAACAGCGGATGCCCACGCTGACGGGAGTACAAGGGCTGATTGGTTGGCTGTGGGATGAGGCTGACATCACCAGAAAATAATAGGAGGTACAGGTGGGTAGAGGGATGGCCTGGCGGCAGCACAGCCGGCCATGGGAGGAGGGAGCAGCCAGTCCCACCGGCGCTAGTTTGGGCGGCTGGAGGAGGAAGATTAGAGATTGAAGAAGCACGATGGCCATTGGATGGACATCCAATAGTCACTGCTCTATGTTGACTAAGTTGACAAAGCCTTGCGTACGCGTCAATTTTTTTTAGGACAGCGTCATCATCAACCTAGTAGGCCCACAAGTCGGCCTCCAAATCTGTGGAAAACAACATATAGCCCATTTGCCATTATTTTCAATAATTTACAGCCCATTTGCTAATCCTTAAGGATATTTTGAAGCCCATATTCTTTTTATTAGCATTACAGACCATATTCTGGCCACTTCTAAAAAATTCAATGAAATTTTGCATATTTCGGTGGGGTCCGAACTCTTTTAATCACGGAATTTTGAGTCACGTTAAAAATAATTTTTAAAAAATTATATCAAAATAAAATAGAAATAAATTTTCTATACAAAAAAATGAATGAAATTTAAAATATTGAAATCTAGAAAAAACAAAATTTGAATGCAATCGCAGGTTGGCTTTGGTTTAAAAATTTACATCCCATTTCTTACTACTTATAGCCCATTTTCTGGGGAAGCTGAATACATCCCTCCTCGTCTTGAAAGATTTGCAGCCCAGCAAGGCTGAGAAAAGTGGTTGGGTATTCTCCAAAAAAAAAAATAGAGCTGGGCTAGCCATTTTCAGAAAGAAAAAATATATCAACTAGGCTCGTCATGTGCTTAAATAAAAGTGTGGGCTAGACTGGCCCATAGCCGCCGCACAGCACGCAGTTGAGCTCCGTCTCTAAAACTAAATAACAACTGGGTGAGCTGCTGGGTCCCTGGTGTTAGCCGCTCGTTGTGTAATTTTCTCATTTATTGACTGCATTGACAATGGCGTGGGACCTAGATGTCAAACAATTAGGAGGAAGTATTTTTTGGCTTCTAATAACGAGGCACCTGCTTGCGTAATGCCATGACACTGGTGGGTCCCTACTGTCAGCCTCTCCACGTACAGTCATCTTTTGATTCCTCTCGGTTGTTGACCATGTTGACAGCGCCAGACGGCGGCGGGCACAGCGAGCGAACCAAGGAGGAGAACGACGGCGAGGTCTCAGACGGGAATGAACAGGAGCTGTGGAAGATGCGGCAGTGTAGTGGCAGGTGGAGGGGAGTACGAGGGCAACAACACGTAACTCAAGCTTACAAACAGTACAAAAGCCCAAGGATTAATTGTTCATCAAATTTAGACAAAACCCAGATTGAACATGGCAATAACATCTAACCCAAGCACTGTTTTTGGCAGTCACAAAGAAATGGATCGGTCTGATCCATAAAATCAACATCCCGTGCCAAAAAATTTATTGGAACATGACCACAAGTTGTTCTAAATAGAAGCCGAGCACGTTCAGAAGCCCATTTATCCACCTGAAACTTCTTTTTTTGCTGTTCAACATGTCCGTCCATGAGAAATTTCTTGTTGAAAAACTTAAGCCTCATGGACAATAGTAACCTCGCATTCAATAGGAAGAGTGTGACAGAGCATATATTTGCCTGGTTGGATGCATATCCTTCCATCGTTATTGTCCTCAAACGAATGTCATGAGAACTGAGAAAATCCCGGTGCTTATTACGCCACCGATTGGTTATATGTTTTTCTCCATGTGTTAGTGCCTAAGTAGACATGAAGATTGAAAACAGTTAAGGTAAAAAAAAAGAGTATGTCGAAAGAGCGACAGCTGAACGGTTAATTCTAGTACAATATATACGGGATTTCAATGTGCATGAAATCATCACCTTTATATATAAATTCTCCAGACATGGAAAGCATCGCAACAAGCCAATAATTATGTTCAGATCATAACTAAACATTCCGATATATAAGATCTTGACAGAATCCAGCAGCATTGATAGGCTATCCATGGACGAACTCTTCGTTGAGCATATAACATAATATTAGTACCTAAAGTGTACTCCAAGATGATATAAAACTTATCCGCACAAATGAAAAATGCAGCTTATGATTACAAATGTGTAGATGATAATATACGGTACCTGAATAAGTGTGGAGCCAAACACCAACTTGTGATCATTAAACAAATCATGAATTACACCCAAGGTCTCCAGTTTGGGCGCAGAGACGACAGTTATTTGTGAAGGTATATAACAATAATGAAGGAGCAACCTTTGAAGTGAAGGGGCATCTTCGATGATGAGCTGGTGTCCTTCAAAACAAATTCCAATGCTTTTAAGGTGAGGCGACTTTATTTGGAGACAACTGATACGGATTTCTATTCCAAAACAATCAGCAAGTGCTCTAGGGCAGGGCAACTGGAGTGGATGAGGCTGTGCAGTGAGGCCTCCGACAGATAAACCACCATAATTGAAAGTTTTTTTAGCAGTGGGAGTCGAAGCATTTGTACCAGATCGTTTGTTAGATGGCACCAGGCGAAGGTGGCGGTGTGGAGAGAGGAGGAAAACCACGATATGAACAATAGTGGTGTGGGCACAAATTCTTGGTGTTTGGTTCGTGGTATGAAACTTTCGTGGTAATGGTAGAACTCAAACTGCTGGAGTTTTTCAAATTTAGGGGAGGTCAGCCAGGCGTCCACCGTGCAGGGTATGGACAGCAGGTAGCGTGTCGGGATGCAGAGGCATTGAACGGAGCCCTGGTGGGAGGAGATGATGGCTCTAAGAATTTCAAAATCATGAACGACGGATAGCTGACGACAGTCGAGATTAAGGGGCGTGGCGCGCCATAGAGGGCGCCACCGAGTTGAGAGGACTTGGGTGCGGCAACAATCCTTGGTGGGGAGAAGCGAGATCATCTCCCCAAGGATGGCGTCCGGGAGATAGCTGATGTGGTCCACCCGAGATTCTACAGGTTCCTTAGATCTGGTGGGGGCCCTGCCACTTCTCCCCACGCTGCCGGATGCGGGATCTACAACCGGCGTCGCTGCTGGCGGGAGCCTCATCTTCTTGGCGCTAGGGCCAACCGACTCCATTTTCCTTGCAGGCGTCGCACCGAACTCACGGGTTTGAGTAGAGTAGCTAGAGCCGAGCCTAGTGGCAGTGTGAGTGGGGAAGAAGGAGGGCTAGGGTTTTCTGTAGGAGTGGAAGAAGAGGAGCAGGCGTTTTCTGTACGAGTGAGGAAGAAGGTGAGCGAGGGTTTTCCGTATGAGTGAGGAAGATGGGGAGTGGGGGGAATTGATGGCGACGGAAGCGGGAGAGTCCAGCGAGCTGCAGTAGAAGTGGAAGCGAGGAGGAAGGAGGGTTTTTGTAGGGTCGCCCCCTCTTCAAGAAATATGGGCTTTTCCTCGCAAAAAACAAAAACAAATGGGCTTTAAGATGGATAGGCTTTTGTATTGGCCTAGTCGGCTGCCCGTGTTTCATACTGGAGGGCCTTAACACTAGAGGCAGCCCATTAGAGACACTCTCCAGCTCTGCACCTTATTGCCCATTCGAAAGAAAAGAAGAGACGCCTCTAGCTTAATTATGGCTCCTCATCGGTAACATTTTTCAACTTGAAAAAAAGTTATAGCTCCTTTTTGGGCCGGCTTGGCATCCACCAAATTAGAGGATGGTGTACTGCATGCAGACACTCACACTAGTCATAGCGTGGCAAAATGAGGGGTCAAATAACATGCCCACAATATACATAGATTGTAAAGGTTGACACGCTAACATTCACACTAAACTAAGCTTCACAGGATACGGTATGCATACTAGCTAACATTCACAAGCACTTAAGTTCAGCATGTTTACACATCTAAATGATTCACAAGACTATAATGAAGACAACACTGTGAGAAGGTATAGAAATAAAGAAAAAACGATCGATGCTTCTCTGAGCAAAGGGCCTCCCTACACACGCATTAATTTCCTGGGCATGCTTCTTTCTGCTCAATGTTGCGTGCACTTTGAGCATGTTGGCAACTCCACAGCTAGCTTGATGGCTCATCTTGCAATTTACGCTGACACATTGCAGCAAACAGAGGAGGCAATAGAGATCACTCAACATCAGACCATTTTGTGCAGTTCCACTGAAATCATCTTCATTGTCCTGAATATGAAAAGATAGAAAAGTGTTGTACTTAAACGGTGTCGCAAAACAGTAGCACATATCAATAGCTTGGCATGACAAAACAAGATCATCTAGACGAAGGGGATACTAACCTGCGTGAGGAAGATTATGCATAATTTTATAGGTGGTTAGTTGATTTCCACCTTGGGATCTCCTATGATGGCACGGAGGAAATTCTATGCAGTCGATGAGCGCAATTCCTTCCGTGTGGCTGTAGAAAATTTGTCCGACTAACCCCAATATCTTTTTTGTGTAGTTCCACTAAAATAATAATGCATCACTGTTTGCATGACCCCTACTCGCCGGCCAGGCCATCAATGACTCAGTCTCTTTTATCTTGCGTTGACGGTGCGGCTGCAGTGCTTGTTTGCTCCTCCACACATGACAGGCTCGTTTCACACTTCAAACAGCAAGTCAACGTATGAATAAGCTTATTTCATCTTGCATTGGTCATTCTACCTAGTTACAAATGTAGGAATACCTGGAGCACCATGAGGTCAGCTGATAGCAGGTTCCACTAAAATTGAGGTCTATGATCCCGTTTGCACAAATAGACACCATATGGAGATACACAACCCTGTTTGCACAAATATGTAACAGGGTTATTTAAGCAGTGTCATTTTTTTGCAGCGGCATTTGATTAACAATAGCATCTCATATGTTATCAATGGCATTACAGTGACTGTATGAAAAAGTGCCATTAACTAAGAAGTGCCATCACATCAAATCAACACTGGCACTAGATTAACGAGGGCTTACATTAACATGCATAACAATTGCATTATTACTCTGTGATGTCAGATTAGGAGTAGCACTTGATCAGTACGTACGTGCACGGTTAACAGGAACGATCATTCTAACAAAGGGTGATACGGAAAGGAGAAACACATCATCGTGTCAACCATTGTGCAATTAAATTTTGTGCAGTTCAACGGAGATGCAGCTATGTTACCGGTGTCAGAGTTTAGTGTAACGGCCCAAAACACTCTTTATGTGAAATAAAGCAAGACAGAAGCATTTCATAAAATGGTGGTGTCATTGATTCATTTTATCAATGGCAATAGATTGACATCAGCATTACTTAACAGCGACATCACATTAACAGTGGCATTGTTTCATTTTACCTGTGATGTTAAATTAACAGCAGCAGTAAGGGCATAGGGACAGGGGAGGCACAAGCATGTTTTACATCCACCGAGGCATAAAGTGGTGAGGCAGAGGTGTTGCCGAGTGCGGCAAACATGCAAAGCATGTCTGGATTTGTGCATTTTATGTTCTCGTCGGTGACCTTTCCTATGTGACCACAAGAAACCTAGACATGCTCATTCTCGGTTGCATTGTCGACCCAACACCCCCCCTTCTGTCCTTTTTCGACCAAGAGACCGTTTAGGCCAGCATCTTTATTTCCCTTTCCAACCAAGAGATCGGTTCGTTAGGCAGTATATGTAGTACCTTTTTTCCTCTAATAGTAAAAATTTAGGTGGTGTTCGAGTGTTCGACAAGCCGACCGAGCTAGCTACATGGGGAGCTTTGTAATACTAGAAGAATATCCACATGCAGGATGCAGCGACGTGGGGAGCAATCCGCACTTGATTGAAAAAAAGGGATGCAGCGACATGGGGAGCTGGGCCATTAGAACAAGGCCGGTTCTAAAATAATTTATACCTCTGGTTGGCGGAATGTGGCAAGGCAGGTGGCGGGATCTGCCAACTCGACGGTGGGGAGCAAGGGTGAGGAGGGCCTCCCACGCCGGCGCTAGGTCAGAAAAGACGGCGCACGTCGGCTTCCTCCCTCGCCACCGGCGACCACCAGCGGAAGGTATCCGGCCGGATCTGTGTCAACCGGAGAAAAGAGAGAGAGAGAGACAAAGAGAGTGGACACTGCCATCTTGTTTAGATCTGGAGAGGGTGAGAGAGTGAGAAGAAGAGAGCAACCCTAGCAAGCAAGTCCCGAAGTAGACTAGTGGAGTAGTAATTATTTTTCTCTCCGTAGCAATCATTTTAAATTGAGTACACGCACAGCCATCTTTTCATTTAACGTACCAGTAAAAAGAAACACTATCAATTAACTGTGCCACGCGGAGTAGGTTTCTCGATTCCACGCGGGTTTAATGTAGGCATTTAAATGCGGCAAGGAGGCTCATTCAGCCAGGCGTGCAGCGGGCGGCGCCCTCGGCCAGCACGCCGCTTCAATGACGGACACAGTGAGAGGCCGCGTCCGCCCTATGCCGCCTTGACCGTGGACCTTAGTACATTAGTTGTTTGATTCATAGGATTGAATCCTATAGGATTTTTTACTAGTATGGAATCACATCTACTACTACAACATTTCATTGGAAATCTAGAATCCGCTCCAACTTTTTTGTCACTCCCTTTCTTTCTCCTATGGCATCAAACACTCAGTGCTAATACTATGCGATTCAAGTGGACATGCCACTCGAATCCTTTGTTTTTCCTACTCCTGCATTTTAAGAATCCTAGTACTTGCTCTAAATGATGTGTGAATCAAAGAAAGAAACAGATGGGGTACTTGCTCTAAATGATGTGGAGTTCCATTCCTCTTGGTCAATGTGTAATTCTCTATATGTACAGTCTTTCACGGACGGAGGGAGTACGTTGAGCAGTTGAGCGTGAGCGTGTGTGTTGCGTTGTGTGAGGTGTGCCACATGGATGCGTGAGTGTTGCGTGCGTGCACATGTACGTGTGAGTGTTGCATGCACACATGCATGCATGAGGCTCTACTCCCTCCCATTGACATGTTCATATTTCAAGCTTCATTAAAATGTTGCAGGCAAGAATTAAGAGAAAACTCATCGATGCATGTTGTCGCATTCAGGGCTCCGTAGACCCAAGAAGGTTTGAACTCTGGGGCATGTGCGAAGAACTCAACCTCTCAAGCCTACCGAATCGTCTCCCCCTGCCTTGCCTAGCCGGACTCACGTGAACAAGGAAGAATATGAACACGACAGTTTACCCAGGTTCGGGCCACCTTACGGTGTAAAAACCTACTCCTGTTTTTGTGGTGGATTGGCCTCACGAGGTGCTGAGGATGAACAAGTACAGAGGGTGATCAACCTCGCGAGGGCTCGGGGGTTAGAATAAGTCGACCCCTTCTATGGTGGTGGCTAACCTATATTTATAGTGGCCTCTGTCCTCTTCCCCCAAAACGTAGGCGGGAAGGGATCCCACAGTGGCCAACTTGAAAGGGGACAAGTAGTACATCTTATCCTGACAAAAGGTGGTCTTCGGCTGCAAAGCTTTTGGTTGTGATGCAGCGGTGGGCTCGGCGATGACATCCGTCCTGCCGTGCTGGTGGTCTTGGTCTTGTAGCACCGGAATGGAAACCTTTGGTAGATTCCCCGGGAACCCACACCTATCCTTGCCTCCTTAGCACCAAAGAGGAAACTGCCTCCTCTGCGCCCGCCGGCGCCCGCCTGGCCTTGGTCGTCATGGCTTGTATCATCGCAGCCTCATGAGGCTAGTACCTGCATAGAAATCTCCGCTCCTCAGGAGGCAGCCTGGGGAGGCCGCCCCCTCCGGAGGTCTTGGGGTCCTCCGTCTCGCGAGGCCAGGGAGCCCCGCGAGGGTCTTGTTTTGGTGGTCTTGTAGATGGGCAGTACCAGGCCGTCGAGGGAGCCATGCCATGGGCCACAGGCAGGCAAGTCTGGGTACCCTAGTTCCTAGAATGCCGACAGTAGCCCTCGGGCCCAAGGCGCGCTCGAGCTTGGCTTCGAGGCGAAGCCAAAGGGCAAGGGCGAAGCGCCGCGGGCCCCAATCGCCTGCGGGCCAAGTTGACGCATGGCGCTTGACGGGACATGGGCATCTTCGCTTCCCCATGCCGCATCGGCAACTGCCCGACTTGACAACTGCCTGGTAATCGCATCCGAGCCATCATTGCCTTGCAGCCCGCTTGCCCTCTGCTTCTCGTCCTCTTCGCAGACTTGCACCCTTTTCGCCAGATTCCGCGATAGCTCGAATCCACCTCGTCATCATGGCCCCCAGGAAGAAGAAGGGAAAGACGCCTGTGGTGGCGAAACCCTTGCCGGGGCCGGAACCAGCGATGGGTCGGTTCACGGTGATCAACCACGAGGGGCTGGATAAGGTCCGGCACGCAATCGCCGTCGATTCCAATGAGTGGAAGGCGACGAAGATCTGGCCTGCCTCCCGGACTTTGGCCGACATTGAGGCCACCAACATCCCCCTCCATCTTCATGCTATCTTCTCCGTCCTGCTACCGCCATTCTCAGATTTCTTCAATGCCGTGCTTATGCACTACTATATCCATGCGCTGCACCTTGACCCAGGGTCCATCATTCTTCTCTCCGGCTTCGCGTTCTTGTGCGAAGCCTTCGTGGGCGTCGCCCCGTCCGTGGCTCTGCTCCGCCACTTCTTCTCCCTTCAGAAGGTCGCCAACAGGCAACACTCGGGGTGCGTGTCACTCCGCGCGGTGGCAGCGACTGCGGGCTCCTAATCGAGATCGCGCTCCACCCGGACACGGAAGGATCCCGGAAGCAATGGGTGTACGTCGATGCTGCCGCGTACAGCCCCTGCTCCTAATCCCGTCGGCGCCAGCGGAACCGAGCTCTGGCTGGGAGCATGCGGAGCTTGCTGACCCGCGGCTCATGCAGGTCTTCACCAGGCTGGCCAAGCTGAAGGAGGCGCGGGTGACGATGACGATGGTGGTGAGGGAATTTGTCTGGCGGCGCATCACTCCACTCCAGCGCCACTCTCGCCCATTGTGGGCCTTCACTGGCCCTGATGGTTCCATGAGGCTTTAGGTGCCTTCGCTCCCCTCCAACACCCTACGCGGGGGTGCTCCACCTCCTGACCGGTGAGGCGCACGATGCGCTTCCTCCTGAAGGATGTCCCTTGTACAACTACCCAAACGGGAGGACCTTCGCCGAGAAGATGCCACGCTTCGATGAGTGGGGGTTGCTTCCTGAGGGCCACATAGGGCCTCGTGACAACCCCCTGCTGGTGGTTCCAGTGCCCTCGGATCATGAGGTGCACTCCCCCGTGGCGGCCGTGGACGGGCCTCCTGAGCCATGCGCCCCCAAAGCATCTGTCTTCATCCCTTCGAGCGGCGGAGGAGACGATCGTCCCAGGGCCGCTGCCGCCAACGTCGCAGCGGGAGGCCGTGCGCCGGGCTCTAGCGCGCTGCCTCCTGGACCCTACCCATCCCGGAGGAGGAAGGAGTCCGACAGCTGTCGCCACCCTGCCCCGAGGGCCCTGAAGAGGAGGAGGAAGTGGGTTGTTGTGGACGAGTAAGCGCCTTGCCTCCCTCCTGATCCTTGTATCCCACATCACCTCCTGACTCTTGTCCCTCAGGATCCCTTCCGATGAGGGGGCGAACGCGCCCCGAGCACCACCTCCGGAGGGAACGGGTTCCGTCATGACCTCGTGCCTTAGGAGCTACGCGGTTGTGCGCAAGGCGGCGCCCGTACCTGAATCGAGGCCGACCCTGGGGAGCCTTGGGCCTGATTTCCTGGTGTTCTTCCTTCAGGGAGGCCTCCCGGTCAAGGGGGCCTTGCCGAGGGCTCTGCCACTGATGCTCATCGGTAGCCAGGCCGCATGTGGGACAACGCCATCCCCAAGCAGCAGGATGAGCCCACGTCGAGTCCCTCCTCGGGAAGGAGGAGCGGGCGAAGGGGCTTCAGACCCCGGGCCACTACCGAAGGCGGGCGAGTCTTCGCGTGCCTCCGCCGCTGACTGGGGCGCGGGAGAAAGCCCCGACCGGGTGTTGGAGCTTGCGCGCGAGCGCAGCGCCGTCTAGCACGACCTTCTCCAGGAGGCGGCGGGCGCGCTCGGGCGCCTTGGAGTGGAGCTCGGCGATGTCGACACGCGCCTTGTGGTGGAACGCTTGCGCTTGGCTCACGAGTGGCGCCAGCTCAGGGTCTCCGTCAACTTCGGTCGCCTGCAGCACGAGCATGTTTGCGCGGAGGTGGAGGAGTCTCTTGCCGCGGTGAAGGAGGCTCGTGATCATGCCTTGGAGGAGGCCCGAGCCACAGACTATCGGCGCGAGGCGGTCCAGAAGTGCAAGAGGGAGCTCCGAGCCTCAAACACCGCCCTCGAGCGACAGGTCCTGGCATGCAAAGCGGCGCTCGCCGCTTCGGCCGGCGGGTCACCTATGGGGGAAGCGAGGCTCCGCACGCTCGAGGACATGCTGACGCTGGAGGCAGTGGAGTAGATCCTGGAGCGCGAGCGGCTGGAGGTGATGGAGCGCCAGGTGGCCACTGCTGAGGACGCTCTCGCCTCTCGGGAGGCGATGATCCGAGGGGAGGCCGACAAGAGGGTAGCGGGGGTCCGCAAGGCCCTTGCTGAAGAATATCGCAGGAAGCTGGAGCTTCAGGAGGCTCACTTCTGCATGCGGCATGACAAGCTGAAAGGCGAGGCCGATGACCTCAAGGAGAAGCTGGCCACGGTGGAACGACGCGAGAAAACCGCGGCGGACACTCGGGCCGCCGTTGAGGCCGAGCTGTCCTTCCTTTTCAAACAGGTGGAAGGCGTTTCCTCCCTCGTAGAGAAAACTTCAGACGAGGCGAGCCGAGCTCAGGTGCTGTAGCGTGAGCGCTCCCAGATGTTCGAGGCCCTCGGGCGCAGGGCCAACCAAGCTCTGAGCGGCATTTGCGACAAGAACGTCTCCAGCCCGCTTGTTGCTAACGACACCGGCTACCTCAGCTTCTTCACCCAGGTCGTGGCACGCCTCGAAGGTGGGGCCGTGAGGGCACGCTGACTCATTGAGGAGAGAAGCCGCGACCTTCTTGCGCGTGCGTTCTCGCGCATCTTCAGCCACCTTCTCCGCTCCGACCCTGACTTCGACTTCGAGGCCGTGATAGCCCCCGTGCCTGGAGCAATCCAGGGTGCCCTAGTGAACTGGGTGGAGGATCAAGTGGACGACCTGATCGCGGAGCTTGCCCTTGCTGAGGGTGTGGGTGCGCCCGTGGTCGAGGAACACGGGCCTGACGATGATGACGACGGCAGCAGCGATGGTGACAGGGCATCTACCTAGGCTTGTTTTCTTCTGTTTTCCTGTCAAGACTTTGGATGTGACCCCGCGGGGATGCGAAGGCATTTTTTGGAAGAACTTCCTTTGTGATGTATTTAAGTAATATTGCACTCCCTGATGTCACCTTTCCTTTACTTTTCGCGCGCCTTCGGCCCCTGAGCAGGGGCGGCCGTCATAGTCATGCCGGGTCGCGGTGCCCGACCAAGGTCCGGAGGCGCGCGCCTGCTGAAGGCCCTGAGCCATACATACTCATTAGCTCGCTTCAAGAGCACCGCGCGACGATCCGGACGCCGAGGTCCCAGAGAGGTGTGCACGCGGGAAAGGCCGCGACTGCTATGGCCCGGGCCCTTAGGGCATCGTCAGCGCCACTGGGCTGGCCCAAGCATGTGCACCGTGCCTAGCCCCCGCTCACAGGGTGCGATGGAAGGAGCCACGGAGGTCCGCCATCTTTCACAAAGGTGGAAATCAAGCGAAGGAAAACCGCTAGAAGGAGAAAAGCCAAGAAACCCCCTTTTTCGAACAAAAGCACAAGAACTGCAAGTTCATTCCAAGAAGTAGCAAACTTGGTTACAAGAGAAAGCAAAGAATAGCCGTGTCCGACACCTATGCTAGTCTTCTAGTCTTCCCGCCTATGCGGAGCATGGGGCTTCCACTGGGCGTGGGCATAGTCATTGGGAGATCGTGTCGTCCGCCAGCGCGGAGCATGGGGCTTCCACTGAGACGTGGGTGGGAGCCCCCGTGAGGCTTAGGGGTAGCACTCAAGAGACTCCGGGGCATGTACATCCCCACTCATTATTACATGAGAGTGTCACAGGCGGAGACTTGGGGAGGTATAAGGCGGTTGCCTGCTTCCTGGTTGGGGGTCCCACCCCCTGCCCTGGGCCGCGCGCCGGTGAGCCCGAGCGCTGGCAGCCCTGGGCGGGGCCCCCGGGCCGCGACCGCCAGCGGGCGGTGCGACCCGCCACCGTACTGGCCGCGGGTCGCTTGATCGACCTGCGATGCCCACCTCCGGGCTCCTCCTGAGCCCTTTGGGCCCCAGCCGAGCGATCACGGCCTAGGGTGCCGCGGGCCCTCGTGAGGCTCCCTGGCCTTGGGGGGCCCTCAAGCCCCCGGGGCCCTATCCTGGTCCGAGGTGCCACCCCACTGGGTGCGCCCCGGCGCACACACTCTGGCCGCCGTCCCGGGGGCACGCCACGTGATGTAGGTTTCCTGCACTCCAAAGTTAGCAAAAAACATGTTCTGAAAGTATTTGTCTCAGCAGTCACGTCCTTGCTTGCAGCCCCCGGGCTTCGGGTGGTCTTGATGATCTCGAGGGCCGTACCGGCGAAGCACTGCCTTCCGCCAACCCGTGGGTTCTTCAGGCTTGCCGATTACCACCCCGCCGTAGTGTCATGATGGCCAGGAGGCGGCCCGCCATAGCACCTCCCACCGGGGGCTACTTACCCTACCTGAAGCTCGGGGGGGCGTCTCCTGGGCCTGGGGGGAGATCTCGTTCGCCTTCTCTTCACCGCCCTGTGCTCCAGGTCCTCTTCCTGCGCAGACGCAACAAGGGTGTCCGAGCCTGCAGCAAGGGTCGAGACACAGGTGGGGGATGGAGGGGGTCCGTACCCCCGCAAGCGACATCGAGCAGAGCAGTTCGGCAACCCGGTCAAGCCAAGCGGCGTGATCGCCCTCTGCAGGGTGGTAGCGCAGTAATTTACGTGCCGTAAGGAGCGCAGGTTGCGTGCCCGTCAACCCCCAGCGGGTGCGGAGGGGCAGAGCCGCAGCGATTCCAACCGAGGGCGCGGCGGCTCGCCCGTTGCGTCACGTGAGAAGTGGCGGCGGTGAACCTTGTCGTTGGTGATGGTGCGCCGAGGAAGGCGTGCGCGATAAGGAGCGTCGCGGCGGGAGGGCGCCGCCCGATCAGAGTCCGCGGCCCATCGCTCGGCGCGAGCCCGGCCCGATCTCATAATGGCAAAGCAAGGATGGAACACGGTTGATGAGTAGGGATGCAGGGCTTCGACATGGCCCTACCTGGCACACCAAATGTCAGATTCAGGGCTCCGCAGACCCAAGAAGGTTCGAACTCTGGGGCATGTGTGAAGAACTCAACCTCTCGAGCCTACCAACTCGTCGCCCCCTGCCTAGCCTAGCCGGACTCGCGTGAATAAGGAAGAAGATGAACACGGCAGTTTACCCAGGTTTGGGCCACCTTGCGGTGTAAAACCCTACTCCTGCTTTGTGGTCGATTGGCCTCACGAGGGCTGACGATGAACAAGTACAGAGGGTGATCAACCTCACGAGGGCTCGGGGGTGAGAATGAGTTGACCCCTTCTATGGTGGTGGCTAACCTATCTTTATAGTGGCCTCAGTCCTCTTCCCCCAAAACGTAGGCGGGAAGGGATCCCACAGTGGCCAATTTGAAAGGGGACAAGTAGTACATCTTATCCTGACGAAACGTGGTCTTCGCCTGGAAAGCTTCTGGTCATGACGCAGCGGTGGGCTTGGCGATGACATCCGTCCTGCCGTGCTGGTGGTCTTGGTCTTGTAGCACCGGAATGGAAACCTTTGGTAGATTCCTCGGGAACCCACGCTTGTCCTTGCCTCCTTAGCACCAAAGAGGAAACTGCCTCCTCTGCGCCCGCTGGCGCACGCCTGGCCTTGGTCATCATGGATTGCGTCATCGCAGCCTCATGAGGCTGGTACCTGCATAGAAATCTCCGCTCCTCGGGAGGCAGCCTGGGGAGGCCGCCCCCTCCTGAGGTCTTGGTGTCGTCCACCTCGCGAGGCCAGGGGGCCCCGCGAGGGTCTTGTTTTGGCGGTCTTGTAGATGGATCGTACCAGGCCGTCGAGGGAGCCACGTCATGGGCCGCAGGCAGGCAAGTCTGGGTACCCTGGTTCCCAGAACACCGACACATGTAAAAGTTTTGGTCTTTTGTTCTTCACGCATGCACGCATGCATTCCAATTAATTCGTTCGTAAACACAATTTTCTTGAGGAAAACGAGCCCATTATTGAGTACTACTTTTGGAAAAAAAATCTTCGGGCACTCATCATTTACTACTACCTTGGTTGATGATTTTTTATTGACCTGCATATAAACCGGAAGGAGGGAGTAGGTACTCCCTCTGTCTAGGTGTGTAAGTCACCTTATGAAAACCAAAAAATCCAAAAACACTTAGGCACGGTACATTAACTCCCTCCTTGTTTCTTGTTTCATGACATATCAACCAATAAGAGATGTGGGCCATGCATGTTTTCAATGACTTGACACTACCAAACATGACATGCAGTGGTTAATTCATTGCATGCAATGCTATTAACTAGCAAAAAAAATTAAGTTATCTCGTTTTCCCCTCCGCCTTGGTCGCGATGCACAACCTAAGATGAAGGGAGTACTAGTACTAGTAGTACTCCTACATAATTGGTGCTGGGTGCCTTGGCCAATGGTTCTTGTTGTTGGACAGGATGAGAGTAGAGGCATAGGGATACTGTAGATAGGAAGTCTTGGCGATCCATTATTCCCCATCGCGGTCAGAGAGAACTACTTATTCACCTAGTCAGTGAAGTGATAATACACGCTGTAGCAGATGGGATTAATAAGCTGAGCCAGCGTGTTGGTGTTACTAAATCAGCCTTACCATGTACTGCCATCATGTTTGCCAGTGGAGCACGCTTCCGCCAAAGGTTTGCTTCCACAAATATGCCTACGCACCTCTCTCTTCCATTAACTAACATATGGGCCCTCTTGTGGTAGACCCACATGTCATTGGCTTAACTATTTACACTCCGAAGGACGGAGGGCCACGGAGGGTAGTCCGAAATTATTGGGCCGGACGAAACTAAGACCCTACTTTTTCGCTTGGCTCTGTTGGCATTGCGTTTACTCATTGGGTGAATTAACTTACCGAGAAAGAAGGGACTGCATGCAAGCGCGACGGTCAAGACTACATGCAAGGAGGAGTGAGACGGGGCTGCATGCAACCATATTAATTAATATAAGCAGCCAATGCATGCCCGATTTAAGGGGTCTTTCTCTCTTTCCCATACCCAGCTCTGTACGCGGAACCGATTACTTTTTGTAACTGCCCAGATTTATTTTTGCCTTGGTCTTAAAGATTCTGTCGATGGGTCTTTTAAACCCGGACAGACGGATGTAGTAGTATTTAGTACTCTCTCCAAAAAGGGCCGACCATGTCCATGGCTAATCCCTTTGTCTAGGTGTATAAGTCATCTCCCTCCCAATGCTCCACCTTGTACAGGTGCTAAGGCTGCCATGTAGGCAAATAATCTGATGTGGCAAGGTAATTAAGAGGAGAGAGGTGAATATGGTGACCCCAGGAAGAAACAATGCCAAGCACGAGAACCTAGGCAAAACACTTAAATGGAAGAATCCCACCAATGCATGAAGAACTTTAGTTGCAAAATCATTAAATGAAGGATGCTTAGCACCAACAAGTTAAGCACCTATGCATTGGGGGCTTTAGTTGCTAAAGTTTTTAATGTGCTTAGCACCTCATGTAAGCACCAATGCATTGAAGTAGCCAGTTGTGCATCGTGACCAAGGCGAAGGGAAAAACGAGAGATTTGAATGCTTATTTGCTAATTAATAGCATTGCATGCAATGAACTGACCACTGCATTTCGTGTTTGAAAGTCTAAGTCATTGACGTCATACACACCCCACATCTCTTATTGGTTGATTCCTTTATTTATGTCAAGAAACAAGAAACGAGGTGAAGTTAATGCACCGCGTCCAAGTGTTTTGGGATTATTTGGTTTTCATAAGATGACTACACCTAGATGGAGGGGGTACCATCCCTAGCTCCGTCATTGAGTGCGTGCATGATTCACGTTCCATTGAAGAAAATAATGTTGCGTATGTGCCATCGAATAGAATAACTTCATTTATAAATAACGCACCACCGCGTCATGGTCGAACTTTGATTCGTTCACGCCTAGTTCCCAACCCAACACTGACAACTACTACACTCGCCAAATTATCACGTGAGCTGTCTCTTCGTACAGAAATGAGCTCACCGTGTACCCATGCATGAGTACGAAAGAGGCAAAGAGTACACCTGCGTCGGTGCCTGCACCTCTTCTCTTCGTGCACGTATTCTTTTTTTCGGGTGATTCATGCATGTACTCCACCTATGTTCGTGACCGTTGGTGATTCTCTCCTACTACTTACTCCATTTTCTTGCATGACCCGTGGACCTGGATGTTGGATGTCCCACGTGTCGGCAAAACAAAGAAGAACGATTTTCGATGACCGAGAAGGAGCAGGGATCCCTCAAAAAAAAGGAGCAAGGAACCTCGCGGTGGAGCGTTCTAGACTCTTAATATATTATATATATTCAGCGATATAAAATCAACCAAATCTTCACATCTAGTAGACCTCCGAAACACGGCAGCCCAGTGTAGTTTACATCATACATGGCACACCTCACGCTATCACAATATTTCTTCGCCTCCATGCGACACCTAGCTCTAGTAATCCACCAGCTCGTATCGCTTCTCGCTCCTCGTCTCTCTCAAATTGGGGCGGGCTGGCGATTTTGCCGTATATTGAGGTCGGTAAGCGACATGCCAAGAGCATTCTAAAAAAATTATTGTACTCTATTGTTATGCCAAGAAGAGGAAGCGCTTTGACCGACGAACCAAACAACACAGGCATGCCATGCCGTGAGTGGGTCAAGCTTCTCGTTTTGAACTTGTTTGGTATAGTAGTAACACTTGGTTTTGCACCTTCATAGAATGATGAAAATCCCCTCTAAAAAGGCGCTTTGCTTTCTGCTAATCCCGTCAACCGTTCTTGTTTTGTGCATTAAATTGTTAAGTGCCATGATTAAGATAAAATTAACTAATGCATGTAAAACATTCTTGTTTAGTGTTGTAGTACTCCTCACGCATGCATGCATTGCGATTAGCCCTTCATCCATGCGTTGTGATTAGTAATGTATTCTTCGAGGTTGCCTTTGACTATAGATAAGATTTTATATAATTTGAAAATTGTATCATTCCAAGATCCTTTCACGTACGAAATTGACGGTATGCTTTGAGCAACTTGCATGTCAGTTAGTCTCGAAAAACGCTTTAGGCCCTATATATACATCGACAGATGAAGTACATGATACTAGCAAATGGTCACCATCTAGTAGTTCGTTGGTTGGTTTCAATTTTTGAATTGAGTAGTGCTAGTACACTTGATGCTGTGCTGCTACCGTCCAATATTCACGTGTGGTGGTTTCTAGAATAAAAAAGGAGGTAGTACTTACTGTGGGAAAGGTGAAGTGATGGTTGCTTCGTCCGAGCAACTTAGTACTCTGGGAATATTGGAGTACCAGCGGATTCAATGAAAGAGTGAAATGATGGTTGCTTCGTCCGAGCAACTTACTGTGGCGAAGGTGGGGCTCTGTGATTTGACTACTCACTAGTCATTATTACTGCGGCAGTTGTGCACTCAATATTGGTGCATGGCAGGTGGAGCCAGATGAAGGATGTCCCACATGTCGGCGAAACGAAGTTGAGTGGTTTCTGGCATTGCTATCAATCTTTCAGGATTTGTTTATATGTACGCATAATTTTTCAGCATAATGAAATTGTACTGTAATGCTATGAAGGTTCCAACTTTGGTTCCCGCAGAAAAAAAAGGTTTCAACTTAGGATTCATGTGTCCTCTTGCCTCAAGATTGTCTCATTACAACATTCCATCAAATACAAATGGAACTACCATGGCTGCTAATGCATCTCAATGATTCGCAGATCAGTGCCAATATTCACATCACAACTAAAGACAAAGTTGTGAGAAGGTGTACAAATAAAGAAAAATGGAGTATAATTGATCGATGTTGTTCGTGGGCATGGCTCCGTTTCCTGGCCACGGTGGTCATTGGTTGGCAGCTAGTTTCACGCAGCTCTGTAGCCAAGAAAGAGGTGTATGGAGGACTTCACAATCTGATTATTTTGTGCTGTTCCACTAAAATCGAGCCGATCATACCTGTTTGCAAAGATATTCAGACAGTGTGATTACAATAATAGTGGAACTAGATGATGAAACATAACACTCACAAATAGAAGCCGAACACCTCTGTGATCTCTCTTTAAGACTAACTACTTGTTGGAGAACATTAGGCTCGGAGTTGGATGAGGAGGATAGCAAAACCAATCTCCCTTTCTGCAGTCCCACAGAAATGTAAAAACGTTGCCCGTGTGACATTTTGGCGGAACTTCACAAAACACGCTTAAGAAAAAAGTGATTTGTGCAGTTCACCAAAAGGTCGCAGTAGCAACGAGGTGAAATGGGTAGCCCTATTTGCAAAAAGATGTGGAAAGGAAACAATTATTGCCCAATAAAGGCTTGAAGATACATACGCCGACAAAAAAGAAGCATGTTCGATGTCATAAGGGAAAGATAGCAGCATGGTGGATTATCAAAAACGGTGTGAGGACGAGATTGCGAGATGGAAAGTACGTCGGATGAGCTACATTTTGGGCAAAGAACTAGGGAAGATGCACATGCAGGATGTTCCACATGCAACAATGTGGGAAGATGGGCAGTGGAGCAAGGTCGGAGGGGATACCTGGGGCTTGTCGGGATGTAACTAGGATGGCGGCGGTGGGCGGGATCTGCCCATACTACGGCAGCGAGCAAGTGGTGTATGCCCTACCGTGTCGGAGCTTGGTCAGAGAGAACGGCAGGTACCGCAGATCGAGACGTGTTGCCTCGGTGCCGTTGAACGGAGAAACGATGCACATCCTCCCTTTTCGCCGGTGGACGGGATGCGGCCGGATCAGTGACCAACGGTGCGAGAGAGAGGCCACCGCCGCCTTGTGTGAGATACTGTGAAGAGAGACAAACCCCGGCAGGCAGGCTCCATTGTATATAGTGGAGCGGACTACTTTTTTCTCCATAAAAATCATTTTATATTCGGTGTACGTGCCATTGAGCAATATAACCTTATTTAAAAATAACGCGCCAATGCATCAAGTCGAACTTTGTTTCATGCACGTGTGGTACACGACCTCTGTAGGTAAACAACCGCTACACGCTCTCAAATTAGCACGTGGGCTGCCATTTCATACAGAAATGAGCTCCACCGTGTACCCGCGCGGGTGTGGCTGGGCACGAAGCGTGAGTACGTGCACCTATTCTCTTTGTGTACGTACACCACCTACGTGGGTTTGTGTGAGAGAGATACAAACCTAGAGAGAGATAGTGCGTGGGTTCGTGAGTGTTTTTGGGGGGTGCGTGAGAGATAGACAGGGAATATGTGTCGATGATATTTCAAACAAAAAATGTAACATATGCAATGTGTGTGAAACAGAGGCCTGGATATATCATATATAGAGGGGGCGATCCACGAGAAGAGAGTGGAGGTATCATCAGCGTGAGGTATCCATAGAATCGAACAGAGGGATGAAGTGTGTGTGTGTGTGCGCGATCGATAAAGAGTGCCATCGAATTTGTGTGTGCCCAAGTCAAATATATAGGGTGGCTGGCCTACTGGAACGTGAGAGGGGACAGGTGCAGTTTGTCTCTGTGGCATGGATACCTACCTATAGCGTTCGACTATCGGTGTGTGGGGGGGGCAGAGACCTAACTATAGAGGTAGAACGACCGGTATATGTGTGGAGGAGGAGAGAGACCTACCTTATGTATTGAGGGAGATTGATCGGCATCCATGCATATGTGTAGGAGAGGAATAAGGTTGGGAGAGAGACAGAGCTAGAGTGTCGGAGGGGTTGGTGGCGGAGTTGCTTCTCACAAATGGAGGGAGAGGCCTGCTAGACAAATGGAGGGCACGCCTGCAATATCAATAAGAGAGGGGATGCCTGCCTGTCTGTGCGCGTGCGTGTGACAGACGGGTCAGGAGGCATGCATGAATGATGAGGGGGGACGATATGGCTGTGGTAAGAAGGCATAACTACATAGGAAGATCAATCGTCCTTTGTCAGAGAAAGGGAGAGACATAACTTATGAGGTACGTCGATCGATGCATGGGGAAAAAGAGTTATAGTCGACCTAGGTATATATAGGGAGATCGATCGGTATACATGCATGCATGTGTTAGAAGCAAATAAGGCCTGGAGAGAAGCATAGAGAGAGAGGGATGCAGCTAGGAGGTGGTGCGAGAGGCCTACTATATCGAGGGGGAAGGAGTGTGCAAGTATGAGATCGATGAAAAGAGGGGCGGGAGTGTGCACTTGCATGGAACCGTATTAGATAGAGGGGGCATGGATGGTGAGAAGAGAAAAGGGAAAGCTTGTGTTTGTGGTACGCACACCTGGCTAGAGAGGTATATCGATCGGTGTGTGCCGGAAAGAAGGAACTGGGGGGCCTACACACAACGTGGGTGAACGATCTAAAGAGAAATGACGAATGTGCGCGATGGAGCTAGAGAATGCTGAGAGAGGGTGAGAGGGAGGTGGGCATATGCATGCACGAGAGAAAGTTAGCGCTAGCTACAAAGATAAGAGGATTGTGTGGGTGTAAAAGACGAATAGAGATCATAATTCATTATAAAAGTAGATTAGGCTATTTGAAGAAGATATCATAGTGTTTTAAACCGACGCATGCATGAATATATATAATGGTGATACGCATGGTGTGGTTATGAACATGTTATACTACATATAATATATAGAACATTTAATTGAATTTGTGATAATGTGTGGCTTTTGCAGCTCAGGGCTAAATACTTGTCATAATGTAGGGGGCGGGGCACTATACTTTGTGTGATAAACACAGTGTACGTATGAAACATGGTTTAGATTATGAAGATCTAGTTAGTACATCAAATGTACTATTATTTGGATCAACATCAAGTGTATTCAAAATTTTGAATTCAAGTTCATATAGTACACATAGTTCATGTCTATCTCTATAGTAATCATGTGGTGTGTTGTTAAGATAATATACGAATGATGGTTTAACTTGGCAACAATCATGATTGTAGATTCTTATTCAAATAGAGAAACAAATTCAAATTTAGTTCGAATTGCAGCGGTAGTATAGACATTTGGAATGCACTAAAATGTTCGTATGAGTAGGTTACATGCATTATATAGCCATCGAAATTTTTTAATTGGACATAACATGGATTCATAGCTTTGAATAGCATTTGTACAATAAAACGGGACAAGACTCTCTCTTTGTGTGGTGCGAATAGTTTTAATTTTTTCATTTTTTTCGTTGAGGAAAGTGCGAATTGATTTGGTACGAACATTATTACATGTTAGGCTTGTCCCTAAAATTCAACCCGCGCCTTGTTATCTCGAAAATTCAGATATTGTGCTCCCGAAACTCGCGCCTTCACAACTCGCGCGTTGCTATCCCCAAATTACAACGCGCGCGAAAACTCCCTCCAGCTGCCAAATCCCGACACGTGAAATCCCCCTTCTAACCCTGAGCCGAAAGGGCCACTAGTTCAAATCGGTGGGGGTACTTCTGTAACACACCCTACATTTTGGACAAGCGCGTCCCTAAGTCATGGTTCCCCCTCTCATCACCTCCTTTTCGCCATTCGAAATACCAGGCCGCCATAACCTCTCTGCTCCAGCCGCGAAACCCCACCCTCCTCCATCTGCCACCCCACCGCTGCTCAGCCAGAGCTTGTTCCCCGACGACGTCCTCCACCGCAACAGCTCGACATCCCTCATCCACCGCCCCGGATGAGGATACGTCGTCGATCTCATCGTACTGCCGTTTCAGCCGCCCCGTCCTCCACCTCCAAGGAGTTGCTCCGATGATCGCCTCGTCTATCGTGGCTGCTCCATCCCCACAGCACCACTTGAACCTGCTCCACTGGAACCGCAGCATTCTCACCAACTCCTCGGACGAAGCCGAGGCCTACTCGGCGCCACCAAAGAGGTTGTACTCATCGCATTTTACCTTCTCCTTAACTTGACCTCCCGGCACCGCCGGTGCTCGATCCCGCTCCCCCATGGTGCGGCTACCACGTAGTCGGCGCTGCCGGCGACATCTCCACGGCGGCTCTCCCCCAGTGCGAGGCTCCCTCGGCGGCAGCGTCCATTCCAACTAGAGCTGCTGTTGCTGCTCCGGCTCTCGCTCGCTCATGCTGCTGCTCTACTGCTGCTGCTACAACTATGGCTCTCGCTCGCTCGCACTGCTACTCTGCTCTTCCCCTTGCTCGTACCGCTGCTCTGCTCTTGCTCTCACTGCTGATGCTACTACACGGGCTGCTGCAGCTACACGAGTTGCTGCTCTGCCTCTAGTTCGCGCTGCTGCTCCAGGCATTGCTGCTCCGGCTGCTATCTGCTACTGTGTTTCGTGTCGATCGCCTGCTGATTTAGATCACTGTTTCTGTACTACTAGTGCTTGAGGGGCCTAAACTATACATGTGAAGTGCATCTCTACTACTAGTGCGTTCAGTTTCGACAGTAACATTCAGATTCCACAGTAAATTTCAGTTTCGACAGTTAAGTTCAGAGTCAACAGTTTTTACCTTGTACGCAGGTGTTTTTTGGTGATGTACATTTTACATCTACCACTTTTTGGTATTTTATTTTACATCATCTACTGGCGATGCTATTAGAATCCCACTTGAGATTAACGATGTCTGTCTTGTGCTGCTTCAGCCTCGACGTCTTACGGCTCGCCAATGCTGCTCCAACGACGGAACCATCCATCACAACAAAGTAGTACCCTGGACGCCGTCTACAGACGCCTTAGATGTTCCACCACACCTTGGTAGCCACCTCTGCCGCAACTTCTTCAGCGACCAACCCAATGATGCTGAGGTCAACACGGCTACGCCAAAGACGTTGTACACTTGTCACATCACTTATTACTCTACATTCATGTCGATCCATTAGGGCTATTTTGGTTCAAAGGAAAAAGTGAAGGAAAGACATAGCAATTGGAAATTTTCCTATGGTACTTTACTATTCAATTATTCATGCATTTGGTTGAAAGGAATGGAGCAAAACATCCACCTGGACCTACTTTTCCTATGCATGAAAACAATACTAAGTGCATTAGTGGCAGAATAACATTCTAACTGTACACACTTTCATATGGTTTCACTTTAATTTGGCCATGTTTCTTTGCAGTCCTCTGCTCTTCCAATTCCTGTGAAACAAACACCCAAGTTGACAGAAATCCTGTGTTTACAAATGCTATGTTTCCCACGTGCATTCCTATCCTATTCCGATGTTTTTCCTATCCCTGCGTTTTTAGAAGCCTGCAAGCCAAAGGAGCCCTTACAGAATTACTTCAGTAATAGATAGGTGTCGAAGAAAACTTTGTGTGGTTTGTCCTGCTCCTGCCACGACGTCGTCCACCTCACCTGAGCTGCTCCATCAAGAGAAGCATCCACCATACCAGATATCACGACTCCCGACCGTCTTTCGCCGCCTCAGATCTCCTTCCCTGTCGCCGGCACCCACCGCAACTGCATCACCATCATCGACTCAACAGATGAACCTGAGGAGTACACGGGTCCACAAGAGAGGTCGCACTATTTTGTTTCTGCTTATGTTATGCATTGCTTAATATTACCTGCTACTTTATCATCCTGTTCACCTCTTAGACTCCAGGTCAGGTCCGAATTAAAGTTCAAACTTGAGTTTTAAAATGCTTGTGGGGCACATATCGAGGCAGCAATGAATTGTATATCTGTCTATGATCTGGTTAACCTAGGGTATGTCTATGTTGTTCATCTTGTGTGGGAAACAAACAGTAAAGCAATCATTATCTGCCTTTTTGTTAAAGTAAAGCTATCATCAGCCTGCTATCATTATTTTTGGATCTATCCACTGGTTGATACCATCACTCTAGATTTCTGCATGCTCTCCTTACATAATCTCACTATATTTTTTTCTTATGCACGTCAGATATTGTACACAGTTATGCTGATCGTGTAGAGAAAAAGAGAAGAGTTTTGCGCGGCAATACAATGTCATGCAGACATCGCTCCATGGTGGGTGCTCCAGATTATAATCCAGAGGACGATATATGTTCTGAGGCGGATTCAGACAGAGCTGACCACTCCAATTTACCCCCCGAGGTGTTTTCTCTAACTTCGCATGATGATGTTGGTCATATCATGCATATGTTGCCTTGCAGTGCCTACTTTCGACATCATATATGTCATCTGCTTAGTTTAGACATGTTCTGTAATGCCACCTATTTAGTTTCTATATAATATATGTGAATTATGCAATTTCATCTCTTTTTGCCAGCCATAATATATGTGAAATATGCAATGCCATCCTGTTTAACCAGGCATCATATATTTGAATTATATCTTGCCAATCCTTTTCCTCATTACATTTCCATTTGTCGACAATGTTTGTACATTCAACTACTCTTCCTGTGAATCAGCCATTTGAGTGGGTGATGGAAAAATTTGGAGTGAAAACAAGGTCTTCAGAGCGGACAGTGCTACCTGTCAAAGCAGATCTCTTGCTGGGTCACGATAGCTCCTCAAAGATGGATTCAGAGACAGATGACCAGTCATATTCCCCCACCGAGGTGTATGCTCTAACTTGGCGTGGTTATACTGCTCATATCATGCATATGGTGTGTTGCATTGCATAGTTTAGACATCATATACACAATATTCAACACCATGTTCTTATTTCAGACTTCATATATGAGAATGCCCTCTGCTTAGTATATAAATCACACATGTGAATTATATCATGCGATCTTGATTACTTAGATAACATGTACGTGAATTATGTCATGCGAACTTGTTTACTAAAGACATCATATAATTATCTCATGCCATCCTGTTTAGTTAGTCATCATATCTTTGAATTATGTCATGCTATGCTATCCAGTTTAGATAGACATCATATATGTGAAATTATGTCATGCTATCCTTTTTAGTTAAACAATATACATGTGAACTATTTCATGCCCTCTTTTTTCCACACTATCTATTGCATCTGTCTCTCATACAAGGTCTGTACATTCAACTACTTTTCTTGTTTATCAGCCATTTGAATTGGAGGGGGTGATGGCAGTATCTAGCGGAGTAAAAACACGGTCTTCAAATAAAACAGTGCTACCTCTTGGTGGAGATAGCACCCTGGTTGTACATGCACGAGAACCAGCCCTACCACACATAACCCAGACTCTCGCAGATTGTACCCCTACTCCGATGGACAGAGAACCAGCTTCACTCAATCTAACCCCAACCACAGCAGATAGTAACCCAGTTCCAATTGACACAGCACCATCTCCAGCACAGAGCTCCCAAACAAGAGCAGTTAGTATGGCAGCTCCAGTGCCCAAAGCGCCTATACTACCACAGCGAACCCCAACTCCACCAGTTAGTACACCTATTCCTCTGGACGAAGCACAACCAGCCATTCGTAGTTTAGCATCTATCGCATTTGATGTTGTTAGATCCTATGTGCGTATCTTCCCATCATGGAAATATTATACTGAAGATGAAGGAACAAGCTAGTTGCGGGTGTTCATCCAGGAGTTATGTGTAAGTAATGTTACTCATGGCAAATACTTTGCTTTGTCCCATACTACCTCCATGCTGGTTATAATACAGCAAATGTTCCCATTTTTCACTATAGAGAAGGACCAATTTGGAAACTCAGGATGAGGTAACCTGTGCTAATACCTCTGCTATCTTCAAGAATGCTTGGTGGCAGTATCGGAATTACCTAAAGAAAACGCACTTCACTGGCAAAGAAACTCATCAAATTCCCTTACTTTCTCCTAAGACACATTTACGACACGATGACTGGGAACGCCTTGTTCTGTACTTGTCCCAAACCAAGAATGTGGTAAGGTCTATGAGCTCATTTTTTATTTTTCAAGTACTATATGTCTGCGTCTTACTGTACTCTGTTCGTGTAGAACAAGTGCTTAAACCTGAAGAAGAACTGTTCTCATTTAAGATTCCACTGCTATGGTGCATACTGCTTTGCTCTTGTATCACTGTATTTACTCATAGAAACTTATTTTTAAATTGAAGGATCCAATCGAAACTCCAATGGCACAACAGGTATGTTTAAACATGTTTGTTGAATAAGTTTGCTCTTCTAAATTGCTCTGTTGATTTCATTTTCAATTGTGTATATAGTTGACTTTTCATATCATGCACATTACTAGCATCACAACAGAGCCAATAGTGTTGTTGTACATGTATAGCCGTGTTACCCATCTGAAATCTTGTTGTGTCATGTAGTTTCCCACACTTGTATTCTTTCAATGCTGCTTTGTCTTGAACTGATATGATTTGAACCGTGTCTCTATTATGATTTGGCAAGAGAATGCAGTGACCATAGGACATAGATATATCTTTGTTTGATGCTTTTATTATGTACTTACTACTTGGCAATAGAAGACTTGGTAGTTTAATCCTGTCCACCTTACTACTGAACTGGTTCACCGAAATGAGTTTCATATACTACTTGCTAAACCTGTTATGTGTCTGCTTGTTTCTTCTTTTAGAATGCTGACAGAATATTTGGGAAGAGTACCTTATTAAGCAATGGTAAAGGAAGCAATGCAGATAAGGTTCAGGATAGTGAGACATCCTTGTTGGTCACCAACAAAGCTGATAAAACAGCTAAGGAAAATTATCTTGAAGACAGTGAGACAACCCCAAAGTCCTGTCTTGATGTAGTGTTCAAGTTACTGGCCACTACCGCTGGCACAAGCTCTTCGAACTCACTATCGGAATCAGTTCGGTTTCTTGAGTCTCAACTACATGCTGAAAGACATTGATCAGCTGTGCTGCGACAAGAAGCCGAAGGACTGAGGAAGTCCCTGGAGAATTCAGATGCATACTTTCTGGTGCAACATCAAGCATTGGAGGGTTTTAGCGACAAACAGGAGAAAGTTAATAAGCTTACTAAGCTTATTGCCAGCATGGTGGATACCCAGGATAATGTTTCTTGAGCTCTTATGAAGTTGTTTCAGTTATGAACTTGTTTTGCGGCTGCTCGTTTATTTTCCCTAGTGGCCAATTTAGACGCCCAGTGTATGTAATATGCTACTTTGTTCCCTATATTTGCACTGGTGGTGAACTTTGATGCCGAGTGGATGTAATATGTGTAATAGCCGTAATAGCCTAGCATAAGTTGCTTGCTTATTTATTTCCTTATTGTCTTGTTTATTTGTTTGGTTGTAGTCACTGCAGTTCTTTTTCCATGGTTTGCTAATGGCAACAATAAAATATTTTTTTAAACTAGGCCGTAATAACCACGGACCGTTGTAACCATGGTCCTGCTATGTAGTGACCATGGGCCTCCTACGGGCCGTAGGATCTATGGGCCTCCTATGGCCGTAGGATGAATGGGCCATCTACGGGCGTTAGAATAAATGGGCCTTCTATCGCTGTACTATTCATGGACCAATAAAGGACCGCAATATTGGCCGTAAACAGGCTAGAGTGGAAATCGCCTATTTATGGCCCGATCATAACGGGCCGTTAATAGCCGATATGTATAACGGGCTTAAACGGGCCATACTTGATGACACTAAGAAAACAACCCAATGGATTAACGGGCCACAAAAGGGCCGACTCTAACCACGGGCTAAATTTGGCCCGCAAGAGGAACAGGCCAGTAACGGATCGGAAGTAATCGAATGCTGGAAATGAGCCCAACAATAAATGGACCCTTAGAAGGTCGAAAGATCACACTGGCTGGAAAGGGTCCAATGGTATAATGGGCCATTAATGGGTATAAAGTGATACATTGTTCATTATGGGCCAGTGTCACCACGGGCCGTTAATGGGCCAAGAGTTACAAAGGGCCTCATATGGGCCGAAAGACGTCATGGGCCATACATGGGCCAGAAGTTACAATGGGCTAGAATCATATTGGACGGTCCAGATGATGCTACTGGGCCTAATTCGGATAGGCCATAACGGGCCGTGAGTTAACGGGCTATAAATGGGCTATATGCAAACAGGCCGTTAACAGGCTTTCTGTGGGCCGGCCGGCTACCTTTTGACCAAGTCAAATGGGCCGGCCTTTTCACCTGAATGGGCCATAGTTGGGCCGTGCCACGTGTCAACGTATCATAGGCGCCTTCGTCCAATGAGTGGATGACATCTGTCTCAACACTGAGCCGACACGTGGTTCCCTCTGGCCATTGAGAATTTTACACGTGGAAAATCCCCATTGGTCCGGGCTGTTAATGGGTTATCGGATCCAAACCGGAACCCGATAGCTTAACGGCGACCGTTACGGTGGATGCCACGTGTCAGTTACCGTTGACGAAAGGACTTCCATGACGCGCCATTTATCGTCATGGAAGTGGACACTTCCATGACGATAATTTTGGTATTGTCATGGAACACTTCTACGACAGCACAGGTATGACTATCTTGATTCTGTCATAAAATCGTCATGGATGTACATGCATGACAGAAGACGTGACCTACTGTGGCAAACACGTATCATCACGGAAGTGTTTTTTTTGTAGTGCAAGTGTTTCCAATGCCAAGGATTGGTTGACCTGAAGATTATTTCATCGCTTTTGTTATTTGTTGTGTGAGAAAAACTTTAGTATTTATAATGTATCCTCATTGTCGTTGTGTGTTGATGACCTGTTGTATGTAATACTAAATGATATGCCTATGATAAACTTACTAAATTTATGAATGGCTTTCTAGTCGCTTATCAGAGTGGGTGCTGCAACGAGGCAAAGTTTTTTTCACAAATACACAATTGTACGTGCATTGCAACAGGTTATCGGATGAGTCCAATCAACAATAGTACTACTAGTTATTAGCTTCACATGCTTTGCACGGCGGGCGGGTGTTTTTACTGTAGCTGTGGATCCCATCATCCTAGGCCGTCAGATGAGTCCAATCAATGGTAGAAATTGCATTCTGATGTTTGGATTCAAACTTTCAAAACGGTTGCACTATCTCTACGTCTACGTATACGTAATACAACAAGTTTTAGACTTGAGACCAGCCATCCACCCTCACAAAGAACACTTTTTAGCCTAGTATAGACTCCAAGAAATTTGGCCACGGTGTGAGGTGGGCCATATCACTACTGGAATCAGCTTCTTTGCCGTCCGCCATGCCGGACGGCAAAGGCATGGATCACGGACGGCAAACATCTTTGCCGTCCGCCAGCAGACGGCAAACTTTCTGGCTGAACACGTGCTAGCAAAGGCCTTCTTTGCCGTCCGCTTCCTGGAAATGAACGGCAAAGGATTGTGCCGTCCGCCATCCGAGGCCAGCAGATGGCAAAGACAACGGACGGCAGTGCGGTGGCGTGAGAGCCGTTAGGGGGTTAACGGCGCTCTTTGCCGTCTGCCAGCGGACGGCAAAGAGTCAAAGCTCTTTGCCATCAGCTGACAGATGGCAAACAGCTCAGCTAGGCAGTACTGGGAAGCTGCCACGTGGCCAGCTATGCCGTCCGCTGGCAGACGGCAAAGTGATTTGAATCTTTGCCGTCCGCTGGCAGACGGCAAAGTGACCAAATAGGCAGCCAGTGTTCCCTGGTTTCACAGGTAGCTGCCACGTGTCCTCTTTGCCGTCTGCTAGCGGATGGCAAAGCTCTTTGCCGTCCTCTAGCAGACGGCAAAGAGGCTATGTATCCCCTGTTTTTATTTGAATCCATTTAATTTGACAGGGTTTCAAACACAGATATACATATATATATTTTTTTCACAGGCACACACAGATATACATATATGATGTATCCAACACACAGATATACATATCTATCTCCATCCATGACAACATACATATATACATAAGAAACATAGTTCCATCCATATATACATATTACATATCACAATGTTCATCCAACACATTGTTCCATGCATCCATATAACAAGTTCCACATTTTTCATGATAAAAACGAAAAAAAAGATAAGGGAAACAAGCACTCCATGCATCCATGCAAGCTTCCATATAGTGAATTAAATCTGCAAAATGGAAACAAGAAATTTAGAAGAAGAAGACTAGAATCAGAAGAGAGAAGAAAAATGAAGAAGAAGAAGAAGATAAGCATACTTAGGTAAAATGGAGATAACCTAGCTAATTGTGCCATTTTTGAGTGAACTAAGCATATTATGCCATTTTGATATAACTTAGAGCTAACTTCATTTTGGAGAAGAAGAAGAAAACTAGAGAAGAAGAAGAAGAAGAGAAGAAGAAGACTAGAAGAAGAAGAAGAAGGCTAGAAGAAGAAGAAGAAGAACAAGAAGAAGAATAAGTTCTTCTTCTTCTTCTATTCTTCTCTCTCTTCTTCTTTTTCTTCTTCTTTCTCTTTCCTATTCCTTCTTTTCTTCCTCTTCTAGATTTTCTTCATCTATTATGTCATTTGTGGACAAAAAGGATAAATATGTATCATTAATGGTACTAATAGGCTAAATAAGAAGAAGAGCATCAGTACATTTTTGAAGCTTACCTAGCTAATTATGCCTATTTTTGACCTAACTAAGCATATTATGGATATATACTTAGAGCTTATTCATTTTGGAGAAGAGAAGAAGAGAGAAGAAGAAAAACAGAAGAAGAAGAAGAAGAAGAAGAAGAAGAAGGATAAAGAATGGCAGTAAGACTGTAGAGTAAGGCTGACGAGACGAATGACGACAACCCGGCCTTCTGTTCTGTATTCATTTATTGCCCTTATTTCATGTCCATTTGTTGCTTTCTTATGTTTGGCTATGTCTTTTCATTCCAATATGTTGCCGTGTATTATCTAGTTATACGTATTTGTAAGAAAATTAAGGAAGAGATGAGGAAGACCCCAGACTTAATTGCGTTGCTTAACCTTCGTTGCTTTTCTTCCCAGATAGATCTTTACTTTCTAGGCACATAGATTCGCCGTAGATCGAAGAGACTCCTGATCATGAATACTGACTAGTCTAGGTCATCATTTGAGAGCACACTGTCATGACTTGAGTCGGTCTGTACACTCTATGTCGCTTGCTACAATGGATTCCATAAATTACGCTAAATAGCAAGAAAAATTGCCATTTTTGATGCTACCTAGCTAATTATGCCATTTTCTTGACCTAAACTAAGCATATTATGCCATTTTTGATACTAATCTGTAAGTAACCTCATTTGGAGAAGAAGAAATTTTTGGTGCGTTGTTTTTTTTTTCAGAAGAAGAAGAAAACTAGAAGAGAAGAAGAGAATAAGAAGAAGAAGAAAGAAGAAGGAAGAAGAGGGAGAAGAAGGAAGAAGAAGCTAGAAGAAGAAGAAAAGATCTTCTTCTTCTTATTCTAGTCTTCTTTGTCTTCATCCATTCTTCTTATTTTCATTCTTCTTCTTTCTTCCTACTTGGTCTTTCCTCGCTCTTCCGTGATTTTCTATCATCTTATTATGTCATTTGTGGATCTAAATAGGCTAAATTATGTCATAAATGGACTAAACACGCTAATTAAGAAGAAAAATACCGTTATCACGGAGATGTAGGAATGGTCGGGGCTGCGCCAGTGCCAGACGGAGGTGAAGGACCGGTCGGGGTTCCGGCATTGGCAGAAGGAGTGGTCGATGCTTGTCGGGAGCCATGCTGCACCAAAGATCATTTCCCATAATGTCTCGTTAGCAAGTTCGCAAACTGAAATGTGAATAGTAGTAAGCAACGACCATTCAAATCAAACTCACCATGGTCGCCGGAGCAATCTGGGGCATCGGCGGAGGGGCCTGACCGTTTTTCTCGCACAAGCTCTGCACATTTGGTTGTCACGAGTTAGTCATATTAGATAGTAATGCGAACATTACGTGCATGATTGGGCTAATATGCACAAGAAACGTACCACGATGAGCTCGTATAGGGCCCGGTTAGCGCTGTCGTTTCGGTTCCTCTCCTCCTCCAACAGCTTAGCCGTCTTCTCCTCCATCTCCCTCTCCCTCTCCGCCGCCTCCCTTTGTGCCTCCCTTTTTGCCTCCTCTAGAAGCTCCTTCGTCTTCAATCTCTCTTTCTCAACAATAGCTTGCAACACACCACTCCTCGTTAGCATTGTAATCATCGACGGACGCACACACAATGTAATGGAGGAAAGGTGAGAGAGTCCGTATAACTAACCGCCATGGCGATCTCCGCGGGCCATGCACGAGGCGTTATCTCAGGATCAGAGCTACTCAGGCGCTTCTTGATCTGCGGGAGAGTCTTAGGACAACGTATCAGTCCATCACCAATGGCTAGAGAGCCATGGGAACTCCCGCCACCAGATATCATCACCAGCTCTGTATCAAAAGGATCCTGGCTCGGGTTAAAGTCCTCCCCTTTCCTTGCCTTCCCCTCGTGTCTGTACTTCACAAGCTTGTGGTGGGAGGTCTTGTTGGTGAAGTTCTCTGGATCATCTAGGTCAAACTCCGTGAATGGCTTGGCCTTCTTGCACGGGGCCATATGGGCCATGCCATAGAGGTCGAACAGACCTGGCACAGGCTTCTTGTGGTGGTGCGCCTGAGAGAGAGGAACAAAATATTAGTTAAGGGATCAAGCTAGCATGAAGAATGATATTGCTATGTAAATAGGTCATTTTGGAGCTAAGAAAGGTTATTATGTCATTTTCGAGGAAAATAAGCTAAGTTTAGGTCATTTTCGAGGTAACCAAGATTATTATGCCATTTTTGACCAAAGTATGCTAATTATGTCATTATTGAGCTATCCAAGGTTATTATGTCATTTTAGAGCTAACTATAGCATATTTAGACATTCTATAGAGCTATCTAAGGTTATTATGTCATTTTAGAGCTAATTATGTCATGAATGAACTAGCTAAGATTAGTTTAGGTCGTTATTGAGCTATCGAAGGTAGTTATGCCATTTTTTAACTGACTAAAGCATATTAAGTCATTTTATAGAGCTATCTAAGGTTATTATGTCATTTTAGAGCAAAATATGTCATAAATGAACTATCTAGCATGAAGAATGAATTGCATGAATCATGTAGCAAACCACATACCCAGTTATCCCCGTACTCAAATAGGTTGGAGCTCCCTTGATGGTGCGGCACACCTTCCATTTGGTCGCGCTTATCCTTGGCCCTTTGGTGTTCGACTTTCCATTGGGCAGAGCACCACGCATCCACCAACGCCTCCCAACAGTCCATCTTATCCACACACCATCTCGGGGGCACCTAAGTGAGTCAAGAGAAATTTCAGCGCTACGCCTAAGAATCAAATCAAGAAAACTAAGTTCAAGGCCTTAAGAATAGGTAATTACCTGCATGTACTTCTCCTTACTCAGAAACTTGCCGCGACACTTCTGCTTGCCCCTCCTAATACCCTTCGAGGCGTAGTAGTCTCGAACGGACTACACCCGAGCCTCGTGCCTTAAGTTCTGAAGTAGGCGCTAGCACTCATTTTCGACAACCATACACGCGGCCTCCTGCTCTCCCCCTGAAACCCTGTAGAAGGTCTGCAATCAAACAAGACAACACTGATTAGTACAATCACTAGGTACTGTTGATTTTTAATTCCGTAAAGGAGAAATTACCCAAAACCGACAGAACACAATGTCGGCCACTGTCTCGCACAAGACACCGTCGACCCTCTCATCCGGCGGGGCCGGGGCAATCGAGTACAGCTCCCAGGTCAGTGCTTGCTGTGGAACCTGACCCTCACCGGGCAACGTGACCCACCCAGGGAAGTGCTGCCAGCAAAGCACACCAAGGACCTGGTTGGGCCTACGGGAACCACGGGGGCATACCCAGCCCCTGCAGTATGACAAGGCCAATGCATTAGATATTAATTTGAAGGAACATGAAGGCAAAAGGTTAAAAAATAGTAAATGCACTTACTTCAACCCTTTAGGCGCAATCAACCACCTCTGGTCGGGGGTCATCGGCACGGGCGGGAGCTTTGTACAGCCACGCTTGTAGACCTTCTTGCCCTTCTCAACCAGCTCGTCGTCGCTGTAGCTATCTTCTGAAAAGGTGTCCTCGCTACCATCCTCCGAGCCACTAGCCTCCGGAGTCTCGTGGGAAGAAGACTCCGGGATCGGAGTCTTCTGGGACGAAGACTCCGGGACCTGGGACGAAGACCCCGTGACCGGAGTCTTCTGGGACAAAGACTCTAGGACCGGACTCACGTGGGGCGAAGGGTCGGCGACCCGAGTCTGGTGGGGCGAAGGATCAGCGACCGGAGGCTCATGGACCGGAGTCCGAGGGTCCACGTAAGACGGAGCACTCCTGTGGTCTGGTGAATCAGCTGAGGGTGGCGGCGAGGAAGGCGTAGCAGCCTTCCTACCTCTCCCACTGCCACGTCCACCTCTACCAGCCTTCTTCGTCCTCCCCCGACCTCTCCCAGCCGTAGAAGAAGTGCCCGCCGCAGCTGTCTGCATACCATCCTGCACCGCTCTCCGGAGGGGCGGCGCTGCAATAATGCAAACACCCCTCCCAGTAGTGCTCGCAGGAGGCTCGGGGCGCTCTGGACCCTTGCCCACCATCCTGTCAACACCTGCAATGACAAAAAGTAAACAAAATTAGTACAACATAAAAAATTTGGATACCTGACATGAACATAATAATATGTATATAATTTAAGTGTATCATAATCATGAACATAATAAAAATACACCCGATCAACACAAATATATATGGGGTCGGGGTGTGGTGTCAGGGTGTCGGGGTATCGGGGTCGGGGTGTCGTATCGGGGTCGGGGTGTCAGGGTCGGGTCTTCCTATTCCTTCTTTTCTTCCTCTTCTAGATTTTCTTCCTCTTATTATGTCATTTGTGGACTAAAAGGATAAATTATGTCATACATGGACTAACTAGGCTAAATAAGAAGAAATGCCATTTTTGAGCTTACCTAGCTAATTATGCCATTTTTGACCTACTAAGCATATTATGAAGATATAACTTAGAGTCTTACTTCATTTTGGAAGAAGAGAAGAAGAAAGAGAAACTAGAAGAAGAAGAGAAGAGAAGAAGAAGAAGAAAAGAAGAAGAAGAAGACTAGAGAAGAAGAAGAAAAAGAATTCTTCTTTTCTTCTTCCTCTTCCTTCTTCTAGTCTTCTTCTTCTTCTTCTTTTCTTTTCTTCTTCTTCTTCTTTTCTCCTATTCTTCCTTTTCTTCCTCTTCCTTAATTTTCTTCATCTATTATGTCATTTGTGGACTAAATAGGCTAAATAATGTCATAAATGGACTAAATAGGCTAAATAAGAAGAAATGCCATTTTGAGCTTACCTACTAAATGCATTTTGACCTAACTAAGCATTATGCCATTTTGATATCCTTAGAGCTAACTTCATTTTGGAGAAGAAGAAGAAGAGAAGAAAACTGAGAAGAAGAAGAAGATAGAAGAAGAAGAAGAAGAAGAAGAAGGAGGAGGAGAGAAGAAGAAGACATAGAAAAGAAGAAGAGATCTCTTCTTCTTCTTCTAGTCTTCTTCTCTTCTCCTTCTTCTTCTTCTTTCTTCTCTTTTCTTTTTCCATTCCTTCTTTCCTCCTCTTCCTTGATTTTCTTCATCTTATTTATTCATTTGTGGACTAAATAGGCTAAATTATGTCATAAATGGACTAAACACGCTAATAAGAAGAAAAATACCGTTATCACGAGATTTAGGTGGTCGGGGCTGCGCCATGCCAGACGAGGTGAAGGACCGGTCGGGGTTCCGGCATTGGCAGAAGGAGTGTGTCGATGCTTGTCGGGAGCCATGCTGCACCAAAGATCATTTCCCATAATGTCTCGTTAGCAAGTTCGCAACTGAAATGTGAATAGTAGTAAGCAACGACCATTCAAATCAAACTCACCATGGTCGCCGGAGCAATCTGGGGCATCGGCGGAGGGGCCTGACCGTTTTCTCGCACAATCCTGCACATTTGGTTGTCACGAGTTGTCATATTAGATAGTATGCGAACATTACGTCATGATGGGGCTAATATCACAAGAAACGTACCACGATGAGCTCGATAGGGCCCGGTTAGCGCTGTCGTTTCGGTTTCCTCTCCTCCTCCAACAGCTTAGCCGTCTTCTCCTCCATCTCCCTCTCCCTCTCCTGCCGCCTCCCTTTGTGCCTCCCTTTTTGCCTCCTCTAGAAGCTCCTTCGTCTTCAATCTCTCTTTCTCAACAATAGCTTGCAACACAACCACTCCTCGTTAGCATTGTAATCATCCGACGGACGCACCACAATGTAATGGGGAAATGAGAGATCCGTATAACTAACCGCCATGGCGATCTCCGCGGGCCTGCACGAGGCGTTATCTCCAGAGATCAGACTACTCAGGCGCTTCTTGATCTGCGGAGAGTCTTAGGACAACGTCTCAGTCCATCACCAGGTCTATAGAAGCCACTTCTTCTTCTTCTTCTTCTTCTTCTTCTTCTTCTTCTTCTTCTTCTTCTTCTTCTCCTTTTTCCTCTTCTTCTTCTTTTCTTCTTTCTTCTTCTCCCTCCTCCTTCTACTTCTTCTTCTAAACTAAAACTAAAACTAATCTAAAATAAACTAAACTAAAATAAACTAAAACTAAAACTAATCTAAAATAAACTAAACTAAAATAAACTAAAACTAAAACTAATCTAAAATAAACTAAACTAAAACTAAAACTAAACTAAAACTATAACTAAAACAGAAACTAAACTAAAAGAAACAAAAAGAAACTAATTAAACAAAAAAAAAGGGGAGGAGCTCACCTGGTGGAGGGGGCGGTCCGGACGGCTGCGGCGGCCGCTGGAGGAGGCGGCGACCCGGTGGAGGGGGAGGCCGGACGGCCGTGGCGGGACGGGGCGGGGATGGCGACGGGGCATGGACGGCCGCGGCGGGATGGGGCGGGGACGGCCACGGTGCGGCTGCCCGACAGGGAAGAGGCGGCAGGTGGGCCACCTAACGGTGCTTCAAGGACATATGATTTCTTGGCAGCTATGAGGATAATCCTCAGGTTACGGACCCAGTCCGCATAGTTGCTACCATCGTCTTTCAGCTTGTTTTTCTCTAGGAACGCGTTGAAGTTGAGGGTAACATTAGCGTTGGCCATTTGATCTACAAGATAGATATGTAACATTTAGACTAAGTTCATGACAATTAAGTTCATCTAATCAAATTATGTAATGAACTCCCACTCAGATAGACATCCCTCTCGTCATCTAAGTGATACATGATCTGAATCGACTAGGCCGTGTCCGATCATCACGTGAGACGGACTAGTCATCAACGGTGAACATCTCCATGTTGATCGTATCTTCTATACGACTCATGTCCGACCTTTCGGTCTCTTGTGTTCCGAGGCCATGTCTGTACATGCTAGGCTCGTCAAGTCAACCTAAGTGTATTGCTGTGTAAATCTGGCTTACACCCGTTGTATTCGAACGTTAGAATCTATCACACCCGATCAACACGTAGTGCTTCGAAACAACGAACCTTCGCAACGGTGCACAGTTAGGGGGAACACTTTCTTGAAATTTTAGTGAGGGATCATCTTATATGCTACCGTCGTTTTAAGCAAATAAGATGCAAAAACATGATAAACATCACATGCAATCAAAATAGTGACATGATATGGCCATTATCACTTCGCTCCTTTTGATCTCCATCTTCGGGGCTCCATGATCATCATCGTCACCGGCATGACACCATGATCTCCATCATCGTGTCTTCATGAAGTTGTCTCGCCAACTATTACTTCTACTACTACGGCTAATGGTTAGCAATAAAGTAAAGTAATTACATGGCGAATTTCAATGACACGCAGGTCATATAATAAATTAAGACAACTCCTATGGCTCCTGCCGGTTGTCATACTCATCGACATGCAAGTCGTGATTCCTATTACAAGAACATGATCATCTCATACATCACATATATCATTCATCACATCCTTTGGCCATATCACATCACAAAGCACCTGCTGCAAAAACAAGTTAGACGTCCTCTAATTGTTGTTGCAAGTTTTTACGTGGCTGCTATAGGTTTCTAGCAAGAACGTTTCTTACCTACGCCAAAACCACAACGTGATATGCCAATTTCTATTTACCCTTCATAAGGACCCTGTTCATCGAATCCGATCCGACTAAAGTGGGAGAGACAGACACCCGCTAGCCACCTTATGCAACTAGTGCATGTCAGTCGGTGGAACCTGTCTCACGTAAGCGTACGTGTAAGGTCGGTCCGGGCCGCTTCATCCCACAGTGCCGCCGAATCAAGATAAGACTAGTAACGGCAAGAAGATTGACAAATCGACGCCCACAACTACTTTGTGTTCTACTCGTGCAAGATACTACGCATAGACCTAGCTCATGATGCCACTGTTGGGGATCGTAGCAGAATTTTAAAATTTTCTACGCATCACCAAGATCAATCTATGGAGTCATCTAGCAACGAGAGAGAGGGGAGTGCATCTACATACCCTTGTAGATCGCGAGCGGAAGCGTTCAAGAGAATGGGGTTGATGGAGTCGTACTCGTTGTGATCCAAATCACCGATGACCGAGCGCCGAACGGACGGCACCTCCGTGTTCAACACACGTACGGAGCGGAGACGTCTCCTCCTTCTTGATCCAGCAAGGGGGGAGGAGAGGTTGGGGAGGACAGCTCCAGCAGCAGCACGACGGCGTGGTGGAGTTGGAGCTGTGTGGTATTCCTGCAGGGCTTCGCCAAGCACCGCGGGAGGAGGAGGAGGTGTTGGAGAGGGGAGGGGCTGCGCCAGGGATGAGGTATGGCCTCCCTCCCACCCCTCCACTATTTATAGGGGGAAGAGGAGAGGGGGCTGGCCCCCTCAGATCCAATCTGAGGGGAGGGGAGGCGGCCAGGGGAGGGAAACTTGCCCCCCAAGCAAGGTGGAAGGCTCCCTCCCCTAGGGTTTCCCAACCCTAGGCGCCATGGGCCCTTGGGGGGGGCGCACCAGCCCACTAGGGGGCTGGTTCCCTCCCATATACAGCCCATTAGGCCTCCCGGGTAAATCAGCCCCACCCGGTGGACCTCCGGACACCTTTCGATGGTCCCGGTACAATACCGATAACCCCCGAAACTATTCCGGTGACTGTATGACAACTTCCCATATATAAATCTTCACCTCCGGACCATTCCGGAACTCCTCGTGACGTCCGGGATCTCATCCGGGACTCCGAACAACATTCGGTAACCACGTACAAACTTTCCCTACAACCCTAGCGTCATCGAACCTTAAGTGTGTAGACCCTACGGGTTCGGGAGACACGTAGACATGACCGAGACGACTCTCCGGTCAATAACCAACAGCGGGATCTGGATACCCATGTTGGCTCCCACATGCTCCTCGATGATCTCATCGGATGAACCACGATGTCGAGGATTCAATCAATCCCGTACGCAATTCCCTTTGTCTATCGGTACGATACTTGCCCGAGATTCGATCGTCGGTATACCGATACCTTGTTCAATCTCGTTACCGGCAAGTCTCTTTACTCGTTTCCGTAACACATCATCCTGTGAACAACTCCTTGATCACATTGAGCTCATTATGATGATGTCCTACCGAGTGAGCCCAGAGGTACCTCTCCGTCACACAGAGTGACAAATCCCAGTCTCGATTCGTGCCAACCCAACAGACACTTTCGGAGATACCCGTAGTGCACCTTTATAGCCACCCAGTTACGTTGTGACGTTTGGTACACCCAAAGCACTCCTACGATATCTGGGAGTTGCACAATCTCATGGTCTAAGGAAAAGTTACTTGACATTGGAAAAGCTTTAGCAAACGAACTACACGATCTAGTGCTAGGCTTAGGGTTGGGTCTTGTCCATCACATCATTCTCCTAATGATGTGATCCCGTTATCAATGACATCCAATGTCCATGGTCAGGAAACCGTAACCATCTATTGATCAACGAGCTAGTCAACTAGAGGCTTACTAGGGACATGTTGTGGTCTATGTATTCACACATGTATTACGATTTCCGGATAACACAATTATAGCATGAATAACAGACAATTATCATGAACAAGGAAATATAATAATAACCATTTTATTATTGCCTCTAGGGCATATTTCCAACAGTCTCCCACTTGCACTAGAGTCAATAATCTAGTTACATTGTGATGAATCGAACACCCATAGAGTTCTGGTGTTGATCATGTTTTGCTCGTGAAAGAGGTTTAGTCAACGGATCTGCTGCATTCAAATCCGTGTGCACTTTACAAATATCTATGTCTCCATCTTGAACATGTTCAGATATGGAGTTGAAGCGACGCTTGATATGCCTGGTCTTCTTGTGAAACCTGGGCTCCTTGGCAAGGGCAATAGCTCCAGTGTTATCACAGAAGAGAGCCATTGGACCCGACGCATTTGGAATGACTCCTAGGTCGGTGATGAACTCCTTCATCCATACTGCTTCGTGTGCTGCCTCCGAGGCTGCTATGTACTCCGCTTCGCATGTAGATCCCGCCACGACGCTTTGCTTGCAACTGCACCAGCTTACCGCTCCACCATTCAAAATATACACGTATCCGGTTTGTGACTTGGAGTCATCCAGATCTGTGTCGAAGCTAGCGTCGACGTAACCCTTTACGACGAGCTCTTCGTCACCTCCATATACGAGAAACATATCCTTAGTCCTTTTCAGGTACTTCAGGATGTTCTTGACCGCTGTCCAGTGTTCCTTGCCAGGATTACTTTGGTACCTACCTACCAAACTTACTGCAAGGTTTACAGCAGGTCTGGTACACAGCATGGCATACATAATAGACCCTATGGCTGAGGCATAGGGGATGACACTCATCTCTTCTATATCTTCTGCCGTGGTCGGGCATTGAGCCGTGCTCAATCTCACACCTTGCAATACAGGCAAGAACCCCTTCTTGGACTGATCCATATTGAACTTCTTCAATATCTTATCAAGGTATGTGCTTTGCGAAAGACCTATGAGGCGTCTCGATCTATCCCTATAGATCTTGATGCCTAATATATAAGCAGCTTCTCCAAGGTCCTTCATTGAAAAACACTTATTCAAGTAGGCCTTTATACTTTCCAAGAATTCTATATCATTTCCCATCAGCAGTATGTCATCCACATATAATATGAGAAATGCTACAGAGCTCCCACTCACTTTCTTGTAAACACAGGCTTCTCCATAAGTCTGTGTGAACCCAAACGCTTTGATCATCTCATCAAAGCGAATGTTCCAACTCCGAGATGCTTACACCAGCCCATAGATTGAGCGCTGGAGCTTGCATACCTTGTCAGCATTCTCAGGGTCGACAAAACCTTCCGGTTGCATCATATACAACTCTTCCTTAAGAAAACCATTAAGGAATGCCGTTTTGACGTCCATTTGCCATATCTCATAATCATAGTATGCGGCAATTGCTAACATGATTCTGACGGATTTCAGCTTCGCTACGGGTGAGAAAGTCTCATCGTAGTCAACCCCTTGAACTTGTCGATAACCCTTAGCGACAAGCCGAGCCTTATAGATGGTCACATTACCATCCGCGTCAGTCTTCTTCTTAAAGATCCATTTATTTTCTATGGCTTGCCGATCATCGGGCAAGTCAGTCAAAGTCCATACTTCGTTTTCATACATGGATCCTATCTCGGATTTCATGGCTTCAAGCCATTTGTCGGAATCCGGGCCCGCCATCGCTTCTTCATAGTTCGAAGGTTCATTGTTGTCTAACAACATGATTTCCAGGACAGGATTGCCGTACCACTCTGGTGCGGAACGTGTCCTTGTGGACCTTCGAAGTTCAGTGGTAGCTTGATCATGATCATTATCATTAACTTCCTCTCTAGCCGGTGCAGGCTCCACAGAAACATTTTCCTGTGCTGCGCTACTCTCCGGTTCGAGGGCCATCTCATCAAGCTCCACTTTCCTCCCACTTACTTCTTTCGAGAGAAACTCTTTCTCTAGAAAGGATCCATTCCTGGCAACAAAGATCTTGCCCTCGGATCTTAGGTAGAAGGTATACCCAATAGTTTCCTTAGGGTATCCTATGAATACGCATTTTTCCGACTTGGGTTCGAGCTTCTCTGGTTGAAGTTTCTTCACATAAGCATCGCATCCCCAAACTTTCAGAAACGACAGCTTAGGTTTCTTCCCAAACCATAATTCATACGGTGTCGTCTCAACGGATTTTGACGGTGCCCTATTTAAAGTGAATGCGGCAGTTTCTAAAGCATAACCCCAAAAAGATAGCGGTAGATCAGTAAGAGACATCATAGATCGCACCATATCCAATAGAGTGCGATTACGACGTTCGGACACACCGTTACGCTGAGGTGTTCCAGGCGGCGTGAGTTGTGAAACAATTCCACATTTCCTTAAGTGCGTGCCAAATTCATGACTCAAATATTCTCCTCCACGATCTGATCGTAAGAACTTTATTTTCTTGTCACGTTGATTTTCAACCTCATTCTGAAATTCCTTGAACTTTTCAAAGGTCTCAGACTTGTGCTTCATCAAGTAGACATACCCATATCTACTCAAATCATCGGTGAGGGTGAGAACATAACGATAACCACCGCGAGCCTCAACACTCATTGGACCACACACATCAGTATGTATGATCTCCAATAAGTTGGTTGCTCGCTCCATTGTTCCGGAGAACGGAGTCTTGGTCATCTTGCCCAAGAGGCATGGTTCGCATCTGTCAAATGATTCATAATCAAGCGACTCCAAAAGTCCATCTGCATGGAGTTTCTTCATGCGTTTAACACCGATATGACCAAGGCGGCAGTGCCACAAGTATGTGGGACTATCGTTATCAACCTTGCATTTCTTGGCATTCACATTATAAACATGTGTAACATCACGTTCAAGATTCAATAAAAATAAACCATTCACCAGCGGGGCATGACCATAAAACATATCTCTCATATAAATAGAACAACCATTATTCTCAGATTTAAATGACTAGCCATCTCGCATTAAGCGAGATCCAGATACAATGTTCATGCTCAAAGCTGGCACTAAATAACAATTATTGAGGTTTAAAACTAATCCCGTAGGTAGATGCAGAGGTAGCGTGCCGACGGCGATCACATCGACCTTGGAACCATTCCCGACGCGCATCGTCACCTCGTCCTTTGCCAGTCTACGCTGATTCCGCAGTTCCTGCTTTGAGTTACAAATATGAGCAACCGCACCGGTATCAAATACCCAGGAACTACTACGAGTGCTGGTAAGGTACACATCAATTACATGTATACCACATATACCTTTGGTATTGCCGGCCTTCTTATCTGCTAAGTACTTGGGGCAATTCCGCTTCCAGTGACCGGTTCCCTTGCAATAAAAGCACTCAGTCTCAGGCTTGGGTCCATTCTTTGACTTCTTCCCGGCAGCTGGCTTACCGGGCGCGGCAACTCCCTTGCCGTCCTCCTTGAAGTTCTTCTTACCCTTGCCCTTCTTGAACTTAGTGGTTTTATTCACCATCAACACTTGATGTTCCTTTCTGATCTCTGCCTCCGCTGACTTCAGCATCGCATATACCTCGGGAATGGTCTTTTCCATCCCCTGCATGTTGAAGTTCATCACAAAGCTCTTGTAGCTAGGTGGAAGCGACTGGAGGATTCTGTCAATGACCGCGTCATCCGGGAGATTAATCCCCAGCTGAGACAAGCGGCTGTGCAACCCAGACATTTTGAGTATGTGCTCGCTGACAGAACTATTTTCCTCCATCTTACAGCTGTAGAACTTATCGGAGACTTCATATCTCTCGATCCGGGCATGAGCTTGGAAAACCATTTTCAGCTCTTCGAACATCTCATATGCTCCGTGATGCTCAAAACGCTTTTGGAGCCCCGGTTCTAAGCTGAAGAGCATGCCGCACTGAACGAAGGAGTAATCATCGGTGCGTGTCTGCCAAACGTTCAAATTGTCTGGCAGTGCTGGGAGAGCAGGTGGGCCACCTAACGGTGCTTCAAGGACATATGATTTCTTGGCAGCTATGAGGATAATCCTCAAGTTACGGACCCAGTCCGCATAGTTGCTACCATCGTCTTTCAGCTTGTTTTTCTCTAGGAACGCGTTGAAGTTGAGGGTAACATTAGCGTTGGCCATTTGATCTACAAGGTAGATATGTAACATTTAGACTAAGTTCATGACAATTAAGTTCATCTAATCAAATTATGTAATGAACTCCCACTCAGATAGACATCCCTCTCGTCATCTAAGTGATACATGATCCGAATCGACTAGGCCGTGTCCGATCATCACGTGAGACGGACTAGTCATCAACGGTGAACATCTCCATGTTGATCGTATCTTCTATACGACTCATGTTCGACCTTTCGGTCTCTTGTGCTCCGAGGCCATGTCTGTACATGCTAGGCTCGTCAAGTCAACCTAAGTGTATTGCTGTGTAAATCTGGCTTACACCCGTTGTATTCGAACGTTAGAATCTATCACACCCGATCAACACGTAGTGCTTCGAAACAACGAACCTTCGCAACGGTGCACAGTTAGGGGGAACACTTTCTTGAAATTTTAGTGAGGGATCATCTTATATGCTACCGTCGTTTTAAGTAAATAAGATGCAAAAACATGATAAACATCACATGCAATCAAAATAGTGACATGATATGGCCATTATCACTTCGCTCCTTTTGATCTCCATCTTCGGGGCTCCATGATCATCATTGTCACCGGCATGACACCATGATCTCCATCATCATGATCTCCATCATCGTGTCTTCATGAAGTTGTCTCGCCAACTATTACTTCTACTACTACGGCTAACGGTTAGCAATAAAGTAAAGTAATTACATGGCGAATTTCAATGACACGCAGGTCATATAATAAATTAAGACAACTCCTATGGCTCCTGCCGGTTGTCATACTCATCGACATGCAAGTCGTGATTCCTATTACAAGAACATGATCATCTCATACATCACATATATCATTCATCACATCCTTTGGCCATATCACATCACAAAGCACTTGCTGCAAAAACAAGTTAGATGTCCTCTAATTGTTGTTGCAAGTTTTTACGTGGCTGCTATAGGTTTCTAGCAAGAACGTTTCTTACCTACGCCAAAACCACAACGTGATATGCCAATTTCTATTTACCCTTCATAAGGACCCTGTTCATCGAATCCGATCCGACTAAAGTGGGAGAGACAGACACCCGCTAGCCACCTTATGCAACTAGTGCATGTCAGTCGGTGGAACCTGTCTCACGTAAGCGTACGTGTAAGGTCGGTCCGGGCCGCTTCATCCCATAGTGCCGCCGAATCAAGATAAGACTAGTAACGGCAAGAAGATTGACAAATCGACGCCCACAACTACTTTGTGTTCTACTCGTGCAAGATACTACGCATAGACCTAGCTCATGATGCCACTGTTGGGGATCGTAGCAGAATTTTAAAATTTTCTACGCATCACCAAGATCAATCTATGGAGTCATCTAGCAACGAGAGAGGGGAGTGCATCTACATACCCTTGTAGATCGCGAGCGGAAGCGTTCAAGAGAACGGGGTTGATGGAGTCGTACTCGTCGTGATCCAAATCACCGATGACCGAGCGCCGAACGGACGGCACCTCCGTGTTCAACACACGTACGGTTGGGAGAGACGTCTCCTCCTTCTTGATCCAGCAAGGGGGAAGGAGAGGTTGATGAGGATCCAGCAGCATGACGGCGTGGTGGTGGAAGCAGCGGGATCTCGGAAGGGCTTCACCAAGCACCAACGAGAGGGAGAGGTGTCACGGGAGGAGAGGGAGGCGCCAGGGGCTGGGGTGTGTCCTCCCTCCCACCCCTCCACTATTTATAGGGGGAAGGGGAGAGGGGGCCGGCCCCCTCAGATCCAATCTGAGGGGAGGGGCGGCGGCCAAGGGGGTGGCTTGCCCCCTAAGCCAGGTGGAGGCGCCCCCCCACCCCTAGGGTTCCCAACCCTAGGCGCAGGGGAGGCCCATAGGGGGGCGCACCAGCCCACCAGGGGCTGGTTCCCTTCCCACTTCAGCCCATGGGGCCCTCCGGGATAGGTGGCCCCACCCGGTGGACCCCCGGGACCCTTCCGGTGGTCCCGGTACAATACCGATTACCCCCGAAACCTTCCCGGTGGCCGAAACTGGACTTCCTATATACAATTCTTTACCTCCGGACCATTCCGGAACTCCTCGTGACGTCCGGGATCTCATCCGGGACTCCGAACAACTTTCGGGTTACCGCATACTAATATCTCTACAACCCTAGCGTCACCGAACCTTAAGTGTGTAGACCCTACGGGTTCGGGAGACACGCAGACATGACCGAGACGACTCTCCGGTCAATAACCAACACCGGGATCTGGATACCCATGTTGGCTCCCACATGCTCCTCGATGATCTCATCGGATGAACCACAATGTCGAGGATTCAATCAATCCCGTACGCAATTCCCTTTGTCTATCGGTACGATACTTGCCCGAGATTCGATCGTCGGTATACCGATACCTTGTTCAATCTCGTTACCGGCAAGTCTCTTTACTTGTTTCCGTAACACATCATCCTGTGAACAACTCCTTGATCACATTGAGCTCATTATGATGATGTCCTACCGAGTGGGCCCAGAGGTACCTCTCCGTCACACGGAGTGACAAATCCCATTCTCGATTCGTGCCAACCCAACAGACACTTTCGGAGATACCCGTAGTGCACCTTTATAGCCACCCAGTTACGTTGTGACGTTTGGTACACCCAAAGCACTCCTACGGTATCCGGGAGTTGCACAATCTCATGGTCTAAGGAAAAGTTACTTGACATTGGAAAAGCTTTAGCAAACGAACTACACGATCTAGTGCTAGGCTTAGGATTGGGTCTTGTCCATCACATCATTCTCCTAATGATGTGATCCCGTTATCAATGACATCCAATGTCCATGGTCAGGAAACCGTAACCATCTATTGATCAACGAGCTAGTCAACTAGAGGCTTACTAGGGACATGTTGTGGTCTATGTATTCACACATGTATTACGATTTCCGGATAACACAATTATAGCATGAATAACAGACAATTATCATGAACAAGGAAATATAATAATAACCATTTTATTATTGCCTCTAGGGCATATTTCCAACATTAACGTACCCGCCTCTTTGCCGTCAGCCAACGATCGGCAAAGTTTCTTTGCCGTCCGCTTGCGGACGGCAAAGAGGTGGGGCCGGTGGGCTTGAGTTGGTTAAACAATAACTGGACCCACCCACCTCTTTGCCGTCTGCTAGCGGACGACAAAGATTCTTTGCCATCAGCCAGCGGACGGCAAAGAACAGGCTGATGGCAAAGACTTTGTTTGCCATCAGCCACATCTTTGCCGTCCGTTTTCTTGTGGCTGACGGCAAAGACCTTATTTATCGTCAGCAAGCGGACGGCAAAGAATTAGCAGACGGCAAAGAAGTGTATTCCAGTAGTGTATGTTAATGTGTTCATTGTATGTAACCAGCACCTCGAATCCTCGATATATAGTAGGGTGGCATGGGCCAGAACAAGCATTCATGTCCAGGAGTACGGCACACGCCATCAGCACGACTCCTATCTGACACCATATTTCTCGGAGTCTGTGCTACAGCTATCTCTTCTCCCTCCTCGTTTCTCTAACTCAGCCATCATGCGGCGGGCGGGGTGGGGGTTTGCCGATAGTCAGTTTCCACAACTGCCGTCCCACTTGTAAGTGAAGATGCGAGACAACACTTTCAGATTCAGGGCTCCGTAGACCCAAGAAAGGTTCGAACTCTAAGGCGCGTACGAAGAACTCAATCTCCCCAGCCTGCCAACTCGTCGATCTCACGGCCTAGCTCGATGAACTGGAATAGACAGGGACACAACGATTTACCCAGGTGCGGGCCACCTTGCGGTGTAAAACCCTACTCCTGCTTTGTGGTGGATTGGCCTCGAGGTGGGCTGAGGATGAACTAGTACAGAGGGGGAACAACCTCAGGAGGTGTGTTCTTGTGTTGGTGTGAGCTGGTGGGGATGATCTGGTTGCTCTCTCCTCTACGGTTGTGGCCTAGCTATATTTATAGTGGCCTTGGTCCTCTTCCCCCAAAACGAAGGCGAGAAGGGATCCCACAACAGCCAAGTTTGAAGGGAGACAAGTAGTACATCTTATCCTGACAAAAGTTGGTCTTCGCCTACAAAGCTTCTGGTTGTGATGTCATGGTGGGCTCGGCGATGACCTCCGTCCTACCATCCTGGTCTTGCAGCACGGGAATGGTAACCTTTGGCTGATTCCTCGGGACTCTGCGTCTGCATCCGCTTCCTTAACACCAAAGAGGAAACCTGCTGTACTGCGCCCGCTGGCGCCTGCCTGGCCTTGGTCGTCATAGCTTGCGTCACCTGAACCTCACGAGGTGGGGCTTGCATAGAAATCTCCGCTCCTCAGGAGCCGGCCTAAGGAGGCCGCTTCCTCTGGAGGTCTTGACGTCGTCCGCCTCGCGAGGCTTGGCCCCTCGCGAGGGTCTTGTGTTGTTGATGCTGAAGATGGGCCGTACCAGGCCGTAGATGGAGCCACGCTGCGGGCCGCAGGCAGGCAAGTCTGGGTTCCCTGGTTCCCAAAACGCCGACAGTAGCCCCGTTCCCAAGGCGCGCTCGGACTTGGCTTCGAGGCGAAGCCAAAGGGCAAGGACCAAGCGCCGCGGGCTCTAACCGCATGCGGGCCCGGTCGACACGTGGCGCTTGATGGCTACCTGTTGCGAGCGCGGGTCTGCCATCATTGGCCGCCGTGCTCGTCCTTGGCTTCCCCCTTTCCCTGTGAACTCGCGGCTCCTCTTCCAGATTTGGCGTCGCCGCCAATCCACCGTTGACGCCATGGCCCCGAGGTCAAAGAAGAAGGGGAAGGCCCGTGCGCCCGCCGAATCCTAGTCGGGTTTGGAGCCCGTGCTTGATCGGTCGATGGTGATCAACCAGGAGGGGTTGGACAAGGTCCGGTCGGCCCTCGCCGCTGATTCCAACGAGTGGAAGGCGACGACGGTCTGGCCCGCCGCCCGGGCCTTGGACGACATGGAGGCCACTGAGATCACCATCCACCTTCGCGCTCTCTTGGCTGGCTTGGTCCCTCGTTTCTCTGATTTCTTCAATGCCACAATCTCACATTACCAGATCCAAGCGCTGCATCTGGACCCCCAGCCCATCATCCTCCTCACCGCCTTCGCCTTCCTGTGTGAGGCTATGGTGGGTACTGCTCCGTCTGTCGCCTTGTTCCGCCATTTCTTCTCGCTTCACCTGGTCGATGGCCAACAGCGCTCGGGTTGTGTGGCATTCCAGGCTGTGGCGACAACTAGCCCGGACATGAGGGGATTCCGAAAGTAGTGGGTGTATGTGGACGCAGCCACACACAGCCCCCTGCTCCTGCTCCCGTGAGCGCCGGTGGAACCCAGCTCCGGTTGGGGGCACGTGAAGCTCGTTGATCGTCGACTCGCCCTCGTCTAGTCTAGGCTGGCCAGGTTGAAGGGGGTAGGGGTGACGGCGTCGATGGTGGTGAGGGAGTTCGTCCGGCGGCGCATCACCCCGCTCCAACGCCATCCTCGCCCAATGTGGGCCTTCACTGTCCCCAACGACCCCATGAGGCTCCAGGTGCCCTCGCTCCCTTCCAAGACGCTGCGCGTAGTGCTCGAGCTCTGGACTGGCGACCCAGCACCTACCGCACTCTCGACGGAGGGGTGCCTCTTGTATCACTGCTCGAACACGGAGGACTTTGTGAAGCAGATGCCCCTCTTCGATGAGTGGGGGCTACACCCAGAAGGTCTCGAGGGGCCTCGCGAGATTCCCGTCTTGGTGGCTCCCGCGCTCGTCGATCCCGTGGCGCACGCCCCTGAGGTGGTTGCATGGGGGCGAGCGCCGTCGAGTGCTCCTGAGGCGACCAATGGAGAAGGGGTGCCATCAGGTGCTCCGGAGGTGACTACTGGAGAGCGGGTGCCGTCAGGTGCTCCTGAGGTGGCTGCTGGAGAGCGGGTGCCGTCAGGTGCTCCTGAGGCGGCTGCTGGAGAGCGGGTGCCGTCAGGTGCTCCGGAGGAGGTGGCCCGCAGCCCAACCACGAAGGGCGGCGCACCGGCGCCTGGCGTACCTCGTCTAGACCTCGAGGCACTCCGCAAGAGGAAACGGCTCTGGAGCTGCAGTGGTGGCGCTCCCCGGGCCCTGAAGCAAAGGAAGTGGATAGCTGTGGACGAGTAAGTACCTTATCTTCATGGATCTTCGTGTGTCATGCCCTTTTCTGACTCTGGCTCCTCAGGATTCCCTTGGTTGCTGCGGTGAAGCCGCCTGGGGTGCGACCCCCAGATGCCCTTGGCCCACTCGTGATTCCGGGCCCCTCGCGCCGGGCGCCCGCGCAGGGCACGGAGCCAGCCCGCGAGGCGAAGGCGCCGGCGGAAGGCCGCGAGCCCGTGCTCCCAGCTTCCTTCCTCCACGACCCTCTCCGGGGTGCAGGGGGCGTGCCGAGGGCTCCTCCACTGGTGCTCGCTGGTAGCTGGGCGAGCCCATCATCGGCTTCGTCTTCGAGCAGTGGGGCTCAGTCGCATAGCGCTTCCGTCGAGGCCCGGGGAACAGATGAAGGAGCGCCAGCTACCAGCCCCCTGCCAGAGACGGGTGAGTCATTTCGTGCCTCTCCGGCAGCCCCTGGCACGGAAGAAGGGCTCGGCCGCGCGCTGGAGCTTGCTCGCGGGAGCACTGTCGTCTACCATGACCTTTTCTAGAAGGCAATGGGCGCGCTGGGTCGACTCGGGGGAGAACTTGTTGATGTCGATGCACGCCTCGAGGCGGAAGGCCTCCGCCTGGCGCGCAAGTGGCACCAGCTGAAGGTCGCCATCAACCTCGGGCATCTGCAGCATGAGCGCGCTCGTACAGACGCCGCGGCGTCCCTCGCTACTTCTCGTGAGGCCTGCGCCTGCGCTCTAGAGGAGGCCAGGGCTGCTGACCGCCGTCGTGAGTCGGCCGAGGAGCGGGAGAAGGAGCTTCGAGCTTCGAACGCCACCCTTGAGCGGCAGGTCCAGGCGCGCAGGGCCACCCTGGTGGCACCGACGAGCGAGGCCCCCTCGGAACATATCCTGGAGCTCGAGCGGCAGGAGGTGAGGGAGCGCCAAGTGGCCGTGGCTGAAGACGCCATTGCCGCCCGGGAGGCCAAGATCCAGCAGGAGATTGACCGAAGGGTGGCTGTCGGTGTCAAAACCGGCAGATCTTGGGTAGGGGGGCCCAAGCTGTGCGTCTAAGGATCGATGGTAACAATGGACAATGGGGACACGATGTTTACCCAGGTTCGGGCCCTCTTAATGGAGGTAAAACCCTACGTCCTGCTTGATTGTATTTGATGAGTATAAGGGTTACAAGAGTTGATCTACCTCGAGATTGTAATGGCTAAACCCTAGCTGTCTAGCCTATGATTATTCTGATCGCCTCTACGGACTAAACCCTCCAGTTTATATACACACCGGAGGGGCCCAGGGTCATACAAAGTCGGTTTACAGAGGAAGGAAAGAGTACATCCGGACACCAAACTTGCCATCCACGCATACAGGAGTCCCACCCGGACACGGGGGATAGTCTTCTACTTTATATTCACGGCCCATCAGTCCGGCCCATATCAAATAGACCGGACACCAGAGGACCCCCTAATCTAGGACTCCCTCAGTAGCCCCCGAACTTGCCTTCAATGACGATATAGTATCCGGCTTATGTCTTCGGCTTTGCAAGGCGGGTTCTTCATCATACTCCGGATTGACGACAGTCTGGTTTTGACCTCCATGTTCTGCCTTTATGATTCCTCCCTGTCGTCGCCTCAATTTCCACGCATCGGGCGAATGTGAACAGTCCATAATTTTTTACAAATAAGCCCCTTATTATGCAAGGGCGGTATCTATATAAGGAGGTTAGATCTCCTAATGCCATCCCATATCGCGCAAAGAGCATCAAAGCAAACCACAAAAAATCAAAACATGGCGAGCGCTCCTGGCTCTTCCTCGCGCCTTCAAACACGTGATTGGCGAAGCTGCTTAGTGTCTCACCCTCAGCTGAATCAACTTCAGACGCAGGGGTATCTCCCTCCCGCAGATCTAATCTCCGTGCGGGTGGGGTTGGCCTCGATTGGCCATGACGTGCTAGCAGAGAACTTCCCCAATCCCAACAAGGAGGAGAGGGTGTGCTTCGTCTTGTTTCTTCTGAGGGGCTTAGGATTCCCAATCCACCCCTTCCTCAGAGGTCTATTGGAATTCTATGGGATCCAGCTGCACAACCTCACACCAGGTTCTATTCTGCACATCTCTGGTTTTGTCGCTCTCTGCGAACTATTCTTAGGCTGCGAGGCTCATTTCGAACTATGGAGAAAGTTCTTTTGCCTCGTCCCCCATCATAAAGGGGGTTCTATATTTGAAGTGGGCGGCGCCAAAGTATGGCGCATAGACGGATCAGGTTACCTCGTCGGAACTCCTAAAAAGGCATCCGAAGAATGGGCTTCAGAATGGTTTTATATCGAGGACGTTCCCCTTCCGGACCCAGTTCAACATCGGCTCCCCGAATTCTCCAGTGCTCCTTTAAAGAAACGCCTCAACTGGCGCCCCCGGAGCCCCAAAGAAGAAGACAGTGCGGAAGTAAAAAGGTTGGTCAGCAAGGTCAGGTTACTTGCCCATTCCGGACTCTCGATAATTGAAGTCATGGCTATCACGATAAAGCGATGCATCCAGCCCCTTCAGTCTAGAGTGACCTCTTTATGGTGTTATAACAGGGAGGACAATGCATCTCGCTATAGGTGCAAGGGCCCGGATACCCTCGCCGCTCTGGCCGCCATTCTGGCAGATCTTTATAAGGGGGAGATAGAAGAATTCCTCCGTTTAAATTGTCGGGAAGGTTTCTCCATGTATAACCCCATTGAAAGGATGAGTTTTTTGATTATCAGCATTGTCCTACCTCATTATCGAGGCATACTAATCGAATTGTTCTGGTCGTCTTTAAAACAGACATGGAGGAAGGTGGTCGAAAATGTGCACTGCCCCTCTCCACAACTAGAGGACTATGCTCGCCACGAAGATCCCGGCCTCTGCGAGGATCCGGATATATTTATATAGTTTGATGATGGAGTCTTTTATCAAGCATGCCATGATGGTTCGGAAGTGGCCATTATAGCCGACTACCCCGGCCTTCTCCCTTTCTCTAAGGTAAGTATTCGGAAATCATCCTCAGAAAGAGGAGTCCCCACTTGCACGTCACCCATCACACTGAATCATGCTTTATAGGATCGGCGCTCGGCGAGCTGTACTCCATCGAGGGCGGCCCCTAGGAAGGTAGCACCTGTGTAGGGTGAGCCTTTAAAACGAAAGGAAACTGGGAGTGCCGTTGAACCCCCTCCTTCATCAAAGAGGTATAACCTTTAATATATGCCTAGGCATAAAACCAGATTGTCATATTTCTCCTCCCATCTTATTCCAGGAGGAGCACACGGCAAACCATGTCCAAAATCCCTGTTAGCCGATCATCAGTTAATCCGGCACCGTGCTCATCAACCAGGACAAGAGCCAATATGGATGCAGCGCCAACTCATCCGCCTCACGAAGATTAGGATGACGTATCCGTCACAAATTCCGAAGTAGAGAGCGTGATGAATCATCAACGACTGAAAGAGACCATGCACACTCCAGCTTTTACGGAGCAAGAATTTAATGCCCTCAGCACTGTGGATGCATATATCCGAGCCGCCCGGGGCGGACTTGCTGGAGTTGCCCACCTGTTTTCAAAAGATATGCAAGTAATGGTTTGTGTAAATTTAGTAGATATATGCCAGTAGCCCCCGTGACTTGAAGCGGTTTAGGCCAACCGATTTAAGGATCGTTATGACCGCATGTCCTCAAAGAGAAGAACAACGCACTGTCCCAGGAGCTTGAAATGAGCCAGACAAAGTTAAACACCGCCAACACAGAGCTAGAAGAACTGAAGAAGGTCACGATGACCGTTGATCAAAAGAACAAACTGGAGGAGAAAAATGATAAGCAAGCCAAAGAGATAAAGAGCTTAAAGGCTCAATTATCGGATGCTCAAAAAGAGAATAAAAAGTTAAAAGGCGGCATATTCAGTATGACCTTTGAACCATCCAAGTTGCTCATATTATCCCTTAATTCAGAGTGTTATAATGTTGCTTGTGCAGGTCTATTAACCGGGTGTCATGAAGAAGAAGTATCTGGATTCTGAGGCGACGTTTTAAAAGAGCTGTCCGTAGTGCATGAGCGAGCCCGGAAAGCCATGAGAAGTATGGCCAAGGCCTTGTGGCCATCCGATGCCCCTCCGGAAAGTATGGAGGGGTTGGCAAACCTGTTTAAAGGTGCCCAGCACCGTTTTGAGCTATGGAAGACGTGCATGCCGGGAAGGTGCACGAGAGGCATGGGCAATGGTGAAGATGCGCTACACTGGGCTTGATCCGAATCGTATGGCCCGAGTTGGACCGCAGGGGCCGGACGGAAAAGAGATTCCCGTGAACTTGGTATATGACCAAGTGATGATAGCTGCGAAATATTCGCAAGAAGACTGTAGCTTAAGCAGTCTTATAGATGACATAGATAAAGAGTAGGCGTTCGATTCAATGTATCAATGTACTTTATCATCGAACTTATCTCCAACCGAACTTGTCAAAATTTGTCATCGCAGGCCTTCGGCTTCAACCTCCAAACCAAGAAGTTGGAGTGTTTCCGGATACCATGTTAGAACATAATAAACATTCATTATGTCCGGAAACTAGGCAATCCGGTCATGTTGCTCGAACAGAAAAAATTTGTTTGCGGAGTTATGTCATATTACTTTTTAACGTAAGAAACATCTTCCAAGGAAAATAGTTCCGTTAAGGGTTCCTTTCCTTGGGTCGGCATGCTTAAGTATGCATGCCTAGGCTTTTGATCTAAGTTACGGGCAGCCTATCTCGTATTTGTTAGAAGAAATACACAAATGTAAATAATATGTCATTGCTTGCCGACCAATTATTCCCTTAAGAACACTAGCTTTCGGCTTCACCCGTCTGAGGTACAGATCCGGAGTACCCGGTTGTAACAATCGCAGAGGTGCTCCCTTTACACCCTAGCCGAACAATCGGGAACGTAGGATATAAACACAGGAGCGAGGAAACCCAACTTGGCAAAAACTTAAGTCATAGTGGTGCATATAATGGCAACAGATGTATAGCACAAATGACGTAAACAATGTAAGCAACCAGCTTTCAGTAATAAGCTTCGTTAAAGAAGCTCCCAGTTATAGTGGGGTGTATACATTTAAACATGTGTACCCCTAACAGTTCGGTAGATCCGAACATACCCTGGGAGAAAAGAAGGAAAAAATAAAAAAGAAGAGGAGAAAAAAGGAATCTAATCAAAGAAAGAAAAAAGGATGCGACCGAACTATCCGTAGAATCGTCGGAGCCGAGCAGCGTTCCATGGATTTGGCTCAAGGCGATTATCCAATGTGTTACGAAGGCGATAAGCTCCTCCTGTGAGAACTTTATCGATGATGAAGGGGCCCTCCCATCTTGGATTGAGCTTATCCTTCTTCTTCTCCGGGAGATGCAAGACAAGTTCACCAACGTTATAAGTCTTGGCCCGCACTTCTCTGCTTTGGTATCGCCTGGCCTATTGTTGATAAAGTGCGGAACGGGCTTGTGCAATATCACGCTCCTCTTCGAGACCGTCTAGGTCGTCCTGCCGATCGAGATCGGCTTCTCGCTCTTCGTACATGCACACTCGAGGTGAGTCATGAATAATGTCGTAGGGCAGAACAGCTTCCGCGCCGTACACCATGAAGAAAGGTGTGTATCCGGTTGTCCGGTTAGGTGTAGTCAGCAGCCCCCAGAGCATGGAGTTGAGTTCCTCAACCCAGTGTTTATCTGACTCCTGTAGGGAGTGCACCAGTCGGGGTTTGATGCCGCTCATTATCAGGCCATTGGCCCGTTCAACCTGACCATTTGTTTGAGGGTGGTAGACGGATGCATAGTCGAGTTTAATGCCCAATTTAGCACACCAGTTTTTCACCTCAACAGCTGTGAAAATGGAGCCATTGTCAGTGATGATACTGTGTGGGACACCATAACGGTGTACCACGCCGGATATAATGTCAATCACTGGTCCTGCTTCAGCCGTTTTTACTGGTTTGGCCTCTATCCACTTAGCGAATTTATCCACCATAACCAGTAAATATTTCTTTTTATGGCTTCCCCCTTTAAGGGGTCTGACCATATCGAGCCCCCAGACCGCAAAGGGCCAAGTAATGGGGATTGTTCTTAAGGCGGTGGGAGGCATATGACTTTGATTGGGAAAAAGCTGACATCCCACACAACGCTGGACAAGGGATTGTGCGTCTGCTCAGGCCGCTGGCCAGAAAAAACCTGTCCGGAAAGCTTTGCTTACGAGGGCCCGAGCTGTGGCGTGATGGCCGCCCATACCAGCATGTATTTCAGCCAAGATTTGCCATCCCTCCTCTTCAGAGATACACCTTTGGAGAACTCCAGTAGTGCTTTTCTTGTACAGTTCACCTTCGTGAACTTTGTAGGCTTTAGAACGCCGAACTATGCGACGGGCCTCATTTTGATCATCAGGAAGCTCCTGCCTATGAAGGTAGGCTAGGAAGGGTTCAGTCCATGGAGCAATAACGGCCATGATCTCATGAGCAGAGGGTGTTATTTCGGTATCCGAACCTCCGATGATACCTATATCATGTTCGGCTGATGGGGGTGTGATCAGGTCCGTACTTGCATCTCCGCTCTCGTCCTGCCATACCAGGGATGGCTTGAAGAGCCTTTCCATGAAGGTATTAGGCGGGATGGGGTCGCGCTTGGCACCCATGCGAGCGAGTATATCCGCTGCCTGATTACTGTCTCTAGCGACATGATGAAATTCGAGCCCCTCGAACCGAGCTGATATTTTTAATAAGGCGTTTTGATATGCCACCATTTTTGGATCTTTTGCATCGAACTCTCCATTTACCTGAGATATTGCGAGGTTCGAATCGCTGTGCACCTCTAGGCGTTGTATGCCCATGGAGACAGCCATGCGGAGACCATGTGGAAGTGCCTCATATTTGGCTGCGTTGTTGGAGTCCGTATACATGATTTGCAATACGTAGCGGACTGTGTCCCCAGTAGGGGATGTCAAGATGATGCCAGCCCCTAGTCCGGCTAGCATTTTATAGCCGTCGAAGTCCATGATCCAGTTGGAGTAGGAACTTTACTCTCTGGGGAGCTCGGCTTCCGTCCACTCTGTGATGAAGTCGGCCAGCACCTGAGATTTAATAGCTCGGCGTGGCTTGTATGTTATTTCAAATGGTAAGAGCTCAATGGCCCATTTAGCTATGCGGCCAGTGGCATCCCTGTTATTTATAATGTCCTTAAGTGGTACTTCGGATGCCCCCATGATCAAACACTCCTGAAAATAGTGTCGGAGTTTTCGGGATGCCATAAAGACTGCATGAGCTATCTTTTGGTAGTGAGGGTATCGGGATTTGCAGGGTGTAAGGACCTCCGATACGTAATACACTGGCTTTTGGATGGGGAATTAATGTCCCTCTTCCCCTCGCTCGACGACGAGTACGGTGCTCACTACCTGGTGAGTTGCGGAGCTATAAAGTAGCATAGGCTCGCCAACACTTGGGGCGGCTAGGATTTGATAGCCTGCTAATATGGTTTTTATTTCTTCCAATCCGGCTGTGGCCGCTTCCGTCCATTCAAAGTTGTCGGTGCGTCTGAGCAGTCTATAAAGTGGTAATGCTTTTTCTCCTAATCTGGAGATAAAGCGGCTCAAGGCCGCTACGCACCCTGCTAGCTTTTGGACCTGTTTTAGGTCTGTTGGCATAGCCAATTGCGACAAGGCTCAGATTTTAGCTGGGTTTGCTTCAATTCCTCTATGGGAGACAATGAACCCTAATAGCTTTCCGGCTGGAATGCCAAAGACGCATTTTTCCGGATTGAGCCGTATGTCGTATGTTCGGAGGTTGTCAAATGTGAGGCGAAGATCGTCCACCAATGATTCGACGTGCTTGGTCTTGATGACCACGTCATCCACATATGCTTCTACTGTCTTGCCGATTTGTTTTTCCAAGCATGTTTGAATCATGCGTTGGTAAGTGGCACCAGCGTTTTTGAGCCCAAAAGGCATAGTGTTGAAACAGAAAGGCCCATACGGGGTGATGAATGCCGTTGCAGCCTGGTCGGACTCCTTCATTTTAATCTAATGGTATCCGGAGTAAGCGTCGAGGAAACACAATGAGTCGTGTCCCGCAGTCGGATCAATAATCTGGTCAATGCGGGGCAATGGGAAAGGGTCTTTAGGGCAAGCCTTATTGAGGTCTTTGAAATCGACACAAAGGCGCCAAGATTTGTCCTTCTTCGGCACCATGACCAAGTTGGCTAGCCAATCCGGGTGTTTGATTTCTCTGATGAACCCGGCCTCGAGTAATTTGGCTAGCTCCTCCCCCATAGCTTGTCATTTGGGTTCGGAAAATCGCTGTAGAGTTTGCTTGACTGGTTTGAACCCCTTAATTATGTTGAGGATGTGTTCGGCCCATCTACGTGGGATACCAGGCATGTTCGAAGGGTGCCAGGCGAAGATATCCCACGTAGGAACGCATGTAAGGCGGCATCTACCGTCGAATCCAGTTGTGCTCTGATGGACGTTGTTTTGTTAGGATCCATCGGGTGCACTTGAAATTTAACTATTTCATCTGCTGGCTTGAAAGAGGTGGATTTAGGTCTCTTATCGAGAATCACATCATCCCTATCCACCGTGGATCGTAGGGTGGTTAATTCTTCGGCCGCAAGGGCTTCGGAGAGTGCCTCAAGGGCCAAGGATGCGGTTTTGTTTTCGGCGCGGAGTGCTGTATCCGGATCACTTGTAACTGTGATTATTCCATTAGGCCCCGGCATTTTAAGCTTTATGTATCCATACTGGGGTACAGTTTGGAAGCGTAAAAAGCGCCCCGCCCTAGAAGGGCATGGTAGCCGCTATTGAAGGGAGCGATGTGAAAGAGCAGCTCCTCCGACCTGTAATTTTCAGGCATGCCGAATACTACGTCGAGTTTAATTCTCCTCGAACATCGTGCTCCTCGACTGGGGATGATACCTCAAAAGGTGGTACTTCTTTGCTCGATGCGTGTTCTATCGATCTGCATTTTGTCGAGCGTGTCCTCGTAGATGAGGTTAAGCCCGCTGCCGCCATCCATGAGCACTTTGGTAAGTCGAAAGCCGTCCACAATTGGGTTTAGGACTAAAGCGGCAGGTGCTCGGACTGATCGGGCCCTTGGTTTGTCATCAGCGGTGAAGGTTATTGCCTCGTCGTTCCATGGGCTTACTGCGGTTACTTGGTGGACTTTAGTGAGGTTGCGGAGTGCTCTCTTATGCTGATTATTTGAGGAGAAAGTCTCGATGACCGTAAGGACGTTAAAATCGTCATCCTCCGGAGAATACTTCTCTGGAGTGGCGGTGGTGAGGATAACCTCGCCAGTTTTTGCTACCTGCCGGAGTACACATCATGCTCGAAGGCTGTGGGTTGAGTCAGTGCTCGGCGTTGTATGTACCAGACAGGGCTTGTCGAGGAGTTCGTCAAGAACGGACCTGTATCCCGTAGGGGATTTTTTCTTGCCGACGGGCTTATGGTCGGATGCCTCGTACGAGTGTATCCGTTTTGCCCGGGCAGTGCACTGCTTAAAGGCAGCGGGTTCCAATTGGGTTTTCTGTGCTTTCCAAGTGCTTTCCATCATGCAGTACTTCCATACTATGTGCGATAGCTCCGTGAAACTCTGTATGCGACGGCGGTTGAGGGCATTCCGAATTCCCTCATTGGTACAATTTCGATGAAAGACCGAGACTGCATCATCGTCGCAGCAATCTTTAATCTTGTTTTTGACAAGTAGGAATCTGGCCCAGAAGTGAAGGGCTGTTTCCTGAGGTTGCTGCCGTACATACATTAGGTCACATATGTCTGGAGGGCCTGAATTACTTGGACAGTATTGATTGTGGTGGGTGGGTGGGCAAAAACTTGAATCCCGACCCAAGATTGCATCCGGAGCCTGTAAAATCTCCGAAGTCACCAGTTCGGGTCCCGGGAGATCCAAGTGCTCCCCGGACCCAATGTCTGACCCTGAGTTCGGGGGACGCGACATCTCATCCAAAGGGAGGGTGTCCGACCCAAGAAGGTCGGAGACCCGAACATAGCTGGTCTTTAGTTTAGGGGAAGAAGTGTTTTCGGCTCGTTCCTCGACGACCGCTACCAGGTGGGTGATCGGCGGGGAATTAATTTCCCTCTGGTCGGGTTTGAGCCTGATCCGATCATAATCCGTTGAAAGCCCCAGGGTGGCGATGCGATCTAGCAGCTCGTTTAAGGACGAGACATCCGCCGGATCCATCTTTTGGGAGTATTCGAGACCGATGCGGGGATGATGTTTGGTGATCACGGGGGGCGCTGTTGGCTTGATGGCCATGTCAGCACCCACGGTGAAAGTGCCGAGTTGGAGGACCTATCTTGAAGTTAGGCTCCTTCCAGAGGTGATGTCGTTGTTGATGACAAGACGAGCCATAGATCACTTCTCGCGACTACACAGCGGTGCTCTCAATGAAAGCACCAATGTCGGTGTCAAAACCGGCAGATCTCGGGTAGGGGGGCCCAAGCAGTGCGTCTAAGGATCGATGGTAACAATGGACAATGGGGACACGATGTTTACCCAAGTTCGGGCCCTCTTAATGGAGGTAAAACCCTATGTCCTGCTTGATTTTATTTGATGATTATAAGGGTTACAAGAGTTGATCTACCTCGAGATCATAATGGCTAAACCCTAGCTGTCTAGCCTATGATTATTCTGATCGCCTCTACGGACTAAACCCTTCGGTTTATATACACACCGGAGGGGCCCAGGGTCATACACAGTCGGTTTACAGAGGAAGGAAAGAGTACATCCGGACACCAAACTTGCCATCCACGCATACAGGAGTCCCACCCGGACACGGGGGATAGTTTTCTACTTTATCTTCACGGCCCATCAGTCCGGCCCATATCGAATAGACCGGACACCCGAGGACCCCCTAATCCAGGACTACCTCAGTGGCTTCGCGGGGCTCTTGTTGGCGAATAACGCCGGAAGCTGAGGCTCCAGGAGACCCGCTTCCAACAGCGGCAAGTTGAGTTGCAGTAGGACCGACGCTCTCAAGGCGAAGCTTGCCGCGGCAGAGCAGCGCGAGATGACCGCCAAGGAGGCTTGGGCTGCCGCCCAAGCCGACTTGTCCTCACTTCAGCAGCAGGTCGCGGGCGTCACGTCTCTTGTGGAGAAAGCCACGAACGAAGCGAACCATCACCGGACGATGCAGCGCGAGCGCTCCTCGATGCTTGAGGACCTCAGGGTCCGGGCCAACCGGGCCTTGGATAGAATCTGTGAAGAGAGCGTCTCCCGCCCGCACGAAGCTGATGACGCCGGCTACCTCCACTTCTTTACCCAAGTCGTGACCCGTCTAGAAGACCGGGCCATGAGGGCGCGCCAGCTTGTCGAGGCAAGAAGCAGGGGACTTCTCGGGCGCGTGTTCTCACGTGTCTTCAGCTACCTTCTTAGCCTGGATCCTGACTTCGACTTCAACGCTGCGATAGCCCCCGTGCCCAGGGTCACACAGGGCGACCTGGCGAGCTGGGTGGATGACCATGTGGACGACCTGGTCACGGAGTTCACCCGTGAAGATGGCGTGGACGTGCCCGCAGCTGAAGGGGGTGGTGCCGACGACGGTGATGATGAAGATGGTGACACCGATGGCAGCGCGTCTTGCTAGGCTTACGCTTCCTTCCCGATCCTGACCTGCTTACAAAAATTTCGGGCTCGGCCCCGCGGGGCGTGAAAAGCATTTTCTTGGTGGGGGTTTCCCTGTTATGTATGAAACGATGATATGCCTTCTAAATTGATTCTGAAACGTGCTGCAGAGGGCAGAAAGGCCCCCTACTAGAGTAGTTTGTTATGACTTATCTTTGATGCCGGCGGTCTTGGACGGGTTCTTGTGTCGTGAGGGCGCTCCCTTCCCGAGGCAGGCCTCGCGAGGGCTTAGCATCCTGAGGAGCCTGCAGGCCCACCTGAGAGCACCACGCGGGGAGCCGATTGCCGAGTCACGGCAAGGCGTGCACGCGGTGGTCCTGCGGCAGATGCGCTTTTGGCCCCGCGGGGGCCTCGGTGCCGCTTGGGCTGGCCCAAGCGCGCGCGTAGCGCACACGCTACGCCCATCCCTCACTCGCGGGGTGCTCACGGGGGGGGGGGGGCAGCAGGCATGAGCCATACTTTTTAACATAAACCAAAAGCCAAGAAAACACCACGAATCAAAAAATCTCCCACCCCCCTTTTTCCTTTTGATAAGCTCGCAAAACTCCAAATCTCATTTCAAAGAGATGGCAAATCGGGTTATAGAAAGAGGGCGAAACAAATAGACGCGTCCGGCACCTAGACTAGTCTTCTCACCAGCGCGGAGCTAAGTGCTTCCAATTGGACGTGGGTGGGAGCCCCCGTGAGGCCTGAGGGCGGTACTCAGGAGACTCCGACGCGTCTACAGCCCCAACTCATTATTACGTGAGAGTGTCACGAGCGGAGATCTTCACGGGCGTCCCTGACGCCTAGTGAGGGCCCCGCCCTACGCCTCCCCTAACCATCATTGGGGCGTGCGGAAACCAGGACGAGACCAAGGGGCGAGGGGGACGCTGGTGATGCCCCGGTGATCGCAGGCCCCCCACCGGGGGGAAGGGCTCACCGGCGCATTCCCCGGCGAAGGACCTACCTCTGAGCAGTGTGCGCCGCCGTCGTGGCGGCGCCTTGCTCCACGCGGCGCGGGGGAGGCCCTAGCGCCGGGCTCCCCCCGCGCATATCCCAGTGCGCCCCGTCCGCTTGTGGCGGGGCCATCATCCTGAAGTCCACGGTCATTGTCGTGGCTTGGTTCACCTGCGGTCCATGGTTAGCGTAATCGTGCTCCTAAGATATCGGCTATACCCGGCGGCTGTTGTTGTCGAAGACACCGGTGAAGCTCCGGGGCGACCCGCGAAGAGCTTCGGTCTCACGTGGTCCTGCCGCCCAAGCTGGCGAGGGGAACGAGCAGGGGCTTCCTCTTGGCACATACAACAAGCTCGTCAGTGGAGGTACAGGGGTGCCCGAGGTCACCATCCCCGGGTCTGCGCCTGGCCGCCCAGCGCCGTTGCTTGTCATGCCTGGCGCCAGGTCGCGACGACTGTAGGGTGGCATCCCGTCGCGGTCCCAGGAGGGGCCGCCCGGTCCCTCACGCTCGGGCGTGATGTACCCTGGGTAGGGTAAGCGGCACCTCGGGCCAGGTTGGCATCGCGAGGTCCACCAGGCCCCCCGAGGAAGGGCGCGCGGGTGTGACAAGAGTCGGCGCGTGCCCCCGGCAGCGCTTGCGATGTAGGCAAGGTGCAGAAGGGTGCCGCGCACTCGCAGGCGGCATTGAGTAGCTCGGCGATGCGCTCCAGCAGGGCGTCATGGTCACCTTCCGCCAGCCTGCACCACAGCAGCTCCCGTGCCACGATGAGCGCGGCTCGCGTGTTCGCCTGCTGCCAGCGTGTGTGTAGGGTCATCGCCGTGGCGTAACCCGAAGACCGCGCGGTGGCGCGGTTGCGACGCGGTGCGGAAGCGGAAGCGGGTGTAGGTGGTCCATGCTGCCTGATGCCGACGGCGCTGGCCGCCGTGCGGGCTGCAAGGAGCGCAGAGTGGAGGGCTTCTTGGGCAGGGGGCACTGCTCGGGCAGGCCGAGTGGCCCAGTGCTCAGCATGAGCTTGAGGATCTCCCGCCATGGTGACGATGGGGCGAACGGCGGGGGAGAGACTTCAACGCACCCCTACCTGGCGCGCCAAATATCGGATTCAGGGCTCCGCAGACCCAAGAAAGGTTCGAACTCTGGGGTGCGTGCGAAGAACTCAATCTCCTCAGCCTGCCAACTCGTCGATCTCATGGCCTAGCTCGATGAACTGGAACGGACAGGGACACAACGATTTACCCAGGTTCGGGCCACCTTGCGGTGTAAAACCCTACTCCTGCTTTGTGGTGGATTGGCCTCGAGGTGGGCTAAGGATGAACTAGTACAGAGGGGGAACAACCTCAGGAGGTGTGTTCTCGTGTTGGTGTGAGCTGGTGGGGATGATCTGGTTGTTCTCTCCTCTATGGTGGTGGCCTAGCTATATTTATAGTGGCCTTGGTCCTCTTCCCCCAAGAAGAAGGCGGGAAGGGATCCCACAATGGCCAAGTTTGAAGGGAGACTAGTAGTACATAATATCCTGACGAAAGGTGGTCTTCGCCTGCAAAGCTTCTAGTTGTGACATCGTGGTGGGCTCAGCGATGACCTCCGTCCTACCGTCTTGGTCTTGCAGCACGGGAATGGTAACCTTTGGCTGATTCCTCAGGACTCTGCGTCTGCACCCACTTCCTTATCACCAAAGAGGAAACCTGCTGTACTGCGCCCGCTGGCGCCTGCCTGGCCTTGGTTGTCATAGCTTGCGTCACCTGAACCTCACGAGGTGGGGCTTGCATAGAAATCTCCGCTCCTTAGGAGCCGGCCTAAGGAGGCCGCTTCCGCTGGAGGTCTTGACGTCGTCCGCCTCGCGAGGCTTGGCCCCTCGCGAGGGTCTTGTGTTGTTGATGCTGAAGATGGGCCGTACCAGGCCGCAGATGGAGCCATGCTACGGGCCGCAGGCAGACAAGTCTGGGTACCCTAGTTCCCAGAACGCCGACAAGCACGTGTTCCCCCCTTGAGCGGCGTGCCGGACCAACTGTGTGGGGGTGCAACGTGAACATGGCAGGCTTTTCCTTTTGAACTTATACTAGTAATAGAAATTGTAACACTTGGTTCTGCACCTGGCGCGATCGATAGATAGAAATAATGATTTTACCTCAAAAGTTAGAAATAACGATTCAAAAAGCTAGCGCTGGGCTTTTCCCGCGTGATAAACAGGGGAGTTTTGCCAATTTCGGCCATGATCGCTTTTCTTACATGCGGTCCCACATGTAAGTGATATGCCTAGCCACTCTGCATTAAGGGGCGGGCCTAAACGACCGTCTGGGGTGATCCTACGCAGCAATCTGCTCGCATGCCTCTGGTCTACTCAAAGACTCCGTCCTGATTTGTTGGTCCATTCGTATTTTGTGTCAAATTTTGACCATAGATTTGATTGACAAATTTCTAATGCATGTTATAAACATTTATATGGTTGGATTCGTATTTGAACATAGTTTCCAATGATACTATTTTTTGTGACATGCGTTAACATTTTGTAAATTGAATTCATAGTAAAAATTTGGCACAAAACACTAAGGGGAACAATAAACCAGGACAGAGGTAGTACCATCCGCACGGCGCCTCTAGTAGCCAATTAATAGAGGGACGCCTTGCAGCACTTAAATGGTTAATAGAACACCCACGGTTTCAATACTACTTATGTTTCCGATTGTAACGTGGCAGCTCTTTGATGACTTTGTTTTGGTTGTTTATGTGTGCGCCTTCGCAAATTGAACCAGCACACCCAGAAGTTTGAAATCCATTCCCATTTCTTGCATGGGACCTAAACATTCCCATTACACGTCAATATTAATATATAAGAAGTTTGGTTGTGGCGCGGTTCATGCATGGTACGTACGTAAGTTATGAAGTTGATGCAAAAGGTAAGAAAATTACAGTATACATGGAATTGACACAAAAATAAAGATGCATACAGATCCATCAACGATATCCTCTCACCCTAGTGCGCCGGGTCACCAACCAACGGGTGAGGAGCAGCGGTGTTGGCGGCTAGCTCAACATGCTTCTGAACAATGTCGTCCAAGGTTGCCCTGCGGTCCAAGAAGGCCAGCGTCCTATCGTCCTCCTCTGGCATGTAGTAGTCTGATACGTCTCCAACGTATCTATAATCTTTGCTTGTTCCATGCTGTTATATTATCATTCTTGGATGTTTTACAATCATTTTATAACAACTTTATATCATTTTTTGGGACTAACCTATTGACATAGTGCCCAGTGCCAGTTGCTATTTTTTGCTTGGCAGAATATCAGTACCAAACGGAGTCCAAACACAACAAAACTTTTTGGAGAATTTTTCTGCGCCAGAAGATACCTGATGGGCCAAAGAAGTACTAGAGGGGGGCTCCGAGGGGACCACAACCCACCAGGGCGCGGCCAGGTGGGTTGTGCCCACCTCGGTGGCCTCCCGCACTGCCTCTTTGCCCTATAAATTCCCAAATATTCCAAAAACCCTACGGGAATCGACAAAACACAATTCCAGCCGCCGCAAGTTCCAGAACCACGAGATCCAATCTAGACACCATCATGGAGGGATTCATCATCCTCATTGATGCCTCTTTGATGATGTGTGAGTAGTTCATCATAGACCTACGGGTCCGTAGGCAGTAGCCAGATGGCTTCCTCTGTCTCTTTTGATTCTCAATACAATGATCTCTTGGAGATGTATTTGATGTAACTCTTTTTTGTAGTGTGTTTGTTGGGATCCGATGAACTTTGAGTTTATGATTAGATCTATATCCATGAATATTATTTGAGTCTTATTTTGATCTCTTATATGCATGATTATTTATAGCCGCGTGTTTCTTCTTTGAATCTTTGGTTTAGTTAGGTCAACTAGATCGATTTTTCTTGCCATGGGAAGAGGTGCTTTGTGATGGGTTCGATCGTGCGGTGTTCTTTCCAACTGACAGAAGGGGCAGCAAGACACACATGTATCGTTGCTATTAAGAATAACAAGATGGGGTCTATTACTACATGAATATATCTTGTCTACATCATGTCAACGTTCTTATTGCATTACACCATTTCTCCATGAACTTAATACACTAGATGCATGCTGGATAGCGGTCGATGTGTGGAGTAATAGTAGTAGATGCAGGCAGGAGTCGGTCTACTAATCTTGGACATGATGCCTATATATTGATCATTGCCTGGATATCGTCATAATTATTTGAGGTTCTATCAATTGCCCAACAGTAATTTGTTTACCCACCGTGTGCTATTTTCTTGAGAGAAACCACTAGTGAAATCTACGGCCCCCGGGTCTATTCTTTATCATATTTGCTTTTCGATCTATTATTTGCCACTTTTATTTTCAGATCTATTATTCCAAAAACCCAAAAATACCTTGCTGCACTTTTTATTTGCATCTTTTATTTCACGTTTTATCAAGATCTATTTATCCAATCTATCATAATTTTTATCCCGTCAACTTGACAATTTCTGGCACCGTTACCCATAGAGGGATTGACAACCCCTCAAAGCGTCGAGTTGCAAGTATTTATTCTTGGTGTGCAGGTACCGTTTACATAGTGTTGCTTGGTTCTCCTACTGGATTGATACCTTGGTTTCATAACTGAGGGAAATACCTACCGTAGCTGTGCTGCATCATCCCTTCCTCTTTGGGGAAATACCGACGTAGTTCAAGCGACATAATAGTCCTTGTGGATGATTTGCTAGTAGACATGGGTGATTATGTCGATGGTGTCTTGCTGACCCAGGCGTTGCGCTGCGAGCGCGACCTCGAGGTGGACATTCTCCAGTGCGATGGCGGGCAGTCGCAGGGCCACCAGTGCGTCGAAGAGGTTGTCACCATAGAGGTCGTTGAGGGTGGCGGGCATCACAGAGCCTGGGCGCATGGGCGGGAGGCGTACGTCAAGGTCGTCCGCGAGCTTCTTGACGACAGTGAACTTGTCAAGGAAGCCGACGAGGTCCTCGTCGAACACGGAGATGAAGCTGTCGTCCAAGAGGCCTCTCGCCCTCACGGCCGCAAGCATGACCTAGAGATGCTCCTCGGTGCTGGGCCGCAGGCCGGCGTCATGGACCATCTGCAACAGCCGGCTCATGCTCGCGCTCATCGCCTCCATGGGTCTAGCTTCTGGTCAACAGATGTTGTGATTGGAGTGATCACTCTTGCAGGGTGCATAGGTGCGTAAGATTTCATAGATGGATTGGACTGGTGGGGAGCCTTTATATGAGAAGTGCAGATTGTGTTGCATTCATGTCTGTGTTGGCCATCTACTCCTTGGCCCTTACTCCCTCCGTACCGATGCACTATAGTCACCTCACCGAGACATGGAAAAATGAGAGAACTTGCTTTTTATTTGGTAATTGATGTCATTGCATGCAGAGAATTGAGCACTACATGTTGTGCTAAGTAGTTTCAAGTCATTGAATACATACACACCCCACGTCTCCTATTGGCTGATTTCTTTTTTCGTGGCAAAAAACAAGGAACGAGGTGGGTAGTTAATGCACTGCACCTAAAAGTTTTTGGATTATTTGGTTTTCGTAACATGACTAATGCACCAGTACGGAGGGAGTACAATAGTGGTCTAATTGATGAGATTTCAGATTTGAGCCATCTACCGAAAGGGAGTGTATAATATCGTTTCTTGACTATACACAGTAGGGCAAAGCCCCACTACAACTTTTATAACTTAAAGGAGCCAAAGCAGGCAAAGTGCAGTACAACAAGGCTTGAGCTAAGCAACAGAAAGAGAAAGAAAGAGAAAAAGAAAATAAAAAGAAAAAGAAAGGGAAAGAGAAAAACTAGAGAAACTAAACTATGGACTCCAGCCAAGTGGAGAAAAGATCTGCATGCTTTTGCTTGACTCTGTATCTGAGCCAATTAAGTTCCATGAAGTATATCTCCTTCCATCTCTGAAATGAAGGCTGAGTCTGCTAGAAGATTAAATTGTTCGTGGATTTCCATATGGCCCATGAGGCAAGTTTTATAATTTCCATGAAGAAAGGAAGACCCGGTTTGGCTTGCAAATCATCCAAAGCTTCCCAGATTGAGCTAGGGTTATCTCTGTTAGGACAAACAAAATCCAACAACTTTGCGCAAAAGGGCATCCCTAGAAGAGGTGAAATAGTGTTTCCTCATGTTGGCAGTTGATCAGTGCACAATTATAAGATTCCAAAAAGAATGTATTTCTTCTTAGCAGATTCCTTGTGCTAACCCTATCATGCAGCACCATCCAGAAGAATATTTTGTGTTTGGGATGACAGGAGCAATTCCAAATCCACTAAAACTGGGGTGGTACTAATTTAATCCCAATCATGACTCTGTAAGCTTTTTCTGTGGAGAATTTTGATGACCCCCAAATGTAGCTCCATGTGTCTGTACTATCAATATGCTGTGAAGCTCTCAATTCATCAGAAAAGACTTCCATCTGTTGAAATTGGTGGAAAGCTTGGGTTGTTAGAGGCAAGTGAAACATGTCCTCTAAGTATTCATGTTGGAGTGCAGCATGGACTGAAATTTCTGAATCTCTAGCAAATGAGAATAACTGTGGGAACTCCACTTGTAGACAATTGTCATGCCACGGGTCAGTCCAAAACAAAGCAGATTTACCATCTTCCACATTACATTTAGCCATGGACTTGAAAAGATCAACCAGTTTCAAATTACCTTTCCACCAGAAAGAGCCCAAGGTTTGTTGTCCTGGCAGCTGACCATTCCCATAATAAGCTTCCCAAATTAGATTAACCCAAGGAATGTCATGTCTGTTGAAGAACTTATGCAAATTTTTCAAAAGAAGAGCTTTATTTTGGATGTTCAGATCCTTAACTCCCAAGCCTCCTTGGCTTTTTGGCCTGCAAACCACCTACCATTTCACCATAGCAGGTCTATGGTCTTCCATGTCAGGTCCGCTCCAGAGACAGTGTCTCGGGTATTTAATAACCTGTTTTTTAATAGTTTCAGGGAGTTCCAGGCAACACATGAAGAAGATAGGCAGAGAAGCCAGAATGGACTTGACCAAGAGTACTATGCCAGCTTGAGTCATAATGGTTGATAATCCCAATAGTTTGTTTGCAATTCTTCTGACAAGGGGCATGCATTGTTCCACAGTAGGTTTCTGCAAACTGAGAGGCATTCCCAAATATGAGATGGGAAAACACCCTCTTTTACAATTGAGAGTGTTGATCAAAATTTCTACTCTGTCCTCAGGTATGTTGATAGGAATTAAGTTTGACTTTAAGCCCAGTAGCATCAGCAAAAGTATTAAGAAGAGCCTTTAAGCAGAATAATTGCCTTGCATCAGCTTGCATAACAATTAATGTGTCATCAGCATATTGGACAATTGGGAAATCTGGGCATGAGTTAAAATGCAGTGGGGGTGCTATCAGACCTTGTGGCATAGCTCTATTCAGAATAGTTTGCAAAAGATCAGCAGCAATTACAAACAACAAAGGAGATATAGGGTCTCCCTGTCTGACACCCTGCTTACAGTAGAACTTTTTCCCTGGAACCCCATTAAGTAGAATATTAGAGGAAGCATTTAGGAATAGCATCTTCATCCACATAAGCCATCTATGGCCAAACCCCTTTGCTTGAAATATGGTCAAAAGAGCTTTGAAATCAACAGTGTCAAAAGCTTTTTCAAAATCTAACTTCAGGAGCACACATTCATTTCTAGACTTCTGGCATTGATGAATGTATTCATAGGCCCAACCCAGACAGTCTTGAATTGATCTATTTTGGAGAAACCCATACTGATTGATGTGTACCAGCTGAAGAATACTCTTCTGCAGTCTGTTAGCTAGAAGTTTTGTAATGATCTTGAGACCACTATTAAGAAGAGAAATAGGTCTGAAGTCATTAGTAGTAATTGGTGCTGACACTTTTGGAATCAATGTAATGAACGAGGTGTTGATGCTTTCCAAATTAACATTTCCCTCATAGAAATCATGAACCAACTTCCTGACATCATGTCCAATAATGTCCAAACATGCTTTAAAGAAGTTATTATTAAAACCATCTGGCCCTGGGGACTTATCAGAAGGCAGCTCCTTGACCACTTGATTTATTTCCTCATCAGTAAAAGGTTTCTCAAGCTCAGCAGATAGGCTTGGGTCAGCATTATTGTCATATAGAGAGGACAAATCAAAGTGCATGGTGGTGTGTTGGTAGGTGCCCATTCTTTTCTTAAAAGTTTCCCAAAGAATAGCAGCTTTGCTTTCATGATCTGAAAATTCCACTTGGTCATCATTCTGTAGAACAACAATGTAATTATGCCTGTGATTAATTGTTGCCTTAGTGTGGAAGAATTTGGTATTCTCATCTCCAAATTTGACCCCTCTGTTTCCAATATTTTTTCTGATTTTTAAGCAACACCAAAAGTTCTTCTTTAAGGATGTTTCTGAAGTTCCATTCCAAATCACTGAGTGCTCTGTATTCTTCAAATAAGTCCAGCAAAAAGATTCCTTGGTTGATATCCTCAATTTTCTTGTTGAGACAGGAAAGACTTTTAGCCCAAAGCTTAAGAGCCCTCCTCAAGTTCTTAAGTTTGGCATTAATGATTTTAGCAGAATCTGTATGACCCACAGGAATATTCCAGGCATTAGCCACAATGTCTTTGAAGTCACTGTGTTGTAACCAGTAATTTTCAAATCTGAAAAGTTTAGCCTTTGGAATCATAGTGCCAATTTTGATCATGCAGGGAATGTGGTCAGAGATAGGTCTTGAAAGAGGCAGAGCCAATGTATCTGGGAAAGTTGTCATCCAAGCAGCAGAAGTGAAAAACCAATCCAGCTTTTCAAGAAAAGGATTTTCCTGCATATTACTCCAACTATATTGCCTTCCCTTCAGGGCGAGCTCAATAAACCCCAAGTTGCTAGTGGCCTCATTAAAGAGAAACATTTCATTAACATCCCCCCAGGTCTATTTCTGTCAGTGGGATCCCTAATGAAGTTGAAGTCACCCATTATAATCTAGTTAACATCATTTGGCACATGAATCTGAGAGAACCAATCAATGAACTCAGCTTTTTCACTATGATCACAAGGGCCATACACATTGGTTAGAATCCAGCTCTGGTTGGAAAGATTACTGGTAAACTGAATGGATAAAGAAAAAAAATGGAAGATCATTTCTCCTGAGAAAAGACCACCATTCCAGGCAATAAGGAGACCACCAGAAGCACCAATGGAAGGAAGAAATTCAAATTTGTTAAACCTGTTAGGGCAAAAATTTCTAATATATAGAATATCAAAACTTTCCCTTCTTAGTTTCCTGAAGACACACAATGGAACAATTACTTTCCTCAATTTTTTGCCTTAGAGCCAACCATTTGTTTTCAGCATTGAGCTCCCTAACATTCCATTTAAAATATTCCAACTTCTTGTGTTATTCATGGGACAACTGATTGTGTCTATGCTTATCAGACAGTGAACATGGACATGTCCCTCCAAAGGACCAAATTATAAGCAAACAGCCACAGCAAGGTAAGGTACAACAGACCATAAAAGCAAGCCAGCATTTCATCAGCATATTACTGTTTTTACCAATCATACAAAACAAGGTAGCAGTTCCACATACTGACATCACAAGTCTAACATAACTTATTACAAAAGCCATAGCCACATGCTTAACAGTAAGATTCCTACTGCTTGCATCCCCACAAGTATAGGAGCAAATCATTTTGTGGAGGTAGAGACATCCTGATTTTCTCTAGCCAGGGGCACCTTGGCTAGCTCCTCCACACCTTGCCTCTTCTTGAGCTTCTTAGAAACCTTGTCCTCCAATTCCCCTACAGCCACCTTGCAAAAGGATTTTGTGAGATTTTTAACCACAGATTTGGATTAAAGAGGAGGTATAGCATTGCATGGCAGTCATTTATTACTTGTGCAGTAATTCCTTTTATAACCAGCATTTTCTTTAATAATCCTCTCAATTCTTCTTACCTCAGATTCCACAAGTGGAGTTTTCCCTCCCCTTCTTTTCCTTGGATTGTCAGCAACAAAGGGGAGCAGAAGAGCTTGTTTAGAGGTTGATTTCCCATTATCATCAGGCAATCTTTTCTGGTCCACTCCTACAGTGTGAGCAGCAGCATCCTTGCAAATAGGAGCCTGTGTAACCAAGCACTTATCAGGAATATGGAATGTTAAAGATTCTTTAGACAAAGTATCTGGAGTTAGGAGTTCCCACAAAGGTGATTTTAACAGATTGACTGTCCAATTGAATTTATCAGGTGTCATAAGCAAATGTATGATGAAATTGAACCAACTTACTGGCACTTGAACTGTAAGAACTCCCTTAGAATTGCCAGGCTGAGAGGCAAAATTCTCTTTCCAAATAATCAGGCCTTCTTCAGACAGTGCTGAATGATAGTTAGAGGAAGCCATTAGCTGAATGTTCTTTGGGACAAGTAAAGAAGCACTCCGCTTAGAGATTTCAAAATGTCTATCCAAGAGTTCTTTACATTGTCCACTAGGGCTCTCACCTTTATTAGCAGCAGGAGCATGAAGCAAGGAGGGATGCTATTCCCCAGGTTGGCTTGTGAGTTTGAGCAATTCCTTAGATTGTTGCTGAGGGTTCTCCTCAGTTGGTATTGGATTCTCCTTGTTATTTTCCAGCAGAGCACCAGCAGAAATAGCATCAGATAGAACCACATGAGCCTCATTTCCAACATACTCAGAGTTTTGCACTGCAACATTTGGATCCATTGCTGCAACAATTTGGTGAGCAGCAACAGTAGAAACTGAAGGCCTCTCAGACAACTGTTCAGCAGACTCAAGGGGCACCACATTGTCAGTATTGACCACATTATCAGGCAGAGCAACTTGAGCTTCAGATTCAATTACATCATCATCAGGGTATGCTTGCAGAATATTATTCAGTCCTAAACCAAGACCAATCTCTTGACCTTCTTGTGGAGCTTGCTAAACTTCGTTAACCTCCTCACTTGGTACGAAAGCACCCCCAGGATTATTATTTGAGAATGATCCATCCGACAGAGACACTGTAGTTGTCATACTACTAACTCCCTCATGAGGGGGTAATTCTAACTCCATTTCCTCCTGAACATCATGAGGAATGTCCTGCTCTGCATCCATTGCCCAGTTGTTGTTGTGGTGTTGCATAGCCCAGTGGCCATCTTGCTCCCAATCATCCATCTCTGCATCATCATTATCTTGGTTCTCCTCTAAGTTGTTATGGTTAACATCCCCATTGAAAGGTTGTTGAGGCATGGGGTGAGGATCAACCCCTGGTGGAGGAATTGGGTCCTCATCAGCTGGCCTACCACATAGAATCTCCTGGTGGATGATTTCCACAGAGCTGGCCCTACAATCTTCCTCAAAACCCTCCCCTTCAGACCACCTAATGCTCTTTGGTACATGAATAAGTTCAGTAACCCTGACCTTAGCAATAATTCTTCCTTTCTCCCTTGGATCATTCTCCCAAGCAACCAAATCGGAAAATACATTCAAATCCGAATAAAACAATACTCGATGTATTTATTTACAGAGGGAGTAGTATATTTTTGTGACATGCATTACTAGATATTGCTAGTCAAATACTAAATCCAGACGGAGGTGATAGTACTACTAAATCCAGACAGTGGTGCTAGTACTAGTACTACTACCAATGTAGTAGTATTGTACTACCCATTGGTTAAATTATTACGTGTTGCTCCTCACAGGGAAGTGACAAGACCCTGCGTCGGAGATGACACCTGAGTGTAGGGGCATGTTCGGCATACCAAAGTCAGCCTCACCATGTGCAGTCACTATCATCATGGCTGTAGAGCTAGCCTGCTTACAACTAGCCATGTTCGACATAATTTCTAGTGCGTTGCTAGGAGTAATAATAAATATTGTACTAGAGTAATGGGTATATTGTTGCCGCACATATGCACCCAAACATTTCTCGTAACATAGTGCCTCGTGCTGGATAGTCATAATATTACAAGTTTCAAACTGATATTACAAATGCTAGGAGTAATACTGCACCTACGAAGAGGGAATTATTAGGAAGTTTACGTAAGAACTTTCGTTATTTTAGGTGCATGCAGCATTATCATACAAACTAAAATCCACCTCCCTGACAAGTCACTAATGTGCAAATAAATTTTTCAGTCTCTTGCGACTTGATGTTTCAAAAACAAATTCAGCTTCCGTGGAGCCTTTTTCATTTAGGCGTAGATGCTTGCGGTGATCAGCACGCCATTCATCATTGCGCCAGAGAACGCCAAACCTCATTATCTTGAGTAGACTTGCCTCCAGAACAAATAACCTGGCTAATTTAATCTCAGATGCGGTGCCTCAGGACTCGATCAAATCATTTCTGTCAGATGGAGATCAAGGCATTCGATGAGATTGTTATATTGCATCACATTTTTCACTTTCGGGTCTTTTTTATCTGCAAAAGAAGTGAACATATTAGAGCAGCTGGCTGTATAAGATTGTCGTGTCATCAAGAGCTACCAATATCATTCGCTCATACGATAGGGTTGGCTCTAAGGCTAGTGATAATTTTTCACTCTCTGTCTTTCTCTTTCCTCTCATTTACTTAGGAGCACATGAAGAGCTTGGGCATTTGTTGCCTTCCACTATGTGGCCGATGCCATACTTCTCAAAAGTATGCCACATAATATGCATCGATGTCAAATCAAAAGATTTTGGCACCGCTCTAGCAATGTGAGAGAGTTGGCACCGCTCTGCACACAGACCCACATGTATAAACAAATCAATCCAACCAAGTACACCAGCCTCTCCCTCTCCCAAACAAGTGTTTTTTATTGCCTCGGTCCTCTCCCTCTCCCACGCAAGTGTTTTTTAATTGTGTGAGTTAATTTGGCACCGGAGCAAAGTAGGTGATCCAGATTGGGGCACCAGGTGAGCAATGGAGGGCATCGATGCCAAATGCATCAAAAGTGAATTTGGCACGTGTTTTGGCCTACATGGTGGAGGGCCGTTATAGCCCACTTTTGTACTACCTCGTATGTAGTGTAAAATTTTGACGATAGATTTACCTAAGAAAATGCCAGTGCATGTCACCAAAAAATATACGATTTGAAATTATGTTCAAATACGAATCCAACGATATAATTTTTATTGACATGCATTAACATTTTGTTAGTTAAATCCATGGTCAAAATTTGATACTACAAAATACGAAGAGTAAACTAGGTCGGAGGTAGTAATTGCTCTTAGGCTAACCATAGAGTTACTAGTCTAAGTTACTTACCACTATGACTAGCCTAGCCTAGTAGTACAATAAAAAATGATGTAGGTGATCACGTGATAAAAAAATACTAAAAACATTTCTTTCGGTGCAGTGCATAGATGCAGTTTTGAATACTACACTTGTCATCGTAATTAGGGAAAATTACGAAAAAATTGAGCTCCGTTGTGATTACCATTTAATAGGAAAGAAGTTTCACCTCAATGAGTAGCTTCTTCGTGCACGGAAAGCATCTAAGGAATCCAACAACTTGATCCAGATTGGGGCCGATAGATTTTATTGCCAAGATCTTCACTGTGCGCACAGACTAGGTCAAGCTTGTGGGAATCATTTTCTGGAAGACAGTCGTAAATACATCAAGAAGAAATTTAAAAATGTGAATTTCAAGAAGATGGAGAAGAAGATGAGTGTTGTACCTGAACAATTATGGATCCAATAACGAGTTCAGAGAATTTGGCAGACAAGTGGACCAACACTGTCAATTTTGGCACGTCAATGACCATAACATGGAACAGCTCAAGTGATCTCTTCCAAATTAATGTCTTGTTGCGGGGCCAGCAAGACACATAAATCCATCGGAGATTCGTCGAGGCAATGTGGAGGCTAATGAACCTGTGGATCTACCGAAGACGAAGGTAGTCGAGCACCTTCTTCGAGATGCCAATGTCGAAGAGGTCGAGCTGCTTGAGTTGAGGGAGAAGAAGGGTGGGCACGACATTAATCTGGGGAAAATAGCAGGAGCTGAACCTGGCGCGGCACAACGTTCGCGTGAGGCGGAGCGCGGATGGCGGCAGAGAGCGACATCGTCCAGCTTCAAACCTGAGCTCCACGAGCTGATCTAGGGTGGGGGATGAGAACCACTCATCGAACATGGCTTGGACCTTGCAGTTGGTACTAAACATGCAGATGTCAAGGTGTCTAGCTGGCCCAGGGTGCGATGCTAGGATCTTGGAGACTGCAGCAATGCGTTTGCAATCCCCGTCGTAGAGGCAGCTGTCGACGGTGAGGTTGAGGGGGACGCAGTGCCAGAGGGGGCATCACCGCCGGGAGACCAGGGTGGTCCGCACGGCAGATTTGGTGGGGAGGAGGGCGATGATGACGAGCAGCATGTCGTCAGAGAGGCTGTTGATGAAGTCCAGGCTCGCCGGATGTGGTTTTGGATTGAGCGCCTCCGCTTGTTGGATGCCTCGTCGTCCATCTCAGCCGGCGGTGACGCCGGTGTACACGTGTGCTGGTGTGTATTGTGTGCTGGGTGTGCGCGAGTGCGTCCTTGCATGCATGTTGTGCAGTGGTGTAGTGTGTGCGTTGTCGTAGTGTGCTTAGTAACGCGGTAGAAGTGTGCACTCCGGGGTGCTACCGCGAGTGGTTTTAAGTTTGTTTATTTCACCCCGTGTCAGATGGGCCTCTAGTTTATTTATTTTCACCCACTGCCAAATGGGCCAGCACACCCAGATAGAGAACATGAGCTGACAAGGCACCAGTAGACTGGTTGACTAGTCAACTAGACGATAAACGGGGCTATACTGGTTGACCGTATAATCCCTCGGTAAAGAGAGATCGAGTGAGAGGGAAGGCCCGTGAGAGATAGTAGATAGAGAGAAAGAGATACTCCTCCCTCCGTTAGATAATGTAGTTCCTATAATTTTTTGAAAAGTCAAACTGTTGAAACTTTGACCAAGTTTATAAAGAAATTACTTATATCTACAATACCAAAGATATATGATGTGAACTAAGTACATCTTGTGATGAATCTATTGATCGTTCCGGATGTAAATGTTTTTCTCCACATATACCTGGTCAAACTTTTGTGAGGTTTTGACTTTTCAAAACATCCATAAGTTATGGACCTGAGAAAGTACCTAACTAGAGAGAGAGAGTGTGCGTGTGAAAGAGAAAGAGAGAGGGAGAGAGAGAGTGTGTGTGTGTGTGTGAAAGAGACATGGACAACACATGATAAAGTAGAGAAAAAGTGTGTGTGTCTTATGCAAACATATCATGCATGCATCTTTGAGGGCGGAAGCGAGGTGAGGAGATAGTGTGTGGTTGTTTGCAACAGAGAGAGAAAGTCTGGCAAACAAGGGAGAGAGGCCGAGAGAGACATATGAAGATTTTGCAGGAATGGGGAGGGAGAGAGTGTGTGTTTGTGATAGAGAGATCCCCTCGAGATTGTGATGGGACTACATGGGTGGGACATCGAGTGTGACAAGGTGTGTGCGTGATAGAAGATACCCCGAGAGGGATCGTGATAGACCTAGGGATGGTAGGAGACAATACGTGTGTTCGTGATGGATAGTGAGAGATAGTCATACCTAGGGGAGTGCATGTGCCTATGATGGAGTGAGAGATTATGGTATGTAAGGGGTGCGTGTCAGATAGAGAGAGAACGAGAGGGGGAGTGTTAGATGGGTCTATGTAGTGCGAGCGAGATATGTGTATGTGTGACCTAGGGAGATATAAAGTTTGAGAGAGATAGAGGAACCCCGATACGGCTGAGTGGTGCGTGAGAGAGTTGAGAGAGAGAAAGAGATACTCCCTCCATTTGATAATGTAGTGCACATAATTTTTTTAGAAGTCAAACTTTGGAATCTTTGACCAAGTTTACAGGGAAGAGTATTTATATCTACAATACCAAAGATACATCATATGAAACTACATCTTTTGATGAATCTAATGGCATGTGTTTGTCATTCTAGATGGAAATGTTTTTCTCCACATACCTGGTCAAACTTTGTGAGGTTTGACTTTTTGAAAAATCTATATGCTATGGACCGAAGAGAGTACCTAAGTCGAGAGAGATCAAGTGTGTATGAAGGAGAAAGAGTGAGTGTGCAAAAAAGAGTGTGTGTGGAAGATAAAGGGATAGCACATGATAAAATAGAGAGAAAGTGTGCATGTCTTATGCAAAAATATCACCCATGCATCTCTGAGATAGAAAGTGAGGTGAGGAGATACACCGAGATAGCTAGTGTGTGATTTTTCGCAACAGAGAGAGACCCCTATAACACCTGTCCAAGAGAGGTTTGGCCAACAAGGGACAAGGTCGAGAGGGACGTATGGAGACGAAGATGGAGGCATGGGGGGAGGCAGGGCGTGTTTGTGATAGGGAGACCCCCTCAAGATCGTGATGGGATTATATGGGTGGGAGATCGAGAGACAACGTGTGTGCACACTAGAAAGATGCCCCGACAGATATCGAGATAGACCAAGTGAGGGAATGAGCCAATGCACATGTTCGTGATGGAGACTGAGAAATAGTCATATACCTAGGGGGCTGCGTGTGCCTACAATGGAGTGAGAGATAGGTGTACTTAGCTAGGTGGGAGATTGTGTGTGTGTGCTTGCGAGATGGAGAAAGAATGCGGGGGAGAGTGAGAGAGTTTTAGACGAGTCTATCCAGTGTGAGTGGGATATGCATGTGTTTGTGTGACCTAGGGAGATAGAGAGTTCGAGAGAGAGGGGGAAGAGCCCCGAGATGGTGGAGTGGTGCGTGAGAGAGTTACGGATGACGAGATAGGGACTTCGTGCACGTACGATGAGTGCACCCTACATATTTAGCTTATACTAGAGAGTCGTACATTGTGTGCGAGAGAGACCTATACATCGAGTGTGCATGCGAACTAGAGAGAGAGAGACAGAGAGGGATTGACAAGGATTGTGTTTGTATGCGCGTGATAGAAACCAAGATTGTCGGATAGAGAGAGAACGGGAGTCCGGGAGATGCGAGAGGTCGTGTTTATGCATCGAAGACTAATATAAACCATGTTTCAATATAAATTTGTGTTCAAATCTTTGAATTGGAGAACAAGTGTTTGCAATCCACACATGAACGAAGATATGTGTATCAAACAAGTTCATTAGTTTGACTTTCAGCATGTTCATGGAGTACTATAATAAAACATGCTACTCAATTTATGTTTTCAATTTTGGATTTAGTCCACAATTTTGACTGGGTGAACATGCTATTTCATTGAAATGAGATATTTCATTTTGGGTTTGATTCCCATTTTTGAGTGGGTCAACTATTTGTCAAATAGTAAATCGGTAGCAACGAGCATGTAAGAACACATTACTCCCAAGCATCATCTCACCATCTAAAAAAGAAGTGGCAAGCTAATATTTCAAATTTTGATTCGAATCGACTTGATAAGGTAGACGTGGATGCTCGTTCTCCCAAAATTTGAACAAACCGCTAAACATCCTCTGCTCGGTGGAATTCGCCCGAGCAAATAAATGGGAGACGCGAAATTACCGACATATGTGGGACACGCATCAATTGGCCCGTCATACATCGAGGGTAGGTTTGTAACTTCATCCAAGCGCGCCCTCTTCTCAGCCGAAATGACTGGTGCCGAATAATTCATAAACCACGAGCAGCAAAAACACCCTCTCCTCGCGCCCACTATTTTAAAACACGCCCTCCTCACCCGAAATCACTGACGCCCACTATTTGGGAGAAGCAAATTTAGCCTACTATCCCCGACCCTCAAGACACAGACCCAAACCCAGAAACCAAAAGGCAGGGGTAGAACTGTAACTTCCCCCTCATTTCAGACAAATGCGTCTGTAAGACATGGTTCCCCCTCCAGATTCCCCATTCATACAGCGTGGGCGCCAAATCACCTTCTCGCCAACCGCGAAACATTGGCCCCTCCTCCATGGCACCTCCCACCACACCAAATTCACCGCCGCCCTCCTCCCCAATGCCGAAGTCTATGTTCGTTTGCCGTCATGCACTGGGACATGTGCCTCTTACTCAGTGCTGCCGGAGCTGCCTCGACGACAACCGCGTGAACTGTACCGGAGCCGATTCACCCGCGCCGTTGTGCATGGCGCCGGAGCGGCTCCAACTTCGGACGCGTCGAGGGCCACAACGTAGCTTCCCCAAAGCTATCAATCGTCACGACACATCTGCTTTCCTGCCGTCGGGAGCCACCACATCCATGCCGGACTCACCGACTCGAGAGCTGAAGCTGCCTACTTCACTGGGCCGCAAGATAGATCGTACACTCATCTTAAATCATGTTATTTAGGCGTCAGTTGCCTGAATTTTTATTCTGGGCCAGTCGATTCCCAATGGGAAGCAACACCCATCGAGGTGGTGGAGCTCCTAGGCTGCCGGTTGGCTGGGGCAGCAGTGCCTCGGTGTCTATCGTAGGTGTACGGGGGCGCAAGTTCACCGCGGAAGCAACGCTTAGGTGGCTATCTTAGAGTTGTGTGGGTTGAAGGTACTGCCGCTGCCGGATCTGGATGATGGCTAGTCTTTGTGGTTTGTCCGGGGGTGGCGCAACCACGGCAGTGCCGTGGGGTGGGGGGCGGGGTTTTGGTCGGAGCTCTCGCGGCCAAGGACGACAGAGGCAGGCTGCTCTGCCGATGGTCGCTGGCTCTTCGGGGAAGATTCTGAACAGTGTCAGCCGTGAGGCACAAGACGGCCATCCAACCATCCAGTGTAGATCGGAAAGTACCCAAAAAAATCATGTGACCCCAATTTATTTTTCAGTCAACAGACGTGTGACCACTCTCGTACCTTAGTGTTGATCTCTTAGGGTATTTCTTCAGATCAGAAATATGTGTCATTCTTAACATTATCTGTTTTCTGCATCTTCAGCCACACCGTCTTCCTTCTCACCGTAGCTGCTCCAACAAAGGAAGCATACACTAGAAGGGAGCTACAGTACCCACTCAACAGTTCCCTGATACGTCTCCAACGTATCTATAATTTTTTTTATTGTTCCATGCTACTATATTATCCATCTTGGATATTTTATATGCATTAATATGCTATTTTATATCATTTTTTGGGACTAACCTATTAACCTAGTGCATAGTGCTAGTCGTTGTTTTTTTCCTTGTTTTTGTCTTTTACAAAAAATCAATACCAAACGGAGTCCAATGAAACTATTAGAGGATTTTTCTTGGACCAGAAGACAACCACGAAGCTTCGGGAGGAGGCCAGAGGAGCCACGAGAGGGCCAGAAGCCCTAGAGGCGCGCTCTAGGGAGGCACGCACCCCAGGCTTGTGGGCCCCTCGGGACTCCCCTAACCGAAACTCGAGCTCTATAAATACCCAAATATTCCCCATATTCCAGGGGGCACACCAAAAATACTTTTCCGCCGCCGCAACCTTCTGTTCTCGTGAGATCCCATCTTGGGGCCTTTTCTGGCACTCTGCCGGAGGGGGATTCGATCACGAAGGGCCTCTACACCAACCTTGCTGCCCTTCCGATGATGTGTGAGTAGTTTACCACAGACCTACGGGTCCATAGCTAGTAGCTAGATGGCTTCTTCTCTCTCTTTGATTTTCAATACAATGTTCTCCTCGATGTTCTGGGAGATCTATTCGATGTAATCTTCTTTTGTGGTGTGTTTGTTGAGATCCAATAAATTGTGGGTTTATGATCAGATTATCTATGAATATTATTTGAGTCTTCTCTGAACTCTATTATGCATGACTAAGATAGCTTTGTATTTCTCTCCGATCTATTGATTTGGTTTGGCCAACTAGATTGATCTTTCTTGCAATGGGAGAGGTGCTTTGTGATGGGTTCAATCTTGTAGTGTCCTCACCCAGTGATAGTAGGGGTAGCGAGGCATGTATTTGTATTGTTGGCATTAAGGATAAAAAGATGGAGTTTTTACCATATTGTTTGGATCTATCCCTCTACATCATGTCATCTTGCTTAAGGCGTTACTTCGTTCTTGTTAACTTAATACACTAGATGCATGCTAGATAGCGGTCGATGTGTGGAGTAATAGTAGTAGATGCAGTCTACTTGTCATGGACGTGATGCCTATATTCATGATCATTGCCTTAGATATCATCATAACTATGCGCTTTTCTATCAATTGCTCAACAGTAATTCATTTACCCATCGTATGCTTTCTTCAAGAGAGAAGCCTCTAGTGAAACCTATGGCCCCCGGGTCTATTTTCTATCTTATTATTTTCAGATATAAAACCAAAAACCCAAAAATACCTTGCTGCAATTTATTTATCTTTACTTTATTTTACACTTTTACTTATCTTTTATATCTATCTCTATTAGATCTCACGCTTGATCGTGACCGTGAAGGGATTGACAACCCATTTTTCGCGTTGTGTGCAAGTGTTTGTTAGTCTGTGCAGGTGCATCTACTGGGGACTTCTGTGTTCCTCCTACTGGATTGATACCTTGGTTCTTAACTAAGGGAAATACTTATCTCTACTTTGCTGCATCACCCTTTCCTCTTCAAGGGAAAAATCAACGCAAGCTCAAGAAGTAGCATTCCCTACCTTGAATGCGTGTGCTCGACATGGACAGCCACAACAACCGCAGGGCCATCGACAAGTCAGCAAATGATGCTCACTCCTATGGATGGCATCCAAATAGGTTGTACCCTCATCTTACTTGTGTGCAACATTTATGGCTTCATTATTCATCTAAGCATGGAAAATAGATTATCACATGTCACTGTATATTCATGCTGATCTCTTAAGAGTCTTGTTCAGGAATTAACGATGTTCCATAGTTCAGATAAGAGAGTTGTTCAGGAGTTAATGATGTTCCATAGTTATCATCCATCAGCCAATGCTATCCCACAGGCTGGTGATTATACCACTTCTAGTATTACCTATGTTGTTGTTCTTTAATACTTTTGTGTGCCATCTAGTTAATCTCGAGTACAAACAATACATATTATGTACCTTTCATCTGTGTTCTCCCTTTTGTTTTTGAGACTTGTTGCTGCTAGTTAAGTCCAGTCCTACTATTTATGTCATCTCCTACAGGCACTCATTACATAATCTAACTACTAGTTGTCTTCCATGCATGTCAGATATAATTGCACACACTGATATATCCACAAGAACCTCGCGGAGCAATGTAACGGCCAACAAACTTGATGTCAATGATACCCAATATGATGGAATAGTTAAAGGGCAGTTCTTCAGAAGACTTGCAGAAAGATGATGAATCCTATTCACCCCACAAGGTCCTTGCTCTAACTTGGCCCGTGATATGGGTACATCATACATATAATGTCCTGGAGTGCATCTACTCTGTTGCAATGCCATGTGCTTAGCCTGCTGATCACGCATGTAAATATGTCATGCCTTCCTGTTTTTCAGTACCTATTCCATTCATGATAACATGTTTTCAAATTCAAGTACTGTCATTCTACTCTGTCGCAATGACATCTGCTTAGTTTGGACATCATGCTTCTGAATATCTTATGCATTTTTTGTCGGAGTAAATGACCATGGGTAGCCCCATCAGCTCCCTTTGGCATTTCAAGACATCGGGGCAGGCTGCGCCCCTCAAACATCAAGGACAAAGGGCAGCCTTCTTGAGGCCGGCTGGTCCAAGCAGCCGGTTGCCAGGAGGCGGCGGAGTCCACAAGACGGCCATGAAGTGGGCTGACTCCTAGCAGGCGGCCTCCTGGGAAGCCGAGTCCTAGCAGGCGGCCCCTCGCGCCCTCAAAGTCAGCGCCAACATAAACATGATGAGACAGGGCATGGCTACAGTACAGGCCTGCCACCCCCGAATCCAGGGCAGAACGTGGCCACAGTATAGCGTACCAAGAAGGCATCCTGCGCCCAGCGCAGGACTGTTGCCATGCCGCTCATGACATCATCCATGGCAGAGGAAGGCATGCTCCCGCGACGGACGGCCAGTACGGCCCGCAGGCGGCGGGCCCTACCTGTCCGTAACAAGCCAGAAGGCGGCGAGCCCAGGCCAGTCGGCTCAGTGGGGGGTCGGCTCCTGGCAGGTGGCCCTTCCCCTTCCTTGAAGTTTGTGCGCCATTAACTAGAAGAGACGGGGAGTGGCTACAGTGAAACGCCCACCAGGCGACGGAACTGTAGCCACGCTCTCCCCGACCAAGCATGCATCATCAGTGGCACTGCTACAGTGCTACGAAGCCGACAGGACCCGCAAGCGGCGAGCCCAGCTTGTCGGCCGAGTACGAGACCGCCGGGGGGACCCACCAGGCGGCGGGCCCCTGCAGTCGGTGGAGAAGCCGGCGACCAGAGACACTGACGGCCGGGTCCTACGCCCGGCTGGATTACCATTGTATCCCTGGGGGGTAGGCCTATATAAACCCCCCAGGTCACCCCATGCAAGGGGTTGGCGGTTGGCGGTTTGCACCTTGGCAAACGCCTCGTCGAGCACACACACACACACGCAGAGAGAGTGGAGTAGAGCTAGCCTTGCCCTTCTTCCTCCTCTAGCCAAACAGCTCGAGGAGCAAGCTTGTAGCTACCTGTGAAGTAGTGATCATGCGGAGACCCCGCAGAGCAGGACTAGGGGTGTTATCTCCTAGGAGAGCCCCGAACCTGGGTAAGATTCGCAAGCATACGCGGTCTCACCCACTCCCGCTTCTAGAGCCCAGCGACGTACTTTTGTCCCCATCCACGATAAGCCACCCCCTGGCATATGTCGCATGATATCCGTGACATTTGGCGCCCACCATGGGGCAGGGTGCACCATCGTCCGGAAACACGTTCTGGACGGGAACCCTCTTCCTCCCTGGCGCGCGCAGCCTGCCCGGCACGCCCGACGGCATTTGCGCCGACACGCTGCACGGCGTGGAAGTTGTTTGCACCACAAGCAGCCTCGCTGATCTCATCGGCGGGATCCGCCTCTTCGACGAGCCCGCACTCGACGCGGGCGCAGCTAGCTCCGAGAGCTGCCTCGTCGACCTCCTCGGCAAGCTTCACATCGCCGACGAGCCAGTCTCCGACCCGGAGTCCGTTGGCTCCACCGACCTGCTCGTCGACATGGTCATCGACGCCGATGTCGCACTTCCTGATGCCTTCCCCGATGACGTGGTGATCTTCGATGACCCACTTCCCACTGCAGACGGCAGCGCCAGCACCTGCACCGTCACTGAGGTGCTGGTCATCAGCCACGACGAAACCTCCGACCAGGCCGGCCGGGACCCGTTGCAGGCGGCAATGCAGGACCTGTCCGCTCGCGTAGCGCCCGGTGCGAGCGGTGAAATGCTGGAAGCATGCCGTATCGCACTTCTCGACAGTGCCAACAAGTTGGCGGCCATGAGACGCCTCACCGAGGCTTACCACCGCAAGATCGACCGCGCCGTCTTCGACACGCCGGCTGCTGGCGAACCCAGCCGCGTGGGCACGGTCCGGCAGCGCGGCGCCGCCATCGCCAGCATGTTGGGGGCCGACCGCCCGGTCTACGCCTCGCCCATGGAGAACTTGCGCGCTGCCCAGGCAGTGGCCGACGAGCTGGACCGCCTGGAGGGCGACAAGCGTCACTGCATGATGGAGCGCATCCAGCAGCTCATCGACGCGGCCGCCGCGCAGCAAGAAGCTGGCCGCCGCATGGTCGAACCCGGCCTATAGGCTGGGAACCTTCCCCCTCGCCGAGAGCACGGCGCGACCTCCCGGACACCGACAGCCAGCGCCCGCGACCAAGAGCCAGTTGCTAGCCGCAGCCGCACCCGCATCTCCATCGAGCGCAACCAAGACGGCCGCCCACGAGCAGTGGAACAGCGGGACGGTCGTCCGCCTCTCCCGCGCAGGGAGAGGCGCGCCTCCCCGCCGCCTGTTGAGCTTTCGACTCTCGGAGGCCGGCTGGGCCCCCGCGAAGGAGTCAGAGAGAACGACGCCCGCAACCGGATGGACCGCTTGGCTCGATCCCTGGTGTTGGAAGAAGAAGATGCAACCGGCCCGCCTTGTTTCGGCCCCCGCATTCGCGACGAGCCCTTCCCCAAAGGGTTCTCACGCCCTCGGGACACTCCTAAGTACAATGGCTCTGTGAAGCCGGAAGATTGGCTGGTCGACTACTCCACTGCCGTCAACATAGCGAACGGCAACAAGCGTGTCGCCGTGAAGTATGTTCCGCTCATGCTCCAGGGCACGGCCCGGACATGGCTGAACAGCCACAAGCCCTACAGCGTCAATAGCTGGCTAGACTTCACCGAAGTTTTCATCCGCAACTTCACCAGCACCTACAAGCGGCCGCCCAAGCCTCGCCAGCTCTCCCTGTGCATCCAAGGCCCGATCGAGTCCACCCACGAATACTTAACGCGGTGGGCCGAGCTGCGCAACTCCTGCGAAGGGGTGCATGAGGTGCAAGCCATAGAATACTTCACTGCTGGGTGCCGGGAGGGCACCCTTCTCAAGCACCGACTCCTCTGCGATGAGCCGGCCACCCTCGACGAGCTGCTAATCATAGCGGACAAGTACGCCACTGCTGACTCCTCCATGAAGTCGGAGCTCTGAGTGGACGCATCAGGAAAGATGCTCCCTCCGGCCCCTCAGACATCGGCTGGTGATTCCAGTCGGCGCCAACAGTCAAATGACAATAAGCGCAAGACCCCGCAGCCGGCTACTACCAGCCGGCAGGTGGCGACAGTCGAAGACCAGCAGCCAGAGGAGCAGCCCGGCCCCAAACGCCAGAAGAGCGGCAAGCCTGCCTGGTTGCCCGCCTTCTCGTTTGAGCAAACCCTCGACGCTCCCTGCAAGTTCCACAGCGGCGTGAAGCCATCCAACCACACCACCCGGAAGTGCCACTGGCTCACCCGCATCGCCAGAGGAGAAGGACTGCCTCCGCCGCCTGCTGGCCCGCCACCTCCGCCTCCCCAGCAGCCGGCGGTCCGACCAGTCGGCATGATCCAAGATGTGTTTCCTGAAGAACATGGGGCTTACGTTGTCTTCACCAGCGTGACTGATGGTAGGCACAGTCGACGTCAACAGCGCCGAGAAGTGAATACTGTCACCTCTGAAGCCCTAGAGTTCATGCACTGGTCGGAGAAGCCGATCAGTTGGAGCCGAGCTGACCACCCGGAGGTGATGCCTTCTCCGGGTTCCTATGCCCTGGTGCTGGATGCCACCTTTGCAACAGAGAGGCGAGGTGCTCGTTTCTCCTGAATTCTGATAGACAGCGGAAGCAGCATCAACATCCTCTACCGCGACACCATGGAGAAGTTGTGCATCAAAGAGAAATAGCTCCAGCCCAGCCGGACTGTCTTCCATGGCATTGTGCCTGGCCTATCCTGCTCACCAATCGGCAAGATCAAGATAGATGTCCTCTTCGGAGACAAGGATCACTTCCGTCGAGAGCCAATCTGGTTCGAGGTGGTCGACCTTGAGAGCCCCTACCACGCGTTGCTTGGCCGGCCTGCTCTGGCCAAGTTCATGGCGGTCCCCCACTACACCTACCTCAAGATGAAGATGCCGGGCACTAAGGGCATTATCACCATAGCCGGCAACTACCAGAAGTCTGCCGCCTATGCCACTGCCAGCAGTTGGCTGGCCGAGTCCCTTGTGATTGCTGCCGAGAGATGGCTCCTTGACCGGGTTGTGGCCATGGCCGGCGAGCAGCCGGACCTGTCGCCAGATCCCAAGGGGTCAGAAGCTCAGGGCTTTTTCCAACCGACCAAAGAAACCAAGAAGATACCCTTGGACCCGGAGCACCCGGAGAGGTTCGCTGTCATAGGAGCCCACCTCGACAGCAAATAGGAAAGCGAGCTCGTCGATTTCCTCCGTGAGAATCGGGACATCTTTGCGTGGTCTCCAAAGGACATGCCGGGTGTACCGACGGATTTTGCCGAGCACAAGCTACATGTCAGAGCAGATGCAAAACCAGTCAGGCAACCCCTCCGCCGCCTGTCGGAGGAGAAGAGAGGAATTGTTGGTGAAGAGATAGCCCGGCTTCTAGCAGCCGGCTTCATTATGGAAGTATTCTTCCCAGAGTGGCTTGCCAACCCAGTCCTTGTACTAAAGAAGAACAACAAATGGCGCATGTGTATTGACTACACCAGCCTCAACAAAGCTTGCCCGAAAGATCCGTTCGCCTTGCCTCGGATTGACCAAGTGATAGACTCCACAGCCGGATGTGAGCTGTTGAGTTTTTTGGAAGCCTACTCGGGGTACCACCAGATCAAGTTAAGCCCGGCCGACCGCCTGAAGACCGCCTTCATCACACCATTCGGAGCCTTCTGCTACCTGACCATGACGTTCGGCTTGAGAAACGCCGGTGCCACGTTTCAGCATTGCATGCAGAAGTGCCTCCTCAAGCAACTCGGCAGAAATGCCCATGTTTATGTGGACGATATTGTGGTGAAGACGGAGAAGCGCGGTACCCTCCTGAAAGATCTCAAGGAAACCTTTGATAACCTGCGCCGTTTTCAAATCAAGCTCAACCCAGAAAAGTGTGCCTTTGGAGTACCAGCTGGCCAGCTCCTCGGCTTCCTTGTCTCAGAGCGCGGCATAGAGTACAACCCTGTCAAGATCAAGGCCATCGAGAGGATGGAGAGGCCCAACCGACTGCGAGACATTCAGAAGTTCACCGACTGCTTGGCATCCATCAGCCGCTTCATCAGTCGGCTGGGCGAGAAGGCTCTTCCACTATACCATTTGATGAAGAAAACCACTCATTTCGAGTGGAACGACAAGGCAGACGAGGCTTTCCTCCAACTCAAGAAGATGTTGACCATGCCGCCCGTCCTAGCCGCTCCGGCTGCTAAGGAGCCCATGCTTCTTTACATCGCCGCCACCAGCCGGGTGGTCAGTACAGTTATGGTGGTAGAGCGCCGAGAGGACGGCAAGGCACAGCCGGTCCAGAGGCCCGTCTACTACTTGAGTGAGGTGCTGTCAACTTCCAAGCAGAACTACCCCCACTACCAAAAGTTGTTCTATGGCGTGCATTTTGCTGCCAAGAAGCTCAAGCCATACTTTCAAGAGCATCCCATCACGGTCGTCTGCACCGCCCCGCTTGCGGAGATCATAGGCAGCAGAGACGCATCGGGCCGAGTGGTCAAGTGGGCCATCGAGCTGGCCCCCTACACCATCTTCTACCAGCCTCGCGCCACCATCAAGTCCCAAGCACTAGCCGACTTCCTTGTCGACTGGGCCGAGACCCAGTACCTGCCGCCAGCTCCAGACTCCACTCATTGGCGGATGCACTTTGATGGCTCGAGGATGCGCACCGGTTTGGGAGCCAGCGTCATGCTCGCCTCTCCCAAAGGCGACAAGCTCAGATACACGTTGCAAATCCACTTTGCCGCCTCCAACAACGTGGCCGAGTACGAGGCACTAGTACACGGACTCCGGCTGGCCAAGGAGATTGGCATCCGCCGGATTCTGTGCTACAGCGATTCGGACTTGGTGGTCCAACAGTCGTCTGGCGACTGGGACGCCAAGGATGCAAATATGGCAAGCTACCGCTTCCTCGTCCAGCAGATCAGCGGATATTTTGATGGGTGTGAGTTCTTTCACGTGCCACGGGCCGACAACGAGCAAGCAGATGCCCTGGCACGGATTGGCTCCACCAGGCAAGCCATACCAGCCGGCGTGTCCCTTCAGTGCCTCCGCAAGCCGTCTATCAAGCCTTCCCCGGAATCAGAATCCATCTTCGTGCCAGCTGCTCCCGAAGCAGTCGGATCTGACTCAAGGGCTGCAGCAGCCGGCCCAGGGACTTCGGCAAGCGGCACGGGGACTGCAGCAGTCGCACCCAGCCCGGGGACTTCACAACCCGGCCCGGGGGCTGCAGCAGCCATCCCAGGGACTCCAACAACGCAGCAAGACGCGGCCGACTCCCCCCCGCCACCTCCCAACCCAACCGCCCTAGTTTCAGTGGCCGTAATGACAGTGGATGAAGTCGAAGCACCATCATGGGCGCAGCCCATCCTCAACTTTCTGGTAAACGGAGAGCTGTCAGTTGATGAGATCTCGGCCCGGCAGGTGGAACGCCGGGCAGGAGCTTACACGATAGTAAAGAGAGAGCTTGTCAGGCGCAGCGTGACCGACATTTTCCAAGGCTGCATTGAGCCAGAGAAAGGCAAGGCAATCCTCAGAGACGTACAACAAGGCGAGTGCGGCCACCACGCGGCCTCCAGATCCCTTGTCGCCAAAGCTTTCCGCCATGGTTTCTTCTAGCCGACTGCTTTGGAGGACGCCAAGGATCTGGTCAAGAAATGCAAGGGGTGCCAAAAATTCAGCTCCAAGCAACATCTGCCAGCTGCTGCACTCAAGACCATCCCCCTTACCTGGCCCTTCGCCGTCTGGGGGATGGACATGGTGGGCCCATTCAAGACAGCACGCGGTGGCATGACCCATCTCCTTGTCACCGTGGACAAATTCAACAAGTGGATTGAAGCAAAACCAATCAAGAAACTAAATGGTCCGACTGCTGTGACCTTCATTGCATATATCACCGTCCGGTACGGTGTACCACACAGCATCATCACCGACAATGGCACTAACTTTGCCAAAGGTGCCTTGGCCCATTTCTGCGCGACGCAGGGCATCCGACTGGACTTAGCGTCCGTTGCACATCCGTAGTCAAACGGCCAAGTAGAATGAGCAAACGGCCACATCTTATCCGGCATCAAACCCCGACTGGTCGAGCCACTGGAGCGCTCGGCCGGTTGCTGGATCAACGAGTTGCCGGCCGCCCTCTGGAGCCTCCGCACCACTCCAAACAGATCAACCGGTTTCACTCCCTTCTTCCTCGTGTACGGGGCCGAGGCCATCATCCCAACTGACATCGAGTTCGACTCGCCTCGCGTCACCATGTACACGGAGGCGGAGGCGAAGGAAGCACGAGAAGACGGCATCGATCTGCTGGAAGAAGGCCGGCTGTTAGCACTCAGCCGGTCCGCCATCTACCAGCAGAGCCTGCGCCGCTACTACAGTCGGAAGGTCAAGCCACGATCTTTCCAAGAGGGAGGCCTTGTGCTCCGGCTGATCCAGCGAATAGTCGGCCAGCACAAGCTCTCGGCCCCTTGGGAAGGCCCCTTCATCATCAGCAAAGGCTTGGGCAACGACTCCTATTACCTCATCGATGCGCAGAAGCCCAGGGCGCGCAAAAGGGATGATTCCGGCAAGGAAACAGAGCGCCCATGGAACGCAAATCTCCTCCGAAGATTTTACAGTTAAAAGCAGTATGTACCACGCTACCTTTTGTACTAAGGGCAAAGGCACCGGGTCCCTCGAGGAGCACTCGGGGGCTACCTTTCTTATCTGTATGATAAGTTTCATGCCTGTGAGTATGTTATTTCATTCCTCCGCCCGGCACCGGGTCTAACCAGTCGGCCCGGGGGCTTGCCACCTTGTACTATGTTGGCTCTACCTGCAGTCGGACAAGTAGTGTGCCGGCATCTAAGCCCACCCTCGCCATAAGCCGTAGCTCGCAGAGCGACTGTCTGGCAGGCAAGAGTCAAAGGCAAGAAATGGTGCTCACATGAAAAATGGCTAAGGACGAAAGAACCCACATAGGCCAAGTCGGCTCCTCGCCTAGCCGTCCGGTTGCTGAGCAGCCGGCCGGCCGGCTTCTCACTTAAATTGCTATGTTCTAAGCGGCCAAAGTACTTGTCTTCCCAAAATGGCCAAGTACTTGACCCGGCCAGCAAACCGAAGAATGGCTGTCTGGCCGGCAAGGTGGCAGCCAAGGGAAAGCGGCAAAGGAAAAAGCCAAAAGAACAGAAAGCAAGACAAGTCAGAGCTCGGCGAAGCACATCTTGTGCGAGAATTAAATCACCTAGCAAGAGGCCCTCGGCCAGCATTCAACAAAGTTTGAATACACCCCCAGAGGGTGGAACTGCGCGAATTTAACAAAGTTTGTTCTAAAGATTACCAAAGCAGGAAAAGATAAGATAAGTTGGTAGCCTAGGCCAAAGGAGCAACAGGCGATCCTGGCAGGTTGGTGGAGTCGGCGGCGCCAGCTGGTGGAGTGGCCGTCTGGCGAGTCTCGGCTTGGTCGCCTTCAGCAGCAGTCGGTGCACTCGCACGTGGCTCGTTGCTCGAGGCCCGATCAAGCTGAGGCTGGGCGTCTGCTCCGCCCTCCGGTGCGTCGCCTTCACCATCCTCATCTTCCTCGTCCTCGCTTTCGTCGCTTGAGGTGATTTCTTCCGCCGAGTCCTCATCGTCATCCGGGTTCAGCCCGAACCAGTTCATCGGCACCTCGGCACCCTCCTCGTCCAGCTCGGGGAAGAAGACGTTGGTGTCGGTGTACTCGGCGATCGCCACCACACGATGGGTGAGCGCAGGCCTCGCTGCCACCAACTCTTCCATGGCCTCCTGCCGGAACGTGGCCAACTGGGCTAGGTTCAACCCGGGATACCATGCCTTGATGAACTCCAAGGCTCTTCGGGCGCCTGCCCGAGCGGAGGAGCCCTTCCAAGCCTTGAAGCGGCCGATTGCCGCCTCCAACCAGTCAGCGGTCCGACTGGGGGTGCGTGGAGCTTGGCCGCCTGGCCAGAGGGCGGAAACCAGCTGAGACCCGGCACGCTGAAGGCGGCGGAGCAGACGGTGAATCGGCTGCAAACGCGTCCGGACGGCCAGGAGCTGCTCGTTCATGTTCCGAGGCGCGTCGGGCGGGATCTCCACTCCTTCCCACCTACGCTGGTCGCGCTGCGCCTCGATGGCCTGGCTGACGGCAATGGCGTGGCCAGGAAAGAAGTCTACGCAAAAGAAAAACAAAGATCAGAAGCCGACTCCCGATGCAGTCGGCAGCTATTCCAAAGAAAGAAGTTTACCGTCGATCATGTCCTCAATCTCGCCATAGCCGGCGGTGAGGATCGCCTCCTTCTCGGCCCACTTTGAGCGTTCGACCTCAAACTCGGCCTGAAGGGCGCCTTCCACCTCCTTGAGCTCCTGGAGCTCCGCCTTGTGCTGGTCCGCCTGGTCCGCCAACTTCTTGGCCAGACGGGCGCGCTCCAGGGCCGCCTTACGGCGCTCCTCCTCCTTGATGGGCAGCTCGGTCTGGACTTCGCCCAGATGCTGCTGCAATGTGGCGTTGGCTCCTGCAAAAATGAGAAAGAGAGGACAATGAACAAAGATGACCAAAAAAGAAAAGTGGTTGCCAGAAGATCCGGCCCGACTGCTCAGCAGTCGGCCCGAATCTCGGGGGCTACACCCAGCGGGTGCGCTGACGCGCCCCCGCGAGGAAGTAGACAGAATGCTTACGCCGGCTTTCGGTGAGGTCGGCAGTCCGCTTAGCCAACTCCTGGACCTGGGAGTTGAAGGCGGCTGCGCGGATGTTGTGGTAGTCCTGCAACGAAGACAAAAGAAGAGAAAACAAGTTAGCACTCGGAACCTACCTTAAAGTTCCGAGCCACCTGCTCAGCAGCCGGCCCGGAACTCGGGGGCTACACCCAGTGGGTGCGCTGGCGCGCCCCCACGGAAGACTGCAAGAATCAAAAAACAAAGCAAAGAAGCATACCCGAACGACCGTCCGTGTCGCCAAGAACGCCTTCGTACACTGCTGGAGGGCGGCGCCTTGGGCCTGGAGCTGGGCCTGAACGTCCTGCGCGGCCTTGTTCAGCACGCCCGTCCAGCTCCCAGGCGTCCATCCTAGTGGGGCGGCACTGGTGGCCTCTGCGTCTGGGGCCGACGAGCTCGCGGCCCCGATCTCCTGCGCCCGCGGCGCCGAGGCCGCCTTCGTCGCACGCCGGTGCACCGAAGGGCGGACCACAGGAGTTGCCCCCACCACCAACTCGCCACTGACCGGCGGCGCCAGTGGCACGTCAGGCCGATTGCCTTGGGCCCCGGCAGTCAGCGCTTGCGGGGGCACCTCCGCCTCCGAGACGATGGCGTCGCCTCCTCTCCTCTCCACGACCGGCTGGTCATCGCCCGCCCCTCCAGTCGGCAATGGGATCTCTGGCGCTGGCGGCACCGCGCGCAACGGAATGACAAGTCACGGGGTCCAGCCGCACGCGGTTTCTTCCGCTTGCGCCCTAGCGGCCGCGTCCGCCTGAGCCTTGGCGGCGGCATCCGCTTGAGCCTTGGCCGCCGCGTCCACGTCCGCCCGCGCTGCCTCGGCCGCCTCCGCCTCCTGCCTTTCCGCCTCCTTCCGCTCCTCGCGCGCCTCCCGCGCATTCCTCTCCGTCGCCGCCCGGAGGTCGACGAGCGGGTCCACACGGCGGGTATTGGTGGAGCCTTCCACCTCCCCGATCACAGAAGCTGCGGCAGACCGCTCAAGAGTGAGTGGGGCCCTGATTCAAGCAAGACAAGAGAAAACTCAGAAAAAGTTTGCAAGGAAGAAGAAAGGAAATCACAACCAAGCACTTACGCGGACACCATCAGGGGCTGCTTCAGGGCCCTCTGGAACTGGGCCGCTCTTGCGGCGGCCTCTTGCCGCAGGGTCGCAGCGGCCGCGTTCTTCGACTCATATGATAATGTTGTCCGTCTCCTTGACATACTAAAGGAGAGGAATCCCGGCACTTATGTTAACATAAAACACACGTGGTTGGACAGTATACAGGATTTCAAGGTGTTGAAATGAGTATTCTTCTCTTTCGCTATGTGCATCAAAGCTTTCCGGCATTGTCCTCCTGTGATGTTTGTGGATGGTACATTCCTGACTGGTCAGTACAAAGGGCAAATCCTGTCTGCTATTGGTGTGGACAGGAACAATCAAATCATCCCACTTGCCATGGCATTTGTGGAGGGTGAGAACTTTCCGAGCTGGGTATGGTTCTTCCGTCAAGTTAAAATTGCGATCGTGAAAGACCGACCAAATGTGTGTGTCATTCATGACAGACATGCTGGTATATTGAAGGCCGTGAAGACACTAAGGAATCCAACAGCTGACGAACCAACACCTTGGAAGGACTTGCAGAGCCGGTGGTGCATGCGCCATCTTTGGGCTAATTTTTTCTCACAGTTTAAGAACAAACAGTTGACGAACTTGTTCAAAAAATTATGCAACCAGAACCAGCAGCGCAAATACGAATTTATTTGGTGAAAACTAGATGAGTTTACTAAGAAGCTGGTCCGTGCGAGGAAGAAAATGGAAAAAGATCAGGTTAAATTAGCAGCACTCATCGTGGAGCTAGAGGAGCCAGTAGGTCTTTGTGACTTGCCAGTAATTGACCCTCCTAATACTCAGAGAAAGAAGGGCAGGGCAATAAAGAATTTTTCTGAGCGGATAGAGAAAGAGCCTCCGGTGAATTGGTCTTTGCTGCATGACACCCATGGAGCTAGGTATGGCCACATGACAACCAATCTTGCAGAGGTGTATAACTTTGTACTAAGAGGAAATAGAGCATTGCCACTCACAGCTATTGTAGAGGCTGTATTCCATGGCACTTTGAGATATTTCAGAGAAAGGCACGAGTTAGCAAAGAAGCATATTGCAGATAACCAGAACACACCTTATTGTAGCCGTGTCATGGAGTACATGGCAAAGAAGATAGAGAAAGCAAAGAAGCACACTGTCAGACTCATAGGTAATCAGGAAAGGAGGTATGAGGTTCAGCTTCCTACAGATGGTTTTGGTTCTGCAAATGAGGTGAAACGCACGAGGTAAAAATTGGAACGGAATTTTATCCAACTTGTGAGTGTACATGCAACAAACCGAAGTTGTTGCACCTGCCTTGCTCACATGTGTTGGCTGCCTGTGGCCAGATTGAGTTGGACGCTATCTCCTTCGTGTCCCCATACTATTTAAAAGATGCAGTACTCAATGTCTGGACAGGTGATATGACAGGGTTTAGAGTCGTTGGCAATTTCAACAAGGTAAACGATGGGGAGAGAGTATACATTCCGGATCCAGAACTTCGGCGAACAAGCAGGGGCAGACATAAGGTAAAGCGCATCCGAAACGATATGGACCAATCTGAAGCTGGTGGAGCAACCAGACAATGTTTGCTATGCGCAGCTTATGGGCATAGGATGAAATATTGTCCTGACCTGAACAAAGACGGTGCTTCCACATCGACGAGTGCTTCTACATCAACGACTGCGACAACAGTAGGAAGAGGCAGACATGGTCGTGGCAGTCGTGGTGGTCGTGGTAGTCGAGGCCGAAGGGGCGGACGAGGAAGAAATAACTCACAAGCTATATAATGTGTTGGACTAAGTTTCAATTTGTAATATGTGTTGGACTATGTTTTAATTTGTAATATGTGTTGGACTATGTTTTAATTTGTAATATTATTTGACTATGTTATAATTTGTAATATGTCTCGACTATGTTTTATTTTGTAATATTATTTGACTATGTTTTAATTTGTAATATGTCTGGACTATGTTTTAATTTTTAATATGTCTGGACTATGTTTTAATTTGCACCTGAGATTTGTTGTTTGAATTGCAGATATGGCTTCGTATCCGTTGCTTAATCATAATATTGATAGAGGGCACCGGGCCGCACTTATGGAAGCGGGCAAGAACTTAGACGTGTTGGTCACTTGCACCCCAAAGTCTAACTGGATGATACACCATTCATGGGATAATAGGTATGTGTCGGTATAATGACTTACTATGTTTGACATCATTTTGATAGCCGCTAACTGTATGCTACATTCTCTTTATTTTGTAGGTTAAGTTGGGCTGGACTTCTACCCTTGGCACGGCTGGTTGAGTGTACATTGGATGAGTGGGTTGAACATCTGCAATTGGATGAGGCAGGTGAACCAATGCAGTTACGCAAGAGGCAAGTGAAACGTTTCTCTTACGACAAGTCACTCATTACCTGCTTAGTAGATAGATGGAGACCAGACACACATACGTTTCACTTTCCCTGGGGAGAGATGGCGCCTACTTTACAGGATGTGTCTTACTTGTTGGGATTACCTCTGGCCGGTGCTGCCATAGGTCCTTTAGAGGCAGAATCTGGTTGGCTAGCATCGATGCATGGCCGTTTTTTGGCTGCGGTGCCAACTGCTAAGGTCCTAGACAACGACACTCACGGGCCTCGTTTTAAGTGGTTGACCCAGTTTCAGGTAACCTTCATGGCCAGTTTAAAAACTGATGTTTTCATTGTTGTCCTCATTGCATAGTTCAAACAATCTTTGGTTTCTATGTAGATTGTCTCCTTAGGATATCCCAATGTTCAGTTGTCAGAGGCACAGATTGACCGATCCCTAGAGGCATATATTTTTGGTTGTTCGGCAAGACGATGTTCACGGAGAACCACATGACCACTGTCGATGCACGACTCATCGGTATTACACGAGAGATAGCTGACGCACGTTGCCCTGGGGACATTCTGCAGAGGAGTTTTGGTTCTGTTGTGTTAGCGGCTATGTACAGAGGCCTGTGCAAAGCTTGCTCGTTGAAGGCTAGAAAATCAGGTATTACAGGATGTCCACTATTGTTGCAGCTCTGGTCATACGAGAGATTCCCTATTGGTTGACCCTATGTCTACGTTGATAGACCTTTTGGTTTGGAGGACATGGCTGGGACTTACGTGCCTGCTATCGGCGACTTGCCTACTATGGGATCTGTTTGGACACGGAGAGAGGTATTTTCATATTAAGTAACAACATGAATTACTAATGCTTATTTCTTGCCATTCAATAGTATTACTAATGCTTATTTCTTGTCATGCACAGAGACAGTTCGCGCATAGCTAGGTGAGGGGCTGCTACCCCTCCTTCACGGCGCAGTTTGATAGTTTGCATGAGGATCAAGTTATCTGGGAGCCATACTCCCATCAGGCTATATTATCCAGGTGTCCAGTTGGGATTTCTGGATTGTGCACTAGAGATCGGCACTATTGGATGACCAAGGCCAAGTTGGTGTTCGACGTGATGGTTGAGGAGATGGCTCTTCATAGGGTGATGAGACAGTTCGGCCTATGCCAAGAGCCTGACATTCCAGTTATTCCACACTTACCAGATCACGTGCACAAGTAAGTAATACTATTTTAGTTCTCAGGTCTACATTCAGAATATCACTAATCATGTAACGCGCATGTCAATCTCAGGTACAGTCGCGCAGGAGGAAACAAGTCCCACAATTCTTGGCTTCGCGACATTAGCCCTTACGTGGACGAATGGACTACTACGCCGACAAATATCTGGGATGAGGTTCGGCCCTTTGACTGGGACAAGTTCGGGTTGTATTGCAGAGTTACTGGCATAGCACCAGGATGTACTTGGTTCCATCAGCAGCTCCTGATCAGATCGAAGCCCCTCTCACCAGCGATATGTACCCAACTGCCTCTGTTATGGGAACCAGAAACCACGCGGTACGTGCTATGGTTCTCACATGTTAAGTTTTTTCTTAACCTGAACATATACAATTGGTTGCCTATTCGTGTTGTCTGCCATACAACAATGATCTAATTGGTTAACTCTCCGTGTACAGGGTGACTTGACAAGCGAGGCGCTAGAGGAGGTTTCCACTTTAATGCAACCCTTTGAGAGGGGAGATAATATCCCACCACGAGAGAACATCTCATGGTTGAGGCGTCTTGATGAGAAGCTACGGGGGATTTACGCAGCTGTTACATGTAGACGATCTTCGGATGTTGCTATTCCTCATCCAGCACATCGTCCGCCACGCCACTCTCTGCAGCGTTCAGAACCTCGACCCTCTGTGCAGCGTTCAGAACCACGACCCTCTGTGCAGCGTTCACAACCAGGGAGCTCTTCCTGGCAGCAGACACCTCCTTCACAACCAGGGAGCTCTTTCTTCCAGCAACCACCTCCTTCAGAACCAGGGGGCTCTTCCTGGCATCATCAGATGGACCTAGGTAACACTACTTTGTACATTCTTTTAAACATTGTAGGTTCACAAATCAATTTTACATGTTTTACTTTACCGCAGTCGGCAGCGAGTCGCAGCCGTTCATGCATTCAGTCCAGTCACCGATGCTTAGTGGTGCTGGTTCGTTCTTAGTCGGCGACGACGACGATGATGACCGAGCTGCAAACACCTATGAGTTCTCGCAGACAGTTCTTCACACTCCACCACCACCATTGACGCAGGAGACACTGACAGACGAGGTTATCTATGGTCGTGGTAATCGTCAGCGTCATCCACCGGCTGATCGCTTATCGCCTTCCGGTCCTCGTCCGAGGAAGACCCAGATTCGTCGTCGTCGTCCCCCCTAGTGATATAGTTATCTATGTATGAGTCGTTATCTATATTAGTTTCAGACTATTCGCATATGTTACTATCGCACTTGCTTCTATCTGATCAGGATACATATATTGTTTTATGTATGCGACAGACATATTACTATTAATCCGCATTGTTATTCGAGTTACATTTCCAAAGAGAGTGCAACCGATAATTAAGATACAAGTACATCTCACATAAACGGTAGGACTGAACTTAAAAAATACAGCTTACATACTACATGAAGGCATCACCGTCATCCTCCGTCGCTGCAGCACTCTTGCCCTTCGATGATGCGGTATCTTTCCCTTCGACGATGCGGTACTCTTGCCCTTCGACGATGAGGTACTCTTGGCCTTGGTGCTCGGCATGAAGATATCGTCTTCGTCTTCGCTGTCGGCAGTCCATAAATATGTATCCTCTGCTGCAATCCTTATAAAATTTTCACTCTTCGTCTGCACTACCTTCTTCCACCTTCCATGCAACCTAAGAAGTTCTTTATGTACCTCCTCATAGGTCCTTTCAGGCCACCCAGACATACGTAATGCGTGAGCCAACTCATTCTGTATGGTGTCACTACCGATGAGTTTGTCCCATGGAACTATCCTATTGTCCATCCTGAAATTGGTGGCTAGCCTAAGAAGACATTTGCTCATCTCAGGGTGAAAACAACGATTGAAAGGATAATCGGACATCTCGACTACACTAAAATGGACTGCTTATCCAACTCCGTGTGAAAGGGGTTTTATAGGTAGAGAGGAGAAAATGGCGGGAAAGAACGACTGCAGTATGGAGGGAAAGGTGGCGGGAACATATGGCGGGAAACAGGTGGCGGGAAGGGGTTGGCGGGAAACGGGTGGCGGGAAGGGGTTGGTGGGAACCGGGTTGCGGGAACATATATCGGCACAGAGTTGGCGGGAAAATATTGAGGGAAATGACGGGGAATGGTTGTGCAGCAATTATAATGAATTTATTTGTAAAAAAAAACACTTAGAACCCCTCGGCCCACAGCACTGCCTACTACACTACACTGCACTGCCTACCCACCTTATTGTCAAGGGGGCTTTATAGGAAGAGAGTAGAAAATGGCGGGAAATAATGGCGGGAAAGGGTTGATGAGAAAGGATGGCGGGAAAGGTAGGCCCGCGGAAGCATAAATAATATTTTTACAATATTTATAAGACGGGCAATCGTTGTACATCATTAATAAGTCAAATTTCACAAAAAAAACATTTCGGCTTACCATGGGCCAACAGGAGCCCACTCGGCCGTGTGGAGGACTCGTCGGCTTCGTGTAGGCCGACAGGCCACTGGTCGGCCTACTGGTGGCTGACAGGCCCCCCATCGGCCCACCCTAGGCCGACAACCCCCCATCGGCCTACTCCAGGCTGACAGGCCCCCCGTCGGCCCAGCCCAGGCCGACAGGGTGCTATTTCTGATATTTTTGCATTCTGCCCAATAGTTTTCAATAAGGCTATAAATTTAGTCATAGTTTTGAAAAAAAATCAAAGCACTCCCCCCAGAGTTCGAGGGTGGGGAGAGTGCCGAGGTACCCTTCGCACATGGTGATGAAGGTGGCCAGCAGCACCACCGTGTTTGGCGTGAGGTGGTGCGGCTGGACTCGGTAGAAGTCGAGGAAGGAGCGGAGGAAGCCGCTTGCCGGAAGGCCGAAGCCGCGAAGGAAATGGGACCGGAAGACGACGCGTTCATCGTCCTCCGGCGTCGGCGAGATTTTTGCTTCAGGGGGAACGCGCACCTGCACATTCGCCTCCCGGGGCAGCCACCGTGTTTGACGGAGGAAGGCGAGGTGGTCATCATGGACGTTGGAGCCGTCCCAGTCGCCGGCTCGCGAGCGCGCCATGGATGAAGGAGCTCGTCGCAGGCGCGGCGCGGTGGCGAGCGGGCGAGGTTGCGGCGGAGCAAGGAAGCCGCAGCGAGAGGACGCTCGACGACGGTGGGCTGTGGCAGCACTTCGACGGGAGGAAAGGGCGCGGCGGCAGCGGAGAAGATGAAGAACGGCGAAGGGAGAGGAGGGCGCGCGTGCATCTGCCGCCCCCCTCCTGCCCCTACTTATAGCCCTAGGCAGCGAAGCTGAGGGGGCGGGGGCGTGGGGGATCGTGGGATTAACTACGCCCACTCCCCCATGTTCCCACGATTGCGGCGCCAGTAAAGGCGCGAATTAACTGCCGCAGGAGCCCAACCGTCCACCTCGGCCGCAGCGGATCCGCGCGCGTGCCGAGGCACTGTAGTGGCCGGCCCAGGCCTGTGGCGCCGTCCCGTCACGCGCGTGGGCTGGCAGGCCGACTTGACCTAATGACGCCACGTGGCCGACATGCGCGGGCGGCACACCTGACGTCTCGCTGGCATGCCACCTGGTCCCCACCATGATGTTTCGAAATCGCCAGGCGGCCTGCCTGGTCATGGCCGACACCTACCAGTCGGCACCTCGGAAGATGGACGAAGCAGAATACTAGGCGACCCGGAATATGAAGCTGCCGAGGCTTCTCGCCCCTTCAGCCGCAGCGCCTCATCAGCTTCGGGGACTACTGTCGACGTAAATGACCACGGGTAGCCCCATCAGCTCCCTTTGGCATTTCAAGACATCGGTGCAGGCTGCGCCCCTCAAACATCAAGGACAAAGGGTCGCCTTCTTGAGGCTGGCTGGTCCAAGCAGCCGGTTGCCAGGAGGCGGCGGAGTCCACAAGACGGCCATGAAGTGGGCCGACTCCTAGCAGGCGGCCTCCTGGGAAGCCGAGTCCTAGCAGGCGGCCCCTCGCGCCCCCAAAGTCAGCGCCAACATAAACATGATGAGACAGGGCATGGCTACAGTACAGGCCTGCCACCCCCGAATCCAGGGCAGAACGTGGCCACAGTATAGCATACCAAGCAGGCATCCTGCGCCCAGCGCAGGACTGTTGCCATGCCGCTCATGACATCATCCATGGTAGAGGAAGCCATGCTCCCGCGACGGATGGCCAGTACGGCCCGCAGTCCGCGGGCCCTACCTGTCTGTGACAAGCCAGAAGGCGGCGAGCCCAGACCAGTCGGCTCAGTGGGAGGTCGGCTCCTGGCAGGTGGCCCTCCCCCTTCCTTGAAGTTTGTGCGCCATTAACTAGAAGAGACGGGGAGTGGGTACAGTGAAACGCCCACCAGGCGGCAAAACTGTAGCCACGCTCTCCCCGACCAAGAATGCATCATCAGTGGCACGGCTACAGTGCTACGCAGCCGACAGGACCCGCAAGCGGCGGGCCCAGCTTGTCGGCCAAGTACGAGACCGCCGGGGGGACCCACTAGGCGGCGGGCCCCTGCAGTCGGCGGAGAAGCCGGCGACCAGAGACACTGACGGCCAGGTCCTACGCCCGGCCGGATTACCATTGTATCCCTGGGGGGTAGGCCTATATAAACCCCCCAGGTCACCCCATGCAAGGGGTTGGCGGTTGGCGGTTTGCACCTTGGCAAACGTCTCGTCGAGCACACACACACACACGCAGAGAGAGTGGAGTAGAGCTGGCCTTGCCCTTCTTCCTCCTCTAGCCAAACAGCTCGAGGAGCAAGCTTGTAGCTACCCGTGAAGTAGTGATCATGCGGAGACCCCGCAGAGCAGGACTAGGGGTGTTATCTCCTAGGAGAGCCCCGAACCTGGGTAAGATCCGCAAGCGTACGCGGTCTTGCCCACTCCCGCTTCTAGAGCCCGGCGACGTACTTTTGTCCCCATCCACGATAAGCCACGCCCTGGCATATGTCGCATGATATCCCCGACATTTTTATTCATCAGTATGTGCTCCATACGTCTACCATACCATGTTTTTTTACATTGAAGTGATGTTCTACTGGTCTCTTGCAATGCCATCTTAGTTTCCCAATCATACACGCATATGTTGCCTTCGTGTTTTTTATACCTATTCTGCTATTATACAATTTTACATTCAAATAGTGTTTTTTTACTCTGTTGTCTTGTCGTATCCCTCCTCTTACATCATACTCCCTCCGTCCAAATTACATGTCGCAGAAATGGATAAAAATGGATGTATCTAGAACTGAAATACGCCTGGACACATCCATTTTTTTCCGGATGGAGGGAATACATGTCAATATTTCATGCCTTTCTATTCTCCAGTACCTATTCCATCTCTCTGGTGTAGCATGTTTTATAATTGAAGCACCATTCTTCTATATAAGGAATGCAAGGGGAAGACGGCTATGTTAGAATATGAAGGGCTACAAACTAGGTCTTTGCAAAAGATCCAAACGACAAGAGATATTAAACCAACTCCAGTGTTCAAAGATACTACTCCAGCACAGAGAAACCCAACTCCTCCTGATAATAAGCAGATTCCAGTGGCCAGAGAACTAGTCCACTCCAGTCTAGCAAAAATATGTCAACTCCTTTCTAAGAAGCGTGTGCGTATCCTCGCATCATGAAATTTATAGCATTCAGATCATATTTTCTAAATGTTTCTTACCCAACTCTCTTTTAGAAAATAAGCTTAAAGGATAGAAGAATTTTTAAAATGGGATCGTGTTCGAGGAAAGTATCTTCCGGTAATTCTCTGTGCTCCAATGCTGATATGAGTACCTGTTGTATATCACTATATTTTTACATCAGCATGTATTTTGTTAATCGGCGTGAATCCAACCTTTATCTGATCTAAATTTACTTGTAGCAAAATTTATAATTAAAGGCGACAATGTTGATATTTCTAAGGAAAACCTTCTGATAGTTTTGCATACTGAGCTGCATGAGTGTACTATCTCATATCATGCACATTATGAAATTGTAGTGCTGTGGTCTCGTTGCCCAATCATTCATTGTGTCAATGTTGCTTTCCTATTACCTTACCTGGCTGATGATAGCTGTGCCATATTGTGTCAATTTGGTGTAGCCTGGTGTGGTCTGGTTGCCCAAACGTTCATTATGTAATGTTACTTTCCTATTATGTGACTTGGCCAATGATAGCAATGCTAGTGTGTTAATTTGGTGCAGGCTGCTGAAGATAAGAAGACAAACTCTGAAAACAGCTATGCAACCCCATTGTTTCTTTCCAGTAAATCTAGGGCAGGTAATATGGCAATAACTCTTGATTAATCTGTTTGGTTCCCCTTCTAATTTATGTTATGATGTAGTGGTCGAGACACTCTCCACTATCATTTATACAAACCTGCCAAAATCGCCATCTGAATCTGTTCAGTTTCCTCTATCTCGAATCCAACGGAAAAATGTACGTTTGTGAACCAATTACTGGCTGAAGCAATGATGGAAATCGTGTAGAAATCAGAGGTGCACATTCTTGCGCAACAACAACTGATCAATGTTTTCAAAGACAGTGTAGCAAAGAAGGAAGAACCTGCTCACATGCTTATGGGCGTCATCCGCGCTGAGGTTGCAGATTGTGAAGTTGTACAATGTTAAGTTCTGTTCATTTATTTGCACTAGCATCAATCTTTGATTGCCCAGTGGATGTAATTTCCTGTAATATATGCTGGATGTGCTAAGTTTTTCCTTGTATGTCGTACATTTGCTTAGTATGCCTCACATTCTGGCTAACTGGTCGCTAGGAAGCCAAAAAAGCAGTGAAATTAATAGCTAGCACGAACTGTCGTGGGACCTTTGTGAAGGATAGCGTGTTGGGGAACGTTGCATGGGAAACAAAAAATTTCCTACGCTCACCAAGATCAATCTAGGAGATGAACATCTACGAGAGGAGAGATTGGATCTACATACCTTTGTAGATCGCTAAGCGGAAGCGTTAATAAATGCGGTTGATGTACTCGAACATCTTCGCGATCCAATTACGATCCGTCCACGAACTCCCGATCAAGTGCCGAACGGACGGCACCTCCGCGTTCAGCACACGTGCGGCTCGATGACGTCTCCTCCTTCTTGATCCGGCAAGAGAGGGAGGAGAAGTAGATGGGATCTCAACCAGCACGATGGCGTGGTGGAGATGGCGGTGGTGCAATCCCAGCAGGGCTTCGCCAAACGCTGTCGGAATCAATCTAAGGAGAAACCGGAGTTTTGGGAGAGGTAGGGCTCCCGCCGGGGCGTGGGATTTGGTGTGTCCAGCCCCTACCTCTCCCCCACTATTTATAGGAGGCAAGGAGGAGGGCTGGGGCGCAGCCTTGGTCCCTCCTCCAAGGGAGGTGGTGCGGTTAGGCCTAGGGAGATTTCCTCCCTTCCCAAGCCACCTCGGGGGGTGCCTTCCACACTTAGGACTCTTCCTTTTTCCTCTCTCTTGGCGCATGGGCCCCTTAGGGCTGGTACCTTGGCCTATATAGGCCAAGGTGCACCCCCTACAGCCCATGTGGCCCCCCAGGCAGGTGGACCCCTAGACCCCTTTCGGCACTCCTGGTACAATACCGATAATGCCCAAAACATTTTCGGCGACCAAAAATATGACTTCCCATATATAAATCTTTACCTCTGGACCATTCCGGAGCTCCTCGTGGCGTCCGGGATCTCATCCGGGACTCTGAACAACATTCGGTTACCAACATGAATATCCCAATACTACTCTAGCATCACCGAACGTTAAGCGTGCGGACCCTACGAGTTCGAGAATAATGTAGACATGATCGAGACACCTCTACGGTCAATAACCAATAGTGGAACCTGGATGTCCATATTGGTTCCTACATATTCCATGAAGATCTTTCATTGTTGAACCACGATGCCAAGGATTCAGCTAATCCCGTATGCAGTTCCCTTTGTCCATCGGTATGTTACTTACCCGAGATTCGATCGTCAGTATCTCCATACCTAGTTCAATCTCATTACCGGGAAGTCTCTTTACTCATTCTGTAATACGGCATCCCGTGAATAACTCCTTAGTCACATTACTTGCAAGCTCATTGTGATGCTGTATTATCGAGTAGGCCCCGAGATACCTCTCCGTCATACGGAGTGACAAATCCCAGTCTTGATCCATGCCAACTCAACAGACACCCTCGGAGATACCTGTAGAGCATCTTTATAGTCACCTAGTTACATTGCGATGTTTGATACACACAAGGTACTCCTCCGGTGTTAGTGAGTTGCATGATCTCATGGTCATAGGAACAGATACTTGACATGTAGAAAAAGATAGCAATAAACTTGATACGATCATATGCTACGCTTATAGGTTGGGTCTTGTCCATCACATCATTCTCCTAATGATGTGATCCCATTATCAAATGACAACTCATGTCTATGGCTAGGAAACCATAGACATCTTTGATCAACGAGCTAGTCTAGTAGAGGCTCACTAGGGACACATTGTTGTCTATGTATCCACACATATATCTGAGTTTCTGATCAATACAATTATAGCATGGATAATAAATGATTATCTTGAACAAGGAAATATGATAATAACCAATTTATTATTGCCTCTAGGGCATATTTCCAACAGTCTCCCACTTGCACTAGAGTCAATAATCTAGTTCACGTCACCATGTGATTAACACCTAATGAGTTCTGGGGTTAGATCATGTTATGCTTGTGAGAGAGGTTTTAGTCAACGGGTCTGCAACATTCAGATCCGCATGTACTTCGCAAATCTCTATGTCATATTTTAGATGCTGCTCCCACGCTCCACTTGGAGCTATTCCAAATGGTTGTTCCACTATACGTATCCGGTTTGCTACTCAAAGTCATCCGGATTGGTGTTAAAGCTTGCATTGACGTAACCCTTTACGCCAAAATCTTTATCAACTCTTGTACCCCCTTGCCAGACATGTGGAAAGGCACACATCGGGTGCAAGGCACACATCGAGTGTGGTACACAGCATGGCATACCGTATAGAGCCTATGGCTAAGGCATAGGGGATGACCTTCGTCCTTTCTCTTTCTTCTGCCGTGGTCGAGCCTTGAGTCCTACTCAACTTCACGCCTTACAACTCAGGCAAGAACTCCTTCTTTAACCGATCCATTTTGATCTCCTTCAAAATCATGTCAAGGTATGTGCTCTGTGAAGTCTTATTAGGCGTCTTCATCTATCTCTATAGGTCTTGATGCCCAATATGTAAGCAGCTTTACCCAGGTCTTCCTTTGAAAAACTCCTTTCAAACAACCCTTTATGCTTTCCATAAATTCTACATCATTTCCGATCAACAATAAGTCATCCACATATACTTATCAGAAATGTTGTAGTGCTCCCACTCACTTTCTTGTCAATACAGGTTTCTTGCAAACTTTGTATAAACCCAAACGCTTTGATCACCTTATCAAAGCAAAGATTCCAACTCCGAGATGCTTGCACCAGTCCATAAATGGATCGCTAGAGTTTGCACACTTTGTCAGCATTCTCTGGATCGACAAAACCTTCTGGTTGCATCATATACAACTCTTGTTTAAGAAAACCGTTAAGGAACGCTGTTTTGACATCCATCTGCCAGATTTCATAATCGAAAAATACAGCTATTGTCAACATGATTCTGACGGACTTAAGCATCACTACGTGTGAGAAAGTCTCATCGTAGTCAACTCCATGAACTTGTGAAAACCCCTTTGCCACAAGTCGAGCTTTATAGACAGTAACATTACCGTATGCGTCCGTCTTATTCTTGAAGATCCATTTATTCTGAATGGCCTTTCGCCCTTCAGGTAATACTTCCAAAGTCCATACTTTGTTTTCATACATGGATCCCATCTCGGATTTCATGGCCTCTAACCATTTGTTGGAATCCGGGCCCACCATCGCTTCTCCATAGCTCGTAGGTTCATCGTTGTCCAACAACATGACCTATAAGACAGGGTTACCGTACCACTCAGTACGTATCCTTGTCGACCTACGAGGTTTGATAGTAACTTGATCTGAAACCTCATGATCACTATCATTAGCTTCCTCTTCAACTGACGTAGGTGCCACAGAAACATCTTTCTGCGCTGTGCTACTCTCTGGTTGAAGAAAAGGTTCAACAACCTCATCAAGTTCTATCTTCCTCCCACTCAATTCTTTCGAGAGAAACTCTTTCTCGAGAAAGGACTTGTTCTTAGCGACAAACACTTTGCCCTCGGATCTGAGAAGAAGGTATACCCAATCGTCTCCATTGGGAATCCTATGAAGATACATTTGTCCGCTTTGGGTTCGAGCTTATCAGGCTGAAGCCTTTTCACATAAGCGTCGTAGCCCCAAACCTTAAGAAACGACAACTTAGGTTTCTTGCCAAACCACAATTCATACGGTGTCGTCTCAACGGATTTAGATGGTGCCCTATTTAAAGTGAATGTAGTTGTCTCTAATGCATAACCCCAAAACCATAGTGGAAGCTCGGCAAGAGACATCACAGAATGCACCATATCCAATGAGGTACGATTACGACGTTTGGACACACCATTACGCTATGGTGTTCCAGGTGGCGTCAACTGTGAAACAATTCCACACTGTCTTAAGTGATTGCCAAACTTATAACTCAGATATTCTCCCCTTCGATCGGATCGTAGGAATTTAATCTTCTTGTTACGATGATTCTCAACTTCACTCTGAAATTGTTTGAACTTTTCAAATGTTTCAGACTTATGCTTCATTAATTAAATATACCCATATCTACTCAAGTCATTGGTGAAGGTGATAAAGTAACGATATGCACCGCGTGCGTCAACACTCATCGGACCACACACATCAGTATGTATGATTTCCAACAAGTCACTTGCCCGTAAGGCATGGTTCGCATGTGTCAAGTGATTCAAAATCAAGTGACTCCAAAAGTCCATCAGCATGGAGTTTCTTCATGCGCTTTACACCGATATGACCTAAGCGGCAGTGCCACAAGAAATTGGTACTATCATTATCAACTTTGCATATTTTGGCATCAATATTATGAACATGTATATCACTATGATCGAGATTCAATAAACCATTCACATTGGGTGCATGACCATAGAAGGCATTATTCATGTAAACAGAATAACCATTATTCTCTGACTTCAATGAATAACAGTATTGCAATAAACACGATCTAATCATGTTCATGCTCAACGCAGACACCAAATAACATTTATCTAGGTTCGACACATAATCCCGAAGGTGGAGGGAGCATGCGATGGTGATCAAATCAACCTTGGAAACACTTCCAACACACATCGTCACCTCGCCCTTAGCTAGTCTCCGTTTATTCTACAGCTTTTGTTTCGAGTTACCAATATTAGCAACTGACCCGGTATCTAATACCCAGGTGCTACTAGGAGTACTAGTAAGGTACACATCAATACATGTATATCAAATATACTTTTGTTGAAGTTGCCAGCCTTCTTATCTATTGGGGTAGTTCCGCTACCAGTGACCGTTCCCCTTACAATAGAAGCCCTTAGTCTCGGGTTTGGGTTCAACCTTGGGTTTCTTCACTGGAGCAGCAACTTACTTGCTATTCATGAAGTGTCCCTTCTTTCCCTTGCCCTTCTTGAAACCAATGGTCTTGGTAACCATCAACACTTGATGCTCCTTCTTGATTTCTACCTTCGCGGCCTTAAGCACCACGAACATCTCCGGGATCATCTCCATCCCTTGGATGTTATAGTTCATAACGAAGCTCTAGTAGCTTGGTGATAGTGACTGGAGAACTCTGTCAATCACTATCTTATCTGGAAGATTAACTCCCACTTGATTCAAGCGATTGAAGCACCCACACATTGTGAGCACATGCTCACTGGCTGAGCTATTCTCCTCCATCTTGTATCCAAAGAACTTGTCAGAGGTCTCATACCTCTCAACACGGGCATGAGCTTGAAATACCAATTTCAGCTCTTGGAACATCTCATATGTTCCATGGCGTTCAAAACGCCTTTGGAGCCCCTATTCTAAGCCGTAAAGCATGGTGCACTAAACTATCAAGTAGTCATCAGAACGTGTCTGCCAGATGTTCACAACATCCACAGACGACGCTAAAGGGGTTGGCACACCGAGCGGTGCATCAAGGACATAAGCCTTCTATGCAGCAGTGAGGACAATCCTCAGCCTACAGCCCTAGTCCGCAAAATTGCTTACAATATCTTTCAACTTAGTCTTTCTCTAGGAATGTATTAAAATAGGGAGCTATAGCGCGACCTATTGATCTACAACATAATTTGCAAAGACAACTTTTACTATTGTTCATGATAATGAGTTCAATTAATCATATTACCTAAGAACTCCCACTCAAATCAACATCCCTCCGGTTGTCTGATTGTAACACGATCCAAATTCACCAACCAAAGTCCGATCATCACGTGAGATGAGGTGGTTTCAATGGTGAACATCTCCATGTTGATCATATATACTATATGACTCATGCTAGACCTTTCGGTCTCTTGTTTTCCGAGGCCATGTCTGTACATGCTAAGCTCATCAAGTTTAACCCAAGTGTTCCGCATGTGAAAAACTGGCTTGCACCCGTTGTATGTGAATGTAGAGTCTATCACACCCAATCATCACGTGGTGCTTCGAAACGACAAACTTTCGCAACGGTGCACACTTGGGGAGAACACAATTTTATCTTGAAATTTTAGTGAGGAATCACCTTATAATGCTACCGTCGTCCTAAGCAAAAGAAGATGCATAAAAGGATTAACATCACATGCAAATCATAAGTGACATGATATGGCCATCAACTTGTGCTTTTGATCTCCATCTCCAAAGCACCGGCATGATCTCCATCGTCACCGGCATGACACCATGATCTCCATCATCGTGTCGCCATCGGGGTTGTCACGCCAACCATGCTTCTACTACTATTTCTACCGCTTAGCGATAAAGTAAAGCATTACATAGCGTTTAATCATTGACACACAGGTCATACAATAATTAAAGACAACCCTATGGCTCCTACCGGTTGCCGTATGCATCGACATGCAAGTCGATATAAACTATTACAAACATGATCATCTCATACATCAAATATATTTCATCATGTCTTTGGCCATATCATATCACAACATACCCTGCAAAAACAAGTTAGACGTCCTGTAATTGTTGTTGCATGTTTTACGTGGCTGCTATGGGTATCTAGCAAGAACGATTCTTACCTACGCAAAGCCACAACAGTGATATGCAAGTTGCTATTTAACCTTCTACAAGGACCGCCTTTGTCGAATCCGATTCAACTAAGGTGGGAGAGACAGACACCCGCCAGACATCTTTATGCAACAAAGTCACATGTCAGTCGATGGAACCGGTCTCATGTACGTGGACATGTAAAGTTGGTCCGGACCGCTTCATCCCATAATACCGCTGAATCAAGAAAATACCAAGGAAGGAAGAAATCTGAATATCAACGCCCACAAACTCCTTTGTGTTCTACTTGTGATGTCATCTTTGCATAGACCTAGCTTAGATACCATTGTTGGGGAACGTTGCATGGGAAACAAAAAATTTCCTACGCTCACCAAGATCAATCTAGGAGATGAACATCTATGAGTGGAGAGATTGGATCTACATACCCTTGTATATTGCTAAGCCGAAGCGTTAAGAAACGCAGTTGATGTAGTCGAACGTCTTCGCGATCTAATCATGATCCATCCACGAACTCCCGATCAAGTGCCGAACGGACAACACCTCCGCGTTCATCACATGTGTGGCTCGATGACGTCTCCTCCTTCTTGATCTAGCAAGAGAGGGAGGAGAAGTAGATGGGATCTCAACCAGCACGACGGCGTGGTGGAGATGGTGGTGGTGCAATCCTGGCAGGGCTTCGCCAAACGCTGCCGGAATCAATCTGAGGAGAAAATGGAGTGTTGGGAGAGGTAGGGCTGCCACAGGGGCGTAGGATTTGATGTGTCCAGCCCCTACCTCTCCCCCACTATTTATAGGAGGCAAGGAGGAGGGGTGGGGCATAGCATTGGCCCCTACTCCAAGGGAGGTGGTGCAACTAGGCCTAGGGAGGTTTCCTCCCTTCCCAAGGCACCTCGGGGGGTGCCTTCAACACTTAGGACTCTTCCTTTTTCCTCTCTCTTGGCGCATGGGCCCCTTAGGGCTGGTGACCTTGCCCAATATAGGCCAAGGCGCACCCCCTAGAGCCCATGTGGCCCCCAAGGGTGGGTGGACCCCCCCGGTACAATACCGATAATGCCCGAAACCTTTCTGGTGACTTCCCATATATAAATATTACCTCCGGACCATTCCGGAGCTCCTCGTGACGTCCAGGTTCTCATCCGGGACTCCGAACAACATTCGGTTACCAACATGAATATCCCAATACTACTCTAGCATCACCGAACGTTAAGCGTGCAGACCCTACGGGTTCGAGAATAATGTATACATGACCGGGAGAACTCTCCGGTCAATAACCAATAGCGGAACCTGGATTCCCATATTGGTTCCTACATATTCCATGAAGATCTTTCATCGGTTGAACCACGATGCCAAGGATTCAGCTAATCCCGTATGCAGTTCCCTTTGTCCATCGGTATGTTACTTGCTCGAGATTCGATCATCGGTATCTCCATACCTAGTTCAATCTCGTTACCGGCAAGTCTCTTTACTCATTCTGTAATACGGTATCCCGTGAATAACTCCTTAATCACATTGCTTGCAAGCTCATTGTGATGTTGTATTACCGAGTGGGCCCCGAGATACCTCTCCGTCATACAGAGTGACAAATCCCAGTCTTGATCCATGCCAACTCAACAGGCACCCTCGGAGATACCTGTAGAGCATCTTTATAGTCACCCAGTTACATTGCGATGTTTGATACACACAAGGTACTCCTCCGGTGTCAGTGAGTTGCTTGATCTCATGGTCATAGGAACAGATACTTGACATGCAGAAAATGATAGCAATAAACTTGATACGATCATATGCTACGCTTATAGTTTGGGTCTTGTCCATCACATCATTCTCCTAATGATGTGATCCTGTTATCAAATGACAACTCATGTCTATGGCTAGGAAACCATAGCTATCTTTGATCAATGAGCTAGTCTAGTAGAGGCTCACTAGGGACATGTTGTTGTCTATGTATCCACACATGTATCTGAGTTTCCGATCAATACAATTATAGCATGGATAATAAACGATTATCATGAACAAGGAAATATGATAATAACCAATTTATTATTGCCTCTAGGGCATATTTCAACATAGCGGCCCACTGCCTTAATGGCCCCCCTAATGGGCTCGCAAGGTCCAAAATTCTCTTGGGGCTTTGATTGATCGGTTTTGGTCCTGTCCATAAATGCTCGTTGTAATGGGCTCAGATTATAGCTCGGCCGAATTCGAATTTTTCTAATTGGGCCTACACACATGTTTGAACTTTAGCGGGCCCAATAAGTTGATGGGCCGTAACCAGGCCAAAAGCTCTATTGGGCCGCTATAATTGAAACGAGCCAATAGTTAATGCTTGGCCCAGTTACCTCTCGGGTCGTTAGCAGGTCAAAATCGAAGCGGGCAATAAGTGGCCCATTCGACTTCACGGGTCGTTAACAGGCCGGTACTAAGCTCGGGTTGTATATGGCCCAACTATATTGTGGGCCTTTAGCAGGCCGAAAGAGACACCGGGCTGGTATTGGACCATGAAGAGCATGGGCCGCTAAGAGGCTGAAAGTCAGGTCGGACTGTATATGGCCCAACTGTGTTGTGGGCCTTTAGCAGGCCGAAAGATAAACCGGGCTGGTATTAGACCATGAAGAGCATGGGCCGTTAAGAGGCCAAAACTCAGGTTGGACTGCAAATGGCCCAACTCCTTTATGGGCCGTTAACAGGCTGAAAGACACACCGGGCTGGAAATTGGCCCAACACTTAAATGGGTCGCTAAAAGGCCGAAAGACATACATCCTAAAAATTGGCCCAGCCCTTGAAAGGGTTGTTAACAGGCCAAAACTATGTCGGGCCGATATTGAGCCCAAATATATAGCGGGATGTTAACGGGCTCAGACTGACGATGGGCTACAATGGTGTCAAATAGTTGACGAGCCATTGACGGGCCGAAATGGCACATCTCGTATGGGCCGTGGGCCTAAATGGAGCAGACACAAGTGGGCCCTATATGGGTTGGCCAGCTAATTTTGACTGGGCCGGCCTCTTTCACCTAAATGGGCCACTGTTGGGTCTTTCCATGTGTCGATGTATCATAGGTGCCTCCTGTACAATGAGTGGATGACATTTGTCCCAACGCTGAGACGACACATGGATCCTTCGGCGAATGAGAATTTTACACGTGGAAAATCCCCATTGGTCTGGGCTCTCAACGGGTTATCAGATCCAAACCGGAACCCGATAGCTTAATGGTGACCCGTTACGATGGATGCCACGTGTCGGTTACCCTTGACAAAAACACTTCCATGACGCGCCATTTATCATCATGGAAGTGGACACTTCCGTGATGATAATTTCAGTATTGTCATGGAACACTTCTACGACAGCACAGGTATGACTATCTTGATTATGTCATAAAATCGTCATGGATGTACATGCATGACAGAAAATGTGACCTACTGTGACAAACACCTATCATCCCGGAAGTGTTTTTTTTGTAGTGCAAGGAACGAGCTCAAAATGTGGAATCCACAGAAAATGCTCTTGTTGCACAACACTAGAGAGACGCTAACACGATTGCTCAATAGGCGGATACGATACTTGTGCACTACCTACAAAGCAAAAATGAAATGACTTCTATCCCAATAAGCTATATGTACGATGTTCCGGTGAGTTTGCTCACGACGATCCAAGATGAGTGAGCATGGTAATTTGATATGCAATGTGGTATGATGCTATGGATCTTGCTTACAAGATCTTTGCTTATCTTTATTTTTGCTTAAAAACTTTTTCTTGCTCTTTTGATATTTTCTTTGGCCACTTATGAAAAATGCACAAACCGATATCACAATTGTGAATATGCGGGAACAATCTTGTGACACAAGAGATGATATGAAGATACCAAGATGAGGTATATATGCAATGGAATCGATGATCACTAATGTGCACAAGTAACGTGGCCCAACAATACTCAAATGGCTAGTCTCGATAGGAAAGTGATGCAAAATTGGCTTTGGAGTTAACAATGCAATGGCAAGGGAGAATATACGAAGTTGTCATCGTGGTTACCGCCCTTGCTTACGGTGGATGGTGTCAAAATGATGAGTTGGTCGTTGTCGGTGACTATTCTGTGGCGAAGATGAGCGACGGTGATGTCGGTGTCGAACCGTCCCTAAGTAGCCGAAACACGTTAGGAAACAGAAACCGCAACTCAAAATCTCAATCAAATATCAAATGGTGGTAGCAGAAAACTATGGTGTGACTAGGTATGTCAACGGGTTTGCGGAAGTGGAATGGTGGTGGTCGAAGTGGGTATACAAAAAATTATGGCGGTGGCCGAAATTTTTGGAAGAAAATAAAGTTTGGACAGACATAGTCGGATGATCCGGGTGGAGGTCCGGCTGATCCGGGCTGGTCGGGATGATCCGGGTCAGGAGCCGGATGATCCGTGCAGGTCAACCAGCATGGGCTAGGGTTCGGGATGAACTCAAAAATCATGGGAAAAAGAAAAATTGTCGGGATTTTTGGGTGGATTTCATGGTGGTGAGGTGGGGAAAAGGTAGATCCACTTGCAACACAACAAATCCACGGATCAAGTTCAACAAAACATCATCAAACCAATAAATCGCAAAAAAATTGCTATTGCTCCTGGCGGTCCTCCGCCCGGCAGGCCCCGATCTCTTAATAGGTGTTTTTGCAATCGTCACTCCATCATCACCATTAAACTTCTTTTTATTCACATTCTTCTATGGTGAGATAGACGAAGACCTATTTGGTGGATCATCTCCCTTAAACTTTTCCACAATATTTGTTGTGTTACCGATTGGGACAATAGCTCCAGATTGTTCATTCACCTCTAATTCTGTCTCCACAGAAGCAGCTACAACTTGTATAGTATCATCCGCAAAATGCTTGCCCAGAATGTTTAAATCTCCCATGCAAATATCCTGGGAACCAATAGTCGCATCCAAGCTCACATGGCCTGGGATTGTGGGGGGTGTTATGTGTTCATCAGCATTGTTATGCGCGTTGAAACACCAACTCATGGTTGGTTCCAGCCTTGCTAGTTCGTTGCCAACACCCTCCTATTTATCACGCCGAACATGACCGCCCCTATGCTAGCCCCAACCTCAACCTGCAAATCCACCTCGTCTACCAGATGGGTCAAATGAGTCATCAAAACCGTCTTGGGTCTTCCATCCTCTCCCCGGCGCACGACCAGTTCCACGGCATGATCCTCGAACTTGTCCACCCCGTCCTCTACGAGTTGCAAGTATGAATTCCCCCCATTCCATATCCTTCTCTGCATGCTCTCCCATACCACACTCTTTGTGCCAATGCCGAAGCATTCCACACATATAGCAGAAGGTCGGGAGCTCTTCAAACATCACTTGGAAGAACTCCATCTCACCGGCCTTCGTGAAGCTAACAAATCTGGTTAGTTTTTTATTTACATCAAGCTTAACTCTTACCATATGAACTCTCCAATAAAACCACTTGGTAACACTATCTGAAGCTCCTGGACTTCCCCTATACGTTTAGCCATATTTTCCACGAATTTCTCCCTTTTCAGAACCATATCTAGGAGTCTATGAATCTGACACCATGTTTCAATCTTATCCAACTTCACGTTCTCAGGCTTCGTAAAGCCGTCATATTCCGCCATTATCAGTGTCATGCCTCTGAAATCCCATGTGAAGGAAATATGCCCTAGAGGCAATAATAAAGTTGTTATTTTATATTTCCTTATTCATGATAAAGGTTTATTATTCATGCTAGAATTGTATTGATCGGAAACTTAAATACATGTGTCAATACATAAACAAATACCGTGTCCCTAGTAAGCCTCTACTAGACTAGCTCGTTGATCAAAGATGGTTAAGGTTTCCTAACCATAGACATGTGTTGTCACTTGATAACGGGATCACATCATTAAGAGAATGATGTGATGGACAAGACCCATCCATTAGCTTAGCATATGATCGTTCAGTTTATTGCTATTGCTTTCTTAATGTCAAATACATATTCCTTTGACTATGAGATCATGAAACTCCCGGATACCAGAGGAATACGTTGTGTGCTATCAAACGTCACAACGTAACTCGGTGATCATAAAGATGCTCTACAGGTATCTCCAAAGGTGTCTGTTGAGTTGGCATGGATCGAGATTAGGATTTGTCACTCCGTGTATCGGAGAGGTATCTCTGGGGCCTCTCGGTAATACACATCACAAGAAGCTTGCAAGCAAAGTGACTAAGGAGTTAGTTACAAGATGATGTATTACGGAATGAGTAAAGAGACTTGTCGGTAACAAGATTGAACTATGTATGAAGATACCGACGATCGAATCTCAGGCAAGGAACAAACCGACAGACAAAGGGAATTACGTATGTTGTCATAAGGTTCGACCGATAAAGATCTTCATAGAATATGTAGGAACCAATATGGGCATCCAGGTTCCGCTATTGGTTATTGACCGGAGAGGTGTCTCGGTCATGTCTACATAGTTCTCGAACCCATAGGGTCCGCATGCTTAACGTTCGTTGATGATATAGTGTTATATGAATTATATGATTTGGTGACTGAATGTTGTTCGAAGTCCCGGATGAGATCACAGACATGAGGAGGAGCCCCGGAATGGTCCGAAGGTTACGATCGATATATAGGACGATGATATGTGGACACTGGAAGAGTTTCGGGAGGTACCGGGTATTCATCGGATCACCGGAAGGGGTTTTGGGAGGCCCCGGGAGGTATATGGGCCTAATAGGCCAAGGGGAAGCACACGCCAGCCCACAAGGGGGCTGGCGCACCCTCTCCCTTGGCCGTCGGCCCTATGGATGGAAAGGGGGAGAGCTAGCCCCTCTTTCCTTCCCTCCACCTAAGAGGAAGGAAAGGGGGGGGCCACCTCCTCCTACCTTCCCCCTGCAGGCAAAGAAGGAAGGGGGCGCGGCTAGGGGCAGGAGCCCAAGTGGGATTTGGCCCCACTTGAGTCACCTCCTGGCTGCCTCCCCTCTCCCCCCACCTATATATATGTGGGAGGGGGCACCACACATAACCACGATAATCTCTTAGCCGTGTGTGGTGCCCCTCTCCACAGTTTCGTCCTTCGGTCATATTTTCGTAGTGCTTAGGCGAAGCCCTGCGGAGATAGCATCACCACCACTGTCACCATGCCATCATGCTGCCGGAACTCATCCACTACTTCGCCATCTTGCTGGATCAAGAAGGCCAGGACGTCACCGAGCTGAACATGTGCTGAACACGGAGGTGTCGTACGTTCGGTACTCGATCGGTTGGATCGCGAAGAAGTTCGACTACATCAACTGCGTTACTAAACACTTCCGCTTACGGTCTTCGAGGGTACGTAGACACACTCTCCCATCTCATTGCTATGCATCTCCATGAATAGATCTTGCGTGTGCGTAGATTTTTTTTTGTTTTCCATGCAATGTTTCCCAACAGTGGCATCCAAGCTAGGTTTATGCGTAGATGATATGCATGAGTAGAACACAAAGAGTTTTGGGCAATGATAGTCATACTGCTTACCACCAACGTCTTATTTTGATTCAGAGGTATTGTGGGATGAAGCGGCCCGGACCAACCTTACATGTCCACGCACATGAGACCGGTTCCACCGACTGACATGCAACTTGTTTTGTATAAAGGTGGCTGGCGGGTGTCTGTTTCTCCTACTTTAGTCGAATCGAATTTGACTGCGGCCAGTCCTTGAAGAAGGTTAAAACAGCAAACTTGATAAATCACCATTGTGGTTTTTGTGTAGTTAAGAACGGTTCTTGCTAGAAGCCTGTAGCAGCCACATAAAACTTGCAACAACAAAGTAGAGGACGTCTAACTTGTTTTTGCAGGGCATGTTGTGATGTGATATGGTCAAGATATGATGTGATCATGTTTTGTAATATCGACAACCGGCAGGAGCCTTAGGGTTGTCTCTTAATTATTATATGAAATGCAAACGCCATGTAATTGCTTTACTTTATCGCTATGAGTTAGCAATAGTTGTAGTAGCAATAGTTGGCGAGACGACCCCGACGCAATGATGGAGATCAAGGTGTCGAACCGGTGATGATGGAGATCATGACGATGCTTTGGAGATGGAGATCAAAAGCACAAGATGATGATGGCCATATCATGTCACATATTTTGATTGCATGTGATGTTTATCCTTTATGCATCTTATTTTGCTTAGAACGGCGGTAGCATTATAAGATGATCCCTTCACTAAATTTCAAGATAAAAGTGTTCTCCCCGAGTATGCACTATTACCAAAGTTCGTCGTTTCGAAGCACCTCGTGATGATCGGGTGTGATAGACTCTACGTTCACATACAATGGGTGTAAGATAGTTTTACACATGCAGAATACTTGGGTTAAACTTGACGAGCCTAGCATGTACAGACATGATCCCGAAACACTGGAAACCGAAAGGTCGAACGTGAGTCATATCGTAGATATGATCAACATAGAGATGTTAACCATTGATGAGTACCCCATCTCACGTGATGATCGGACATGGGTTAGTTGATTTGGATCATGTATCACTTAGATAACTTGAGGAATGTTAATTTAAGTGGGAGTTCATTAGTAAATTGATTAATTTAACTTAATTTATCATGAACTTATTCTTAACAGTTTTGCAAATCTATGTTGTAGATTAATGGCCCGAGCTACCGTTCCCCTAAATTTTAATGCGTTCCTAGAGAAAGCTAAGTTGAAAGATGATGGTAGCAACTACACAGACTGGGTTTGTAACTTGAGGATTATCCTCATTGCTGCATAGAAGAATTATGTCCTGGATGCACTGCTAGGTGACAGACCTACTGCAGGAGCTACTGCAGATGTTATAAACGTCTGGCAGGCTCGATATGATGACTACTCAATAGTTCAGTGTGCCATGCTTTACGGCTTAGAACCGGGACTTCAAAGACATTTTGAACTTCATGGAGCATATGAGCTGTTCCAAGAGTTGGAGTTAATATTTCAAGAAAATGCCCGGATTGAGAGATATGAAGTCTCCAACAAGTTCTATAGCTGCAAGATGGAGGAGAACAGTTCTGTCAGTGAACACATACTCAAAATGTCTGGGTATCATAACCACTTGACTCAGCTGGGAGTTGATCTTCCAGTTGATAGTGTTATTGATAGAGTTCTTCAATCGCTGCCACCAAGCTACAAAGGCTTCATGATGAACTATAATATGCAAGGGATGACAAAAACGATTCCTGAGCTCTTCGCAATGCTTAAGGCTATGGAGGTAGAAATCAAGAAAGAGCATCAAGTCTTGATGGTTAACAAGACCACTAGTTTCAAGAAAAAGGGCAAGGGAAAGAAAGGGAACTTGAAGAAGAATGGCAAGCAAGTTGCCACTCCCAGGAAGAAGCCCAAAGCTGGATCCAAGCCTGAAACTGAGTGGTTCTACTGCAAAGGAAATGGCCACTAGAAGTGGAACTGCCCTAAATACTTGGCGGATAAGAAGGATGGCAAAGTGAACAAAGGTATATTTGATATACATGTTATTGATGTGTACCTTACTAATGCTCGTAGTAGCGCCTGGGTATTTGATACTAGTTCGGTTGCTCATTTTTGTAACTCGAAACAGGAGCTGCAGAATAAACAAAGATTGGCTAAGGACAAGGTGACGATGCGTGTCGGGAATGGTTCCAAGGTCGATGTGATCGCCGTCGGCACGCTACCTCTACATTGACCTTCAGGATTAGTTTTAGACCTCAATAATTGTTATTTGGTGCCAGTGTTGAGCATGAACATTATATCTGGATCTTGTTTATTGCGAGACGATTAATCATTTAAGTAAGAGAATAATGGTTGTTCTATTTATATGAGTAACATCTTTTATGGTCATGCACTCTTGATGAATGGTCTATTCTTGTTGAATCTTGATCGTACTAGTACACATATTCATAATATTGATGCCAAAAGATGCTAAGTTGATAGTGCAACATACTTGTGGCACTGCCGTTTAGGTCATATTGGTGTAAAGCGCATGAAGAAACTCCATGCGGATGGACTTTTGGAATCACTTGATTATGAATCATTTGATACTTGCGAACCATGCCTCATGGGTAAGATGACTAAAAGTCTGTTCTCTGGAACAGTGGAGCGAGCTAATGACTTATTGGAAATAATACATACTGATGTATGCGGTCCGATGAGTGTTGAGGCACGCGGCGGGTATCGTTATTTTCTGACCTTCACGGATGATTTTAGTAGGTATGGGTATATCTACTTGATGAAACACAAGTCTGAAACATTTGAAAAGTTCAAAGAACTTCAGAGTGAAGTGGAGAATCATCGTAACAAGAAAATAAAGTTTATACGATCTGATCGCGGAGGTGAATATTTAAGTTACGAGTTTGGCCTTCATTTAAAACAATGTGGAATTGTTTCACAACTCACGCCACCTGGAACACCACAGCGTAATGGTGTGTCCGAATGTCGTCACCATACTTTATTAGATATGGTGTGTTCTATGATGTCTCTTACCGATTTACCACTATCATTTTGGGGTTATGCATTAGAGACAGCCGCATTCACGTTAAATAGGGCACCGTCTAAATCCGTTGAGATGACACCGTATGAACTATGGTTTGGCAAGAAACCTAAGCTCTCGTTTCTTAAAGTTTGGGGATGCGACGCTTATGTCAAAAGGCTTCAGCCTGATAAGCTCGAACCTAAATCGGAGAAGTTCGTCTTCGTAAGATACCCTAAGGAAACTATTGGGTACACCTTCTACCACAGATCCGAAGGCAAGATCTTTGTTGCTAAGAATGGATCCTTTCTAGAGAAGGAGTTTCTCTCAAAAGAAGTGAGTGGGAGGAAAGTAGAACTTGATGAGGTAATTGTACCTTCACTCGAATTGGAAAGTAGCACATCACAGAAAACCGTTCCTGTGATGCCTACACCAACTAGAGAGGAAGCCAATGATGATGATCATGAAACTTCGGATCAAGTTATGACTGAACCTCGTAGGTCGACCAGAGCACTATCCGCACCAGAGAGGTACGGTAATCCTGTTATGGAAGTTATGTTATTAGACCATGGCGAACTTACGAACTATGAAGAAGCTATGATGAGCCCAGATTCCGATAAATGGCTTGAGGCCATGAAATCTGAGATAGGATCCATGTATGAGAACAAAGTATGGACTTTGGTGGATTTGCCCGATGATCGGCAATCCATAGAGAATAAATGGATCTTCAAGAAGAAGACTGACGCTGATCGTAATGTTACTATCTACAAAGCTCGACTTGTCGCAAAAGGTTTTCGACAAGTTCAAGGGGTTGGCTACGATGAGACTTTCTCACCTGTAGCGATGCTTAAGTCTATCTGAATCATGTTAGCAATTGCCACATTTTATAATTATGAAATCTGGCAAATGGACGTCAAAACTGTATTCCTTAATGGATTTCTTATAGAAGAGTTGTATATGATGCAACCAGAAGGTTTTGTCGATCCTAAAGGTGCTAACAAAGTGTCCAAGCTCCAGTGATCCATCTATGGACTGGTGCAAGCATCTCGGAGTTGGAATATACGCTTTGATGAGGTGATCAAAGCATATGGTTTTATACAGACTTACAGTGAAGCCTGTATTTACAAGAAAGAGAGTGGGAGCTCTGTAGCATTTCTGATTTTATATGTGGATGACATATAGTTGATTGGAAATGATATAGAATTTCTGGATAGCATAAAAGGATACTTGAATAAGAATTTTTTCTATGAAAGACCTCGGTGAAGCTGCTTATATATTGGGCATCAAGATCTATTGGGATAGATCGAGACGCTTAATAGGACTTTCACAAAGCACATACCTTGATAAAGTTTTGAAAAAGTTCAAAATGGATCAGTCAAAGAAAGGGTTCTTGCCTGTGTTACGAGTGAAATTGAGTCAGACTCAAAGCCCGACCACTGCAGAAGATAGAGAGAAAATGAAAGTCATTCCCTATGCCTCAGCCATAGGTTCTATCATGTATGCTATGCTATGTACCAGACCTGACGTGTGCCTTGCCATAAATTTGGCAGGGAGGTACCAAAGTAATCCAGGAGTGGATCACTGGACAGTGGTCAAGAACATCCAGAAGTAGCTGAAAAGGACCAAGGATATGTTTCTTGTTTATGGAGGTTGTGAAGAGCTCGTCTTAAATAGTTACGTTGATGCTAGCTTCAACACTGATCCGGATGAATCTAAGTCACAAACCGGATACGTATTTATATTGAATGGTGGAGCTGTTAGTTGGTACAGTTCCAAGTAGAGCGTCATGGTGGGATCTACGTGTGAAGCAGAGTACATAGCTGCTTCGAAAGCGGCACATGAAGGAGTCTGGATGAAGGAGTTCATATCTGATCTGGGTGTAATACCAAGTGCATCGGGTCCAATGAAAATCTTTTGTGACAATACTGGAGCAATTGCCTTGGCGAAGGAATCCAGGTTTCACAAGAGAACCAAACACATCAAGAGATGCTTCAACTCCATTTGTGAAAAGGTCAAGGATGGAGACATAGAGATTTGCAAAATACAAACGGATCTGAATGTAGTAGACCCATTGACTAAGCCTCTTCTGCGAGCAAAACATGATCAGCACCAAGACTCCATGGGTGTTAGATTCATTACAATGTAATCTAGATTATTGACTATAGTGCAAATGGGAGACTGAAGGAAATATGCCCTAAAGGCAATAATAAAGTTGTTATTTTATATTTCCTCATTCATGATAAAGGTTTATTATTCAAGCTAGAATTGTATTGATCGGAAACTTAATTATGTGTGTGAATACATAAATAAATATCGTGTCCCTAGTAAGCCTCTACTAGACTAGCTCGTTGATCAAAGATGGTTAAGGTTTGTTAACCATAGATATGTGTTGTCACTTGATAACGGGATCACGTCATTAGGAGAATGATGTGATGGACAAGACCCATCTGTTAGCGTAGCGTATGATCGTTCAGTTTATTGCTATTGCTTTCTTAATGTCAAATACATATTCCTTTGACTATGAGATCATGCAACTACCGGATACCGGAGGAATACCTTGTGTGCTATCAAACGTCACAACATAACTGGGTGATCATAAAGATGCACTACAGGTACCTCTGAAGGTGTCTGTTGAGTTGGCATGGCTCGAGATTAGGATTTGTTACTCTGTGTATCGGAGAGGTATCTCTGGGCCCTCTCGGTAATACACATCACAAGAAGCTTGCAAGCAAAGTGACTAGGGAGTTAGTTACAAGATGATGTAATATGGAAAGAGTAAAGAGACTTGCCGGTAATGAGATTGAACTAGGTATGAAGATACCGACGATCGAATCTCAGGCAAGTAACATACCGACAGACAAAGGGAATTACATATGTTGTCATAAGGTTCGACCGATAAAGATCTTCGTAGAATATGTAGGAACCAATATGGGCATCCAGGTTTCGCTATTGTTTATTGACCGGAGAGGTGTCTCGGTCATGTCTACATAGTTCTCGAACCCGTAGGGTCCACACGCTTAACATTCATTGACAATATAATGTTATATGAGTTATATGATTTGGTGACCGAATGTTGTTCGAAGTCCCAGATGAGATCACGAACATGACGAGGAGCTCCGGAATGGTCCGGAGGTAAAGATCGATATATAGGACGATGATATTTGGACACCGGAAGAGTTTCGGGAGGTACCGGGTAGTCATCGGATCACCGAAAGGGGTTCCGTGAGGCCCCGGGAGGTATATGGGCCTAATGGGCCAAGGGGAAGCACACACCAACCCACAAGGGGGCTGCCGCGCCCTCTCCCTTGGTCGTCGGCCCTTTGGATGGAAAGTGGGAGGGCTAGCCCCTCTTTCCTTCCCTCCACCTAAGAGGATGGAAAGGGGGGGCGCCACCTCCTCCTGCCTTCCCCCCGCAGGCAAAGAGGGAAGGGGGGGCGCGGCTAGGGGCAGGAGCCCAAGTGGGATTCGGCCCCACTTGGGGCGCCTCCTGGCTGCCTCCCCTCTCCCCCACCTATATATATGTGGGAGGGGGCGCCACACATAACCACGACAATCTCTTAGCCGTTTGCGGCACCCCTCTCCACAGTTTCGTCCCTCGGTCATATTTTCATTGTGCTTAGGCGAAGCCCTGCGGAGATAGCATCACCACCACCGTCACCACACCATCATGCTGCCAGAACTCATCCACTACTTTTCCGTCTTGCTGGATCAAGAAGGCGAGGACGTCACTGAGATGAACGTGTGATGAACACGGAGCTGTCGTACGTTCGATACTCGATCGGTTGGATCGCGAAGAAGTTCGACTACATCAACCGCGTTACTAAATGCTTCCGCTAATGGTCTACGAGGGTACGTAGACACACTCTCCCCTCTCATTGCTATGCATCTCCATGGATAGATCTTGCGTGTGCGTAGATTTTTTTTTATTTTCCATGCAACGTTTCCCAACACCATGGACCCTGGTGAATTTCTTTGTTCCATTCTGCCAAACAATTGAATTGCACAGAGAACAAGTTTGGATTAATTCGGCACCATATTACATCCTTTGCTTGATTCCAGTCTGCCCTTATGTTCGAAATTAGAGCACCCTGCCCAAAGGTCTTTTTCGTCAGAACCCTAGCAAAAGCGAGCCACTTAGGTTTTTCCTCTGGATCCTCTGCCTCCTCTTCCTAGATCAGATCATCAAGTTCATCTTCTTCCAAGTGTTACCTCTCCATCAAAACTCTGGGATCTTCTAGTTTCTTCCCTCATGAATCACTGGCGTCCGATGGTGAAGACATCCTATGCGATCCTTCCCGATCGCCTCACACGAGCCCTGACTCCCGCGACAACCAAAATCGGTAAGACAGATTGGCAGGCGGCAACAGGGCCGTGGATCGTGAGGAGAGGAGACGGCAATGGTGATACTCACGGCGGTGGCGCCGGAGGACTATGTAACCCTAGGTCGAGAGCTTAGGGGGAAAAGTACTTATGAACCTTGCCTTGACTGGAGTGTCATATAGATGGTTCTAATTGTGCTGTGTGGCAAAGTGTTGTTGCATCATCTATCAATCTATGCAATATTACTACTATCTCTTTCTTTTTTGATATGAATCTATGCAATATACTTATTACTATTAAAAGCACATTGATAGGCAGACCGAGTGTAGCTTAGATGATTAGGTTCCTCATGGTGGAACCAATCCACCAGGGCTCAAGTCATAGAATTGACACCGGTGGTGGCATTTTCCTAGATTTATTGAGGCATTCTAGCGATGTGCACTCAGTGGGAGCGAGTCGACTAGAAAGACGTATGTGGTGGCTTAGTCAATCTCATGATTTGTCTCGACTCATGATACGCCCATTTTGCATCATGATTTCCTACTGTTATTTATAATGTTTTTATGTATAATAAGGCATTATGGAGTAATTCTAATGCCTTTTCTCTCATAATATGAAAGGTTTACACAAAGAGGGAGAATGCCGACAGCTAGAATTCTGGACCTGAAAAATCTACGTCAGAGATACCTATTCTGCACATCTCCAAATAAGCTGAAACTTCATGGAGAATTATTTTGGAATATATGAAAAATACTGGAGCAAATAACTACCGGAGGGGGCCACCTGGTGACCACAAGACACCAGGGCACGCCAGGCCCGCCAGGCGTGCCATTGTGGGTTGTGGTCAGCCCAGCCCACCTCCCATGCCCATCCTCTGGTATATAAGTCATTTTGACATAGAAAAAATAAGGGGAGGACTTTCGGGATGGAGCACCGCTGTCTTGAGGTGGAACTTGGGTAGGAGCACTTTTGCCCTCTGGCGGAGCGATTCCGCCGGAGGAACTTCCCTCCCGGAGGGGCAAATCGAAGCCATCGTCATCACCAACAACCCTCTCATCTTTGGGAGGCCAATCTCCATCAACATCTTCAACAACACAATCTCCTCTAAAACCCTAGTTCACCTCTTGTGTTCAATCTTTGTACCGGAACCTCAGATTGGTACCTGTGGGTGACTAGTAGTGTTGATTACATCTTGTAGTTGATTACTATATGGTTTATTTGGTGGAAGATTATATGTTCAAGTCCATTATGCTATTTAATACCCCTCTGATCTTGAGCATGAATGTCATTTGTGAGCAGTTACTTTTGTTCTTGAGGTCATGGGAGAAGTCATGTTGCAAGTAATCATGTGAACTTGATATGTGTTCGATATTTTGATGATATGTAAGTTATGATTCCGTTAGTGGTGTCATGTGAACGTCGACTACATGGCACTTCACAATCTTTGGGCCTAAGGGAATGCATTGTGGAGTAGTTATTAGATGATGGGTTTCTAGAGTGACAGAAGCTTAAACCCTAGTTTATGCGCTACTTCGTAAGGGACCGATTTGGATCCAAATGTTTAATGCTATGGTTAGATTTTATCTTAATAATTTTCTCGTAGTTGCGGATGCTTGCGAGGGGGTTAATCATAAGTGGGAGGTATGTTCAAGTAAGAACAACACCCAAGCACCGGTCCACCCACATATCAAATTATCAAAGTAGCAAACGCAAATCAAACCAACATGATGAAAGTGACTAGATGAAATTCACGTGTGCCCTCAAAAACACTTTGCTTATTATAAGAGACCGTTTTGGCCTGTCCTTTGCCACAAAAGGATTGGGCTACCATGCTGCACTTTATTTACCGTTATCGTTACTTATGCATTACAAAATATCTTGCTATCAAACCACCTATTACCGACAATTTTAGTGCTTGCAGAAATTACCTTGCTGAAAACCGCTTGTCATTTCCTTCTGCTCCTCGTTGGGTTCGACACTCTTACTTATCGAAAGGACTATGATTGATCCCCTATACTTGTGGGTCATCAAGACTGTTTTCTGGCGCTGTTACCGGGGAGTCAAGCGCTCTTGGTAAGTGGAAATCTGTAAGGAAAAATTTATATGACGTGCTGAAATTTATTGTCACTTGTTACAATGGAAAACCATCCTTTGAGGGGTTTGTTCGGTGTATCTTCACCTCGACCAGAAGCACAATTAGTTGACCCTCAACCTACTAAACCTACTGAAAATATTGGTTATGAAATTCCTTCGGGTATGATAGAACAACTGCTAGCTAATCCTTATGCAGGAGACGAAACTGAGCATCTTGGTATGCATTTGATATATGTGGATGAAATTTGTGGATTATTTAAGCTTGCAGGTTTACCTGGAGTTGAAGCTAAGAAGAAGGTTTTCCCTTTATCTTTGAAGGGAAAAGCATTGACATGGTATAGGCTATGCGATGATATTGGATCTTGGAACTGGAATCGATTGAAATTCGAATTTCACCAAAAAAAATTATCCTATGCATCTAGTTCATAGTGATCGGAATTATATATATAATTTTTGGCCTCGTGAAGGAGAAAGTATCGCTCTAGCTTGGGGGAGGCTTAAGTCAATGTTATATTCATGCCCCAATCATGAGCTCTGTAGAGAAGTTATCGTTCATAATTTTTATTCTCGGTTTGATGATCAATCCATGCTCAATACTTCTTGTACTGGTTATTTTATAAAGAAGACTATTGAATTCAAGTGGGATCTCTCGGAAAGAATTAAACACCACTCTGAAGATTGGGAACTCGACGAAGGTAAAGAGTCAGGTATTAAGCTTGAGTTTGATTGTGTTAAATCTTTTATGAATACTCATGCTTTTCACAAGTTTAGCACTAAATATTGACTTGACTCTGAGATAGTAGCCTCTTTCGGTGAATCATTTTCTACTCATGTTGATCTTCCTAAGGAGAAGTGGTTTAAATATCACCCCCATATTAAAGAAGAAACTAAAGAACCGGTCATAGCTAAAGATGAAACTATCATTTACAATGTTGATCCAGTTGTGCCTACTTCTTATATTGAAAAACCACCTTTCCCTGTTAGGATAAAGGAACGTGCCAAGGTATCAGTTGTGGTTCGCAAAAGTAATATTAAAGCACATAAACCCCCTGAGCAAATTAAAATAGAACCAAGTGTTGCTATGGTTAAAGATCTCTTGGTAGAAAATATTGATGGGCATGTTATTTACTTCTGTGATGAATCTACTAGAATTGCCAAACCCGATGAAAAAGATAAACATAGACTGTTGTTGGCATGCCTGTTGTCTCAGTTAAAATAGGAGATTATTGGTATCATGGTTTATGTGACTTGGGTGCTAGTGTGAGTGTTATTCCTTTTACATTATACCAAGAAATTATGAATGATATAGCACCCGCTGAAATAAAAGACATAGATGTTACTATTAAACTTGCTAATAGAGACACCATCACCCCACTTGGGATCATTAGAGATGTTGAAGTATTGTGTGGGAAAATAAAATACCATACTAATTTTCTAGTTCTTGGTTCCCCACAAGATGACTTTTGTCCCATTATCTTTGGTAGACCCTTCTTGAACACTGTCAATGCTACTATAGATTGTCATAAACAAACTGTCAATGTTAGCTTTGGTGATGAGTCTCATGAATTTAATTTCTCCAAGTTTAGTAGACAACCCCGTAATAAAGAATTACCTAGTAAGGATGAAATAATTGGTCTTGCTTCTATTACCATGCCTCCTACTGATCCACTAGAACAATATTTGCTCGACCATGAAAATTTTATGCACTTGCGTGAAAGAAATGAGATAGATAAAATATTCTTTGAACAACAACCTCTCCTAAAACACAATTTGCCTATTAAAACTCTTGGAGGTCCTCCTCCACCTAAAGGTGATCCTGTGTTTGAATTAAAGCAATTGCCAGACACTTTGAAATATGCTTATCATGATGAGAAGAAGATATATCCTGTTATTATTAGTGCTAACCTTTCAGAACATGAAGAAGGAAGATTATTAAAAATTCTGAAGAAGCACCGTGCTGCTATTGGATATACTCTTGATGATCTTAAGGGCATTAGTCCCACTTTATGTCAGCACACGATTAATATGGAACCTGATGCTAAACCCGTTGTTGATCACCAACGACAATTGAATCCTAAGATGAAGGAAGTGGTAAGAACTAAAATACTAAAACTTCTGGAAGGAGGTATAATCTATCCCATAGCTGATAGTAGATGGGTAAGTCCTGTTCATTGTGTCCCTAAGAAGGGAGGTATTACTATTATTCCTAATGATAGAAATGAACTTATCTCACAAAGAATAATTACTGGCTATAGAATGGTAATTGACTTTAGAAAATTAAATAAAGCAAGTAGAAAAGATCATTACCCTCTGCCTTTTATTGATCAAATGTTGGAAAGATTATCTAAGCACACACACTTTTGCTTTCTTGATGGATATTCTGGTTTTTCTCAAATACCTGTTTCACAACCTGATCAAGAGAAAACCACATTTACTTGCCCTTTTGGAACCTATGCTTATAGACGTATGCCTTTTGATTTATGCAATGCACCCGCTACCTTTCAAAGATGTATGACTACTATATTCTCTGATTTTTGTGAAAAGATTGTTGAGGTTTTCATGGATGATTTTTCTGTTTACGGAACTTCTTTTGATGATTGCTTAAGCAACCTTGATTGAGTTTTGCAGAGATGTGAGCAAACTAATCTTGTCTTGAATTGGGAGAAGTGCCACTTTATGGTTAATGAAGGCATTATCTTGGGGCATAAAATTTCTAAATGAGGTATTGAGGTGGATAAACCTAAAGTTGATGCAATTGAGAAAATGCCATGTCCTAAAGATATTAAAGGTATTTGTAGTTTCCTTGGTCATGCTGGTTTCTATAGGAGGTTTATTAAAGACTTCTCTAAAATTTCTAGGCCTCTTACTAATCTTTTACAAAAGGATGTTCCATTTTGTTTTTGATGATGATTGCATAGAGGCCTTTGAAACACTTAAGAAAGCCTTAACTTCTGCACCTATTGTTCAACCACCTGATTGGAACTTGCCTTTTGAAATTATGTGTGATGCTAGAGATTATGATGTTGGTGTTGTTCTAGGACATAGAGTTGATAAGAAATTAAATGTTATACATTATGCTAGTAAAACTCTAGACAGTGCCCAAAGAAGTTATGCTACTAGTGAAAAAGAATTTTTAGCAGTTGTGTTTGCTTGTGATAAATTCAGATCTTACATTGTTGATTTCAAAGTAATTGTTCACACTGATCATGCTGCTGTAAAATATCTTATGGAAAAGAAAGATGCTAAACCTAGACTGATTAGGTGGGTTCTCTTGCTACAAGAATTTGATTTACATATCACTGATAAGAAAGGAGCTGAGAACCCCGTAGCAGATAAATTGTCTAGGTTAGAAAATATTCTTGATGACCCACTACCTATTGATGATAGATTTCCTGATGAACAACTAGCTGCAACAAATGTTTCTCATAATACTGCTTGGTATGCTGACTATGCTAATTACATTATTGCTAAATATATACCACCTAGTTTCACATACCAACAAAAGAAAAAATTCTTCTATGATTTAAGACATTAATTTTGGGATGACCCACATCTTTACAAAGAAGGAGTAGATGGTATTATTAGATGATGTGTACCCGAGCATGAACAAGAACAAATCTTACGGAAATGTCACTCCGAAGAACATCATGCGGGAGATAGAACTGCTCACAAGGCATTGAAATCTGGTTTTTATTGGCCTACTCTTCTCAAGGATGCCCATAAGTTTGTCTTATCTTGTGATGAATGTCAAAGAATTGGAAATATCGGTAAGTGTCAGGAAATGCCTATGAATTATTCACTTGCTGTTGAACCAATTGATGTTTGGGGTTTTGATTATATGGGACCTTTTCCTTCCTCTAATGGGTATACTCATATTTTGGTAGCTGTTGATTATGTTACTAAGTGGATAGAAGCTATTCCAACTAGTAGTGCTGATCATAACACTTCCATTAAAATGCTTAAAGAAGTTATTTTCCCAAGGTTTGGAGTCCCTAGATATTTAATGACTGATGGTGGTTCACACTTTATTCATGGTGCTTTCCGTAAAATGCTTGCTAAATATGATGTTAACCATAGAATTGCATCACCCAATCATCCTCAATCTAGTGGTCAATTAGAACTTAGCAACAGAGAAATAAAACTAATATTACAAAAAACTGTCAATAGGTCCCGAAAGAATTAGTCTAAGAAATTAGATGATGCACTTTGGGCCTGCAGAACAGCTTATAAAAAGCCTATGGGTATGTCTCCTTATAAAATGGTTTATGGAAAAGCTTGTTATTTGCCTCTTGAGTTAGAACATAAAGCATATTAGGCAATTGAAGAACTCAACTCTGATTTCAAACTTGCTGGTGAAAAGAGGTTATTTGATATTAGTTCACTAGATGAATGGAGAACCCAAGCTTATGAAAATGCCAAACTATTTTAAGAAAAAAAATTAAAAGATGGCATGATAAAAGAATCCAAATGCGGGAATTCAAAGTTGGAGAATATGTTCTTTTGTGCAACTCTCATTTTAGATTCTTTGCAGGAAAACTTCTTTCCAAATGGGAAGGACCATATGTTATCGCAGAGGTTTATCGCTCTGGAGCTATCAAGATTAATAATGCCGAAGGTACTAACCCGAAGCTGGTCAATGGACAAAGAATTAAACATTATATCTCAGGTATGCCTATTAATGTTGAAAGCAATATTATCCAAACCATGACACTGGAGGAACACATAAAAGAAACCTTCCAGAATACTCCAGAATCCTGAAAAAGAGGAGGTACGTGATACAGTAAGTAAACGGACTCTGAAAAATCCGCAAAAATATTTTCTGTTAGTTTTGGAATATTTAAAAAAAATAGGAAAATAAGAAATAACCAGGAAGGCGACTGAGGAGGGCACGATACACCAGCGCGCGCCTGCCTTCCCTGGCGTGCTCAGGTGGGTTGTGCCCACCTCGGGAACCTTCCCGACTACGTTTTCCTCCCGTTTGCTTGTTTCCCAAGATAAAAAAAATCTTTATATACCCCATGGACGTATTAACCACCGCATCGCGGAGAAATCTTCTGTTCTTGTTTCTTATTGTTTTTCTGACAGATCTGAAAATATGTCGTCTCAAGATTCTGAGGGAGAGAACCCTGTTTCTTACCAACCTCTTGATCCAAATGTCTTTAATAAGACCTTCCCATATTTTTGGTTCACGGATGAAGTGGAGGACACCTATCCAGAGGAGATGGAGGACGCATCCTCAGATGAAGATGAAGTTGTCGGCATTCTGGGAACCAGGGTACCCAGACTTGCCTGCCTGCGGCCCACGGCGTGGCTCCTTCGACGGCCTGGTACGGCCCATCTTCAGCATCGGCAAGACAAGACCCTCGCGAGGGGCCAAGCCTCGCGAGGCGGACAATGCCACGACCTTCGGAGGGAGCGACCTTCCTAGGCTGGCTCCTGAGGAGCGGAGATTCCTATGCACGCACCCATCTCATGAGGTTCGGGTGACACAAGCCATGACGACCAAGGCCAGGCGGGCGCCTGCGGGCGCAGTGCAGCAGGTTTCCTCTTTGGTACTAAGGAGGCAAGCGCAGGCGCGGAGTCCTGAGGAATCACCCATAGGTTTCCATTCCCGTGCAACGAGACCAAGACCGCCAAGACGACAGGACGCATGTCATCGCCGAGCCCACCATGACGTCATGACCAGAAGCTTTGCAGGCGAAGACCACCTTTCGTCAGGATAAGATGTACTACTTGCCCCCTTCAAAATTGGCCATTGTGGGTTCCCTTCCCGCTTACATTTTGGAAGAAGAGGACCAAGGCCACTATATATATGTTAGCCACCACCGTAGGAAGGGGAGATCGGAATCCTCAGCTCAAACCCACACAAGAACAGACCTCGTGAGGTTGTTCTTCCTCTTTACTAGTTCATCCTCAGCCCCTCGAGGCTAATCCACCCCAAAGTAGGAGTAGGGTCTTACACCGCAAGGTGGCCCGAACCTGGGTAAACTGCCGCATCTCCTTCCTTTCCTGTTCATCAAGCTACGCTGTGAGAGCGACGAATCGGTTGGCTGGAGAGGTCGAGTTCTTCGCACACTCCCCAGAGTTTGAACCTTTCTTGGGTCAGCAGAGCCCTGAATATGACATTTGGCGCGCCAGGTAGGGGCGTGTCGAGGCTCTTCTCTGACCTTTGCCCCGTTCCCGCCCCCGCCGCCTTCATGGAGGAAGGTCCCCGAGCTTACACCGAACATTGGGCTGCCAGAGCTGCTCAGGTGGCGCCTGCCGGCCACGGAGCTTGGTGCCCCACGCTCCCCGCGACCGTCGCGGCCACCGGAGCGATCGACCATCGGCGGCACGAGCTACTTCCACCCCCCCTGTGCGGCGCCGCACTCGCGTCACCGCGCGATCTTCTGGTTACACCATGGCATCGTCCCTGTGCACTCGCCGAGAGCAGGCGAACACGCGCGCTGCACTCCTCGTGGCGCATGAGTTACTGCGATGCAGGTTGGCAGAAAGCAGGGATGACGCTTTGCTCGGCCGAGTTGCTGAGCTGCTCGAAGCCGCCTGCGAGGGCGTAGCACCTTTCTGCATCACGCCCACATCATGGACGCTGCTGAGAGCTTGCACCTGCCCCCGCGCCGTCCACTCGCCCTTCTGAGGAGAGCATGGAGGACCTCACGGCAGGGGTCCGGTGCGAGGCGTCGCTAACTTGACCCAAGGTGCGTTTCCCCGGGGCACGGCCGGGATCGGTGACCCCTCCTGGAGCCACGCCGAAGGGCCGCCCCCTGATCGACACGACGAGGCGCTAAGGATGATGGGTGGCAGAGCCGGGTGGCTGGGGGCTGGCCTCAGGACGATGTTCCCCAGCGCCCCCATACCGCTGCCAATGGGTTCGTTGTACGGGCACATGGGAAGCCCGTGCAAACTCCCCTCATCGGCTCGGACGACGGAGTCGCCAAGGTTGCCCATGACCGGGGCCCTTTACGAGCCGGGCCGGCGCCCCGAGGACACCTCCCGCGGCAACAATAGTCAGTTACGATCAACACCATTGGGATATGCCGCGCTAACCTTGGATCACAGGTAGATCGTGCCAAGACGGTGCACCTCCGGGGGTTGGCCTCACCTCGGGCCAGCAGGACAAGGGGCGCGCCCCGCACGCGGCAGGCACTCGGCGCGAAGGATTCCCCCGCGCTGCGGGGCGAGCGGCGCCACCCCCACCCTGGTGTGTGCAAGCCAGAAGCGGGTCTTCTCCTGGGAAGGCGCCGGCGAGCCCTCTCCCCCGGAGGAGGCCAACAGCCCCCTCACCACCGCTCGCGTGGCCCCTTGCCCCTTGGTCCTGTCCTGGTTTCCGGACGCCCCAACGGTGGCCGGGGGATGCGCGGAGCGGGGTTCCTGCCCAGGGGGCGGGGAGTGTTCCTCAACTCGCCATGACCAAGGCCATGCGCCCGTGAAGATCTCCGCTCGTGACACTCTCACGTAATAATGAGTGGGGCTGTACACGCCCCAGAGTCTCCTAAGCGCTGCCCTCGGGCCTCACGGGGGCTCCCTCCCACGTCCAAGTGGAAGCACCATGCTCCGCGCAGGCAGTCGACATTGTCCCCCAATGACTATGCCCACGCCCAGTGGAAGCACTGAGCTCCGCGCTGGTGAGAAGACTAGTGTAGGCGCCGGACGCGGCCGCCTTCTTTTCTCTCTTTTGTAACCCGATTTGCTGCCTTTGGAATGAAATTTGGAGTTTCGCGCACCTATTAAAAGAAAAAATGGGGGAATTTTTTGATTCGCAGTGTTCTTTGCTCTTTAATTTATGTTGGAGGCCTGGCTCCTGCCTGCTACTCCCTCTGCGAGTGCCCCGCGAGCGGGGGCTGGGTGTGGTGTGCGCATCTGGGCTAGCCTGGGCAACGTCAAGGCCCCCTCGGGGCCAAGGACGTAACTGCCGTAGGCCCACCTAAGCGCACACCTTGCCAAAGCTTTCGTGTTCGACTCCTCGCGCGGCGCCCTCAAGCAAGCCAGCAGGTGCGCCAGGGGGCCTTAAGCTCTCACGAGCCCCCGAAGGGCTCGCCTCAGGAGAGATGTGCCCCTGCGATACAAGAACCCGTCCAAGGCCGTGAACACAAAAGATAAGTCGCGTCAACTACTCTAGTCGGGAGCCCTCCGGCTCATGATGGCACGTTCGAAATTAACCTAGAGGGCACATCATTGTTTCATACATTACAGGGGAGCCCCCTCCAAAAATTGCTTTCACGCCCCGTGGGGCCGTGCCTGAAATCTGTGCAGGAAAAGCAGGGAATTACAAGCCTAGCGGGGTGCGCTATCGCTGGCGTCGCCGTCATCATCATCACCATCAGCCCCGCCCTCTTCGATCGCGAGTGCAGTCACGTCGTCGGCAAGGGCGAATTCCTGGATTAGGTCGTCCACATGGTCGTCCACCGAACTCGCCAGGTCGCCCTGGGTTACCCTAGGCACGGGGGCTATCGCGGCGTTGAAGTCGAAATCCGGATTGAGGCTGAGAAGGTAGCTGAAGACGCTCAAAAACGCGCGCCCAAGGAGATCTCGGCTTTTCTATTCGATGAGCTGGCGCGCCCTCACGGCCTTGCCTTCGAGGCAGGTCACGACTTGGGTGAAGAAGCAGAGGTAACTGGCATCGTCAGCTTCATACGGGCAGGCGACTCTCTCCTCGCAGATGGTGTCCAAGGCCCGATTGGCCCTGACCTTGAGGTCCTCGAGCATCAACGAGCGCTCGCGCTACAGTGTTCGGCAACGGCTCGCGTTGTCCGTAGCCCTCTCCATAATGGACGTGACACCTGCGACCTGCTGCTGGAGCGAGGACAGCTCGGCTTCGGCGGCGACCCAGGCTTCTTCGGCAGCCTTCCCGCGCCGCTCTGCCACGGCCAGCTCCACCTTGAGGGTATCAGCCTTGCCCTGCAGCTGTTTGAAGCGAGTCTCCTGGAGCCCCACCTTTCGGCAGTATTTTTCGATGAGGGCTTTGCAGATCCCCGCCACCTTTTGGTCAACCTCCAGCTGAATTCTCGCCTCCCGAGAGGCAAGGGCGTCCTCGGCCGTGGCTACTTGGCGCTCCCTCACCTCCAACCGCTCGCGCTCCAGGCTGTGATCCAAGGCATCGAGCGCTAGCGCGTCCTCACGTGCCTGGACTCCCTTCTCGTCTGTAGGGGCCACGCCTGGCAACGCCGCCAGGGCGGCTCTGCGCGCCTGGACTTGCCGCTCAAGGGCGGCGTTCGATGCTCGGAGCTCCCTCTCGTGCTCCTCGGCCGCCTCACGGCGATGGTCCGCGGCATTGGCCTCCTCCAGAGCACGGGCGCAAGCCTCACGAAACGCCGCAAGAGACTCCTCGGCCTCCGTGCAGGCGCGCTCATGCTGCAAGTGCCCGAGGTTAATGGCGACCTTCAGTTGATGCCACTCGCGTGCCAGGCGGAGGCCCTCCGCCTCGAGGCATGCGTCAACATCGGCAAGCTCCCCCCCCCCCCCAAGCCGACCCAGTACACTCGTCGCTTCCCGAAAAAGGTCATGATGGACGGCACTACGTCCGTGAGCGAGCTCCAGCACGCAGCCGAGCCCTTCTTCCATGCCCTGGATTGCCGAAGAGGCGCGGGACTACTCACCCATCTTCGGCAGGGGGCTGGTGATTGGAGATCCTTCGACTGCTCCCCGGACCCCAGCAGAGGCGCTGCATGGCCTGGCCGCGCCGCTCAAAGATGAAGCTGACGTGGGGATCGCCCAACCACCGGCAAGAATCAACGGAGGAGCCCTCGGCACGCCCCTCGTACCCCAGAGGTGGACCTGGGGGAAGGGCGTCGGGAGAGCGGGCCCATGGCCTTCCAGCGGCGGCTCCGGCTCATGGACCGGCACCACCTCCCGCGCGATTGCTCGGCCTGGGAGGTCTGGAGTCGCGGGCAAACCATAGGCTTCCGGAGGTCGCACCCCATGCGGCCTCACCGCCGCGGCCGAAGGGATCCTGAGGAGCAAAAGTCAGAAAAGAATGTGGCGCACGAAAATCCAGGAGGACAAGGAACTTACTCATCCACAGCTATCCACTTCCTTTGTTTCAGGGCCTGTGGGGTGCCGCCACAGCAGCTCCCGAGCCCCTTCCTCTTGCGGAGTACCCCGAGATTCGGAAGGGATACGCCGAAGGTTGGTACATTGCCCCTCACGGCGAGGGCGGCAGCCGCATTCAGAGGCAGGGTACCCCCCGTTCTGCCTGTGGGTGTGTGGACCGTCACCTCAGGAGCACTTGGTGGCGCCTGTCCTCCAGCTGCCGCCTCAGGAGCGCTCGACGGTGCTCGCCCCCCTGCGACCACCTCTGGGGCGTGCGCCACAGGATCGACAGGCATGGGAGCCACCAGGACGGGGTTCTCAAAGGCCCCCTCAAGACCCTCAGGGCGCAGCCCCCACTTGTCGAAACGGGGCATCTTCCCTACGAAGGCCTCCCTGTTCGAGCAGTTGTACAAGAGGCACTCCTCGGCCGGGAGTGCGGCAGGCGCTGGGTCACCCGTCAGGAGCTGGGTCACCCGTCTTGGAAGGGAGCGAGGGCACCTGAAGCCTCATGGGGTCATTGGGGCCAGTGAAGGCCCACATTGGGCGAGAATGGCGCTGGAGCGGGGCGATGCACCGCCGGACGAACTCCCGCACCACCATCGACACCGTCACCCCTGCCTCCTTCAGCTTGGCCAGCCTGGACCAGACGCACGCGAGCCGCCGGCCGACGAGCTTTGCATGTCCCCAGCCAGAGTTCGGCTCCGTCGGCGCCCGTGGGAGCAGGAGCAGGGGGCTGCGCACGTAGGCGTCCATGTGCACCCACTGCTTTCGGAACCCCTTTGCATCCGGGCGGAGAGTGAAGTCGATCCCGAAGCCGGCTGTCGCCGCCACTGCCTGGAACGCCACACACCCCGACCGCTATCCGCCGTCGACCAGGTGGAGCGAGAAGAAATGGTGAAACAAGGCCACGGACGGGGCGACGCCCACAAGGGCCTCGCACAGGAAGGCAAAAGCACCAAGGAGGACGATGGACCCAGGGTCCAGATGCAGCGCTTGGATCTGATAGTGCGAGAGCACGACGTTGAAGAAATCGGAGAAAGGGGGACCAAGCTGGCCAGAATGGTGTGAAGATGGATGGAGATCTTGGTGGCCCCCATGTCGACCAAGGCCTGAGAGGCAGGCCAGACCATCATCGCCTTCCACTCGTTGGAATCGGTGGCGAGGGCCTGCCGGACCTTGTCCAGCCCATCCTGGTTGATCACCGTGGACCGGTCCAGTGCGGGTTCCGACCCTGGTGAGGGCTCCGTGGGAGCGCGGGCTTTCCCTCCTCTCTTCAACCTAGGAGCCATGATGGCGGAAGAGGATTAGTGCTGGTGCAGAATTCAGAGAAGGAGGCACTAGCTCGCAAGAAAGAAGAGAAGCAGAGGACAGGTGTGGCGGGCAATGAAGGCTCGGCAAGCGTGGGAAGTGGAGATGCCCACGTCCCGTCAGGCACCATGTGTCAATTCGGTCCGCAGGCGATTGGGGCCTGCGGCGCTTCGCCCTTGCCCTTGGCTTCGCCACAAAGCCAAGTCTGAGCACGCCTTGGGCCCGGGGGCTACTGTCGGCGTTCTGGGAACCAGGGTACCCAGACTTGCCTGCCTGCGGCCCACGGCGTGGCTCCATTGACGGCCTGGTACGACCCACCTTCAGCATCGGCAAGACAAGACCCTCGGGAGGGGCCAAGCCTCGCGAGCCTGACGATGCCAAGACCTCCGGAGGGAGCGGCCTCCCTAGGCTGGCTCCTGAGGAGTGGAGATTCCTATGCATGCACCCATCTCTTGAGGTTCGGGTGACACAAGCCATGACGACCAAGGCCAGGTGGGCGCCAGCGGGCGCAGTGCAGCAGGTTTCCTCTTTGGTACTAAGGAGGCAAGCGCAGGCGCAGAGTCCCGAGGAATCACACAAAGGTTTCCATTCCCGTGCAACGAGACCAAGACCGCTAATACGGCAGGACAGATGTCATCGCCAAGCCCACCACAACGTCATGACCAGAAGCTTTGCAGGCGAAGACCACCTTTCGTCAGGATAAGATGTACTACTTGTCCCCCTTCAAAATTGGCCGTTGTGGGATCCCTTCCCGCCTACATTTTGGAGGAAGAGGACCAAGGCCACTATATATAGGTTAGCCACCACCGTAGGAAGGGGAGATCGGAATCCTCAGCTCAAACCCACACAAGAACAGACCTCGTGAGGTTGTTCTTCCTCTGTACTAGTTCATCCTCAGCCCCTCGCGAGGCTAATTGTAAGTGCATCTAGTGCCCATTAGTGATTTTGGTGTATTGAAGACTTATAGGTTAAGGGACTAATGCGTTTGTGAGTGTACACAGGTCTATAAGTCTATGAGGAGTTTGATATTTACAGTGAAAGTCGACCCCTAGAAAGGAATGCCTTCAACTGAAGACTTTGGCTTTCTGAAGACTTTGAAAGTGAAGAAATTGGTGTAACCGTGAAGACTTGATATTCATGCGAGGATTATGAAGCGTGAAGACTTTTGTTTTCATTGTTTCATTTTTCTCTTTCTTGAGTTAAAGGAAACACCGTACTGTTAAAGGGGGTCGAGGTAAAACTAAGGAAAAGTTTCCAAGTGATGCTCAACTCAAAATCCTACACCTACCAATCCCTTCGAGTGAAGCCATTGGAAATCTCATATAGTTCAGTCAATTTCTTCAGTGACAGAGACGAAGTTCTTCTGTTCTCTGAGGAATTTGTTCTGACTGAGGAGTTAGGAATTCGCCAGTGCGGATTGCCTACAAGTGAGGAACATGATAGCCCTGAGGAATTTGACACACAATTTCCGACCGTTGTTGTGCTACGCGCCAGCTGTCTCAAAATATCTACCCACCTAACGGTCATATCATTGAAGGGCATTTATGTCTTATCATGTTGGGCTGCTCCCTAGGCTATAAATAGCCGCCCCCTACAACCACTAGTTGGTCGGCTGCTCCGAGGGATAGATTGACACTTGTCATTTAGAGCATCCCATCCTCCGAGGACTTTGAGCGAAAATCATCAAGTGAGGAAAAACCCAAACACCTACAAACCCAAAGTGATTGAGCATCACTGAAGAGATTGTTCCTGTGTGGAACCGATGCTTGTTACCTTTGAGGACTATGCATCCTCCAGACGGTTAGGCGTCATGGTCTAGAGCATCCAAGAGGAAATTGTGGATTGCCAAGTGACCGAGTCTGTGAAGGTTTGGAAGTCACCTGAAGAATTACCACGAGTGATTGGGCGAGGTCTGTGTGACCTTAGCTCAAGGAGAATACGGTGAGGACTGTGTGTCCGGGATTGTGTGTCCTCAGGTTTAAATACCTAGCCACTCCAACCAGACGTACAACTGTCACAGCAGTTGGAACTGGTCTACCAAATCACTGTCTTCACCGAGCTACTGGTTCTATTTCCTCAACCCTTCCATTTCCTCGCATACTTGCTGTGTATTTGATCATTGCGGTTTGAAGACTTTGACTGAAGACTTGCTCAATTTCCTCAATCCTATTTCTTCAGTCAGTTTGTCTTCAGCCTGCTTATCCTGTGTTTACGCTACTTGTACTCTATTTTATTTCATTTCATCATGATGACTATGCCACTGCTTTATTATGCATGTACCTGAGTACTTATTCCGCTGCTTGTAGTTCGTTGCTTAGGAATTTCCTCACCTTGAAATTCCTCAGTGACGAATTTGTAAAAATCGCCTATTCACCCCCCTCTAGTCGATATAACGCACTTTCACTAATCCACCCCAAAGCAGGAGTAGGGTCTTACACCGCAAGGTGGCCCAAACCTGGGTAAACTATCGTGTCTCCTTCCTTTCCTGTTCATCAAGCTAAGCCGTGAGAGCGACGAATCGGTTGGTTGGAGAGGTCGAGTTCTTCGCACACGCCCCAGAGTTCGAACCTTTCTTGGGTCAGCGGAGCCCTGAATGCGACAGAAATTCCACTACCTCAACCTGGAGATACGCATGTGGAGCTCAAGAAGCCAAGCCTCCCGAACAAAACTAAAACCCAATCTATCCCTTCTCATTTTCTACAGGATAGCAAGGCAACATTATGCAAGAAGATATTAAAGCTTGAGCTAGAGAAAAAGGATCTTAGGGAGGATAATTTCAGCCTCCGACGCAAGCTGGAGAAGAAGAACATGACTACATCACCACCACCATCACCATGTTCCCCACCAAAGGAGACTTGAGTACATGGGTATGGGCACTCCCCTTGGCTTTTGCCAATCTTGGGGGAGATGCCTCAGTATCGTATCACCACCACTTTTACTTTCTTTACTTTTATGCTTCAACAAAAAGAAAAGAAATAAATGAAAAAGATCATATGCTAACCTTATGGTGAGTAATGACATCACATAAGGAAAAGTATAAGTGGTAAAATTTATTGGAGATTGACAAATATAGCATTGGTCAATGATGCAATTCATGAAAGAATTAATAAGGGAAGAGAAGATTCACATGCAAATACACTATCTTGGACATCTTTTATGATTGTGAGCACCCGTTAAATATTATATGTCAAAATTGTTGACGTTGGACAAGGAAGACAACGTAATGATTTATGTTTGTTCATATTCACATAGAAGTTATGTTATCATAGATCCTTCAACATGCGGTGCTTGCTCAATATCTTTGCTAGCCAAAATTCCGCACTAAGTAGAGATACTACTTGTGCATCCAAAAACCCTAAACCCAAACTCATGTTTGAGAGTCCACCATACCTACCTATGGATTGAGTAAGATCCTTCAAGTAAGTTGTCATCGGTGCAATAAGGCAATAAAAATTGCTTCTAAATGTATTTAATCATTTAGTGTAAGAGAAAATTGAGTGTTGTACAAACTTGTGATGGCAAAGTAATAAAAGCGACGGACTGCATAATAAAGGTTGCTATCATAAGGGGCAATATAACGTGACGTTCTTTTGCATTAAGGGCTTTGGCATACAAACCAAAAGGCGCATGACAACCTCTGCTTCCCTCTGCGAAGGGCATATCTTTTACTTTTATGTATTTACTTTTATGCAAGAGTCAAAGTATTCTTCCCTATTCCTTTTTATTTTCTCTTTTTGCAAGCATCATGTGGCAAGGAAAGATCTAGGCACATATATCCAGTGGGATATGAGTGAGCATGAGTTATTATTGTTGACATCACCCTTGAGGTGAATACGTTGGGAGGCGAATCTATAAGCCCCTATCTTTCTATGTGTCCGGTTGAAACTTTTTGCTCATGGGTATGTTGTGAGTGTTAGCAATCATAGAAGATTAAATGATGGTTGAGTATGTGGACTCGCCAAAAGGCTCCGATACGAGACCCATCCTAAAAATATGATGAATTGTAGTTGCAAAGTTGACTGAGAACACAGTTTGTTGGTTTTCAATAGAGTTTATGCTTTATACTTCGATGTTGTGATGAATTGTTACTTGTTCATGAGAAGTTATATGGTAAAGTCATATGATAAAAGATTTATAATGAAGTTTGTTGCTGATAATAAGCATGATGCTGCTATGTCTGTATTATGTTTTTATCGACACCTCTCTCTCTAAGCATGTGGACATGTTTTTCGATATCGGTTTTTCGCTTGAGGACAAGCGAGGTCTAAGATTGGGGGAGTTGATAAGTCCATTTTGCATCATGATTTTCTACTATTATTTATAATGTTTTTATGTATAATAATGCTTTATGGATTAATTATAATGCCTTTTCTCTCATAATATGCAAGGTTTACACAACGAGGGAGAATGCTGGCTGTTAGAATTCTGGACCTGAAAAAGCTACGTCAGAGATACCTATTATGCACATCTCCAGATAAGCTGAAACTTCACAGACAATTATTTTGGAATATATGAAAAATACTGGAGCAAATAACTACTGGAGGGCGGCCACCTGGTGAACACAAGACACAAGGGCACGCCAGGCCCCCCAGGCGCGCCCTGGTGGGTTGTGGTAAGCCCAGCCCACCTCCGGTGCCCATCTTCTGGTATATAAGTCATTTTGACCTAGGAAAAAAATAAGGGGATGACTTTCGGGATGGAGCGCCGCCGTCTCGAGGCGAAACTTGGGCAGGAGCACTTTTGCCTCCGACGGAGCGATTCCGCCGGAGAAACTTCCCTCCCGGAGGGGGAAATCGAAGCCATCATCATCACCAACAACCCTCTCATATTTGGGAGGCCAATCTCCATCAACATATTCAATAGCACCATCTCCTCTCAAACCCTAGTTCACCTCTTGTGTTCAATCTTTGTAACAGAACCTCAGATTGGTACCTGTGGGTAACTAGTAGTGTTGATTACATCTTGTAGTTGATTACTATATGGTTTATTTGGTGGAAGATTATATGTTCAAATCCATTATGCTATTTAATACCCCTCTGATCTTGAGCATGAATATCATTTTTGAGTAGTTACTTTTGTTCTTGAGGTCACGGGAGAAGTCATGTTACAAGTAATCATGTGAACTTGATATGTGTTCGATATTTTGATGATATGTATGTTGTGATTCCCTTAGTGGTGTCATGTGAACATCGACTACATGGCACTTCACCATCTTTAGGCCTAAGGGAATGCATTGTGGAGTAGTTTTAGATGATGGGTTGCTAGAGTGACAGAATCTTAAACCCTAGTTTTTGTGCTACTTCGTAAGGGACCGATTTGGATCCAAATGTTTAATGCTATGGTTAGATTTTATCTTAATACTTTTCTCGTAGTTGCGGATGCTTGCGAGGGGGTTAATCATAAGTGGGAGGTTTCTTCAATTAAGAACAGTACCCAAGCACCAGTCCACCCACATATCAAATTACCAAAGTAGCGAACGCAAATCAAACCAACATGATGAAAGTAACTAGATAAAATTCCCGTGTGCCCTCAAGAACACTTTGCTTATTATAAGAGACCGTTTTGGTCTGTCCTTTGCCACAAAAGGATTGGGCTACCTTCTGCACTTTATTTATCGTTACCGTTACTTGTCCGTTACAAATTATCTTGCTATCAAACTACCTGTTACCGACAATTTCAGTGCTTGTAGAAATTACCTTGCTGAAAATTGCTTGTCATTTCCTTCTGCTCCTCGTTGGGTTCAACACTCTTACTTATCGAAAGGACTACGATTGTTCCCCTATACTTGTGGGTCATCAACTCAATATTTCAAAGGTGCTCATATGGATAGGGCGTGCTTGCGTCCATTCATAAGGTTGAGTGTATATGCACGTATATGAGCATCTGTGTTTGTACCGTATTTAAAAAATACAGTAATAGACAGAAACAAAACAAAAACCTTTATATGTAAGTTATTGGGACTCTAACATTTTAATTAGTCCACTTGGTTGTACTTCAACCGTTCAATTTCTTGTTTAGCCTTTTCTTTAGGTGTAGATTTCTTGTTTAGCTGGGACAGTCTTCCGATTAAGCCTAACAACTAACAAATTATAGATACAATGCGCGTTGCTGCAGGAATTGGTTGATGAAAATTTAGGTTGATAACATGAGAGTCAAAATTAAAAATACATGTGAGTTATTGTATTTGACTATGTATAGTTGTAAGTTGTAACAATGTTTATTGAATATAAGTAGAATAACTGAATGATAAATATTTTCTCATGCATGGTTGAATGTTGTGGTGGATCTTCTTTTATTCATTGATTACATGTTGAGGTGGGTCTTGTCCTATTTGTGTGGTGAGCTAGCATGCTTGCACGTTAATATAAACTAGATGATGCCCCGCACGTTGCTGTGGGATGCTATGAAGCTTTTAGTTGATTGGACGAATGCATTTTGGACCATGTGTTGAGCCATAGTAGATGGCATCACTGAAAAAGGATCTAGCAAAAGAAACATTTATTTCCTCCAATGTAACATCGTCAAACAAACCCAATCGATCCCACTATTTAGTCATTAGTACATTTCAACGGGAAACAAAATATGGTAATGTAAATGGCACCAAAAGATTCAATATGAAATGTAGTAGAGGTAAAGTAAGAGCAACCACCTGACACCTTGAAATGTATAGTGCGATCTGTTATTCCATGTAGATAGTTGAAGGAAAAATCAAAGTGTTATTATCCAACTTTCTTGTATTAATAGTTAATGTATTACAAAGGAAGGATGGAAGCAAAGTAAAAAAAATCATTGTTTTAGTTATAACATTTACTTTCAATTATGTAAATGAGATTATTCTACTTTGAAGGTACGCCAACTCTGGACGATAATACATAATAAAGAGAAGCTCAAAATTACTTAACAAATGCGCAAACATGAAGGATCGATGCATGAGCACAATCCTTTTTATAGAAAAATGATGAAAAATAGAACATGAGATTAATGCTATGTGAAATATATTAAGAAAACATGAAGGAAAAATGACGAATTCGTTCATAAGTGATCCTTCAAACATATATAGTAGCGTTCTTTTTTTTGCAGTGTCACAGACAATAGAATGTATTGTTTCACAAAAAAACATTGTAATGTATTTTTTTCCAAAGGATAATATAATGTAGATGAGGGCCCCAAATTTATGTTGGGCATTTACATCGTTGTACATGAACTGGATTTCAGTGGAAGGATAAACCAATACCTTTATTCAGAGCATTGATATCCTGACTAAAAAAGAATGCACATAATCAGCAAGATGTAAACACACGCAACAATTTGCACATGTAGTTTCTGTAGAATATAATGAGTATAAGATCTAAATCGAAGGGGATGTGCTGCTTTAACCATTGACATGACATAATCAATTAATTTGGGCAATTCAAAGTCATATTTACACAGTTAACAAAGCGAAAGATAGTTTGTCGAGTAACTTAAGAAAATGCGAAGGTTGACAATCCATGAAGTAGTCCATTGAAAGTACCTTCTAAACTACCTGGCCTCCATAACAACCGATGGGATTAGAGAGTAGTGTCGTTAGTGAAAAATTGCAGTAGTAGTGGGTTAGCAAAAATAATCCCATGAGTAGTGTGGACTGGTGTTACTGCAGCTATGGCTACACTTGTTAACTCTCCTATAACACTATTTCTTTGTACCTTCATATGAAAATTTATCGCTACGAGGAGCTCACATGGATACTTCAGAATTCCCTTTGTCCGGTGATATGTTACTTGCCCGAGATACGATCATTGGTATCGCCATACCTAGTTCAACCTCGTTACCGTCAAGTCTCTTTACTCATTCCACAATACAATATTCCCATGATTAAACTCATTAGTCACATGCCTGCAATCTACTTTGGATATCGTGTTATCGAGAGGGCTCAGAGATATCTCTCCGTCATACGGAGTGACAAATCCCAATCTCGATCCATGCAACCCAACAAATACTTTCCGAGATAGCTGTAGAACACCTTTATGATCACCCAGTTATGGAGTGATGTTTGTTACCCACAAAGTATTCTTCTGGTATTAGGGAGTAGCACAATCTCATGGTCTAAGGAACATATACTTAACATGAAGAAAGTTGTAGCAGTTAAACTAAGTGGCAGGATCGTATGATTAGCCTATAACTGGGTCTATCCATCACATTATTCTCCTAATGATGTGATCCCATTATTAAATGACAACTCATGTCTATGGTTAGAAAACCTTAACCATCTTTAATCAATGAGCTAGTCTAGTAGAGGCTCACCAGGGACACGGTGTCTGTTTATGTATCCACATATGTATTTAAGTTTCCGGTCAATACAATTCTAGCATGGATAATAAATATTTATCAAGAACAAGGAAATATGATAATAGCAACTTTATTATTGCCTCTAGGTCATATTTAAAATAGTCTCCCACTTGCACTAGAGTCAATAATCTAGTTTACATCATAATGAATCTAACACCCATAGAGTTCTGGTGCTAATCATGTTTTCCTCGTGGAAGACGTTTACTCAACGGGTCTGCAACATTCAAAACCGTATGTACTTTGCAAATTTCTATGTCTCCTTCCTTGATGTAATCATAGATGGAGTTGAAGTGGCATTTGATATGCTTGGTTTTCTTGTGAAACCTTGGCTCCTTGGCAATTGCAATGGCACCAGTGTTGTCACAATAGATAGTCATGGGGTTCGATGCACTAGCAACCACACCTAGATTGGACATGAAATCCTTCATCCAGACTCCTTCCTCCGCCACTTCTAAAGTAGTTATATATTCCACCTCACATGTAGATGCTCCTACCATGCACTACTTGGACCTACTCCAACTGATTGCCCCACCATTGAAAATAAATATGTATCCGGATTGAGGCTTTGAGTCATCCAGATCAGTGTCAAAGCTAACATTGATGCAACCCTTTACGATGAGCTCTTTATCACCTCCATAAACGAGAAACATTTCCTTAGTCCTCTTTAGGTACTTAAGGATATTTTTGACCGATGTCCAGTGTTCCACTCCTAGATCACTCTGTTACCTACCTACCAGCCATACATATGGCAAGGCACACATCAGGTCTGGTACACAGCATGGCATACATGATAGACACTATGGCTAAGGCATAGGGGATGACTTTCATCTTTTTTCTTTCTGATGCCGTAGCTGGGAATTGAGTCTTACTCAACTTCATACCTTGCAACATGGGAAAGAACCCCTTCTTTGACTGGTCCATTTTGAACTTCTTCAAAACTTTTTCAAAGTATATACTTTGTGAAAGTCCTATCAGGCATCTTGATCTATCTCTATAGATCTTGATGCCCAATATAAAAGCTGCTTCATTGAGGTCGTTGATTGAAAATCTCTTGTTCAAATAACCATTTCTGCTTTCCAAAAATTCTATATCATTTTCAATCAATAATATGTGATCCACATACAGTATAAGAAATGCAACAGAGCTCCCACTCACTTTCTTGTAAATACAAGCTTCTTCATAAGCTTGGATAAATCCAAAAGCTTTGATCACCTCATCAAAGCAAATATTCCAACTCCGAGATGCTTGCACCAGCCGATATTCTTGCACCAGTCCGTAAATGGATCGCAAGAGCTTGCATACCTTATTAGCATCCTCGGGATCGACAAAACCTTTGGGTTACATCATATACAACTCTTCCTTAAGGAAACCATTAAGAAACGCAGTTTTCACGTCCATCTGCCAGATTTCATAATCAAAAAATGCAGCAATTGCTAACATAATACTAACAGACTTTATCATCGCTACGGGTGAGAAAGTCTCATCATAGTCAACCCCTTGAACTTGTCGAAAACTGTCGGTGTTCTGGGAACCAGGGTACCTAGACTTGCCTGCCTGCAGCCCACGGTGTGGCTCCCTCAACGGCCTGGTACGGCCCAACTCCAAGACCACCAAGACAAGACCCTCGCGAGGGGCCACGCCTCGCGAGGAGGGCGACACCAAAACCTCTCGAGGGAGCGGCTTCCCGAGGGGCGGAGATTTCTATGTAGGTACCCCACCTCATGAGGCTGCAATGACGAGAGCCATGACGACTGTCGGTGTCAAAACCGGCTGATCTCGGGTAGGGGGTCCCGAACTATGCGTCTGAGGATCGAAGGTAACAAGGGACAAAGGGAACACGAAGTTTACCCAGGTTCGGGCCCTCTTAATGGAGGTAAAACCCTACATCTTGCTTGATTGTATTTAATGAGTATGGGGTTACAAGAGTTGATCTACCTCGAGATCGTAATGGCTAAACCCTAGATGTCTAGCCTATGGGAGTTATGATAGCCTCTATGGACTAAACCCTCCGGTTTATATAAGAACCGGAGGGGGCTAGGGTTGTACAGAGTCGGTGTACAAAGGAAGGAAACTATACATCCGGACGCCAAACTTGCCATCCACGCAAAGGAGAGTCCCATCCGGACATGAGGAAAGGCCTTCTACCTTGTATCTTCATGGCCCATCAGTCCGGCCCATGTCACTTAGCCCGGCCACCCGAGGACCCCATAATCCAGGACTCCCTCAGTAGCCCCTGAACCAGTCTTCAATGACATTATGTTCGGTGCGCAGATTGTCTTCGACATTGCAAGGCGGGTTCCTCCTCTGAATACTCCAAAGCAATCTTCCGAATAAAAGAACTGTATCCGGCTCTGCATGACAGTCACAACCCTCAACCATGAAGGAAAAATACTTAGTCAAAGTAATGTCCATCAACTAACAACTTTTTTGGCAAAACGTCACATCTAGCCTCTTTATCATTTCGAACCTTTTTCGGCCTCCCGCTTCGCGTTTCGAGACACGGCCTCTATTGACATGTCTCGTCAAAGAGAAGATCGTGTCCATTTATTGTGGGATCCACATCAATATGGGTTTGGGTAATCCAACTATGCCATTCGCATGACCCCTTGGGAACAGGCGAGTTTTAAAGCTTGAGGGGCGGGCGCTTGATATTCATTGCCCATATAAGTGGATAAAGATCCCCCTTTTCTCCCCACGCCTTCTTCCTTCTCCTGTTTTCCCATCCTCAAGCTCCAGCGCCCAAGCTTCAACTTTCCCACCGCCGCCAACCTCTCCAGTCATGTCCGGATCTGGCTCGAAGGGCAAGTGGGAGGCCTCCTCCATCACGGAGAAGGACATCAAGGAGCTCCGGGGGCCGGGATATCTGTCCGCGGAGATCGCGCACAGGCTCCCTGCCAAGGATCAAGTCATACCCACTCCGGAGCCCGGCGAAAGGGTTGTATTCATCCCCCATTTCTTCCGCGGACTAGGATTTCCCCTCCACCCCTTTGTCCGCGGCCTCATGTTCTACTACGGGCTAGATTTTCATGATCTAGCCCCAAATTCTTTCCTCCACATCTCGGCGTTTATCGTCGTGTGCGAGGCGCTACTCCGCATCCCCCCACACTTCGGCTTATGGCTAAAAGTCTTCAATGTGAAGCCGAAGGTGGTCGACGGGCAACATGCGGAGTGCGGTGGTGCCATGGTGAGCAAGCTCCCCAACACCACCTGGCCCAAAGGGGCCTTCGTGGAGACCATCAAGGTGTGGCAGCAGGAGTGGTTCTATATCACCGAACCTCGCGGCGCCAGGTGGGTGGCCACTCCTGAGTTCAGATCCGGACCCCCTATACGGCTCGCGTCATGGACCAACAAGGGTCTGGACTGGGGGTCGACCACGGATGTGATGACGCTACAAAAGCGCATAAAAAATATAATAAGCAAGAATACCAGTCTCACTGATGTGATTCAGGTGATGCTCTTCCGCCGGATCCTCCCCTGCCAACTCCAGCCTCTCCATATGTGGGAGTTCAATCCGGAAGGTTCATGGACCCTGCAGCATTTCTTCGGCACAACGCACGAAGAGATCTGGAAGCTGCTCTTTAAGACCCAGAAGACGTGGCCGAAGAAGACCGAAGACATCGGTCTTGACATTGAGAATCCGGCCACACCGGTAAGTATTTTGGTTCCGAACACAATTTTCGGTAAATAAATCAAAGGTTATACTGAGATTTCCATTCTTTCATTCAGGGCTGGACAGTGAAGGCGGAGCAGATCAAGTGTCCGGCTCCACTACCTGAAGACCCAGCTAATCCTCTGCTAACGAGGATGCTGGTTCCGGCGCCGTATCACGCACCGGAGAAGAAGGCCAAGAAGAAGGGCAAGGAGGCCAAGGGCAGCCTCCGCCGTAAGGGTACTTCAGACGCAGTGTCCGGAGAAACCGAAGCCCACTCCTAACACGAGGGGGATGAAGATGAAGAGGAGGAGGAGGCGGAAAGTGGTTCTCCCCTAAAGGGGGGAAAGAAGAAAAGGGCCGCCTCCGAAGACCCGGAGGAGGGGGCGTCCAAGAGGGAGAAGATAAACCTCTCGGAGGGTTCAGATACGGACGCCAAACACACCCCCAAGAGGCGCCTCAGGGAAAAAACCCTGGCCGAATCGTAAGTGTCGAAGAGGATACTTTGCGATTATTCGGTCTGTTATGGTTGTAATATAACATATCATATTGTGTGCCTTAGCCCAGCCCGCGACCTCCCCCAACCATCACTGTCTGAAGGGAGTTCTCTGCCACCCGAGATGGCAGAGAGCGAAACGCCAACGCGAGACCCTTCACCAATCACCGTGGATGACACCGAGGTGTTGTCCCGAAGGACCTCTCCTGGCCACGGGGGGGGGGGGGCGAGTGAGGCTGCCGAGAAGGCGCCCGAGGACAATACCTCGGCTGCCGAAGACATGGAGGGAGCGACCCCCATGGCGATCGACGGCGGGGGTCCTGAGCAATTTGGCCCCCAGCCGGACATCATTACGGAGACCAATCTGGCCCCGGAGTCAGGCGAGCAGCCCCCTTCGAAGGAGGGGGGATCATCAGTTCCGACGGCAGCCTCCACTAATCCGGAGGCACCGAATACCTTGGTCGAAGCACTATGACGTGCTGCCATCGTGGAGGAGCACCGCACCCTGATGGGTGTGGTGGTTGAGAAGACTCAGTCCACCAAGAGCGGGTTGAACGAAGCCTTCACCAGCCTGCTAACAGGCTTCGAGGTATGCGACGTAATGCTCTAGACGCTTTTTATAAAGGGACAGACCTGTGCATAGATAGTAGCCCCTGAGACTCTGTCTGGTTTTGAAAAAGCCGGACAGAGGATCATATAGTATTCGGAAGAGGTGACGTACTTTTATATTGTATAACAGGCTTCCATGTTGGCGGCAACCGCCCAGGCCGCTGAAGTTTCCGATCTCAAGCGGAGGCTGCAGCTGGCTGATGATGATATCGTCTGCATGAACAAGCGGTTCGATGAGGCGCAAGGTATGTTTGAAATATCTCGCACATGCCTGAATTGATATGCAGATTCTGAGTTTAAACTCATGCGCTGCTATGTGTATGATTACAGGCAGCGCGGCCGAGGTCGAGACCCTCAAGAGTGCCCTTGCCCAAGCCAAGGAGGAGGCGAAGGCGAGCAAAACAGCCGCAGACAAAGCGGCTGCAGATTTAAAGTCTGAACAGGTTGCCCGCCTCCAGTATGAGGAGAGGGTGACCGAACTGGAGCAAGAGCTCAGGGATGCCGCCGGCAAGTGCGAGTCCTAGGAGGAGAAGAATAAGGCCCAGGCGGCCAAACTCGCCAAGGCCCTCCAAGAGGCCAAGGAGGCAAGGACCAAGTCCCGGGTAGCTCGCGAGGAAATCCGGGAGTCCGAATAGATAGCGGCTGGTAAGCCCTTTCTTTTACAGACTATATTTGGTGGTCAAAGATATGCCTTGCTCACTCGACTGTGGAGTTCTCCAGACGCATTTGCGGATCTTTCGAAGAGTGCAGCCGACGCCGCGCAGTTCTTCCGGGCCCAGGAGGGGCACATGACGGAAAAGCTCTTCTGGTCACAGTTCACGGCATCGGAGCGTCCGACGCTGTTGAACAACCACATGATGCAACTGGCAGAGCTGCACAGGATGTCCGGATTGGCCAACCGAACCCATTCCTAGTAGCTACTTTGGCTTGGTGCAGCGACTTGCCGACGCGCTGCCCCAGATTGAAGCTGTCAAGCGCTCGGCGTGCATAGAAGGTGCGTGGATGGCCTTTTCCCGTGTCAAGATGCACTGGGCAAAGATGAAGGCTGCCGTCGTGGCGGTCGAGGGCCCACCCGAAGGCAAGGACCACCGCAAGCTAGAGCGGTATTTTGAAGACGTCCTTGAGGGTGCCCGATTAATAGAGGGCCAATGCTCAAAGGATATCATATTTGAGTGAATGTATCCGAGCTACCCAGACGTTGTTTTATAAACCAAGGTTTTGTAATATATTTATGTTTTTATCTGGAATTGCTTGCCTCCTGTGCGGCCGTATTTTGTTATCTTGAAAGTTTGCCAGTCGTCGGCTTCAGCCCCCACGTAGATACTATGGGGGTGTTCGGAATAACGCATGATCACTCTTGACCCAATGTCTTGGTCCGTGAAGGAGGTTTCTGCGTAGGCGAACCAGGCAATCAGACTATGCGGCTTTATCACTTTCACTTAGCCATAGGAGTTTGACAGTGGGGCTAAGTACTAGCCCCTGGTGCATATGCGGCTATCCGAATAGGGATGCCTTAAGCACATGACAGGACAGAGGCCAGTCCTTCGCATAATACAGAAGAAATCGCAAAAGATTTATAGGAAATCGCCGAATAGCTGACCAGCTCTCGCCGCACCATGACAGTCAGTTTTCGGCTTTCTCTACTGAGGTGTTTGACCGGACGAACCAGAAACACAATCGTAGTAGTTCTCCCTTTACTACCCTAGCCGAACGAGCGGAACGTAAGGTAGTAACCACAGGAGCCGGGCAACCCAACTATTGACCAAAGACATGATTCGGAGTTGATGCATATAATGCAATATTCGGGACGCCGAAGTGCACTCTAAAAGCGTTTGGACTTTTTAAAAAAAAAATATAGGTGGCCGAATAGAGCCCCTGGCATTTTAAGCTATGCTAAAGTGTATATGCCAATCTGACATGAAGAGGGAATACAGATTATGAAATAAGCCAATACCGAATAGGGTTGGTAAAAACTGTTTCCATTATAGTCTGATTGATACGTCAAAATGTGCTTTTACAAATAATGCTATAAGCATCAGGGCTATTTTACATGCCGAGAATTTGAGAACAAGGGAAAGCTGTATACAGGTCCTAAAAAAGAAAAGGTACCGTGAAGATCCTTTGGACACCCAGCCGCACGTCTGTGCCGCTTTTCGCCTTGGTGGAGGATCCTTTGAAAGGATCGACGATCGTGTATGTAGAAGGGGCCTGGGAAAGGGCCCTGCGCCACCGTAAAGTGACTTTAGGTTTTAAAGAACCTGTGATAGGAGAGAAAAGAGAAGGAGATTAAGGTTCGAATAGGGTCGAGCCGTATTATGGACCTCGTCCACGGAGTGCCTCCGTCCTCGCCCAAGGTATTTTGAGTGCGTAGTTATGCGCACGCGGTACATATGCCGCGATTAGATGGGGCGGTGGACGGAGGCAAAACTGCTAGTCCAGCGCCAGATTGACCGAGCTGTCGTTCCGCAGAGTAGGCCGGACTCGTTTGATAGTGTCCGGAGGCTTGATGGCCGATGAAATGTTCAGCTTGATAAAGCCGCTCTGTACCTCAGCTACAAGGGCCGCGGTGTGCACCTCGGTACGGAGGGAGCATTCCATGTTTCCATTGATTGTGATAACGCCGCGTGGTCCACGCATCTTGAGCTTTAAGTAAGCATAATGCGGGACCGCATTGAAGCGGGCGAAGGCAGTACGTCCGAGCAGTGCGTGATAACCACTGCGGAAGGGGACGATGTCGAAGATCAAGTCTTCGCTTCGGAAATTGTCCGGTGAACCGAAGACTACTTCCAATGTTAATGAGCCCGTACAGCGGGCCTCGACGCCGGGTATCACTCCTTTAAAGGTGGTGTTACTAGGCTTGATTCTTGACGGGTCAATACCCATTTTGCGGACAGTGTCTTGATAGATCAAGTTGAGACTGCTGCCGCCGTCCATAAGGACTATCCATCAATAATTGGATCAAGGACCAGGGCCGCCGAACCTTCATGACGGATACTGGTCGGGTGGTCCCTGCGATCGAAGGTGATCGGACAAGCCGACAATGGGTTGAATTTGGGGGTGACGGGCTCTACGGCGTAGACGTCCCTTAGTGCGTGCTTGCGCTCCCTTTTGGGGATATGCGTGACATATATCATGTTCACTATTTTCACCTCAGGGGGAAATTTCTTTTGCCCCCCTGTGTTCGGTGGGCAGGGCTCGTCATCGTCCTCGCTTAGCGGCCCTTTCCCCTTATGTTCGGTATTTAACTTACCGGCCTGTTTGAAGACCCAACAATTTCTGTTGGAGTGGTTGGCGGGCTTGTCGGGGGTGCCATGAATCTGGCAAGGCCGATCGAGTATTTTGTCCAAATTAGATGGACCGTCCTTATTTCCTTTGAATGGCTTCTTCCGCTGACCGGATTTAGAGCCACTGAATCCGGCGTTAACCGTTGTGTCTTCCGTTTCTTCATTGTTGTTTCGACGCTTGTGTTTGTTGCGTCGTGGCCTGCCATTGCCGTCCCAGACTTAGGAGGTGCCAGGGTCGCTGGTACTATTGCTTCTATGAGCCAACCATCTGTCCTCTCCTGCGCAGAAGCGGGTCATGAGTGCAGTAAGAGCTGCCATGGACTTCAGCTTTTCCTGACCAAGGTGTCAGGCGAGCCATTCATCGCGGACGCTATGTTTAAAGGCCGCGAGGGCTTCGGCGTCCGGACAGTCGACGATTTGGTTCTTTTTAATTAAGAACCTAGTCCAGAGTTTGCGGGCTGACTCACCTGGTTGCTGGACTATATGACTAAGGTCATCGGTATCCGGAGGCCGGACATAGGTACCTTGGAAGTTGTCTCTAAAGGCATCCTCCAAGTCTTCCCAGCTACCGATAGAGTTCTCTGGTAGGCTGTTTAACTAGTGTCGCGCTGGTCCTTTCAGCTTTAGGGGGAGGTATTTGATGGTGTGGAGATCGTCACCGCGGGCCATGTGAATATGGAGAAGAAAATCCTCAATCCATACCGCGGGATCTGTCGTTCCATCGTATGATTCGATGTTTACGGGTTTAAACCCTTCTGGAAATTGGTGCTGCATTACCTCATCGGTAAAGCACAAGGGGTGTGCGGCGCCTCTGTATCAGGCAATGTCACGACGGAGTTCGGATGACATCCGTGTTCGGTTTTCAGCTCGAGTTCGGTTATGCTGCTCGCGCCAAGCTTGAAGGCCGTCGTCTCTCGTCGGAGCACGCCCCTTGATCCGTATAATGATCTGGTCTTGCCTGCTCTATTGTCCAGGTCCTGACGTAGGTCATAGGTGTAGCCCTGAGCTGCTACCTCTTTGCCTCGACGGCGAGGTGGCGCGGGCTGGTGTTTGGCATGAGTAGCCGCTTTGTCTCGCCCACGTGGTGGTCGGTCTGGTTCATCAGCATGATTATGTCTTGATGGTATTGGCTCTAGGGCCTCGTCATCGAATTGTGGCTGTAGACGATGCCTCGGATAGCTCTTTGTTGGGCGTTCGAGGCCGTATTCCTCGGCAGCTAGGACCTGGTTCCATCTGTCGTTGAGCGTATCCTGTTCGGCTTGAAGCTGTTGCTGTTTCTTTTTTAGGCTCCTCGCAGTTGCGATGAGCTGTCGCTTAAAGTGCTCTTGCTCGAGGGGTTCCTCTGGCACGATGAAGTCTTCGTTGCCGAGGCTGACATCCTCCTCGGAGATCGGTAGATATTTACTATCCTCCGAATCCTCATTCCCGACTGGCTCGTCGGGGTTAACTTGTCCCTCTTCCCAATTATCCTGCTCTACAGCAGGCTCAATGGGTTGGTCAGAGTCTTCGGCATTCTCCAGAGTGTCAATGTCTCCGGTGCCAGTATTAATTTCCTTTTCCCGCCGCGATCGTGAACGGCGCCGCTGACGTCGACGCTTGGGTGGTACCTCGACGGGCTTGTCCTCGATCGGATCTTGATTGCCATCGTCGTCCTCTTTGGGCGTATCCACCATGCACACGTCGTATGTAGAAGTGGCAGTCCAACGTTCGGTGATGGGCGAGTTTTGGCCTGGTTCTGCTCTGGCATTGTCGTCCATACCATCGATGTCTTCGGAGGTGTAGTCAAGCATGCCGGTTAAGTCTTCGACAGTGGCTACCAAGTGGGTGGTGGGTGGGACGCAAAATTCCCCGCACTCAGCCCCTAGTTCGGGCTGGGCGTAATTCGGAGCTGATACCTCCGTGATGGCGAGAGACCGCATTAAGTCCAAGGCCTCGATTAAGAGCGAAGGCCGGACTGGGAACCGAGGACCTGCGGAGCTGGGCATGGCAGGTTCTGCTAGGTTGTGTTCACCAGACGCAGACCTTGAGAGTTCGGAGTTGGCCTCCAGGGGCGAGTTCGGCTCTCTGATGGCAAGGAGGGTCCTGCTTGACTCCAGGCTCGCCGAACATACAGTTGCTTCTGGGTCTTCGGCAAAGGGCTCCATAGGAGGAGAGGGTCCGGTGGGTTTTAAGAACCCATCTTCGGATGAGGTGGCCTGCCCAGGATCTATGGCCAGGGCAGGGATAGTTGTTGGTCTTTGAGCGGCGCCTGATGACGGATCCGATGTGTTGCCTTCTTGAAGATGAGGAATAGTGGTCGAGGCCGTGAACCCTTCGAAGATCAAGTCTCCTCGGATATCAGTGACGTAATTCAGTCTCTCGAATCTGATCTGATGACCAGGGGCGTAGCTGTCGATCTGCTCAAGGTGACCATCTGAATTGGCACGCAGAGCCAAGCCGCTGAATACAAAAAGTTGACCCGGAAGGAAGATCTCCCCAGAAACAGCATCGTTGTTGATGATCAAATGAGCCATCGATCCTTCTGCCGATGACACAGTGGAACACTCAATGAAAGCACCAATGTCGGTGTCAAAACCGGCTGATCTCAGGTAGGGGGTCCCGAACTGTGCGTCTGAGGATCGAAGGTAACAAGGGACAAAGGGAACACGATGTTTACCCAGGTTCGGGCCCTCTTAATGGAGGTAAAACCCTACGTCCAACTTGATTGTATTTGATGAGTATGGGGGTTACAAGAGTTGATCTACCTCAAGATCGTAATGGCTAAACCCTAGATGTCTAGCCTATGGGAGTTATGATAGCCTCTACGGACTAAACCCTCTGGTTTATATAGGCACCGGAGGGGGCTAGGGTTGTACAGAGTTTGTTTACAGAGGAAGGAAACTATACATCCGGACGCCAAACTTGCCATCCACACAAAGGAGAGTCCCATCCGGACATGAGGAAAGGTCTTCTGCCTTGTATCTTCACGGCCCATTTCACTTAGCCCGGCCACCCGAGGACCCCATAATCCAGGACTCCCTCAACGACCAAGGCCAGGTGGGCGCTAGCGGGCACAGAGGAGGCAGCTTCCTCTTTGGTGCTAAGGAGGCAAGGACGGGCGTGGGTTCCCGTGGAATCTCACAAAGGTTTCCATTCCGGTGCTACAAGACCAATGCCACGGGCTCGGCAAGGCGGAGGTCATCACCGAGCCCACCGCTACGTCACGACCAGAAGCTTTGCAGGCGAAGACCACCTTTCGTCCGGATTAGATGTACTACTTGTCCCCTTTCAAATTGGCCATTGTGGGATCCCTTCCCGCCTAAGTTTCAAGGGAAGATGACCAAGGCCACTATAAATATAGGTTAGCCACCACCATAGAAGGGGTTGACTCATTCTCACCCTCAAGCCCTCGTGAGGTTGTTCATGCTCTGTACTAGTTCATCCTCAGCCCCTCGTGAGGCCAATCCATGACAAAGCAGGAGTAGGGTATTACACCGCAAGGTGGCTCGAACCTGGGTAAACTGTCGTGTTCATCTTCTTCCTTGCTCACGCGAGTTCGGCTAGGCCAGGCTGCGCGGCGACAGCCTCTAGGCTTGAGAGGTCGAGATCTTCGCACACGCCCCAGAGTTCAAACCTTCTTGGGTCTGCGGAGCCCTGAATCCAACATTTCGCACGCTAGGTAGGGGCGTGTCGAAGTCCTTCCATCGCTCGCTTCACCTTCGTTCCATCGCTCCCATGGCTGACGCTCGTCGTGTCCGTGTCGAGCGCCGGCCCGCTTGTGTCGCCCAGACGGCACCCATCGGCAACGGCGCTCCTCGCCGCTCTGCCTCCCCGGTGGTTAACACTGCCACTGACCCTGCTGCTCGTGAGCAGCAGGATTCGTCTCTGCCACACTCCGTGCGATGTGATGGCCGCACCGCAACTCCGTCACCCACTCCAGCCACGGCATCATCTTCCCATGCTCGTCGCAGGCCGGCAAACGCGCAGGCTGCACTGCTCAAGGCGCGTGAGCTCCTATGTTACCGCCCGGCTAACGACCTCTACGACGACTAGCTCGGACGCATCGCCGAGCTCGTCAATGCCGCCGGCGAGGCCCCCGCGCCGTCCCGCTTGCTCCTTCCCCCGGCGTCATAGGAGGGCGGCGTGGCGTGACGTGCCCTGACGCGATCCACCGCGTGGGGCGCCGACGCGCGATGAAGCAAGCTGCCAGGTGATCCAGCGTCCGCAAGCCGATGCGGATGCGCTCCCGGCGCCGCAGAGCCAACACGAGGACCGCGCGTAGCCAGAGATCGCGGCGCACGGGCGTCAAGACCAAGCTCCACCCATGCGGCCCGCACCTGTGAGCGTAGCAGGCTGCCGTGCTTTCACCCCGGAGCTGCGCCGCGTCGTCTGGCCCGGCAAGTTCAACCCGGATCTGCCTCCACGTTACGACGGCACCCCTGACCGCGCAGAATTCCTCTAGCTCTACGCGCTGAGCATCGAAGCGGCAAACGGTGATGTCAAGGTCATGGCAAACTGGTTCCCCATGGACCTCAAGGACGGTGCGCACTCTTGGCTTCTAAACCTCCCGGTGGGGTCGATCTCCTCCTGGGACGAGCTTCGTGAGCATTTCATCGCCAACTTTCAGAGTACTCGTGACCGCGCTCTAGCAGTGGGCGACCTGCGACGCGTGAAGCAGCAACCGGGCGAGACCTTGCACAAGTACATACAGCGCTTCACGAACGTCCATCTCAGGATCCCGAAGGCGTTTGACAAAGCCATCATCTCGGCGTTCTCTGAAGGCGTCCGGGACGTCAAGATGAAGGAGGAGCTCGCCATCAACGAAGACTTGTGCTCGGCCCTGGAGATGTTCAACCTGGCGAATAGATGCGCAAGGGCCGAGGAGGGTCACCTCTCCCTCCTGGAGCTTCCTGAGGCATACCCCGAGGACATGAAGCCCAAGGCTAAGGAGGGGAAGCACAAGGGTCCCGCTGTACTTGCGGTTGAACTTGAGATGAAGCACGGTCGTGACCACGGTGAATCCTCCAGGGGCAACCGCCCGTTCTGCATCTTCCACAACGTACACAGCCACAACACCAATGACTGCCAAGAGCTCAGGGCCGTCCGTGATGGGCGCCTTGGTCGCCATCCCGAGTGTGGTGACCGGGGCTACGGCCGCGGCGAAGGCCGCTGGGACAACCGCGACCCCCGTCAGGACTGGCGTGACCAGCCTCGTGAGGACTGCTGGCGCGACGAGCCTCGCGACGGGTTCAAGCGTGATCAGCCTCGTGAGGCCCGTCCTCAGGGCAATGCTGGCCTCCTTCCGCTTCCGCCTCCACCAAGGAGGAACGACGACAACCGGCAGGACGACGGGGCTGGGGGCTTCCAGGTGGTGCGCAGGCCCCAGCCTCACAACACATCTTCAAACAGTTTGCTTGTGAGGTGAACGCGGCCCTCCCGAGGCTCGAGGCCACGCGTCCCCTCAAGTGGTCACAGTGCGCCATCACTTTCGACTCGAAGGATCACATCAAGTGCTCGGCCGCCGGAGGCGCGCTTCCCATGCTCTGCATGCCCACCATCAGCAACGTCCTCATCACCAAGACCCTCATTGACGATGGTGCAGGGCTCAATGTCCTCTCCGTCGAGACGTTCGACACGCTCCAAGTGCCCTATGATCAGCTTCTTCCGACCAAGCCTTTCTCAGGAGTGACTGACAGCTCCACCATCCCCCTGGGGCAGATACGCCTTCCCGTCACCTTTGGCAACCACAGCAACTACCACACTGAGCTTATCAACTTCGATGTCGCCCATATCGGCCGCCCGTACAACGCCATCCTTGGGTATCCGGCCCTCGCCAAGTTCATGGAGGCAACCTACCACGGCTGCAATGTCCTTGAGATGCCAGGAAGTGGCGGCATCATCACGGTTGCCTGCGATGAGAAGGATACGGTGTGCTCCCTCGAGCGCGCCTACCAAGCCGCGGCGGCTGATAGCCCAGACGACGAGGGCGTCGTCCTGTTTTCTGAGATCACACCCAAGAAGAAGAAGTAGTTCCTCCCCAAGAGTCGTCAGGGGGTTGGCGCACCTGCCGACGGTACTTCAGACCTCGCACCCGCTGCTGGGGTGCCCCTTCCTCCCGCATAGGAAGGCGCGCCCGATGCCTCCCACAGGACAGGCTTGGGGGCTCCTGTCTGGAGAGCCTCTGACTTGACCGGGGCGACGAGGGAGGTGCTCGGGCACCACTTGGAGGCACGCTTCTATGCGTGCCCCCGCGAGCAAGGTGTGAAGCGCCAAGTGCGCGAGAGTTCATCATCAAGGCAATCGAGGAGCTTCAGGAGGCAAGGGCCATGCGCGGCGAGTGTTGCCTTGCACGGCCTCCTAGTGCAGCTACAGCCCCTGACGTGGGCAGCGAGATGGGCGGCTGCGTCAACATACCAGGCCTCAACAGGGCTGCTTCGCAGGACCTCTTCTGGCCGTCCCGTGTCGGCTGGAGTGGGGGCTACCCCTGCTGCTACGTCCGCATGCCGTTTAGCCTGCTGAACATGGCCACCTCGTACCAACGCTTCACGCAGGGTGCCATGGCAGCTCACGAGGCCAGGCGCTAGGCGGCCCTATCAGAGGAAATGCCGGACCATCGCAAGCACGGTGGGCCTCAGGAGCCGCCCGGCTCGTGAGGAGCAGCTTCTGTGGCACGTTTCTTCTGCTACCCCGACGCTCCTGCGATAATGGTGCCAGGTGACTTTTTGGTTTGTTTAGATTGAGGGTGCCCCCCGGGCTGCATCATCCTCAGGCTGCTGGGGCCCGTCCTCGCAGCTGCGTCAGTTCGATTCATGTATTCTGGACCAGTTATGCCTGCTTGGATTACCATGGTTGTTAACATTGCGCTTGACGATCTATCATCTCTGGGGTTACCCTTGCGGTCCCAGCACGTTGCTAACCTGCGCCTTGCTCGTCCCGCGATGGGGGCTATCGGCACGGCGCCTATGCTCGGGTCCATCCCTGTAGCACTGACAAACCTAAGAGACTGAGCTCTGGCTCACTGCCGGCCCCGTGCATGTCACCTCACCAAGTCCTTAGTGCCTTCGTCTTCTCGCGGAAAGATCATTGGCAGAACAGCAAGCGCGGCTACCTTTTGTATTTCATGACTGACTAATGCATAGGAGCCTCCGGAGACAAGACCTCGAGCGGCTTCGCCAACAACTCACCACTTCAAGAGGATGCTACACTGCTTACTATGGGGCACAACCCCTCCTAAGCACCCCCGCAGGGCGAGCCACTCCTTTCTCATGCAAGTCGCTTGCACGTTAAAAGGGGGGCCCTTGAGCACCGCTCCTCAGGGGCTCCTACTGGCTCTTGAGCCCTCACCCCTGGCCTTGACCACGGCATCGCGACCTGGCATACCAGCGGCGGCTGAGCCCTGCTCGAGGGCCGGGTCCTGAGAACGTAGAGCACCATGATGAGTGAGAGAAATGGTGCCGCGAAACCTTGCGGAGGAGCGCCAAGGGAGGGGCGCGACCCGATACCGGTGGCACTCTCCTTTCGAAATACAATGGACATTAGTGCTCTCTCACGCCCTTCACGGGGTTCACCTTAATTTATTTCAGGACAGGGAGCATGCGCCAAATTGAAGGCCGAAAAAGTTCGCCCTCACGACAAAGGAACCACGATGGGCCGCGAAAGCTAAGCTAAGTCATCCCGCACGTATTAGCGCGAGCCCTGCTCCCGACACTTTGCTCGGGCAAGGAAACCTCCCTCTTAGTCCTTCGGGAGCTGCTTGCGCGCTAAAGGGGACCTCGCGAGCTTCGCGCCTCGGGGGCTCTTAACGGACCTCGGGCCGCTCACCTCCCGGCCTTGACCACGGCATCGCAACTTGTCATACCAGCGACAACCGAAGCTTGCCTGAGGACTGGGTCCTGTCGGTGTAGAGCACTAAGCTACCACGAGAGTAAAAGGGGACCCATGCCCAAGAGAGAGACACAATCATCACATAAGTTGGGAATGCTAACATTAAAGCGCAAGCACCACAACTCTTACACGTCCCTGCGGGGCCCTTCATGATTTTTCGTTCAGGAATGAAACAAAAGAAAAGGTCTCCGGAGGACCGCGACTCAGGAAGCACCGCCCGCAACATCGACGCCATCCCCCTCCTAGGCCCGAGTGCGGCGACGCGGTGGCTCATAGTAGTCATCATCTCTTGAGCTCGGTCTGGAGGAAGCGCCACTGCTGCTAGAGATATCACAGACAAGTCCAAGGGCAAGTTCACCGCGCGGGGTCTCGCTGCCTCACCGGCCAACAGGAGGATCGCCGTCGTGGCCGCCTCCCCTTGGGCAACACTCCAGACGGTCACTGTCCTCTCCGAAGACCTTGAAGAAGAGCGTCGACGCCCCGTCGTACTCGAAATGGAGGGATGCATCCCCTCCGAGCTGCAGGGGGCAATCGCCCCCCATCCCCGGGTCATGAATACGTCGCCAGAGGTGGTGGCCTCGACCTCCGCCTGCGAGGGCTGGCTGCAGCAGCTGTCATGCTGAAGCCACAGCTTGATGGGCCCCGTCCGCGGTATCTCCCCCGCCAGGGACTACGGGAGCCGGATCCATGTGCGTGGCGGCATTGCCACGCACACCACGAACTCGCGGGCCGTGCCGCCGGCATGGGCCGGCAGGAGAGGTGGTCGTGCGACCGTCACTTGCTCGCCTTCTCGACTTCGTCCTCCGCGGCTCCCGCGGCCTCTCCCACGAGCAGGGGCTTGGGCGCGAGTGCTAGCGCCGGTGGGGAACCCCGGTGGAGCGCGTGAGGACCAGGGTAGGGTAGCTGTGGGCGCTGCGGTGGCCTTGCGAGGACAATCGCGTCTCTTCTTCGGAGGGAGCAACTCCGGTTCCACCCGTGGGGCCTTGCCCTTCTCCTCGGCTGAAAACCTCCTCACTGGCACCATGGACGCTTCGGCAAGATGGCAGCGCGGCAGAGATGATGAATGAGCGAGAAGAGAGAAGATGAAGATGGGTTGGGGGCTCCGCTCCCATTCCCCTTTTTTATAGGCGAAGGAAGGCTAACCGGCACCCCTCCACGTTCCGAGTGATGGTGGCCCTGCTGCGTGCATCAGGCTGTTGTCAACTCGAAATGGTTGCCGAGGCGACATGGGGAAGCGGAGGCGTCCGCGTCCCATCGAGCGCCACGCGTCAACCTGGCCCGCAAGCAGTTGGGGCCTGCGGCGCTTCACCCTTGCCCCTTCGCTTCGCCTCGAAGCCAGCCCGAGCGCGCCTTGGGCCCGGGGGCTACTATCGGTGTTCTGGGAACCAGGGTACCCAGACTTGCCTGCCTGTGGCCCACGGCATGGCTCCCTCAACGGCCTGGTAGGGCCATCTCCAAGACCACCAATACAAGACCCTCATGAGGGGCCAGGCCTCGCGAGGAGGGCGACACCAAGACCTCCCGAGGGAGCGGCCTTCCCAGGCGGCCTCCCGAGGAGCAGAGATTTCTATGCAGGTACACCACCTCATGAGGCTACAATGATGTGAGAAATGACGACCAAGGCTAGGCGGGCACCCGCAGGAGCAGAGGAGGCAGTTTCCTCTTTGGTGCTAAGGAGGCAAGGACTGGCGTGGGTTCCCAAGGAATCTCACAAAGGTTTCCATTCCGGTGCTACAAGACCAAGGCCACGGGCTCGGCAAGGCGGAGGTCATCACCGAGCCCACCACTGTGTCACGACCAGAAGCTTTGCAGGCAAAGACCACCTTTCATCAGGATTAGATGTACTACTTGTCCCCTTTCAAATTGGTCGTTGTGGGATCCCTTCCCGCCTAAGTTTCGAGGGAAGAGGACCAAGGCCACTATAAATATAGGTTAGCCACCACCATAGAACGGGTTGACTCATTCTCACCCTCGAGCCCTCGCGAGGTTGTTCCTCCTCTGTACGAGTTCATCCTCAGCCCCTCGTGAGGCCAATCCACCACAAAGCAGGAGTAGGGTATTACACCGCAAGGTGGCCCGAACCTGGGTAAACTGTCATGTTCATCTTCTTCCTTGCTCACGCGAGTTCGGCTAGGCCAGGCTGTCGAGCGACGGGCTCTAGGCTTGAGAGGTTGAGATATTCGCACACGCCCCAGAGTTCAAACCTTCTTGGGTCTGTAGAGCCCTGAATCTGACAAAAACCCTTTGCGACAAGTCGATCTTTATAGACGATGACATTACCATCCGTGTTCGTCTTCTTCTTAAAGATCCATTTGTTCTTAATGGCCTTTCGATCATCGGGTAAGTCCACCAAAAATTCATACTTGGTTTTTGTACATGGATCCTATCTCGGATTTCATGGCCTCTAGCCATTTGTCAGAATCTGGGCTCATAATTGCTTCCTCGTAGTTTGTAGGTTCATCGTTGCCCAACAACATGAATGATATGTCTCCGTCGTATCTATAATTTTCTATTGTTTTGTGCCATTTACAATGTTCACATATGTTGGGCGTCGGGGTACGCCAACCCTAGCCCACCTCCAAGCCTAGGGGTCGACGGCCCCACTTTACTAGCCCGTCCCCTCCAAGCCAAGGGGCGGATGCCCCCCGCCCCCTCCCCAGTCGCATGGGCCCTTGGGGGGGCTAGTGCGCCTGGTCCATGTAGGCCAGGGCCCCCCTTAGCCCATGCAGGCCTCCAAGACAGGTGGGACCTGCTACTTGTGAGTTGTGATGGGATTTTGCCCGAAGAGGAGGGGAGATGCGGTACAGTAGAGATAAGTATTTCCCTTAGTGAGAACCAAGGTTTGTCGAACCAATAGGAGGATCATGCAAAGCCTCATGAACAGCACATGCACACACAAAAGCAAATACTTGCACCCAACACGGGCAAGAGGGTTGTCAATCCCCTTGAACTTGTTACTTGCAAGGATCAAATCTTGTATAGGTAGATGGATAAACTGCAAAAGAAAATAAAAGAAATAAAATTGCAGCAAAGATATTTTAGTTTCTATAATATGATAAAAGTAGACCCGGGGCCATAGTTTTCACTAGAGGCTTCTCTCTCGAACACATAGCATACGATGTGTGAACAAATTACTGTTGGGCAATTGATAGAAAAGTGCATAGTTATGACGATATCCAAGGCAATGATCATGTATATAGGTGACGGTGTCCTGGATATGTGGGTACTAACCTAGCCGGCTCATAGTCCTCGGATGGGCCAATGGGCCCTCGTTCTCTTTAAGCTGGACTCCAGAAGTTGTGGGCCTAGGCGCGATCAAGAATGCCTCTGCCGAAGACTTGATGTATACTCCAAGACATCTCCTGCCACCTCCATGTGATCCCCTGGATAACAACTATGTAACACTAGATAACCTACCTGGCGTGTATATAAGCCAAGGGATTCAGCCCGTAGAGGGGACCGAATCACAATTACATTCCCCTAGCCCTAGAGGTAGATCACAACTTATGATCTCGAGGTAGATCAACTCTGTACTTGATACATCCCCATCAATATAAACAAGAGCAGGACGTAGGGTTTTACCTCCATCAAGAGGGCCCGAAACTGGGTAAACATCGTCTCCCTTGTTCCTGTTACCACCGATACGAGATCTACGGCTCGGGACCCCCTACCCCGAGGTCTACCGGATTTCAGACTGACACTTGTGCTTTCATTGAGAGTTCCACTATAAGGATCAATGAAGGATCAATGGGTTCGTGGGTTAACAACTCAAACCTTCAAGGCACGGGCTCCATGCTCGAAAACCCCATCGTGGAAGCGCACTTTCCCCTCCACGAGCAAGAAGCGATCCACGACCTCTTCTCTGCCCCGGCCAGACTCCCCATAGAGGGCGAAAGGTCGAGGTACTTCCTGGAAAGTGACTATGATGGCAGACGGCTAGAAACAGCCAGCGAATCTGATCTTCAAATCAGCTCGGCCGATCCGGTGGCTGCTCGCCCCCACGGGCTGAAAACATTTGGGCGTCAAACTCTACTTTTCCAAACAATTTTGCTCTTGTTTTGGACTCTAATTTGCATGATTTGAATGAAAATAATCTGAGGCTCCACTGACCCTAATCTCAGCACTATAAATTCATAATTCTCGAGATTAAAAATAAGAGAGGAAGTTTCATCGTGTTTTACAATATGGAGCCACCGCCACTTCCTGTTCTTCATCGGGAGGCCAGATCTGGAGTCCGTTCCGGGCTCCAGATAGGGGGATCCGTCGCCATCGTCATCATCAACCATCTTCCATCACCAATTTCATGATGCTCACCGTTGGGAGTGAGTAATTCCTTCGTAGGCTTACTGGACGATGATGGGTTGGCTGAGATTTATCATGTAATCGATTTAGTTTTGTTAGGACTTGATCCCTAGCATCCACTATCTTCTGAGATTGATGTTGCTATGACTTTGCTATGCTTAATGCTTGTCACTAGGGTCTGAGTGCCATGATTTTAGATCTGAACCCTTTATGTTTTCATGAATATATTTGTGTTCTTGATCCTATCTTGCAAGTTATACACACCTATTACGTGTTATGATCCGCATACCCCAAGGTGACAATAATTGTGATTCTTTCCGGTGATTACCGTAGTTTGAGGAATTCATGTACTCACCATGTGTTAATGCTTTGTTCCGGTTCTCTATTAAAAGGAGGCCTTAATACCCCTTAGTTGCCTTATGGACCCCGCTGCCACGGGGGGGGGGGGGGGGGTAGGACAAAAGATGCCATGCAAGTTCTTATCGCAAGCACGTATGACTATATATGGAATACATGCCTACATTACATTGATGAATTAGAGCTAGTTCTGTGTCTCCCTAGGTTATGACGGTTACATGATGAATGCCATCCAACATAATTATCCATCATCGATCCAATGCCTACAAGCTTTTCACGTATTGATCTTTGCTAAGTTACTACTACTGCTGCTGCTGTTACAATTGCTACAAAACTGCTACTGTTACTGTTACTGTTACTGTTACTGTTGCTACTGCTACTATCGCTACTAAATTATCATACTATTGTGCTACTAATCACTCTGCTGCAGATAGTTATTTCTCCAGGTGTGGTTGAATTGACAACTCAACTTCTAATACTTGCAAATATTCTTTGGCTCCCCTTGTGTTGAATCAATAAATTTATGTTGAATACTTTACCCTCGAAAACTGTAGCGATCCCCTATACTTGTGGGTTATTGATACATCTCCAATGTATCAATCATTTTTTATTGTTCCATGCTATTATATTATCTATCTTGGATGTTTTATATACATTTATATGCTATATTATATCATTTTTTGGGACTAACCTATTAACCTAGTGCCCAATGCCAGTTGATGTTTTTTCCTTGTTTTGACTTTTACAAAAAATCAATACCAAACGGAGTCCAAACGGAACGAAACTTTTTGATGACTTTTCTTATACAACAAGACACCCATGAAGCTTCGGGAAGAGGCCATAAGACCCACGAGGGGGCCACAAGCCCTGGGGGGGCGCCCCAGGGGGACACGGCCGGGAGGCTTGTGGGCCCCCCGTGGCTCTCCTAACCCTAACTCCAGCTCCATAAATACCCAAATATTCCCCCTACACCAGAGGGCACACCAAAAATACTTTTCCGCCGCAGCAAACTTCTATTCTCGTGAGATCCCATCTTGGGTCCTTTTTCGGCACTCCGCCGAAGGGGGATTCGATCACGGAGGGCCTCTACACCAACCTTGCTGCCCTTCCGATGATGTGTGAGTAGTTTACCACAGACCTACGGGTCCATAGCTACTAGCTAGATGGCTTCTTCTCTCTCTTTGACCTTCAATACAATGTTCTCCTTGATGATCTTGGAGTTCTATTTGATGTAATCTTCTTTTGTGGTGCGTTTGTTGAGATCCGATGAATTGTGGATTTATGATCCGATTATCTATGAATATTATTTTAGTCTTTTCTGAACTCTTTTATGCATGATTAAGATAGCTTTGTATTTCTCTCCGATCTATTGATTTGGTTTGGCCAACTAGATTGGTTTTTCTTGCAATGGGAGAGGTGCTTTCTGATGGGCTCAATCTTGCGGTGTCCTCACCCAGTGATAGTAGGGGTAGTGAGGCACGTATTTGTATTGTTGCCATTAAGGATAAAAAGATGGGGATTTCGTCGGCGTTCTGGGAACCAGGGTACCTAGACTTGCCTGCCTGCGGCCAACGGCGTGGCTCCATCGACGGCCTGGTACGGCCCATCTTCAGCATCGGCAAGACAAGACCCTCACGAGGGGCCAAGCCTCGCGAGGCGGACGATGCTAAGACCTCCGGAGGGAGCGGCCTCCCTAGGCTGGCTCCTGAGGTGCGGAGATTCCTATGCAAGCACCCATCTCATGAGGTTCGGGTGACGCAAGCCATGACGACAAAGGCCAGGCGGGTGCCAGCGGGCGCAGTGTAGCAGGTTTCCTCTTTTGTGCTAAGGAGGCAAGCGTAGGCACGGAGTCCTGAGGAATCACCCAAAGGTTTCCATTCCCGTGCAACGAGACCAAGACCGCCAGGACGGCAGGATGGATGTCATCACCGAACCCACCACGACGTCACGGCCAGAAGCTTTGCAGGCGAAGACCACCTTTCATCAGGACAAGATGTACTACTTGTCCCCCTTCAAAATTGGCTGTTGTGGGATCCCTTCCCACCTTCATTTTGGCGGAAGAGGACCAAGGCCACTATATATAGGTTAGCCACCACCGTAGGAAGGAGAGGTCGAATCCTCAGCTCAAACCCACAAAAGAACATACCTCGTGAGGTTGTTCTTCCCTTATACTAGTTCGTCCTTAGCCCCTCGCGAGGCTAATTCACCCTCAAGCAGGAGTAGGGTCTTAGACCGCAAGGTGGCCCGAACCTAAGTAAACTGCCATGTCTCCTTCCTTTCATGTTCATCAAGCTGGGCCGTGGGAGCGACGAATCGGTTGGCTAGAGAGGTCGAGTTCTTCGCACATGCCCCAGAGTTCAAACCTTTCTTGGGTCAGCGGAGCCCTGAATCCGACATTTGGCGCGCCAGGTAGGGGCGTGTCGAAGCCTCTCATTCGTCGGTCGTTTCGCCGCCTTTCCGCCATTCTCATGGCCTACGCTTGTCGAGTTCGTGCCGAGCGTCGGGCGGCCCTCGCCGCCCGCGTTGCTCAGACAGCGCCTGCGGGCGATGGCGCCCCTCATCATTCCCCTTCCCCTGCGGCCAACGCTGCCACTGGCCCCGCGGCCCACGAGCAACAGGACTCGTCGCTGCAGCCCTCTGTGCGGTGTGATGGGCGCACCGCGACTCCGTCGCCGACTCCGGCCGCTACTTCATCCTCCCATGCTCGTCGTGGGCTGGCGATCGCGCAGGCTGCGTTGCTCATGGTGCGTGAGCTTCTGTGCTATCGTACGGCCGACGACCTCTACGAGGACTGGCTGGACCGCATCGCCGAGCTCGTCAGCACCGCTGGAGAGGCTCCTGCATCGTCTCGCTCGCTGCCTCCCCCGCCGCCTCAGGTGGGCGACGTAGCCCACGGTGTGCCTCCTCCTCCTCCTCGGTGCGATGTTGCCCCCGAGCCAAGGCATGGGGCTCCCCAGCATGACCCACCACGCAGTGCGCTGGCACGCGATGAAGAAAGCTGCCTGGTGGTGCAGCAGCCTCAAGGGGAGGTGCCTGTGCTCCCAGCACTGCCACGTCATGACCGTGTGCCACCCGAGGTGGCGGCACGCGGGCGCCAAGACCAGGCTCCCCCTCCGCAGCGGGCTCCTGTGAGCGTGGCAGGCTGCCGAGCGTTTACTCCGGAGCTGCACTGCGTCTTCTGGCCCGGCAAGTTCAAGCCGGATCTGCCTCCGCGCTACGACGGCACCCCCGCCCCTGCTGATTTCCTCCAGCTCTACGAGCTGAGCATCGAGGCAGCAAACGGCGATGAGAAGGTCATGGTGAACTGGTTTCCCATGGCCCTCAAGGATGGCGCGCGCTCGTGGCTCCTGAACCTCCCAGTGGGATCGATCTCCTCCTGGGATGAGTTGCGTGAGCGCTTGATTGCCAACTTCCAGGGCACTCGCGACTGCGCCCCTGCTGCAGGCGACCTGCGGCGCATCAAGTGGCTGTCAGGGGAGACCTTTCACAAATACATCCAGTGCTTCACCAACGTTCGCCTCAAGATCCCTATGGTGTTGGACGAGGCCATCATTTCAGCATTCACTGATGGCATCCGGGATGTCAAGATGAAGGAAGAGCTCGCCATACACGAGGACCTGTGCTCGGCTCTGGAGATGTTCAACATGGCAACCAGGTGCGTGAGGGTAGAGGAAGGTCGCCTCTCCCTCCTTGAGCTCCCGGAGGCCGACCCTGAGGACAAGAAGGCCAAGGCTAAGGACGTGAAGCACAAGGGCCCGGCTATGCTCACGGCCAAGCTCAAGATGAAACGCAGCTGTGACCACCCCGAGTCCTCCAAGGGCAGCCGCCCATTTTGTGTCTTCCACAACGTCCACAGCCACAACACCAACGACTGCCAAGAGCTCAGGGCCATCCGAGACGGGCACCTTGGCCACCACCCTAAGCGCAACGACCGTGGGTACGGCCACGGAGGAGGCCGTGGTGGGGGCCGCTGGGACAACCACGACACTTGCCACGACTGGCGAGATCAGCCTCGTGAGGACCGCTAGCAGGGCCAGCCTCGTGATGGCCCCTGGAGGGACCAGCCTCGTGAGGATCATCCTCAGGGCAACGCCGACCTTCCTCTGCTACCGCCGCCACCATGGAGGAACGACGACCACCGCCAAGATGATGGGGCCGGGGGCTTCTAAGAGCCTCGTGCCATTGCCTGCATCCTAGGTGGCACTCAGGCCCCCGCCTCCCATCGCGTCTTCAAGCAGTTCGCTCGCGAGGTGAACGTGGCACTCCCCAAGCTCGAGGCGTCGCGTCCCCTTAGGTGGTCCAAGTACGCCATCACCTTTGACTCTACGGATCAGCTCAAGTGTGCGGCCACCGCCGGCGCGCTCCCAATGCTCTGCTCGCCGACCATCAGCAACGTCCTCGTCACCAAGACACTCATCGACGGAGGTGCGGGGCTGAATGTCCTTTCTGCTGAGACATTCAAGAGGCTCCAGGTGCCCTACGACCAGCTCCTCCCCACCAAGCCCTTCTCAGGGATGACCGACGGCTCCACAGTCCCCCTGGGGCAGATTCGCCTCCTTGTCACCTTCGGCAAGCGCGACAACTACCGCACCAAGCTCATCGACTTTGACGTCGCCCACATTCGCCTCTCGTACAATGCCATCCTTGGGTACCCGGCCCTAGCCAAGTTCATGGCAGTGACTCATCATGGCTACAATGTCCTGAAGATGCCAGGAAGCAGTGGCATCATCACGGTCGCCTGCGACGAGAAGGATGCAGTGTGCTCCCTCGAGCACGCCTACCAGGCCGCTGTAGTCGAGAACTCAGATGATGAGGGCACCATCCATCCTCCTGAGGCCATCCCCAAGAAGAAGAAGCAGCTCCTCCTCAGAGGCCACAGGAGGCTGGTGCATCCGACGATCGTGCCTCAGGTCTTGCGCCCACTGCTGGGGCACCTTCCTCTCTTGCATAGGAAGGCACGCTCGGCGCCCCTCTCTGGTTGGGCTCGGGGGCGATCCTCTGGAGGGCCTCTGACCTGGCCAGCTTCACGAGGGAGGCGTTCGGGCACCATGTGGAGGCGTGCTTCAACGCGCGCTTCCGCGAACAGGGCACAGGACGCGAGGTGCCAGGCGCTCAGAAGTTCATCACCAAGGCGATCGAGGAGCTTCAGGAGGTGCGAGCCATGCGTGGTGAGCGTCGCCCCGCACCGCAGTGCAGCTGCCGCCCCTGACGTGAGTAGCGAGCTGTGCATCTGCGTCAACATCCCAGGACTCAACAGGGCTGCTTCTCAGGAGCTCTTCTGGCCGTCCCGCGTCGGTAGGTGTGGAGGCCACCCTCACAGCTACATCTGCAGGCCTTTTGGCTTGCCGAACGCAGCTGCCTCGCACCAGCACCACATGAGGAGAGTTCTGGTGGCTCACGACGCCCGACGCCAGGCAATCCTGACGGAGGAGGTGCCGGACCCTCGCGAGCCCCCTGGACCTCTAGAGCCTCAAGAGGCTTGGGAGCCAGACGACTCATGAGGAGTGACTTCTGCAGCACGCATCTTCAGCTGCTCCAACACTTCTACAACGACGTTGCCAGGTGACTTTTTCGTTCATTCAATTAAGGGCGCCCTCGGCCTGCATTATCCTCAAGCTGCCAGGGCCAGTCCCGCAGCCGCACCATCTTGATTCATGTACTCCGGACCAGTATGCATGCCTGTGTTATCATGGTTATTCAACGTTACCCCTATCGTCTTGTTACCTATGGAGCTGCCCCTCGCGGCCTCTACGCGTTGCTAACCCGCCTCTTGCTCATCCCGCAACGGGGGCTACTGGCACGGCGCCTGTGCTCGGGTCTGTCCCTGCAGCGCTGATAAATCTGAGAGACTGAGCTCTGGCTCGCGGCCAGCCCCGCGCACGTCACCTCACTGAGTCCTCAGTGCCTTCATGTCCTTGCAGGAAGATCACCAATAGGACAGCAAGCGCTTCTATGTTTTCTTTCTTCGGCTAACTTGCAGGGACCTCCGGAGCCAGGATCAGCGGCCCCGCCAGCACCTCGAGCCGCAACCCCTCGCATGGCCAGTCACTCCTTTTTCACGTAAATCGCTTGCACGTAAAGGGGGGGCCCTGAGCAACGCGCCTCAGGGGATCCTACTGGCTCTTGAGCCCTCACCCCTGGCCTCGACCACGGCATCACGACCTGGAATACCAGCGGCGGCTGAGCTCCGCTCGAGGGCCGGGACCCAAGGACGTAGAGCACCCAGATGAGCAAGGAAGAAGGGGTCGAGAACCCAGATGAGCAAGGAAGAACGGGTCAGCGTGAGTCATGCCTGGGAGGGCCACCGCCACCAGGATACAGCCAGGCGTTGCACCAAAAGCTGTCCTCACAGCGAAAAGATCACCGCAGGCTCGCCAAAGATAAGTCACCCCATACATGCAGACGTGAACCTTACGATCAGTGTTTTGCCTCTCGCGATCTTGCTCGGGCAAGGATGTTTCCCTTTCAGTCTTTCAAATGCCGCTTGCGCGCCAAAGGGGACCCCCTGAGCATGTCGCCTCAGGGGCTCTTACTAGACCTCGGGCCGCTCACCTCCTGGCCTTGACCACGGCATCGCGACCTGGCATACCAGCGATGGCTGAAGCCTGCCTGGGGAGTGGGTCCTGTCGACGTAGAGCACTAAACTACCGCGAGGACGAAAGGGGGAACCGTGCCACAACAAGAAGCGTAAAACGCGACATTGATTGGAAATAATAAGCATTAAGCTAAAAACGCCACAATTTTTTACATACCCCCATGGGGCTCGTCATGGTTTTGTGCAGAGATGAAGCAAAAGGAAAATTCCCCTAAAGAGCCACGGACTTGGTGGCGCCACCGGTGACGCCGGGGCAGCGCTGCTGCTGTGGTCCGAGCACGGTGGCTCGGCGGCTCATAGCTATCATCGTCGCTCGAGTCCGACGAGGCGCTGCTGCTGGCGGAGGAGTCGCAGACAAGGCCAAGGGCAAGTTCACCGCCCCTGGCATCGCCGCCTTGGCCGCCTCCCCTAGGACAGCATTCCAGGTGCCGGCCGTCGTCCCTGAAGACCTTGAAGGAGAGCGTCGAAGCTCTGTCATACTCAAAGTGGATGGCGTGGCCTCCTTCAGGGCGGCAGGCGCAGGCGATTGCGCCCCATCCCCGGGTCATGAAGACATCGCCGGAGTAGACCACCTCAACATCTGCCTCAGAAGCTTGGCTGCAGCATCCGGCGCATTGCAGCCAAAACTCGACGGGCCCCCTCGGCGGTGTCTCCCTCACAAGGGATCGTGGGAGCCGGATCCATGTGCGCGGCAGCATTGCCGCCCACCCCACAAACTCGCGGGCCGTGCCTTCGGTGTGGGTCCGCGAGTGGGGTGCCCATGCGACCACCGCCTCCATGAACGGGGCTCTGCACGTGAGCATACACGGGGACAGAGAAGCCCGGTGGAGCCCGTTCGTGCCAAGGCCGCGTCGTCGTGGGCTCTGCGACGGCATCATGGGAGCAACCAGGCCTCTTCTTCGGCGGGAGCAGCTCAGGTTCCACCTAAGGGGTGTTCCCCTTTTCCACAGCAGAAAACCTTCTCACTGGCGCCATGGACGCTTCGACAAGACGGTGGGATGGAAAGGAAGAAGGAGGAGCAAGCAGCGAGAAGACAGAGATGAGCAGGGGGCTCCGCCCCCTCTCCCATTTATAGCCGGAGGAAGGCCAACCGCCGGCCTCCCACAATCTCGAGTAATGATGGCTTTTCTGCATGCAACAGGCAGTTGTCAAGTCGGACTGTTGCTGAGGCAGCGTGGGGAAGCAGAGACGCCCACGTCCCGCCAGGCGCCACACGTCAACTCGGTCCGCAGGTGATTGGGCCCCGCGGCGCTTCAACCTTGCCCTTTGGCTTCGCCCCGAAGCCAAGTCCGAGCGCGCCTTGGGCCCGGCGGCTACTGTCGGTGTTCTGGGAACCAGGGTACCCAGACTTGCCTGCCTGCGGCCCACGGCGTGGCTCCATCGACGGCCTAGTATGGCCCATCTTCAACATCGGCAAGACAATACCCTCGCAAGGGGACAAGCCTCGCGAGGCGGACGACGCCAAGACCTATGGAGGGAGCGGCCTCCCTAGGCTGGCTCCTGAGGAGCGGAGATTCCTATGCAAGCACCCATCTCATGAGGTTCGGGTTACGCAAGCCATGACGACCAAGGCCAGGCGGGCGCCTGCGGGCGCAGCGTAGCAGGTTTCCTCTTTTGTGCTAAGGAGGCAAGCGCAGGCGCGGAGTCCCGAGGAATCACCCAAAGGTTTCCATTCCCGTGCAACAAGACCAAGACCGCCAGGACGGTAGGATGGATGTCATCGCCAATCCCACCACGACGTCACGGCCAGAAGCTTTGCAGGCGAAGACCACCTTTCGTCAGGATAAGATGTACTAGTCCCCCTCTAAAATTGGCCGTTGTGGGATCCCTTCCCAACTTCATTTTGGAGGAAGAGAACCAAGGCCACTATATATAGGTTAGCCACCACCGTAGGAAGGAGAGGTCTAATCCTTAGCTCAAACCCACACAAGAACAGACCTCGTGAGGTTGTTCTTCCTCTGTACTAGTTCGTCCTCAGCCCCTCGCGAGGATAATCCACCCCAAAGCAGGAGTAGGGTCTTACACCGCAAGGTGGCCCGGACCTGGCTAAACTGCCGTGTCTCCTTCCTTTCCTGTTCATCAAGATAGGCCGTGAGAGCGACGAATCGGTTGGCTAGAGAGGTCGAGTTCTTCGCACACGCCCCAGAGTTTGAACCTTTCTTGGGTCAGCAGAGCCCTAAATCCGACAGGTTTTACCATATTGATTGGATCTATCCATCTACATCATGTCATCTTGCTTAAGGTGTTACTACGTTCTTGTTAACTTAATACACTAGATGCATGCTGCATAGCGGCCGATGTGTGCAGTAATAGTAGTAGATGCAAGCAGGAGTCGGTCTACTTGTCATGGATGTGATGCCTATATTCATGATCATTGCCTTGGATATCATCATAATTATGCGCTTTTCTATCCATTGCCCAACAAGAATTTGTCTACCCACCATATGTTTTCTTTAACAGAGAAGCCTCTAGTGAAACCTATGCCCCCTGGGTCTATTTTCCATCATATATTTTCAGATCTATAAAAATGAAAAACCCAAAAATACCTTGCTGCAATTTATTTATATTTACCTCATTTTGCCTTTTACTTATCTTTAATATCTATCTCTATTAGATCTCACTATTGCAAGTGACCGTGAAGGGATTGACAACCCCTTTTTCGAGTTGTGTGCAAGTGTTTGTTAGTTTGTGCCGGTGCATCTATTGGGGAGTTGCTTGTGCCTCCTACTGGATTGATACCTTGGTTCTTAACTGAGGGAAATACTTATCTCTACTTTGCTGCATCACCCATTCCTCTTCAAGGGAAAAATCAACGCAAGCTCAAGAAGTAGCAGGAAGAATTTCAGGCGCCATTGCCTGGGAGGTTCTACATCAAGCCTACCAAATACCTATCATAAACTCTCATCTCTTGCACTTACATTATTCCCCATTCGCCTTTCGTTTTCATCCCCCCAATTCTAAAATGTTTTCAGAAAATCACAAAAATATTTGCCTTCTTTCCGTTTGCCCTTATGTCTTACTTGGTTTGTTTGCTTGGTCACTTGGCATAATTGTGTGTTTATTCAAAATCAGGAGACAAAAAGCTTATGGATCCTCATCCACTTGCTAATCTTTTTAAAAGATCCAACTATGATGAACCAATTGCTAGTGAGTTGAGTGCACTAGATTATCTTTATGAAGTTTTGCTTGAAAATTGTGATGAAGTGTTAAAAGAAGAAATTTATGAAGTGATTCACGATAGCTCCTTGAATGAAAAGCATGATTGCAATGGTGTTATTATAAATTCTATTAATGTCAATTGTGCTAATAATATGCAAAACCCCAAGCTTGGGGATTCTAATTTTGATATGTCCACTACTTATTGCAATGATCATGATTGCGGTGATTCTTCTTATGATCTTGAAAATTTATTTCAGCCTCATGATGAATATGTTTGCAATAATATTGAAAGTGGGTTTGGAAGAGTTACAACTTTTGGGAATAATGATCCCACTACTTTGGAGAATGATTAATCTTATGAAATTTTTGATAAAAGTGGGCTTTGACACGTCATGACTTTATTTCATGATAATCCCACTATTTTGGAAGAGTGTCAACTTTACATGCATGTGGATCATTGTCAGATTCAGGGCTCCGCAGACCCAAGAAAGGTTCAAACTCTGGGGTGCGTGCAAAGAACTCAATCTCCCCGGTCTGCCAACTCGTCGACCTCACGGCCTAGCTCGATGAACTGGAAAGGAAAGAGACACAACAGTTTACCCATGTTCGGGCCACCTTGCTGTGTAAAACCCTACTGCTGCTTTGTGGTGGATTGGCCTCGAGGTGGGATGAGGATGAACTAGTACAGAGGGGGAACAACCTCAGGAGGTGTGTTCTTGTGTTGGTGTGAGCTGATGGGGGTGATCTGATTGATCCGTCCCCTTCTATGGTGGTGGCCTAGCTATATTTATAGTGGCCTTGGTCCTCTTCCCCCAAAACGAAGGCGGGAAAGGATCCCACAACGGCCAAGTTTGAAGGGATACAAGTAGTACATCTTATCCTAACGAAAGGTGGTCTTCGCCTGCAAAGCTTCTGGTTGTGACGTAATGGTGGGCTCGGCGATGACCTCCGTCCTGCCGTCCTGGTCTTGCAGCACAGGAATGGAAACCTTTGGCTGATTCCTCGGGACTCTGCATCTCCACCCGCTTCCTTATCACCAAAGAGGAAACATGTTGTACTGCGCCCGCTGGCGCCCGCCTGGCCTGCTCGTCATAGCTTGCGTCACCTGAACCTCACGAGGTGGGGCTTGCATAGAAATCTCTGCTCCTCAGGAGCCGGCCTAAGGAGGTCGCTTCCTCTGGAGGTTTTGACATCGTCCGCCTCGCGAGGCTTAGCCCCTCGCGAGGGTCTTGTGTTGTTGATGCTGAAGATGGGCCATACCAGGCCATAGATGGTGCCACACTGCGGGCCGCAGGCAAGCAAGTCTGGGTACCCTGGTTCCCAGAACGCCGACAATAGCCCCCGGGCCCAAGGCGCGCTCGGACTTGGCTTCGGGGTGAAGCCAAAGGGCAAGGGCGAAGCGCCGCGGGCCCCAACCGCCTGCGGACCCGGTCGACGCGTGGCGCTTGATGGGACGTGGGCGTCTCCGCTTCCCCACGCTGCCTCGGCAACCGTTCAGCTTGACAACGGCCTGCTACACGCAAAAAGATCATTATTTTCGGAGATCGTGGAGGCCGGCGGTTGGCCTCCCTCTGGCTATAAATGAGGGAGGGGCGGAGCCCCCTACTCATCTCCGTCTTCCCGCTGCTTGCTCCTTATTCTTCCTTCCTGTCCCATCATCTCGTTGAAGCATCATGGCGCCGGTGAGTAGGTTTTCCGTGGTGGAGAAGGGAAAAACCCCTCAGGAGGAACCCGGGCTCCTTCCGCCAAAGAAGAGGCTCGGCCGCTCCCGCGGCGCCGGCGAAGGGACCCAGGTGACACGGCCTTGGCACGAGCGGCCTCCACCGGGCTTCTCGATCCCCATGTATGCTCGCGCGCAGAGCCCTGCACCCAGGGGCAATGCCCGGGGCCGCGAGGGTCAGGGTCGTGGAGGAGGGCAGGTGGCGGCTGCACGGCCGTCCGGCCTGCGAGCTCCGTCACGCGAATTCGTGGTGTGGGCGGCAATGCCACCGTGCACGTGGATCCGGCTCCCGCAGTTCTTCGCAGAGGAGATACCGCCGAGGGGGCCCGTTGAGCTGTGGCTGCAACACGCCGGGTGCAGCAGCCAAGCTACTGAAGCGGAGGTTGAGGTCGTCTGCCCTGGCGAAGCCTTCATGACTCAGGGATGGGGCGAGATCACCCGCGCCTGCTGCCCGGGGGGAGCTCTCGCCATCCACTTCGAACACGACGGAGCTTTGACGCTCCTCTTCAAGGTGTTTCGCGAGGACGGTCGACGCCTAAAATGCTGCTCCGAAAGAGGCGAACTGCGCGGCGCGGCCATGGGCGCTGAACTTGCCCTTGGCCTTGCCAGCAGCTCCTCTGGCGCTAGCAGCGACTCTCCGAAATCCAGCGAATCTCCTGAGTCCAGCGACGATGACTGCTACGAGCCGCCGAGCTCTCGCCGCTCCCGGAGTATGGCAGCGGTGTCGACTCGGCGCCGTCGGTGACCGTCCTGAGGCCTGGGTTCTCCAAGGTCCCTTTCTTTTGTTTTCCTGCACAAAACCGTGACGAGCCCCGTGGGGGTATGTAAGAACTATAATGCTTTTTCTTTAACGTTATTGTTCCTAGTTCGGTGTTGCGATTGCGTGTCCTGCTTTGGCATGCTGCTCCCTTTCGTTCTCGCGGTAGCTTAGCGCTCTACGCTGACAGGACCCAGTCCCGAGGCGGGCTCCAGCCATCGCTGGTATGCCAGGTCGCGATGCCATGGTAAAGGCCAGGAGGTGGGCGGCCCGAGGTCCGGTAAGAGCCCCTGAGGCGCGATGCTCAGGAGGTCCCCTTTAGCGCGCAAGCAGCCCCCTAAAGGCCGATAGGGAAAACAGCCTTACCCGAGCGAGATTGCGAGGATCAAAATGCTGGGTCGTGAGATTTACGCCGACATGTATGGGGTGACTTATCTTGGCAAGCATGCGGCGATTCCTTCGCGCGACGCCTGACTGCGTCCTGGTGGTGGCGGTTCTAGGCAGGGCTCACGCCGATCCCCTTTTCCTTGCTCATCTAAATGCTCTACGTCTTCAGGTCCTGACCCTCGAGCGAGGTTCAGCCGCCACTAGTATGCCAGGTCGCGATGCCATGGTCAAGGCCAGGGGTGAGGGCTCGAGAGCCAGTAGGAGTCCCTGAGGCGCGATGCTCAGGGGCCACCCTTTAACATGCAAGCGAATTGCCTGAAAAGGGAGTGGCTGGCGGGGCAGCTCGTAGTCTGACTCCGGAGGTTCCTATGAGTTAGTCGAGGGAAGAGAACATAGCACATAGACGCGCCTGCTGTCCTGCCGTTGATCTTTCCGCAAGAAGACGAAGGCACTGAGGATCCGGTGAGGTGACGTGCGCGGGGCGGGCCGCAAGCCAGAGCTCGATCTCTTAGGTTTATTAGCGCTGCAGGGACGGACCTGAGCACAAGTGTCATGCCAGCAGCCCCCATTGCAGGGTGAGCAAAAGGTAGGTTAGCAACGCGTGGAGGTCGCGAGGGGCGACTCCATAAATAACGAGATAGCAGAGGTAATGTCGATAACCATAATAGCACAGGTGAGCATACTGGTCCGGGGTACATGAAATAAAATGGTGTGACCGCGGGCCTGGCCCTGGCAGCTTGAGGATAATGCAGCCCGAGGGGCGCCCCCAATTGAACAAACCAAAACGTGTCACCTGGCACTGTTGCTGAAGAAGTGTTGGAGTAGCTGAAGACGTGCGCTGCAGAAGTCGTTCCTCACAAGCCGTCCAGGTCCTGAGCCTCGTAAGGCCCCGGGGGCCCGGGGGGCTCGCGAGGATCCAGTGCCTCCTCCGATAGGATCGCCTGGTGCCTGGCCTCGTGAGCCGCCAGGATGCTCCGCATGTAGCGCTGGTGCGTGGCAGCCCAGTTCAGCAGATCGAAAGGCATGCGAACATAGCTGTGAGGGGGGCCCTCGCACCGGCCCACTCAGGACGGCCAGTAGAGCTCCTGAGACGCGTCTCTATTGAGCCCTGGGATGTTGACGCAGACGCGCAGCCCGCTGCCCTTGTCAGGGGAGGGAGCTACGCCGGGTGGTGCGGGGCGACGCTCGCCTCGCATGGCCCTCGCCTCCTGGAGATCCTCGATCGCCTTGGTGATGAACTCCTAAGCGCCTGGCGCCTTGCGCCCTGCGCTCTTCTCACTGAAGCGCGCGTTGAAGCACGCCTCCACATGGTGCCCGAACGCCTCCCTCACGACGCTGGCCAGGTCTGAGGCCCTCCAAAGGAGAGCCCCCAAGCCCAACCTGAGGGGGGCGCCGGGCGCGCCTTCCTATGCCAGAGGGGAGGGCGCCCAATCAGTGGGCGTAGGGCCTGAAGCACGATCATCGGACGCCCCGTCCTCCTGAGATCCTCGGTGGAGCAGCTGCTTCTTCTTATTGGGGATGACCTCACGAGGGTAGACGGCGCCCTCGTCATCTGGGTTCTCGAGCGCCGCAGCCTGGTAGGCGCGCTCGACGGAGCACACCGCGTCCTTCTCATCGCAGGCGACCGTGATGATGCCTCCACTCCCTGGCATCTTGAGGACATTGTAGCCGTGGTGAGTCATGGCCATGAACTTGGCCAGGGCTGGATACCCAAGGATGGCGTTGTACGGGAGGCGAATATGGGCGACGTCGAAGTCGATGAGCTCAGTGCGCTAGTTGTCGCGCTTGCCGAAGGTGACAGGGAGGCGGATCTGCCCTATCGGGGTGGTGGAGCCGTAGGTCACTCCTGAGAAGGGCTTGGTGGGTTGAAGTTGGTCGTACGGCACCTGGAGCCTGTCGAACGTCTCGATGGCCAGGATATTGAGTCCCGCACCGCCATCGATGAGTTTCTTGGAGACGAAGATATTGCTGATGGTAGGCGAGCAGAGCATCGGGAGTGTGCCGGCAGTGGCCGCGCACTTGAGCTAGTCTGTAGAGTCGAAGGTGATGGCGTACTTGGACCACCTGAGCGGATGCGTCACCTCGAGCTTGGGGAGGGCCGCGTTCACCTCACGAGCGAATTGCTTGAAGATGCGATGAGAGGCGGGGGCCTGAGCGCCACCTAAGATGCAAGCGACAGCACGAGGCTCTTGGAAGCCCCCGGCCCCATCATCTTGGTGGTGGTCGTCATTCTTCCTTGGCGGCGGCGGCAGCGGAGGGAGGCCAGCGTTGCCCTGAGGGCGGTCCTCACGAGGCTGATCCCTCCAGGGGCCCTCGCGAGGCTGGCCCTGCCAGCGATCCTCACGAGGCTGGTCGTGCCAGTCCTGGCGGGGGTCACGGTTGTCCCAGAGTCCCCCACCTCGGCCTCCTCCATGGTCGTAGCCGCGGTCGTTGTGCTCTGGGCGGCGGCCAAGGCGCCCATCCCGGATGGCCTTGAGCTCTTGGCAGTCGTTGGTGATGTGGCTTTGCACATTGTGGAAGACGCAGAATAGGCGGCTGCCCTTGGAGGACTCCAGGTAGTCGCAGCCGCACTTCATCTCAGGTTCGGCCGCGAGCAAAGCTGGTCCCTTGCGGTTCACGTCCTTAACCTTGGCCTTCTTGTCTTCTGGATCAGCCTCCGGGAGCTCAAGGAGGGAGAGGCAACCTTCCTCAGCCCTCGCGCACCTGGTTGCCATCTTGAACATCTCCAGGGCCGAGCATTGGTCCTTGTGTATGGCAAGCTCCTCCTTCATCTTGACATCCTGGACACCATCAGTGAACGTAGAAATGATGGCCTCGTCCGACACCTTGGGGATCTTGAGGCGAACGTTGGTGAAATGCTGGATGTATTTGTGCAAGGTCTCCCCTGGCTCCTACTTGATGCGCCGCAGGTCTCCCGTAGCTGGGGCGCAGTCGCGAGTGCCCTGGAAGTTGTCGATGAAGCGCTCTCGCATTTTGTCCCAGGAGGAGATCGATCCAGCGGGGAGGTTCAGGAGCCATGAGCGCGCGCCATCCTTGAGGGCCATGGGGAACCAGTTCGCCATAACCTTCTCATCACCGTTGGCCGCCTGATGCCCAGCTCGTAGAGCTGAAGGAACTCAGTAGGGTCGGGGGTGCCGTCGTAGCATGGGGGCAGGTCTCGCTTGAACTTCCCTGTCCAGACGATGCTACGCAACTCCGGGGTGAACGCACGGCAACCCGCCGCGCTCACGGGAGCCCGCCGCAGAGGGGGAGCCTGGACTTGGCGCTCACGCACCGCCGCCTCTGGCAGCACGCGGTCTTGACATGGTGGCGCTAGAAGCACGCACGCCTCTCCTTGAGGTCGCTGCACCACTTGACAGCTTTCCTCGTCACGCGCCAGCGCCCTGCGCGACGGGTCGCGCCGAGGAGCCTCACGCCTTGGCTCGAGGGCGACTTCTTTCCTGGGAGGTGGAGGAGGCGCACCGTGGGCCACGTCGCCCGCAAGAGGCGGCGAGGGAGGCAGTGAGCGAGACGGTGCACGGGTCTCTCTGGCAGCGCTGACGAGGTCGGCGATGCGGTCCAGCCAGTCCTCGTAGAGGTCGTCGGTCGGGCGATAGCGCAGAAGCTCGCGCGCCATGAGCAACGCAGCCTGCGCGTTCGCCGGCCCGCGAAGAGCATGGGAGGATGAAGCAGCCGCCGGAGTCGACGATGGAGTGGCGGTGCGTTCGTCGCGCCGCACAGAGGGATGCAGCAATGAAGCCTGCTGCTTGTGGGCCGCAGGGTCGGTGGCAGCGTTTGCCACAGGCGATGGGGGACGGCGGGGAGCGCTGTCACCGGCAGGTGCTGTCTGGGCGACACGGGCGGCAAGAGCAGCCCGGCGCTCAGCACGAACTCGATGAGCGTCAGCCATGGGAATGGTGGAACGGCGGCGAATCTACCGGTGGAAGAGAGGTCCGACGCACCCCTACCTGGCGCGCCAAATGTCGTATTCAGGGCTCCGCAGACCCAAGAAAGCTTCGAACTCTGGGGTGCGTGTGAAGAACTCAATCTCCCCAGCCTGCCAACTCATCGATCTCACGGCCTAGCTCGATGATTTGGGAAGGACAGGGACACAACGATTTACCCAGGTTCGGGCCACCTTGCAGTGTAAAACCCTACTCCTGCTTTGTGGTGGATTGGCCTCGAGGTGGACTGAGGATGAACTAGTACAGAAGGGGAACAACCTCAGGAGGTGTGTTCTTGTGTTGGTGTGAGCTGGTGGGGATGATCTGGTTGATCTGTCCGTCCTCCCTCTACGGTGGTGGCCTAGCTATATTTATAGTGGCCTTGGTCCTCTTCCCCCAAAACAAAGGCGGGAAGGGATCCCACAACGGCCAAGTTTGAAGGGGGACAAGTAGTACATCTTATCCTGACGAAAGGTGGTCTTCGCCTGCAAAGCTTCTGGTTGTGACGTCGTGGTGGGCTCGGCGATGACCTCTGTCCTGCCATCCTGGTCTTGTAGCACGGGAATGGAAACCTTTGGCTGATTCCTCGGGACTCTGTGTCTGCACCCGCTTCCTTATCACCAAAGAGGAAACCTGCTGTACTGCGCCCGCTGGCGCTCGCCTGGCCTTGGTCGTCATAGCTTGCATCACCTAAGGAGGCCGCTTCCTCTGGAGGTCTTGACGTCGTCCGCCTCGCGAGGCTTAGCCCCTCGTGAGGGTCTTGTGTTGTTGATGCTGAAGATGGGCCGTACCAGGCCACAGATGGTGCCATGCTGCGGGCCATAGGCAGGCAAGTCTGGGTACCCTGGTTCCCAGAATGACGACAATATCTAGCAGAAACTAATCAAGTGGTTAGTGCGGCCCTAGTAGCACAGGGAGAAGTAGAAGAAACAACCACCTCAGCAAGTATCCCGCCAGGGGAAGAGGAAGAGAGTGGCCCGGCCAGGCCAGATATGGAACAGGACAAAGAAAAGCACGACAGCGGAAGCAACCCCAAGGACACAGCAAGAAAGAAGGTGGTCAACACCCAGTATACTTCGTCAGCTCCCTGCTGTAGGGGGCTAGATCCAGGTATTCTGGCGTGCAAAAGTTGATCTTTGGCCTTTTCATGGCCTCAAGGAAACTGCGCCACTACTTCCAAGCCCATGAGATCACGGTTGTCACCCGCTTCCCGTTGCAAAGGATACTTCAGAACCCAGAGGCCACCAGCAGGATAGTGGAGTGGGCATTAGAGTTATCCAGCTTTGGCCTGAAGTTTGAAAGCACATCAACAATCGACAGCAGGGCGTTGGCAGAGTTTATTGCAGAATGGACGCCAACCCCTGATGAAGAAGTATAGGAAACAGTTATCCCTGGCAAGGAAGCACCCCAAGAATGGATCATGTATTTCAATGGTGCCTTCTCCCTACAAGGTGCAGGGGTTGGCGTGCTTCTTGTGGCTCCCACTGGAGAACACCTGAGGTACGTCATCCAGACGCACTTTCCCCAGGAGAAGGCAACCAATAATACAACAGAATATGAAGGGCTTCTTGCCGGGCTCAGAATTGCCACATAATTGGGAATCAAGAAGCTGATCATTTGAGAAGATTCACAACTAGTGGTGAGACAAGTCAACAAGGATTACCAAAGCCCATTGATGGAGGCATACGTCCAGGAAGTGAGAAGATTGGAGGAGCGCTTTGACGGGTTGCAAACAGAACACGTACCCCATGCGGAAAACAGCATTGCTGATCACCTGTCAAAGTGCACTGCACAGAAGCTTCCTGTGGAACTAGGGACTTTGGTTCTCCATCTTACTCAACCCTCCGTATCCCCGACCACAATGGCCCGGAAGAGGAGGAAATTGGACTCCGGTAAGCCACTCCCGGTAGAGCCTTTCGGGGGCTCCTAGCAGGGACCCTGCCAGAAACAACTCCCCTTTGCTTGCCGGGTTGCACCCTCCCGCCGGGACATTGGTCCCCGCAGTCAAGGGATGCGCCCCCATGAATGAGGAGGTGCCGCTACTCCTCGTTGCCGAGCCTCAGGCTCCAACTTAGGCAAGGCACATAGTCCATTTCTTCCAAACCGGAGAACTTCCCGAAGAGCAAGAAGAAGCTGAAAGAGTAGCCCGGAGGGCCAGTATGTATCAGTTTGTCGATGACACACTATACAGAAGAAGGCCCAACGGTGTGAAATTGAAGTGCATTTGCCGGGAAGGAGGAAAGGAATTGCTGGCAGAGATACACAAAGGCATGTGCGGCTCCCATATCGGATCAAGGGCTTTGGTTGGGAAATCATTCTGGCAAGGATTCCATTGGCCCACAGCCCTCCAAGATGCGGTTGAGCTCATCACCAAGTGTGAAGCTTGTCAGTTCCATTCCAAAAATATCCATCTGCCTGCCCAAGCACTCCAGACAATCCCATTCTCATGGCCGTTTTTGGTCTGGGGGCTCGATATCCTCGGCCCCTTCCCCCGAGCTGCTGGGGGCTTTGAATTCTTGTTCGTTGCAATCGACAAGTTTACAAAGTGGCTGGAAGTAGATGCCGTGAGAAAGGTGACTGCTCAGTCAGCTATAAAGTTCTTGAAAGGATAGGGGTGCCGCTTCGGGGTTCCTGCCCGGATCATCACCGACAACGGCACCCAGCTCACTAGCCGCGCCTTCATGCAATATGTTCATGCCCTCGGAAGCAAGATCTCATTTGCATCTGTCGCACATCCCAGAAGCAATGGACAAGCTGAGAGGGTGAACGCTGAAGTGCTGCAAGGACTCAAGACAAGAACGTTTGATAAGCTACGGAAGCACGGCAGGCAATGGATCAATGAGCTGCGGGTGGTTCTTTGGTCCCTCGGAACGACACCAAACCAAGCTACCATGCAGACTCCCTTCTCCCTAGTCTATGGGGCAGAAGCAGTTATCCCCACGGAACTCATTTATGGGTCACCTCGAGTGCTTGCCTACGATGAAGTAGCGCAGGAATAGCACATGTGTGATGACGCCGTGCTTCTCGAGGAGAACCGTCTCCGGGCTGCTACGTGTGCTGCACGCTATCAACAAGCCCTGCGTTGCTATCATAGCCGCAGGGTTCATGCCCAGTGTTTTGAGGAAGGCGACCTTGTCCTTAGGCGCGTTCAGTCCGCCAATGGTACAAACAAGCTATCGCCGAAGTGGGAAGGCCCTTACCGGGTAGTATGAGTCACCAGACCAGGCGCAGTCCGTCTGGAGACCGGAGATGGCATTCAATTGCAAAACTCATGGAATATTGAGCATCTCCGCAAGTTCTACCCGTAAGGCGCAGCTGTCGGGCCCTGCCCGGCAGCCACCCTTTTGTACAGGCCTTGTCTCACCTGCATGTAACCCCTTGTACAAAGCGGCGTGAAGACCCTGAGCAACAGAGAAATAAATGAAGCGCTGGGGGCCCCCGACAAGTTGCATGCATGCATAAGCATTTCATGAGCATTGCATGATTCATGTAGATAGGTTGCATGATCATGTAGATAGATTGCATCTGGCATCATCTTCATTTGCATAAACTGCAGGCTCCTGCCGTGGACTTAGTCCTAGGAAGAGGATGCGAAGACAAGCCAACACTGCGATCTCCGGCAAGCCGAAAGCTAGCATTCCTAAGTTTTCAAATTGGTCGACCATGACATGGGAATAGAATGGAGGGGGTCTTTCAAACCCCAACCAGGGGCTTTGCCCTCTAGGTCACCCATCTTTGAATAAAAAGTCCTCAGCACAATCACCCGGGAAAGGAACTGTTGGAAGAACTATTTTCCTCGGAAGATGTTTCTTATTTTAAAAAGTAATATAACATAACTTTCTGACCCACTCTTATCTTTCGAACCATATAGCCGGATTGCCTTGTCCCCGAAGTATCTAGACTGATTACCTCTGCCGATAGTAAGGGACACTCCTCGGCCACTGGAAAGGGAGGTAGAAGTCTGTGGCTGGTTGACAAAGTTCGGATGCGCGGATTGATTAATGAGGTAAAGTACTTTAATACATAGAGTCGTACAGAAACAGTCAATTACACTTCGTCTAGCCCATCTATTAAGACACCCAGGGCATAGTGTTTCTGTGAAAATCGGGCCACAGGCATGACATTTTCATACACAAGGCTTGTGGGTATTTCTTTCCCATCAGGCCCCATGGGCCCTAGCTCGGTCAGATGTGTTGTCTCCACACTGGTATACCACGTCTTGACCATGGCCCAAGCCTCCCTCGCTCCCTCACGACATGCTGATACCTTCCAGGCTTGAATTCGGTGCTGAGATTTCTTTAGACGCTCGGCAAGGACCACCATGTCTTCGGGCACATGCTGTTCCTCAGGCCATAACACCTTAAAAACTCCCTTCATCGCCTTCCGAGCATCTTCATGCACCATGGTAAGATGAGTCATGGCATCTTCAGGCAATGGTTCTATAGCATCAAGGGGCTGACCGGCAAGGGACACTGCCAGGAAAAGGCATGTTAACTTGTAGATCATATTTTGTGATATCTCAACCATGAAACCATCTTCAAATAGGATATAGAAGGTTACTGAAGACCGCTTGGCTTGTCCGTCGCTCTTTCGCTTTGGCGTTGACAAGCTGCACTTTGAGATTTTCGGTCTCCTGCGCTTGTCGAGCATTTTCAGCCCTCGGCGTGCTCGTGTCTTCTGATACATCTCCATCGTATATACTTTTCCAAACACTTCTGCTCTTGTTTTGGACTCTAATATGCATGATTTGAATGAAACTAACCTGGACTAACGTTGTTTTCAGCAGAACTACCATGGTGTTGTTTTTGTGTAGAAATAAAAGTTCTCAGAATTGGACGAAACTTTTTGGAGATTTTATATGGAATCAATAAAAAATACTGGAGCAAAGACCCACTGTAGGGGGGTACCAGGTGCCCTTTAGGCACCAGGGCGCGCTCTGGTGGCTTGTGGGGCACACATGGCTCCGCTAACCCTAATCTCAGCACTATAAATTCCTATTTCCCAAGAAAAGAATAAGAGAGGAAGTTTCATCACATTTTACGACATGGAGCCGCCGCTACCTCCCATTCTCCATCGGCAGGCCAGATCTGGAGTCCGTTCGAGGCTCCAAAGAGGGGGGGGTCCATCTTCATCATCATCAACCATCCTCCATCACCAATTTCTTGATGCTCACCACTGGGAGTGAGTAATTCCTTTGTAGGCTTGTTGGACAGTGATGGGTTGGATGAGATTTGTCATGTAATCGAGTTAGTTTTGTTAGGGCTTGATCCATAGTATCCACTATGTTCTGAGATTGATGTTGTTATGACTTTGTTGTGCTTAATGCTTGTCATTAGGGCCCGAGTGCCATGATTTCAGACCTGAACTCTTTATGTTTTCATGAATATATTTGTGTTCTTAACCCAATCATGCAAGTTGAATGCACCTGCTATGTGTATGATCCACATACCCCAAGGTGACAATAATTGGGATTCTTTTCGGTGATTATCGTAGTTTGAGGAGTTCCTGTATTCACTATGTGTTAATGTTTTGTTCATGTTCTCTATTAAAAGGAGGCCTTAATATCCCTTAGTTTCCTTATGGACCCCGCTGCCACGGGAGGGTAGGACAAAAGATGTCATGCAAGTTCCTATCGCAAGCACGAATGACTATATACGGAATACATGCCTACATTACATTAATGAATTGGAGCTAGTTCTATGTCGCCCTAGGTTATGATTGTTACATGATGAATGTTATCCAATATAATCACCGATCCAATACCTATGAGCTTTTCACATATTATTTCTTGCTAAGTTACTACTATTGCTACTACTGTCACAATTGCTACAAAACTAATGATGCTACCGTTATTGTTACTGTTACTATTATTGCTATCGCTATCAAACTACCATACTACTGATCACCCTGCTGCAGATATTTAGTCTCCATGTGTGGTTGAATTGACAACTCAATTGCTAATACTTGCAAATATTCTTTGGCTCCCCTTGTGTCGAATCAATAAATTTGGGTTGGATACTCTGCCCTCAAAAACTGTTGCGATCCCCTATACTTGTGGGTTATCAAGACCTCTTTCTGGCGCCGTTGCCGAGGAGCATAGCTTTATTTGCCGAGTCACTTGGGTTTATATATGTTGATCACTATGATGGCTCTTAAGGATGATAGAACCAAGATCGTTCCCTCTAAGAAGAGGGGAGGTAAGGAACTGTTATCTAGCTCTGCACTTCATTCACCATCTGTTTTGAGTAAGCTTGCAACACCACCACCTCCTATTAATTCTGATACATCGCAAGTAACTAATGATGCTACTTCTGCTATGAATGATGCTATTGATGATGCTAGTACTTGGCTTGATAAGACTGTGCCACTAGGTGAATTTCTTGATGAACAATTTTCTAAAGCTAAAGAATTTAAGACTGCTGAAACTGATGAAATTACTAAAACTGATGAAGTTATTGAAACTGAAAATTATGAAACACCTATTTCACCTAGCTCTCCTAGATATGAATTGCCTAAGATATCTGAGGGTTATGTTATGGATGGAGAGGTAGCTAGGGATTTTCTTGCTTGTAAGGATAGAGATGATCTTAAAAAATTACTATGCAAGCTGAAAGAAAATTCTTTGCATGCTAGAATGAAATACGATCCTAAGTTTGCTACTTCACCTATCTTTATTACTGATAAGAATTATGAATTCTTTGTCAATCCTGAGTTAATTACTGTCGGGGCACGACACCTATGGGATCCCGAGGGACCCCTTTACGATTCGGCGGGGGGAGAGGTGTACGCAAAGAGCAGAACCGGTGATCGACGCGGGGGTTTTTTACCCAGGTTCGGGCCGCTGATCAGCGTAAAACCCTACTCCTGCTTTGTGTTCTTATTGATGTTCTTAAGCCCAACCTTCATGAGCGCTCGCGATGAACAGTACGTCCAAAGAGCAGCTACGCATGCAGAATGGGCCAGAAGTTCTCCTCCTCTGTAGCAGTTGCCTTGGGCCTCCTTTTATATGCTCAAAGGGGTCTCCACAGTGGCAAAATGTACATACATTGAGGTGTAAAGTAGCTACAGGGTATCATACCTAACCCCTGACGGATTAGGACAAGCGCATTTAATGCACCGTGAGGTGTTCGTTTAGGTGTCCTCACTTTCTTGGGGATGGAAAAAGGGGCCATCCCATCAGCACCGCTTAAGCTCTCCTCCACTGGCGCGTTGCCACGCATCCAGAGAAGGACCCAGAATGTCAGGCTTTGTTACTGTGCCGAAGCGGTGGCACAGTGACGAAATCTCGCTAGGCGCCGATCCTTGCCGGGCACCAAGCCTTGCCGGGCGCCAGGGCTCGCCGGGCGCCAAGCTTTGCTGGGAACCAAGCCTTGCCGGGCGCCGAGCCTTGCCGGGCTCCACGGCCATCCCGGCAAGGATCTTGCCGGGGAAGCTGGTCTTCGATTTCCAGCTTTGCTTATCTGCTGATCCTTAGATCTCTGACTTGACGATTTCCTTGATGACTTGAATCGACCTCGAGCTGATCCCGGCAAGCCTTGCCGCGAGGACGGCTACAACTGCCCGTGCACAAGTAAGGGGTACTAGTGGCCCAATACTTAGTACACCGACAGGAGCCCCCAGGCCTGGGCCATACACGAGTGCGAGGTGTTGTTGGGCTAGGCCCAAAACAGTGCACGGGCACGCGTGGCAGGGAATTAACTGCTCGTAAAGATCTTGTTTTACTGTGCCCCCACTACGCGTACGGAGCGCGCGATGTGGGAAGTGTGCCAAAAAGGCTGCAAACTGTTTTGCGCCCATAGAGGCGCATTCATATTGGGGGATAAACAAGGTGGCCCCGCTCTTTCCCCATAAAAAGGAGAAGTCGTGGAGGCGCAAACCTATTCACCCCCCTCTTCTTCCCAATCAGGCCATCACCATCGCCTTCCTCTGCTCGAGCTCAGAGCGAAACCTTTCTTCTCTTCTGCTCGCTGCTTCCGCGCTCGTTCCGTCCTCCGGCTTCCATCTCCACAGTCGCCATGCCGCCCAAGGCCAGCAAAGGCAAGGGCACGGACAAGGAGGCGAAGGCTGAAGTTCTGGAGAGCGAACTGGTGAAGATGCGGAAGAGGCTCGTCGTCTTCCCTCCGACGCTCGACGCCGAAACTTTGAAGGGACGATACCAATGCATGTGGGCGAAGGGAACGCAAGCTCACCCCGCCACACGCCTAATCCCAGGTGCTAGTTCCAAAGGCGGATCGGACAGATACCCCTTCTTCACTGCATACTTTTATTGCGGGCTCTGTCCACCTTTTTCCGATTTCTTCAACGACATCATGTATACATACAGCTTCCGCCTTCTTGATTTCACGCCGAATGCCGTATTTTGCATGTCGATCTTTGCCCATCTTTGTGAAAATTTCGCTGGCGTAATCCCCAATTCTGCCCTTTTCCGCCACTATTTCTATCCTTGAATCCAAAAAGGAGAGGCTCTCTCTGGATCTATTGCTTGGATTCCAAGGGCCTGGAACAAAGAGATATACCCAGATGGATTTTACCGCGAAAAGTGGGACGAGTGGCGGGCCGAATGGTGCTGGATCCAGGAAGCAGATCCTCATCCTTTTTGCCATCCCCGGCGACAGAAGGTGGTCCGCAGCAAGGATTGGGGCGATCTCGCCGCAGAAGACGAGAAGCTCACAATCGCCACTACCAGGATCCTCCGCTTGAAGGCTGCCGGGCTGACAATGGAGATGATCGGCTTCGACTTCCTCCGCCGCCGCATCGCCCCTCTGCAGAATAGGGGGAGGCCAGCCTGGGAGTATAAGAACGCAGCGGATGTCATGAGGCTGCGCCCCGGGCTGAACAACAACTTGACTGTTATGCAGCTTGGTGCTCTCCGCCAAAAGTTATTCCAGCGCGAAGACAAGCACCGGCTGTCGGCAAGGATCGTCCCTTTGTGCAACAACTCTGCACTGGGGTCGATCATTGCCTTCTTGCCGATGTTCAACGCCCACGGCCTTGACCCGACCTGGGTCGCTCCAAGCGAGGAAGAAGCACAGAAATTCTTCGACAATCTGACGGAGAAGCCTGTCCGGCAAGAGTCAGATCTTATTCGCGCCACCACAGATCAGGAGGTAGCATACATCGCTACCAGAGTGGAGGAAGCGAATCTTGCCGCGGAGGCCGGCAGCGTTGGCTTCACAGAGTGGGAAGCCAGCGATGCAGAGGTGGTGGTGGAGGCAAAACCTGCCGAGGAGAGCAAGGTTGCCGGGGAAGAAGGCGGCGCAGTCGCTGAAAACTCATCCTGCGACGACACGGCCGAAGAGGAGACGCGAGAAGAGCCCTCGCCCCCGAAGAAGACAAAGCGTGTCCTTCGGAAAGCCGCATCGGGCGTCCCGGCAAGCCAGCCTACATCGAGCGGCGAATCCCCCGGCAAGAAAGTGGCCGGCAAGACCGGACCGCGGCAGGGGGCCCGGCAACAGCCCGCGCGGCGCGCGAGACCCACACCAGCGACCACCGCTGGAGCGGCAGGAGGGTCTCGTACAACCGTGCCAGAGGCTGCCCCGGCGCCTGCCACAGTCAAGCGGCACAGGACCCCTCGTCCGCCTCCCCACTCAGACATCGCAACGGAGGTCGACTTCGACATCTCCGGCTTTAGTCCGGAGCGAGAGGAAGAAGAGTGAGTACCTGTCACAACTTCCACCTTCCAATCTACATCAGTCTTACTGACTAACTTGTATTGCTTCTGCAGTGACACAGAAACCTTGCTGGAGAGGATGGCGAAGAGGTTAAGGACTTCTACGGGCGACGAGCCCCCGGCAGGCTCCACTAGCGTGCCAGAGACCGTCATCGTGAGCCCGGAGCCTAGTCCCCAACGCAGCCCCCAGCGTAAATTCATTGTCCCTTTTTTCTGTTGGCTGGTGCCGAGGCTTTCATTCTTGTCGCTGATATCTTTGGGTTCGCAGGAGAAGAACGGCAACAAGGAGAAGATTGCCCCATTGTGCCTCCTTCATCGACCGCTCCGCCCACAAGCACATCCCCGGCAAGAGATCCTGCCGACTAGCCCGTCCGGATTAAGGAGGAGCCGACAAGCACGGACTCCGGCAACCCACCCCCGGCAACCGGAGCTGCCGGGAGAGGCGAAGCCACCTCTCGATAGCCCGACGCAGGTACTCGATCGCCTCAGAGTGCTAGTTATTCTTTATCTTTGGTCACTTCAAAATCTAAAAATTTGATCTTATTCGGACCTCCTCCTTCACCCTTCAGAGTTCTCCGCGATGGAACATATGGACGTCGACGCCGTCATCGAGGAGACCGCCAGGGATGCTGCTGCCGAAGCGGACAGGATCACTGCCAGCGAGGCCACCAAGGATGATGTTGCCGGGGCTGGTGATGCTCTTGACGGGGAGGCCGCCAAGACAGCACAAAAGGAAATCGGCGAAGAACCTGCTGAAGAGGGCGACAGGGAGGCTGAGGACCATACTGACAACATTCCTGCCGCAGGAGCGCCAGGCGCTGCATCGGCCACAGAGCCCCCTATCACTGGTGAGGCGGCCTCCGAAGACCAGCCATCAACATCTAACAAGCCCTCATCCAGCAAGTATCTCAAGGTTGGTGACAACCTATTCATCAACTTGCCAGGGACGGCAAGCACCGAGGCACCAGCCAAAGGCGAAATTTTCGAGGAAATTATTGCCGCTGCCGGGCTCGAAGTCGTTGACGATCCCAGTGCTAGCAGTGGCAAGTCTGAAGAGAATCAGCTCCTTCAGGCCATGGGCGAAAACTTCCGCAAACTCCAGGCTCTCCATCATGCCTGAAAAGAGAAGGCGGACTCCAGAATGGCAGTTGTCGAGGCAGCCGAAGCGGATTTTCAAAGGCGCGTCGCACAAATGCAAATCTGGCACGCCGAGGCCCTTCAAGAGTTGGTTGCCGGTCGAGAACAAGTGAGCCAGCAATGGAATGAGGTCCTCCTGAAGCAATCAGACATGGAGAAGGCCCATGATGAAGCTGTTCAAAGGATCGCTGCCGAAGATGCTCTTCTGATGGGGCGCCGCGTTGCTCTTGACGCTTTCGAAGAAGATCTCACCGCATGTGAGCAGGCGCTCGCCGCCAAGCTTCGTAGCAAGGATGAAGACATTGAAAATCTTGTCGCGCGGCGGACCCAGGAGCTGGAGCAGAAGCACAAGGAGGCGCTCGAAGCTCTAACTGCAAGTCACGCCGGCAAGCTCAAGGAGGCCGTCGATGCTGCCGAAGTCGCAGAGGCCGCCAAGAACGAGCTGAGCGACAAAGTGAAGAGGCTGGAGACAGATCTCGACGAGCACGGCAAGGAGCTCTCGGCGCTCAAGGGGGACAGGGAAAAAACCCTCCACTCCTTGGCGGAGATGCAAGTCGCCCTGTCCGACAAGACCAAGCAGCTCTCCTCTGCGGCTGATGATATTGCGGTTCTAGAGCTGAAGCTGACCACGCTGCAGAAATCTCTCGAGGCCGGCAGGGCCCGTGAGAAGGCTCTACTCAAGAATCTCCCAGGAGAGAGGAACCTGCTCAAGAGCGCCGCCGCTACCCAAAACGAGAACGAGAAGGGAGTGGAGATCTGGACTGGTCGTCTCATCGCTGCCGCGGAGAAGCTTACCGCAGAACTGTCAACCATGGGCTTGTCGAACTTTAGATATTCTTCCGAGGAAAGAATATCCCCCAGCGCCAGATTGACGATGTTCTTTGAAAGCATCATCAATGCGTTGAGGGCGCTCCAGTCTAGCCGGGCGACCCAACTAGCGAACGAGACTCGTCGGCTTTGCCGGCCGTCCTTCGCAAGGTGCTCCTCAAGGTGGTGCACAGCAATCCCAGCATCGACCTCTCCAGCGCACTCGGCCACCTGCCAAAGGATGCAAATGTTGAGGCGCTTGAGAAGTGCATCGCGCCAATCCTTGAGAAGGTGGACTCCATCAAAAGGATCGAAGGCCAGCGCAGGGATTGAGTGCTCCTCTTTTATTCTTGCCGCCATCATCTCATGTAAAAGACAGTTAAGTCTCAAGTTAGGACTGCGGCAACTCATGGATGTAATATAATTTAACTATGTTTAGGCTCATGCTAGCTACTTTCCTTGTCTGATTCCTTTATATATGGAATTCATCCAACACTTACTGAAAAACTTGCCGGCGCGCAACCTGCCGCGAGCGCTGGGTGCGGGACTTCAGCAGCCTGCCGGAGGCGCAGCGGCCGGCAAGACTCCTTGGCGCTCTCAGTGCAGCCACTTAAATCGTTGAGCGGACTCGAAACAAAATAAGGGCGCAACTGATTACAACAAGGGTTCCTTCGCGTGCAGATTTTCCATACAAGGGTCGGAATCGTCCAAGGAACTAACTTGGTAATAAAAGAAAAACTTGCTCTAAGTTTTTAGGACTTAGCTTTCTGGCTTTGTTCTTCCTCCGGCAAGTGTCGATTCCGAACGTCACCAACTGGTATTCATATCTCCCCCCCCCCCCCCCCCCGGCAAATGTGCACGCGAGGAATCCTTCTGTCTTTAAGAAAAAGAAAGAAGAGAAAATAAAGAGATGAAACCTTGGAGGTTCGTTAGAACTTACCGGGATCAGGTGTCATACAACATCTTAGACAAACATGCATATATGAATGTGAACATGAGAATCAATAAGGAAATGTACAACACTTAAATTTATTCATCTGTGCTCAGGGTCTGCGCCTGGCTTTGTACAAAGGATCACATGCCTTGCCGGCAAGACTTGTACAAAAAGGTGGTTGCCGGGAGCCCCCGGCAACCGCGCCTTATGGATAGAACTTGCGAAGATGTTCGATATTCCAGGAATTACTCACTGGAACGCCATCTTCGGTCTCCAGGCGGACAGCGCCAGGCCTGGTGACTCGTACTACCCGATAAGGGCCTTCCCACTTCGGCGTCAACTTGTTTGAATTCTTGGCGGACTGAATCCGTCGAAGAACAAGGTCGCCTTCCTCAAGGCTTCGGGCATGAACTTTGCGGCTATGATAGCGGCGCAAAGCTTGCTGGTAGCGTGCAGCTCGCACAACAGCCTGAAGACGATTCTCCTCAAGGAGCACAGCGTCATCATGCCGCAGTTGCTCTTGCTCGAGCTCATCATAAGCGAGCACTCGAGGAGATCCGTATATGAGTTCCGTGGGGAGAACTGCCTCTGCTCCATACACCAGAGCGAAGGGCGTCTGGCCGGTGGCTCAATTTGGTGTCGTTCTGATTGACCAAAGAACCGCCGGCAACTCATCAATCCAACGTCTTCCGCACTTTTTCAGCCTGTCAAAAGTTCTGGTCCTGAGACCGCGCAGCACTTCAGCATTGGCCCTCTCCGCTTGGCCGTTGCTTCTCGGGTGAGCAACAGAGGCAAAACAAATCTTGCCGCCAAGGTCTAGGATGTACTGCATGAAGGTGCGACTTGTGAACTGCGTGCCGTTGTCGGTGATGATCCTGTTAGGCACACCGAAACGGCAAACAATTCCTTTGAAGAACTTGACCGCTGACTGCGCTGTCACCTTCCTCACTGCTTCCACCTCCGGCCACTTTGTGAACTTGTCGATAGCAACGTACAAGTACTCAAAGCCCCCGGTAGCATGGGGAAAGGGGCCCAGTATGTCGAGCCCCCAGACCGACAATGGCCAGGAGAGAGGGATTGTTTGAAGAGCTTGAGCTGGCTGATGTAATTTCTTCGAATGAAACTGGCACGCTTCACACCTGGTTACTAGTGCAGTCGCATCCTGGAGGGCGGTGGGCCAAAAGAAACCTTGCCGGAATGCTTTCCCGGCAAGCGCTCTTGACCCTATGTGAGAGCCACACATGCCCCCATGTATCTCTGCCAACAGCTCTAGCCCATCCTCCCGAGGAATGCACTTCAATTTCACACCGTTTGGTCTCTTTCTGTACAGGACGTCATCGACGAACTTGTACATAACGGACCGACGGGCTACTCTCTCCGCTTCTTCTTGTTCCTCAGGGAGTTCACCTGTCTGAAGGAAGCGGACAATGTGCTGCGCCCATGCTGGAGCCTGAGGCTCGACAACTAGGACTAAAGGCATCTCATCCGCCAGGGAAACATTTGTCTCTACAGCAAGGGCCTGAGGCCCCGCCGGAGCCTGTTGTTCCCCGGCAAGCGTGTAGATCCCGGCAACTTCCTTGCCGGTGGCTCCGGGGAGCTCTGCCGGGAAGTACTGGCCAGAGTTCAACTTTCTTCTCTTTTCTTGCCGCATTGATGGTGCCACGGAAGGTTGAGTCAATTGGAGCACAAAAGTTCCTGGTTCCACAGGCAACTTGAGGGCAGCGCGCTTCGACAGGTCGTCAGCAACGCTGTTCTCGGCACGAGGGAGATGCTCCATTTGGAGACCGTCAAAGCGCTCTTCCAATTTCCTCACTTCATCTACGTAGGCTTGCATCAACGGACTTTGATAGTTCTTGTTGACCTGCCTGACGACAAGCTGTGAATCACCTTTGATAATGAGCTTTTTGATACCAAGGTCTGCCGCGATCCTAAGACCGGCAAGCAAACCTTCGTACTCTGCAGTGTTGTTGGTTGAACTCTCCCGGGGAAAATGCATTTGGACTACATACTTGAGGTGCTCTCCGGTGGGTGCGACAAGCAGCACACCAGCACCGGCGCCTTGCAGCGAAAAAGCCCCGTCAAAGTACATAACCCATTGCTGATCGGTTTCCTTGCCGGGGAGACTTGTTTCTCGAACTTCTTCGTCTGGCGTCGGGGTCCATTCTGCAATGAACTCCGCCAAGGCCCTGCTCTGAATTGTGGCAGTACTTTCAAACTTAAGACCAAAGCTGGACAGCTCCAACGCCCACTCCACCATCCTGCCGGTTGTCTCCGGATTTTGCAAAATCCGTTGCAATGGAAAGCGAGTGACGACGGTGATCTCATGTGCTTGAAAATAATGGCGCAGCTTTCTTGAGGCCATAAGGAGGCCGAAAAGCAACTTCTGGACACCAGAATATCTTGACCTAGCTCATTGTAACTGGGAGCTAACAAAATAAACTGGGCGTTGCACCACCTTTTTCTTCTGCACGGGCTCTTCTGTTTGCGCAGATCCTGTCTTGCCGGGATCAACCCTTGCCGGGGAAGATCTTGCCGCATCATCTGGCGGTCCTGCCGCTGATGTGGCCTCCTCATCAGCTTCCCTCTGCGCCACCAGCGCAGCACTAACCACTTGATTTGTCGCCGCCAGATACAGCAGCAACGGTTCTTGTGGTTTAGGTGCGACTAGCGTCGGCGGAGAAGAAAGGTATTTCTTCAAATCTTGCAGCGCTGCCTCCGCTTCCGGAGTCCATTTCATTGGACCTGCCTTCTTCAAAATTTTGAAGAAGGGCAGGGCGCGCTCAGCAGATTTGGAAATAAACCTGCTTAGAGCAGCAACACAGCCGGCAAGACGACGCACATCCTTGACGCGTCTCGGCGCTTCAATTTTCTCAATGGCTTTGATCTTGTCGGGGTTAGCTTCGATTCCCCGGCAAGATACAAAGAATCCAAGGAGCTTGCCGGAAGGAACACCGAACACGCACTTCTCAGGATTGAGCATCAAGTTGATCTTGCGCAAGTTCGCAAATGTTTCTTCTAAGTCTTGAATGAGTGTTGCTTTATCCTTAGTTTTGACCACTATGTCATCCATATATGCCTCCTATTTCTATGGAGTTGTGGCTCAAAACCAATCTGGATTGCTCTGGCAAATGTTGAACCAGCACTTTTCAACCCGAAAGGCATTCGTATAAAACAAAACGTACCACATGGGGTGATAAAGGCGGTCTTCTCTTCATCTTCCTTTGCCATAAAAATCTGATGATACCCTGAATAGGCATCAAGGAAGGACAGGAGATCACAACCAGCGGTGGCATCCACAATCTGGTCGATGCGCGGCAAGGGAAAAGGATCTTTTGGACAAGCTTTATTGATATCTGTATAATCGATACAAAGCCTCCATTTCCCGTTCGCTTTCCGCACTACAACCGGATTGGCCAACCAGGTTGGATGAAGCACTCCTTTGACCAGTCCTGCCACCTCCAGCTTCTTAATTTCTTCGGCAATGAATTCTTGCCGCTCCAAAGCCTGTTTCCTCACCCTTTGCTTGACGGGCCGCGCATGAGGACAGACAGCAAGGTGGTGCTCAATTACTTTCCTGGGAACGCCGAGGATGTCAGACGGTTGCCATGCAAACACGTTGACATTCGCCCGCAGGAAAGCAATGAGCGCGCTTTCCTATTTGTCATCTAGGGTGGAACTTATGGTAAAAGTTCCACCCATCCCGTCCTCCCTGGCAGGCACCTTCTTGGTTTTCGGCGGGGCAGCCTTGGACTTCTTGTTCTTGCCGGTGGAACTCTCTGGCACGTCCTCGACGGAAGCGCAGCACTCCGAAGAGGCGCGCTTGCCGGAGTTGGCGCCAAGGTTCCTGCCGGTCTTCTTCTTCCCCCCGGGAGTTCCAGCGGCAGGAGCAGATGCCTTGATGGCAGGTGCTGCAACTGCTTCCCGGTAAAGTTGGTCGGCACAGATGAGCGCATCCTTCCTATCGGAATGGATAGTGATGACGCTCAACGGCCCAGGCATCTTCAAGACGTTGTACACGTAGTGTGATGCCGCCATAAACTTAGCCAGCGCTGGCCGACCAAGGATCCCATTGTACGACATAGGGATCTTGGCGACATCAAACACCACCTTTTCGGTCCTGAAGTTAAGCTCGCTGCCAAATGTTACTGGCAGCATGATCTTGCCCTTAGGCTGGGTTCTTCCCGGGTTGACCCCTTGAAACGTACCCGTTTCCTCGAGGTCTTCGTTGGGAATCTGAAACTTTGTGAGCACATCTGGTGAGATTAAATTTAGGCCGGCCCCGCCGTCAACTAACATCTTCGTCACCTTGAGGTTGCGAATTGTCGGGGAAACCAACAATGGCAAACACCCGACCGCAGTTGTGCGATCAGGGTGATCCTCGGCGTCAAAGATGATAGGCGTGCTGGACCACTTCAGGGGCCTACATGCATCGGGGGACGGCTCTGCCGCATTAACCTCCCGCACCCACTGTTTAAGTTGGCGGTGGGAAGAATGCAGCGAGGCGCCCCCATCAATGCACATAGCCTCCGTAGCCTTCTGGAATTCCTGCTCACTGGATTCGTCATCTTCTTCATCATCATCTCCTTCTTTATCTCGGCCCCGAGCGGGCCGATCCTTCTGCTGTTTGGCCTTGCCGCGGCGACCCCCTTAGCCACCGCGTTTCTTGCCGGACCCCTCAGCACCATCTTGGGCCTTCTCCTTGTCTCGCCTCTCGTATTCGGCCTTCTGCTTCTCGGCAAGCTGCTCAACTTGCCGGCAGTTCTGGAGATCGTGGCCCTTAGTGTGATGGATCTTGCAGTACTGCTTGCCGGAGTTCTCTGATTTGTCGGCAGCCGCCAAGGCCTGACAGGAAGGGCACCCGGCAAGATCCTTGCCGGGGTCGCCAACCTTGGCCTTCTTGGCGGCGCCAGAGTTGCCGGATTCCTCGACGGCAAGCACGGCCTTGCCTCCGCGCTTCCTGTTTCGCCGCCGGCCTTTCCTTGACGGAGCCGCGGCATATTATTCTTCTGAGTCGCCTGTCGCACCAACAGCTTCACCGGGGAGTTTCCTCCCCTCTTCAGCTCGAGCACACTTGTCAGCCAAAGTGTAAAGCTCGGCAATACTCCTGACTTTGTTCATTGCCAGCTCTTCCCGCATCCTGCGGTTACGCACGTTCTGATGGAACGCGCTAATGACAGCAGCAGGATGAACATCAGGAATATTGTACTGCACCCGGCTGAATCTCTGCATAAACTTGCGCAGGGACTCGCCCTCCCTCTAAGGGATGATGTGAAAATCACTTTCTTGGCCAGGAGCTTGGTGGCCTCCAACAAAGGCGCCAACAAACTGATGGAACAGATCTGACCAGCAAGAAATAGAATCCTCCGGCAGATGCATCAACCACGACCTGACGTTGGGTTTGAGCACCAACGGGAAGTAGTTGGCAAGTATCTTGTCATCTCGGCCCCCGGCAGCCTGCACCGCAATGGTGTAGATGCTCAGGAACTCTGAAGGATGAGTCTTGCCGTCGTATTTCTCCGGGACTTCTGGCTTGAAGGTTCGGAGATTGGGCCATTGGACTTGCCGCAGCTCACGGGTAAACGCCGGAGGTCCTACCTCGTAAGGCAAGTGTCCTACGTTCCCTGGCGCAGGCTCGTCGACAACCGGCCCCGCTCGCTTATCAGACTGATAGCGCGCTTCCCGCCGCCGCTCGATGGTTGTTCGAGCGTCTTCCTTGCCTCTTTCCTGGAGAACCAGACGCTGATCACGGCGCATCCGTGGATCGGACGACGCCATGGAAACTTCTTCATGGCGGTCGACTTGCTGAGTCGTCGGCCGCCGCTGATGTCGCGGAGGAGAGTGCACTGTAGTTGCACCACCTCCGGTTTTCTCTCCACCGGCTCGCATCGGATCGATGGGCCTCCGCTGAGAGGGCCCTGCCTCTTGTGGTCCATCCTTGTTAGCGAAGCCGATAAGGCTCTGGATAGTAGCTCGCCACTCCTCCATCTTCTCCGGGGCGGGAGGAAAATCGAAAAGCAGATGTGCACGTGCCAAGGCTTCCGCTGGCGTAGGTGGTGGCGACAGGTGAGAGGTACGTGAGGTGCTCTGACTCCTAACCAAGTTAGAAGGAGCACCGCCACGGTCAAGCGACCGCGCGCCACCTTGGCCGGCAGCTCGGTGTGCATGCTGGTCCCGCGCATCTTGGGATCTATGCGCAGAAACCTTTTCGTAGGGACGCCCCGAACCACCAGCGCCATGATGTCGCTCATCTCGCACGACCTGGGCAGGTTGCGAGGCTCGCGCCGGCGCAGGAGCTCCAGCAGGCGCTCTTCGATCCCTAGAGTTTGTTGTGCCACCCGTAGGCAACACAACGCCATCTCTAGATCCAGCGGCGCGCAAGTTACCACTGCCACTGCGAACGATACCGCTCGCTTCGCTTGGGTCACCAGAACGCCGCGGGGGTTCTAGTCCTCTTCCTTCTGCACCCACACCATCGCCTGTCTGCGAAGGCGCGGGCAAAACGGACCCGGACGGTTGTGCTGCCGCAACGTTCTTCTTCTTGGGCGGCATGATGATGAAGATGATGAAGGAACTAGGGCGTCGACCACCAGATCAGGTTCACGCAACCTTCAATCCCCCTACCTGGCGCGCCAAAGATGTCGGGGCACGACACCTATGGGATCCCGAGGGACCCCTTTACGATTCGGCGGGGGGAGAGGTGTACGCAAAGAGCAGAACCGGTGATCGACGCGGGGGGTTTTTACCCAGGTTCGGGCCGCTGATCAGCGTAAAACCCTACTCCTGCTTTGTGTTCTTATTGATGTTCTTGAGCCCAACCTTCAGGAGCGCTCGCGATGAACAGTACGTCCAAAGAGCAGCTACGCATGCAGAATGGGCCAGAAGTTCTCCTCCTCTGTAGCAGTTGCCTTGGGCCTCCTTTTATATGCTCAAAGGGGTCTCCACAGTTGCAAAATGTACATACATTGAGGTGTAAAGTAGCTACAGGGTATCATACCTAACCCCTGACGGATTAGGACAAGCGCATTTAATGCACCGTGAGGTGTCCGTTTAGGTGTCCTCACTATCTTGGGGATGGAAAAAGGGGCCATCCCATCAGCACCGCTTAAGCTCTCCTCCACTGGCGCGTTGCCACGCATCCAGAGAAGGACCCAGAATGTCAGGCTTTGTTACTGTGCCGAAGCGGTGGCACAGTGACGAAATCTCGCCAGGCGCCGATCCTTGTCGGGCACCAAGCCTTGCCGGGCGCCAAGCTTTGCTGGGAACCAAGCCTTGCCGGGCGCCGAGGCTTGCCGGGCGCCGAGCCTTGCCGGGCTCCACGGCCATCCCGGCAAGGATCTTGCCGGGGAAGCTGGTCTTCGATTTCCATCTTTGCTTATCTGCTGATCCTTAGATCTCTGACTTGACGATTACCTTGATGACTTGAATCGACCTCGAGCTGATCCCGGCAAGCCTTGCCGCGAGGACGGCTACAACTGCCCGTGCACAAGTAAGGGGTACTAGTGGCCCAATACTTAGTACACCGACAATTACTTTGGTTGAATCTGATCCTTTCAATGGTTATGAAACTGAAACCGTTGTGGCACATCATACTAAATTAAATGATATAGCCACCCTATTTTCTCATGAGGAAAAAAATTGCTATTACTATATTCTTAAGTTGTTTCTTTAATCGTTAAAAGGTGGTGTTAAGATATGGTATAATACTCTTGCCCCTGGTTGTGTGCGTAGTCCCCAGTATATGCTTTATTACTTCTCTGAAAAATATTTTCCTGCTCATAAGAAACAAGCTGCTTTACAGGAAATATTTAACTTTGTGCAAATTGAAGCAGAGAATCTCCCTCAAGCTTGGGGGAGGCTTCTCCAATTACTTAATGCTTTGCCTAATCATCCTCTTAAGAAAAATGAAATACTTGACATCTTCTATAATGGACTAACCGATGCTTGTAGGGACTACTTAGATAGTTGTGCTGGTTGTGTTTTTAGGGAACGAACTACTGAACAAGCTGAGGAATTATTGAATAATATATTCAAGAATGATAATGATTGGACACTACCTGAACCACTGCCTAAACCCACTCCAAAGAAGAGGGGTATTTTATTTCTCAGTCCTGAAGATATGCAAGAAGCAAAGAAATGTATGAAGGAAAAAAGGTATTAAAGCTGAAGATGTTAAGAATTTACCACATATTGAAGAAATACATGATCTTGACACACCACCACAGGTTGTAGAGATAAATTCTCTTATAAAGTTTGATGAAGGTGATATTCCTTATAATAAATCTCCTAGTCAATGCTTGTATGAATTTGACAATTACATTATTAACCAAGATCATTTCAATGCAAATGTTATGAAACAATTGAAACGTAATGCCTACATGATTAATCGCTTGAGTGACTTGTTGTTTAGAAATGCTAATGATGTCAAAGGTGTAGGTAAACATGCTTCCAAGGTCCAAACCCAATTAGAAAAAATTGCTAAATCTCAAAGTGAATTGCTCGATGAATTGAATACAATATGAATGATCATCCTGTTAGAGTGATGACTAGATGAGGTAGAATGACTCAGGAGCCACTTTATCCTAAAGGTCACCCTAAAAAAAATCAAACAAGACTCTCAAAGAACTAATGTTGTTGCACCTAGTCCATCTAAAAAGGAAAAGAAAAATGATAGGACTTTGCATACCTCTAGTGAACCTGAAGTAGAAAAAACATCTGAGGATAGTAATGATGTTTCTATTTCTGATACTGAAACACAATCTGGTAATGAACATTCACCTAGTGATAATGATAATGATAATGATGATGTTCTTGTGGATGCTCAACCAAATAATGATAAAGAACCAGATAATGATGTTAAAATAGAACCTGTGGTTGATCTTGATAACCCACCTCCTAAAAATAAACGTTATGATAGGAGAGATTTTGTCGTTAGAAAACATGGTAAAGAAAGAGAACCATGGGTTCAAAAACCCATGCCCTTTCCTCCTAAACCATCTACGAACAAGGATGAGGAAGAATTTGAATGCTTTGCTGAAATACTTAGGCTAATCTTTTCGCATACTCGTTTGACTGATATTTTAAAGATGGCCCCATATGCTAAATATATGAAAGATATTGTCACTAATAAAAGAAAAATACCTGAAGCTGAAATCTCCACCATGCTTCCAAGCTATTCGTTTAAGGATGGAGAACCTAAGAAACTAGGAGATCCAGGAATACCAACTATACCATGCTCCTTTAAAACAAATTATATCAAAACTGCCTTATGTGATTTAGGAGCCAGTGTTAGTGTTATGCCTTTCTCTTTATATAAAAGACTTGATTTGAATAAAGTCACACCCACTGAAATATCATTGCAAATGGCTGAAAATCAACTACCATACCTATTGGTGTTTGTGAGGATGTGCCTGTTGTAGTTGCAAATGTTACTATCTTAACATACTTTGTTATACTTGATATGCCCGAGGATGACATCATGTCAATTATCCTTGGTAGACCCTTTTTGAATACTGCAGGGGTTGTTATTGATTGCAACAAAAGCAAGAACACTTTTCATATCAATGATAATGAACATACGGTGCACTTTCCGAAGAAATAATTTCAAGTAAATGGTATTCATGTTATTGAAAAGACATAGACAATTATTATTGGAAGTTTTCAACTCCATCTTCCTACTTTCAAAAAGAAATATGAAATAATTATAATTGGGGAGATGCATATCCCCGTTTAGGTAACCTAGTGTTTTACGAAGATTCTTTGGTTTCAAGTTAATCGAAAATAGTTTGTTAATAAGACTTGGTCAACCTTATTAATGTATTCTTTTTGAGTGGCATGTGGTCGACGTATTTAGTGAGCACAACCTTCTGTACCCACTTTTTGTTCTTTGTTATTTTTAGTTAAATGTAATAAAATGCCATGATTATCCTGTTTTCTGAATTATCCGTGCAATAAAAAAGTGCCCAAAAATGGAAGTGCTCAAAATGATCTAAAAAATTTACATGAATGTTAATAGAATATTTAAGAATTGTTGGCACTGAAAACATCCCAATGGGATGCCCCAGGTGCCCACGAGGCACCAGGGCGCTCCCTGGTGGCTTGTGGGCCCCACAGGGACCCCCTCAATTATTCCTTCAGCCTACTTTGTCTATTACCTCTAGCAAAAATTCCTGGTAGCACTACAAAAAAAGACACATTCGTGACATTTTGGCCTGAACGGAAAAAAATTATGTCATCCTTATGACACTTATATAACGATAATTGTGACAAAAACACGTATCATCATAGATGTGGTGGGCTCCTACTTCTATAACAAAAAGTCATGACAGAAAATGGGCTTTTCGTCCTGGACGGGCCGGAGACGCACCTACATGACATTCTTTGGGACGTCCATGACAAAAAAATCATGGTAGAAGCGAGGGCAAGGAAAATATCTGGGAGTTCCTGGTTACGGTGGGTGGTCGGGGCCGAGCGATGCACTGTGGTTTGCGCGTTTCTCTCGTGTACACGCATGTATGCGAGTGAAAACGTCCATTTTGCATCATGTTTTCCTACTGTTATTTATAATGTTTTTATGCATAATAAATATTTATGTAGTAATTCTAATGCCTTTTCTCTCATAATATGCAAGGTTTGCACAAAGAGGGAGAATACAGGCAGCTGGAATTCTGGACTTGGAAAAGCTACATCAGAGTTACCTATTTTGCACTTCTCCAAATGAGCTGAAAATTTATGGAGAATTGTTTTGGAATATATAAAAAAATAGTGGAGCAGATAACTACCGGAGGGGCCACCTTGGTGAGCACGAGACACCAGGGCGCGCTTGGGCCCTCAGGCGCGCCCTGGTGGGTTGTGCCCTCCTTAGCCCACCTCCGGTGCCCATCTTCTGGTATATAGGTCATATTGACCTAGAAAAAATAAGAGGAGGATTTTCGGGACGGAGCGCCACCATATCGAGGCGGAACTTCGGCAGGAGCACTTTTGCCCTTTAGCGGAGCGATTCCACCGGGGGAACTTCCCTCCCGGAGGGGGAAATCATCATCATCGTCATCACCAACAACCCTCTCATCTTTGGGAAGCCAATCTTCATCAATATCTTCAACAGCACCATCTCCTCTCAAACCCTAGTTCATCTCTTGTGTTCAATCTTTGTACCGGAACCTCAGATTGGTACCTGTGGGTGACTAGTAGTGTTGATTACATCTTGTAGTTGATTACTATATGGTTTATTTGGTGGAAGATTATATGTTAAGATCCATGATGCTATTTAATGCCCCTCTGATATTGTGCATGATTATCATTTGTGAGTAGTGACTTTTGTTCTTGAGGTCACGGGAGAAGTCATGTTGCAAGTAATCATGTGAACTTGATATGTGTTCGATATTTTGATGATATGTATGTTGTGATTCCCTTAGTGGTGTCATGTGAACGTCGACTACATGACACTTCACCATATTTGGGCCTAAGGGAATGCATTGTGGAGTAGTTATTAGATGATGGGTTGCTAGAGTGAGAGAAACTTAAACCCTACTTTACGCGCTACTACATAAGGGACCGATTTGGATCCAAAAGTTTAATGCTATGGTTAGATTTTATCTTAATACTTTTCTCGTAGTTGCGGATGCTTGCGAGGGGGTTAATCATAAGTAGGAGGTTTGTTCAAGTAAGAATAGCACCTAAGCACCGGTCCACCCACATATCACATTATCAAAGTAGCAAACACGAATCAAACCAACATGATGAAAGTGACTAGACGAAATTCCCGTGTACCCTGAAGAACACTTTGCTTATTATAAGAGAACATTTTGGCCTGTCATTTGCCACAAAAGGATTGGGCTACCTTGCTGCACTTTATTTACCATTACCATTACTTGCTCATTACAAATTATCTTGCTATCAAACTACTTGTTATCGACAGTTTCAGTACTTGCAGAAAATACCTTGCTGAAAACCACTTGTCATTTCCTTCTGCACCTCGTAGGGTTCAACACTCTTACTTATCGAAAGGACTACAATTGATACCCTATACTTGTGGGTCATCAAGACTCTTTTCTGGCGCCATTGTCGGGGAGTGAATCACTCTTGGTAAGTGGAAATTGGTAAGGAAAAATTATTATTACGTGCTAAAATTTATTGTCACCTGTTACTATGGAGAACCATCCTTTGAGGGGTTTGTTCGGGGTGTCTTAACCTCGACCGGAACCACAATTAGTTTCACCTCAACATACTGCACCTACTGAAAATATTGGTTGTGAAATTCCTTCGGGTATTATAGAACAACTACTGGCTAATCCTTATGCGGGAGATGGAACTGAACATCCTGATATGCACTTGATATATGTGGATGAAATTTGTGGATTATTTAAGCTCGCAGGTTTACTCAGAGATGAAGCTAAGACGAAGGTTTTCCCTTTATCTCTGAAGCGAAAAGCATTGGCATGGTATAGGCTATGCGATGATATTGGATCTTGGAACTGGAATCGATTGAAATTGGAATTTAACCAAAAAAATTATCTTATGCATCTAGTTCATCGTGATCGGAATTGTATATATAATTTTTGGGCTCGTGAAGGAGAAAGTATCGCTCTAGCTTGGGGGAGGATTAAGTCAATGTTATATTCATGCCCCAATCATGAGCTCTCAAGAGAAATTGTTAATTAGAACTTCTATGCTCGGTTTTCTCGTGATGATCAATACATGCTCGATACTTCTTGTACTAGTTCTTTCATGAAGAAGACTATTGAATTCAGGTAGGATCTTTTAGAAAGGATTAAACACAACTCTAAAGATTGGGAACTCGACAAAGGTAAAGAGTTTGGTATTAAGCTTAAGTTTGATTGTGTTAAATATTTTATGAATACCGATGCTTTTCACACGTTTAGCACTAAATATGGACTTGACTCTGAGATAGTAACCTCTTTTTGTGAATCTTTTGCTACTCATGTTGATCTCCCTAAGGAGAAGTGGTTTAAATATCATCCCCCTATTAAATAAGAAATTAAAGAACTGGTCATAGTTAAAGATGAAACAATTATTTACAATGTTGATCCAGTTGTGCCTAGTGCTTATATTGAGAAACCACCTTCCCCTGTTAGGATAAAGGAACATGCTAAGGTTTCAACTGTGTTTCGCAAAAGTAATATTAGATCACCTAAACCTTTTGAACAAATTAAAGTAGAACCTAGTGTTGCTATGGTTAAATATCTCTTGGTAGAAAATATTGATGGGCATGTCATTTACCTTCGTGCTGAAGCTGCTAGAATTGCCAAACCCGATGAAAAAGATAAACATAGATCTTTTGTTGGCATTCCTGTTGTCTCAGTTAAAATAGGATATCATTGCTATCATGGTTTATGTGACTTAGGTGCTGGTGTGAGTGCTATCCCTTTTACCTTATGCAAAGAAATTATGAACGACATAGCACCCGCTGAAATAGAAGACATAGATGTTACTATTAAACTTGCTAAAAGAGACACCATCACACCACTTGGGATTGTTAGAGATGTTGAAGTCTTGTCTGGGAAAACAAAATATCCTATTGATTTTCTAGTTCTTGGTTCCCCACAAGATGACTTTTGTCCCATTATCTTTTGTAGACATTTCTTGAACACTGTCAATGCTACTATAGATTGTCATAAACAAGCTGTCAGTGTTAGCTTTGGTGATGAATCTCATGAATTTAATTTTTCCAAGTTTAATAGACAACCACATAAAAAAGAATTACCTAGTAAGGATGAAATAATTGGTCTTTTGTAGCGACCCGACCCGAATGGATCGAAGTCTCTGTGCATAAGTGTCATCCCTGGATCGGTAATGCTCACACACACAGTACTTGATGGATTTATAACAGAGTGCAATCACACACTTATTACATCGAATGTCTCAAAAGAGAACTTAATACAATAATATGGCTTAAGGCCATCTAAATAAGATAACTGCGGAAGCATCGAAGGTAAGTGAGTCCATTAACTCCAACGGCATAACTGAGTGCACGACAACGACCTAGCGCACCTTACTCTTCGTCTGAAAAGTCTGCAACATGATATGTTGCAACCCGAAATGGGTCAGCACATGGAATATGCTGGCAAAATAACACAGTAGAGCAATGAACAAAGTAAATGCTGTCACTGCATGCATATATGGCTAGTGGAGGCTCTATGGTTAACATGTTTTTGCAAAAAGCTAATTTTTCCCTACAACAAAGGATTATGTTTTATTTAACTATCATGGTGGTTGTTAAACTTTGAGAATGGCAACCCCATCTCCATCCCAATTAAAAAGTAATTAGCAATCCAGCAATATTAATTAAGAGTGATGAGATCAACATGATAATCCAAGAACCAGATACTCAAGATGTCCATAACCGGGGACACGGCTAATCAAGATTAGTTTGTACACTCTGCAGAGGTTTGTGCACTTTTCCCCACAAGACTCGATGTCCTCCGTTGGATTTCTCGCACTACATGGTGTTTGAGAAACGGATGACCGAGACACAGTCTTTCAGAAGCATTAACTCTAACCCTAGGTGGACAGTACCAACCTACATCCCCTACATCTGCTAGCCTACCACTAGAAGAGGTCATGCAACATACTCAACTATGCTAGAGCCCATAATAGCTTGTGGCTGCACATGGAAGTTTCTAGCATGAATAATCTTATGATCCCTTTGAGCCTGGGTGGCGAACCAAATGGACAGCACTGGTATATCCCCAGGTGCCCGCAACCAATCCACCCAGAGGTGTGTTTAAGTAGCCACCTTAAGTTAACCATTAATTAACAATCTCACATTTGTCATGGATACACTCAAACCCAATCCACGTCTACGAGCATAGCATGGCAATATAAGCATAGCGTAGAAGTAACTCCCAAGGTTTGATAATAAAGGGCAATAGGTTCTACCTCATCATCTACTTCCCAATACCCAGAAGTTAATCACATCCTAATCATGCAGTGTTTGAGGATTGTAACTAATGCATAAAAACTGGGTAATGAAGGGATATGATCAAAGTGTTACTTGCCTTGCTGACGATCTGCAAACCCTAGAGACTCGTAGTAGCACGCTTCGCACTCCGGGAATTCTATCGCAAACAAGCAATAGCATACATAAGCACTCAAGCATAGATGCAAGGGTAAAACTCGAATGAGAAAGATCAAATCTGAAAGTACAACTGAAAAGTTTTGATTTGCAAAAAGAATCAAACGAATCGGAGCTACGGAACTGAAACTACAGTCAAAAGAACTTCGCATTCAAAACTGCTTGAAACCAAATTTTAAATTGTCAAAATCATTTTTAAGTTTATTAAATAGAAAGAGGGGCTTGAGACGAAGATTTTGGCGTTGGTTTCACTGGATTTGGACAAACGGTTTAGAAACGGCGAGGGTTTGAAGATTAGGGGCTGATCTGCGATAAAGGTAATCGCGGATGGGTCCCTGACAGAAAAAGAAAATAAAAAGGAAAATCTATCGGACGAATGTCCACTAACAGAGACAAACGAGCGAATGCGTTCGTTTAAAACGAACTAACGAGCGAGCACTTGCTAAATAACGAAACCGAAGAAAAACCGAACCGATCTAATAAAATAAAATAAAAACCGAACTAGGGTTTAAAAAAAACCGAGACGGTTTTTACCTAAACCGAAAGAAAAAAAACCAGCAGCGACGGATCCGACGGCAGCGGCAGAATTTCCGGCGGGGCAGGCAGCGAACGGCGAGGCGGCGGGCTCCGCGGGCGGCGGCGCGGCTACGCGGGGCGGCGGGGCAGGCAGCGCGCGGCGCAGGGCGGCAAGCGGCGAGGCGGCGGCGGAGCAGCGGCTTGCGGCGCGACGCGGGCTCGGCGGCGGGGTGCAGCGGTGGAGCGGGACGAGGTGAGGGGGGGGGCGGCGGCCGCCGGTATTAAAGAAGGGGAGGGGGCGGGGTTGGCGGCTTGGGGAAGGGGCAACGGCGGCCGGGGCGGAGTCGGACTCCGGCCAGTCCGGCGCGAACACGGCTCTCGACGCGGGGCGGTGGCGCGCGATGGGCCGGCTGGGCTTCAGCCCAGTCGGACGATGATTTTTTTTTTAAATTCCGCCGAAGAAAATCCTAATAAAATAAAAAAAGAAAATAAATTCTAAAAATACCAAAAACAATTTTCCTCGTCTAAATAAAATATTTAGAACAAAGTGAACATTTTTCTGGCCTAAAATGCAATTTTAAAAAATGCATATTTTTTTCTAATTCAAATAAAATAGCAATAGAATCCAAATAAAATTATTTATTTGATTTTAACATTTTTCCTCCAATATTTCTTTTATTTCGGAGAAGTCATTTTATCTCCTCTCTTTTATTTTTGATATTGGAAATATTTTGGAGAGAAAAATTATTAAAACCAAAATGATCCTCTTTTCAAATTTGAGAAAAAATTCAAATATGAAAATAAATGAAATCCCCAACTCTCTCCGTGGGTCCTTGAGTTGCTTAAGATTTCTAGGATCACAAACGAAATGCAAATAAAATATGATATGCATATGATGACCTATGTATAACATTCCAAATTGAAAATTTGGGATGTTACATCTTTCTTCTATTGCTGTGCCTCCAACCGATCCACTAGAACAATATTTGCTAGACCACGAAAATGATATGCATATGCATGAAAGAAATGAAATAGTTAGAATTTTCTTTGAACAACGACCCCTGCCCAAACACAATTTGCCTATTGAAACTCTAGGAGGCCCTCCTCCACCTAAAGGTGATCTTGTGTTTGAATTAAAACAATTGTCTGACACGTTTAAATATGCTTATCTTGATGAAAAGAAGATATATCCTGTTATTATTAATGCTAACCTTTCAGAACATGAAGAAGAAATATTATTGAAAATTCTGAAGAAGCACCGAGCTGCTATTGGATATACTCTTGATGATATTAAGGGCATTAGTCCCACTCTCTGTCAGCACAAGTTTAATATGGAACCTGATGCTAAACCCGTTGTTGATCACCAACGACGCTTGATTCCTAAAATGAAAGAAGTGGTAAGAACTGAAATACTAAAGCTTCTGGAAGTAGGTATAATCTATCCCATAGCTGATAGTAGATGGGTAAGTCATGTTCATTGTGTCCCTAAGAAGGGAGGTATTACTGTTGTTCCTAGTGATAAAAATGAACTTATTCCACAAAGAATTGTTACTGGCTATAGAATGGTAATTGATTTCTGAAAGTTAAATAAAGCCACTAGAAAAGATCATTAGCCTCTTCCTTTTATTGATCAAACGCTAGAAAGATTATCTAAGCACACACACATTTGTTTTCCTGATGGATATTCTGGTTTTTCTCAAATACCCATTTCACAACTAGATCAAGAGAAAACCACCTTTACTTGTCCTTTTTGAACTTATGCTTATAGAAATATGCCTTTTGGTTTATGCAATGCACCTGCTACCGTTCAAAGATGTATGACTGCTATATTCTCTGATTTTTGTGAAAAGATTGTTGAGGTTTTCATGGATGGTTTTTCCGTTTACGGAATTTCTTTTGATGATTGCTTGAGCAACCTTGATCGAGTTTTGTAGAGATGTGAGCAAACTAATCTTGTCTTGAATTGGGATAAGTGCCACTTTATGGTTAATGAAGGTATTGTCTTGGGACATAAAATTTCTGAATGAGGTATTGAGGTGGATAAAGCTAAAGTTGATGCCATTGAGAAAATGACATGTCCTAAAGATATTAAAGGTATTCTTAGTTTCCTTGGTCATGCTGGTTTCTATAGGAGGTTTATTAAAGACTTCTCTAAAATTTATAGGCCTCTTACAAATATTTTACAAAAGGATATTCCATTTGTTTTTTATGATGATTGTATAGAAGCCTTTGAAACACTTAAGAAATCCTTAACATCTTCACCTATTGTTCAACCACCTGATTGGAACTTGCCTTTTGAAATTATGTGTGATGCTAGTGATTATGATGTTGGTGTTGTTCTAGGACAAAGAGTTGATAATAAATTGAATGTTATTCATTATGCTAGTAAAACTCTAGACAGTGCCCAAAGAAATTATGCTACTACTGAGAAAGAATTTTTAGCAGTTGTGTTTGCTTGTGACAAATTCAGATCTTATATTGTTGATTTCAAAGTAATTGTTCACACTGATCATGCTGCTATAAAATATCTTATGGAAAAGAAAGATTCTAAACCTAGACTTATTTGGTGGGTTCTCTTGCTACAAGAATTTGATTTACGTATCACTGATAGAAAAGGAGCTGAGAAGCCCGTAGCAGATATATTGTCTAGGTTAGAAAATGTTCTTGATGACCCACTAACTATTGATGATAGTTTTCCTGATGAACAACTAGCTACAATCAATGTTTCTCATAACACTCCTTGGTATGCTGACTATGCTAACTACATTGTTGCTAAATATTTACCACCTAGTTTCACATACCAAGAAAAGAAAAAATTCTTCTATGATTTAAGACACTACTTTTGGGATGACCCACATCTTTACAAAGAAGGAGAAGATGGTATTATTAGACGTTGTGTACCTGAGCATGAACAGGAACAAATCCTACGGAAATGTCATTCCGAAGCTTATGGAGGGCATCATGCAGGAGATAGAACTGCTCACAAGGTATTGCAATCTGGTTTTTATTGGCCTACTCTCTTCAAGGATGCCCGTAAATTTTTCTTGTCTGGTGATGAATGTCAAAGAATTGGTAATATTGGTAAGCATCAAGAAATGCCTATGAATCATTCACTTGTTGTTGAACCATTTGATGTTTGGGGTTTTGATTATATGGGACCTTTTCCTTCCTCTAATGGGTATACACATATTTTGGTTGCTGTTGATTATGATACTAAGTGGGTAGAAACTATTCCAACTAGTAGTGATGATCACAACACCTCTATTAAAATGCTTAAGAAAGTCATTTTCCCAAGGTTTGGAGTCCCTAGATATTTAATGACTGATGGTGGTTCACACTTTATTCATGGTGCTTTCCGCAAAATGCTTGCTAAGTATGATGTTAACCATAGAATTGCTTCACCTTATCATCCTCAATCTAGTGGACAAGTTGAACTTAGCAATAGATAAGTAAAATTAATTTTATAAAAGACTGTTAATAGGTCCCGAAAGAATTGGTCTAAGAAATTGGATGATGCACTTTGGGCTTACAGAATAGCTTATAAAAATCCTATGGGTTTGTCTCCTTATAAAATGGTTTATGGAAAAGCTTGTCATTTACCTCTTGAGTTAGAACATAAAGCATATTGGGCAATTAAAAACTCAACTATGACTTCAAACTTGCCGGTCAAAGGAGGTTATTTGATATTAGCTCATTAGATGAATGGAGAACCCAAGCTTATGAAAATGCCAAATTGTTTAAAGAAAAAGTTAAAAGATGACATGACAAAAGAATCCAAAAGCAGGAATTCAAAGTGGGTGAATATGTTCTTTTGTACAACTCTCATTTTAGATTCTTTGCAGGAAAACTTCTCTCCAAATAGGAAGGACCATATATTATCGAAGAGGTTTATCATTCTGGAGCTATCAAGATAAATAATGCCGAATGTATTAAACCGAAGGTAGTCAATGAGCAAATAATTAAGCACTACATTTCAGGTACGCCTATTAATGTTGAAAGCAATATTATTCAAACCATGACACCGGAGAAACACGTAAAAGAAACTTTCCGGAACACTCCAGAATCATGAATAAAAGGAGGTACGTGATACGGTAAGTAAACGGACTCCAAAAAATCCACAAAAATATTTTCTGTCAGTTTTGGAATATAATAAAAATTGTAAATTAATAAACAACCAGGAAGGCAACCGAGGAGGGCACAAGACACCAGGGCGCGCCTGCCTAGCCTGGTGTGCCTAGGTGGGTTGTGCCCACCTCGGGAACCTTCCCGACTCCGTTTTCCCCTTATTTTGCTTGTTTCCCAAGATAAAAAAATCTTTATATACCCCCCGAACGTATTGACCACCGTATCACGGAGAAATCTTCTGCTCTTCTTTCTAGCTGTTTTCTGGCAGATCTGAAAATATGTCATCTCAAGACTCCGAGGGTGAGAGCTATGTTGTTGATTATATTTCAAACCCCAAGGTTTACGGAGATGTGGAACATTATGGTTGGACCATGGAGGAAGAAGAAGACTATGATCCTAAAGGGAAGGAAGAGACAAGCTCAGATGAAGATGAAGTTCCACTGCCCCAACCTGGGGACATGCACATGGAATTCAAGAAGTCAAGTCTCCCCAATAAAGCAAAGAAACCTAAGATCCAGTTTATCCCTTTTCGTCTTCTGCAGGGAAACAAGCAAGAATTATGCCAAAATATATTAACGCTGGAGCAGGAGATTGATGATTTGAGGGAGGAAAATTCTATCTTCAAGCATAAGCTGAGGAGGAAGTGTGAAGTTACTACCTCACCACCACCACCATCACCATCTTCACCACCAAAGGAGACTTGAGTCTCGGGTATGGGCACTCCCCTTGGCTTTTGCCAAGCTTGGGGGAGGTGCCCCGGTATCGTATCACCAACACTCTCTTTGCCTTTATTTATCTTAGTTCGATCTTTAGTTATCTTTTGCATTAGTTGAATAAAAGTTTAGTTCAATCTATCTTCGAGTGTTTGCTTAGTGATCTATCTATCTATGTAACCATGTGCGAGATATATAATAAAGTTTAGTTCGAGATTTGCTTTCTTTACTTTTATGTTTCAACAAAAAGAAAAGAAATAGATGAAAAAGATCATATGCTAACCTTATGGTGAGTAATGACATCACATAAGGAAAAGTATAAGTGGTAAAATTTATTGTAGATTGACAAACATAGCATTGGTCAATGATGCAATTCATGAAAGAATTAATAAGGGAAGAGAAGATTCAAATGCAAATACACTATCTTGGACATCTTGTATGATTGTGAGCCCCATCAAAATAGTATATGCCAAAATTGTTGACGTTGGACAAGGAAGACAACGTAATGATTTATGTTTGTTCATATTCACATAGAAGTTTTATTGCCATAGATCCTTTAACATGTGGTGCTTGCTCAATATCTTTGCTAGCAAAAATTTCGCACTAAGTAGAGATACTACTTGTGCATCCAAAAACCCTTAAACCCAAAATCCTATTTCGAGAGTCTACTATGGATTGAGAAAGATCCTTCAAGTAAGTTGTCACCGGTGCAATAAGGCAATAAAAATTGCTTATAAATGTGTTGGATCATCCAGTGTAAGAGAAAATTGAGCGTTGTAGGAACTTGTGATGGCAAAATAATAAAAGCGACAGACTGCATAATAAAAGTTGCTATCATAAGGGGCGATATAACATGATGTTCTTTTGCACTAAGAGATTGAGCATACAAACCAAAAAGCGCATGACAACCTCTGCTTCCCTCTGCGAAGGGCCTATCTTTTACTTTTATGTATTTACTTTTATGCAAGAGTCAAAGTATTCTTCCCTATTCCTTTTTATTTTCTCTTTTTGCAAGCATCATGTGGTGAGGAAAGATCTAGGCACATATATCCAGTTGGCTATGAGTGAGCATGAGTTATTATTGTTGACATCACCCTTGAGGTGAATATGTTGGGAGGCGAAACTATATGCCCCTATCTTTCTATGTGTCTGGTTGAAACTTTTTGCTCATGTGTATGAGGTGAGTGTTAGCAATCATAGAAGGCTATATGATGGTTAGTATGTGGACTTTCCAAAATGCTCCGATACATAACCCTTCCTGAAAAGATGATGAATTGTAGTTGCAAAGTTGACTGAGAACATAGTTTGTTGGTTTTCAATAGAGTTTATGCTTCTACCTCGATATTGTGATGAATTGTTACTTGTTCATGACAAGTTATATGATAAAAGTATATGATAAAAGTTTTATGATAAAGTTTGTTGATGTTATAATAATATGCATGATGCTTCTATGTCCGTATTTTTTTATCGACACCTCTCTCTCTCTAAGCATGTGGGCATGTTTTTCGATATCGGTTTTTCGCTTGAGGACAAGCGAGGTCTAAGCTTGGGGGAGTTGATACGTCCATTTTGCATCATGTTTTCCTACTACTATTTATAATGTTTTTATGCATAATAAAGCTTTATGGAGTAATTCTAATGCCTTTTCTCTCACACTATGCAAGGTTTACACAAAGAGGGAGAATACCGGCAGCTGGAATTCTGGACCTAGAAAAGCTACGTCAGAGTTACCTATTCTGCACTTCTCCAAATGAGCAGAATTTTTTTTGAACCTTAAATGAGCTGAAAATTTACGGAGAATTGTTTTGGAATATACAAAAAATACTGGACCAAATAACTACCGGAGGGGGCCACCCTGGTGAGCGCAAGACTCCAGGGCGTGCCTGGGCCCCCAGGCGGGCCCTGTTAGGTTGTGCCCTCCTCGGCCCACCTCAAGTGCCCATCTTCTAGTATATAGGTCATTTTGACCTAGAAAAAATAAGAGGAGGATTTTTGGGACGGAGCGCCGCCGTCTCGAGGCGGAACTTGGGCAGGAGCACTTTTGCCCTCCGGCGGAGCGATTTCGTCAGGGAAACTTCCCTCCTAGAGGGGGAAATCATCGTCATCGTCATCACCAACAACCCTCTCATCTTTGGGAGGCCATCTTCATCAACATCTTCAACAGCACCATCTCCTCTCAAACCCTAGTTCATCTCTTGTGTTCCATCTTTGTACCGGAACCTCAGCTTGGTACCTGTGGGTGACTAGTAGTGTTGCTTACATCTTGTAGTTGGTTACTATATGGTTTATTTGGTGGAAGATTATATATTCAGATCCATTATGCTATTTAATACCCCTCTGATCTTGAGCATGATTATCATTTGTGAGTAGTTACTTTGGTTCTTGAGGTCACGGGAGAACTCATTTTGCAAGTAATCATGTGAACTTGATATGTGTTCGATATTTTGATGATATGTATGTTGTGATTCCCTTAGTGGTGTCATATGAACATCGACTACATGACACTTCACCATATTTGGGCCTAAGGGAATGCATTGTGGAGTAGTTATTAGATGATGGGTTGCTAGAGTGACAGAAGCTTAAACCCTAGTTTATGCGCTACTTCGTAAGGGGCCGATTTGGATCCAAAAGTTTAATGCTATGGTTAGATTTTATCTTAATACTTTTCTCGTAGTTGCGGATGCTTGTGAGGGGGTTAATCATAAGTAGGAGGTTTGTTCAAGTAAGGATAGCACCTAAGCACCGGTCCACCCACATATCAAATTATCAAAGTAGCGAACACGAATCAAACCAACATGATGAAAGTGACTAGATGAAATTCCCGGGTACCCTCAAGAATGCTTTGCCTATTATAAGAGACCGTTTTGGCCTGTCCTTTGCCACAAAAGGATTGGGCGACCTTGCTGCACTTTATTTACCGGTACCGTTACTAGCTCGTTACAAATTATCTTGCTATCAAACTACTTGTTACCGACAATTTCAGTGCTCGCAGAAAATACCTTGCTGAAAACCACTTGTCATTTCCTTCTGCTCCTCGTTGGGTTCGACACTCTTACTTATCGAAAGGACTATGATGGATCCCCTATAATTGTGGGTCATCAGCGAGGCATTGGCTAACTGAACCTGAGCGATTACACTAGCTATGTTACTGAACCCGAGAGATCGATCCCATCGCTGTTAACTGAACCCGAGTGATTCATTCGCTGCTGACTGAACCCGAGCGATTCCTTCACTGCTGCTGCTGCTAACTAAACCCAAGCGATTGATCACTGCTACTGCTTACTGAAGCCGATCGAGCCCCCGTGCGAGACGTAGCCAGCTGGTGCTGGGTTGTCTCTCGATGAATAGTGATCGTTGCTACCGTGCGCGCGGTACGTAGAACGAGTCGAGACGTGGTGAGTCAAGCCGGTTGGTTGGCTGTCGATGTCGGATTTCGGGTTCCGCAAACCCTTGAGAGGTTTGAACTCTGGGGTGTGTGCGAAGAACTCGTCCTCCCCAGCCTGCCTACCCGCTAATCTCACGGCCTAGCTCCACGAACTGTAAGGAAAAGGGACACAATAGTTTACCCAGGTTCGGGCCACCTTGCGGTGTAAACCCTACTCCTGCTTTGTGGTGGATTGGCCTCGAGGGGCCGAGGATGAACTAGTACTGTGGCGAACAGCCTCAGGAGAGGAGGTGTTCTTGAGCTCGAGTGAGCTGGTGAGTGTGTGGGTGATCTGAATGATCCGTCCATCCCATCTACGGTGGTGGCTAAGTCCTATTTATAGTGGCCTTAGTCCTCTTCCCAAATGAAAGGAGGGAAGGGATCCCACAACGGCCAAATTCGAAGGGAGACAACTAGTACCTGCTATCCTAACAAAAGTAGTCTTCGCCTGCAAAAGCCTCTGGTTGTGACGCCGTGGTGGGCTCGGTGATGACCTCCGTCCTGCTGTCCTGGTGGTCTTGGTCTTGTTGCACGGGAATGGAAAACTTTGGCTGATTCCTCGGGACTCCATGCCTGCGCTTGCCTCTTTAGCACCCAAGAGGAAACTGGAACTCTGCGCCCGCCTGGCCTTGGTCGTCATGGCTCATGTCATCTGGACCTCATGAGGTGAGGCTTACATAGAGATCTTCGCTCCTCGGGAGCCAGCCTGAGGAGGCCGCTCCTCATGGAGGTCTTGGTGTCGTCCGCCTCGCGAGGCCTGGCCCCTCGCAAGGGTCTTGAGTTGTTGTTGCTGAAGCTGGGACGTACCAGGCCGTTGATGGAGCCATGTCGTGGGCCGCAGGCAGGCAAATCTGGGTACCCCCGTTCCTAGAACGCTGACAGTAGCCCCCGGGCCCAAGGCGCGCTCGAACTTGGCTTCGAGGTGACGCCAAGGGGCAAGTGCGGAGTGCTGCGGGCCCTAACCGCCTGCGGCCTTGGTCGACGCATGGCGATTGATGAGACGTGGGTGTCTCCGCTTCCCTGTGCCGCCTCGGCAACTGTTCCTGGCTGACGAAAAGGCTGGCGCTTGCCGCTGAGCCTTCATTGCCTTCCTTCCGTCTTGCTCCAGATCCCCTTCTCCTTCTGCTCAGCGTGCCTCCAGATCTGCTGAATCCTTTCCCCGGACTCGCCACCGATGGCCACCGACAAGGCGAAGTCATCGGCCTCCGCCGCGCGCTCGGCTCCCTAGTTTGAGCCAGCCTTGAGCGTGTCCTCCATCGCCGAGGAGAAGCACCTTCCGCCGTGCTCCCACTGACGGTGGGCGCCGACAATGAGGGAGGGGAGACGGCGCTCCGGGTCGGCTCCGCCCAGCCAGAAGCCTTGGGTGACACCTTCTACCCCTTCTTCCTGCATAGCGTCTTCGCTGGGCTGGTTCCCCCTTTCTCCCGATTCTCCTATGCCGTCCTCAACCACTATGGTCTCCACGCCCTCCATCGTCATCCCAACTCCATCCTCCTCCTGTCAATCTTTGCCTTCTACTGCGAAGCGTTCGTGGGGGTGACGCCTTCCGTCGCGCTGTCCTGCCACTTCTTCTACCTCCGGATAAGCAGCGGCCAGTGCTCTGGGGGCGCCAGCTTCATCGCGGCTAACGGCAGCAATGCGATCTCACGGGCTGGGAAGAAGGTGGAGGACTTCCAGAACAAGTGGATCTTCATGGACGCCAAGCGCTCTCACGCTCGGCTGCAGCTGCCGACCGCGTTGCCGAAGCCCCTGGATCGATGGGCTCACGAGAAGCCCACCGACCCCAGGGCGGAGCAGTTGCTGTAGAGGATGACGACCGACCTGAAGGCGGAGGACCCGAAGGCAGAGAAGCTGACAGGGGCCATGATCATCAAGGATTTCCTGACATAGCGCCTGGCTCCGCTCCAGGCGCACTCATGCCCCCTGTGGAGCTTTAAGGGTGCGGAAGACGACCGCCAGTTGCGCCCGGACAACTTGTCTGACGAGGAGCTGAGCAAGGTCGTGCGTACCTTGCTCAGGAAGGACCAAGGTGGCCCCTCGGACACCCATCTCCCGTTGTATCGTCGCGCCGATGGGGAGAAGATAGCCACCGCCATGCCTGTCTTCAATGAGTGGGGGCTCGTGCCGCTGGAGCCTTCCCTGCCCCTGGGCTCCCCGGTGTCGGTGTCCTCCGGCGATCCCTCTGGGGAGGAGGAGAACGAGAGCTCGGAGGTGACCTTGGAGGAGGTGGGGAAGACCTCTCCCCCACGACGGAGCGAGCTCCTCCACGCCTTTTCTGACGACGACACCGATGAGTACCCAATCAGGGAGTCGCCCCGCTCCGCCGGGGTCACCACGAGGTCCAGGTGCACCCCCCCGAAGAAGCCGAAGCAGGGTGTCCCGAAGAAGGACATGTCATCGTTGCTTCCCCGAAGTGGCACCTCCGCCCAACCGTCGTACGCCGCTACCGTAGATCAGGCCGCCGCGAGCTCATCCGCTCCCGTGGGCGCGGCGGGGCTCGCGCCCACGAAGCCTGTCGGCATCGCGCTCCTGAAGAGGACGAGGGATTACGTTGCCATGGATTAGTAAGCATACCATCTTGTCTTTGCTTCCTGCTCCTGACGTAGTGCTCTGACATTTTCCTCTCCGCGGCCAGGCCAATGCCGGCAGCGAAAAAGAAGAAGGAGGAGGCAAGGGCTCCTGAGGCCAAGCAGCCCACCTCGACCCCGGAGGTTCTGGGGCAGACGGACGAGGCTGGCTCGCATCCTACTGCTGCAGGGTTGCCCTCGCGAGGCACAGGGGCCCAGCCTCAGGAGAAGGATGCCCCTACGGCCGCACCGGCTTCAGAGACGCTTGCCTTCAGCGCGCCTGCTGACGACTCGAGGGATCCGGAGCCCCCGGCCATCTTTGCTACTGCCGCTTCGCCAGTTTTGATGCCATCACCGTCTCCTCTTCCTGCCGCCACGCTGGCAGGCCACGGCTCTTCTACCGTGCCCGGTGCTCTGGAGCAAGCCTTCCCTGCGTTGGATCAACTCCGAGATGATCTTCGGGGCCCCGACCGGTGCCGGGCGTCGGGGCGCCTCGAGCTGGCCTCGGGGTGGCTCCATGCTTACTCGTCCGTCAGGGCGGCCTGGGACCAGGCCGACGCTGCTGTAGAGGAGGGCCAGAAGGTGGCCAGCGTGGCCGCCGCCGCCCATGACGTGGCGCTGAAGGACGCGAAAGACGCTGAGGAGCGCTGCCGCGCGGCGGAGGCCAAGCTGAAAGCCCTCCACGACGAGCAGGCCACCCGCGCCCGCCAACTCGAGGAGCAGGAGGAAAAGCTGAAGGAGCGGGAGTCTGCGGTCGCCGGTCGTGACGATGAGCAGGAGCAGGCCACGGAGCGCGGCCGCCTGGAGAAGCTGAAGGAGGAGGTGGAGGCGGCCCAGGCGTCCCACGCCCAGCTTGTCTTTGACGAGAAGCCTCGGCTGGAGGCCAGGGAGAAACTCCTCGCCAAGGCTGAGGAGACGGCCACCATGGGGCGTACCTCCTTCGACTCCCTCGAGCAGAGGTCCCGCAAGGCACTGCAGGATCTTTATGGGAGCGGGTACAAGGATCCGCTGGTGACTCCGGAGGAAGGCCCCACCGGGCTGCTCCCCAAGCTCATCGCGGAGCTCGAGGGCATCATCGTCGGAGTGGGCCCCATGGTGGAGGGGGAAGCCCGCGCGCTTTCGGCCTCAGCCGCAACGCGCGTCTTCAGCCACCTCCATCTTTGGGACTCCAGCTTCGACCTTGGTGCCCTGCTCGAACCCGTGGACCCTGAGCTCCAAGATGCTGCTGCCGAGGCCGTGAAGGGTCAAGTGGAGGCCCTGCTGCAGAAGTTCCTCGTCGTCGACCCTGTGCCTACGGCTGACGGCAAGGACGGCGGCGACGTTGTCGATGACGGGACTCCCCAAGCAGGCAACGGTGGCATCCAAGGCTGAAGGAGATGGCGGCGCTTTCCCCTCGTTTTATTCCTGCAACATGTATCGTGCCTCGTGGAGGCTTAAGAACTTATGCTTTGGAACTTTAAGAGACAGTATGTTTTGTAATAACTTGCTAAGGTTCTGTGGTTTCCTTTCCGTTTGCTTTGAAGTTCTGCGTCGGCAGGGCCCAGCCCCGCGCATACCTCAGCCGCCGTTGGGTCGTCCGGATTGCCAGGAGGAGACCGAGGGGTGAGGGGCTACGTGGCCAGTTAGTCTCCTGAGTCGTGATGCTCAGGAGTCCCCCTTGACGTACGAACAGCCCTCGGGAAGGAGACGCAAGAGTGGGTCTTGATGTTCTGCGTCGGCAGGGCCCGGCCCCGCGCATACCTCAGCCACTGTTGGGCCGTCCGGATCGCCGGGACAAGGCCAAGGGGTGAGGGGCTACGTGACCAGTTAGGCCCCTGGGTCGCGATGCCTAGGGCTCCCCCTTGACGTGCGAACAAAACCCACATACCTGTCCTCGTCGGGCTTTCGCTCGGGAGGGATGCGCGAAGACCAGGTCCGAGGGACCTGGCAAGGTGGTGTACGCCAGGCATGAAGTGAGTGTAGCCCCCGTGCCCAGCCCCCTCGCTCTACTCTCCCAAGGGGAAAGCAGCGCGGCGAGGCTAAACACCGAGCATGGTGGCTCTCCTGAAGTTAGTGCAGCCGTTAGTCTGCCCCCAGTTGTTTATCACCAGCGCGGAGCATGGCGCTACCGCTCTTGCATGGGCATAGCCGCTCCTCGACCGTGTCGACTGCCAGCGCAGAGCATGGTGCTTCCACTGGTACGTGGGTGGGGGCTCCCTCTGAGGGGAGACCCCGGGGCGTGTATAGCCCCGCCCTGACACGTGGCTTGCATGGCAGGGCTAGAGGAGGTGTGTATGGGCACCCGTGAGCCAGCGCGGGACTCACGAGGCCCTACCTCAAGGCGGGTTGCGCCTGAATTTGATTCATGACACTTGTGATAGTCCTGCGAGATGGTTAGGCAACCTGCACCGAGTGAATCTCCTGAGGTTATCGCATGAGAAGGCCAAACACCAACGACCCCAGGAGGTGACGTGAATAGGTCCGGCCCGCCAGACAGAGCTCAGCCGTTGGGTTTGTCGACGCTGCAGGGACGGACCCGAGCACAGACGCCGTGCCCAGTCTTCTTGTGCAAATGTCCTGAAGAAAGACAACCGGCGCGCGGCTCCCACGGTGGCGAGGCACCGGGTCGCGTGCCCTAACTTACCCGCCCCCGATTAGCTCATGCGAGAACAAGGCACCAAGGACCATGGGAGGTGATGTGCACGGGAGCTGGCCCACGAGCCAGAGCTCAGCCACTTGGGTTTAGCGACGCTGCAGGGATGGACCCGAGCACAGACGCCGTGCCAGTCCTTAATCATGAGGCGGTCGTGGGTGGGCTTGCAAGGGCGTACAACGTTCGTGCTGACGAAGCATCGGACAGGCAAGTGATAATCATAAATGCACTCATGGATAAGGTAGAGCTAGTTCTGATAGATGCAAAACGATACATGCCGCAGGGATGGACCCACGTAGCTTGGGGATAATGCAGCCCGAGGGGCGCCCCTAACTGAACAAACCAGAAAATGTCACCTGGTACCGTTGCTGAAGAGATGTTGGAGTAGCTGAAGACGTGTGCTGCAGAAGTCGCTCCTCATGAGCCACCCATGCCCTGAACCTCGAGAGGCTCTGGGGGCCTGGGGGGCTTGCAAGGATCCATCTCCTCCTCTGACAGGATCGCCTATCTTCTGGACTCATGAGCCGCCGGGACGCCCTGCACCGCCATCAATGAGAGTCTTGGTGACGAGCATGTTGCTGATGGTAGGCGAGCAGAGCATCGGGAGAGCGCTAGCAGTTGCCGCGCACTTGAGCTAATCGGATGAGCTGAAGGTGATGGTGCACTTGGACCACCTGAGCGGATGCGCTGCCTCAAGCTTGGGGAGGGACACGTTCACGTCACGGGCAAACTGCTTGAAGATGCGATGAGAGGCAGGGGCCTGAGCGCCGCCCAGGATGCAGGCGATGGCACGGGGCTCCTGGAAGCCCCCAGCCCCCTCGTCCTGGTGGTGGTCGTCATTCCTGCTTGGTGGTGGCGGCAGCGGACGAAGGCCAGCGTTGCCCTGAGGACGGTCATCACGAGGCTGGTCCCTCCAGGGGCCCTCGCGAGGCTGGCCCTGCCAGCGGTCCTCACGAGGCTGATCGCACCATTCTTGGCGGGGGTCGCAGCCGTCCCAGCGTCCTCCACCACGGCCTCCTCCGCGGCCGTAGCCTCAGTCACTGCACTCGGGGCGTTGACCGAGGCGCCCGTCGCGGATGGCCCTGAGCTCCTGGCAGTCGTTGGTGTTGTGGCTGTGCACGTTGTGGAAGACATAGAACGGACAGCTGCCCTTGGATGACTCTGGGTGGTCGTAGCCGCGCTTCATCTCTGGCTCGGCCGCGAGCACGGCCGGTCCCTTGCGCTCCACGTCCTTGGCCTTGGCCTTCTTGTCTTCTGGGTGAGCCCCCGGGAGCTCCAGGAGAGAGAGACGACCTTCCTCAGCTCTCGCACACTTGGTTGCCATGTTGAACATCTCCAGAGCCGTGCACAGGTCCTCATGTATGGCGAGCTCCTCCTTCATCTTGACGTCACGGACGCCATCAGTGAACGCCAAGATGATGGCCTCGTTCGACACCTTGGGGATCTTGAGACGGACGTTGTTGAAGCATTGGATGTACTTCTGCAAGGTCTCTCCTGGCTGCTTGATGCGCCGCAGGTCACCCGCAGCCGGTGGTTGGTCGCTAGTGCCCTGGAAGTTGGCAACGAAACGCTCTCACATTTCGTCCAAGGAGGAGATCGATCCCGCGGGCAGGTTCAGGAGCCACGAGCGCGCACCATCCTTGAGGGCCATGGGAAACCAGTTCGCCATAACCTTCTCATCGCCGTTGGCTGCCTCGATGCTCAGCTCGTAGAGCTGCAGGAACTTGGCAGGGTCGGGGGAGCAGTCGTAGCGCGGAGGCAGGTCGGGGTTGAACTTCCCCGGCCAGACAATGCTGCGAAGCTCCGGAGTGAACGCGCGGCAACCTGCTGTGGTCACGGGAGCCCGTCATGGAGGTGGAGCCTGGTCTTGGCGCTCGCGCGCCACCGCTGCAGGCGGCGCGCGGTCTTGATGTGGCGGTTCTCGGAGTGCACGAGCATTTTCTTGCGGCCGCTGCACCACCTAGCAGCTTTCTTCTTCACGCCTGCGCGGTGGGTCACGCCGCGGGGCCTCGCGCCTTGGCTCGAGTGCGACGTCTTGACGGGGAGGTGGAGGAGGTGCTCCATGGGCTACATCACCCGCAGCAGGCGGAGGGTGAGGCAGCGAGCGAGACGGTGCAGGAGAGTCCCCGGCGGCGCTGACAAGCTCGGCAATGCGGTCCAGCCAGTCTTCAAAGAGGTCGTCGATGGGGCGATAGCGCAGGAGCTCGCACGCCATGAGCAACGCAGCCTGCGCGTTCACCGGCCCGCGACGGGCATGAGATGACGAACCAGCCGGAGTCAGCAACGGGGTGGTGGTGCATCCATCCCGCCGCACAGAAGGGTGCAGCTACGAAGCTTGCTGCTCGTGCCCCGCGGGGCCGGTGGCGGCGTTTGCCACTGGAGACGGGCGGCAGCGAGGGCAGCCGTCACCCGCCGGCGCCGTCTGAGCAACGTGGGCAGCGAGGGCGGCCCAGCGCTCAACACGAGCTCGACGAGCGTCAGCCATGGAAGCGGTGGAGCGGTGGTGGATCGACCGGCGGAAGAGAAGCTCCGACGCACCCCTACCTGGCACGCCAAATGTCGGATTTCGGGTTCCGCAAACCCTTGAGAGGTTCAAACTCTGGGCTGCGTGTGAAGAACTTGTCCTCCCTAGTCTGCCTACTCGCTAATCTCACAGCCTAGCTCGACGAACTGTAAGGAAAAGGGACACAATAGTTTACCCAGGTTCGGGCCACCTTGCGGTGTAAAACCCTACTCCTGCTTTGTGGTGGATTGGCCTCGAGGGGCTGAGTATGAACTAGTACAGTGGCGAACAGCCTCAGGAGGAGAGGTATTCTTGAGCTTGAGTGAGCTGGTGAGTGTGTGGGTGATCTGAATGATCCGTCTATCCCATCGACGGTGGTGGCTAAGTCCTATTTATAGTGGCCTTGGTCCTCTTCCCAAATGAAAGGCGGGAAGGGATCGCACAACGGCCAAATTCGAAGGGAGACAACTAGTACATGCTATCCTGACAAAAGTAGTCTTCGCCTGCAAAAGCCTCTGGTTGTGACGCCGTGGTGGGCTCGGTGATGACCTCCATCCTGCCGTCCTGGTGGTATTGGTCTTGTTGCACGGGAATGGAAACCTTTAGCTGATTCCTCGGGACTCCGCGCCTGCGCTTGCCTCTTTAGCTCCAGAGAGGAAACTGGTACTCTGCGCCCGCTGGCGCCCGCCTGGCCTTGGTCATCATCGCTCATGTCATCCGGACCTCATGAGGTGAGGCTTGCATAGAGATCTCCGCTCCTCGGGAGCTAGCCTGAGGAGGCCGCTCCGCGTGGAGGTCTTGGTGTCATCCGCCTCGCGAGGCTTGGCCCCTCGCGAGGGTCTTGAGTTGTTGTTGCTGAAGCTGGGCCGTACCAGGCCGTTGATGGAGCCACGTCCTGGGCCGCAGGCAGGCAAGTCTGGGTACCCCCGTTCCCAGAACGCCGACAGTCGATGAATAGTTCCTGGTGGGGGTTGGATGAACAGGACCCTGTGGTAGTAGGCAGTTCCCGCTAGATGAACAGGACCCCGAGGTGGCCGCCGCACCCCAGCCGGGGGTGGATGAACAGGTCCCCGTGGAGGCTATATGAATATTAGCCGGTGGAGGCAGTTTGAACAGTAGCCCGTGGATGAACAGTAGCTGGTGGAGGTTGGAGGAAGTCGACTATGGATGAACAGTAGCCCATGGAAACTGGAGCGAGGCAGTAGATGGTGGATGAACAGGACCCTGTTTTGACAGTAGGTGCTCAAACAGAAGTCTGTTTCCTCTGTTTTGCGATACGCCACACCCCTCCCGATCAACAGGACCTCGTTTCGACCGTAGGCACTCGAACAGAAGTCCGTTTCCTCCGTTTTGTGGTATGCCAGACCCTTCCTGATGAACAGGACCCCGTTTTGACCATACACATTCGAACAGAAGGTTGTTTCCTCCGTTCTTCGGTACGCCAGACCTTGTTTCGGTTGTTTCTTTCAAGCCGGTTGGCTCTCGATGAACAAAACGTTGTTTTCTCCGTTCAGACCTAGCCGGTTGGCTGCCGATGAACAGGACACTGTTGCTGTACACGTTCGAGACCCCGCCCTTATGTACGTACGTAGCCGCATTTACTTTCTTGCAGCATGGTTGTACATACGTGTACACGATATAGACGGGACTACGTGACATGCTACGTCGGCGGCTCTACTACGACATGTGCCGCTCCTTACTCGGTCATGGTTCATCGCTGCAAAGAGACCGATCGACCAGTATGTACGTACACGTCGCGACCAGTCAGACAACCCTACGTACGGTTCGACCGGGTGGGTCCCTGCTGTCAGGGAGGATAAGGAGGCACTTCCTTGCGTGCGAAGATATAGCTGGTGGGTCCAGCTGTCAGTGAGAAGAATCATTTTTCCCGTAATATGGACACACTTCCTTGCATGCGAAGATGTAGCTGGTGGGTCCCAGCTATCAGGGGGGAAACTTTTTTTCGCAAATACAGAGGCCCTTCTGGTGGCTCCCCGCTGTCAGGTGGAGGAATCATTATTTTGCGCGTAATAAGGAGGCACTTCCTTGCTACGACCGTGGACCCAGCTGTCAGCCTCTCCACGTACAGTCCTCTTCTGATGGAAGTCGTTCCTTGACCGCGTTGACCACGCCGCGCCGAGAGCACCAAGGCGGTGCACGACGGCGAGCCCTAGGGAGGGAATGACCCAGAGCCGGGAAAGAATCGGCAGTTGTTTCCCAAGCGGAGGGGAGTACGAGGGTTTAGTGGTTTGGCTGCAGTGTGAGGCTGCCATCGCCAGAGAATAATAGGAGGTCTCGGTGAGTACAGGGATGGCTAGGCCAGCGATGGGAGTAGGATGGGGCGGTCAGGCTTGCGCGGCAGCACAGCCAGCCACGGGAGGCAGGAGCAGGTGGCACAGCCGGCACTAGTTTTGGGCGGCTGGAGCAAGAAGACCAGAGGTTGAAGAAGCACAACGGTCGTTGGATGGACATCGTATGATCACTGCAGCTAGAATCATTTTTATGGACAAAGATGACAAAGCCCTGCGTCCGCGTCAACTTAGTAGGCCCACAAGTCAGCCTCCAAATATGGTAGGTCCCAGCTAGCAGGGGAGTATTCATTTTTTTGTGCGCAATAAGGAGGCACTTCCTTGCGTGCGAAGATATACCTGGTGGGTCCGAGCTATCAGTGGGAGGAACATTTTTTCGTGAAATACAGAGGCCTTCCGGTGGGTCCCCACTGTCAGGTGGAGGAACCATTATTTTGTGCGTAATAAGGAGCCACTTCCTTGCGTGCGGCCATGGACCTAGCTGTCAGCCTCTCCACGTATAGTCCTCTTCCGATGGATGTCATTTCTTGACCACATTGACCACGCCGCGCCGAGAGCACCAGGGCGGTGCACGACGGCGAGGCCTAGGAAGGGAACGACAAGGAGCCGGGGAAGACTCAGCAGTTGTTTCCCACACGAAGGGAAGTACGAGGGTTTACTGGTTCATCTGCCATCGCCAGAGAATAACAGCAGGTGTGGGTGAGTAGAGAGATGGTCAGGCCAGCGATGGGAGTAGGGTGGGGCCGTGAGGCCTGCGCGGCAGCACAGCCAGCCATGAGAGGCGGGAGTTGGCAGTCCCGCCGGCGCTGGTTTGGGTAGCTGGAGCAGGAACAACAGAGATAGAAGAAGCATGACGGCCGCTGGATGGACATCGAAGAGTCACTGCTCTCGTGTGTTAACTAAGTTGACACGGCCTTGCGTGCGCATCAACCTTATTTTTTAGGAAAGCGTACGCGTCAACCTAGTAGGCCCACAAGTCGGCCTCAAATATGTGGAACACAGCATACAACCCATCTGCCATTATTGCTAATAAATTTACAGCCCATTGGCCAATTCTTATGGATTTTTTTAAGCCCGTATTCTTTTTGTTACCATCACAGCCCATATTCTGGCCACGGTTAAAAACTTCAACGAAATTTTCATATTTCGCTGCGGTCCGAACTGCTTTTAATCCCGAAATTTCGAATCACGTTCAAACTAATGTAAAAATTAATAGATTTATATCAATTTGAAATCCAACATAATTTTCCCCACAAAAAAACAATTAAATTCGAAATCTTAAAAAACCATATTTGAAACTACTTGTCGGTTTGCTGTGTTTTTAAAATTTACATCCCATTTCTTACTGCTTCATTTTTTGGGCAAGCGAATACATCGCTCTTGACTTAAAAGATTTGCAGCCCAGCAGGGCTGAGAAAGCAAGTAGGCTTCCATTGGGTATTTCTTTATAAAAAAGTAGAACTGGGCTAGCCATTTTCAGAAAGAAAAAACCCAACTGGGCTCATCATGTGGCAAAAATAAAATAAAACCCTGGGCTAGATGGGCCACAGCCCCCGCACAACCCCGTTGTTACCCTGATCCATCTCTAACACTAGTAAATAACAACTCCCTGTTCCTCAAAAAAAGTAAATAACAAATGTGTGACCTGCTGAGTCCCTGGTGTTAGCCGCTCGTTGTGTAATTCTCTCATTTATTGACTACATTGACAATGGTATGCAACCCAGATGTCCAACCATTAGGAGGAACCATTTTTTGGCTTGTAATAACGAGGCACTTGCTTGCGTACTGCCATGACCCTGGTGGGTCCCTACTGTCATCCTCTCCATGTACAATCATCTCCTTATTCCTCTCAGTTGTTGACCACGTTGACAACGCCAGACGGCGGTGCACCGCGCACGGCGAGTGAACCAAGGTGGAGGACGATGACGAGGCCTCGGACGGGAACAAACAGGAGCCGTGGAAGATGCGACAGTCTAGTCACAGGCGGAGGGGAGTGCGGGTTGAAGCTAACATCGCCGGAGAATAACATGATGTCGGTGTACTAAGTATAGGGCTATTAGTACCCCGTACTTGTGCACGGGCAGTTGTAGCCATACTCGTGGCAAGGCTTGTCGGGGAACAGTTCGAGGTTGGCTCAGGCCACCAAAGAAATCTTCAAGTCAGAGATCTGAGGATCAGCAGATAAGAAGAGCTGGAATCCGAAGGCCAGCTTCCCCGGCAAGATCTTGCCGGGATGGCCTGCGGAGCCCGGCAAGGATCGGCGCCCGGCAAGGCCTGGCGCCCGGCAAGCTTCGGCGCCCGGCAAGGTTTTGTGGCTGTGCCACCGCTCTAGCACAGCGACAAACCCGACATTCTGGGTCCTTCTTTGAATGTGTGGCGACGCACCAGTGGAGGAGGGCTTAAGCGGTGCTGATGGGATGGCCCCTTTTTCCATCCCCAAGAAAGTAAGGACACCTAAATGGACACCTCACGATGCATTAAATGCGTTCGTCCTAGTCCGTCAAGGGTTAGGTATGGTAACCCTGTAGCTACTTTACACCTCAATGTATGTACATTTTGCCACTGTGGTGACCCCTTTGTGGTATAAAAGGAGGCCCACGGCAACTGCTACAGGGAAGGAGATCTTCTGGCCCATTCTGCATGCGTAGCTGCTCTTTGAACGTACTGTTCACTGCGAGCGCTCCTGGAGCCTGGGCTCAAGAACATCGATAATAAAACAAGGCAGGAGTAGGGTTTTACGCTGATCGGCGACCCGAACCTGGGTAAAATCTTCCCGCGTCGATCGTTGGTTCTGCTCTTTGCGCATACCTCTCTCCCCGCCGAATCGTAAAGGGGTCCCTTAGGATCCCACAGGTGTCGTACGCCGACATCTTTGGCGCGCCAGGTTGAGAAGAAAACGCGGGTAAATAGGCTTGTGCCTCTGCAGCTCCTCCTTTTTATGGGGAAGGAGCGGGGCCGACTCTTTTACTCCCCAATGTAAATGCGCCTCTGCAGGCGCGTTGCAGTTGCAGGCGCCTTAGTTTCTTCATCATCTTCATCATCATGCCACCCAAGAAGAAGAGCGCTACGACGGCGCAACCATCCACGTCTGTTTTGCCTGCGCCTTCGCATACGGGCGATGAAGTGGGTATAGAAGGAAGAAGACTAGAGCCTCCACGGCGTTCCGGTGATCCAAGCCAGGCGAGCGGTGTCGTTCGCAGTGGCGGCGGCAACCCACACGCCACTGGATCTAGAGACGGAACTGTGTTGCCGACGGGTGGCACAACGAATTCCAGAGATCGGAGGACGCCTGCTGGAGCTCCCGCGCCGGCGCAAGCGTCACGGCCTACCCAGGTCGTACACGATGAGTGACGTCATGGCGCTGGTGGTTCAGGGCGTCCCCATGAAAGGATTTCTGTGCATCGGTCCCAAGATGCGCGGGCCCAGCATGCACACCGAGCTGCCGGCGGAGGTGGCGCGCGGTCGCGTGACCGTGACGGTGCTCCTTCTAACATGGCTAGGAGTCAGAGCACCTCACGTTCCTCGCACCTGTCGCCGCCGCCTACGCCGGCGGAAGCCTTGGCGCGTGCGTAGCTGCTCCTCGATTTCCCTCCTGCTCCGGAGAAGATGGAGGAGTGGCGAGCTACTATCCAGAGCCTTATTGGCTTCGCCAACAAAGATGGACCACAAGAGGCAGGGCCCTCACAGTGAAGGCCCATCGATCCGGCGCGAGCCGATGTGGAGAAAACCGGGGGTGGTGCAACCACGGTGCATTCCCCTCCGTGACACCAGCAGCGGCCGACAACCCAGCAGGTCGACCGCCGTGAAGAAGTTTCCACGGCGTCATTCGATCCACGGATGCACCGTGACCAGCGCCAAGTTCTCCAGGAACGAGGCAAGGAGGACGCTCGAACTACCATCGAGAGGCGACGGGAAGCGCGCTATCAGTCTGATAAGCGCGCAGGGCCGGCTGTCGACGAGCCTGCGCCAGGGGACGTAGGAGACTTGCCTTACGAGGTAGGAACTCCAGCGTTTACCCGTGAGCTGTGACAAGTCCAGTGGCCCAATTCCCGAACCTTCAAGCCGGAGGTCCCGGAGAAATATGACGGCAAGACTCACCCCTCGGAGTTCCTGAGCATCTACACCATTGCGGTGTAGGCTGCCGGGGGCCGAGATGACAAGATACTTACCAAATACTTCCCGTTGGTGCTTAAGCCCAACGTCAGGTCGTGGTTGATGCATCTGCCGGAGAATTCTATTTCTTCTTGGTCAGATCTGTGCCATCAGTTTGTTGGCGCCTTTGTTGGAGGCCACCAAGCTCCTGGCCAAGAGAGCGATTTGCATATCATCCCTCAGAAGGAGGGCGAATCCCTGCACAAGTTTATGCAGAAATTTAGCCGGGTGCAGTACAATATTCCTGAGGTTCACCCTACCGCTGTCATTAGCGCGTTTCATCAGAACGTGTGTAACCGCAGAATGCGGGAGGAGCTGGCGATGAACAAAGTCAGGAGTATTGCCGAGCTTTACGCTTTGGCCGACAAATGCGCTCGAGCTAAAGAAGGGAGGAAACTCCCTGGCGAGGCTATTGGCGCGGCAGGCGAATCCGAAGATGAAGACGCCGCGGCCCCATCAAGGAAAGGCCGGCGGTGGAACAGGAAACGCGGGGGCAAGGCCGTGCTTGCTGTCGAGGAATCCGGCAACCCCGGCGCCGCCAAGAAGGCCAAGGTTGGTGACCCCGGCAAGGATCTTGCCGGGTGCCCTTCCTGTCAGGCCTTGGCGGCAGCCGACAAGTCGGAAGACTCCGGCAAGCAGTATTGCAAGATCCATCGCACCAAGGGCCACGATCTCCAAAACTGCCGGCAAGTTGAACAGCTTGCCGAGAAACAGAGGGCTGAATATGAAAGGCGGGATAAGGAGAAGGCCCATGATGGTGCTGACGGGTCCGCCAAGAAACGCGGTGGCCGAGGGGGTCACCGCGGCAAGGCCAAGCAACAAAAGGAGAGGCCCGCTCGAGGCCGAGACAAGGAAGAAGATGATGATGAGGAAGATGATGAGTCCAGTGAGCAAGAATTCCAGAAAGCTACAGAGGCTATGTGTATCGATGGGGGTGCCTCGCTGCATTCTTCCCACCGTCGACTCAAACAGTGGGTGTGGGAAGTCAATGCAACAGAGCCGTCACCAGATGCATGTAGGCCCCTGAAATGGTCCAACACGCCTATCATTTTCGACGCCGAGGATCACCCTGATCGCACAACTGCAGTCGGGTGTTTGCCATTGTTGGTCTCGCCAACAATTCGCAACCTCAGGGTGACGAAAATGCTAGTTGACGGTGGGGCCGGGCTGAACCTAATCTCACCGGATGTGCTCAAGAAGCTGCAAATTCCTGATGAAGACCTCGAAGAAACGGGCATGTTTCAAGGGGTCAATCCAGGAAGAACCCAGCCAAAGGGCAAGATCACGCTACCGGTAACATTCGGTAGCGAGCTAAACTACAGGACCGAGAAGGTACTGTTTGATGTCGCCGAGATCCCCATGTCATACAATGGGATCCTTGGTCGGCCAGCGCTGGCTAAGTTCATGGCGGCATCACACTACGCCTATAATGTTTTGAAGATGCCCGGGCCGTTGAGTGTCATTACTATCCATTCCGATAAGAAGGATGCGCTCATCTGTGCCGACCAACTCTACCGAGAAGTAGTTGCAGCACCTGCCGTCAAGGCATCTGCTCCTGCCGCTGGAACTCCCGGGGGGAAGAAGAAGAAGACTGGTGAGAACTTTGGCGCGAACTCCGGTAAGCGCACCTACTCGGAGTGCTGCGCTTCCGTCGAGGATGCACCAGAGAGTTCCACCGGCAAGAACAAGAAATCCAAGGCTGCTCTGCCGGAGACCAAGAAGGTGCCCGTCAGGGAGGATGGAATGGGGGGAACTTTCACCATAAGTTCCACCCTAGATGACAAATAGGAAAGCGCGCTCGTTGCCTTCCTACGGGCGAATGTCGACGTGTTCGCATGGCAACCGTCTGATATCCCCGGTGTTCCCAGGGAGGTAATTGAGCACCGCCTTGCTGTCTGTCCTCACGTGCGGCCCGTCAAGCAGAGGGTCAGGAAGAAAGCCTTGGAGCGGCAAGAATTCATTGCCGAGGAAATCAGAAAACTGGAGGTGGCAGGATTGGTCAGAGGGGTGCTTCATCCAACCTGGTTGGCTAATCCGGTTGTAGTGCGCAAGGCGAATGGGAAATGGAGGCTTTGTATCGATTATACAGATATCAATAAAGCCTGTCCAAAAGATCCCTTTCCCTTGCCGCGCATCGACCAGATTGTGGATTCCACCGCTGGTTATGATCTCCTGTCCTTCCTTGATGCCTACTCAGGGTATCATCAGATCTTCATGGCCAAGGAAGATGAAGAAAAGACCGCATTTATCACCCCATGTGGTACGTATTGTTTTATACGAATGCCTTTCGGGTTGAAAAGTGCTGGTTCTACATTTGCAAGAGCGGTCCAAATTGGTTTTGAGCTTCAACTCCATAGAAATATGGAGGCATACATGGATGACATAGTGGTCAAAACCAAGGACAAATCAACGCTCATACAAGATTTAGAAGAAACATTTGCAAATCTGCGCAAGATCAACTTAAAGCTCAATCCTGAGAAGTGCGTGTTCGGTGTTCCTTCCGGCAAGCTCCTCGGATTCTTTGTATCTTGCCGGGGAATCGAAGCGAACCCCGACAAGATCAAAGCTATTGAGCAGATTGAAGCGCCGAGACGCGTCAAGGATGTGCGTCGTCTTGCCGGCTGTGTTGCTGCTCTAAGAAGGTTTATTTCCAAATCTGCTGAGCGTGCCCTGCCCTTTTTCAAAATTTTGAAGAAGGCAGGTCCAATGAAATGGACTCCGGAGGCGGAGGCTGCGCTGCAAGATTTGAAGAAATACCTTTCTTCTCCGCCGACGCTAGTCGTGCCTAAACCACAAGAGCCGTTGCTGCTGTATCTGGCAGCAACAAATCAAGTGGTTAGTGCTGTGCTAGTGGCACAGAGAGAAGCTGATGAGGAAGTGACACCAGCGGCAGGACCGTCAGATGACGCGGCAGGATCTTCCCCTTCAAGGATTGATCCCGGCAAGACAAGATCTGTGCAGTCAGAAGGACCATTGCAGAAGAAAAAGGTGGTGCAGCGCCCAGTTTATTTTGTTAGCTCTCTTTTACAAGGAGTTAGGTCAAGATATTCTGGCATGCAGAAGTTGCTTTTCGGCCTTCTTATGGCCTCGAGGAAGCTGCGCCATTATTTTCAAGCACATGAAATCACCGTCGTCACTCGCTTTCCGTTGCAACGGATCTTGCGAAATCCAGAAGCAACCGGCAGGATCGTGGAGTGGGCGGTGGAGTTGTCGAGCTTTGGCCTCAAGTTTGAAAGCACTTCGACAACCCAAAGCAGGGCCTTAGCAGAGTTCTTTGCGGAATGGACCCCAATGCTAGACGAAGAAGTTCAAGAAACAACTCTTCCCGGCAAGGAAATTGACCAGCAATGGGTTATGTACTTTGACGGGGCTTTTTCACTGCAAGGCGCCGGTGCTGGCCTGCTACTTGTCGCACCCACCGGAGAGCACCTCAAGTACGTAGTCCAAATGCATTTTCCCCGGGAAAGTTCGACGAACAACACTGCAGAATACGAGGGTTTGCTTGCCGGTCTCAAGATCGCAGCGGACCTTGGTATCAAGAAGCTCGTCATCAAAGGCGATTCACAGCTTGTCGTTAGGCAAGTTAATAAGAATTCTCAGAGTCCATTGATGCAAGCCTACGTAGATGAAGTGAGAAAAATGGAAGAGCACTTTGACGGTCTGCAAATGGAGCACAATTCTCGTGCCGAAAACAGTGTTGCTGACGACTTGTCAAAGCATGCTGCCCTTAAGTTGCCTGTGGAACCAGGAACTTTTGTGCTCCATCTGACTCAACCATCCGTGGCGCCATCAAAGCGGCAAGAGAAGAGAAGAAAATTGAATTCTGGTCAGTACTTCCCAGCAGAGCTCCCGGGAGCCGCCGGCAAGGAAGTTGCCGAGATCAATGACATGCCTGCCGAGGAACAACAGGCTCCAGCAGGGGCTCAAGCCCTTGCCGTCGAGACAAACATTCCACCGGCAGAGGAGATGCCTTTAGTCCTAGCTGTCGAGCCCCAGGCTCCAGCATGGGCGCAGCACATTGTCCATTTCCTTCAAACAGGAGAACTCCCGGAGGAACAGGAAGAAGCGGAAAGAGTAGCCCGCCGGTCTGTTATGTACAAGTTCGTCGATGACGTCCTGTACAGAAAGAGACCAAACGGTGTGAAATTGAAGCGCATTCCTCGGGAGGATGGACTAGAGCTGTTGGCAGAAATACATGGAGGCATATGTGGCTCCCACATAGGATCAAGAGCACTTGTTGGGAAGGCATTCCGGCAAGGTTTCTTTTGGCCCACCGCTCTCCAGGATGCAACTGCACTAGTAACTAAATGTGAAGCGTGCCAGTTTCATTCGAAGAAATCGCATCAACCGGCTCAAGCTCTTCAGACAATCCCTCTCTCCTGGCCATTTTCGGTCTGGGGGCTCGACATACTGGGCCCTTTCCCCCGTGCTACCGGGGGCTTTGAGTACTTGTACGTCGCTATCGACAAGTTCACAAAGTGGCCGGAGGTGGAAGCAGTGAGGAAGGTGACAGCACAATCAGCCGTCAAGTTCTTTAAAGGGATAGTTTGCCGTTTCGGTGTGCCCAACAGGATCATCACCGACAACGGGACGCAATTCACAAGTCGCACCTTCATGCAGTACGTCCAAGACCTTGGCGGCAAAATTTGTTTTGCCTCTGCTGCTCACCCGAGAAGCAACGGCCAAGCAGAGAGGGCCAATGCTGAAGTGCTGCGTGGTCTCAGGACCACAACCTTTGACAGGCTGAAAAAGTGCGGAAGACGCTGGATTGATGAGTTGCCGGCGGTTCTTTGGTCAATCAGAACGACACCAAATCGAGCCACCGGCCAGACACCTTTCGCTCTGATCTACGGAGCGGAAGCAGTTCTCCCCATGGAACTCACGTACGGATCACCTCGAGTGCTCGCTTATGATGAGCTTGAGCAAGAGCAACTACGGCAAGATGACGCTGTGCTCCTTGAGGAGAATTGTCTTCAGGCTGCTGTGCGAGCTGCACGCTACCAGCAAACTTTGCGCCGCTACCATAGCCGCAAAGTTCATGCCCGAAGCCTTGAGGAAGGCGACCTTGTTCTTCGGCGGATTCAGTCTGCCAAGAATTCAAACAAGTTGACGCCGAAGTGGGAAGGCCCTTATCGGGTAGTACGAGTCACCAGGCCCGGCGCTGTCCGCCTGGAGACCGAAGATGGCATTCCAGTGAGCAACTCCTGGAATATCGAACATCTTCGCAAGTTCTACCCATAAGGCGCGGTTGTCGGGGCCCCCCGGCAACCACTCTTTTGTACAAGTCTTGCCGGCAAGGCATGTGATCCTTTGTACAAAGCCAGGCGCAGACCCTGAGCGCAGATGAATAAATTTAAGTGTTGTGCATTTCCTTATTGATTTCCATGTTCATATTTATATATGCATGTTTGTCTAAGATGTTGTATGACACTTGTTCCCGGTAAGTTCTAACGAACCGCCAAGGTTTCATATCTTTATTTTCTCTTCTTTCTTTTTCTTAAAAGACAGAAGGATTCCTCGCATGCACATTTGCCGGGGGGAAGGGAGATATGAAGTACCAGTTAGCGACGTTCAGAATCGACGCTTGCCAGAGAAAATACAGCGACAGAAAGCTAAGTTCTAAAACACAGAACAAGTTTCCTTTATTGCAAAGTTATTTCCTTGGACGATTCCGACCTTCGTATGGAAAATCTGCATGCGAAGGAACCCTTTCCGTAATCGGTTGTGCCCTTATTTAGTTTCGAGTCCGCTCAACAATTTAAGTGGCTGCACTGAGAACGCCAAGGAGTCTTGCCGGCCGCTGCGCCTCCAGCAGGCTGCTGAAGTCCCGCACCCAGCGCTCGCGGCAGGTTGCGCGCCGGCAAGTTTTTCAGTAAGCGTAGGGTGAACTCCATACATGAAGGAATCAGACAAGGGAAATAGCATGCATATACCCAAACATAGGCAAGTTATATTACATTAATGAGTTGCCGCAGTACTAACTTAAGACTTAATTGTCTTTTGACATGGAATGACAACGGCAAGAAGAGGTGGAGCAGTCAATCTCTGCGCTGGCCTTCGATCCTTTTGATGGAATCCACCTTTTCAAGGATAGGCGCGATAAGTTCTTCGAGTGCCTCGACATTTGCGTCCTTTGGCAGATGGCCGAGCGCGTTGGAGAAGTCGATGCCGGGATTGCTGTGCACCACCTTGATAAGCACCTTACGGAGGACGGCCCGGCAAAGCCGGCGGGTCTCGTTGGCCAATTGGGTCGCCCAGCTAGACTGAAGCAGCCTCAAGGCATCGATGATGCTTTCAAAGAACATCGTCAACCTGGCACTCGAAGATATTCTTTCCTCGGAAGAATACCTGAAGTTTGACAGGCCCATGGTTGACAGTTCTGCCATAAGCTTCTCCGCAGCGGCGATGAGACGTCCAGTCCAGATCTCCACCCCCTTTTCGTAATCGATTTGGGCGGCGGCAACGCTCTTGAGCAGGTTCCTCTCTCCCTGGAGATCTTTGAGTAGAGCCTTCTCACGGGCCTTGCCGGCCTCGAGAGACTTCTGCAACATGGCCAGCTTCAATTCCAGAACGGCAATAGCATCAGTTGCTGAGGAGAGCTGCTTGGTCTTGTTAGACATGGCAACTTGCATCTCCGCCAAGGTGTGGAGGGTTTTTTCCCTATCACCTTTGAGCATCGAGAGCTCCTTGCCGTGCTCTTCGAGATCTCCTTCCAGCTTCTTTACTTTGTCGCTCAGCTCGTTCTTGGCGGCCTCTGCAGCCTCGGCAGCATCGACGGCCTCCTTGAGCTTGCCGGCGTGACTTACAGTCAGAGCTTCAAGCGCCTCTATATGTTTCTGCTCCAGCTCCTAGGTCCGCCGCGCGACAAGCTTCTCGATATCCTCATCTTTGCTGCGAAGCTTGGCGGCGAGCGCCTGCTCACGTGCGGTGAGATCTTCCTCATGAGCATCAAGCGCAATGCGGCACCCCGTCAGGAGGGCATCTTCAGCAGCAATTCTTTGAGTAGCTACGTCCTGCGCCTTCTCCATATCAGATTGCTTCAGGAGGATTTCTGTCCACTGTTGGCTCACGTGTTCCCGGCCGGCAGTCAACTCTTGGAGGGCCTCGGCGTACCAGACTTGCATTTGTTCGACGCGCCTCTGAAAATCAGCTTCAGCCGCCTCGACAACTGCCATTCTGGCATCCGCTTTCTCTTTCCGGGCGCGGTGGAGAGCCTAGAGCTTGCGGAAATTTTCGCCCATGGCCTGAAGGAGCTGATCCTCTTCAGATTTGCCGCTGCTAGCGCTGGGATCATCAACAACCTCGAGCATGGCAGCAGCGATGATTTCTTCATCAAAGACTTCTCCTTCGGCTGGTGCCCCAATGCTTGCCGTCCCCGGCAAGTTGACAAACAAGTTCTCGCCAACCTTGAGATATTTGCTGGATGAGGGGCCTTTAGATTTTGACGGTTGGTCTTCAGCAACCGCCTCACCAGTGGCAGGGGGCTCCGTGGCCGGTGCAGCGCCTGGCGCTCCTGCGGCAGGAATGCCGTCAGTGCGGTCATCAGCCTCCCTGCCGCCCCCTTCAGTAGACTCCTTGGCGGGTTCCTCCTGTGCAGTCTTGGCGGCCTCCTCGCCAAGAGCACCACCGGCCTCGATAGTGCCATCTTTGGTGGCCTCGCTGGCGGCGATCCTGTCTGCTTCGGCAGTGGCATCCCTGGCAGTCTCCTCGATGACAACATCGACGTCCATGTGTTCCATCACAGGGAACTCTGGAGGACGAAGGAGGGAAACAGAATAAAATCAAGATTGCTGTTCGAAGGGACCAAAGACAGAGAGATAAGGGAAAGAGTAGCAAGCGTTCTGAGGCAATCAGTTACCTGCGTCGAGCTGTTGAGAGGTGGCCTCGCCCCTCCCGGCAACTTCGGTTGCCGGGGGAGGGTTGATGGTGTCCATGCTTGCCGGCTCCTCCTCAGTTAAGATGGGCTCGTCGGTAGGATCTCTTGCCGGGGACGTGCTTGTGGGCGGCGTGGTCGATGAAGGTGGCACGACGGGGACGTCTTCTAACAACTCTCCTTGTTGCTGTTCTTCTCCTGCAAGCCCAAAGATATCAGCGGCAACAATGGAAACCTCAGCGCCCGCCAGCGGAAAAAGAACAGTGAACTTACGCTGGGGGCTGTGCTGGGGGCTGCATTGAGGACTAAGCTCCGGGCTGACGATGCCGGTTTCTGGCACGCTCGTGGAGCCTGCCAGGGGCCCGTCGCCCATGGAAGTCTTTGTCCTCTTCGCCATCCTCTCCATCAAGGTTTCTGCATCACTGCAGAGACAATACGAGCAAGTCAGTAAGATTGATCCAAGATTGGAAAATAAAGGCTGTGGCAAAGCACTCACTCTTCTTCTTCTCGCTCCGGACTAAAGCCGGAGATGTCGAAATCGGCCTCCATTGCGATGTCTGAGTGGGGAGGCGGAGGAGGGGTCCTAGGTCGCTTGGCTGTGACAGGCACTGGGGGTTGGCGTGTTTTCGTCACCTCAGCTTCCGGTGCGGTAGTACGAGACACCCCTGCCGCCTCAGCAGTGGCCGCTGGTGTGGGTCTCGCACGCCGCGCGGGTTGCTGACGAACCCCTTGCCGCGGTGCAGTCTTGCCGGGAGCCTCGTCGCTCGAGGAAGGCTGGCTTGTAGGGATGCCAGATACAGCCTTTCAAAGAACACGCTTTGTCTTCTTCGGGGCTGGGAGCTCTTCTTCCGGTTCTTCTTCAGCCGTGTCCTCATCGGACGAGCTCTCAGCAGCTGTGTTGCTCTGTTCCCCGCCAGCTTTGTCCTTCCCGGCAGGTTTTACTTCCACTACTACCTCTGCATCGCTGGTTTCCCATTCTGTGAAGCCAGTGCTGCCGGCCTCCGCGGCAAGATTTGCCTCCTCCACCCTAGTGGCGATGTATGCCACTTCTTGGTTGGTGGTGGCTCAGATGAAGTATGCTTCTTCCCGGACGGCTCTCTCCGTCAAGTTATCAAAAAACTTCTGTGCTTCCTCCTCGGCTGGCTCGGCCCAAGTCGCATCAAGACCGTGGGCGTTGAACATCAGCATGAAGGCGATGATTGACCCCAAAGCAGAGTTGTTGCACAGATGAACGATCCTTGCCGGCAACCGATGCTTGTCGTCGCACTGGAACAGCTTCTGACAGAGAGCGCCAAGTTGCATAGCAGTCAAATTGTTATTCAACCCGGGGCACAATCTCATGATATCTGCTGCGTTTTGGTATTCCTCTATTCTGCAAGGGGGCAATGCGGCGGCGGAGAAAGTCGAAGCCAATCATCTCCATTGTTAGCCCGGCAGCTTTCAGGCGAAGAATCCTGGTAGTGGCGATTGTGAGCTTTTCGTCGTCAGCGGCAAGACTGCTCCAGCCACTGTCGCGGACCGCTTTCTGTTGCCAGGGCAGACAAAACGGATGGGGATCTGCTTCCTTGATCCAGCACCAATCAGCCCGCCATTCGTCCCACTTTTTGCGGTAAACTCCTTCTGGGTATATTTCCTTATTCCAAGCTCTTGGAATCCAGGCGATAGAACCAGAGAGGGCCTCTCCTTTTTGGATACGCGGGAAAAAGTAGTGGCGGAAAAGGGTAGTGTTGGGAACCACTCCGGCAAAATTTTCACAAAGGTGGGCAAAGATGGACATGCACAGTACCGCATTCGGCGTGAAATCGAGAAGATGAAAGCCGTATGTGTACATGATGTCATTGAAGAAGTCAGAAAATGGTGGGCAGAGCCCGCAATAGAAATATGCGGCGAAAAAGGGGTATCTGTCTGACCCACTTTTGGAGCAAGAACCTGGAATCACGCGTGTGGCGGGGTGAGCCTGCGTCTCCTTCGCCCACATGCACTGGTACCGCCTCTTCAAAGCTTCCGCATCGAGCGACGGGGCGAAGATGACATACAACTTCCGCATCTTCACCAGTTCACTCTCCGGGACGTCGGCTTTCACCTCCTTGCTCTTGCCTTTGCTGGCCCTGGGCGGCATGGCGGCTGCGAGGGCGGAAGCCGGGGATGAAGCGAGCGTGGAGGCGACGGGCGGAAGAGGGAAAGCTTTGCTCTGAGCTCGAGAGAAGGAAGGCAATGGCGGCGGCTAGATTGAGAAGAAAAGGGGGGTAAATAGGCTTGTGCCTCTGCGGCTTCTCCTTTTTATGGGGAAGGAGCGGGGCCGCCTCTTTTACTCCCCAATGTAAATGCGCCTCTGCAGGCGCATTGTAGTTGTAGCTTTTGAGGCACGCTTCCCACATCGCGCGTTCGGCGCGCGTAGTGGGGGGCACAGTAAACGGGATATTTACGAGCAGTTAATCCCCTGCCACGTGTGCCCGTGCACTGTTTGGGCCTAGCCCAACAACGCCTCGCACTCGTGTATGGCCTAGGCCCGGGGGCTCCTGTCGGTGTACTAAGTATTGGACCATTAGTACCCCCTACTTGTGCACGGGCAGTTGTAGCCATACTCACGGCAAGGCTTGTCGGGGAACAGTTCGAGGTTGGCTCAGGCCACCAAAGAAATCTTCAAGTCAGAGATCTGAGGATCGGCAGATAAGAAGCGCTGGAATCCAAAGGCCTGCTTCCCCGGCAAGATCTTGCCGGGATGGCCTGCGGAGCCCGGCAAGGTTTTGTTGCTGTGCCACCGCTCTAGCACAGCGACAAACCCGACATTCTGGGTCCTTCTTTGAATGTGTGGCGACGCACCAGTGGAGGAGAGCTTAAGCGGTGCTGATGGGATGGCCCCTTTTTCCATCCCCAAGAAAGTAAGGACACCTAAACGGACACCTCATGATGCATTAAATGCGTTCATCCTAGTCCGTCAGGGGTTAGGTATGGTAACCCTGTAGCTACTTTACAACTCAATGTATGTACATTTTGCCACTGTGGTGACCCCTTTGTGGTATAAAAGGAGGCCCACGACAACTGCTACAGGGAAGGAGATCTTCTGGCCCATTCTGCATGCGTAGCTGCTCTTTGAACATACTGTTCACTACGAGCGCTCCTGGAGCCTGGGCTCAAGAACATCGATAATAAAACAAGGCAGGAGTAGGGTTTTACGCTGATCAGCGACCCGAACCTGGGTAAAATCTTCCCGCGTCGATCGTTGGTTCTGCTCTTTGTGCATACCTCTCTCCCCGCCGAATCGTAAAGGGGTCCCTTAGGATCCCATAGGTGTCGTACGCCGACACATGACATGTGGGGGAATAGAGGGATGGACTGGCCAATGTTTGAGGGTAATGTAGGGCGGCGGAGGCGTACCTGCCGTGGGAGGCGGGAGCAAGCGGGGCCGACAGGGTGGTTTGGTTTGGGCGGCTGGAGGAAGAAGACAAGAGATAGAAGATACACGACAGATGTTGGATGTCAATCCAATGGCTGGTAGGCAGAATCGTTTGTTGACTAAGTCCGGACCACCTTGGACAGGCTTTTTCCTCGTGGGTCGCAAATGTCAGGATCCAAATCTATCACGGCCATGCAGCCTTTATTATGAAGAATTACAACCTATTTGGTGTGCTATCTCAAAATAAGTTTGTGTGTGCTGGTGGGCGCTAAGCACTTGGGTTCTATAATGCACAATGAGCTCAAGCAGCCGGCGATAGTGATGTTATTTCCCTTGGTTGGGATTTGTTACAATATTTCTCTCTTAGTTAAGCAAATGGCAAGCCATTTGCCTTGTTTCAAAGAAAATATGACAGTCACAGCCGAGTTGAAAAGAGCAACCACATCTAACTCAAGCTTACAAACGGTACAAAAGCACAAGGATTAATTGTTTCATCAGGTTTAGACAAACCCAAGATTGAACATGGCAATAACATCTAACCCAACCATTGTTTTTGGCAGTCACAAACAAATGGATCGGTCTAATCCATAAAATCAACATCATGTGCCAAAAATCTTACTAGCATATGATGACAAGTTGTTGTAAATAGAAGCTGAGCACGTTCAGAAGCCCATTTGTCCACCTGAAACTTCTTTTTTTGCTGTTCAACATATCCATCCATGAGAAATTTATTGTTGAATAACTTAAGCCTCATGGACAATAGTAGCCTCGCATTCAACAGGAAGAATGTGATGAAGTTTCTTTTTGCCTGATTGGATGCATAACCTTCCATCGTTATTGTCCTCAAACGAATGTCATGAGAACTGAGAAAATCCCGATACTTATTACGCACCGATTGGTTATATGTTTTTCTCCATGTGTAGTGCCTACATAGACATGAAGATTGAAAACAATTAAGGTCTAAAAAAAGAGTGTGCCGATAGAGCGACAAGTGAACGGTGATTCTAGTATAATATATATGGACTTTCAATGTGCATGAAATAATCACCTCTATATACAAATTCTCCAGACATGGAAAGCATCGTAGCAAGCCAATAATTGTGTTCAGATCAATACCAAACATTCCGATATATAAGATCTTGACAGAATCTAGCACCATTGATAGGCTAACCATGGACGAAGTCTTCATTGAGCATATAACATAATATTAGTACAAAAAGTGTACTCCAAGATGATATAAAACTAATGCGCACAAATGAAAAATGCAGCTTATGATTACAAAAGTGTAGATAATATACAGTACCTGAATAAGTGTGGAGCCAAACACCATGTCATGATGTTTAAACAGATTATGAATTACACCCAAGGTCTCAAGTTTAAGCGCAGAGACGATAGTTATTCACGAAGGTTTATAACAATAATCAAGGAGCAACCTTTGAAGTGAAGGGGCATCTTCTATGATGAGCTACTGTCTTTCAAAATAAACTCCAATGCGTTTAAGGTGAGGCAACTTTATTTGGAGACAATGGATATGGATTTCTAATCCGAAAACAAGCAACAAGTGCTCCTAGGCAGGGCAACTGGAGTGGATGACGATATGGACTGAGGCCTCTGACAGATCAACCACCACAAGCAAAAGTTTTTTTTAGTAGTGGGAGTCGAATCATTTATACCAGATTGTCTGGTAGATGGCACCGGGCTATGGTGAGGGCAGAAATACATGTCGTACGGTTCGCGGTATGTATTTTTCATAGTAATGGTAGAACTTAAGCTGCTGGAGTTCTTCCAGTTCAGTGGATTTCAGCCAGGCGTCCACCGTGCAGGGTATGGACAGCAGGTAGCGTGTCGGGATGCAGAGGCGTTGAACGGAGCCCTAGTGTGAGGAGATGATGGCTCTGAGGAGTTCAAATTCAGGAATGACAGATATTTGACGCCAGTCGAGGTTAAGAGGCGTGGTGCGCCAGAGAGTGCGCCACCGAGATGCGAGGACTTGTGTGCGGCAGCCATCCTTGGTGGGGAGAAGAGAGATGATCTCCCCAAGGATGGCGTCTGGGAGATTGCTGATGTGGTCCACTAGAGATTCTACGGGTTCCTCAGATCCAGGTGGGGGGATCGCCGCTTCTCCCCGCGCTGCTGGGTGTGGGATCTACAACCGGCGTCGCCACTGGTGGGATCCTCATCTTCTTGGCGCTGGAGCCAGCAGACTCCATTCTCCTTGCGAGCATCGCGTCGAGCCCACATGTTTGAGCAGAGTAGCGAGAGAGAAGCCTAGTGGCAGTGCGAGTGGGGAAGAAGGAGGGCTGGGGTTTTCTGTAGGAGCGAGGAAGAAGAGGAGCAGGCGTTTTTATTATGAGTGAGGAAGAAGGTGAGCGGGGGTTTTCTGTATGAGTGAGGAAGATGGGGAGCGGGGGGAATTGGGGGGCGACGGAAGCGAGAGAGTCCAGCGAGCTGCAGTATAAGTGGAGGCGAGGAGGAAGGAGGGTTTTTTTGGGATCGCCCCTCTTCAAGAAATATGGGCTTTTCCTTGCAAAAAATTAAAACAAATGGGCTTTAAGATGGATAGGCTTTTGTATCGGCCTAGTTGGCTGCCAGTGTTTCGTACTAGACAGCCTTAACACTAGAGGCAGCCCATTAGAGACACTCTCCAGCTCTCCAGCTTATTGCCCATTCAAAAATAGAGAGACGCCTCCAGCTTATGGCTCCTCATCGGTAACATTTTTCAACTTGAAAAAAAGTTATAGCTCCTTCTCGGGCCGGCTTGGCATCCACCAAATTAGAGGATGCGGTACTGCATGCAGACACTCACACTGGTCATAGCGCGGTAAAATGAGGGGTCAAATAACAGGCCCACAATTAGATTGTAAAGGTTGACACGCTAGTCAACATTCACACAAAACTAAGCTTCACAAGATACGGTATGCAGACTATGTAACATTCACAAGCACTTAAGTTCAGCATGTTTACGCATCTAAATGATTCACAAGACTATAACCAAGACAAAGCAATGAGAAGGTGTAGAAATAAAGAAAAAATGATTGATGCTTCTCTGAGCAAAGGGTCTCCCTACGCACGCATTAATTTCTCGGGCATGCTTCTTTCTGCTCAATGTTGCGTGCACTTTGAGCATGTTGGCAACTCCTGTCGGCGTCCTGGGACCGGGGGTGCCCAGACTTGCCTGCCTGCGGCCCATGGCGTGGCTCCATCGACGGCCTGGTACGGCCTAGCTTCAGCAACAACAACTCAAGACCCTCGCGAGGGGCCAAGCCTCGCGAGGCAGACGACACCAAGACCTCCACGAGGGGCGGCCTCCCCAGGCTGGCTCCCGAGGAGCAGAGATATCAATGCAAGCCGCACCTCGTGAGGTTCACTTGACGTGAGCCATGACGACCAAGACCAGGCGGGCGCCAGCGGGCGCAGTGTACCAGTTTCCACTTTGGTGCCAAGGAGGCAAGCGCAGGCGCGGAGTCCCGAGGAATCAAGCAAAGGTTTCCATATCGGTGCAACAAGACCAGGACCGCCAGGACGGCAGGACGGAGGTCATCGCGGAGCCCACTGCAGCGTTACCGCTAGAGGCTTTTGCAGGCGAAGACTACTTTTGTCAGGATAACTTGTACTAGTTGCCTCCCTTCGAATTTGGCCGTTGTGGGATCCCTTCCCGCCTACATTTGGGAAGAGGACCAAGGCCACTATAAATAGGACTTAGCCACCACCATAGGGAGGGGGGAGATCCATTCCACCCTGACCACCTCACCAGCTCATCGAGCTCAAGAACACCTCACCTCCTGATGTCGTGCCACCACTGCACTAGTTCATCCCCAGCCCTCCGAGGCAATCCACCACAAAGCTAGAGTAGGGTATTACACCGCAAGGTGGCCCGAACTAGGATAAACTGTTGTGTCTCTTGTCCCTTGGGTTCGTCGAGCTAGTCCGTGGAATCGTTGAGCAGGCAGACTGGGGAGGGAGAGTTCTTCGCACGCACCCCAGAGTTCAAACCTCTCAAGGGTCTGTGGAACCCCGAATCCGACATTTGGCGCGCCAGGTAGGGGTGCGTCGGAGCCTTTCTCCCATCGGTCGACCCGCCGTTCCTCCACCGCTTCCATGGCTGACGCCTGTCGAGCCCGTGCTGAGCGTTGGGCCGCCCTCGCCGCTCGTGTCGCCCAGACGGCGCTCGTCGGTGGGCCTCCCCACCGTCCTCCATCGCCTGCTGCTAACGCCACCACTGGCACAGTGGGGCATGAGCAGCAAGCTTCGTCGTTGCACCCCTCCGTGCGGCGTGATGGGTGCACGGCCACTCCGTCGCTGACTCCGGCTGGTTCGTCGTCTCACGCTCGTCGCGGGCCGGCGGATGCGCAAGCTGCGTTGCTCATGGCGCGTGAGCTCTTGCGCTACCGCCCCATCGATGACTTCTAGGAGGACTGGCTCGAGCGCATCGCGAGCTTGTCAGCGCCGCAGGGGGTTCGCCTGCGCCGTCTCTCTCGCTGCCTCGCCCGCCACCTACCGCGGCCGACGTAGCCCACAGAGCGCCTCCACCACCTCCCCGTCAAGACGTCGCCCTCGCACCAAGGCGCGCGGCCCCACGGCGTGACCCGAAGCAAGCTGCCAGGAGTTCCAGCGGCCACAAGAAGATGCTCCTACACTCCCAGCACCCCCACGCCAAGACCGCATGCCGCCTGTGGTGGTGGCACGTGAGCGCCAAGATCAAGCTCCACCTCCACGTCGGGCTCCCGTAACCATCGCGGGCTGCCGAGCCTTCACCCCCGAGCTACGCAGCATCGTCTGGCCGGGGAAGTTCAAGCCCGACCTGCCTCCATGCTATGACGGCACCCCCGACCCTGCTGAGTTCCTGCAACTCTACGAGCTGAGCATCGAGGCGGCCAACGGCGATGAGAAGGTCATGGCGAACTGGTTCCCCATGGCTCTCAAGGATGGCGCGCGCTCATGGCTCCTGAACCTGCCCGCAGGATCGATCTCCTCCTGGGGCGAGATGCGCGAGCGTTTCATTGCCAACTTCCAGGGCACCCGCGACCACCCGCCTGCCACGGGCGACCTGCGACGCATCAAGCAGCAGCCAGGGGAAACCCTGCAGAAGTACATCCAGCGCATCAATAGCGTCCGTCTCAAGATCCCCAAGGTGTCGGACGAGGCCATCGTCTCAAGATCCCCAAGGTGTCGGACGAGGCCATCATCTCAGCATCCCAACGGCTGAGCTTTGTCTAGCGGGCCGGCCCCATTCACGTCACCTCCTGGGGCCATTGGTGCTTGGCCTTCTCATGTGGTAACCTCAGGAGATTCACTCGGCACAGGTTGCCTAACCATCTCGCAGGATCATTACAAGTGCTCTCAATCAAGACCAGGTGCAACCCACCTTGAGGTAGGGCCCCGTGAGTCCCGCGCTGGCTCACGGGTGCCCAGACACACCTCCTCTAGCCCCGCCGTGCAAGCCACGTGTCGGGGCGGGGTTGTACACGCCCCGGGGGCTCTCCTTAGAGGGAGCCACCTCCCACGTACCAGTGGAAGCACCATGCTCTGCGCTGGCAGTCGACACGGTCGAGGAGCGGCTATGCCCATGCAAGAACGGTAGCGCCATGCTCCGCGCTGGTGATAAACAACTGAGGGTGGCCTCACGGCCGCAGTAACCTCAGGGAGCCACCAGGCTCGGTGCTTAGCCTCACCGCGCTGCTTTCCCCCGGGAGAGTAGCGCGAGGGGGCTGGGCACGGGGGCTACGCTCAGGTCACGCCTAGCATACGCCACCTCGCCAGGTCCCTCGGACCTGGTCTTCGCGCAACCCTTCCGAGCGAGAGCCCGGCGAGGACAGGTATGAGGTCTGTTTGTACGTCAAGGGGGACCCTTGGGCATCGCGACCCAAGGGCCTAACTGGTCACGTAGCCCCTCACCTCTTGGTCTCATCCTGGCGATCCGGACGACCCAATGGCGGCTGAGGTATGCGCGGGGCCGGGCCCTGCCGACGCAGAACACTAAAGCAAACAGGAAGGAAATCGCAAAATCCTAGCAAATTATTACAAGGCATTGTTTCTCCAAAATGCCAAACATGAGTTCTTACACCTCCGCGAGGCACAGTTCATATTGCAGGAAATAAAAGGGAGCGAGCGCCACCATCAAGCTTCTCGTTCAGCCTTGGGCGCCACCATCGCCCGCCTGGGGAGTCCCGTCGTCGACGACGTTGCCGTCGCCCGTGCCGCCAGCCGTAGTCGCGGGGTCGATGGCAAGGAACTTCTGCAGCAGGGCCTCCACCTGGTCCTTCACGGCTTCAGCAATGGCGGTGTAGCGATCCGAGTCCACAGGCTCAAGCATGGCACCGAGGTCGAAGTTGGGGTCGCGAAGATGAAGGTGGTAGAAGACGCGTGTCACGGCCGAGGTGGAAAGTGCGCGGGCCTCCCCTTCCACCATGGGGCCAAGTCCGACGACAACGCCCTCGAGCACCTTGACAAGCTTGGGAAGCAGCTCAGCGGGGCCCTCCTCCGAGGTCACCAGCGGCTCCTTCAACTCGCTCTCATAGAGGTCCTGCAGTGCCTTGCGGGACCTCTGTTCGAGGGAGTCAAAGGCAGCGCGCCCCACAACGACTGCCTCCTCAGCCTTGGCAAGGAGCCTCTCCCTGGCCTCCAGCTGGGCCTTCTCCGCCTCCACCTCCTCCTTCAACTTCTCCAGGCGGCCGCGCTCTATGGCCTGTTCCCGGGCCACCCGCTCCAGCTCGGCGTCACGATCAGCAACTGCAGCTTTCTGGGCCTTCAGCTCCTCCTCCTGCACCTTGCGCTGACGGGCCTCGGCGGCCTGCTCATCACGGAGAGTACTCAGTTCGGCCTCCGCCACTCGGCAGCGCTCCTCGGCGGCCTTGGCATCCTTCACCGCCGCGTCGCGGGTGGCCACGGCCAAGTCGGCTGCCTTCTCACCTTCCTTCGAGGCCGTCACGGCTTGGTGCTAGGCCGTCCTGACGGATGCGTTGGCTCGAAGCCACCCCGAGACCAGCTCCAGGCACCCTGATGCCAGGCGCCGGTCGGCACCTTGAAGGTCGACGCGAAGCTGGTTCAGTGCGGAAAGAGCCTCCTCCAGAGCACCGGGCGCGGCAGAAGAGCCATGGTTCAGCAGCATGATGGATGGGGGAGGAGATGGCGCAGGCACCAAGACCGGCGAAGCAGCAGTGATAGAAGAGGCCGGGGGAATCGGAGGCTTCGAGGCCTCGGCAGGCGAGCTGAGGGCAAGCGCCTCCTGAGTAGGCCTGACTGCAGGGGACGCCTCCTCCTGAGGCTGGGTCTCCGAGCCACCAGGGGATGACCCAGCCGCAGGAGCGCGCAGGCTGGCCCCGTCCTTTTGCGCCGGAGGTGGTGCGGCCGCGGTGAGCACCTTGGTCACGGCAACAGCTGCACCCCCCTCCTTCTTCTTCTTCGCCGCCAACGTTGGCCTAGCCACAGAAGAGGCAGACGTTAAGATACCAAGACAAGAGCAGGAAGCGAAGGCAAGACGACGCACTTACTAGTCCGCGGCAACGTAGTCCATTGTCCTCTTCAGGAGCGCGAGGCCCGCAGGCTTCGTGGGCATGGGAGCCGTCGTGCCCTCAGGAGCAGGCGGGCGCACGGCCAGCTTTGCAGCAGCAATGACTGGTGGTGAGGCAGAGGTGCCGCCTCGAGGGATCAGCGCCGACCTGCCCTTCTTTGGGACCCCCGGCTTCAGCTTCTTCAAAGGGGTGCCCTTGGACCGCGTGATGACGCCTGCGGAGCGCGGCGCCTCCCTGACCGGGTGCTCGCAGGCGTCGTCGTCGTCAGAGAGGCCGCGGAGGAGATTGGTCTGGCGCGGAGGGGAGGTCTCCCCCACGCTTTCCCACGTCGCCTCCGAGTCCATCCCCTCTTCCTCTACGGGCTCGCCGGAGGACACCAGAACAGGGGAGCTTAGAGGCTGGGAAGGCCCCTGAGGTACGAGCCCACGCTCGTTGAAGACAGGCATGGCATCAGCAATCTTCTCCCTGTCAGGGCGGCGGTACAGCGGAAGATGGGAGTCCAGGGGGCAGCCCTGATCCACCCCAAGCAGGGCGCGGACGATTTTGTCCGGCTCCTCCTTGGACAAGTCGTCCGGGCGCAGCCGGAGACCCTCTTCTGCACCCTTGAGCTTCCACAGGGGGCGCAAGTGTGCCTGGAGCGGAGCCAGGCACTGCGTCAGGAATTCATTGACGATCATGGCCCCAGTCAGCTTCTCCGCCTTCGGGTCATTGGTCTTCAGGCCTGCCGCCATCCTCTCCAGCAACAGCTCCGCCCTGGGATCGATGAGCTTCTCGTGAGCCCACCCTTCCAGGGGCGATGGCTGCGAGGTCGGCAGTTCCAGCCGAGCATCGGCGCGCTTGGCGTCCAGGAAGATCCACTTGTTCCAGAAGGTATCCACCTTTTTCCCCGTCCGAGAGATCACATTGCTGCCATTGGCAACAATGAAGCTGGCGCACCCCGAGCACTGGCTACCGTTGATCCGAAGGTAGAAGAAGTGGCGGAGGAGCGCAATAGAGGGCATCACCCCCAAGAACGCCTCGCAGTAAAAGGCGAAGACCGACAGGAGGAGGACTGAGTTGGGATGAAGATGGAGGGCATGGAGCCCGTAATGGCAGAGGACGGCGTAGAAGAATTTGGAGAAAGGGGGAACCAACCCGGCGAGGACGCTGTGCCAGAAGAAGGGGTAGACGGTGCTCCCCAAAGCTTCCGGCTTGGCGGAGCCGACCCAGAGCTTCGTCTCACCCCCCCCCCCCCCCTCGTTGCTACCCTCCGCCGTCAAATGGAGCGCGGAGCCGAGGTGCTTCTCCTCGGTGATGGTGGATGCGCTCAAGGCCGGCTCATGCCAGGGGATAGAGCGCACGGCCGTGGCTGAAGATCCCACCTGCTCGAAAGCCATTGGTAGCGAGCTCGGGGGAGATTGGCGGATCTGGGAGTTCTCTGGGCAGAAGGAGAAGGGGATCTGGGGCAAGACAAAAGGAAGGCAATAAGGGTTTTCACAGTGGGTGCCAGCCCTTTTGTCAGTCGAGAGCAGTTGCTGAGGCAGCGTGGGGAAGCGGAGGCGCCCACGTCCAACAATTGCCACGCGGCAACCGAGGCTGCAGGCGGTTAGGGCCTGCGGCGCTCCGAACTTGACCTTTGGCTTCGCCTCGAAGCCGAGTTCGAGTGCGCCTTGGGCCTGGGGGCTACTGTCGGTGTCCTGGGACCGGGGGTGCCCAGACTTGCCTGCTTGTGGCCCATGGCGTGGCTCCATCGACGGCCTGGTACGGCCCAGCTTCAGCAACAACAACTCAAGACCCTCTCGAGGGTCCAAGCCTCGCGAGGCGGACGACACCAAGACCTCCACGAGGGGCGGCCTCCCTAGGCTGGCTCCCGAGGAGCAGAGATATCAATGCAAGCCGCACCTCGCGAGGTTCAACTAACGAGAGCCATGACGACCAAGACCAGGCGGGCGCCAGCGGGCGCAGTGTACCAGTTTCCCCTTTGGTGCCAAGGAGGCAAGCGCAGGCGCGGAGTCCCGAGGAATCAAGCAAAGGTTTCCATATCGGTGCAACAAGACCAGGACCGCCAGGACGGCAGGACGGAGGTCATCGCGGAGCCCACTGCAGCGTCACCGCCAGAGGCTTTTGCAGGCAAAGACTACTTTTGTCAGGATAACTTGTACTAGTTGTCTCCTTTCGAATTTGGCCGTTGTGGGATCCCTTCCCGCCTACATTTGGGAAGAGGACCAAGGCCACTATAAATAGGACTTAGCCACCACCATAGGGAGGGGGGAGATCCATTCCACCCTGACCACCTCACCAGCTCATCAAGCTCAAGAACACCTCACCTCCTGAGGTCGTGCCACCACTGTACTAGTTCATCCCCAGCCCTCCGAGGCAATCCACCACAAAGCTGGAGTAGGGTATTACACCGCAAGGTGGCCCGAACCAGGATAAACTGTTGTGTCTCTTGTCCCTTGGGTTCGTCGAGCTAGGCCGTGGAATCGTTGAGCAGGCAGACTAGGGAGGGAGAGTTCTTCGCAGGCACCCCAGAGTTCGAACCTCTCAAGGGTCTGCGGAACCCCGAATCCGACAACTCCATAGCTAGCTTGATGGCTCATCTTGCAATTTAGGCTGACACATTGCAGCAAACAGAGGAGGCAATAGAGATCACTCAACATCAGACCATTTTGTGCAGTTCCACTAAAATCATCTTCATTGTCCTGAATGTGAACAGATAGGAAAGTGTTGTACTTAAACAGTGTCGCAAAATAATAGCACATATCAATAGCTCGGTATGACAAAACATGATCATCTGGACGAAGGGGATACTGACCTGCGTTAGGAAGATTATGTATAATTTTATAGGTGGTTAGTTGATTTCCACCTTTGGATGTCCTATGATGGCACAGAGGAAATTCTATGCAATCGATGAGTCCAATTCCTTTCGTGTGGCTGTAGAAAATTTGTCTGACTAACCCCAATATCTTTTTTATGCAGTTCCACTAAAATAATGCACCGTTGTTTGCACGACCCCTACTCACCGGCCAGGCCATCAACGACTCGGTCTCTTTTATCTTGCGTTGACTGCGCGGCTGCAATGCTTTTTTGCTCGTCCACACATGACAGTCGCGTTCCACAATGCAATCAGCAAGTCAACGTACGAATTAATTTATTTCATCTTGCGTTGGTCATTCTACCAAGTTACGAATGTAGCTGAAAGCACAAGTGCTCCCTGGGTGATTTTGGTAATTAATGTCAACATATCTCTTGTTGGACTGATGCTTTTATCTAGTGTATTTCAGACAAGTTCAACAATGGCTTAGAAAGTACAAGAGGATGTGGAACCACTTCAAGATGTCAAGGACATGCATTGGCTAAAGCTCAAGACTCTTCATCTTTGTTTTAGTGATCCAAGATCACATTGAGTCCATAGGAAAGCCAACACTATTAAAAGGGTATGAGGTATTGCTTAATGGCTTGCTTGCCCAAATGCTTAGTGATATTGCTCCAAAACCCTCAACCACTTTCTCATTCCAAATATGTCAAAATCACCAAACCCCAACTCGGCCCGACCGATTCATCCTATTCAGAACCACCGAGTTCATATGACATAGCCACTGCCAGAAACCCTAACAGTTCGGTCACACCGATACGGATCTCGGTCTCACCGAGATGGCCTTGCCAACTCTCTATTGCCTGTTGCAATTATTTCGGTCTCATAGAAATTGCGATCGGTCTCACCAAGATGGCTTGACCAACTCTATGTTGCTCAATTGCTTCACTTCAGTCTCACCGAGTTGATGCAATCGGCGCCACCGAGATGAGGTTTGCCCTAAGCCCTAGCACATCGGTCCCACCAAGTTGTTCTAGTCGGTCCCATCGAGATTCGTAACGTTCACATTTTGAACTAAATCGGTCTCACCGAGTTCTTCTATTCGGTCTGACCGAGTTGGGTCAAATGTGTGTAATAGTTGGATTTTGTGTGGAGGCTATATATACCCCTCCACCCCTATCTCCATATGTGTGAGAGCCATCAGAACGTGCCTACACTTCCGGCATACATTTTCTGAGAGAGAACCACCTACTCATGTGTTGAGAAATCATCTTTCCACCATATCCAAATCTGTGAGAGAGATTTGAGTGTTGGGGAGACTATCATTTGAAGCACAAGAGCAAGGAGTTCATCATCAACACACCATTTATTACCTTTTGGAGAGTGGTGTCTCCAAGATTGGTTAGGTGTCGCTTGGGAGCCTCCGTCAAGATTGTGGAGTTGAACCAAGAAGTTTGTAAGGGCAAGGAGATCGCCTACTTCATGAAGATCTACCCGAGTGAGGCAAGTCCTTCATGGGCGATGGCCATGGTGGGATAGACAAGGTTGCTTCTTCGTGCACCCTTCGTGAGTGGAGCCCTCCGTGGACTCGCGCAACTGTTACCCTTCGTGGGTTGAAGTCTCCATCTACGTGGATGTATGATAGCACCACCTATCGGAACCACGCCAAAATCTCCGTGTCTTCATTGTGTTTCCACACTCCAATCCCATCCCTTTACTCTCTTGCAATTAGCATGCTTTACTCTTTCTGCTGCATATACTCTTGCCATGCTTGCTTGAAATGTATTGTGAATGCTTAAACTTGCACTAAAACTCCACCTTAACTTGAACAACATTAAAATTGCCACTTTTACTTGTTGAGGGTCTAATCACCCCCCCCCCCTCTAGAACCCTCTTCTCGATCCTTTCAATTGGTATCAGAGCTTTGGTCTCCATTGCATTGGTTTAATCACCACTGGAGGAAGATGGATGAGTCTACGATTAGGAGTACTAGACGTAGAGTGCCTATGCTTGACGAAGAGGTCTATAATTCTTGGAAGAATGATATGCTTGAGATTTTCAATGAATATGATTTGAACAAGTATATTACTAGCCCTTGTGCGCCCCCATTGACCCTTTGCATCCTACCCCCGATGAGCATCTTGACATGACCCGCAATCTTAGAACTATTGATCTTATCATTAGAGGATTGCCTAGAAATTTGCTTGTATACTTGCCTACATTTGAATGTGCTTATACTATATGGAAATACCTTGAGGAGCGCTTTTCAAACTATTCCTTGAAAAATCTAGATGGGATTCTTCAAAAGTCCATTGCTTTTCATAAAATGGATTCTAGTGATCCTAAGTTTGATGATTGTCTATTTGAGCTCCATGACCTTATGCGTACCAAAGGAGATGTTGGAGCCATTAGTAGCATCATCTCACAAATTATTAGAATTCATAAAAAAGCACATTGTCTTTGTCATAAATCTAATGAATCACTCTCTCTAGGTGATGATCATTCACATGATGATGTTGAACATGGATATTATGATGTGGATGATGATAGTGACTTTGATCTTGATGATTCGATGAGACACTTTGGTCTTATGGCTAACCTTTGTGGTTCCATGGCCGGAGGAAAGGAGTGGATTCTCGATAGTGGATGTACTGAACATATGACCGGAGACAAGGACATGTTCCGTGAGCTTGCTAAGAACGATGGTCCAGGCAAGTATGTCACTTTTGGAGATAACTCCATGGGTAAGGTACTTAGCCTTGGTAAGGTGGCCATTTCCAATGATACCTCTATCCAAAACGTTATGCTTGTTAAATCTCTTGGCTACAATTTAATTTATGTATCTAGACTAGCTGACTTCGGTTTCAATGTTCTATTTACTGAAGTAGATTGCCAAGTGTTTCGATGAGATAATCATAATATGGTCTTTACTGGTATTCGTAGAGGTGATCTATACATTGTTGATTTCACTAAGAGAGCTCAACCTCGTACTTTCTTAATTGCTAAATCTTCTAAAGGTTGGTTATGGCATAGAAGGTTAGGTCATGTGGGCATGCGAAATCTTGATAAGCTTATTAAAGGTGATCATATCATTGGTGTTAAAGATGTCATATTTGACAAGGATAGACTTTGTAGTGCTTGTCAAGCAGGAAAAAAGGTTGGAGGAAGTCATCCCGTGAAGAACATCATGACCACGAGAAGACCGCTTGAGGTACTTCACATGGATCTTTTTGGTCCCAACGCCTACAGGAGTATCGGTGGTAACTCGTTCGGTTTGGTCATTGTTGACGATTTTTCAAGATTTACGTGGGTGTTCTTTCTTGATGATAAATCGCAGGTCCAAAAGACCTTCAAAAACTTCGCTAGGAAGTCCCAAAACCAATTTGAACTAAAGATCAAGAAGGTTCGAAGCGACAATGGAACGGAGTTCAAGAACACCAATGTGGATACCTTTCTTGACGAAGAAGGGATTTCACATGAGTTCTCGGCTACGTACACACCTCAACAAAATGGAGTTGTTGAGAGGAAGAATCGGACACTTATTGAGATGGCAAGAATGATGCTTGATGAATACAAGACACCAAGACACTTTTGGGCGGAAGCGGTTGAGACAGCTTGTCATGCTATGAATCGACTATATTTTCATAGGCTTCTCGGCAAGACGGCATACGAGCTTCTCACCGGTAACAAACCCCAAGTTGGATACTTTCGAGTATTTGGCTCAAAATGTTACATTCTTGATAAGCATCATCGTTCGAAATTTGCTCCTAAATCTCATGAAGGTTTCCTACTCGGTTATGGCTTAAACTCTCACACATACCGTGTCTACAACAATTTCACCCGAAAGGTTGAAGAGACGGTAGATGTGAAGTTTGATGAATCTAATAGCTCGCAAGTAGAGCAATTGCCAATTGATGTAGGAGACAAAGATCCTTTGGAAGCAATCCAAGATTTGTCCATTGGCAAGATTCGCCCAACAGAGGTGAAGGAGAGTACTTTGTCCATTCAAGTGGAAGCCTCAACCTCACATCAAGGTGAACCACAAGTTGACTTGGAGGCATCCACAAGTGGAACACGGCAAGACGGAGAAAATGAGGAAGTGCAACTAGATGAACCACCTCGACCTCCCTCTCCACCTCCATAAGAGAACGACAACGCTAATAACAATGAATAAGGAGAAGAAGAAGACAATGAAGAGGATGTTCCACCCCAACCCAAACAAAAGCTCTCATGAGTTAGAGCAAGAGTCACAAGAGATCATCCCATCGAACAAATCTTCGATGATATTCAAACCAGGAGAATCACTCGCTCTAAAACTCGTTTGGCTAACTTTTGTGAACACTACTCATTCATTTCTAGTGTTGAACCTATGAAGGTTGAAGAAGCTCTTGAGGATCCGGATTGGGTGAACGCTATGCACGAAGAGCTACACAACTTCGAGAGAAATCAAGTGTGGACATTGGTTGAAAAGCCCGACGACAATCACAATGTCATTGGAGCCAAATGGGTCTTTCGGAATAAGCAAGACGAAGTTGGACAAGTTGTTCGCAACAAGGCCCGTCTCGTCACTCAAGGCTACACTCAAGTCGAAGGTATGGACTATGGTGAGACATATGCCCCCGTTGCTAGACTTGAGTCCATACGCATCTTACTTGCTTTTGGCAATCACCATGATATCAATTTATACCAAATGGACATTGAAAGTGCTTTTCTCAATGGAGAAATTGAGGAGGAGGTGTATGTTAAACAACCTCCCGGCTTTGTCAATCCTAAGAAACCTAATCATGTCTACAAACTTCACAAAGCTCTTTATGGTCTTAAACAATGTCCTACAACATGGTATAAATGCTTGACCAAGTTTCTTATTGAAAAAGGCTTTGAAATTGGGAAGATTGGCTCTACACTTTCACTAAAAGGGTTAATGGTGAATTATTTGTGTGCCAAATCTATGTGGATGATATCATATTTGGATCCACTAACCCCCATTTTAGTGAAAAGTTTGGAAGGCTAATGTCGGAGAAGTTTGAGATGTCTATGATGAGTGAACTCAAATTTTTCCTTGGGTTGCGAATCAAGCAAACTAAGGAAGGTGCCTTTGTCTCTCAAACAAAGTATACCAAGGATCTTTTCAAGAAGTTGAACATGCAAGAAAGCAAAGGTATGAAAACACCCATGCCTACTAGTGGACATCTTGACTTGACAAAGGATGGCAAACCGGTTGACCAAAAGGTTTACCACTCCATGATTGGTTCATTGTTATATCTATGTGCCTCCCATCCCGATATTATGCTAAGTGTGTGCATGTGTGCACGATATCAAGCGGCCCCTAAAGAGTGTTATCTTAAGGCCGTGAAAAGGATAGTGAGATACTTAATTCATACACCAAACTTTGGCATTTGGTATCCTAAGATGTCATCTTTTGATCTTGTTGGCTACTCCGATTCAGACTATGCCGGTGACAAGGTTGATAGAAAGTCCACTTCGGGTACTTGCCAATTTCTTGGTAGATCACTTGCGTCTTGGTCCTTCAAGAAACAAAACTCGGTATCCTTATCCACTACCGAAGCGGAATACATTGTTGTCGGATCATGTTGTGCTCAATTACTTTGGATGACTCAAACCCTTCAGGATTATGGGATACATGTGAAACATGTTCCAATGCTCTGTGATAATGAAAGTGCTATTAAGATTGATCACAATCCCGTGCAACATTCTTGAACTAAGCACATTGAAGTTCATCATCATTTCATTAGAGATCATGTTGCTAAAGGAGACATCAATCTTAAGCATGTTCGTATAGATAAGCAATTGGCGGATATATTCACCAAACCGCTTGATGAGAAAATATTTTGCCGTTTGAGAGGTGAATTGAATATCATTGATGTCTCAAACTTGGAGTAGAAACTCCATTTGGATACATGCAAGGCATGAGCATTCTTATGACTAATCCTTGATATTTTTCTTATGATGATGATCATATGTCTTGGATCTATATTTGTACCCTTGCATGTTATCTAACCCTTGTAGGTACTTGGATGAACCCAAATCTATGGGATTGCAAGTCACTCACATTTTGAGCAATCTCTACATCACCAAGTCCCTATGATATGGTTGTTGAATTCAAGGAAGCATGAACTCACTCAACATATCCTTTGACTATTTCAATATATCAAATTTCAATTAGTATCAAGTTTCATAAGTGTCATTTTGGATACACAAGTGCTCTTCCTTGCAAGACTAATCCATGTAGGAAGATGAACTCAAACTACTAGTGATGCTCCCAACTCTTGATGGACAACATCAACCTTGAGCATCCAACCCAAGTTCAACTACATGCTCAAGATCAACACCACAACCCAAGGTATGTAATCCCACCTTAGAGAAGCTTTGCTCCAAGTCATGAGCTAAAGCAACTCAACAAGGTGTGAATACATCAAAATACTTAAACGAAAAATGGTAACCCCATTTTGAGCTTAAACGATGAGTCTGACCTATGATCGAGTGATCTCACTTGACTCCTAAGTCAATATACTCTAATATAGGTGACTTTGTCGCCGACCCCTTCTCTAGATGAAGTTCTTTAGTGTTCTTTTGCTTAGTTGATTTTTTTCATCTGCCTGATTTTCTTGTTTTTATGTCTCCCTCTAACATAAAAAAAAACTTCATCTAGATCTTTTTACTTTTTCCATCTTTTAACTGTGTTTAATTCATTGCAAATCTTTCTGTTAATTCCTTGCAAATCCTTGTGAGATTTCATTTGCCAAGTGAGCTGAGTTGAAAAAATCTTTACTCTGTGTTGAACTCGGTCCCTCCGATCCAAACCCATCGTCTCGACCGAAATACAAGGTCTCCTTGTAAATAGTTCATTGGTACAACCGACATGGACTGATTCGTCTCACCGATCGAGACCTTCTGTGAATGTCATCTCGGCGTCACCGACGGAAAACAAATCGGCGTCACCGATTTCAACTCTGAGAAAATGTTTTGCCATTTCTTACTGCATATTTTCTTCAGCTCCACTCAATGATTCTTCCCTCTATAAGTATCATAAAACACCTACTGCTTTGTAGTGACTCTCAAGGACCACACCTATTTGGCTCATGATCCAGAAATCCTTCTTGGAAATTGTTGTCAAAGGGGGAGAGAGAGAGCACATCAAAGCTTATCAAATGAGCACATCTAAGCTCTTCTACAGATGCCTTTTAACAAAAGAGGAGAGAAGTCACATGTCTTTAAGAGGGGAAAGACATGTCAATATGTTTGATCCTAGCTATTGCAATTGAAAAATCTTGTTGCTCTGATTTTGGTTGATATTACCCTATCTTGCTCTAATTTTCTCTCACCCTATCTTCTCCCATTTTCCAATATCAGATTCAGGGTGAGAAAGAGTCCATGTCTAGGGGAGAAAAATCCTTGGAATTCATTGCATATCTTTAAATCTTTGGGGACATGTCTACATCTAAATAAAGTACTTAGTACTCACTCATTACATGTCATCCCAGTCTTGGTACTCTTGTGGTTCTTTAAAACTGCTTTATTAGGAGTGTTCTTGTGTTACCTAACCCTGTTTTCTCAAGCCCACTCTTTCCAAAGCCAGCTCAAGACCACAAGGTAAGATATGCATCACACTCATGTGCATGATGATCTCTTCCTGTTGCACATATTGTTTGCAAGAGGGGATCATAAACATGAAGGTACATTTCTTAATCATATCATTTGCTCTGATGCATATAGCCAAGATACATGGAACTCTCTGCTTTCTTCGTCATGTTTATGCATTCACATGTTAGTATATTCTATCTTCACATGATTGCATACATGTAGGGGGAGCTTATGCATGTTACATGTCTTTCCAAAGCGTTACCTATTACTCTACATATCTTTTACCTAAAGCTTTGATGTATATAGTCATCAATTACCAAAAAAAGGGGGAGATTGAAAGCACAAGTGCTCCCTGGGTGATTTTAGTAATTAATGTCAACATATCTCTTGTTGGACTGATGCTTTTATCTAGTGTATTTCAGACAAGTTCAACAATGGCGTGGAAAGGACAAGAGGATGTGGAACCCCTTCAAGGTGTCAAGGACATGCATTGGCTAAAGCTCAATACTCTTCATCTTTGGTTTAGTGATCCAAGATCACATTGAGTCCATAGGAAAGCCAATACTATTAAAAGGGGATGAGGTGTTGCTTAATGGCTTGCTTGCTCAAATGCTTAGTGATATTGCTCCAAAACCCTCAACCACTTTCTTATTCCAAATATGTCAAAATCCCAAACTCCAACTTGGCCCCATCGATTCATCCTATCCGGAGCCAGCGAGTTCATATGACATAGCCACTACCAGAAACCCTAACAGTTCGGTAAAACCGATACGGATCGCGGTCTCACCGAGATGGCCTTGCCAACTCTCTGTTGTTTGTTGCAATTATTTTGGTCTCACCAAAATTGTGATCGGTCTCACCAAGATGGCTTGACCAACTCTCTGTTTCTCAATTGCTTCACTTCGGTCTCACCGAGTTGATACAATGGGCGCCACCGAGATGAGGTTTGCCCTAAGCCCTAGCACATTGGTCCCACCGAGTCGTTCCAGTCGGTCCCACCAAGATTCCTAACGTTCACATTTTGAACTAAATCGGTCTCACCGAGTTCTTCTATTCGTTTTGACCGAGTTGGGTCAAATGTGTGTAACGGTTGGATTTTGTGTGGAGGCTATATATACCCCTCCACCCCCATCTCCATATGAGTGAGAGCCATCAGAACGTTCCTACACTTCCAGCATATATTTTCTGAGAGAGAACCACCTACTCATGTGTTGGGATCAAGATATACCATTCCTACCACAAGAATCTTGATTTCTAGCCTTCCCCAAGTTGCTTTCCACTCAAATCATCTTTCCACCATATCCAAATCTGTGAGAGAGAGTTGAGTGTTGGGGAGACTATCATTTGAAGCACAAGAGCAAGGAGTTCATCATCAACAAACCATCTATTACCTTTTGGAGAGTGGTGTATCCTAGATTGGTTAGGTTTCGCTTGGGAGCCTCTGTTAAGATTGTGGAGTTCAACCAAGAAGTTTGTAAGGGCAAGGAGATCGCCTACTTCGTGAAGATCTACCCGAGTGAGGCAAGTCCTTCGTGGTTGATGGCCATGGTGGGATAGACAAGGTTGCTTCTTCGTGGACCCTTCATGGGTGGAGCCCTCCATGGACTCACGCAACCGTTACCCTTCGTGTTACCCTTCGTGGGTTGAAGTCTCCATCAACATGGATGTACGATAGCACCACCTATCGGAACCACGCCAAAAAATTTCGTGTCTTCATTGTGTTTGCACACTCCCATCCCATCCCTTTACTTTCTTCCAATTAGCATGCTTTACTCTTTCCGCTGCATATACTCTTGCCATGCTTGCTTGAAATGTACTGTGAATGCTTAAGCTTGCGCTAAAACTCCACCTTAACCTGAACAACTTAAAAATTGCCACTTTTACTTGTTGAGGGTCTAATCACCCCCCCCCCCTCTAGACCCCTCTTCTCAATCCTTTCAGTAGGAATACCTGGAGCACCGTGAGGTCAGTTGACAGCAGGTTCCACTAAAATTGACGTTTGTGCTTCTGTTCGCACAAATAGACACCATATGGAGATAGACATCCTTGTTTGCACAAATATGTAACACGGTTATTTAAGCAGTGTCATTTTTTTGCAGCGGCATATGTTTAACAGCAGTATCTCTGTGGCACCACGGCTCAAAGAGACCGGAACGCCCCGTATTCTAGCCCAGAGATCAAGTCTTCTGGAATACGGCACTGCTTGGCATAGAACAAATTAGCTCTTTATTACAAATACTATGGATACAAGGGTTCCGATATAACGGTGAATTACATCGGCATGGCGACACTACGCCTGCCTAGGTTGCTCTATGCTAGCAGCTGAACAACTCGTAGCAGTGGAATAACTTCTAGCAGCGGAACGATGATGATAGCGATGGACTCCACTCCGCAGGGACTCTGGCTGGAACGCTTATCCTAGCTCGCTAACTCAAGATCCTCGGCAAACAAGCAAGCAAACAAGGCATGACCTGCAAACTGGCATGACATGCCAGGTCAGTACATTGAATGTACTTGCAAGCTCACAGCAACCAAAGCAATCAAGACAAACAACAGCATGGCATTTATAGGTTACTTAGCAATGTTGAACATGATACTATCAGAACACATGGCATGGACATGGTGAACAAAATAGCACTAGAACAATGTCAGATGAGCATGGCATGAACATATGATGATACTAGCATGCAACATGTTAACAATATCATGCACCAACTTACTCTGTTCGGGGTTACCTCGTAACCACCACATGAATCACTTACCATCATGGTCATCACACGATCACCTCAGGATCAAATCAAGCTTGGTATTAACAATACCATAGTAATCATTACATGACCACAAGGAGCTTGATCTTTACCCTTGATTCTCGCATAACACCATAAACCTCAACCATCTTCGGTATCCTCGATACCACTGTGATACTCTCGCGATCCCAAAAGGATCAACCACTTCTTTCCATCATCGAACCGGGTTGTGTATTAGTCAGGTTATTATTACTGTTGACCCAAAGTGTGACCTACTACAAACTAGGCCCATATCCGCGGGCACGGCTATTGATAGATTAAACACACTCTGCAGAGGTTACCACACTGTACCCACACCATAGGACCCAAGGCCTCGTGCTCCCATTCGGGTGGACCAATGGCGTTCCGACAAAACCGATCTATCGCCATGACACTCTCCCGGCCGCTCCAACAAACTCCCCTTTGGGCTAATTCATGAGTTGCCCCGATGTCACCACGTGACATCCAACAGCCACCGTCGTGGCAAAACAAAACAGTCCCAAATGGGGACAACCCGGGTACAACAACAACGGGCACAGAAGGTTACTGCCGCCTACCTGGCCAAGGTAGCGCGCGCACCTAACCTTCCCTTGTTGGAGGCACTGGCGAGAGGCATGACAATAGACCGCATTAGGCCTCCCCATAAAAGGCAAATGTGGTTGCACTGGTCAGTTCGATTTGATGGCACTATGACTCAGCCAACATGTGTTCAAGTTCAGTTAATATCTGGTTAAACTTGAATTCAAATGGTGTTGATTCATACAACATAACATGATGAACTGACCATGATAACAATATGAACATGGATGGGAAAGCATATTCGTTCAACATATCAACAATAGTAAAGCATTTATACCGATGAGCAGGACATGATGATGAAGATGAACAAAATAGTATAACATGATCACATAAGAGCATAGCATGATCATTAACATTAAAATAATTATTTGACTGAAGTATAACAAGAGCATAAGCAAGTAAACATCTACTCAACTAGATGCAAATGGTCATAGCACAAGCATAAGCATGCAAACATGAGCATGAATAAATCATTCACGGAATAATAGCATGCACAAACAAATTAAAGATTCAAGTTGAAAACCATTTCTATTGCAATGCTATCATGCAAGTGGCTGTCGTGGCTTGCCTGGGGATGAAGAAGTCATCGGGAAGAAGTGCGGGAGGATCACGGAAAGATTCACCGAAAATAGTTCTCTCTCGGAGAGGGTTGTTTACGGGTAAGGGCAAAGTGGTCATTTTCACTATGTGAACACATTATGAAAATGCTACCAACATGACAGGCTCGACGAGACGAATAAATGGGCCTTGGAATCACCTCATTCGGAGTTACGGATGAAAAATTGTGGCCGTTCGTTCGTTAGGCAGAAAACCAACAGAATCTGCTTTTAACTGATGAACGTTCACAAAATAGAGGGTTCGGCCGGCGGTTGGAAAAAGAGAAGGCGCCTTTCAGAGAACACGCCTTCACATAGCGAAAACGTCTTTCTATATAAAGAAACACAAAAGTACGCTTTCTAACCTGGAAAACGTATTTCTGCGGATACGTGTCCACTTATCCACGTCAGCGGTCGCGGGGTCAACGGGCGGAGTCGCTGACGAGTGGGACCCGCGGGGGGGTGGGGGCCCACCTGGCCCCTATCTTCTTCCCCCTCATCCTGCCCCCGACAAAAATAGAGGAGGCAGGGGAGGGCCACGGCGCTGGCGACGGCCCGGCCGGCTCCGGTCACCTCAGGTCGAGGCAAAACCGCCGGCGGGCTCGGGGAAAGGCGGCGCTCTCGTATGGAATGGCAGCAACACCGGATAGAGGCTCGGGCGACGGCGACACCCGGAGGTAGAGAGCGAGGGCGATGGCCAACTTGGGGAAGACGCGGCTAGGGGCACTCCGGCGGCGAGGCGTGGGGTTGGGGAGGCTCGCCGGAGCACGGGGAAACCGATGGTGGTGGTGGAACGGAGGGAAAGCACTTGGTTCGCCGAAATTTACGCCAAGTCCGAGGCGGACATGGCGGCCATGGAGGAGGAACGGGAGCTCCTCGAGCTCGGTAGAGTGGTCGGGCGGGGCTCTGGGAGGATGAGAAGGTCGCTGGTGAGGAGATCCGAGGCCGGGGAGGGCCATTTATAGGCGGGTGAGGGAGGCCGTGGTCGAGTGCCGCCGCTCGGGCTCGGCCAAAGCTCTGGCGAGGCTCAGCAATCACGGGAGGGCACGAGAACACAACAAGGCAGTGATGCAGAGGTCACGGAGTAGAGGAGGCCAAGGGGCACGGGGAGGAAGAGGCCAGGGGCGAACAGAGCCGAAGTGGGCACACTGCTCCCATGGACGTGCGACGACGAGCTTCAATTAGCAAGCTACAGGAGGGGGAGCGGTGTCCAGGGGAACGGAGGCGGCACGGGGGAGCTGCTGGACATGGTTGGGCTCGCGAGAACGACAAGCGGAGGAGGGGCCCGAAGCAAACGACACGCAGCTCGCGTCCATGGCGGGCCAAAGCGGTGGTCACCGCATGCACTGGTGCACACAGTGCATGATGGTCGGCCAAATTATGTCGAGGAGACAAGGGAGGCAGAGCTAGTTGCCAAGGAAGAAGAAACCAAGCATAGCAGGCACTGGTGTGATCACAGGGAGCAAGAAACCAAATGCACAGCAAGGTGTTTGTTGCTTGCTGGGGCTCACATGCTTGGAGATCAAGGCTGAGATTTGACTGGGTTTGATCACTTACTAAGCTGATTAAGATGGCAAGGTTTCAGCTCAAGAGGAGGGGTTTAGCTAGTGCTTGCTGTACAAACCACCAGACTGGATAAAAATACAAAATATGAAGTAGCACTCACATCTTAAGTTGGATTGAGCTGAATTTTGTAGGAGATGAGTTATTTGATGATATGAAGCAGCTGTAAAAGTTTCATGCCATTTGGAAATACCAAAATGGTACTTGCTTCACAATGCAACTCTCTGGACAGATTTTAAGAAAATTAGCTAAGAAAAATTGGCTAGATAAAATGAGCCAAAAATTTATGGAGAGAGTTGATATGGATAGGATAATGTCCTGGTAAATTTTCAGCTTAATTGAAGCAATATAAAATATAGTTGCTTCACCACCTGAAAATCTGACCAGAAACCAAGATTTGATGCAGAGCTCAGATAGAGTGATGACATGAGCCCAAATCTTGAGGAGAGTGATGATTTGATCATATGAAGGACCTTGCAAAATTTCAACTTATTTGGATTAACCTAGCTTGTACTTCCTTCACAAAGAATTCCCTCAAACAGGAACTTTGAAAAATTGCTTAGGAATATTCACTAGGAAAATTGAGTTGAATTTTGACAGGAGGCAATGATATGGACATGAAAAGGTGTCCAAAACATTTGGGGTCAATCAAGTAAAAATAAATGACAATTCCTTCTCAAAAAGCCACTTAGGGCAGAATGAGAAAAGAAATATTTGTGAATTATCTTTGATGATACCAAGGAAGGGTTTTGACATATTTGTGGAAGATATTACCCAAACAATTTGTGAGAATTATTTGGGGATTTTGGGAGTGACAGAAATATAGGTTGTTTCACAACCTAGGGCTAAAAGGATTATTCCTTTAATAGAAAAAGGAATATCCCCAATAAAAATAATATTGGGATTGGGCTAAGATAAAAATGACAAGGTCTTGATATGGTTTTGAGGATGACAAGCCACTTGGGAGAGGAATCAAAGGTGATCTCCTCAGGTTTCAAGTCCACAGAGGCACGGAAAAAGAAATTCAAAGCAAAATCCTCAGAAAATCAAAAGAAAAAGAAAGGGCAAAAAATCAGGGTGTGACAAACCTTCCCCCCTTAAAGAAATCTCGTCCTCGAGATTTGGTAGCTCAGGGAACAAACATGAATATACTTACTTAAGGAAACCGTCTCCTACTCGGGTATCCTTTTTCCTTTATATGTTGTTCCCACTGACTTTTCATATGACTTGACTGCCTTGATCTGTGGTGGTTTGTGTCACTGTATCCTCATTCTAACAGGTCTTACCTCATAACTCCATGCTTACACTGGCTCCAGTTTCGTTCATATCTGCCGGCTTAGCTGGGGTGCAATGGGTTATCATAACTGGCATACGTGCCCTGCTCACAAGTCCGAGTGTGATTTCTGATGGATGTGTCCCTCTTATATCCCATACTGACACATTCCATGGAGTTGTGAACAACTTTCTTGGTGGACACCAAATATCTTACTCCTTGCATTGGGTTGCTCAAATAGCTGCAGGTCCCTCCGGGTTCAAAACAATGTTGTGAATCATAACTGTTCTTCTGACTGATTTTGATTTCTCACAGGGATTCCTGAATCATCCTGGCTAGCTCCACTGTCGTGAGTATCCAATCCGTACCAAAGATTTGACTGTCGTCTGTCGTGGCCAGCATAAAGGGGTACAGCCTTGTAATGATAGTATCCACAAACTTGACTGACGGTGGAGGGCTTGGCCCTATATATATTGTTAATTCTTCGTGTGACCATAGGTTATGTCGGGTGCAATATTCTGACAGGCGTACTCTTATCCTCATCTCCTGACATGGTAATATTGTTTAAATGGCAGATTCATCACCTCCCAAGTTTTGACCGTAGGGAAATGATCATCCGAACCCTTGCAAGAAATCGGCAAATAAATCAGTAGCCACCAGAACGGTCTTTACAACTCCGATCTGGGACATTACTGAAATAACCCAACCACGGCTCAAGACGGCCAAAAAGCAGCTTAGAGCATGTGACCGTGTTGATAAGAAGAAAGTGGCAGTTCCCTAAGACGGCTGAAAAGCAGCTCAGAGCATAGGGCCACTGTCACCAAAACGAAACTCAACAGCTGCACGAGACGGCCAAAAAGCAGCTCAGAACTCATGACAGTGGTTGAATAGAGAGAAATAAAGTCGGCATCCACCCCGGGCGGCCAAAAACAGCTTAGAACACAGGCATGGTGCCGTCACCGAAGAAAAGTAGAGAAGGGCTCATCAAGATCATATACCAGGTTCACAGGTACTTGTACAGAGCTCACTGTTGTCATCAATCTTCATAGTCCTTTGTCACACTGGGGTGTATAACTGGCTTCCTTATTTTAACAATACTCATGTGGTTGTCAGATTATATTTACATCATCGTTCGAGTGACTTGCAAGACCTTGGTTGTATGCTCGCAATGAAAGCATGTGTAGCTGAGCATTTGGTTCCCGAGGGAGACACTTGTGTCCAGACTGGCCGTGTTTCTGACCAAACTGTTGTGGACCTGATTTTTGAGATGCACTGCCATATGTTGTCAACTTGCTGTGTAATACCTTGTACCAGTGCCATACTGAGGAAGCTTGTGCTGAAAGCCATCACGCTGAGGAAGACTGAATAGATTGTGCTCGAAGCTTTCGTAAGACAGCTTGCTGAAGAAGGTTGGGTACCGTACTTCAGAAGCTTCCCCCCTTAAAGACTTGCTGGGGAGGACTCGCTATCTTATGCCGTAAGCTTTTGCGGTGGCTTACTGAGGAAGGCGAAGTATCTTGTGCTGGAAGTCATCCACATATCGTACCGAGGAAGATAGAGGAATCTTGCATTGGAAGCTTCTCGGGTAGCTTGCGAGGGAAGACTCAGTTAATTACACCAGAAGCTTCTCACTATGGTATGCTAACTGAATGCCATATATATACCTTTTAATATTTCTGCTGCCGATTACTCATATGAAAAAGGTTGTTCGACTATCCTTCTTGCTGAGCACTGAATTCATAGTACATTCTGGATGGTTTCCAGTGTATAGCATGATTCAAATCTTACTCATAGCAGAATCAAACTTGTATATGAACCATACCTTTGACTCAATATATACTATTGGTCTTGCACACAATCTGTCTTTCGGTTGATTTCGTCATTACTGATGCAAAGATTGCACACTGATGTAGTCTTGATGCTGATAATCAAGCAGGGATATCTTGTGTAGTCAGACCAGTTATTCCCAATACAATGCAGTCGGCTGAGAATTCCATACTATTTTGTTGAGTTTCCAAATATTTGAACTCCTCACTGATTCTTTGGTTCCGGTGTTGGTTGACGAGCAACTTTAATAAGGGAAAATAATGTAACACCAAGGGCCCAAATAAAGAAGCAAAAGAAACGACAAAAACAAAAGCACACAAAGCATACAAATAATATTAGATTCAAGCAGCATCACATACTACTGCTATTCTCACAATAATATGCATGCGTACCTAAGCACACAAATCTCGCGGAAACTCCGGTATTACGGTCTAACATGCAGTGGCGATGTGCACGAAAGTGAATCCAAGTGTGGAAAGAGTTGGTGTAAATAGGGTTACACCAAGCGCTGGCTTAACACCGGTTGCATCTGGACGGATACGAAGGTGAGAACCGACTTGGTGATGATGTAGCAGAACACAAAGGTCACGAACACATCCTTATAAAGTGGACGAACGAAAATCATACACGTCCAAAGAATGGGTGACAAGGTAGGATAGAGGTGGAAAACAAGGCCTGCTAGCATTGCCCTTTTTTGACAGCAGAGATCAGTAAGGGTTGCTAATATAGCGAGATGAGTGGCATGATCCGGGATAGAAACATGGCTATCACCGAAACGATACAGGTGACTGGCGGAAGGATAAGGATGTGATAACCGCAAATGGTGTACGGAACACTTGGTACCTCGGCATCACTCCGCTGGTACAGAGATGACGCCAAACACCGAAGAGCAGGTATGCAAAACTGGAGGGTGCAGGTAGTGGATCGAAACTGATGCCACCTACACTCACAAGATTAACCGTTAGTGACAAGATAATGTATCTATATGCATGATATGCGACAAACAAATGCATAATCAAATGCAGCACACTGACAAGACTCTATACTACCGTTTTCTAACATTCGCGCGGACTAGGGCGTCCTACAGCCAGACCTGCTCTGATACCAACACTTGTGGCACCCCGGCTCAAAGAGACCGGAACGCCCCGTATTCCAGCCCAGAGATCAAGTCTTCTGGAATACGACACTGCTTGGCATAGAACAAATCAGCTCTTTATTACAAATACTATGGATATAAGGGTTCCGATATAACGGTGAATTACATTGGCATGGCGACACTACGCCTGCTCAGGTTGCTCTATGCTAGCAGCCGAACAACTCGTAGCAGTGGAATAACTTCTAGCAGCGGAACGACGATGATAGCGATGGACTCCACTCCGCGGGGACTCTGGCTGGAACGCTTATCCTAGCTCGCTAACTCAAGATCCTCGGCAAACAAGCAAGCAAACAAGGCATGACCTGCAAACTGGCATGACACGCCAGGTCAGTACATTGAATGTACTTGCAAGCTCACAGCAACCAAAGCAATCAAGACAAACAACAGCATGGCATTTATAGGTTACTTAGCAATGTTGAACATGATACTATCAGAACACATGGCATGGACATGGTGAACAAAATAGCACTAGAACAATATCAGATGAGCATGGCATGAACATATGATGATACTAGCATGCAACATGTTAACAATATCATGCACCAACTTACTCTGTTCGGGGTTACCTCGTAACCACCACATGAATCACTTACCATCATGGTCATCACATGATCACCTCAGGATCAAATCAAGCTTGGTATTAACAATACCGTAGTAATCATTACATGACCACAAGGAGCTTGATCTTTACCCTTGATTCTCGCATAACACCATAAACCTCAACCATCTATGCTATCCTTGATACCACTGTGATACTCTCGCGATCCCATAAGGATCAACCACTTCTTTCAATCATCGAACCAGGTTGTGTATTAGTCAGGTTATTATTACTGTTGACCCATAGTGTGACCTACTACGAACTGGGCCCATTTCCGTGGGCGTGGCTATCGATAGATTAAACACACTCTACAGAGGTTAGCACATTGTACCCACACCACGGAACCCAAGGCCTCGTGCTCCCATTCGGGTGGACCAACGGCGTTCCGACAAAACTGATCTATCGCCATGACACTCTCCCGGCCGCTCCGACAAACTCCCCTTTGGGCTAAGTCATGGGTGGCCCCGATGTCACCTCGTGACATCCAACGGCCATCGTCGTGGCAAAACAAAACAGTCCCAAACGGGGACAACCCGGGTACAACAACAACGGGCACACAAGGTTACTGCCACCTACCTGGCCAAGGTAGCGCACGCACCTAACCTTCCCTAGTTGGAGGCACCGGCGAGAGGCATGACAATAGACCGCATTAGGGCCTTCCCATAAAAGGCAAATGTGGTTGCACTGGTCAATTCGATTTGATGGCACTTTGACTTAGCCAACATGTGTTCAAGTTCAGTTAATATCCGGTTAAACTTGAATACAAATGGTGTTGATTCATAAAACATAACATGATGAACTGACCATGATAACAATATGAACATGGATGGGAAAGCATATTCGTTCAACGTATCAACAATAGTAAAGCATTTATACCGATGAGCAGGACATGATGATGGACATGAACAAAATAGTATAACATGATCACATAAGAGCATAGCATGATCATTATCATTAAAATAATTATTTGACTGAAGTATAACAAGAGCATAAGCAAGTAAACATCTACTCAACTAGATGCAAATGGTCATAGCACAAGCATAAGCATGCAAACATGAGCATGAATAAATCATTCACGGAATAATAGCATGCACAAACAAATTAAAGATTCAAGTTGAAAACCATTGCTATTGCAATGCTATCATGCAAGTGGCGGTCGTGGCTTGCCTGGGGATGAAGAAGTCATCGGCAAGAAGTGCGAGAGGATCATGGAAAGATTCGCCGAAAACAGTTCTCTCTCGGAGGGGGCTGTTTACGGGCAAGGGCAAAGTGGTCATTTTCACTGTGAGAATACATTATGAAATTTGTACCAACATGATGGGCTCGATGAGACGACGAAATCGGTCTTGGAATCACCTCATTCGGAGTTACGGATGAAAAGTTGTGGCTGTTTGTTCGTTAGGCAGAAAACCAACATAATCTACTTTTAACTGATGAACGTTCACAAAATAGAGGGTTCGGCTGGCGGCTGGAAAAAGGGAAGGCGCCTTTCATAGAACATGCCTTCACATAGCGAGAACGTATTTCTATATAAAGAAACACGAAAGTACGCTTTCTAACCTGGAAAACGTATTTCTGCGGATACATGTCCACTTATCCACGTCAGCGGTCGCGGGGTCAACGGGCAGAGTCGCTGACGAGTGGGACCCGTGGGGGGTGGGGGCCTGCCTGGCCCCAGTCTTCTTCCCCCTCATCCTACCCCTGACAGAAATAGAGGAGGCAGGGGAGGGCCACGGCGCTGGCGACGGCCCAGCCGGCTCCGGTCACCTCAGGTCGAGGCAAAACCGCCGGCGGGCTTGGGGAAAGGCGGCGCTCTCGTCTGCAGTGGCAGCAATGCCGGAGAGAGGCTCGGGCGACGGCGACACCCGGAGGCACAGAGCAAGGGCGACGACCAACTTGGGGAAGACGTGGCCAGGGGCACTCCGGCGGCGAGGCGTGGGGTTGGGGAGGCTCGCCAGAGCGTGGGGAAGCCGATGGTGGTGGTGGAACGAAGGGAAAGGACTCGGTTCGCCAGAATTTAGGCCAAGTCCGAGGCAGACATGGCGGCCATGGAGGAGGAATGGGAGCTCCTCAAGCTCGGTAGAGTGGTCGGGCGGGGCTCTGGGAGGATGAGAAGGTCGCTGGTGAGGAGATCCGAGGCCGGGGAGGGCCATTTATAGGCGGGCGAGGGAGGTCGTGGTCGAGTGCCGCCGCTCGGGCTCGGCCAAAGCTCTGGCGAGGCTCAACGATCACGGGAGGGCACGGGAACACGACAAGGCAGTGATGCAGAGGTCACGGAGTAGAGGAGGCCAAGGGGCACGGGGAGGAAGAGGCCAGGGGCGAGCAGAGCCGAAGTGGGCACAGTGCTCCCATGGTCATGCGGCGACGAGCTCCGATGAGCGAGCTACAGGAGGGGGAGCGGGGTCCAGGGGAACGGAGGCGGCACGGGGGAGCTGTTGGACATGGTTGGGCTCGCGAGAACGACGAGCAGAGGAGGGGCCCGAAGGAAACGACATACAGCTCGCGTCCATGGCGTGCCAAAGCGGTGGTCACCGCATGCACTGGTGCACACTGTGCACGATGGTCGGCCAATTTATGTCGAGGAGACAAGGGAGGCAGAGCTAGTTGCCAAGGAAGAAGAAACCAAGCATAGCTAGCACTGGTGTGATCACAGGGAGCAAGAAACCAAATGCACAGCAAGGTGTTTGTTGCTTGCTGTGGCTCACATGCTTGGAGATCAAGGCTGAAATTTGACTGGGTTTGATCAGTTACGAAGGTGATTAAGATGGCAAGGTTTCAGCTCAAGAGGAGGGGTTTAGCTAGTGCTTGCTGTACAAACCACCAGACTGGACAGAAATACAAAATATGAAGTAGCACTCACATATTAAGTTGGATTGAGCTGAATTTTGTAGAAGATGAGTTATTTGATGATATGAAGTAGCTGTAAAAGTTTCATGCCATTTGGAAATACCAAAATGGTACTTGCTTCACAATGCAACTCTGTAGACAGATTTTAAGAAAAATAGCTGAGAAAAATTGGCTAGATAAAATGAGCCAGAAATTTGTGGAGAGAGTTGATATGGATAGGATATTGTCCTGGTAAATTTTCAGCTTAATTGAAGCAATATAAAATATAGTTGCTTCACCACCTGAAAATCCGACCAGAAACCAAGATTTGATGCTGAGCTCACATAGAGTGATGACATGAGCCCAAATCTTGAGGAGAGTGATGATTTGATCATATGAAGGACCTTGCAAAATTTCAACTTATTTGGATTAACCTAGCTTGTACTTCCTTCACAAAGAATTCCCTCAGACAGGAACTTTGAAAAATTGCTTAGGAATATTCACTAGGAAAATTGAGTTGAATTTTGACAGGAGGCAATGATATGGACATGAAAAGGTGTCCAAAATGTTTGGGGTCAATCAAGCAAAGATAAATGACACTTCCTTCTCAAAAAGCCACTTAGGGCAGAATGAGAAAAGGAATATTTGTGAATTATCTTTGATGATACCAAGGAAGGGTTTTGACATATTTGTGGAAGATATGACCCAAACAATTTATGAGAATTATTTGGGAATTTCGGGAGTGACAGAAATATAGGTTGTTTCACAACCTAGGGCTAAAAGGATTATTCCCTTAATAGAAAAAGGAATATCCCCAATAAAAATAATATTGGGATTGGGCTAAGATAAAAATGAGAAGGTCTTGATATGGTTTTGAGGATGAAAAGCCACTTGGGAGAGGAATCAAAGGTGATCTCCTCAGGTTTCAAGTCCATAGAGCCACGGAAAAAGAAATTCAAAGCAAAATCCTCATAAAATCAAAAGAAAAAGAAAGGGCCAAAATTCAGGGTGTGACAATCTCACATGTTATGAATGGCATTACACGGACAGTATGAAAAAGTACCATTAACTAAGAAGTGCCATCACACCAAATCAACACTGGCACTAGATTAACGGGGACTTACATTAACATGCATAACAATTGCATTTTACTCTGTGATGATAGATTGAGAGTTGCACTTGATTAGTACGTACGTGCACGGTTAACAGGAATGATCATTCTAACAAAGGGTGATACGGAAAGGAGAAATGCATCGTCGTGCCAACCATTGTGCAATTAAATTTTGTGCAGTTCCACGGAGATGCAGCTATGTTACCGGTGTCAGATTTTAGTGTAACGGCCCAAAACACTCTTTATGAGAAATAAAGCAAGACAGACACATTTCATAAAATGGTGGTGGCATTGATTCGGTCTATCAATGGCAATAGATTGACATCAACATTACTTAACAGTGACATCACATTAACAGTGGCATTGTTTCATTTTACCTGTGATGTTTGATTAACAGCAGCAGTAAGGGCATACGGATAGGGGAGGCACAAGCACATTTTACATGCACCGAGGCATAAAGTGGTGAGGCAGAGGTGTTGCCGAGTGCGGCAAACATGCAAAGTATGTCCGGATTTGTGCATTTTTTGTTCTCGTTAGTGACCTTTCCTATGTGACCAGAAGAAATCTAGACATGCTCATTCTCGGTTGCATTGTCGACCCAACACCCCCTCACTTTCTGTCCTTTTTCGACCAAGAAACCAGTCAGGCCAGCGTCTTTATTTCCCTTTCCAACCAAGAGATCGGTTCGTTAGCCAGTATCTGCATTACCTTTTTTCCTCTAATAGTAAAAATTTAGGTGGTGTTCGAGTGTTCGACAAGCCGACGGAGCTAGCTACATGGGGAGCTTTGTAATACTAGAAGAATATCCACATGTAGGATGCAACGACGTGGGGAGCAATCCTAACTTGATGAAAAAAGGGATGCAACGACGTGGGGAGCTGGGCCATTAGAACAAGGCCTGTTCTAAAAGAAGTTATACCTCCGGTCGGCGGGATGTGGCGAGGCAGGCGGCGGGATCTGCCAACACGACGGCTGGGAGCAAGGGTGTGGAGGACCTCCCACGCTAGTGCCAGATCAGAGAAGACAGCGCGCATTGGCTTCCTCCCACGCCACCGGCGACCACCAGCGGAAGGAATCCGGCCGGATCTGTGACAACCGGGGAGAAGAGAGAGAGAGACAAAAAGAGTGGACACCGCCGTCTTGTTTAGATCTGGAGAGGGTGAGAGAGTAAGAAGAGAGCAACCCTAGCAAGCAAGCCCCAAAGTGGAGTAGTAATTATTTTTCTCTCTGTAGCGATCGTTTTAAATTGAATACGCGCGGAGCCATCTTTTCATTTAATGTACCAGTAAAAAGAAACTCGATCAATAACCGTGCCACAGCGTTCAGGTCGCACTTGGTATGGCTGACATTTGGTCCGAGACCCCCCATTAAGTGGACAACTAGATGTCTCAAATTGTCACGTTACCTGCCTTTTCATGTGCAAATGCGCTCCACCGTGAGTGTACCCGCGCGTGTGCGTGAGGGGACAGTGAAGTCCGATTTATAAACCTTGAGGTTGTAGAGCTAGTCGGAAACAAACCCTCACCTTTAAATCCCTGAAGTCTGTACCCCGTCCTCCGTAATCCAGGTCATTTTTAACCTTAAGGGCATGTGCGGTTCAAGGGGCTTTAACGGGGATTAACAGGGATTGTGGGGGATTAAATCATGTACAAGCCAAATTCCCCTCCAATCCTCTCCAAACCCCTTGGGAGGAGGTTGAACCGAACAAGGCCTAAGACTAACCACAGTGGGAGCAACTTCAAGAGTAACATCGGGTCCAACTCAGCAAATTCGCCTGTGTGGCAATTAGTTAATGAGGAGAGAGGTAAATTGAGTAACTTAGCTAGTTACTCATTCTATGAGTAACATCACACATACCAAAACAAAATGACTCTATAACCTAATAAATGAAGCTTTGCTTGACACTACACATGTAATGACCACTGGAGCAATCCACTCAGGTTGTACGTAAACATGTTTATACTGTTCATGATTTTTAATACAAATAGGATTCACATGGCGATGTCATCCTCATACCAGCCACTATTGATGGATGGCCACGCAGCATCACCGTGCTCACCTGCAATTGCAACATGAGTTGTGCATGCAGCAACTACGACTGCAAAGGAGTACTAGATGCACAAGGCATGTTGTTGGTGCTGCTTCATGAGCTACCGAGTCGTCTAGACGAGCGCGCGGTAATGGCCATCACCTGCGGAATGAAGGACGTTGTTCTTTCGCCGCGTCCTGGCCATCACAACGGTGGTGACGCACTTTGAAGTGTTGTCAGAGACGGAGTCCATCGTCCCACTCCAGCGACGGAGAGCGCTCGCCCGAGAGCATGAACGTGGACGCAAATTCGTGCAAACACAGCCGGATTTCATATAAACATGATAGATTTCATTACATTTACATTAAATAAGCTGTGCTTGTCCAGAGCTAAAGGTAGAATTAATATACCTAATCTAAATGGTTGCCGGCCGATCTCTTTGTCCTCCTCCAGCATCCGGCTGAAGAAGAATCGTGCAAGACACCGGTTGTTTACGCCGGCGTCGCCTCGGCGATGGCCTTCATGGGATACAATCGGCAGTGGCCTCCCGTGTTCCACTTCTCCTGGATGATGGCGGCAAGAGGGGACGTGCTGGCCGTCACCTCGTCGACATTCGCATAGCCGCGTAGCCGCGTCACCTCATCGACATCCGCGGTGGCTTCTTTCTCTGCCTGCATGGCGCGGCTACGCGTGAGTCGACGACGGATGGCGCAGTTGCAGGCACTGGAGGCATTGTACGACACGGCAGCGTCAAGGGCAACGATGATGCCCGTGCCGTCGTGCTCCCCGACAAGCAGGCATGGAGCAACTCGGCACTCTTCCTCGAGCTAGATTGGAGCGGCCAGCTGCATAACCACGCGCTGGCTTATGGCGGCAACTGGCTCCGTCGGGCTAGGCGAGGTAGGTGGAGCAGCAAGCTGCCTCGCTCATAACTGTCGGCCTCGGCGGGCCACCCAGACAGCTTTTACGCCAGAGAACTGCTCTTCCTGGTCGTCGGATGCCATCGAAAGAGTGGAGAAAATGGTGGAAGGAGGAGCTTGGCCGGTCGTCCCGCTCCTGAACGGACGTGTGTCCGGAGTGGGTTTCTCGCATTCCATGCGGTTTTAAATGTAGGTGTTTGAATGTGGCGAGGAGGTGGGTACAGTCGGGAATGCAGTGGGCGGCGCCCTCGGCCGGCGCGCCGCTTCAATGGCAGACACAGTGGGAGGTCACGTCCGCCTTGACCCCCTTGACCATGGACCCTGACCGTGTACGTCCGGCTTTGAGCACAACATTATCTTTAATGCACCTTGATGGTGTACGTCATCTTGTGTCCAGATTTGAGATGCCACATGTACCAGATGAATGACTCCAAGTTCGACGCCTGTGATGCTAGGTGCAAGCCGAGGAACACTATTGGAGAGACCCCCCTCATAATTTTCTCACATTGGTCATCTGATTCATAGGATAGAATGCTATAGGAATTTTTCCTATGAAATCATGTGTTCATTGGCAATCTAGCATCCACACCAACTTTTTTTCACTTCCTTTGTTTTCCCTATGACATCAAACACTGTGCTAATGCTATGGGATTCAAGTGGACATGCCACTCCAATCCTTTATTTTTCCTATTCCTGCGTTTTAAGAATCCTACGAATGAAAGAAAAGAAACGGAGGGAGTACTTGCTCTAAATGATGTGCCGCTGCAAGAGCCGCCTATATTATTAACCATGCTCTAAAAAGCACATCTTTGGCTATAGTACTGCACTAAAGTTGAGTAGGTGACCTTGCGCTTGGCTCTTCGCCTCTTCCGGAAGTCGAACAATGATGATGGTACTACAGTGTATACTTATGGCAATCTGACACCGAATGAACTGCTGCACGTCCACCGCTTGTATAAAGCCCGCTATTGTAAGCAAAAGCTTTTCCTCGTGCTGCGAGCCACCGTGCGCGCGTGGGCGAGGGAGAGGGCATAGTAAGCAAGCTGCTCATCGTTCTGCGAGTTGACGGGACACATCAAAGTTATTTAGTACTCTCTCCAAAAAGGGTCGACCATGTCCATGGCTACCATCCCGTGCTCCATCATTGAGTACGTGCACGATTCACGTGCCATCGAGGAGAAAAATATTGCGTAGTACGTGCCATCGAAGTGCACGACTCACTTACGCACTGCTTATCTCCATTTTCTTGCATGACACATGCACCTTGATGCTAGATGTCCCATGTGTTGGCAAAATGATGAACAAAGCTCACGTCAAAAAAAAAGAGTGGAAGCACATAGATTCCCGACGACCGAGAAGGAGCAAGGAACCTCGCGGTGGAGCGTCTGCACTCATAATATTTCATATTATTCAGCAATATAAAATCAACCAAATCACTCTACATTTAACCGTAAGAGTCCGAAACACATCATACATGGCCCACCTCACGCATTCACCATATTCCTCAGCCTCCGTGCGACACCTAGTTATAGTATATCCAGCAGCCCATATCGCTTCTTGCTCCTTATCCTTATAGCCTGCCGACTGTACCTTATTATACTTGCTCTTTGAGCAAAGGGCCTCCCTAAGCACGCATTAATTTCCTGGGCATGCTTCTTTCTACTCAATGTTGCATGCACTTTGAGCATGTTGGCAACTCCACTGCTAGCTTGTTGGCTCATCTTGCAATTGACACTTACACATTGCAGCACTCCTGCAAGGCCCAGAGGTTAATTTGAGAACAAGTACACGGAGGTTAATTTGACAGACATGACTTATAAGTTGACAGAAGTCATATCACTTTTTTCGGAAACATGTCGTAGAGTAACGTGATAGACCTTCTTTCAAGCCAATTAACATGTGTTCAAAAAACAAAAATTATCAAAAAGTAACGTGATAGACCTTCGATTAACATGTGTTCAAAAAACAAAAAATGTCAAAAATTACAAAACAAAGACCTGGAGGTTAATTCAACTAATAGGACAGAGCACTATATACATTTAAGCCAATTAAATGTTTACAGTGACCCATCCCATCAGTTAATTTAACGTCGAGGCCACTTCCCATCTGGTCACCCATCCGATAACTACTCCAGCCTCAGCACAGTTAACTTGGGAGTTCTATTAGATGAGCTATTGGTGGGGAAGCTGGTCCTTGCTGATATAGGATGCCTCTTCACATCCTTTTTGGCGTACCCGGATGACCGCTTGTTGCCGCCCAATGGCCAATACCACGTCCCCCGCGAATGTAGAAGCTTCCCTCCCTCATCTAGCTGCTTCCCGCATTTTCCCCTATTTTTTGCTGCCTGCCCACCTATAAAACCACCTCGCGCCAGCCAATTCCTCTCCAAACACCTAGGGAGGCGGTTAAACCGAACAAGTCTAGACTTGTTTCTAGTGGATTCATTGATGTGGCACCGGAAGGGTGTGATAGCCGACTCTGACAAAATAATTGACTACCACGTTGGCATACATGAGCATGGGGCCCACTTGTCAACGTGCTGGATGGCGGAAGTAACGCAAGACAAAAAGGAGCGCGGAAGGGTGCAAATCGATTGGATCATGTGTGATGACCACTGGAGCAATCCACTCAGATTGTACATAAACAAATTGTGCAAACATGGCCTATTATACTGTGAGTAGGTGACCTTGTGCTTGGCTCTTCGGCTCTTCCGGAAGTCGAACAATGATGATGGTACTACAGTATATATACTTCTGGCAATCTGACACCGAATGAACTGTTGCATGTCCACCGCCTGTATAAGCGGACTATCGTAAATCAAAAGCTTATCCTCGTCCTGCGAGCCACCGCGCGCACGTGAGCAAGGGAGAGGTCGTAGTAAGCAAGTTTCTCCTCGTTTGCGAGTTGACGGGACACATAAAAGTAGTGTAGTCTCCAAAAAGGGCTGACCATGTCCATGGCTACCATCCCATGCTCCATCATTCAGTGCGTGCAGGATTCACGTTCCATCGAGAAAATAATGTTGTGTACGTGCCATCGAATAGAATGACTTAATTTATAAATAACACGCCACCGCGTCATGGTCAAACTTTTATTTGTTCACGCGTGGTTCCCGACCCGAGTGTGTTTGGTTACAAGGGTGGTAACGGATGGGTTGGGATCGTCCAAAAAGTAGACATGTTTGGTTATAAAGCACTTGAACGGTTTGAGTAAAAAAAGAGATTATGCCTCATAGATGCTGAACCATTCCACCCAACGAAATCGGCCAAATCAAATGTCCACACATTGCATGCATGACCATGTGAGCATTGATGACCCACAAGTATAAGGGATCAATCGTAGTCCTTTCGATAAGTAAGAGTGTCGAACCCAACGAGGAGCAGAAGGAAATGACAAGTGGTTTTCCGCAAGGTATTTTCCGCAAGCACTGAAATAGTTATAACAGGTTGTTTGATAGCAAGATAATTTGTAATGGATAAGTGACGGTAATGGTAAATAAAGTGCAGCAAGGTAGCCCAATCCTTTTGTGGTAAAGGACAGGCCAAACGGTCTCTTATAATAAGCAAAGCGTTCCTGAGGGTACACGGGAATTTCATATAGTCACTTTCATCATGTTGGTTTGATTCATGTTCGCTACTTTGATAATTTGACATGTGGGTGGACTGGTGCTTAGGTGTTGTTCTTACTTGAACAAACCTCCTACTTATGATTAACCCCCTCACAAGCATCCGGAACTACAAGAAAAGTATTAAGATAAAATCTAACCATAGCATTAAACTTTTCGATCCAAATCGGTCCCTTAAGAAGTAGCGCATAAACTAGGGTTTAAGCTTCTGTCACTCTAGCAACCCATCATCTAATAACTACTCCACAATGCATTCCCTTAGGCCCAAATATGGTGAAGTGTCATGTAGTCGATGTTCACATGACACCACTAAGGGAATCACAACATACATATCATCAAAATATCGAACACATATCAAGTTCACATGATTACTTGCAACAAGATTTCTCCCGTGACCTAAAGAACAAAAGTAACTACTCACAAATGATATTCATGCTCAAGATCAGAGGGGTATTAAATAGCATAATGGATCTGAATATATAACCTTCCACCAAATAAACCATATAGTAATGAACTACAAGATGTAATCAACACTACTAGTCACCCACAGGTACTAATCTGAGGTTCCGGTACAAAGAATGAACACAAGAGATGAACTAGGGTTTGAGAGGAGATGGTGATGTTGAAGATGTTGATAGAGATTGCCCTCCCAAAGATGAGAGAGTTGTTGGTGATGACGATGGCTTCGATTTCCCCCTCCGGGAGGGAAGTTCCCCCGGCGGAATCACTCCGCCGGAGGGCAAAATTGCTCCTGCACAAGTTCCGCCTCGAGATGACGGCGCTTTGTCCTGAAAGTCCCCCCCAGTGTTTTTCTAGGTCAAAATGACCTATATACCAGAAGATGGGCACCGGAGGTGGGCCGTGTTGAGCACAACCCACCTGGGCGAGCCTGGGGGCCCTGGCGCACCCTGGTGTCTTGTGCTCACTAGGTGGGCCCCCTCCCGTAGTTAGTTGCTCTAGTATTTTTATATATTCCAAAACAATTCTCTGTAAATTTTCAGCTCATTTGGAGATGTGCAGAATAGGTAACTCTGACATAGCTTTTCCAGGTCCAGAATTCAAGCTGTCGGTATTCTCCCTCTTTGTGTAAACATTGCATATTATGAGAGAAAAGGCATTAGAATCACTCCATAAAGCATTATTATGCATAAAAACATTATAAATAACAGTAGGAAAACATGATGCAAAATGGACGTATCAGATCCCCCAAGCTTAGACCTCGCTTGTCCTCATGCGAAAACCAAAATCGAAAAACATGCCCACATGCTTATAGAGAGAGGTGTTGATAAAAACAAAATACGGACATAAAAGAATTATGCATATTATTATCACAACAACAAACTTTATCATAAAACTTTTATCATATAACTTCTCATGAACAAGTAACAATTCATCACAACATCAAAGTAAAAGCATAAACTCTATTGAAAATCAACAAACTGTGTTCGCAGTCAACTTTGCAACTACAATTCATCTTTTTTTCAGGAAGGGTCACGTATCGGAGCCTTTTGGCAAGTCCACATACTCAACCATCATATAATCTTCTATGATTGCTAACGCTCACCTCATACACATGAGCAAAAGTTTCAACCAGACACTTAGAAAAATAGGAGCTTATAGTTTCGCCTCCCAACGTATTCACCTCAAGGGTGATGTCAACAATAATAGTTCATGCTCACTCATATCCAACTGGATATATGTGCCTAGATCTTTCCTCACCACATGATTCTTGCAAAAAGAGAAAAATAAAAGGAATAGGGAAGAATACTTTGACTCTTGCATAAAAGTAAATACATAAAAGTAAAAGATAGGCCCTTCACAGAGGGAAGCAGAGGTTGCCATGCGCTTTTTGTGTGTATGCCAAATCCCTTAACGCAAAAGAACGTCACGTTGTATTGCCTCTTATGATAGCAACCTTTATTATGCAGTCTGTCACTTTTATTATTTTGCCATCACAAGTTCGTACAACGCTCAATTTTCTCTTACACTAAATAATCCAACACATTTAGAAGCAATTTTTATTGCCTTATTGCACCGATGACAACTTACTTGAAGGATCTTACTCAATCCATAGGTAGGTATGGTGGACTCTCAAAATAAGATTTTGGGTTTAAGGGTTTTTGGATGCACAAGTAGTATCTCTACTTAGTGCAGAGTTTTCGTCTAGCAAAGATATTGAGCAAGCACCACATGTTGAAGGAGCTATGACAATATAACTGCTATGTGAATATGAACAAACATAAATCATTACGTTGTCTTCCTTGTCCAACGTCAACAATTTTGACATATAATATTTAATGGCAGCTCACAATCATAAAATATGTCCAAGATAGTGTATTTGCATGTGAATCTTCTCTTCCCTTATTAATTCTTTCATGAAATGCATTATTGACCAATGCTATGTTTGTCAATCTCCAATAACTTTTACCACTTATGCTTTTCCTTATGGGATGTCATTACTAACCATAATATTAGCATATGATCTTTTCCATTATTTCTTTTCTTTTTATTGAAACAAAGAAGTAAAGAAAGCAAAACTCGAACTAAACTTTATTATATATCTCACACACGATTACATATATATATATAGATCACTAAGCAAGCACTCAAAAAATAAATCGAACTAACTTTATTTCAACTAAATCATAAGAAAACTGAAGATAAAACTAAAATAGATAAAGGCAAAGAGAGTGGTGGTGATACGATACCGGGGCACCTCCCCCAAGCTTAGCACAAGCCAAGGGGAGTGTCCATACCCGATACTCAAGTCTCCTTTGGTGATGAAGAAGGTGAGGGTGGTGGTGATGAGGTAGTAGCGAGCTTGTCCTCCAGTTTCCATGGCAGTGGTTCACCATCATAAGAAGAAGCACGAGTCTCGCGAGTCCTGCAACTGGCAACCAAACTCATACCTTTAAATCTGGCCTCGTATTCAAAGACTTGATTTTGGAGATCATAGATTTGGCTTTGCAGAAAGTTGATTTGCTCATTGAGGGTGAATATGATGTCCTTCATGGACCGGCCATCGTCCTTGTGATCACGGGTGAAATTCATAATCATGAGGTGATTGGCATTGAGTCCGCTCTCCACCATCCCCTTGCACTTGAAGACCTCCTGCTCCATGGCTTCGAGCCTGGCCTCCACGCTTCCCTTCCCCCTGGGCCCTTGAACATCCCAGATGTGGAGCACCCCCTCACGCATCTCGTTGGTTTGAGGGTGCTTCATCACCTCTAACAAGTAGGGGTTGATTACCATCTCGAAGATCTTGTCCTTGGAGGAGCTCGAAGCGGCCATGGTGATCTAGATCTGTCAGAAAACAGCAAGAAAGAAGACCAGAAGATTTCTCCGCGATACGGTGGTCAATACATTCAGGGGGTATATAACAATTTTTTATCTTGGAAACAAGCAAACGAGAGGGAAACAAAGTCGGGAAGGTTCCCGAGGTGGGCACAACCCACCTGGGCGTGCCAGGCAAGGCAGGCGTGCCCTGGTGTCTTCTGCCCTCCTCGGTTACCTTCCTGGTCGTTTATTATTTTCCTAATTTTTGTAATAATCCAAAACTGACAAAATATATTTCTGCGGATTTTTCGGAGTATGTTTACTTACCGTATCACGTACCTCCTCCTTTTCAGGATTCTGGAGTGCTTCGAAAGGTTTCTTTTTTTTGTTCCTCCGGTGTCATGGTTTGAATAATATTGCTTTCAACATTAATAGGTGTACCTGATATATAGTGTTTAATTCTTTGCCCATTGACCACCTTCGGCATTATTTATCTTCATAGCTCCAGAACGATAAACCTCTTCGATAATAGACGGTCCTTCCCATTTAGAGAGAAGTTTTCCTGCAAAGAATCTGAAACGAGAGTTGTACAAAAGAACATATTCACCCACTTTGAATTCCCTCTCTTGGATTCTTTTGTCATGCCGTCTTTTAACTTTTTCTTTAAACAATTTGGCATTTTCGTAAGCTTGGGTTCTCCATTCATGTAATGAGCTAATATCAAATCACCTCTTTTCATCGGCAAGTTTGAAATCATAGTTGAGTTCTTTAATTGCCCAATAAGCTTTATGTTCTAACTCAAGAGGCAAATGACAAGCTTTTCGATAAACCATTTTATAAGGAGACATACCCATAGGATTTTTATAAGCTGTTCTGTAGGCCCAAAGTGCATCATCTAATTTCTTAGACCAATTCTTTCGAGACCTATTGACAGTTTTTTGTAATATTAATTTTATTTCTCTATTACTAAGTTCAACTTGACCACTAGATTGAGGATGATAAAGTGAAGCAATTCTATGGTTAACATCATACTTAGCAAGCATTTTACGGAAAGCACCATGAATAAAATGTGAACCACCATCAGTCATTAAATATCTAGGGACTCCAAACCTTGGGAAAATAACTTCCTTAAGCATTTTAATAGAGGTGTTGTGATCAGACCTACTAGTTGGAATAGGTTCTACCCACTTAGTAACATAATCAACAGCAACCAAAATATGTGTATACCCATTAGAGGAAGGACAAGGTCCCATGTAATCAAAACCCCAAACATCAAATGGTTCAACAGCAAGTGAATAATTCATAGGCATTTCCTGATGCTTACCAATATGTCCAATTCTTTGACATTCATCACAAGATAAAACAAACTTACGGGCATCCTTGAAGAGAGTAGGCCAATAAAAACTAGATTGCAATACCTTGTGAGCAGTTCTATCTCCCGCATGATGCTGTCGGCATTCTGGGAACCAGGGTACCCAGACTTGCCTGCCTGCGGCCCACGGTGTGGCTCCATCAACTACCTGGTACGGCCCATCTTCAACATCGACCAAGCAAGACCCTCGCACGGGGCCAAGCCTCACGAGGCGGATGACGCCAAGACCTCCAGAGGGAGCGGCCTCCCAAGGCAGGCTCCTGAGGAGCGGAGATTTCTATGCAGGCGCTCACCTCATGAGCTTAAGGTGACGCAAGCCATGACAACCAAGGCCAGGCGGGCACCAGCGGGTGCAGTACAGCAGGTTTCCACTTTGGTGCTAAGGGGGTAAGCGCAGGCGCAGAGTCCCGAGGAATCAGCCAAAGGTTTCCATTCCCATGCTACAAGATCAGGACCGCCAAGACGGCAGGACGGAGGTCATCGCCGAGCCCACCACGACGTCATGACCAGAAGCTTTGCATGCAAAGACCACCTTTCATCAAGATAAGATGTACTATTTGTCTCCCTTCAAACTTCGTCGTTGTGGGATCCCTTCCTGCCTCTATTTTGGGGGAAGAGGACCAAGGCCACTATAAATATAGCCTAGCCACCACCATGGGGGGGGGGATCGAACCATCCGAACCCTCACCAGCTCACACCCACACAAGATTAGACCTCCTGGGGTAGTTCTTCCCCTGTACTAGTTCATCCTCAGCCCATCGCGAGGCCAATCCACCACAAAGCAGGAGTAGGGTATTACACCGCAAGGTGGCCTGAACCTGGGTAAACTGCTGTGTCCCTTTTCCTTCGAGTTCATCGAGCTAGGCCGTGAGATCGACGGGTTGGCAGACTGGAGAGATCGAGTTCTTCGTACGCACCCCAGAGTTCGAATATTTCTTGGGTCTGCGGAGCCCCGAATCTGACATTTGGCGTGCCAGGTAGGGGTGCGTCGGAGCCGCTCTTCTGTCGGTCGATTCGCCACCATTCCACCGCTCTCATGGCTGACGCTCGTCGAGTTCGAGCTGAGCGCTGGGCTGCCCTCGCCGCCCATGTCTCCCAGACAGCGCCTACAGGTGACGGCGCCCCCCACCGTTCCCCATCGCCTGCGGTAAACGCTGCCACCGGCCCCCCGGCCCACGAGCAGCAGGCTTCGTCACTACAGCCCTCTGTGCGGCGTGACGGACGCACCGCCACCCCATCGCTGACTCCGGCGGCTGCTTCGTCCTCCCATGCCTGTCGCGGGCCGGCGAACGTGCATGCTGCATTGCTCATGGCACGCGAGCTCCTACGCTATCGCCCGACTGACGACCTCTACGAGGACTGGCTGGACCACATCACCGAGCTTGTCAGCGTCGCTGGAGAAACCCCTGCACCGTCTCGCTCGCTGCCTCCCCCGCTGCCTCTTGCGGGCGACATGGCCAATGGTGCGCCTCCTCCACCTCCCAGGCAAGATGCCGCCCTCGAGCCAAGGCGTGAGGCTCCTCAGAGCGACTCGACGCGCAGGGCGCCGACGCGCGATGAAGAAAGCAGTAAAGTGGTGCAGCGGCCCCAAGGAGAGGCGCACGCACTCCCAGCGCCGCCACGTCAAGATCGCGTGCTGCCCGAGGCGGCGGTGCGCGAGCGCCAAGACCAGGCTCCCCCTCTACGGTGGGCTCCCGTGAGCGCGGCGGGCTGCTGTGCATTCACCCCAGAGCTGCGCCGCGTCGTCTCGCCTGGGAAGTTCAAGCCAGACCTGCCTCCACGCTATGATGGCACCCCTGACCCTGCCGAGTTCCTCCAGCTCTACGAGCTGAGCATCAAGGCGGCCAACGGCGACGAGAAGGTCGTGGTGAACTGGTTTCCCATGGCCCTCAAGGATGGCGCGCGCTCATGGCTCCTGAACCTCCCCGCGGGATCGATCTCCTCATGGGATGAAATGCGAGAGCGTTTCATCGCCAACTTCCAGGGCACTCGCGACCGCGCCCTGGCTGCGGGTGACCTGCGGCGCATCAAGCAGCAGCCAGGGGAGACCTTGCACAAATACATCAAGCTCTTCACCAACGTTCGCCTCAAGATCCCCAAGGTGTCGGATGAGGCCATCATTTTGGCGTTCACTGATGGCGTCCGGGATGTCAAGATGAAGGAGGAGCTCGCCATACACGAGGACCTGTGCTCGGCTTTGGAGATGTTCAACATGGCAACCAGATGCGCGAGGGCTAAGGAAGGTCGCCTCTCCCTCCTTGAGCTCCCAGAGGCTGATCCAGAGGACAAGAAGGCCAAGCCCAAGGACGTGAAGCGCAAAGGCCCGGCGGTGCTTGCGGCCGAACCAGAGACGAAGCGCGGCTGCAACCACTGCGAGTCTTCTAAGGGCAGCCGCCCGTTCGGCGTCTTCCACAACGTGCACAGCCACAACACCAACGACTACCAAGAGCTCAGGGCGCCTGGGCCGCCGCCCTGAGCGCAACGACCACGGCTATGGCCATGGAGGAGGCCGAGGTGGGGGACGCTAGGACAACCGCGACCCCCGCCAAGACTGGCGTGACCAGCCTCGTGAGGACCGTCCTCAGGGCAATGCAGGCCTTCCTCCACTGCCACCACCACCAAGGAGGAGCGACGACCACCACCAAGATGATGGGGCCGGGGGCTTCCAAGAGCCTCGTGCCATTGCTTGCATTCTAGGCGGTGCTCAGGACCCCGCTTCCCATCACATCTTCAAGAAGTTAGCTCGCGAGGTGAACGCGGCCCTCCCCAAGCTCGAGGCGTCGCGTCCACTCAGGTGGTCCAAGTACGCTATCATCTTCGACTCTACAGACCAGTTCAAGTGTGCGGCCACTGCCGGTGCGCTCCCGATGCTCTGCTCGCCCACCATCAGCAACGTCCTCGTCACCAAGACGCTCACCGATGGTGGCGCGGGGCCCAATGTCCTCTCCGTCGAGGTGTTCGACATGCTTCAGGTGCCGTACGACCAGCTTCAGCCTACCAAGCCTTTCTCGGGGGTGATCGATGGCTCCACCATCCCCATCAGGCAGATCCGCCTTCTTGTCACCTTCGGCAAGCGCGACAACTACCACACTGGGCTCATCGACTTCGACGTTGCCCACATTTGCCTCCCGTACAACGCCATCCTCGGATATCCAGCCCTGGCCAAGTTCATGGCTGCGACTCACCATGGCTACAATGTCCTCAAGATGCCAGGAAGTGGCGGCATCATCACGATCGCCTGCGACGAGAAGGATGCGGTATGCTCCCTCGAGCGCGTCTACCAGGCTGCAGCGGTCGAGAACCCAGATGATGAAGGCGCCGCCTACCCCCCCCCCCCCCCCCCGGAGGTCACCCCCAAGAAGAAGAAGCAGCTGCTCCGCCGAGGATCTCAGGAGGATGGGGCTTTCGACAATCACGCCTCAGGCCTCACGCCCACAGATGGGGCGCCTTCCTCTCACACCCAGATTTTTGGCCCTTTCTTTTTCTTTTGATTTTCTGAGGATTTTGCTTTGAAGTTCTTTTTCCGTGGCTCTCTGGACTTGAAACCTGAGGAGATCACCTTTGATTCCTCTCCCAAGTGGCTTGTCATCCTCAAAACCATATCAAGACCTTGTCATTTTTATCTTAGCCCAATCCCAATATTATTTTTATTGGGGATATTCCTTTTTCTATTAAAGGAATAATCCTTTTAGCCCTAGGTTGTGAAACAACCTATATTTCTGTCACTCCCAAAATTCCCAAATAATTCTCATAAATTGTTTGGGTCATATCTTCCACAAATATGATAAAACCCTTCCTTGGTATCATCAAAGATAATTCACAAATATTCCTTTCCTCATTCTGCCCTAATTGGCTTTTTGAGAAGGAAGTGTCATTTATCTTTGCTTGATTGACCCCAAACTTTTTGGACACCTTTTCATGTCCATATTATTGCCTCCTCTCAAAATTCAACTCAATTTTCCTAGTGAATATTCCTAAGAAATTTTTCAAAGTTCCTGTCTGAGGGAATTCTTTGTGAAGGCAGTACTTGCTAGGTTAATCCAAAAAAGTTGAAATTTTGCAAGGTCCTTCATATGATCAAATCATCACTCTCCTCAAGATTTGGGCTCATGTCATCACTCTATGTGATCTCAGCATCAAATCTTGGTTTCTGGTCAGATTTTCAGGTGGTGAAGCAACTATATTTTAAATTGCTTCAATTAAGCTGAAAATTTACCAGGACATTATCCTATCCATATAAACTCTCTCCCCAAATTTTTGGCTCATTTTATCTAGCCAATTTTTCTAAAAATCTGTCCAGAGAGCTGCATTGTGAAGCAAGTACCATTTTGGTATTTCCAAATGGCATGAAACTTTTACAGAAGCTTCATATCATCAAATAACTCATCTCCTACAAAATTCAGCACAATCCAACTTGATATGTGAGTGCTACTTCATATTTTGTATTTCTGTCCAGTCTGGTGGTTTGTAGAGCAAGCACTAGCTAAACCCCTCCTCTTGAGCTGAAACCTTGCCATCTTAATCACCTTAGTAAGTGATCAAACCCAGTTAAATCTCAGCCTTGATCTCCAAGCATGTGAGCCACAGCAAGCAACAAACACTTTGCTGTGCATTTGGTTTCTTGCTCCCTGTGATCACACGAGTGCCAGCTATGCTTGGTTTCTTCTTCCTTGGCAACTAGCTCTGCCTCCCTTGTCTCCTCGACACAAATTGGCCGACCATCATGCACTGTGTGCACCAGTGCACGCGGTGACCACCGCTTTGGCACGCCATGGACGCGAGTTGCGCGTCGTTTGCTTCGGGCCCCTCCTCTGCTTGTCATTCTCGCGAGCCCAACCATGTCCAACAGCTCCCCCGTGCCACCTCCGTTCCCCTGGACCCCGCTCCCCCTCCTGTAGCTCGCTCATTGGAGCTCGTCGCCGTACGACCACGGGAGCACTGTGCCCGCTTCGGCTCTGTTCGCCCCTGGCCTCTTCCTCCCCATGCCCCTTGGCCTCCTCTGCTCCATGACCTCTACATTACTGCCTCGTCGTGTTCCCGTGCCCTCACATGATCGTTGAGCCTCGCCAGAGCTTTGGCCGAGCCTGAGCGACGGCACTCGACCACGGCCTCCCTCGCCCGCCTATAAATGGCCCTCCCCGGCCTCGGATCTCCTCACCAGCGATCTTCTCATCCTCCCAGAGCCCCGCCCGACCACTCTATTGAGCTCGAGGAGCTCCCTTTCCTCATCCATGGCCGCCATGTCTGCCTCGGACTTGGCCTAAATTCTTGCGAACCAAGTACTTTCCCTCCGTTCCACCACCACCATCAGCTTCCCCGTGCTCCGGCGAGCCTCCCCAACCCCACGCCTCGCCGCCGGAGTGCCCCTGGCCGCGTCTTCCCCAAGGTGGCCGTCGCCCTCGCTCTCTGCCTCCGGGTGTCGCCATCGCCCGAGCATCTATCCGGCATTGCTGCCACTCCAGACGGAGCGCCGCCTTCCCCCGAGCCCGCCGGCGGCTTTGCCTCGACCTGAGGTGACCGGAGCCGGCCGGGCCGTCTCCAGTGTCGTGGCCCTCCCCTGCCTCCTCTATTTCTTTCGGGGATAGGACGAGGGGGAAGAAGACAGGGGCCAGGCGGGCCCCCACCGACCCCCCCCATGGGTCCCACTCGTCAGCGACTCCGCCCGTTAACCCCGCGACCGCTGACGTGGATAAGTGGACACGAATCCGCAGAAATACATTTTCCAGGTTAGAAAGCGTACTTTCGTATTTCTTTATATAGAAATACGTTTTCGCTATGTGAAGGCGTGTTCTCTGAAAGGCGCCTTCTCTTTTTCCAGCTGTCGGCCGAACCCTCTATTTTGTGAACGTTCATCAGTTAAAAGCAGATTCTGTTGGTTTTCTGCCTAACGAACGAACGGCCACAACTATTCATCCATAACTCCGAATGAGGTGATTCCAAAGCCCATTTCTTCGTCTCGTCGAGCCCGTCATGCTGGTACCATTTCATAATGTGTTCACATAGTGAAAATGACCACTTTGCCCTTTCCCGTAAACAGCCCCCTCCGAGAGAGAACTGTTTCCGGCAAATCTTTCCGTGATCCTCCCGCACTTCTTCCCGAGGACTTCTTCATCCCCAGGCAAGCCACGACAGCCACTTGCATGATAGCATTGCAATAGCAATGGCTTTCAACTTGAATCTTTAATTTGTTTGTGCATGCTATTATTCCGTGAATGATTTATTCATGCTCGTGTTTGCATGCTTATGCTTGTGCTATGACCATTTGCATCTAGTTGAGTAGATGTTTACTTGCTTATGCTCTTGTTATACTTCAGTCAAATAATTATTTTAATGTTAATGATCATGCTATGCTCTTATGTGATCATGTTATACTATTTTTTTCATGTTCATCATCATGTGATGCTCATCGGTATAAATGCTTTACTATTATTGATATGTTGAACGAATATGCTTTCCCATCCATGTTCATATTGTTATCATGGTCAGTTCATCATGTTATGTTGTATGACTCAGCACCATTTGCATTCAAGTTTAACCGGATATTAACTGAACTTGAACACCTGTTGGCTGAGTCATAGTGCCATCAAATCGAACTGACCAGTGCAACCACATTTGCCTTTTATGGGGAGGCCCTAATGCGGTCTATTGTCATGCCTCTCGTCGGTGCCTCCAACTAGGGAAGGTTAGGTGCGCGCGCTATCTTGGCCAGGTAGGCGGCAGTGACCTTGTGTGCCCGTTGTTGTTGTACCCGGGTTGTCCCCGTTTGGGACTGTTTTGTTTTGCCACGACGGTGGCCGTTGGATGTCACGAGGTGACATCGGGGCCACCCATGACTTAGCCCAAAGGGGAGTTTGCCGGAGCGGCCGAGAGAGTGTCATGGCGATAGATCGGTTTTGTCGGAACGTCGTTGGTCCACCCGAATGGGAGCACGAGGCCTTGGGTTCCATGGTGTGGGTACAGTGTGGTAACCTCTGCAGAGTGTGTTTAATCTATCGATAGCCGCGCTCAAGGATATGGGCCTAGTTCGTAGTAGGTCACACTATGGGTCAACAGTAATAATAACCTTACTAATACACAACCCGGTTCGATGATGTAAAGAAGTGGTTGATCCTAATGGGATCGCGAGAGTATCACAGTGGTATCGAGGATACCAAAGATGGTTGAGGTTTATGGTGTTATGCGAGAATCAAGGGTAAAGATCAAGCTCCTTGTGGCCAGGTAATGATTACTACGGTATTGTTAATACCAAGCTTGATTTGATCCTGAGGTGATCGTGTGATGACCATGATGGTAAGTGATTCATGTGGTGGTTTCGAGGTAACCCCGAACAGAGTAAGTTGGTGCATGATATTGTTAACATGTTGCATGCTAGTATCATCATATGTTCATGCCATGCTCATCTGATATTGTTCTAGTGCTATTTTGTTCACTATGTCCATGCCATGTGTTCTGATAGTATCATGTTCAACATTGCTAAGTAACCTATAAATGCCATGATATTGTTTGTCTTGATTGCTTTGGTTGCTGTGAGCTTGCAAGTACATTCAATGTACTAACCTGGTGTGTCATGCCAGTTTGCAGGTCATGCCTTGTTTGCTTGCTTGTTTGCCGAGGATCTTGAGTTTGCGAGCTAGGATAAGCGTTCCAGCAAGAGTCCCTGCGGAGTGGAGTCCATCGCTATCATCGTCGTTCCGCTGCTATAAGTTATTCCACTGCTACGAGTTGTTCGGCTGCTAGCATAGAGCAACCTGAGCAGGCGTAGTGTCGCCATGCCGATGTAATTCACCGTTATATCGGAACCCTGTATCCATAGTATTTGTAATAAAGAGTTGATTTGTTCTATGCCAAGCAGTGCCGTATTCTAGAAGACTTGATCTCTGGGCTGGAATACAGGGCATTCCGGTCTCTTTGAGCCGGGGTGCCACAAGCGTTGGTATCAGAGTAGGTCTGGCTGTAGGACGCCCTAGTCCGCGTGAACATTAGAAAACAGTAGTATAGAGTTCTTGTCAGTGTGCTGCATTTCATTGTTGCATTTGTTTGTCACATAGCATGCATATAGATTCATTATCTTGTCACTAACGCTTAATCTTGTGAGTGTAGGTGGCATCAGTTTCGATCCACTGCCTGCACCCTCCAGTTTTGCATACCTGCTCTTCGGTGTTTGGCGTCATCTCTGTCCCAGCGGAGTGATGCCGAGGTACCAAGTGTTCCGGACACCATTTGCGGGTATCACATCCTTATCCTTCCGCCAGTCACCCCTATCGTTTCGGTGATAGCCATGTTTCTATCCCGGATCATGCCATTCATCTCGCCGTGCTAGGAACCCTTACTGATCTCTGCTATCAAAAAAGGGCAATGCCAGCAGGCCTTGTTTTCCACCTCTATCCTACCTTGTCACCCATTCTTTGGACGTGTATGATTTTCGTCCGTCTGCTTGATGAGGATGTGTTCGTGACCTTCGTGTTCTGCTACATCATCACCAAGTCAGTCCTCACCTTCGTATCCGTCCAGATGCAACCGGTGTTAAGCCATCGCTTGTTGTAACCCTGTTTACACCAACTCTTTCCACACTTGGATTCACTTTCGTGCACACCGCCACTGCATGTTAGACCGTAATACCAGAGTTTCCGCGAGATTTGTGTGCTTAGGTATGCATGCATATTATTGTGAGAATAGCAGTAGTATGTGATGCTGCTTGAATCTAATATTATTTGTATGCTTTGTGTGCTTTTGATTTTGTCGTTTCTTTTGCTTCTTTCTTTGGGCCCTTGGTGTTACATTATTTTCCCTTATTAAAGTTGCTCGTCAACCAACACCGGACCCGAAGAATTAGTGAGGAGTTCAAATATTTGGAAGCTCAGCAAAATAGTATGGAATTCTCAGCCGACTGCATTGTATTGGGAATAACTGGTCTGACTACAAAAGATATCCTGGCTTGATTATCAGCATCAAGACTACATCAGTGTGCAATCTTCGCATCAGTAATGATGAAATCAACCAAAAGACAGATTGTGTGCAAGACCAACAGTACATATCGAGTCAAAGGTATGGTTCATATACAAGTTTGATTCTGCTATGAGTAAGATTTGAATCATGCTATACACTGGAAACCAACCAGAATGTACTATGAATTCGGTGCTCGGCAAGAAGGATAGTCGAACAACCTTTTTCATATGAGTAATCGGCAGCAGAAATATTAAAAGGTATATATGGCATTCATTTAGCATACCACAGTGAGAAGCTTCTGGTGTAATCAACTGAGTCTTCCCTCGCAAGCTACCCGAGAAGCTTCCAATGCAAGATTCCTCTATCTTCCTCAGTACGATATGTGGATGACTTCCAGCACAAGATACTCCGCCTTCCTCAGTAAGCCACTGCAAAAGCTTCCGGCATAAGATAGCGAGTCCTCCCCAGCAAGTCTTTAAGGGGGGAAGCTTCTGAAGTACGGTACCCAACCTTCTTCAGCAAGCTGTCTAACGAAAGCTTCGAGCACAATCTATTCAGTTTTCCTCAGCGCGATGGCTTTCAGAACAAGCTTCCTCAGTATGGCACTGGTACAAGGTATTACACAACAAGTTGACAACATACGGCTGTGCATCTCAAAAATCAGGTCCACAACAGTTTGGTCAGGAACACGGCCAGTCTGGACACAAGTGTCTCCCTCAGGGACCAAATGCTCAGCTACACATGCTTTCATTGTGAGCATACAACCAAGGTCTTGCAAGTCACTTGAATGATGATGTAAATAGAATCTGACAACCACATGAGTATTGCTAAAAGAAGGAAGCCAGTTATACACCAAACTGTGACAAAGGACTATGAAGATTAACGACAACAGTGAACTCTGTACAAGTACCTGTGAACCTAGTATATGATCTTGATGAGCCCTTGTCTACTTTTCTCCGGTGACGGCACCACGCCTGTGTTCTGAGCTGTTTTTGGCCATCCGGGGTGGATGCCACCTTTATTTCTCTCTATTCAACCACTATCACGAGTTCTGAGCTGCTTTCCGGTCGTCTCGTGCAGCTGTTGAGTTTCTTTTTGGTGACAGTGGCCCTATGCTCTGAGCTGCTTTTCAGCCGTCTTAGGGAACTACCACTTTCTTCTTATCAACACGGTCTCATGCTCTAAGCTGCTTTTTGGCCGTCCTGAGCCATGGTTCGGTTATTTCAGTAATGTCCCACATCCGAGTTGTAAAGACCGTTCTAGTGGCTACTAATTTATTTGCCGATTTCTTGCAAGGGTTCGGATGAACATTTCCCTACGGTCAAAACTTGAGAGGCGATGAATCTGCCATTTAAACAATACTACCATGTCAGGAGATGAGGATAAGAGTACGCCTGTCAGAATATTGCACCCGACAGAACCTATGGTCACACGAAGAATTAAGAATATATATAGGGCCAAGGCCTCCACCGTCAGTCAAGTCTGTGGATACTATCATTACAAGGCCGTACCCCTTTATGCTGGCCACGACAGACAACAGCCAAATCTTTGGTATGGATTGGATACTTACGACAGTGGAGCTAGCCAGGATGATTCAGGAATCCTTGCAAGAAATCAGAATCAGTCAGAAGAACAGTTATGATTCACAACACTGTTTTGAACCCGGAGGGACATGCAGCTATTTGAGCAACCCAATGCAAGGAGTAAGATATTTGGTGTCCACCAAGAAAGTTATTCACAACTCCATGGAATGTGTCAGTATGGGATATAAGAGGGACACATCCATCAGAAATCACACTCGGACTTGGGAGCAGGGCACGTATGCCAGTTATGATAACCCATCGCACCCCAGCTAAGCCGGCAGATATGAACGAAACTGGAGCCAGTGTAAGCATGGAGTTATGAGGTAAGACCTGTTAGAATGAGGATACAGTGACACAAACCACCCCAGATCAAGGCAGTCAAGTCATATGAAAAGTCAGTGGGAACAACATATAAAGGAAAAAGGATACCCGAGTAGGAGACGGTTTCCTTAAGTCAGTATATTCATGTTTGTTCCCTGAGCAACCAAATCTCGAGGACGAAACTTCTTTAAGGGGGGAAGGTTTGTCACACCCTGATTTTTGGCCCTTTCTTTTGATTTTGATTTTCTGAGGATTTTGCTTTGAATTTCTTTTTTCGTGGCTCTGTGGACTTGAAACCTGAGGAGATCACCTTTGATTCCTCTCCCAAGTGGCTTGTCATCCTCAAGACCTTGTAATTTTTATCTTAGCCCAATCCCAAAATTATTTTTATTGGGGATATTCTTTTTTCTATCAAAGGAATAATCCTTTTAGCCCTAGGTTGTGAAACAACCTATATTTCTGTCACTCCCAAAATTCCCAAATAATTCTCATAAATTGTTTGGGTCATATTTTCCACAAATATGTCAAAACCCTTCCTTGTTATCATCAAAGATAATTCACAAATATTCATTTTCTCATTCTGCCCTATTTGGCTTTTTGAGAATTGTCATTTATCTTTGCTTGATTGACCCCAAACTTTTTGGACACCTTTTCATGTCCATTTCATTGCCTCCTCTCAAAATTCAACTCAATTTTCCTAGTGAATATTCCTAAGGAATTTTTCAAAGTTCCTGTCTAAGGGAATTCTTTGTGAAGGAAGTACTAGCTAGGTTAATCCAAATAAGTTGAAATTTTGCAAGGTCCTTCATATGATCAAATCATCACTCTCCTCAAGATTTGGGCTCATGCCATCACTCTATGTGAGGTCAGCATCAAATCTTGGTTTCTGGTCAGATTTTCAGGTGGTGAAGCAACTATATTTTATATTGCTTCAATTAAGCTGAAAATTTACGAGGACATTATTCTATCCATATCAACTCTCTCCACAAATTTTTGGCTCATTTTATCTAGCCAATTTTTTTCAGCTATTTTTCTTAAAATCTGTCCAAAGAGCTGCATTGTGAAGCAAGTACCATTTTGGTATTTCCAAATGGCATGAAACTTTTACAGAAGCTTCATATCATCAAATAACTCATCTCCTACAAAATTCAGCTCAATCCAACTTGATATGTGAGTGCTACTTCATATTTTGTATTTCTGTCCAGTCTGGTGGTTTGTACAGCAAACCCTAGCTAAACCCCTCCTCTTGAGCTGAAACCTTGCCATCTTAATCACCTTAGTAAGTGATCAAACCCAGTCAAATCTCAGCCTTGATCTCCAAGCATGTGAGCCACAGCAAGCAACAAACACTTTGTTGTGCAATTGGTTCCTTGCTCCCTGTGATTACACCAGTGCCAGCTATGCTTGGTTTCTTCTTCCTTGGCAACTAGCTCTGCCTCCCTTGTCTCCTCGACACAAATTGGCCGACCATCGTGCACTGTGTGCACTAGTGCATGCGGTGACCACCGCTTTGGCACGCCATGGACCTGAGCTGCGTGTCGTTTGCTTCGGGCCCCTCCTCCGCTGGTCGTTCTCGCGAGCCCAACCATGTCCAACAGCTCCCCCGCGCTGCCTCCATTCCCCTGGACCCCGCTCCCCCTCCTGTAGCTCTCTCATCAGAGCTCGTCGCCGCACGACCACGGGAGCACTGTGCCCGTTTCGGCTCTGTTCGACCCTGGCCTCTTCCTCCCCGTGCCCCTTGGCCTCCTCTGCTCAATGACCTCTGCATCACTGCCTCATCGTGTTCCCGTGCCCTCACGTGATAGCTGAGCCTCGCCAGAGCTTTGGCCGAGCCCGAGCGGTGGCACTCGACCACGGCCTCCCTCGCCCGCCTATAAATGGCCCTCCCCGGCCTCGGATCTCCTCACCAGCGACATTCTCATCCTCCCAGAGCCCCGCCCGACCACTCTACCGAGCTCGAGGAGCTCCCGTTCCTCCTCCATGGCCTCCATGTCCGCCTCGGACTTGGCCTAAATTCCGGCGAACCAAGTCCTTTCCCTCCGTTCCACCACCACCATCGGCTTCCCCGTGCTCCGGCGAACCTCCCCAACCCCACGCCTCGCCGCCGGAGTGCCCCTGGCCGCGTCTTCCCCAAGTTGGCCATCGCCCTCGCTCTCTGCCTCCGGGTGTCGCCGTCGCCCGAGCCTCTCTCCGGCGTTGCTGCCACTCCATACGAGAGCGCCGGCTTCCCTCGAGCCCGCCGACGGTTTTTCCTCGACCTGAGGTGACCGGAGCTGGCCGGGCCGTCGCCAGCGCCGTGGCCCTCCCCTGCCTCCTCTATTTTTTTCGGGGCAGAACGGGAGGAGACCGGGCCAGAAAAAAAAAAAAAAAAAAAAAAAAAAAGACGGGCCCCCACCCCCCCCCCCCCCGCGGGTCCCACTCGTCAGCGACTCCGCCCATTGATCCCGCGACCGCTGACGTGGATAAGTGGACACGTATCCGCAGAAATACGTTTTCCAGGTTAAAAAACGTACTTTCGTGTTTCTTTACATAGAAATACGTTTTTGCTATGTGAAGGCGTGTTCTCTAAAAGGCGCCTTCTCTTTTTCCAGCCGCCGGCCGAACCCTCTATTTTGTGAACGTTCATCAGTTAAAAGCAGATTATGTTGGTTTTCTGCCTAAGGTAAGAACGGCCACAACTTTTCATCCGTAACTCCGAATGAGGTGATTCCAAAGCCCATTTCTTCATCTCGTCGAGCCCGTCATGTTGGTACCATTTTCATAATGTGTTCAAACAGTGAAAATGACCACTTTCCCTTGCCCGTAAACAGCCCCCTCCGAGAGAGAACTGTTTCCGGCAAATCTTTCCGTGATCCTCCCGCACTTCTTCCCGATGACTTCTTCATCCCCAGGCAAGCTACGACAACCACTTGCATGATAGCATTGCAATAGCAATGGTTTTCAACTTGAATCTTTAATTTGTTTGTGCATGCTATTATTCCGTGAATGATTTATTCATGCTCGTGTTTGCATGCTTATGCTTGTGCTATGACTATTTGCATCTAGTTAAGTAGATGTTTACTTGCTTATGCTCTTGTTATACTTCAGTCAAATAAATATTTTAATGTTAATGATCATGCTATGCTCTTATGTGATCATGTTATACTATTTTGTTCATCTTCATCATCATTTCCTGCTCATCGGTATAAATGCTTTACTATTGTTGATATGTTGAACGAATATGCTTTCCCATCCATGTTCATATTGTTATGATGGTCAGTTCATCATGTTATGTTGTATGACTCAGCACCATTTGCATTCAAGTTTAACCGGATATTAACTGAACTTGAGCACCTGTTAGCTGAGTCATAGTGGCATCAAATCGAACTGACCAGTGCAACCACATTCGCCTTTTATGGGGAGGCCCTAATGCGGTCTATTTTCATGCCTCTCGCCGGTGCCTCCAACTAGGGAAGGTTTGGTGCGCGCGCTACCTTGGCCAGGTAGGCGACAGTAACCTTGTTTGCCCGTTGTTGTTGTACCCGGGTTGTCCCCGTTTGGGACTATTTTGTTTTGCCACGACGGTGGCCGTTGGATGTCACGGGGTGACATCGCGGCCACCCATGACTTAGCCCAAAGGGGAGTTTGCTAGAGCGGCCGAGAGAGTGTCATGGCGATAGATTGGTTTTGTCGAAACGTCGTTGGTCCACCCGAATGGGAGCACGAGGCCTTGGGTTCCGTGGTGTGGGTACAGTGTGCTAACCTCGGCAGAGTGTGTTTAATCTATCGATAGCCACGCCCGCGGATATGGGCCCAGTTCATAGTAGGTCACACTATGGGTCAACAGTAATAATAACCTGACAAATACACAACCCGGTTCGATGATGAAAAGAAGTGGTTGATCCTTATGGGATAGCGAGAGTATCATAGTGGTATCGAGGATACCGAAGATGGTTGAGGTTTATGGTGTTATGCGAGAATCAAGGGTAAAGATCAAGCTCCTTGTGGTCAGGTAATGATTACTACGGTATTGTTAATACCAAGCTTGATTTGATCCTGAGGTGATCGTGTGATGACCATGATGGTAAGTGATTCATGTGGTGGTTACGTGGTAACCCCGAACAGAGTAAGTTGGTGCATGATATTGTTAACATGTTGCATGCTAGTATCATCATATGTTCATGCCATGCTCATCTGATATTGTTCTAATGCTATTTTGTTCACTATGTCCATGCCATGTGTTCTGATAGTATCATGTTCAACATTGCTAAGTAACCTATAAATGCCATGATATTGTTTGTCTTGATTGCTTTGGTTGCTGTGAGCTTGCAAGTACATTCAATGTACTAACCTCGCGTGTCATGCCAGTTTGCAGGTCATGCCTTGTTTGCTTGCTTGTTTGCCAAGGATCTTGAGTTTGCGAGCTAGGATAAGCGTTCCAGCCAGAGTCCCTACGGAGTAGAGTCCATCGCTATCATCGTCATTCCGCTGCTAGAAGTTATTCCACTGTTACGACTTGTTCGGCTGCTAGCATAGAGCAACCTGAGCAGGCGTAGTGTCGCCATGCCGATGTAATTCACCGTTATATCGGAACCCCTGTATCCATAGTATTTGTAATAAATAGCTGATTTGTTCTATGCCAAGCAGTGCCGTATTCTTTAAGACTTGATCTCTGGGCTGGAATACGGGGCGTTCCGGTCTCTTTGAGCCAGGGTGCCACACTTCCCCTCTCGCATAGGAAGGCGTGCCCGGCGTCCCTCTCTGGTTGGGCTCGGGGGCTCTCCTCTGGAGGGCCTCAGACCTAGCCAGCGTCACGAGGGGGGCATTTGGGCACCATCTGGAGGTGTGCTTCAACACGCGCTTCCACGAGAAGAGCGCAGGGCGCGAGGCGCCAGGCGCTCAGGAGTTCATCACCAAGGCGATCGAGGAGCTTTAGGAGGTGAGGGCCATGCGAGGCGAGCGTCGCCCCGCTCCACCCGGCGCAGCTCCCTCCCCTGACGAGGGCAGCAAGCTGCGCGTCTACGTCAATGTCCCAGGGCTCAATAGAGCCGCGTCTCAGGAGCTCTTCTGGCCGTCCCGCATTGGCCGGTGTGAGGGCCCTCCTCACAGCTACGTTCGCATGCCTTTCGGCTTGCCGAACGCGGCGGTGGCACACCAGCACCGCATGCGGGTCGTTCTGGAGGCTCATGAGGTCAGGCGCAAGGCGGTCCAAATGGAAGAGGTGATGGACCCTCGCGAGCCCCCGGGCCTCCGGAGCCTCACTAGGTTCAGGAGCCGGACGCCTCGTGAGGAGCGACTTCTGTGGCTCGCGTCTTCAGCGACGGTGCCAGGTGACTTTGTGGTTTGTTCAATTAAGGGCGCCCCTCGGGCTGCGTTATCCCAGGCTACCAGGGCCAGGCCCGCGGCCGCACCGTTTTATTTCATGTACCCTGAACCAGTATGCTTACCTGCGCTATCATGGTTATTGACGTTACCTTTGTTGTCTCGTTATCCATGGAACCACCCCTCACGGCGTCTGCGCGTTGCCAACCTGCCTCTTGCTCATCCTGCAACGGGCGCTGGCACGTCGCCTATGCTCGGGTCCGTCCCTGCAGCGCTGATAAACCTGAGAAATCGAGCTCTGGCTCGCGGCCCGCCCCGCGCACGTCACCTCACCAGGTCCTCAGTACCTTCGCCTTCTTGCGGGAGGATCAACGGCAGGACAGCAAGCGCGGCTATGTGTTATGTTCTCTTTCTCCAACTAACTCGCAGGGACCTCCGGAGTCGGGACTACGAGCGGCCCCGCTAGCCACTCTCTTTCCATGCAATTCGCTTGCACGTTAAAGGGGGGGGCCCTGAGCATCACGCCTCAAGGACTCCTACTGGCTCTCGAGCCCTCACCCCTGGCCTTAACCACGGCAACGCGACCTGGCATACCAGCGGCGGCTGAGCCTTGCTCGAGGGCCGGGACCCGAGGAAGTAGAGCATCCAGATGAGCGACGGAGAGGGGATCGGCGTGAGCCCTGCCAGGAGGCACCACCACCCCAAGGACACAGTCAGGCATCGCGCAAAGGGATCGCCGCAGGCTTGCCAAGATAAGTCACCCTATACACGCCGGTGTAAACCTCATGATCTCGCTCGGGCAAGGACATTTCCCTTTCGGCCTTCAGGGAGCCGCTTGCGCACTAAAGGGGACCCCCTGAGCATCATGCCTCAGGTTCTCTTACCGGACCTCAGGCCGCTCACCTCCTGGCCTTGACCACGGCATCGCGACTTGGCATACCAGCGACGGCTGAAGCCTGCCTGGGGACTGGGACCTGTCGGCGTAGAGCACTAAGCTACTGCGAGAACGAAAAGGGGCACCGTGCCAAGGCAAGATACGCGATCACAACACCGAGCCAGGAATAATAGCATTAAGGCAAAAGCATTACAACTCTTACATACCCCCACGGGGCTCATCACGACTTTGTGCAGGAAAAGCAAAAGAAAGGGATCCTAAAGAACCCCGGCCTCAGCGACGTGCCCGACGGCGCTGAGACGATGCCGCTGCTGTGCTCCGGGTCCGGCGGCTCGGCGTCTCATAGCTGTCGTCGTCGCTGGATTCTAGTGAGTCGCCGCTGCTATCGGAGGAGCTGCTGGCAAGGCCAAGGGCAAGTTCAACGCCCATTGTCGCGTCGCCTTGACCGCCTCCCCCAGGGCAGCATTCCAGGTGCCGACCGTCCTCGCCAAAAACCTTGAAGAGGAGAGTCGAAGCTCCATCGTATTCAAAGTGGATGGCGAGGTCTCCCTCCGGGCAGTACGTGCGGGCGATCTCGCCCCATCCTCGAGTCATGAAGACGTCACCAGAGCGTACGACCTCGACCTCCGCTTAAGTGGCTTGGCTACAGCACCCGGCGTGTTGCAGCCATAGCTCGACGGGCCCCCTCAGCGGTATCTCCTCTACAAAGAACCGCGGTAGCCGGATCCACGTGTGCGGCGGCATCGCCACCCACACCACGAACTCACGCGCCGAGCCTTCGGCATGAGTTCGCGAGCCGGGTAGCCATGCAGCCACCGCTTGTCCTCCTCCACGACCTTGACCCTCGCGGCGCTGAGCGCTGCCCATGTGCACGGGGCTCCGTGCGCGGGCGTACATAGGGATTGGGAAGCCCGGCGGAGGCCGCTCGTGCCAAAGTCGTGTCACCTCAGGCCCCTCGGCGACGTCACGGGAGCAGCCGAGCCTCTTCTTCGAAGGGAGTGGCCCGAGTTCCACCCGAGGAGCCTTCCCTTTCTCCGCTGCGGAAAACCTCCTCACCGACGCCATGGGTGCTTCGACGAGACGGCAAGACAGGAAGGAAGGAAAGGAGCAAGCAGCGGGAAGACGGAGAGGAGCAGGGGGCTCCGCCCGCCATTTATAGCCAGAGGGAGGCCAACCGCCGGCCTCCATGATCCCCGGTAATGATGATCTTTTTTTTTGCATGCAGCAGGCTGTTATCGAGTCGAACGGTCGTCGAGGCTGCGTGGAGAAGTGGAGACGCCCACGTCCCATCAAACGCCACGCGTCGGCTCGGTCTACAGGCGATTGGGTCCTGTGGCGCTTCACCCTTGCCCTTTGGCTTCACCTCGAAGCCAAGTCCGAGCGCGCCTTGGGCCCGGGGGCTACTGTCGGCGTTCTGGGAACCAGGGTACCCAGACTTGCCTGCCTGCGGCCCACGGCGTGGCTCCATCAATAGCCTAGTACGGCCCATCTTCAGCATCGACCAAGCAAGACCCTCATGAGGCGGACGATGCCAAGACCTCCAGAGGGAGCGGCCTCCCAAGGCAGGCTCCTGAGGAGCGGACATTTCTATGCAGGCGCTCACCTCATGAGCTTAAGGTGATGCAAGCCAAAACGACCAAGGCCAGGCGGGCGCCTGCGGGTGAAGTACAATAGGTTTCCTCTTTGGTGCTAAGGGGGCAAGCACAGGCGCAGAGTCCCGAGGAATCAGCCAAAGGTTTCCATTCCCGTGCTACAAGACCAGGACTGCCAGGACGGCAGGACGAAGGTCATCGCCGAGCCCACCACTATGTCACGACCAGAAGCTTTGCAGGCGAAGACCAACTTTCATCAGGATAAGATGTACTATTTGTCTTCCTTCAAACTTGGCCGTTGTGGGATCCCTTCCCGCCTCTATTTTGGGGGAAGAGGACCAAGGCCACTATAAATATAGCCTAGCCACCACCATAGGGGGGATCGAGCCATCAGAACCCTCACCAGCTCACACCAACACAATAACAGACCTCCTGAGGTAGTTCTTCCCCTGTACTAGTTCATCCTCAGCCCATCGCGAGGCCAATCCACCACAAAGCAGGAGTAGGGTATTACACCGCAAGGTGGCCCGAACCTGGGTAAACTGTCGTGTCCCTTTTCTTTCGAGTTCATCGAGCTAGGCCGTGAGATCGATGGGTTGGCAGACTGGGGAGATCGAGTTCTTCGCACGCACCCCAGAGTTCGAATCTTTCTTGGGTCTGCGGAGCCCCGAATCCGACAGATGCCCTCCATAGGCTTCGGAGTGACATTTCCATAGGATTTGTTCTTGTTCATGCTCAGGTCCACAACATCTAATAATACCATATACTCCTTCTTTATAAAGATGTGGGTCATCCCAAAAGTAATGTCTTAAATCATAGAAGAATTTTTTCTTTTGTTGGTCTGTGAACCTAGGTGGTATATATTTAGCATAGTCAGCATACCAAGGAGTATTATGAGAAACATTTATTGCAGCTAGTTGTTCACCAGGAAAGCTATCATCGATAGGTAGTGGGTCATCAAGAATATTTTCTAACCTAGACAAGTTATCAGCTACGGGGTTCTCAGCTCCTTTTCTATCAGTAATATGCAAATCAAATTCTTGCAGCAAGAGAACCCACATTATGAGTCTAGGTTTAGCATATTTCTTTTCCATAAGATATTAAATAGCAGCATGATCAGTGTGAACAATTACTTTGGAATCAACAATGTAAGATCTGAATTTATCACAAGCAAGCACAACTGCTAAAAATTCTTTTTCAGTAGTAGCATAATTTCTTTGGGCACTGTCTAGAGTTTTGCTAGCATAGTGAATAACATTCAATTTCTTATCAACAATTTGTCCTAGAACAGCACCAACAGCATAATCACTAGCATCACACATAATTTCAAAAGGCAAGTTCCAATCAGGTGGTTGAATGATAGGTGCAGAAGTTAAGGCTTTCTTAAGTGTTTCAAAGGCTTCTACACAATCATCATCAAAAACAAATGGAACATCCTTTTGTAAAAGATTTGTAAGAGGCCTAGAAATTTTAGAGAAGTCTTTCATAAACCTCCTATAGAAACCAGCATGACCAAGGAAACTACGAATAACTTTGATATCTTTAGGACAAGGCATTTTCTTAATTGCATCAACTTTAGCTTTATCCACTTCAATACCTCATTCAGAAAATTTATGCCCCAAGACAATACCTTCATTAACCATAAATTGGCACTTCTCCCAATTCAAGGCAAGGTTAGTTTGCTCACATCTCTGCAAAACTCGGTCAAGGTTGCTCAAGCAATCATCAAAAGAAGTTCTGTAAATGGAGAAATCATCCATGAAAACCTCAACAATCTTTTCACAAAAATCAGAGAATATGGCAGTCATACATATTTGACAGGTAGCAGGTGCATTACATAAACCAAAAGGCATATGTCTATAAGCATAAGTTCCAAAAGGACAAGTGAAAGTGGTTTTCTCTTGATCAGGTTGTGAAACAGGTATTTGAGAAAAACCAGAATATTCATCAAGGAAACAAAAGTGTGTGTGCTTAGATAATCTTTCTAGCATTTGATCAATAAAAGGCAGATGGTAATGATCTTTCCTAGTAGCTTTATTTAATTTTCTAAAATCAATTACCATTCTATAGCGAGTAACAATTCTTTGTGGAATAAGCTCATTTTTATCATTAGGAACAACAGTAATACCTCCCTTCTTAGGGACACAATGAACAGGACTTACCCATCTACTGTCAGCTATGGGATATATTATACCTGCTTCCAGAAGCTTTAGTATTTCAGTTCTGAACACTTCTTTCATTTTAGGATTCAAACGTCATTGATGATCAACAACGGGTTTAGCATCAGGTTCCATATTAATCTTGTGCTGACATAGAGTGGGACTAATGCCCTTAAGATCGTCAAGAGTATATCCCATAGCAGCTCGGTGCTTCTTCAGAATTTTCAATAATCTTTCTTCTTCATGTTCTGAAAGTTTAGCACTAATAATAACAGGATATATCTTTTTCTCATCGAGATAAGCATATTTCAAAGTGTCTGGCAATTGTTTTAATTCAAACACAGGATCACCTTTAGGTGGAGGAGGACCTCCTAGAGTTTCAATAGGCAAATTGTGTTTAAGCAGAGGTTATTGTTCAAAGAAAATTTTATCTATTTCATTTCTTTCATGCAAATGCATATCATTTTCATGGTCTAGCAAATATTGTTCTAGTGGATCAGTAGGAGGCACGGCAATAGAAGCAAGACCAATTATTTTGTCCTTACTAGGTAATTCTTTATTATGAGGTTGCCAATTAAACTTGGAGAAATTAAACTCATGAGACTCATTACCAAAGCTAACACCAACAGTTTGTTTCTCACAATCTATTTTAGCATTAACAATGTTCAAGAAGGGTCTACCAAAAATAATGGGACAAAAGTCATCTTGTGGAGAACCAAGAACAAGAAAATCAGCAGCGTATTTTGTTTTCCCACACAAGACCTCAACATCTCTAACAATCCCAAGTGGTGTGATGGTGTCTCTATTAGCAAGTTTAATAGTAACATTTATGTCTTCAATTTCAGCGGGTGCTACGTCATCCATAATTTCTTGATATAAGGTAAAAGGAATAGCACTCATGCTAGCACCCAAATCACATAAACCATGATAACAATGATCTCCTATTTTAACTGAGACCACAGGCATGCCCACAATAGGTCTGTGTTTATCTTTTTCATCGGGTTTGGCAATTCTAGCAGCTTCGTCATAGAAGTAAATAACATGCCCATCAATATTTTCTACCAGGAAATCTTTAACCGTAGCAACACTAGGTTTTACTTTAATTTGTTCAGCAGGTTTAGGTGCTTTAATATTACTTCTACAAACCATAGTTGAAACCTTAGCATGTTCCTTTATCCTAACAGGGAAAGGTGGGTTTTCAATATAAGCAGTAGGCACAACTGGATTAACGTTGTAAATAATAGTTTCATCTTTAGCTTTAACCAGTTCTTTAATTTCTTCTTTAATAGGGGGATGATATTTGAACCACTTCTCCTTAGGGAGATCAACATGAGTAGCAAATGATTCACAAAAAGAGGCTACTATCTCAGAGTCAAGTTCATATTTAGTGCTAAACTTGTGAAAAGCATCAGTATTCATAAAAGATTTAACACAATCAAACTTAAGCTTAATACCTGACTCTTTACCTTCGTCGAGTTCCCAATCTTTAGAGTTGCATTTTTATTCTTTCTAAAATATCCCACCTGAATTCAATAGTCTTCTTCATAAAAGAACCAGTACAAGAAGTATCGAGCATGGATTGATCATCACGAGAAAGCCGAGCATAAAAATTCTAAATAATAATTTCTCTTGAGAGCTCACGATTGGGACATGAATGTCAGCGTTCTGGGAATGGGGGTACCCAGACTTGCCTGCCTACGGCCCACGGCGTGGCTCCATCGACGGCCTGGTACGGCCAGCTTCAGCGACAACAACTCAAGACCCTCGCGAGGGGCCAAGCCTCACGAGGCGGACAACACCAAGACATCCACAAGGAGCGGCCCCCTCAGGCTGGCTCTTGAGGAGCAGAGAGTTCTATGCAAGCCTCACCTCATGAGGTCCGGATGACGCAAGCCATGACGACCAAGGCCAGGCGGGCGCCAACGGGCGCAGTGCAGCAGTTTCCTCTTTGGTGCTAAAGAGGCAAGCGCAGACGTGGAGTCCCGAGGAATCAGCCAAAGGTTTCCATTCCCATGCAACAAGACCAAGACCGGCAGGACGGAGGTCATCACCGAGCCCACCACGGCGTCACAACCAGAGGCTTTCGCAGGCGAAGACTACTTTTGTCAGGATAGCATGTACTAGCTGTCCCCCTTTGAATTTGGCCGTTGTGGGATCCCTTCCCGCCTTTCATTTGGGAAGAGGACCAAGGCCACTATAAATAGGACTTAGCCACCACCGTAGAGAGGGACGGGATCAGACGGGATCGGATCGGATCGGACCCCCGGACGGATCATTCAGATCACCCCCACTCCACCAGCTCACTCGAGCTCAAGAACACCTCTCCTCCTAAGGTTGTTTGCCACTGTACTAGTTCATCCTCAGCCCCTCGAGGCCAATCCACCACAAAGCAAGAGTAGGGTTTTACACCGCAAGGTGGCCCGAACTTGGGTAAAATGCTGTGTCTCTTTTTCTTACATTTCGACGAGCTAGGCCGTGAGATTAGCGAGTAGGCAAACTGGGGAGGACGAGTTCTTCGCACGCACCCTAGAGTTTGAACCTCTCAAGGGTTTGCGGAACCCGAAATCCAACATCTGGCGCGCCAGGTAGGGGTGCGTCGGAACCTCTCCCCCGCCGGTCGATCCACCACCGCTCCACCGCTTCCATGGCTGACGCTCATCGAACTCGCGCTGAGCGCCGGGCCGCCCTCACCGCCCGCGTCGCTCAGACAGTGCCTGCGGGAGATGGCTGCCCTCGTCGTCCCCCGTCTCCACTGGCAAACGCCGCCACCGGCCCCGCGGGGCACGAGCAGCAAGCTTCATCCCTGCACCCTTCTGTGCGGCGGGATGGGCGCACCGCCACCCCGTCATTGGCTCCGACTGGTTCGTCATCCCATGCTCGTCACGGGCCGGCGAACACGCATGCTGCGTTGCTCATGGCGCGCGAGCATCTGCGCTACCGCCCCGTCGACGACCTCTACGAAGACTGGCTGGACCGCATCACCGAGCTCGTCAGTGCCGCCGGGGACTCTCCTACACCATCTCGCTCGCTGCCTCACCCACCGCCTGCTGCGGGTGACGTAGCCCACGGAGCACCTCCTCCACCTCCCCGTCAAGACGTCGCCCTCGGGCCAATGCGCGAGGCCCCGCGGCGCGACCCGCCGCGCAGGGCGCCGCGCGTGAAGAAGAAAGCTGCCAGGTGGTGCAGTGGCCGCAAGAAGATGCTCGTGCACTTCCAGCGCCGCCACGTCAAGACCGCACGCCGCCTACAGCGGTGGCGCGCGAGCGCCAAGACCAGGCTCCACCTCCACGACGGGCTCCCGTGACCACAGCGGGTTGCCGCGCATTCACTCCAGAGCTACGCAGCGTTGTCTGGCCGTGGAAGTTCAAGCCCGACCTGCCTCCGGGCTACGATGGCACCCCCGACCCTGCCGAGTTCCTGCAGCTCTACGAGCTGAGCATCGAGGTAGCCAACAGCGACGAGAAGGTTATGGCGAACTGGTTTCCCATGGCCCTCAAGGATGGTGCACACTTCTGGCTCCTGAACCTGCCCGCGGGATCGATCTCCTCCTGGGACGAAATGCGAGAGCGTTTCGCCGCCAACTTCCAGGGCACTCGCGACCGTCCACCGGCTGCGGGTGACCTGCGACGCATCAAGCAGCAGCTAGGAGACCTTGCAGAAGTACATCCAGCGCTTTAACAGCGTCCGCCTCAAGATCCCCAAGGTGTCGGACGAGGCCATCATCTCGGCGTTCACTGATGGCGTCCGCGACGTCAAGATGAAGGAGGAGCTCGCCATACATGAGGACCTGTGCACGGCTCTGGAGATGTTCAACATGGCAACCAAGTGTGCGAGAGCTGAGGAAGGTCGCCTCTCTCTCCTGGAGCTCCCAGGGGCTGACCCAGAAGACAAGAAGGCCAAAGCCAAGGACATGAAGTGCAAGGGACCGGCCGTGCTCGCGGCCGAACCAGAGATGAAGCGCGGCTGCGACCACCCAAAGTCATCCAAGGGCAGCCGCCCGTTCTGCGTCTTCCACAACGTGCACAGCCACAACACCAATGACTGTCAGGAGCTCAGGGCCATCTGCGACGGGCACCTCGGTCGACACCTCGAGCGTAGCGACCGAGGCTACGGCCGCGGAGGAGGCCGAGGTGGAGAACGATGGGACGGCTGCGACCCCCGCCAAGAATGGCGCGATCAGCCTCGTGAGGACCACTGGCAGGGCTAGCCTCACGAGGGCCCCTAGAAGGACCAGCCTCGTGAGGACCGTCCTTAGGGCAACGCTAGCCTTCCTCCGCTGCCGCCTCCACCAAGAAGGAGTGACGACAACCACCAGGACGACGGGGTTGGGGGCTTCCAGGAGCCTTGTGCCATCGCTTGCATCCTGGGCGGCGCTCAGGCCCCTACCTCTCATCGCATCTTCAAGCAGTTTGCCCGTGAGGTGAACGCAGCCCTCCCCAAGCTTGAGGCAACACGTCCGCTCAGGTGGTCCAAGTGCACCATCACCTTCAGCCCATCCGATCAGCTCAAGTGCGCAGCAACTGCCGGCGCTCTCCCGATGCTCTGCTCACCTACCATCAGCAATGTGCTCATCACCAAGACTCTCATCGATGGCGGTACGGGGCTCAATGTTCTCTCCATTGAGACATTCGACCGACTCCAGGTGCCCGATGACCAGTTGCAGCCTACCAAGCCTTTCACAGGAGTGACCAACGACTCCACCACCCCGATAGGGCAAATCCGCCTCCCTGTCACCTTCGGCAAGCGCGACAACTATCGCACTGAGCTCATCGACTTCGACGTCACCCACATTCGCCTTCCATACAACGCCATCCTTGGGTATCCGGCCCTGGCCAAATTCATGGCGGTGACTCATCATGGTTACAATGTCCGCAAGATGCCAGGGAGCTGCGGCGTCATCACGGTCGCCTGCGAGGAGAAGGACGCGGTGTGCTCTCTCGAGCGCGCCAACTAGGCTGCGGCGGTAGAGAACCTAGACGATGAAGGCGCCGTCTACCCTCCTGGGGCTGTCCCCAAGAAGAAGAAGCAGCTACTCCACCAAGGACCTCAGGAGAGCGGGGTGTCCAGCGGCACCACATCAGGCCCTGCACCCACTGACGGGGCGCCTTCCTCTCTCGCATAGTGAGGCGCACCCGGTGCCCCTCTTAGGCTGGGCTCGGGGGCTCTCCTCTGGAGGGCCTCTGACCTGGCCAACGTCACGAGGGAGGCGCTCGGGCACCATGTGGAGGTGTGCTTCAGCGCGCGCTCCTGCCAGGAGGGTACAAGGCGCGAGTTGCCAGGTGCTCAGGAGTTCATCACCAAGGCAATCAAGGAGCTTCAGGAGGCAAGAGCTATGCGAGGCGACCATCGCCCACCACCCGGCGCGGCTCCTTAACCCAGTGAGGACAGCGAGCTGCGCGTCTGCGTCAACATCCCAGGGCTCAACAGGGCCGCATCTCAGGAGCACTTCTGGCCATCCCAAGCTGGCTGGTGGGAGGGTCCCCCTCACAGCTATGTCCGCATGCCTTTGGGCTTGTGGAGCGCAGCTGCTGCACTCCATCGCCACATGCGGGGCATCTTGGCGGCTCATGAGGCCAGAAGCCAGGCGATCCTGTCAGAGGAGGAGATGGATCCTTGCGAGCCTCCCGAGGTTCGGGGCCTAGGCGGCTCATGAGGAGCGACTTCTACGGCACGCGTCTTCAGCTACTCCAACATCTCTTCAGCAACGATGCCAGGTGACATTTTCTGGTTTGTTCAGTTGGGGGCGCCCCTCGGGCTGCATTATCCCCAAGCCGCGTGGGTCTGTCCCTGCGGCATGTATCGTTTTGCATCTATCAGAACTAGCTCTACCCTATCCATGAGTTTATTTATGATTATCACTTGACTGTCCGGTGCTTCGTCACCACGAATGTCGTACGCCCTTGCAAGCCCACCCACGACCGCCTCATGATTAAGGACTGGCACGGCGTCTGTGCTCGGGTCTGTCCCTGCAGCATCACTAAACCCAAGTGGCTGAGCTCTGGCTCATGGGCCAGCTCCCGTGCACGTCACCTCCCATGGTCCTTGGTGCCTTGTTCTCGCATGAGCTAATCGGGGGCGGGTAAGTTAGGGCGCGCGACCCGGTGCCTCGCCACCGCGGGAGCCGCGCGCCAGTTGTCTTTCTTCAGGACATTCGCATGAGAAGATTGGGCACGGTGTATGTGCTCGGGTCCGTCCCTGCAGCATCGACAAACCCAACGGCTGTGCTCCGTCTGGCGGGCCGGACCCGTTCACGTCACCTCCTGGGGTCATTGGTGTTTGGCCTTCTCATGCGATAACCTCAGGAGATTCACTCGGTGCAGGTTGCCTAACCATCTCGCAGGACTATCACAAGTGCTACGAATCAAATTCAGGCGCAACCCGCCTTGAGGTAGGGCCTTGTGAGTCCCGCGCTGGCTCACGAGTGCCCATACACACCTCCTCTAGGCCTGCCGTGCAAGCCACGTGTCAGGGCGGGGCTGTACACGTCCCGGGGTCTCCCCTCAGAGGGAGCCCCCACCCATGTACCAGTGGAAGCACCATGCTCCGCGTTGGCAGTCGACATGGTCGAGGAGCGGCTATGCCCGTGCAAGAGCGGTAGCGCCATGCTCCGCGCTGGTGATAAACAACTGGGGGCAGCCTAACGGCCGCACTAACCTCAGGAGAGCCACCAGGCTCGGTGTTCAGCCTCACCACGCTGCTTTCCCCTCGGGAGAGTAGCACGAGGGGGCTAGGCACGGGGGCTACGCTCAGGTCATGCCTGGCATACGCCACCATGCCAGGTCCCTCGGACCTGGTCTTCGCGCATCCCTCCCGAGCGAAAGCCCGGCGAGGATAGGTATGGGGGTTTTTGTTCGCACGTCAAGGGGGACTCCTGAGCATCGCGACTCAGGAGCCTAACTGGCCACGTAGCCCCTCACCCCTTGGTCTCGTCTTGGCGATCTGGACGCCCCAACGGCGGCTGAGGTATGCGCGGGGTCGGGCCCTGCCGACGCAGAACGCCAAGACCCACTCTTGCGTCTCCTTCCCGAGGGTTGTTCGTACGTCAAGGGGGACTCCTGAGCATCGCGCTCAGGAGCCTAACTGGCCACGTAGCCCCTCACCCCTTGGTCTCGTCCTGGTGATCCGGACGACCCAACGGCGGCTAAGGTATGCGCGGGGCCGGGCCCTGCCAATGCAGAACATCAAAGCAAACAGAAAGGAAACCGCAGAACCTTAGCAAATTATTACAAAACATACTATCTCTTAAAGTTCCAAAGCATAAGTTCTTACGCCTCCACGAGGCACGATACATGTTGCAGGAATAGAACAAGGGGAAAGCACCGCCATCTCCTTCAGCCTTGGACACCACCGTTGCCCGCATGGGGAGTCCCATCACCGACGACGTCGCCGCCGTCCTTGCTGTCAGCCGTAGGCACGGGGTCAACGGCGAGGAACTTCCACAGCAGGGCACCAAAGTCGAAGCTGGAGTCCCGAAGTTGGAGGTGGCTGAAGACGCGCATTGCGGCCGAGGCCGAAAGCGCGTGGGCTTCTCCCTCCACCATGGGGCCCATTCCGACGATGATGCCCTCGAGCGCCGCGACGAGCTTGGGGAGCAGCCCGGTGGGGCCTTCCTCCGGAGTCACCAGCGGCTCCTTGTACCTGCTCCCGTAGAGATCCTACAGTGCCTTGCGGGACCTCTGCTCGAGGGAGTCGAAGGCGGCACGCCCCGCGGTGGCCGCCTCCTCAACCTTGGCAAGGAGTTTCTACCTGGCCTCCAGCCGAGCCTTCTCGTCGGAGACAAGCTGGGCATGGGACGCATGGGCCGCCTCCACCTCCTCCTTCAGCTTCTCCAGGCGGCCGCGCTCCGTGGTTTGCTCCCGAGATTCCTGCTCCAGCTCGGCGTCACGACTGGCGACCACAGACTCCCGCTCCTTCAGCCTTTCCTCCTACTCCTCGAGTTGGCGGGCGCGGGTGGCCTGCTCGTCGCGAAGGGCCTTCAGCTCGGCCTCCACCGTGCGGCAGCGCTCCTCAGCGTCCTTCGCGTCCTTCAACGCCATGTCATGGGCGGCGGCGGCCACGCCGGCCACCTTCTGGCCATCCTCTTCAGCAGCGTCGGCCTGCTCCCAGGCCGCCCTGACGGACGAGTCAGCCTGGAGCCACCCCGAGACCAGCTCCAGGCGCCCCGACGCCCGGCGCCGGTCGGGGCCCCGAAGATCGTTCCGGAGTTGATCCAAAATGGAGAAGGCCTGCTGTGGAGCACCGGGCGCGGTAGAAGAGCCGCGGCCCGCCAGCGTGGCGGCTGGAAGAGGAGACGGCGACGGCATCAAGACTAGCGAAGCAGCAGCAGCAAGGATGGCTGGGGGCTTCGGAGCCCTCGGGTCGTCAGCAGGCGTGCTGAAGGCAAGCGTCTCTGAAGCCGGCGCGGCCGCAGGGGCATCCTTCTCCTGAGGCTAGGCCCCTGAGCCTCGCGAGGGCAACCCTGCGGCAGGAGGACGCGAGCTAGCCTCGTTCGTCTAGGCCAGGACCTCCGGGGCCGAGGCGGGCTGCTTGGCCTCAGGAGCCCTCGCCCCCTCCTTCTTCCTTTTCGCCGCCGGCATTGGCCTGGCCACAGAGAGGAAAATGTCAGAGCACTACGTCAAGAGCAGGAAGCAAAGACAAGATGGTGCGCTTACTAATCTATGGCGACGTACTCCCTCGTCCTCTTCAGGAGCGTGATGCCCACAGGCTCTGTGGGCGCGAGCCCCGCCGCGCTCTCGGGAGCGGATGAGTGCGCGGCGGCCAGATCTGCGGCAGCGGCGGCCGACGGCGGGGTGGAGGCGCCACCTCGGGGAAGCAACGGCGACCTATCCTTCTTCGGGACACCCTGCTTCAGTTTCTTCAGAGGGGTGCCCCTGGACCTCGTGGTGACCCCGGCGGAGTGCGGCGACTCCCTGACTGGGTGCTCGTCGGCGTCGTCATCAGAGAAGGCGCGGAGGAGCTCGCTCCGTCGTGGGGGAGAAGTCTCCCCCACCTCCTCCAAGGTCGCCTCTGAGCTCTCGTTCCCCTCCTCCCCGGAGGAATCACCGGAGGACACCGGCACCGGGGAGCCCGCGGGCAGGGAAGGCTCCAGCGGCACGAGCCCCCTCTCGTTGAAGACAGGCATGGCGGCGGCTATCTTCTTCCCGTTGGCGCGGTGGTACAACAGGAGATGGGCGTCCGAGGGGCCACCCTGTTCTTTCCCAAGCAAGGTGCGCACGACCTTGTTCAGCTCCTCATCAGACAAGTTGTCCGGGCGCAACCGGAGGTCGTCTTCCAGGCCTTTGAAGCTCCATAGGGGGCGCGAGTGCGCCTAGAGCGGAGCCAGGCATTGCGTCAGGAACTCCTTGACAATCATGGCCCCTATCAGATTCTCCGCCTTCAGGTCGGCCGTCATCCTCTCCAGCAACTGCTCCGCCCTGGGATCGATGAGCTTCTCGTGAGCCCATCGATCCAGGGGCGTCGGCAGTGCGGTCGGCAGCTCCAGCCGAGCGTGGGAGCGCTTGGCGTCCATGAAGATCCACTTGTTCTGGAAGTCCTCCACCTTCTTCCCGGCCCCCGAGATTGCGTTGCTGCCGTTGGCCGCGATGAAGCTGGCGCACCCAGAGCACTGGCCGCTGCTTATCCGGAGGTAGAAGAAGTGGCGGAACAGCTCGACGAAGGGCGTCACCCCCACGAACGCTTCGCAGTAGAAGGCAAAGATCGATAGGAGGAGGATGGAGTTGGGATGAAGATGGAGGGTGTGGAGACCATAGTGGTTGAGGACGGCGTAGAAGAAACGGGAGAAAGGGGGAACCAGCCCAGCGAAGACACTGTGCAGGAAGAAGGGGTAGAAGGTGTCACCCAAGGCTTCTGGCTGGGCGGAGCCGACCCGGAGCGCCGTCTCCCCTCCCTCATTGTCGCCGCCCGCCGTCAGCGGAAGCACGGCGGCAAGGTGCTTCTCCTCGGCGATGGAGGACGCGCTCAAGGCCGGCTCAAACCAGGGAGCCGAGCGCGCGGCAGAGGCCGATGACTTTGCCTTGTTGGCGGCCATCGGTGGCGAGTCCGGGGAAAGGATTCAGCAGATCTGGAGGCGCGCTGAGTAGAAGGAGAAGGGGATCTGGAACGAGATGGAAGGAGGGCAATGAAGGCTCGGCGGCAAGCGCCAGCCTTTTTGTCAGCCAGGAGCAGTTGCCGAGGCGGCGTGGGGAAGCGGAGGCGCCCACATCCCATCAATCGCCATGCGTCGACCAAGGCCGCAGGCGGTTAGGGCCCGCGGCGCTCCGCACTTGCCCCTTGGCTTCGCCTCAAAGCCGAGTTCGATTACGCCTTGGGCCCGGGGGCTACTGTCGGCGTTCTGCGAACGGGGGTACCCAGACTTGCCTGCCTGCGGCCCACGGCGTGGCTCCATCGACGGCTTGGTACGGCCCAGCTTCAGCGACAACAACTCAAGACCCTCGCGAGGGGCCAAGCCTCGCGAGGCGGACGACACCAAGACCTCCACGAGGAGTGGCCCCCTCAGGCTGGCTCCTGAGGAGCGGAGAGTTCTATGCAAGCCTCACCTCGTGAGGTCCGGATGACGCAAGCCATGACGACCAAGGCCAGGCGGGCGCCAGCGGGCACAGTGTAGCAATTTCCTCTTTGGTGCTAAAGAGGCAAGCGTAGGCGCGGAGTCCTGAGGAATCAGCCAAAGGTTTCCATTCCCACGCAACAAGACCAAGACCGCCAGGACGGTAGGACGAAGGTCATCACCGAGCCCACCACGGCGTCACAACCAGAGGCTTTCACAGGCGAAGACTACTTTTGTCAGGATAGCATGTACTAGTTGTCCCCCTTTAAATTTGGCCGTTGTGGGATCCCTTCCCGCCTTTCATTTGGGAAGAGGACCAAGGCCACTATAAATAGACTTAGCCACCACTGTAGAGAGGGACGGGATCGGACGAGATCGGATCGGACCCCCGGACGGATCATTCAGATCACCCCCACTCCACCAGCTCACTCGAGCTCAAGAACACCTCTCCTCCTGAGGCTGTTTGCCACTGTACTAGTTCATCCTCAGCCCCTCGAGGCCAATCCACCACAAAGCAGGAGTAGGGTTTTACACCGCAAGGTGGCCCGAACCTGGGTAAACTGTTGTGTCTCTTTTCCTTACAGTTCGACGAGTTAGGCTGTGAGATTAGTGAGTAGGCAGACTGGGGAGGACGAGTTCTTCGCACGCACCCCAGAGTTCGAACCTCTCAAGGGTTTGCGGAACCCGAAATCCGACAATGAATATAACATGGACTTAAGCCCCCCCCCCCCCAAGCTAGAGCGATACTTTCTCCTTCACGAGGCCAAAAATTATATATATAATTCCGATCACGATGAACTAGATGCATAGGATAAATTTTTGGTGAAATTCCAATTTCAATCGATTCCAGTTCCAAGATCCAATATCATCGCATAGCATATACCATGTCAATGCTTTTCCCTTCAAAGATAAAGGGAAAACCTTCTTCTTAGCTTCATCTCCGGATACACCTGCGAGCTTAAATAATCCACAAATTTCATCCACATATATCAAGTGCATACCAGGATGTTCAGTTCCATCTCCTGGATAAGGATTAGCTAGCAGTTGTTCTATCATACCCGAAGGAATTTTATAAACAATATTTTTAGTAGGTGCAGTAGGTTGAGGGGCAACTAATTGTGAATCCGGTCGAGTTGAAGATACCCCGAACAAACCCCTCAAAGGATGGTTCTCCATAGTAACAAGTCACAATAAATTTTAGCACGTAGTATAAATTTTCCTTACCAAGAGCGCTTCACTCCCCGGCAACGGCACCAGAAAAGAGTCTTGATGAGCCACAAGTATAGGGGATCAATCTTAGTCCTTTCGATAAGTAAGAGTGTCAAACCCAACAAGAAGCAGAAGGAAATGACAAGTGGTTTTCAGCAAGGTATTTTCTGCAAGCACGGAAATAGCGGTAACAGGTTGTTTGATACCAAGATAATTTGTAATGGAGAAGTAACGGTAATAGTAAATAAAGTGCAGCAAGGTAGCCCAATCCTTTTGTGGTAAAGGACAGGCCAAAATGGTCTCTTATAATAAGCAAAGCGTTCTTGAGGGTACACGGGAATTTCGTCTAGTCACTTTCATCATGTTGGTTTGATTCGTGTTCGCTACTTTGATAATTTGATATGTGGGTGGACCGGTGCTTAGGTGTTGTTATTACTTGAACAAACCTCTTACTTATGATTAACCCCCTCGCAAGCATCTGCAACTATGAGAAAAGTATTAAGATAAAATCTAACCATAGCATTAAACTTTTGGATCCAAATCGGTCCCTTACGAAGTAGCTCATAAACTAGGGTTTAAGCTTCTGTCACTCTAGCAACCCATCATCTAATAACTACTCCACAATGCATTCCATTAGGCCCAAATATGGTGAAGTGTCATGTAGTCGATGTTCACATGACACCACTAAGGGAATCACAACATACATATCATCAAAATATCAAACACATATCAAGTTCACATAAATACTTGCAACAAGATTTCTCCCGTGACCTCAAGAACAAAAGTAACTACTCACAAATGATATTCATGCTCAAGATCAGAGGGGTATTAAATAGCATAATGTATCTGAACATATAATCTTCCACCAAATAAACCATATAGTAATCAACTACAAGATGTAATCAACACTACTAGTCACCCACAGGTACCAATCTGAGGTTCCGATACAAAGATTGAACACAAGAGATGAACTAGGGTTTGAGAGGAGATGGTGCTCTTGAGGATGTTGATGGAGATTTCCCTCCCAAAGATGAGAGAGTTGTTGGTGATGACGATGGCCTTGATTTCCCCCTTCGGGAGGGAAGTTCCCCCGGCAGAATCACTCCGCTGGAGGGCAAAATTGCTCCTGCCCAAGTTCCGCCTCGAGACGGCGGTGCTTTGTCCCGAAAGTCCCCCCTGATTTTTTCTAGGTCAAAATGACATATATACCAGAAGATGGGCACCGGAGGTGGGCCGTGCTAAGCACAACCCACTAGGGCGCGCCTGGGGGCCCTGGCGCGCCCTGGTGTCTTGTGCTCACCAGGTGGGGCCCCTCCGGTAGTAATTTGGTCCAGTATTTTTTATATATTCCAAAACAATTCTCCGTAATTTTTCAGCTCATTTAGAGATGTGCAGAATAGGTAACTCTGACATAGTTTTTTCAGGTCCAGAATTCCAGCTGCCGGTATTCTCCCTCTTTGTGTAACCTTGCATATTATGAGAGAAAATGCATTAGAAGCACTCCATAAAGCTTTATTATGCATAAAAACATTATAAATAGCAGTAGGAAAACATGATGCAAAAAGGAGGTATCAAGCATGACAGGTGGTCCTGTCCTAAATAACTGGCTCATCTCTTATACTCAGTGTCGATGCAACAAACCCTCGTGCATGTTGCCCGGATGTACACAGACTCGAGGGTAAGGTTGCAGCATCCAAGTCAAGGCCAAGCAGAAGAATATAGCTCTTTGGGAAATCAAAGGGCGGATCAAGAAGACCAAGACAAGCCAAACAAGCAAGATATCACTAAGGAAAAACTTCCCTTGCCGGGCAGGCGAGCCTGGCAAGGTCGAGGTCACCCCGAAGACAAGTCTCAAGACTCGCCCGGCAAGCTTGCGGGGGATGCCAAGGGCGGATCACCCCGCCCAAAGCTCCACCTCATAGCAAAGCAAGTCACCTATCGGTGCGATGTCGAGCCCCCAAGTGATTAAGTGGTTGTTATTTGGCACGTGGCAGCCATTTCTGAGGAAGATCACCCCCAAACGACACCCGTCCAGAGGCGTGTCATGCAGGCAGGCGAGAAGGTGGATGAATAGCACGGCAAGGCTTGCCGGGCTCCCAAGCGATGTGACACTAAGCGGTGCATTTAATGCACCCTGTCCTGTCTGCAGAGTTAGGTATGATAGCACTGTGGCTATCTAATCACTGGATAATAATAGTTTTGCCATTGTGGTAACCCCTTGACCTATAAAAGGAGGGTTGTGGCAACCTTAGAAAGGATTCAGACCCTTGTACACTCATACGCATGTAGCTGGTCCCGTCCCAAGGCAACCTTGCCGGGCTCGAGCGCTGCGTCTCCACCACGATCCTTTCATCAATCCACCAAAAGCAGGAAAAGGGTTTTACGCCTCGCGGCGGCCCAAACCTGGCTAAAACTGCCCGTGTCATCACTGTCGTGCTGCTCTATGGTCTCCGCTCTTTGTGCAATGCGCCCTTCCCCCTTGCCGAACCACAAGGGGCCGAGGGTCCCATAGGTGGCGGTGTTGAACCACGACATCTTTGGCGCGCCAGGTAGGGGGAGCGCTTGTGCGAACCCGAGGGTGTAAGTAGCGCGTCATCTTCATCATCGTCTTCTTCATCGACGGCTTCATCATCCATGGCACCCAAGAAAAAGTCCGGCGCTACAGCTCACCCATCCGCCTCAAAGGCCTGCTCGCATGTAGCCATTGATGCCGTGGGGGCGACGGGGGCGCACCGGGACGTGGGCGCCGTGGGGGACGTGACCGGCGCAGGCGGCGCCATCGCCATTCCCCCTGCGGCCGAAGCGGGAGCGGGAGGCGCCGGGGGAGGACAGCACCAATAGCATCCTAGCGGCCATGCTCCACAAAATGCGGGTGGGGAGAATATTCCATCTCTGCCTCTCCACCTGGCTGAAGGACGCAGCCGCAGCGATGGCGCTCGCTCTGGTGCGAATCACAACCTTCTAGCTGCTCCCGCAGCGAGTGCGGCTGCGGGGCACGCGCCATCCCTGGGGCAAGCTGGCCAAGACGATTCACCGAATGGGGTCGTCAACCCCCAAGCACATCCGCCTCGTCGCCATGCCACCCTGGCAACCGACTCGCGGCGACGAGAGCACGGCACCGCCACTGCCGGCACCATCAGAAGTCAGGTGACGTCACGATCTGTGTCGTCGTCTATGCCAAGCACCGCTTCGGAAGCCATGGCGTGGGCCCAACTCCTGTTGAGATTTCCGCCAGTGGCCGATCAAATTGATGAGTGGACAGCCACCATTCAGAGCCTGATTGGTTTTGTTGAGGCGAGAGGATCACAGCGGGCAGGCCCGTTGCGGCCTCCACAGTCAGCGACCACGGCCCGAGCCGCTGGACGTACCAAAGGGGTCACTCCTATGGTGCAGTCCCCTCCGCGGCAGCCAGCGCAGGGGCCGCGGCCAGAGCCACATGATCAAGAACCCGACAAGGTATCAATGGCTTCGTCTGATCCTCAAGCCCGTCGAGATCAGTGGCGGGTCTTGGAAGACAGGCGAGGGGAAGACGTGCACGTCACCATAGAACGGCGCCGCGAAACCCACCGCCAGTCAGATAGGCGCAATGGTCCCAGTGTCGACGAGCCCGCGCCTAGTGGGGACGGATACCTGCCTTTTGAGGTCGGGTGTCCTGCCTTCACCCATGAGCTGCGGCAAGTCCGTTGGCCGTCTTCCCGTACGTTCAAGCCAGAGATACCAGAAAAGTACGATGGAAGACTAAACCCGGCAGAGTTCTTGAGCATCTACACCATTGCTGTTCAAGCCGCCGGAGGAAGAGATGAGAAGGTATTCGCCAACTACTTCCCTTTGGCAATCAGGCCAAACGTGAGGTCCTGGCTGATGCACTTGCCGGAGAACTCCATCTCGACTTGGGCTGACCTGTGCAATGAGTTTGTTGGCGCCTTTACGGGCGGCAATCAAGAACCGGGGTGGCTCAGTGACTTGCAGCTCCTCCCACCGAAGGAAGGAGAAAGTTTGCAGAAGTATATGCAGAGATTTAGCAAGGTGCATAGGAACATTCCAGACATCCACCCGGCAGCTGTGATAGCTGCGTTCCAGTCCAACGTACGCAACCGCAGGATACGTTCCAAGATGAACGTCCGGTTGCCCAAGACTATGAATGAGTTGTACACTTTGGCAAATAGGTGTGCCCGAACAGAGGAGGGGAGGCGACTCCCCGAAGAAGAAGACGGCGTCGGCGTTGACTCGGAGGACGACGACGATGCTACCAACCAGAAGAAGAAGAACAAGAAACACAACAAGAAGCACAAGGAGAAGACAATTCTGGCTGTCGAAGGGTCTGGCATTCCTGATACCGGCAAGAAGTCCAAGACCGAAGCTCCCGGCAAGGAAGTTGCCGCGTGAATGACTGCCGGGAGGCTGCGGCGGTCGAGAAGGCTAGGAAGGCTAACGGGCCATACTGCAAGATCCATCGGACCAAGGGCCATGATCTCCAAGAGTGTCATCAAGTTGAGCAACTTGTCAAGAAGCAGAAGGCTGAATACGAGAAGCGTGAGAAAGAGAGAGACCAAGATGGCGTTGGCGGGAAGGGCCGAGGTGGCAGAGGAAGTCACCCCGGCAAGGTCCCTCAGCATCAAGGAAAGCCTGCTAGAGGTCCTGGGAAGAAAGGATGCGACAAGGAGAGCGATGAAGGGGATGAAGAGGAAACCAGTGAGCAGGAGTTCCAGAAGGCCACTGACGCCCTGTGCATTGACGAAGGTGTGTCCTTGCACTCCTCTCACCGCCATCTTAAACAGTGGGCGCGCGAGGTCAATGCTGTGGAGCGGGCGGCAGATTCTCAGAAACCACTCAAATGGTCCCACACACCCATCATCTTTGATGAAGAGGATCACCCTGACCATACCACCGCAGTAGGGTGCTTGCCGTTGTTGGTCTCGCCAATGATCCGCAACCTCAAGGTCACAAAGATGTTGCTTGACGGTGGGGCCAGGTTGAATCTGATTTCTCCCAAGGTCACCAACAACACTTCAGAATATGAAGGACTCCTTGCTGGGCTCAGGATCGCAATAGAACTGGGAATCAAGAAGTTAATCATTCGTGGAGACTCACAGCTTGTGGTGAGGCAGGTGAACAAGGATTATCAGAGTCCATTGATGGAGGCATACGTGGAGGAAGTGAGAAAGTTGGAGGAGCGCTTTGATGGATTGCAAACAGAGCATGTACCCCATGCGGAAAACAGCATTGCTAATCATCTGTCAAAGTGCGCTCCACAAAAGCTTCCTGTGGAACCAGGGACTTTTGTTCTCCATCTAGCTCAGCCCTCCGTATCCCTGGCAACAATGGCCAGAAAGAGGAGGAAAGTGGATTCTGGCAAACCTCTCCCGGCAGAGCTTCCATAAGCCCCCGATAGAGAGGTTGGCAGGAACAACTCCACTTCGCTTGATGGGCAGCACCCTCCCGCTGAACTTTCAATCCTCGTGGTTGAGGCGTGTGCTCCTGCGAACGAGGAGGTGCCGCTGGTCCTTGTTGTCGAGCCTCAGGCTCCAACTTGGGCGAGGCACATAGTCCATTACCTCCAGACAGGAGAACTTCCCAAAGAGCAAGAAGAAGCTGAAAGAGTAGCCCGGAGGGCCAGTATTTATCAGTTCATCGACAACATGCTATATAGAAGAAGGCCCAATGATGTGAAATTGAGGTGCATCTGTCGAGAAGAAGGGAAGGAACTATTGGCAGAGATACACAAACGAATGTGCGGCTCCCACATTGGATCAAAGGCCCTAGTTGGAAAAGCTTTCCGGCAAGGTTTCTACTGGCCCACGGCCCTCCAAGATGCAATTGAGCTAGTCACTAGATGTGAAGCATGCCAGTTCCACTCCAAGAATATCCATCAGCCTGCTCAAGCTCTCCAGATGATCCCCTTGTCATGGCCATTTTCGGTTTGGGGGCTTGACATCTTGGGCCCCTTCCCCTGTGCTACCAGGGGCATTGAATTCTTGTATGTTGCAATCGACAAGTTTACAAAGTGGTCGGAAGTGGAGCCCGTGAGGAAGGTGACCGCACAATCAGCTATCAAGTTCTTGAAAGGATTAGTGTGCCGCTTCGGAGTCCCTGCCAGAGTCATCACCGACAATGGCACTCAATTCACAAGTCGCGCCTTCATGCAATACGTTCATGCCCTCGGAAGCAAGGTCTCGTTCGCTTTTGTTGCCCATCCCAGAAGCAACGGACAAGCTGAGAGGGCAAACACTAAAGTGCTGCGAGGACTCAAGACAAGAACATTTGATAGGCTGCAGAAGTGTGGCGGGCGATGGATCGACGAGCTGTCGGTGGTTCTTTGGTCCCTCAGAATGACACCAAATTGAGCTACCGGCCAGACTCCCTTCTCCCTAGTCTCTGGGGCAGAAGCAGTGATCCCCATGGAACTCATATACGGGTCACCTCGAGTACTTGCCTACGATGAAGTAGCGCAAGAACAGCACCAGCATGACGACGTTGTGCTACTTGAGGAGAACCGTCTCCGGGCTGCTACGCGTGCTGCACGCTACCAGCAAGCCCTGCGTCGCTATCATAGCCGCAGGGTTCACGCCCGGAGCCTTGAGGAAGGTGACCTTGTCCTTAGGCGCATTCAGTCCACCAAGGGTGCAAACAAGTTGACGCCGAAGTGGGAAGGCCCTTACCGGGTAGTACGAGTCACTAGACCTGGCGCAGTCCGTCTGGAAACCGGAGATGGCATTTAGTTGCAGAACTCATGGAACACTGAGCATCTCCGTAAGTTCTACCCGTAAGGCGCGGCTGTCGGGCCCTACCCAGTAGCCACCCTTTTGTACAAGCTTTGCCGATGTTGCATGTAACCCTTTGTACAAAGCCAGGCGCAGACCCTGAGCAACAGATAAATAAACGAAGCGCTGGGGGCCCCCAAAAACTTGCATGCATGCATAAGCATAACATGAGCATCGCATGATCATGTAGATAAGGGCATATGTAGCATTGTTTTCCTCTGCACTAAACTGCAGGGTTCTTGCCGTGGACCCAGTCCCGAAGAGAAGAAACAATGACAAGCCTACATATCGGTCCCCGACAAGCCACACAGATAAGTTCTTTCTTATCCATACTTGTTCTGTAAGGTGAAAAGTTGTGCATATGGAAACCTCGTCACCTTCAAAGCACTGGTGCTCCCATCTAGTGGCTCGAACGTTGCTTTGGTCAGGATGGATGTAGTGGCCTTTGACGGAGAAGGTTCGACGAGGAGCTGGTACCTTTCCATAGTTTTGTGCCCGGCAGGCCAAGCCCCGCGGCAACAAACGAAAGGCACTGGCAAGATAACTTGCCGGGGAAAACTTGTTTACTTAAACGTATAGAGGCATCCCACCTCTGCATGGACATGGTACATGCACAATTACCCGGCAAGGCTTGTCTTTTTTCACTAATATGCGGATAAGCAAGTACAGATCTTACAGGACACAAGCAGGGATAAAGGAGATTACATATTTTAAACTAAAGTTTGGCAAGTGCCTACATATTTTAGATTAAAAAAAGATAAGTGCCCCGTAATCCCTTTCTTGTCCCTCTCCTCCTAGGAACCACAGCGGGAGGCGAAGAGGGCAAAAGGAATGCCTGGGCAGAAGCCCCACCTGACCTCATCAGAACCCGCGAGGCGGAGTCTGACAAGATCGAGAGGGCGCGGGCGAAGGTGATGGTGAACAGAGTGGCGAAGACGACCCCCTGGTCACCGCCACCAGGGCCAGCAAGACGTGGCAGGGTGAACGAAGCCGGAGCCCACGAGGAAGCCTGCCGGGGCCCAGCTGGAAGGCGGCTAGAGGAGCCGGAGACACCATCTACACCTCCACATCCAACTCCCCGGCAAATCGCCTTGCCGGAGAGGATATGCAGGTGCAGATGGTGGTGCTGCCGCCGAACGGTGATGGTGCGGCTGGTGTTCAGCCGGAGTCAGTGCCATCGTCATCGCCGTCACTGTCCTCCTCATCGCTATCGCTCGAGGAGGAGCTTTCATCATCGGTCGAGCTCTCCGCGCAGCACCCTAAGTGAGCACCCGAGCATCCGAAGACCTTAACGGAGAGCAGGGTGGCGTCCATTAACTTCAAATGGAGGATGTGCCCGGCCACCAAGCTGTGGGCACGAGCAAAGGTCTTCCAACCGCGCCGGAGAAGCATGACATGAGGGGCGGGAACTCCACGTCCGCCCGCATGCTGCCATTACAGCAGCCCCTCATGTGCAGCCTCAACCCCGGTGGCTGCTCAACTTCCATCACTCTTGCAAATGGGGTGGGGAGCCAAAGCCGGCTACATGGAGGCCCTCGTAGCTTGACAATAAACACCAATGGCTGGTTCCCAACATGGCCTTCGTTCGGGTCCTGGACGGCCAGAGGAGGTACGATCAGCGCACCACCCCGTCCTCCTCGACCCCAAGCACCGCGATGGCCGCGTCCCTGTCCTCTCCCACCTCCCCTCCCAGCGGACGCGACCCCCGCGTCCCCGACGGGAGGAGGGAGGCGTTGTCGAGCAGAAGTCCTCGTCGCTGCCGCTAGAGTACCACCACAACCTCTCCCCCTCACCATGATGGAAAAACAAGATCAGAAGAAGGAAGGAGGAGATAGGTGTGAGCCAGCACCTCGCCCGCGTCCCCTTTTATAGGCAAACGGGGCCGGGGGCTAGCTCCTTACTCGGGGAGGCAACCGCCCTGCTCTGCCAATCCGGCTCCCCCGCGCAATCAACGGCTCTTGGAATCAAGGCCGACCCCCTGCGCCAATCCATGGTGTCTGGCTTTCTGCCCTGGCACACATTTCCGCGCCCGTCACCAACCCTGGGCAATGCATGCAGCAAACATGGCAGAAACGCCAGAAGCGGAGAAGCTACTGGAGTGGCAGTTACCGCCCCGTGAACGTGGGACGTGGATAGCTCACAGGTCGTGGCTTGCAACTCCCTCATAACATCATGCACGACGCGCGAAAGAACCCGAAACTGACTCAAGCACAGGTTAATGAAGAAGCAAAGAAAATCTCAAGGATAAGTGACCACAAACTCTTCGCCTGTGTACTCGATAGGGCCTACCCAGATGACGCTTGGCAGCGCGTTCGGACCAGGCCCGGGGGCTCTTGTCGGTGCAACAAACCCTAGTGTATGTTGCCCGGACTATACACAGACTCCAGGGTAAGGTTGCAGCATCCAAGTCAAGGCCAAGCAGAAGAATATAGCTCATTGAGAAATCAAAGGGTGGATCAAGAAGACCAAGACAAGCCAAAGAAGCAAGATATCACTAAGGAAAAACCTCCCTTGCCTGGCAAGGTCGAGGTCACCCCGAAGACAAGTCTCAAGACTCCCCCGGCAAGCTTGCCAGCGATGCCAAGGGCGGATCACCCCGCCAAAAGCTCCACCGCTCCACCTCACAGCAAAGCAAGTCACCTATCGGTGCGGTGTCGAGCCCCCAAGTGATTAAGTGGCTGTTATTTGGCACGTGGCAGCCATTTCTGAGAAAGATCACCCCCAAATGACACCCGTCCAGAGAAGTGTCACGCAGGCAGGCGAGAAGGTGGATGAATAGCACGGCAAGGCTTGCCGGGCTCCCAAGCAATGTGACACTAAGCGGTGCATTTAATGCACCCTGTCCTGTCTGCAGAGTTAGGTATGATAGCACTGTGGCTATCTAATCACTGGATAATGACTGTTTTGCCATTGTGGTAACCCCTTGACCTATAAAAGCAGGGCCGTGGCAACCTTAGAAAGGATTCGGACCCTTGTACACTCATACGCGTGTAGCTGCTCCCGTCCCGAGGCAACCTTGCCGGGCTCGAGCACTGCGTATCCACCACAGTCCTTTCATCAATCCACCAAAAGCAGGAGTAGGGTTTTACGCCTCGCGGCGAGCCGAACCTGGGTAAAACTGCCAGTGTCATCACTGTCGTGCTGCTCTATGGTCTCCGCTCTTTTTGCAACGCGCCCTTCCCCCTTGCCGAACCACAAGGGGCCGATGGTCCCATAGGTGGCCGTGTTGAACCACGACACTCAGCCAAACACATGAATTGAATGGTACCATCAAAAAAAATTGACGGTCCCAACCCATTCATACCACACCTTCAACCAAATGCATCGTCATGAACAACTACTACACTCGCCAAATTATCACGTGAACTGCCTCTTCGTACAGAAATGAGCTCACCGTGTGCCCGCGCGTGAGTATTAGGGGAAAAGGCAAAGAGTACCTGCGTCGGTGCCTGCACCTCTTCTCTTCGTGCTCGCATTCCTTTTTTGGGGTGATTCGTACATGTACTCCACCTACTTTCGTGACCGTTGGTGAGTCTCTCCTACTACTTAACTCCGTTTTCTTGCATGACACGTGGACCTGGATGCTGGATGTCCCACATGTCGGCAAAACAAAGACAAATGCTTTCCGACGACTGAGAAAGAGCAAGGAACCTCACGGTGGAGCATCTGGACTCTTAATATTTTATATTCAATGATATAAAATCAGCCCAATCTTCTCCACGTCTAGTAGACCGGAAGAGTCCGAAACATGGCAGCCCAGTGTAGTTACATCATACATGGCCCACCTCACGCTATCACCATATTTCTGGGCCTCGTGCGACACCTAGCTCTAGTAATCTCCTCGTCTTTCTCAAAGTGCGGTGGGCTGGCGATTTTGCCGTCTATTGAGATCGGTTAACTCACACTCGCTCCCACATGTTAGCGACATGCCAATAGCATTTTAAAAAAATTTACTACACTCTATTGTTATGCCAAGAAGAGGAAGCGATTTGACCGATGGACCAAACGAGACAGGTGTGCCGTGCCATGAGTGGGTCCAGTTTCTCATTTTGAACTTGTTTGGTGTAGTAGTAACACTTGGTTTTGCACCTTCATAGAATGATGCAAATCCCCGTTAAAAGGCGCTTTGTTTTCTGCTAATCCCGTCAACGGTTCTTGTTTTTTGCATTAAATTGTTAAGTGTCATGATTAAGATATAATTAACCAATACATGTAAAACATTCTTGTTTATTGTCGTACTCCTCATGCATGCATGCGTTGCGATTAGTACTACTCCCTTCATCCATACGTATATATAGCACCTAATGTATTCTTCGAGGTTGCCTTTGACTATTGATAAGATTTTATATAATTTGAAAATTATATCGTTCGAAGATCCTTTCACGTACGAAATTGACGGTATGCTTTGAGAAACTTGCATGTCCAATACTGCTCGAACATGTGGTCAAAGTTAGTCTCGAAAAATGCATTAGGCCCTATATACATGGACAGAGGGAGTACATGATACTACTAGCAAATGCTCACCATCTAGTAGTTCATTGGTTGGTTTTGATTTTTGAATTGAGTAGTGCTAGTACACTTGATGTTGTGCTGCTACCCTCAATTATTCGTGTGTGGTGGTTTCTAGAATAAAAAAAGGAGGTAGTACTTACTGTGGGAAAGGTGAAGTGATGGTTGCTTTGTCCGAGCAACTTATTACTCTGGGAATATTGGAGTACCAGCGGATTCAACGAAGAGTGAAATAATGGTTGCTTCGTCCGAGCAACTTACTGTGGAGAAGGTGGGGCTCTATGATTTGACTGCTCACTAGTCATTATTACTGCAGCGCAACGACCGGGCTGAATCTTCCCTGCAGTTGTGCACTCAATATTGGTGCATGGCAGGTGGAGCCGGATGAAGGATGTCCCACATGTCGGCGAAACAAAGTTGAATGGTTTCTGACATTGCTATCAATCTTTCAGGATTTGTTTATATGTACGCATAATTTTCTAGCATAATGAAATTGTACTGTAATGCTATGAAGGTTTCAACTTTGGTTCCCGCAAAAAAAGGTTTCAACTTAGGATTCATGTGTCCTCTTGCCTCAAGGTTTTCTTGTTACAACATTCCATCAAATACAAATGAAACTACCATGGCTGCTAATGCATCTCAATGATTCGCAGATCAGCACCAATATTCACATCAGAACTGAAGACAAAGTTGTGAGAAGGTGTGCAAATAAAGAAAAATATATAATTGATCGATGTTGTTCGTAGGCATGGCTCCATTTCCTGGACACGGTGTTCATTGGTTGGCAGCTAGTTCCACGCAGCTCTGTAGCCAAGAAAGAGGTATATGGAGGACATCACAATCCGATCATTTTGTGCAGTTCCACTAAAATTGAGCTGATCATCCCTGTTTGCAAAGATATTCAGTCAGTGTGATTACAATAATAGTGGAACTAGATGATGAAACATAACACACACAAATAGAAGCTGATCACCTCTGCAATCTCTCTTAAAGACTAACTACTTGTTGGAGAAGATTAGGCTCGGAGTGGATGACGAGGATAGCAAAACCAATCTCCCTTTCTGCAGTCCATAGAACTGCACAAAACACGCTTAAGAAAAAAGTGATTTTTCCAGTTCACCAAAAGGTCACAAAAACAACGAGGTGAAATGGATAGCCCTATTTGCAAAAATAGGTAGAAAGGAAACAATTACTGCCCAATAACAGTTGAAGACACATACGCCGACAAAAAAGAAGCATATTCCATGTCATAAGGGAAAGATAGCAGCATGGTGGTTTATCAAATACGGTGTGAGGACGAGATTGCAAGATGGAACGTACGTCGGCTGAGATACGTTTTAAGCAAAGAACTAAAGAAGATCCACATGCAGGATTTTCCACGTGCATCAACGTGGGAAGATGGGCAGTGGAGCAAAGCTGGAGGAAGCTGTACCTGGGGGTCGTCGGGATGTAACTAGGAGGGCGCCGGTGGCCGGGATCTACCCATACTACGGTAGCGAGCAAGTGGCGAAGGCCCTACCGTGTCGGAGCTTGGTCAGAGAGTACGGCGGGTACCGCAGATCGGGACGTGCTGCCTCGATGCCGTCGAACGGAGAAACGATGCACATCCTCCCTTTCCGCCAGCAGACGGGATGCAGTCGGATCCGTGACCAATGGTGAGAGAGAGAGGCCACCGCCTCCTTGTGTGAGATAGTGTGAAGAGAGACAAACCCCGACATGCAGGCTCCATTGTATATAGTGGAGCGGATTTCTTTTTTCTCGATGACAATCATTTTATATTCTGTATGTGCCATTGAGGAATATAACTTTATTTAAAACTAATGAGTCAAGTCGAACTTTGTTCCGTGTACGCGTGGTACACAACCCTCCTTCAAGTAAACAACTGCTATGCGTGTCAAATTATCATGTGGGCTGCCTTTTTGTACAGAAATGAGCTCCACCGTGTACCCGCGCGGGTGTGGCCGGGAACGATACCTGAGTACGTGTGTCGTGCGTGCACCTCTTCTCTACATGCAGGTACCCCACGTACGTGGGTGTGTGTGTGTGAGAGAGAGAGAGAGAGAGAGAGAGAGAGAGAGAGAGATGGTGTGTGCGAAGTAACATATGCAATGTGTGTGAAACATAGGCCTGGATATATCATATATAGAGGGGCGATCCATGAGAAGAGAGTGGAGGGATCATCGGCGTGAGATATTGATAGAATCGAAGAGAGGGATTAAGTGTGTGGGTACGTGATCGATAAAGAGTGCCATCGAATTTGTGTGTGCCCACATCAAAGATATAGGGCGGCTGGCTGGCCTACTGGAATGTGAGGGGAGAGGTGTAGTTTGTCTCTGTGGCATGGATACCTACCTACAGCGTTCGACTATCGGTGTGTGTGTGGGGCAGAGACCTAACTATAGAGAGGTAGATCGACTGGTTTATGTGTGGAGAAGGTGAGGGACCTAGCTATGTATTGAGGGAGATCGATCGGCATCCATGCATATGTGTAGGAGAGGAATAATGTTGGGAGAGAGACAGAGCTAGAGTGTCGGAGGGTTGGTGGTGGGGTTGCTTCTCACAAATAGTGGGAGAGGCCTGCTAGACAAACGGAGGGTGCGACTACAATATCAATAAGAGAGGGGATGCCTGTCTGTCTTTGCACGTGCGTGTTAGAGACGGGTCGGGAGTCATGCACGGATGATGAGGGGGGATGATATGGATGTGGTAAGCAGAGGTAACTACATAGGAAGATCAATCGTCGTGTGTTGGATAAAGGGAGAGACATAACTTGTAAGGTACGTCGATTGGTGCATAGGGAAAAAGAGTTATAGTCGACCTAGTTATATGTAGGGAGATCGATCAGTATGCATGCATGCATGTGTTAGAAGCAAATAAGGCCCGGAGAGATGGATAGAGAGAGAGGGATGTAGCTAGGAGGTGGTGCGAGAGGCCTACTATATCGAGGGGGAGGAGTGTGCGAGTATGAGATCGATGAAATGAGGGGCGGGAGTGTGCATGTACGTGGAACCGTATTAGACATAGGGGGCATGAACGGTGAGAAGAGAAGACAGAAAGCGTGTGTTTGTGGTAGGTACACCTGGCTAGAGAGGTATATCGATCGGTGTGTGCCGGAAAGAAGGAGCTGGAGGGCCTACACACACCATGGGTGAACGACCTAAAGAGAAATAACGAATGTGCGCGATGGAGAGAATGCTGAGGGAGGGTGAGAGGGAGGCGGGCGTGTGCATGCACGAGAGAAAGTTAGCGCTAGCTACAAAGAGCAGAGGATTGTGTGGGTGTAAAAGACGAACAGAGATCATAATTCATTATAAAAGTGGATTCAGATATTTGAACAAGAGATCATTGTGTTTTAAACCGACGCATATGCATGAATATAATGGTGATAAGCATGGTGTGGTTATGAACATGTTATACTACATATAATATATATAACATTTATTTGAATTTGTGATAATGTGTGGCTTTTGCAGCTCTGGGCTAAATATTTGTCATAATGTAGGGGGTGGGGCACTATACTTTGTGTGATAAATAAAGTGTACATATGAAACATGGTTTAGATTATGAAGATCTAGCTAGTACTTCAAATGTATTATTCTTTGGAATCAACATCAAGTGTATTCAAAATTTTGAATTCGAGTTCATATATATAGTACACATAGTTCGTATCTAACTCTATAGTAATCATGTGGTGTGTTGTTAAGATAATATACAAATTATGGTTTAACTTGGCAACAATCATGATTGTAGATTCTTATTCAAAAAGAGAAACGAATTCAAATTTAGTTCGAAATGCAGCGGTAGTATATACATTTGGAATACACTAAAATGTTTGTATGAGTAGGTTACATGCATTATACAGGTAGCAAAAAAATTTAATTGGACATAACATGGATTCATAGTTTTGAATAGCATTTGTACAGTAAAAAACGGGACAAGACTCTCCCTTTGTGTGGTGAGAATAGTTTTTTTTGTTTTTTTCGTCCAGGGAAGTGCGAATTGATTTGGTACGTACATTATTACACGTTAGGCTTGTCCCGAAATTTCAACCCGCGCCTTGTTATCCCAAAAATTCAGATATCGCTTTGTCTCTTTGTGCTCCAAAAACTCGCGCCTTCACAACCCGCGCCTTGCTATCCCGAAATTACAACATGCGTGAAAACTCCCTCTAGCTGTCAAAGCCCGACACGCGAAATCCCCCTTCTAACCCTGAGCCGAAAGGGCCGCTAGTTCAAATCGGCGAGGGTACTTTCATAACACACCCTACATTTTGGACAAGCGCGTCCCTAAATCATGGTTCCCCCCTCCCATCACTTCCTTTTCGCCACTCAAAAACCCAGCCCACCATAACCTCTCTGCTCCAGCCGCGAAACCCCACTCTCCGTCGTCTGCCACCCCATCGCTACCCAGCCGGAGCCTCTTCCCTGACGACGTCGTCCACCACAACAGCTCGACGTCCCTCATCCACCGCCCCGGATGAGGATTCGTCGTCGATCTCGTCGTCCCGCCGGTTCAGCCGCCCCATCCTCCACCTCCAAGGAGCTACTCCAACGATCGCCTCGTCTACCGCGGCTGCTCCATCCCCACAGCGCCGCCTTAACCTGCTCCACCGGAACCGCAGCATCCTAACCGACTCCTCAGACAAAGCCGAGGCCTACTCGGCACCGGCAAAGAGGTTGTACACTCATCGCATCACACCATCTCCTTAACTCGACCTCCCGGCGCCGCCGGTGCCCGATCCTGCTCCCCCATGGCGCGGCTAGATCGTAGTCGGCGCCGCCGGTGACATCTCCATGGCGGCTCTCCCCCGGTGAGAAGCTCCCTCGGCGGCGGCAGCCATACCAGCCGGAGCTGCTGCTGCTGCTCTGGCTCTCGCTCGTTCATTCTACTGCTGCTGCTGCTCTGGCTCTCGCTCGGTCGTGCTGGTGCTCTGATCTTCCCCTCGCTCATGTTGCTGCTCTGCTCTTTCTCTCGCTCATGCTGCTGGTGCTGCTACACGGGCTGCTGCAGCTACACGAGTTGCTGCTCTGGCTCTAGTTCGCGCTGCTTCTCTAGGCGCTGCTGCTCTGGCTGCTATCTGCTACTGTGTTCCCTGTCGATCGCCTGCTGATTTAGATCATTGTTTCTCTACTACTAGTGCTCGAGAGGCCTAAAATACATGTGAAGTGCCTCTCTACTACCAGTGCATTCAGTTTCAACAGTAACATTCATAATCCACAGTAAATTTCAGTTTCAACAGTTAAGTCTAGAGTCAACAGTTTTTACCTCTCAGGTGTTTTTTGGTGATGTAAATTTTACATCTACCACTTTTTGGTAATTTATTTTACAACATCTATTGGAGCTACTATTAGAATCCCACTTGAGATTAACGATGTATGTCTTGTACTGCTTCAGCCTCGCCGTCTTACGGCTCGCCGGAGCTGCTCCAACGACGGAACCATCCATCACAATAGAGCAGTACCCTGGACCCCATCTATAGACGCCTGAGATCTTCCTCCACACCTCCGACAGCCACCTCTGTCGCAACTTCTTTAGCGACCAACCCAATGATGCTGAGGTTGACACGGCTACGCCAAAGAGGTTGTACACTTGTCGCATCACTTATTACTCTACATTCATGTTGATCCATTAGGGCTATTTTGGTTCAAAGGAAAAAGTGAAGGAAAAACATAGCAATAGGAAATTTTCCTATGGTACTCCACTATTCAATTATTCATGCATTTGGTTGAAAGAAATGGAGCAAAACATCCACCGAGACCTACTTTTCAAAATCTTATGCATGAAAACAAGACTAAGTGCATTAGTGGCAGAATAACATTCTAACTGTACACACTTTCATATGGTTTCACTTTAATTTTGCCATGTTTCTTTGCATTCCTCTGCTCTTCCAATTCCTGTGAACCAAACACCCAAGTTGACAGAAATCATGTGTTTGCAAATGCTCTATTTCCCATGTGCATTCCTATCCTATTCCGGTGTTTTTCCTATCCCTGCGTTTTTAGAATCCTGCAAGCCAAAGGAGCCCTTACAGAATTACTTCAGTTACAGATAGGTGTCGAACAAAACTGTGTGTGGTTTGTCCTGCTCTTGCCGCGACGTCGTCCACCTCACCTGAGCTGCTCCATCGACAGAAGCATCCACCATACCAGACATCACAACTCCTGACCGTCTTTCGCCGCCTCCGATCTCCTTCCCTACCACCGGCACCCACGGCAACTGCATCACCATCATCGACTTAGCAGATGAACCTGAGGAGTACATGGGTCCACAAGAGAGGTCGCACTCTTTTGTTATGCATTGCTTAATATTACCTGCTACTTTATCTTCAAGTTCACCTCTTAGACTCCAAGTCAGGTCCAAATTAATGTTCAAACTTGAGTTTTAAAATGCTTGTGGGGCACATATCGAGGCAGTAATGAATAGTATCTCTTTCTATTATCTGGTTCACCTAGGGTATGTCCACTGGTACAACAAGGTGATATACAAACGGTTTTTAACCCCTTTTCGCGACGGCATTTTGAACCATCGCCAAGTGAGTGTGGGTGATAGGGGGGTCCTTCCCACACGACCCAGAAACCGTAGGGGATAGGCCCTTCGGTCACACACGCTAGGCAAAATGAGCTCGTGTGCGATGAGCAAGTGATCAAATACTGTTATACGTACAGTTGTGTTAAAAAAATACATTTATACATGCCCAATCATTTTTTATCGTAAGTACATTCCACACAGTCAGTCCCAGACAAACGTTTCTGTTGGTATGTACATTCCACACAGTCAATCCAAGGAATATGTTTCCGTTCGTATGTACATCCTACATAGTCAATCCAAGAAGTACGTTTCCGTTCGTATGTACATCCCACATAGTCAATCCAGGGAAAAGGTTTCCATTCGTACGTACATCACACACAATTTTCCCCATAAAATCGTTTGTGGTAGCGTTTCCATTGCAAACGATATTAACAATTTTACCATTTGCGTTATTGAATGCATCACACACGGTGCCTAGAAGAAACTGTGTGGCATAGGTTGTCCATCACACACACTTTTTATGTGGTAAACGTTTGCGCATGGTGGCATAACACAAACAGTTTCCAAGAGGAAGTCATGTGTGATTGTTCATTGATCCAACACGTTTTATTCCTAGAAACTGTGTGCGTTGTCTAAGGTCATCGCCCATGGTGTTTTCTCAATAACCGTTAGCCTGATAATTGGCCTATTATTAATAATCCATTTAATTGACATTTCACATTAAGCACACAATATATTTCATTTTCGTATTAAGGAAGCAGGATTTCATAATTGAAATACATCAGAGTACAACATCATATAGCTTCAACACTCAGCTACCCCATTACACAACTGCACCAGCACCAAGTTTCACATGCAACATCTATAACCTATCAAAATTAGCATCATAGACGGTACATAGACAGATGAATCTCATCCAGAAAACTGCTGAAGCGGAAGGCGAATATTTAGCCTTCATTGATGTTGAAGGTCTTTGCAACTTTAGGCCAGTGCCTATGGATGATTGACCGTCCAACCTTCGTCCTCTTCAGGAAGACTTCAATATTGAACCGTGGGTGCTGTATGAATAACTTCCTCGCCACCGGACCATATAGGTGGTTTGAGAGGTAATCATCAGTGAACTGCTTTGGAAAGGCCTGAAAACAAGGATATGCATAAATATCTTCTAGATTTGAAATGGCGCAAAGGAATAAAAAACACAAGGTATAACAGTTAGTACCATCCTGTAGTGAACTAATGTCTTCTTCATTATGCAGACAAAGATCTTGTTGTTTTTTGTCACTACTTTCTTTATCCTAACAATCTTTCTGAGTTTCTTGATTTGACTGATATTCATGGACAACTCATTTCCCCATATGCAAAAAGGGTCTAACAGTGGGTCAAAACCTCTGACAGCAGGACCTACATGTGCAAGACCAAATAGTTAAAAACCTAAATATTAGAATGGTTCCTGCAATTGCACAATAATGTGCTATTAGACAAAGGACCATGCATGTGCAAACCTCGATTGTAAACCTTGGTGCTTCCCATTGTTTCCCTGCAACACATATAAGGTAGTTAGTGATCAGGTTAAGTGAGGGTTGGCATGCTATCAGTAAAATAAGTTGATGAAAAATAACACATTGCATATTCATCAGATTAATTCGAGCCATAGGGAAAACCCATTTATCCAAACCAAGCATGATTAAGAACTAGGAAATATAGCAATTGTATATGTTTCTCATGTATTAAGTGCAGCCAAATTGGAATTATTCCTCACATGCATAACAATACAAAATTGTACCCACAACAATTGGACATCGCATTGCAGAATTGAACCAAGCAGTTAACTAAACACCACAACAAATGAACCAAACATTAACTGAGCACCACATTGCACAATATAACATACTCCTAATAGAAGATCAGACAGTTAACCAAACCAAGCATGCTTAACAACTAGGAAATGTTGCAACTGTATATGTTTCTCATGTATTTAGTACAACCAAATTCGATTTATTCCTCACATGCATAACAATACAAAATTGTACCCACAACAATTGAACATCGCATTGTAGACTTGAACCAAACAATTAACTAAACACCACAACAAATGAACCACATTAACTGAGCACCACATTGCACAATATATAACATACTAAAAGATCAGACAGTTAAGCAAACCAAGCATGCTTGAGAACTTGGAAATATAGCAACTGTATTTGTTTCTCATGTATTTTGTACAAATAAATTCGATTTATTTCTCACATGGAAGACAATACAAAATTGCACCTTGAAGAATTGAACATCAGATTGCAAAATTGAACCAAACAGTTAACTGAACACGACAACTAATTAACCAAACAGTTAATAAGTGAGCACCACATTGCGTGACATATAGAACATATACACTAGAGCAATAGATTGCATGGTAAAAGTAGATAGAATAAGTCACTAGAATTTGTTTAGGAAAGGCAGGAGCAGCAGATGCAACGGGAAAACCGAGCATGCTTAACCGGCGTAGCTAGCTAACTGAACATAGGTCCTTATAGTGAGCTAATAAGACAAGCTACTCCTCATCGTCGGAGATATCGATGATGATTGGCTCCTTGGACATGGAAGAGGGCAAGGCCTCCACATCGTGGGTGCCCTCCTCGTAGTTGTGAGTTGCCTGAGCCACTCCGGGCACCAACCTACTGGTTCTCGAGTTGAGGTAAGCACGGGCACGTAGAGAAAACACATCATAGTCTTCGTCGAAGGGACCGACGGTGGCCTCGAGAAAACGCCATGAACTGTTGTTTAAAGCAGCCAACCGCATCACGGCGTCAGCGCACGAGGCATCGACAGTGGCCTTGACGGTGAGGTGCTCCTCCAAGATCTGGGGGTCGGCATGAATGGCAGCCATCGCGACCTCATCCGCGCGTGCGGCCGCGATTTGCTTCTTTGCTGCCAAATGCTCCTTGAGCTCCTGGCTATACTGTGTGCACCATGGCTTAGGGTGGTGCTTATTTGGGGAAGGGGTCAGTGATTTGGGTGGAAGGTGTCCCACCGGCGGTCGGGGCATGTGGGATGTGGAAGGAGGAGGAGGATGGGGGTCGAGTGTGGATTACCTGCCTGGATCGACGAGGCCGAGCAGCGTGAAGGAGGGTCGCTGGCGAAGAGGCAGCGCTGCAGGCAAGGAGTGAAGGTTTGAACTTGGAAAGGAAGGTGGAAATAGGGGAAATGTGGCTTTTGGTAAGGGGGCGGGGAGGTAGAAATTTCCGCGGAAGCCAAAAATTTTGGATCGGTGCAGCGAAAAAACTGGCGCGCAAAGTGTCATCAGACACGGTCCCTTATTCAGCACTGTGTACGGTATGTGAACATAAAAAATGATTCATATAGCTTACCCCGTGTGTGATGAGTTTGAACGTGCAAATTTTGGTCCGAATATCCCTGGTTACAGTGGTCATACATGTCATTGCATAATTTGGGTACACAAAGGATCCTACAGCACACCCACACTTCTTAATCGAGCAAGTTCAGCAATTAAACAGAGCTAGCTGACCTAAACATTACCCTAACAAATTAAAGACCGGAACTCTAAATTAAACAAAGAGTACTACTCCGAATAGCGCTCGTCGATCTCTGCCGCTTCCTCCATGTCCAGCTTGCGCCCGATGATCTCCTGGGGAAGGGGCTCCATGGCATCAATGGCACCATACTCGGCAAGCATCTCGCCATCCGCGTCCGCCATCTCTTTGGAAAAGGCCGCCACGACCTGGACGTGGGCGGCCGTGATCTGGGCTTGGATGGGCTCCGTCGTGACAAGGTATGCCGCAAAGGAACGGACGGCTGCTCGAACGCTCTCGGTGATTGCCAACTCTTTGGCCGTGTGTTGATGGCCGTTGTTGGAGAAGCTTCGTTCGATTTGTGCGGTGACCGCCACGAGCTGGGCATGGGCGGCCTCGACATGGTCATGGGCGGCTTCCATCAAGGCTAAGGCCGCCGATGCGGAACGGACAACTATTGTGTCTCGCCAGTTGCTATCCCCAGCGCAGATGTTGCTGCCGCCACCTGAGTAGCAATGGCGGCTGTTTGGGTTGCCTTGGCCGCCCGGTCACAGATTGCGGCCGCGCTGACGCAGCTTGTTACCACGCGCATGGTGGCTACAGCCGCGCTCTCGCCGAGGAGGGCCGCCGAAGTGGCCCTCATGACGCGAGTCCACGTCCCCATCTTTCACCGGCGACGATTGAACAGTGAAATGATATTTGGGGAGCGAGCTAGTGTCCTTGACGCGCCTGCTGTGGACTGTAGCAGACGCACCTTCTTGCATAAGCCATATAGGTACAACTCCGACGGTACTCCAAGATATTTTGTACTGCATCTCACATGGTTGGTGATAATGAACTCTGTGCGATCTACTTGATTTTTCGTCTTGATTTGAAATACATATTGGGTCACAGCGGCAAAGGAGGGTGTTTGAATTGCTAGAACTTTTATCTGCAGTGAACATGCAACTATCGATGTCGTCAAAAAAATTGGAATTATTCAGGGTTCGTTTGGACATTTTTATACATTAACTTGGTTTTCTAGGCATTTCATGTGCACAATTCAAAATTAAACTACATGCACATGCTCCGGTGCACCAAAATGGGTTGTAAAATCATATATGTGTCCATGGGTTGATGCTTATGTCCCATGCAAGAAATGGTGATGAATTTCAAACACCTCGGCACTGTGGCTCTTTTCGGCAAACGTTGAGATACTTGGTTTTGAAATTCTAGTAAATCCAAAACTCGTCTGAAATTCATGAACCTTGGCATGCTATCATGGAATGGCATCAACATGCTGTGGTAAAAAATTGTCCCATTTGGGGCAGGTTTTGGTATAAGCTTCACACAAACCAGAGCTTCTCACGAGAAGCCTCATGGTTCCGGTAGGGAACGTGTCACCTTTGTGGACGAAAAGATATTCGTTGCCTCTTCTTGCTTTCAAATTTTTTTCTGGTGTCAACATAGAACAACAGGACTGTCGTGTTAAATTTTGGAAAATTTTGGGGTTCGTTTGGACATTCTTATACATTAACTGAGTTTTCTAGGCATTTATGTGCATAATTCAATTTTGAACTACGGGCACATGCTCCAGTGCATAAAAATGGGTTGAAAAATCAAATGTGTATCCTTGGGTGCATGCTTAGGTCCCATGCAAAAAACAGGAATGAATGTCAAACACCTCGGCATCGTCGCTTGGCCGCAAACATTGAGATACAAGGTTTAAAAATTCTAGTAAATCCAAAACTCTTCTGAAATTCATGAAACTTGGCATGCTATCATGGAATGGCATCAACATGCTGTGGTAAAAACATTGTCCCATTTGGGGTAGGTTTTGGTATAAGCTTCTCACAACAAGCCTCATGGTTCCGATAGGGAACGTGTCACCTTTGTGGATGAAACGATGTTCGTTGCCTCTTCTTGCTTTCAAATTTTTTCTGGTGTCAACATAGAACAACAGGAGAGTCGTGTTAAATTTTGGAATTTTTCGGGGTTTGTTTGGACATTTTTATACATTAACTGAGTTTTCTATGCATTTATGTGCATAATTCAAATTTGAACTACATGCACATGCTCCAGTGCATAAAAATGGGTTGAAAAATCAAATGTGTGTCCTTGGTTGCATGCTTAGGTCCCATGCAAGAAATGAGAATGAATGTCAAACACCTCAGCACCGTCGCTTGGCTGCAAACATTGAGATACATGGTTTAAAAATTCTAGTAAATCCAAAACTTGTCTGAAATTCATGAAACATGGCATGCTATCATGGAATGGCATCAACATGCTATGGTAAAATAAAATTTTCCCATTTGGGGCAGGTTTTGGTATAAGCTTCTCACAAACCAGAGCTTCTCACAACAAGCCTCATGGTTCCAGTAGGGAACGTGTCACCTTTGTGGACGAAACGATGTTCGTTGCTTCTTCTTGGTTTCAAATTTTTTCTGGTGTCAACATAGAACAACAAGAGAGTCGTGTTAAATTTTGGAAATTTTCGGGGTTCGTTTGGACATTTTTATACATTAACTGAGTTTTCTATGCATTTATGTGCATAATTCAAATTTGAACTACATGCACATGCTCCAGTGCATAAAAATGGGTTGAAAAATCAAATGTGTGTCCTTGGTTGCATGCTTAGGTCCCATGCAAGAAATGGGAATGGATGTTAAACACCTCGGCACCGTCGCTTGGCCGCAAACAATGAGATACATGGTTCAAAAACTCTAGTAAATCCAAAACTCGTCTGAAATTCATGAAACTTGGCATGCTATCATGGAACAGCATCAACATTGTGTGGTGAAAAAATTGTCCCATTTGGGGCAGGTTTGGGTCTAAGCTTCTCACAAACCAGAGCTTCACACAACAAGCCTCATGGTTCCGGTAGGGAACGTGTCACCTTTGTGGACAAAATGATATCTGTTGCCTCTTCTTGCTTTCAAATTTTTTCTAGTGTCAACATAGAACAACAGGAGTGTTGTGTTAAAATTTGGAATTTTTTGGGGTTCGTTATACATTAACTAAGTTTTCTAGGCATTTAATGTGCATAATTCGAATTTGAAATACAGGCACATGCTCCAGTGCATATAAATGGGTTGAAAAATCGAATGTGTGTCCTTGGTTGGATGCTTAGGTCCCATGCAAGAAATGGGAATGAATTTCAAACACCAGGGCACTGTCGCTTGGCCGCAACATTGAGATACATGGTTTTAAAATTCTAGTAAATCCAAAACTCGTCTAAAATTCATGAAACTTGCCATGATATCATGGAACGACATCAACATGTTGTGGTAAAAACATTGTCCCATTTGGGGCAAGTTTGGGTATAAGCTTCTCACAAACGAGAGCTTCTCTCAACAAGCCTCATGGTTCCGGTAGGGAATGTGCCTCCTTCGTGGATGAAACAATATTCATTGCCTCCTCTTGCTTTCAAATTTTGTCCTAGTGGCAACATAGAGCAACAGGAGTGTCGTGTTAAAATTTGGAATTATTGGGGTTCGTTTGGACATTTTTATACATTAACTGTGTTTTGTAGGCATTTTACGTGCATAATTCAAATTTGAACTACATGGACATGCTCTAGTGCAGAAAAATTGGTTCAAAATCAAATGTGTGTCCTTGGGTGCATGCTTAGGTCCCATGCAAGAAATGGGAATGAATTTCAAACACCAGGGCACCGTTGCTTGCCGAAAAATGTTGAGATACTTTGTTTTTAAATTCTAGTAAATCTAAAACTCGTCTGAATTTCATGAAACTTGGCATGCTATCATGGAATGGCACCCGACATGCTGTGGTATTTTTCGTGTCCAATTTGAGAGAAGGCGCACAAGAATCAACAACCAACAACGCATTTTGAAACAAATAGCTGCCACCTTATCATCTCAAACGTTTGTATAATTTAAATCGTGGGCGTTCTGTTAACCATTCACGTGACGCCATGCGTCACGCTTTTAATGGCTAGGAGGTGTCGTGCGGTCAGCTGCTTGAGTAGATGGGAGGCGTGCGAGCGCAGTCCGCTGCGCAGGCTGACCGGGAGGCATGCAAGCTACCCTCCAATGGGCAGGCTCACCGGGAAGCGTGCGAGCTGTACGCTGCGTAGGCTCAATGGGAAGCGAGCCCTTTGACTTCCATGGCCGCTCGTCTTGCTCGCATACTCTCCATTAATGGCGTCCGAGCCACTGTTTAATACGGCTAGCCTTACTATTCGCCGCCCATTCCCCTCCTGCGGACCTCCACCAACGCCATGGCGTAGAAGGATCATCTGCCACTAGTCTTCCAGTTTGGCGAAGTCGACTCCGAGCCGAACGAGAAAGAAAATAAGGAGGAATGGGGCCTCATGGACATGGCCTTGAACCAGCTAGCGGCGGCGGTTGCTGCCCCCACGCCCGTCCCAGCTCCCATCCTTGCGCCAGTGACCATCCCCGTAGCATTGACGGGCTGGTCGCCGAGCACTATCACAGAGATGGAAGCCGCGGGCGTCAGCGAGGTCGCCGCGGACCCGCACGAGCTCGTGTACATGCCAGCGCCCGTGCCCGTGCACGCCCCTGCACCCACCGCGGCGCCGGTCCCCGTGCGTTTGCCTGCACCCGTGCCGCCCGTGCCCGTGCATGGGCCCCCCTCAGCGTCATGGGACGCCGCCGTCGACCGCTACCTCGTAGCACCGCGAGTTGCCGTCCTCCCGCGCCCCGCCCGTCGATCGCGCGATGACAGGATGTTTGATTTCCAAGTGAAGAACATTTTGTGCTGCCTTGAAGACTTCAACAACGGCGTCCCGGAGGACGACAATGACAACTCTGGCACGACACACCGCCTCCGCCTCCGCTGCCGCCGGAATTAGTTTTTTTGGGTTTAATATTGTATCTCGATCGTATGAATATAAAGTTGCAGTGTGACTGAATGAAACATATTGTTTGAGCAAACTTGTGTTCTTCTCTCTGAATGTACAGACTAATCAAACGATTTTTTTAAAAAAGTCAATGGGTTTTAAATTTGAAACACTCATCGCAAACGTTTAAGATAGAACACCCGTATGCAAACCGACAGCTTCCCCAGTAAGCCAAGGGAAAATGTGCCGAGCAGGATTTGTGGAGCTCTTAATCGCAAACGTTTTAGATAGAACACCCGTATGCAAAGCGAAAGTTACGGTCTTCCCCAGTAAGCCAAGGGAAAAATTTGCCGCGCAGGATTTGTGCATCCCTTCATCGCAAACAGTTCAGATTGTATACAGTATGCAAAGCAAGAGCTATAGTTCCTTCACCCCTAAGCCAAGAGAAAATCTGGCATGCAGGATTTGTACATCCCTTCAACGCAAATGGTTTTTTCGGATGACCCATGGGCAACCACGTACAGACAATTTGGTAAGATTTGCATCTGTCATATTCGGTATATTGCCATTTGTCAAACTAGAAAGATTGACATTTGTTGATCTAATAACATTGCCCTTTGTCAACCTTGTAACACTGCCATTTGTCAAAATTTGCAGCTAAAAATTACTAGCACTATCTAATTTTTGCTACTAAAATCCAGTAATTAAGCATAGATTTCATTCATATATTAAATTGTCGTTCTTTATACAAACAGTTCAACTCGACAGCTGAACCAACCAAACTTTTCCCCAATTGTGGCCAACCACGTACTGAAATAGCCAATTCAACTATATATACTAGCTAATTTTAAGTACGTTGTACAGTTCAACCACATCTATAGTTAGATGAACTGAACAAAATAGCCCCTAAATACTAGTACTACTACGGAGGGGATTTGTACTACTTCCAGCAGCCTTCCTCTGCCGAGCGCGCTCAGTAAGAGGCAAAGGAGGAGGAGCCTACCGACGAGCTGGACAACTGCAATACGGTGCCTGCCACTACTGCACCTTCAGCGACGCTCACCTCGAATGCCCTCTGCCGCTCCAGATGACCCCTCTCGAAGCGGCGGGACTCCTCGTAGATCTCCTCATTACTCGCCTCTGCGGCGGCGTGTGCTGCAGTCACGGCGGCAGTAAGGCTCTTTTGCGTGCTCGATGAGGCACTCCTCCTCCTCCCGCAGGAACTCGATGTAGCGCGCAAGGTCGCTGATGCACGTGCGGGCCTCCACCTCCGCCTCCCGCCTTCGGGCGGCGGTGGCGGAGCGGGTGATGACCCCGGCGGTCGACGATGGGCTGGTGGCCATGGCGGCCGATGATGGGGTGGCGGCCACGACCACCACCTCCCGCCTTCGGGCCGCGGTGCCGGAGCAGGTGATGGCCATGATGGCCGACAGTGGGGTGGCGGCCACGACGGCCACCTCCCGCCTTCGGGCCGCGGCAGTGGAGCAGGCGATGGCCCTGGCTTTCGATGGTGGTGTGGCGGCCACGACGGCAGACGGTGGGGTGGCGGTACTGGCGGCCGGCAACAGCTACCGATGGGCACCGGCGGCGGAGCATGTGGTGGGTGTTCCGTGCACACCCAACAGGTACGCCACGTGCAATACACTATGCTGGGGACTGCGCCACCGCCGCGATGTAGCCTCCCAGCTGGAGTTGTCCGATGATGACGGCGGAGTGGTTGAGCGACAATGATGGACTGGTGCCATTGATGATTGTGGGAGAAGCAGACGAGATAACCTACAGGGAGAGAGGGGAAAATGCGATGCATGACTCTTCGGCCATGAGGGTTTATATGGCAGGCCGGTAAGCATTGGGATTTTTGGGGATTTCACCGAGTCGGGCGAGAAGCTTGCGCGGGAACGGGCTCATCGATGATTCATTGGCGCCACTTCGAGCCACCGTTTGACCAAAAGAACGCCCCCGCGCGCTGATGTCGCTTGAACTACGTCGGTATTTCCCTAAAGAGGAAGGGATGATGCAGCACAGCTACGGTAGGTATTTCTCTCAGTTATGAAACCAAGGTATCAATCCAGTAGGAGAACCAAGCAACACTATGTAAATGGTACCTGCACACAAAGAACAAATACTTGCAACCCGACGTGTTAAAGGGGTTGTCAATCCCTTTCGGGTAACGGTGCTAGAAATTGTCGAGTTGACGGGAGAAAAATTATGATAGATTGGATAAATAGATCTCGAATAAACGCGAAATAAAAGAAGTAAATAAAAAGTGCAGCAAGGTATTTTTGGGTTTTTTGAAATATAGATCTGAAAAAAAAAGTGGCAAATAATAGATCGGAAAGCAAATATGAAGAAGAATAGACCCGGGGGCCGTAGATTTCACTAGTGGCTTCTCTCGAGAAAAATAGCATACGGTGGGTAAACAAATTACTGTTGGGTAATTGATAGAACTTCAAATAATCATGACGATATCCAGGCAATGATCATTATATAGGCATCACGTCCAAGATTAGTAGACCGACTCCTGCCTGCATCTACTACTATTACTCCACACATCGAACGCTATCCAGCATGCATCTAGTGTATTAGGTTCATGGAGAAACATATTAATGCAATATGAACGATGACATGATCTAGACAAGATCTATTCATGTAGGAATAGACCCCATCTTGTTATCCTTAATAGCAATGATACATACGTGGCATATCCCCTTTTGTCACTGGGATTGAGCACCGTAAGATCGAACCCATCACAAAGCACCTCTTCCCATGGCAAGAAAAATCGATCTAGTCGGCCTAACTAAACCAAAGATTCGAAGAAGAAATACGGGGCTATAAGTAATCATGCATATAAGAGATCAAAGAAACTCATATAACTTTCATGGATAAAAATATAGATCTGATCATAAACTCAAAGTTCATCAGATCCCAACAAACACGCCGCAAAAAGAGTTACATCAAATAGATCTCCAAGAGACCATTGTATTGAGAATCAAAAGAGAGAGAGGAAGCCATCTAGCTACTAACTACGGACCCGAAGGTCTACAATGAACTACTCACGCATCATCGGAGAGGCACCAATGAGGATGATGAACCCCTCCGTGATGGTGTCTGATTGGATCTGGTGGTTCTGGAACTTGCGGCGGATGGAATTGTGTTTCGTCGACTCCCCTAGGGTTTTTGGAATATTGGGGTATTTATAGAGCAAAGAGGCGGTGCGCGAGGCCACCGAGGTGGGCACAACCCACCAGGGCGTGCTTGGGCCCCCAAGCGCGCCCAGGTCAGTTGTGCGCCCCTCGGGGCACCCCTCTGGTACTTTTTCGGCCCAAGTTGTTCCTTCTGGTCCATAAAAAATCTCCAAAAAGTTTTGCTGCGTGTGGACTCCGTTTGGTATTGATTTTCTGTGAAGTAAAAAACAAGGAAAAAACAGGAACTGGCACTGGGCACTATGTCAATAGGTTAGTCCCAAAAAATGATATAAAGTTGCTATAAAATGACTGTAAAACATCCAAGAATGATAATATAATAGCATGGAACAAGCAAAAATTATAGATACGTTGGAGACGTATCAGCATCCCCAAGCTTAATTCCTACTCATCCTCGAGTAGGTAAATGATAAAAACAGAATTTTTGATGTGGAATGCCGCCTAACATGTTCATCACATTTTGTTTTCTTGTAGCATGGACATTTGGACTTTTATATGATTCAAAGCAATAGTCTAGTTTTGACATGAAGATTTCAATACTCAAGCATATCAACAAGCAACCATGTCTTTCAAAATATCAACACTAAAGCAAGTTATCCCTAGCCCATCATGCTCAATCATTAATCCATTCATGAAACACACTCGCATATTAGCTATACTCAATGCCCAAGTACGATCATAGTGCCCCTTAGTTGGTGCTTTATAAGAGAAGAAGGAGACTCAAATAAAATAAAATTTGCATAAAGTAAATAGAAAGGCCCTTCGCAGTGGGAAGTAGGGATTTGTAGAGGTGCCAGAGCTCAAAGCGAAAAAGATAGAGATAAAACATTTTGGGTGGCATGCTTTTCCTGTCAACGAAAACGATCGAGTAGTTCCCAATACATTCCATGCTAGATATATCATAGGTAGTTCCCAAACAGAAAATAAAGTTTATTCCTTTTTCCACCATACTTTCACATTCCACGGCTAGTCGTATCCACGGGTACCGTCCATACCAACACTTTCCAAGGAATTTATTATTTGACAACATAAAGTAAATTCATTTTTCATTTCGGGACTGGGCATCCCTAATACCTTTGCCATACTCTCGTGCAATGACAAGTGAATAAACACTCATCTTGAGAATAACACATCTAGCATGGAAAAATATCAGCCACCCCCTACCGTTTCATGAGCGGTACGAGCACACAAAAAGGAAATTTATTTTGAAAATTAGAGATGGCACATACAAATTTGCTTAGAACGGCATGGAAATACCGCATATAGGTAGGTATAGTGGACTCATATGGCAAAACTGGGTTTAAGGATTTTGGATGCACAAGTAGTATTCCTACTTAGTACAAGTGAAGCCTAGCAAAAAGATTGAGAAGCATCCAACCAAGAAACAAAAAATCTCATAAGCGAGCATTAAGCATAACTAACACCGAATAATGCACCACAAGTAGGATGTAATTTCATTGCAATACTATTGACTTTCGTGCTTGCATGGGGAATCACAAACCTTAACACCAATATTCTTACTAAAGCACAATTACTCATCAACATGACTCACATATTATATCATCATATCGCAAAACTATTACAAGGAATCAAGTTTATTTTGTCCAATGATCTTCATGAAAGTTTTTATTATATCCCTCTTGAATATCTATCACTTTTGGACAAGTTTCATATATTGCTTTTGATAGCTCAAACAAATCTAAGTGAAGAACATGAGCATAAAATTTTCTTTTCTCAAAATAATATAACTGAAGCATGAGAGAATTTCTTCAAAATTACTAACTCTCAAATAAATCTAAGTGAAGCATGAGAGCATTTCTTCAAAAATATTAAAGCACACCGTGCTCAAAAAGATATAAGTGAATCACTAGAGCAATTCCATAGCTTAAAAAATTTATGTGAAGCACATAGAGCAATTCTAACAAATCATAGTATAATTTTGGCTCTCCCAAATAGGTGTGTTCAGCAAGGATAGATGACACAAACTAAAAAGAAAAACAAGCAAAGACTCATATAACACAAGACGCTCCAAGCAAAACTCATGATGTGTGACCAATAAAAATATAGCTCCAAGTAAAATACCGATGGTCGTTAGAAGAAAGAGGGGATGCCACTCGGGGGCATCCCCAAGCTTAGTTGCTTGTTTCTCTTTGGATAATGGCTTGGGGTGCCATGCGGCATCCCCAAGCTTAGGCTCTTCTTACTCCTTATTCCTTCATCCATCATGATCTCACCCAAAACTTGAAAACTTCAATCACACAAAACTCAACAAAACCTTCGTGAGATCCGTTAGTATAAGAAAACCAATCTTTACTTTAAGTACTGTAGAAAACCCATTCAAATTTTGTTATTGCATTATATATACTATATTCTAACTTTACCATGGCTTATACCCCCCGATACAAACCATAGATTCATCAAAATAATCACACAATGCAAAGAAAACAGAATCTGTCAAAAACATAACAGTCTGTAAAGATGCGAATTGTTCTCATACTTATGTAACTCCAAAATTTCTGAAACATTTGGACAACAGAGGCAATTTGTATATCAATCTTGTTTAAAAAATTCAGAATTTTTCGTCAGTTCTGTGATTTTAAACGGTTATTTTACTGGACGCAAAAGTTTCTGTTTTCCAACAAGATCGAAACAACTATCACCAAAGCTATCCCAAAGGCTTTACTTGGCACAAACACTAACTAAAAATTAAAAAAAACAATCATAACAGAGGCATAATTGTGCAAACACTCAAGAACAGAAAGAAAAAGGCAAAAATAAATTTTATTCATTGGGTTGCCTCCCAACAAGCGCTATCATTTTACGCCCCTAGCTAGGCATAAAGCATAGATTCAAGTATTGTCATCTTTGTTTCTAGATCCCTAGGATGCCCTCATGATTGATTCATATGCAGGCTTAATTCTTGTTCTAGGGAAGTGTCACATACCCTTCCTTAGTGGAAATTGAAATTTAATATTGCCCTCTTTCATATCAATCACGGCACCAATAGTTCGTAAAAACGGTCTACCAAGTATAATTGGACAAGACGGATTGCAATCAATATCACGAACAATAAAATCTATGGGCACATAATTCCTATTTGCAAGAATAAGAACATCATTAGTTCTTCCCATAGGCTTTTTAATAGTAGAATCCGCCAAGTGCAAGTTTAAAGAACACTCTTCAATATTGGTAAGACCAAGCACATCACATAAAGATTTCGGAATTGTGGAAACACTAGCACCCAAATCACATAAAAGCAAAACACTCATAATTTTTAATCTTGACTTTGATAGTAGATTCCCATTCATCATGTAATTTTCTAGGAATTGAGATCTCTAATTCCAATTTTTCTTCAAAAGCTTTCATCATTGCATCGACAATATGTTTAGTAAAAGCTTTATTTTGTTCATAGGCATGGGGTGAATTTATCATGGATTGCAACAAACAAATACAATCAATTAAAGAGCAACTATCATAATTAAAGCCTTTGTAATCCAAAAGAGTGGGCATATCACTAGTTAAAGTTTTGACCTCTCCAAACCCACTTTTATCAAATTTTTCAACAAGATTTTCACCCTCCAAATTATCGAGATGCCTTCTAGCTAAAGTTGACTCTTCTTCAGTCCCTTTATCAATTTTAATTTTACTAAACAAGGAATCAATAGAAGAAACACCAATCACTTAAAGATCTTCATCACTTTTATGAAAGCAATCACTAGAAAACGCTCTTTCTAAAAGTTCTCTTCTAGCTCTAAGCATAGCGGTTCTTTTCTTGTTTTCATCCATAGAAACATATAAAGCTTTAATTGATTCTTCAACCTTAGGCACAAAAGCTTTCAACTTGAGATTTTCTACATCATGAGAAATTCTATCAATGCTTCTAGACATATCATCAATCTTATTCAACTTTTCTTCTATCGTATTATTGAAAACTTTTTGAGCATTGATAAATTCTTTAATATTATTCTCAAGATCAGAGGTGTTCCTATTATTATTATAAGAATGATTACCATAGGAATTACCATAATTATTAGAGGAATTTCCAGTAAAAGGTCTAGGATTAAAATTACCTCTATAAGCATTGTTATTAAAATTGTTTCGCGAAACAAAATTCACATTTACGGCATCACTATTTTTTTCAATAAAAATAGACAAAGGCACATCATTAAGATCAATAGGGGCACTTTTATTAGCAACCAATTTCATAAGAGCATCAACTTTTTCACTCAAAGAATTTATTTCTTCAACCGAATTAACTTTTTTACTACTAGGAGCTCTTTCGGTATGCCATTGTGAATAATTTGCCATAATATTATCAAGAAATTTAGTAGCTTCACCCAAAGTAATTTGCATAAAAGTACCACCCACGGTGGAGTCTAAAAGATTTCTAGAGACAAAATTCAATCCCGCATAAAAAATTTGTATGATCATCCAAAGATTTAAACCATGAGTAGGACAATTTCTTAGCATCAATTTCATTCTTTCCCAAGATTGTGCAACATGTTCATGCTCATGTTGATTAAAATTCATGATCTGAGTTCTAAGGGAAATAATTTTTGCGGGCGAAAAATACTTAGTAATAAAAGCATCCTTGCACTTATCCCAAGAATCGATACTATTGCGAGGCAAAGAAGAAAACCAAATTTTTGCACGATCTCGCAAAGAAAACGGAAATAATTTGAAATTCACAATATCATTGTACACATCTTTTTTATTTTGCATATCGCATAATTCTACGAATGTGTTCAGATGTGACGCGGCATCCTCATTAGGAGTACCAGAAAACTGATCTTTCATAACAAGATTCAACAAAGCGGCATTGATATCATAAGATTCCGCACTAGTGGCGGGAGGAGTAATGGGAGTGCTAATAAAATCATTATTATTGGTATTGGAAAAGTCACACAACTTGGTGTTCTCTTGAGTCATCGTGACTACGCAAACAAGATTGCACACAAAATCAGATCTGACGAGAAAATGGCGAACAAAAAAGAGGGCGAATAAAACGGCAAATTTTGTGAAGTGGGAGAGATGAAAACGAGAGGCAAATGGCAAATAATGTAAATTCCAAGGAGATGAGATTTGTGATTAGGAACCTGATAGATGTTGATGATTTCTCCCCGACAACGGCGCCAGAAATTCCTTTTGATGTCGCTTGAACTACGTCGGTATTTCCCCAAAGAGGAAGGGATGATGCAGCATAGCTACAATAGGTATTTCCCTCAGTTATGAAACCAAGGTATCAATCCAGTAGGAGAACCAAGCAACACTATGTAAACGGTACCTGCACACAAAGAACAAATACTTGCAACCCGACGTGTTAAAGGGGTTGTCAATCCCTTTCAGGTAACGGTGCCAGAAATTGTCGAGTTGACGGGAGAAAAATTATGATAGATTGGATAAATAGATCTCGAATAAACGTGAAATAAAAGAAGTAAATAAAAAGTGCAGCAAGGTATTCTTGGGTTTTTTGAAATATTGATCTAAAAATAAAAGTGGCAAATAATAGATCGGAAAACAAATATGAAGAAGAATAGACCCGGGGGCCGTAGATTTCACTAGTGGCTTCTCTCGAGAAAAATAGCATACGGTGGGTAAACAAATTACTGTTGGGCAATTGATAGAACTCAAATAATCATGACGATATCCAGGCAATGATCATTATATAGGCATCACGTCCAAGATTAGTAGACCAACTCCTGACTGCATCTACTCCTATTACTCCACACATCGACCGCTATCCAGCATGCATCTAGTGTATTAAGTTAATGGAGAAACGGAGTAATGCAATAAGAACGATGACATGATCTAGACAAGATGTATTCATGTAGAAATAGACCCCATCTTGTTATTCTTAATAGCAACGATACATATGTGCCATGTCCCCTTCTGTCACTGGGATTGAGCACCGTAAGATCGAACCCATCACAAAGCACCTCTTCCCATAATCAGAAATGTGTGCGAACACCAATATTAACACAGACGATTGCTGCTAATAAGCCATGTGATTTGGTCTGTCTACAGAAGAATAACATATGCATATATAACTGAAATAAACATCTAATTACATAAGTGACTATACAGATCATTCGCACACACCTCATGTCGTGGTTATCTCGCGGGTGGGTTCGCGAGACGACAGATGCCACGGGGTGGCTTGAGGTGAGGGCAAGGCTGCAGTGGAGATCAAGGGACGGGATTGGGCAAGCAGCACGCGGTGGTTTACCCAGGTTCGGGGCCCTCGTGTGGAGGTAACACCCCTGCTCATGCATGTCTGATGATATATGCAATGTATATGTAGCAGTACAGAGTTGCTCCTGGAGCTGTATCAGGGAGGGAGCAGGAGGAGCTGTGAGCTCCCTGTCCCTTTGTCCATATGCGTGTGTACATGAGAGTGAGAGTGAGGCGTGGTGCCTCCAGCTCCATCCCGTGAGAGAGTCAATGGAATGGTGGTGGATGGATTAGTGCCCTTATATATGAGTAGTGGGCATGGGTGTGTGTGGCGTGAGATGTAAGCTACAGTGAGTAGCTTACATCTCAAGCCGTGTGTAGCTTGTGAGCTAGGCTATGTTTGTCCCTGAGGCATTTTATAAATCAATGCCCAGGGGACAAGGTACACTGTAGATGATGTCGCGTGTGATGAGTGAACAGCGTATGCTTTATCACCAACAGTGGTCGCGGTATGGCCGTCTTGTCGGTGTCGGGTCGATGCAGCAGTTGACTTCGCGTAGCAGGCCGGCTGGAGCAGCCGGACGGCAAGCCGGCCGGGCAGCCGGGGTGGCGAGCCGGCCGGGCAGCCAGACCGAGGGACAATAGCCGCCCCGATGTTTTTGAAGAGTCATCTGCCGTCTTGGGCCTACCCGGGGTTCATCCCCCCGACAGTAGCCTCCGAGCCTCCGGGCAACTTGGAAAAGTTGCGTGGAGAGTTTTAGCGGGCGTCGATGAAGTAGAAGATGTCGATGACAGCCGGCTGCGGACCGCAGCCAGCGCGGCTTGCTACCAGTGGGGGCACACAAGCGCACCCACTGGGTGTAGCCTCCGGGCAACTTGGAAAAGTTGGGCGGAGGGTTTTAGCGGTTGTCGATGAAGCCGACGGCGTCGAGGATGCCGGGCGCAGACACGGAGTCCGCCGGCTGGTGGGCGCGGGGCCCTGCCGGGCGCGGATGCGAAGGCCGTAGGCTAATGGGCGCGGGGCCCTGCCGGGCGTGGACGCAGAGTCCGTCGGCTGAGTGGGGGCGCGTGAGCGCACCCACTGGGTGTAGCCTCCGGGCAACTTGGAAAAGTTGGGCAGAGGGTCTTGTTGTTGATGATGAAGCCGACGGCGACATCGAGGGTGCCGGGCGCGGACACGAAGTCCGCCGGTTGGTGGGCGCGGGGCCCTACCAGGCGCGGACGCGAAGTCCGCCGGCTGAGTGGGGGCGCGCGAGCGCACCCACTGGGTGTAGCCTCCGGGCAACTTGGAAAAGTTGGGCGGAGGGTCTTGTTGTTGATGAAGCGGACAGTGACGTCGGAAATGCCGGTTGCAGTCGGCTTCGGGCCTGCAACCCGCGTGTAGCCTCTGAGCCTCCGGGCGAGGAGGGGGTTCCCCACAGCGATGATCGTGCAAAAGACAAGGTTAGTCCGCGCAAATATATCAAATGTTTGCTTTTGGCATTGCAAGTTTTATGCAGAGGGTGCCGACTCGGTTTCGTCTGAGCCCCCTTCAATCTTTTTCATGTCCCCTTCGCTCTTTGGCTTTGCCTCTTGTTAGCTAGACAGCCAGGAGCCAGTCTGTAGCTGTTATGAAGAGTGCCCTTGGAGTGGAGCATACAATACTCGGACTACAAGAGCAGATTCGACCGACTAGATACTCATAAAGGAAATGACCGGGTTGCCCAAGCCGTCTTCTCCCGGACGTTTTTCGCGTGGGGTGACCTCCAGCTTTTGCTCTCGCTTGCAGACAGCCGCGTGGAGGTCTGTGGCTGAGAGGTGGGCCTTCAGTACTGTATGCGCTACTAAGCCATTTGCGGGAACAAACGTATCGGGCCTTGCGGCCAGCCTCCGGGCCGAGACTAGCTGGCGCCGGGGCGAACAGTAATGCAACTGTAATAAAGGCGGAGGTGGTCCCCGAGTGTCGCTCGGGGTTATCCGGTTTGGTGTCCACGGTGCAAAAATATGCGGGTGAGGAGCTCACATTGCTTTGACGCAAACGAGGCGGAGGGTGCCGCAGACAGCCGGCACGGCTTGGCGCTCGGGGAGCGCGCCGGCAGACCCACTGGGGGTAGCCTTTGAGCCTTCGGGTGCTCGAAGGGGATCCCGACCAGTCAGGCCTGATCGGCCAGGCGTCGAGGCAGACGAGCGGCCGGGCTGGCTTGGCACAGCCGGCCGGGCGCTGAAGCGGGCAGGCAGGACCGTCGGCGGAGCGGCGTCGCGGGCGGGCGGAGGCGTCTGGCAGCCTTTTTCTTTTTCTCTTTTTTTTGCAGCTGATGGCATTTCTTTTTCCTTTTGCTTCTTCTCTATTTCTTTCTTTCTTTCGCTCCAGCCGAGAGGGGAGCTCGTGGGACACAGCCGGCGCGCGGGGGGCTGGGAGGCGGGCGGAGCCAGCGTGGGGGCGGTGAGCCAGCCAGCCGGGATGCGGGCGGAGCCGGCAAGCGGCCGGGTCGCCAGGGAAGCCGGCGCGGGGCGAAGCTGGCAGGTCGGGAGGCCACGGCCGGCGCACAGGAGGCGGAGGAGCCCGGCAGGGGGCGCTCGACGGAGGCAAGCGTGGGCGGCGCAAAGCGAGGCAGAGGCCGGGGTGGCCAGAGCGGAGTGAGACCAACGCGCGCGGGAGGGGCAGAGTGGCAGGCAGCTACGGCGTGGGTGGCGCAAAGCGAGGTAGAGGCCGGGGCGGCCGGCGCACAATCATGTACGTCCGTGTTGCCATTATGCGTGCGGTTGCGCCGGGCGCGGTGCCACGATGCAGTTACCCGCTGCAAAAACTGCCATGCAGACGCGCCGAGAATCCAGGCCGCCTGGCCCCCATTTATTCTTGCGGCCATTTACCTTCATCTCTCGCGCCACACGACACAATAAGCACACCCACGACGACACATACAGAGAGGACATCCAGCGGTTCCAATGGCGCTCCCCGTGGCTCCAATGGTGGTCCCATCGGCCGACGATGATAATGGGGGGCAGTTCACCACGCATCACATAGTTGACACCCATGTGAGTGGGAAGGACCTCTCGGTGTTGTACACGAACGAGCCGGTCTCGGTGGAGAGCTCCATCCAAACTATGGAGCACTTGCTTGCTGAGGAAAAGTACCAAGTGGTCGGCTTCGACATCGAGTTCACCAGCGGTCGTGCCGGGCAAGATCAGAAGGTTGCCGTCGCCCAGTTGTGTGTGCGACAGGACGTCCTCATCTACCACTACCACCTGGCAACAAGGCCTTGGGAGCATTTCTCCAGGTTTATCAACAGCGCCGACTAGAGTTTCGCTACGGTGGACACCACCAACGATCTAAAAGCGCTTAAGGTTTCGGGCTTGACCTGCCAGAATCTTGTCAACATCCGTGAGCACTACAAGGTCTGGGGCAGCGACAACAACAAACAGAACTCCCTGGTTGACCTCGCCTCGGCCATCATCGACCCCTACTACATGAATATGAAGGATGAGAGCAAGAAGGACGAGAACACCTGGCATAGTGATTGGCATCAGAGACTGGATGAAGAACACATCAAGTATGCGGCCAAGGATGCGTACACAAGCTACGAGATGTACAGGCATATCGTTGACATGAGGAAGTGTCTTCATCCTACCCCAGACGAGGTATCGAGCCATAGAGCAGTGGCGGGAGCATCACAACAAGTAGATGACTAGATGATCGTTTCTCCTAGTTTAGAATGCATGCAATTGTCTATTGAGGTGTGTGCGAATGATCTGTATAGTCACTTATGTAATTGGATATTTATTTCAGTTATATATATATATATATGTTATTCTTCTGTAGACAAAGCAAATCACACGTCATATTAGCAGCAATCGTCTGTGTTAATATTGGTCTTTGCACACATTTCTGATTACGGACTTGTTTGCCGCGTATCACACACATCTTGTTCAGTCGAACTGTTTCTGTTGTCTTGGCTCATCGCAAACAGTTCATCCGAGTGAACTGTATGCCCTCCATCGCATACACCTTGATATGGCTGACCGCTTCAATTGTGTTGCCTAATCACACACAGTTCATCCTAGTGAACTGTATGCCGTATATCGCACACACCCTCATCTGGCTGCCCGTTTCTGTTGTTCTGCCTCATCGCAAACAGTTTTGCTGGATTAACTGTATGCCACGCATCGCACACGCAACTCTAATCTGAATCGTGTTTGACGTCTCAGCCATCGCAAACGTTTTGTATCTTTTTTGACGGTTTTATTACATCATTGTTTGTGATTAATGCATCACACACAGTTTCGTCGAAGGGTCTCTGATTAGACTGTCGCATTTGGACCAACCTGCAGTAGTTGTCTATGTTGTTCATCTTGGGCGGGAAACAAATAGTAAAGCAATCATCATTTGCCTTTTTATTAAATTAAAGTTATCATCAGCCTGCTATCATTATTTTTGGATCTATCCATTGGTTGTTACCATCAACTCTAGATTTCTGCATGCTCTCCTTACATAATCTCACTATATATTTTTTCGGATGCATGTCAGATATTGTACACAGTCATGCTGAACATGTAGAGAAAAAGAGAAGAGTTTTGTGCAGCAATACAATGTCATGCAGACATCGCTTCATGGTGGGTGCAATGGTAAACCCTCCCCCCCCCCCCCCCGCTCCAGATTGTAACCCAGAGGAAGATATCTGTTCTAAGGCGGATTCAGATGGAGCTGACCACTCCTATTTACCCCCCGAGGTGTTTGCTCTAACTTGGCATGATGATATTGGTCATATCATGCATATGTTGCCTTGCAGTGCCTACTTTTGACATCATATATGTCATCTGCTTAGTTTAGACATGTTCTGTAATGCCGCCTATTTAGTTTCTATATCATGTATGTGAATTATGTTGTCTCATCTCTTTTAGCCAGCCATAATATATGTGAAACATGCAATGCCATCCTGTTTAACCAGGCATCATATATTTGAATTATATCTTGCCAATCCTTTTCTTCATTACATTTCCATTTGTCGACAATGTTTGTACATTCAACTACTCTTCCTGTGAATCAACCATTTGAGTGGGTGATGGAAAATCTGGAGTGAAAACAAGGTTTTCATAGTAGAAAGTGCTACCTGTGGAAGCAGATCTCTTGTTGGGCCCCGATAGCTCCTCAGGGACGGATTCAGAGACAGATGACCAGTCATATTCCCCCACCGAGGTGTATGCTCTAACTTGGCACGGTTATACTGCTCATATCATGCATATGGTGTCTTGCATTGCATAGTTTAGACATCATATACACAATACACCATGTTCTTAATTCAGACATCATATATGTGAATGCCCTCTGCTTAGTATATAAATCACATATGTGAATTATATCATGCGATCTTGATTACTTAGATACCATGTATGTGAATTATGTCATGCGAACCTGTTTACTAAAGACATCATATAATTACCTCATGCCATCATGTTATTTTAGTCATCATATCTTTGAATTATGTCATGCTATGCTATCCAGTTTAGATAGAGATCATATATGTGAAATTATGTCATGCTATCCTTTTTGGTTAAACAATATACATGTGAACTATTTCATGCCCTCTTTTTTCCACACTATCTATTGCATTTGTCTCTCATACAAGGTCTGTACATTCAACTACTTTTCTTGTTTATTAGCCATTTGAATTGGAGGGGGTGATGGAAGTATCTAGCAGAGTAAAAACACGGTCTTCAAATAAACAATGATACCTCTTGGTGGATATACCACCCCGGTTGTACATGCACGAGAACCAGCGCTACCACACATAACCCAGACTCTCGTGGATTGTACCCGTACTCCGATGGACAGAGAACCAACTTCACCCAATCTAACCCCAACCCCAACAGATATAACCCAGTTCCAGTTGACACAGCACCATCTCCACCACATAGCTCCCAAACAAGAGCAGTTAATAAGGCAGCTCCAGAGCCCAAAGCGCCAGTACTACCACGGCGAACCCCAACTCCACCAGTTAGTACACCTATTCCTGTGGACGAAGCACAACCGGCCATTCGTAGTTTAGCATCTATCGCATTTGATGTTGTTAAATCCTATGTGCGTATCTTCCCATCATGGAAATATTAAACTGAATATGAAGGAAAAAGCCAGTTGCAGGTGTTCGTCCAGGAGTTATGTGTAAGTAATGTAATTCATGGCAATTACTTTGCTTTGTCCCATACATTCTACCTCCATGCTGGTTATAATACAGCAAATGTTCCCAGTTTTCTCTATAGAGAAGGACCGATTTGGAAACTCAGGATGAGGTAACCTGTGCTAATACCTCTGCTATCTTCAAGAATGCTTGGTGGCGTATCGGAATTACCTAAAGAAAACGAACTTCACTGGCAAAGAAACTCATCAAATTCCCTTACTTTCTCCTGAGACACGTTTACGGGATGATGGCTGGGAACACCTTGTTCTGTACTGGTCCCGAACCAAGAATGTGGTCAGGTCTATGAGCTCATTTTTTATTTTGAAGTACTATATGCCTGCGTCTTACAGTACTCTGTTCGTGTAGAACAAGTGCTTAAACATGAATAGCAACTGTTCTCATTTAAGATTCCATTGCTATGGTGCATACTGCTTTGCTCTTGTATCACTGTATTTACTCATACAAACTTATTTTTAAATTGAAGGATCCAATCAGAACTCCAATGGCACAACAGGTAAGTTTAAACATGTTTCTTTATCAGGTTTTCTCTTCTAAATTGCTCTGTTGATTTCAGTTTCAATTGTGTATACGGTTGACTTCTCATATCATGCACATTACTAGTATCACAACACAGCCAATAGTGTTATTGTACATGTATACCCGTGGTACCCATCTAAAATCTTGTTGTGCCGTGTAGTTTCCCACACTAGTATTCTTTCAATGTTGCTTTGTCTTGAAATGATATGATTTGAACCGTGTCTCTATTTTGATTTGGCAAGACAATGCAGTGACCATAGGACATAGATATATGTTTGTTTGATACTTTTATTATGTACTACTTGGCAATAGAAGACTTGGTAGTTTAATCATGTCCACCTTACTACTGAACTGGTTCACCGAAATGAGTTTCATATACTACATGCTAAATATGCTATGTGTCTGTTTGTTTCTTCTTTTAGAATGCTGACAGAATATTGGGGAAGAGTACCTTATTAAGCAATGGTAAAGGAAGTAATGCAAATATGGTTCAGGATAGTGAGACATCCTTGTTGGTCTCCAATAAAGCTGATAAAACAGCTAAGGAAAACTATCTTGAAGACAGTGAGACAACCACAAAGTCCTGTCTTGATGTAGTGTTCGAGTTACTGGCCACTACTATTGGCACAAGCTCTTTGAACTCATTGTCCAAATCAGTTCGGTTTCTTGAGTCTCAACTACAAGCTGAAAGGCATCGATCATCTTGTTGGGGAACGTAGCAGAATTTTAAAATTTTCTACGCATCACCAAGATCAATCTATGGAGTCATCTAGCAACGAGTGAGAGGGGAGTGTATCTACATACCCTTGTAGATCGCGAGCGGAAGCGTTCAAGAGAACGGGGTTGATGGAGTCGTACTCGTCGTGATCCAAATCACCGATGACCGAGCGCCGAACGGACGGCACCTCCGCGTTCAACACACGTACGGAGCAGAGACGTCTCCTCCTTCTTGATCCAGCAAGGGGGGAGGAGAGGTTGATGGAGATCCAGCAGCACGACGGTGTGGTGGTGGAAGCAGCGGGATTTCAGCAGGGCTTCGCCAAGCGCTACTGGAGGAGGAAGAGGTGTCACGGGAGGGAGAGGGAGGCGCCAGGGGCTGAGCTGTTTCTCCCATGCACCTCCCCACTATATATAGGGGTGGAGGGGGCTGGTTTCTTGCCCTCCAAGTCCATTGGGGCGTTGGCAAAGGTGGAAGGAAAGAAATCCCATCCTTTCCCTTCCCCACCGATTGTTATCCCCCTTTTTTAGGGATCTTGATCTTATCCCTTCGGGATATGATCTTATTCCTTCTAAGGGGGAATCTTGGTGCGCCTTGACTAGGGGTGTGGGGCCTTGCCCCCACTACCACGTTCATGTGGGTCCCCCCATGCAGGTGGGCCCCACTCCGGAACCTTCTAGAACCTTCTCGGTACAATACCGAAAAATCCCGAACATTTTCCGGTGGCCAAAATAGGACTTCCCATATATAAATCTTTACCTCCGGACCATTCCGGAACTCCTCGTGACGTCCAGGATCTCATCCGAGACTCCGAAAAACCTTCGGGTTACCGCATACTAATATCTCTATAACCCTAGCGTCACCGAACCTTAAGTGTGTAGACCCTACGGGTTCGGGAGACACGCAGACATGACCGAGACGACTCTCCGGTCAATAACCAACAGCGGGATCTGGATACCCATGTTGGCTCCCACATGCTCCTCGATGATCTCATCGGATGAACCATGATGTCGAGGATTCAATCAATCCCGTACGCAATTCCCTTTGTCTATCGGTACGATACTTGCCCGAGATTCGATCGTCGGTATCTCGATACCTTGTTCAATCTCGTTACCGGCAAGTCTCTTTACTCGTTTCCGTAACACATCATCCCGTGAACAACTCCTTGATCACATTGAGCTCATTATGATGATGTCCTACCGAGTGGGCCCAGAGGTACCTCTCCGTTACATGGAGTGACAAATCCCAGTCTCGATTCGTGCCAACCCAACAGATACTTTCGGAGATACCCGTAGTGCGCCTTTATAGCCACCCAGTTACGTTGTGACGTTTGGTGCACCCAAAGCACTCCTACGGTATCCGGGAGTTGCACAATCTCATGGTCTAAGGAAAAGTTACTTGACATTGGAAAAGCTTTAGCAAACGAACTACACGATCTAGTGCTAGGCTTAGGATTGGGTCTTGTCCATCACATCATTCTCCTAATGATGTGATCCCGTTATCAATGACATCCAATGTCCATGGTCAGGAAACCGTAACCATCTATTGATCAACGAGCTAGTCAACTAGAGGCTTACTAGGGACATGTTGTGGTCTATGTATTCACACATGTATTACGATTTCCGGATAACACAATTATAGCATGAATAACAGACAATTATCATGAACAAGGAAATATAATAATAACCATTTTATTATTGCCTCTAGGGCATATTTCCAACAGTCTCCCACTTGCACTAGAGTCAATAATCTAGTTACATTGTGATGAATCGAACACCCATAGAGTACTGGTGTTGATACCACTGTTGGGGAACGTAGCAGAATTTTAAAATTTTCTACGCATCACCAAGATCAATCTATGGAGTCATCTAGCAACGAGTGAGAGGGGAGTGTATCTACATACCCTTGTAGATCGCGAGCGGAAGCGTTCAAGAGAACGGGGTTGATGGAGTCGTACTCGTCGTGATCCAAATCACCGATGACCGAGCGCCGAACGGACGGCACCTCCGCGTTCAACACACGTACGGAGCAGAGACGTCTCCTCCTTCTTGATCCAGCAAGGGGGGAGGAGAGGTTGATGGAGATCCAGCAGCACGACGGTGTGGTGGTGGAAGCAGCGGGATTTCAGCAGGGCTTCGCCAAGCGCTACTGGAGGAGGAAGAGGTGTCACGGGAGGGAGAGGGAGGCGCCAGGGGCTGAGCTGTTTCTCCCATGCACCTCCCCACTATATATAGGGGTGGAGGGGGCTGGTTTTTTGCCCTCCAAGTCCATTGGGGCGTTGGCAAAGGTGGAAGGAAAGAAATCCCATCCTTTCCCTTCCCCACCGATTGTTATCCCCCTTTTTTAGGGATCTTGATCTTATCCCTTCGGGATATGATCTTATTCCTTCTAAGGGGGAATCTTGGTGTGCCTTGACTAGGGGTGTGGGGCCTTGCCCCCACTACCCACGTTCATGTGGGTCCCCCCATGCAGGTGGGCCCCACTCCGGAACCTTCTAGAACCTTCTCGGTACAATACCGAAAAATCCCGAACATTTTCCGGTGGCCAAAATAGGACTTCCCATATATAAATCTTTACCTCCGGACCATTCCGGAACTCCTCGTGACGTCCAGGATCTCATCCGAGACTCCGAACAACCTTCGGGTTACCGCATACTAATATCTCTATAACCCTAGCGTCACCGAACCGTAAGTGTGTAGACCCTACGGGTTCGGGAGACACGCAGACATGACCGAGACGACTCTCCGGTCAATAACCAACAGCGGGATCTGGATACCCATGTTGGCTCCCACATGCTCCTCGATGATCTCATCGGATGAACCACGATGTCGAGGATTCAATCAATCCCGTACGCAATTCCCTTTGTCTATCGGTACGATACTTGCCCGAGATTCGATCGTCGGTATCTCGATACCTTGTTCAATCTCGTTACCGGCAAGTCTCTTTACTCGTTTCCGTAACACATCATCCCGTGAACAACTCCTTGATCACATTGAGCTCATTATGATGATGTCCTACCGAGTGGGCCCAGAGGTACCTCTCCGTTACATGGCGTGACAAATCCCAGTCTCGATTCGTGCCAACCCAACAGATACTTTCGGAGATACCCGTAGTGCACCTTTATAGCCACCCAGTTACGTTGTGACGTTTGGTGCACCCAAAGCACTCCTACGGTATCCGGGAGTTGCACAATCTCATGGTCTAAGGAAAAGTTACTTGACATTGGAAAAGCTTTAGCAAACGAACTACACGATCTAGTGCTAGGCTTAGGATTGGGTCTTGTCCATCACATCATTCTCCTAATGATGTGATCCCGTTATCAATGACATCCAATGTCCATGGTCAGGAAACCGTAACCATCTATTGATCAACGAGCTAGTCAACTAGAGGCTTACTAGGGACATGTTGTGGTCTATGTATTCACACATGTATTACGATTTCCGGATAACACAATTATAGCATGAATAACAGACAATTATCATGAACAAGGAAATATAATAATAACCATTTTATTATTGCCTCTAGGGCATATTTCCAACACATCTGTGCTGCGACAAGAAGCCGAAGGACTGTGGAAGTCCCTGGAGAATTCAGATGCATACTTTCTGGTGCAACACCAAGCATTGCAGGATTTTAGCGCCAAACAGGAGAAAGCTAATAAGCTTGCTAAGCTTATTGCCAGCATGGTGGATACCCAGAATAACGTTTCTTGAGCTCTTCTGAAGTTGTTTCAGTTATGGACTTGTTTTGCTGCCACGTTTATTTGCACTGGTGGCCAATTTAGACGGCCAGTGTATGTAATATGTTGCTTTGTTCCCTACATTTGCACTAGTGGCGAACTTTGATGCCCAGTGGATGTAATATGTGTAATAGCCGTAATAGCCTAGCGTAAGTTGCTTGCTTATTTATTTCCTTATTGTGTTGTTTAGTTGTTTGCTTGTAGTCACTGCAGTTCTTTTTCCGCGTTTTTCTAGTGGCCACAATAACCTACTCCCCCTGTCCCGAAATAAGTGTCTCAACCTTAGTATAAATTTATACTAGAGTTAGTACAAAGTTGAGACACTTATTTTGGGACGGAGGTAATATTTTTTTAAACTAGGCCACAATTACCATGGGCAACATACGGAACATTGTAACCATGGTCCTACTACCTGTTGTAGTGACCATGGGCTTCCTACAGGCCGAAGGATCCATGGGTCTTCTACAGGCCGTAGAATCAATGGGCCTTCGACGGGTCGTATAATCGATTGGCAAAATATGGGCCGTACTATTTGATGTCTACTACGCAACCTTCTTCTTGTAAACTCGTGTTGGTCCTCCAAGCGCAGAGTTTTGTAGGACAGTAGCAAATTTCCCTCAAGTGGATGACCTAAGGTTTATCAATCCGTGGGAGGCGTAGGATGAAGATGGTCTCTCTCGAACAACCCTGCAACCAAATAACAAAGAGTCTCTTGTGTCCCCAACACACCCAATACAATGGTAAATTGTATAGGTGCACTAGTTCGGCGAAGAGATGGTGATACAAGTGTAATATGGATAGTAGATATAGGTTTTTGTAATCTGAAAATATAAAAACAGCAAGGTAACTAGTAGTAAAACGGAGCAAAAACGGTATTGCAATGCTTGGAAACAAGGCCTAGGGTTCATACTTTCACTAGTGCAAGTTCTCTCAACAATGATAACATAATTGGATCACATAAAAATCCCTCAACGTGCAACAAAGAGTCACTCCAAAGTTTCTATCGGAGAACATAGGACGAAAACGTGCATCAACCCCTATGCATAGATTACCCCAATGTCACCACGGGAATCCACGAGTTGAGTGCCAAAACATACATCAAGTGCATCAATAGAACATCCCATTGTCACCACAGATATCCCATCGCAAGACATACATCAAGTGTTCTCAAATCCAATACTCAATCCAACATAACGAAACCTCAAAGAGCAAGACTCAATTCATAACAACAAGAGATAGAGAGGGGAGAAACACCATATGATCCAACTATAATGACAAAGCTCGCGGTACATCAAGATCATGCCATATCAAGAACACGAGAGAGAGAGAGAGATCAAACACATAGCTACTGGTACATACCCTCAGCCCCAAGGGTGAACTACTCCCTCCTCGTCATGGAGACAGCCGGGATGATGAAGATGGCCACCGATGATGATTTCCCCCTCCAGAAGGGTGCCGGAACGGGCTCCCGATTGGTTTTTGGTGGCTACAGAGGCTTACGGCAGCGAAACTCCCGATCTAGGTTTATTTCTGGAGTTTTCTCTATTTATAGGAGGTTTTGGCGCCGGGGACAAGTCAAGGGGGTCCACGAGGCGGCGGCAAGGCAGGGGGCGCACCCTAGGGGGGGCGTGCCCCCCACCCTTGTGGTTGCCTCGGGACTCCTCTCTGGTATCTTTTAGCTCCAGCATTTTTTATATTTTCCAAAAATATTTTCTGTAAATTTTCAGCTCATTCCGAGAACTTTTATTTCTGCACAAAAAAAAACGACACCACGGTAGTTCTGCTGAAAACAGCGTCAGTCCGGGTTAGTTCTAATAAAATCATACCAAAACCATATAAAATTGTTGTAAACATGGCATGAATACTTCATAAATTATAGATACGTTGGAGACGTATGAGCATCCCCAAGCTTAATTCTTGCTTGTCCTCGAGTAGGTAAATGATAAAAGAAATAATTTATGAAGTGTGAATGCTAGCAAGTGCACAAGTTTGATCAATAATAATTTCAATCACCTTTTCTAGCATCATTATATATCATAAACAGTAGCTCATCTCATAAAAATTCTCATGATCAAGTAGCAAGCTATTCACATGTTAAAGCATAGACCATAAACTTTCTTGAAAACTAACAAACTAGGTTCTTGGTCATCAAATAATTGCAATTCATCTTATTTTCAGGACGGGTCTATGTAAGAGCTTTGATTTAGCAAACCCCACATACTCAACTATCATATAGGCTTCCATGACTGCTACCACTCAAAGCATATTTTTAGAACAAATAGCATCCATTGAACACAAAGAAAGATAGGGGCTTAGTGTTTTGCCTCCCAACTTATTTATCATATAGATAATTGTCAACAATAATAATTCATGATCAAATATATTTGAATGGCCATATATGCTTGGATCTTTCCCCACCACATGGTACTGGCCAACTAGAGAATAATTGAGGTTGAAATGAGAAGTGATACTATTGACTCTTGCATAAAAGTAAAAGATAGGCCCTTCGCAGAGGGAAGCAGAGGTTGTCATGCGCTTTTTATTTTTGGATGTGCAAACCCTTAATGCAAAGGAACGTCACGTTGTATTTCCCTTTGTGATAGCAACCTTTATTATGCAGTCTATCGCTTTTATTTCTTTACCATCACAAGTTCGTACAACGCTTATTTTCCCTTACAGTAAAAGATCATACATATTTAGGAGCAATTTTTATTGCTTTTTGCACCGATGACAACTTACTTGAAGGATCTTATTCAATCCATAGGTAGATATGGTGGACACTCATGGCAAGAAACTGGGTTTCAGGATTTTGGATGCACAAGCAGTATTCCCGCTTAGTACAGAAATTTTGGCTAGCAAAAGATTCTAAAAAGCAAGCACCACATGTTGGAGGATCCATAACAATATAACTTCTATACAAATATAGCCAAGCATAACTCATTACGTTGTCTTCCTTGTCCAACTTCAACTAATTTGCTCAAGTTTGAAAATAATTAATGGGGCTCACAATCATAGAAGATGTCCAAGATAGTATATTTATATGTGAAATCTCTCTTCCTTCAATATTCTTTCATGAATTGTTCAAGTGACCAATGTTGTGTTTGCTAACTTTCAATAAATTTACCACCTATACTTCTTATATGTGAAGTCATTACTCCCCATGGGATAAGCATATGAAACATATATAATTTCAGATTTATGCTATTCAATTCATTCAACCATTTACTCATAGGATATAAGTGAAGCACACGAGTAAATGACAAACTACTCCAAAAAGATATAAGTGAAGATCAATGAGTAGTCAAATAATTATGAAGCTATGTGAAGACTCTCTCTCATAAATAAAATTTCAGATCTTAAGTATTTTATTCAAACAGCAAGCAAAATAAAATAAAATGACATTCTAAGGATAGCACATATCATGTGAAGAAGCAAAAACTTAGGCTCAACCAAAACTGACCGATCATTGTTGAAGAAGAAAGGTGGGATGCCAACCGGGGCATTCCCAAGCTTAGATGCTTGAGACTTCTTAAATTATTAACTAGGGATGCCTTGGGCATCCCCAAGCTTGAGCTTTTGTGTCTCCTTAATTCCTTTTATATCACGGTTTCCCTAAATCTTAAAAACTTCATGCACACAAAACTCAACAAGAACTCGTGAGATAAGTTAGTGTAAATCAAATGCAAAACCTTATCATTCTCTACTGTAGCAAATCACTAAAATTATTATTTAACATTGCATACTAAATGCCTCTTCATATTTAATACTCCTATTCTCAAATAGATTCATTAAACAAGCAAACATATGCAAACAATGCAAACATAACAGCAATCTGTCTAAACAGGACAGTCTGTAAAGAGTGCAATTGTACTCATACTTCCCTAACTCCAAAATTATGAAAAATTAACAAACTGTATAAATTTTGTTGTTACTCATTTTGTAAAAATTTCAAGATTTTATGATGTTCTGACTTTCCAGAACAATTCAGACAACGATAGAAAACTTTCTGTTTTCAAAACAGCAACATATAGACTTGCAAAATAAGCATGGTAAAGGCTAAAGTTGACACTTTTATTGAAATAAAAGATGCAAACCATTACTCTAAATAACAGCAAGCAAATCTAAACAAAATAAAATGACGCTCCAAGCAAAACACATATCATGTGACGAATAAAAATATAGCCCCAAGTAAGGTTACCGATAATGTTGGAGACGAAAGAGGGGATGCCTTCCGAGGCATCCCCAAGCTTAGTTGCTTGTATCTTCCTTGAATATTATCTTGGGGTGCCTTGGGAATCCCCAAGCTTAGGGTCTTGTCAATCCTTATTCTCCTCATATCGATGTCTCACCCAAAACTTGAAAACTTCAATCACACAAAACTTAACAAAACCTTCGTGAGATCCGTTAGTATAATAAAACAAACCATTCACTTGGGTACTGTCAAAGGCAAGATTCATAATTGTTCTCATACAATGCCTACTGTAACTTATCATTTCTACAATTTATATTAAGCAATATAAGCCATAGAAACTAGAAAACAAGCAAACTATGCATCGAAAACAGAATCTGTCAAAAACAGAACAGTACATAAAGATCTGAATTAAGGTCATACTTCTGTAACTCCAACAATTCTAAAAATTTAGGAAAACGTAGAAAATTTGTATACCAATCAACTGTAAAAAATTCAGAATATTTATACGTTCCAGTGAAAGATAGCAATCTCTGTACTGGACGCAAAATTTTCTGTTTTTGCACAAAATCAAATCAACTATCAACCACACTATCCCAAAGGCTTTACTTGTCACTTTATTCAAACAAAAGCTATAAAACATGATTACTACAGTAGCTTAATCATGTTAACACACAAAAACAGTAGGGGTAAATATTGGGTTGTCTCCCAACAAGCGCTTTTCTTTAACGCCTTTTTAGCTAGGCATGATGATTTCAATGATGCTCACATAAAAGATAAGAATTGAAACATAACGGGAGCATCATGAAGCATATAACTAGCACATTTAAGTCTAACCCACTTCCTATGCATAGGGATTTTGTGAGCAAACAATTTATGGGAGCAAGAATCAACTAGCATAGGAAGGCAAAACAAGCATGACTTCAAGATTTTCAACACATAGAGAGGAAACTTGATATTATTGCAATACCTACAAGCATATGTTCCCCTCTCATAATAATTTTCAGTAGCATCATGAATGAATTCAACAATATAACTATCACATAAAGCATTCTTTTCATGATCCACAAGCATAGAAATTTTATTACTCTCCACATAAGCAAATTTATTCTCATGAATAGTAGTGGGAGCAAACTCAACAAAATAACTATAATGTGCGGCATAATCCAATTGAAAATCAAAATCACGATGACAAGTTTCATGGTTATCATTATTCTTTATATAATAAGTGTCATCACAATAATCATCATAGATAGCAACTTTGTTCTCATAATCAATTGGAACCTCTTCCAAAATAGTGGATTCATCACTAAATAAAGTCATGACCTCTCCAAATCCACTTTTATCAATATTGTGAAAATATTCAACATCCTCCAAAATAGTGGGATCAATACTACCTAGAGTTGACACTCTTCCAAACCCACATTCATCAATATAATCATCATAAATAGGAGGCATGCTATCATCATAATAAATATTCTCATCAAAACTTGGGGGACTAAAAATATCATCTTCATCAAACATAGCATCCCCAAGCTTGTGGCTTTGCATATCATTAGCACCATGGATATTAAAGGAATTCATACTAACAACATTGCAGTCATGCTCATCATACAAAGATTGTATGCCAAACATTTTATTGCATTCTTCTTCTAACACTTTGGCACAATTTTCGGATCCATTATTTTCAAGAAAGACATTATAGAGATGAATAATATGAGGCAACCTCAATTCTATTTTTTTTGTAGTTTTCTTTTATAGACTAAACTAGTGATAAAACAAGAAACTAAAAGATTTAATTGCAAGATCTAAAGATATACCTTCAATCACTAACCTCCCCGGCAACGGCGCCAGAAAAGAGCTTGATGTCTACTACGCAACCTTCTTGTAGACTCGTGTTGGGCCTCCAAGCGCAGAGTTTTGTAGGACAGTAGAAAATTTCCCTCAAGTGGATGACCTAAGGTTTATCAATCCGTGGGAGGTGTAGGATGAAGATGGTCTCTCTCAAACAACCCTGCAACCAAATAACAAAGAGTCTCTTGTGTCCCCAACACACCCAATACAATGGTAAATTGTATAGGTGCACTAGTTCAGCGAAGAGATGGTGATACAAGTGTAATATGGATAGTAGATATAGGTTTTTGTAATCTGAAAATATAAAAACAGCAAGGTAACTAGTAGTAAAACGGAGCAAAAACGGTATTGCAATGCTTGGAAACAAGGCCTAGGGTTTATACTTTCACTAGTGCAAGTTCTCTCAACAATGATAACATAATTGGATCACATAACAATCCCTCAACGTGCAACAAAGAGTCACTCCAAAGTTTCTATCGGAGAACGTAGGACGAAAACGTGCATCAACCCCTATGCATAGATTACCCCAATGTCACCACGGGAATCCGCGAGTTGAGTGCCAAAACATACATCAAGTGCATCAATAGAACATCCCATTGTCACCACAGATATCCCATCGCAAGACATACATCAAGTGTTCTCAAATCCAATACTCAATCCAACATAACGAAACCTCAAAGTGCAAGACTCAATTCATCACAACAAGAGATAGAGAGGGGAGAAACACCATATCATCCAACAATAATAACAAAGCTCGCGGTACATCAAGATCGTGCCATATCAAGAACACGAGAGAGAGAAAGATGAAACACATAGCTACTGGTACATACCCTCAGCCCCGAGGGTGGACTACTCCCTCCTCATCATGGAGACCGCCAGGATGATGAAGATGGCCACCGGTGATGATTTCCCCCTCCGGCAGGGTGCCGGAACGGGCTCCCGATTGGTTTTTGGTGGCTACAGAGGCTTACGGCGGCGGAACTCCCGATCTAGGTTTATTTCTGGAGTTTTCTCTATTTATAGGAGGTTTTGGCGTTGAGGACAAGTCAAGGGGGTCCACGAGGCGGCGACAAGGCAGGGGCGCGCCCTTGGGGGGAGGGCGCTCCCCCCCAACCTTTTGGTTGCCTCGGGACTCCTCTCTGGTATCTTTTCGCTCCAGTATTTTTTTTTATTTTCCAAAAATATTCTCCGTAAATTTTCAGCTCATTCCGAGAACTTTTATTTCTGCACAAAAAAAGACACCACGGTAGTTCTGCTGAAAACAGCGTCAGTCCGGGTTAATTCTAATAAAATCATACCAAAACCATATAAAATTGTTGTAAACATGGCATGAATACTTCATAAATTATAGATACGTTGGAGATGTATCACTATTCATGGACCAATAACGGACCGCAATATGGGTCGTAAATGGGCTACAATGGGAATCGTCTATTTATGGGCCAACCATAACGGGTCGTTAAGAGGCCGATATGTTTAACGGGCTTCATTCTATCGACAGGCATAACGGGTCGTTAGTGGGCCGTATTTGATAACGCTATGAAAACGGCCCAACGGATTAACGGGCTGACTATAGCCACGGGTTGAATTTGGCCCACAAGCGGAATAGGCCAGTAACGGACCGTAAGTATTCGAATGCTGAAAATGAGCCCAAGAATAAATGGGCCCTTAGAAGGCCGAAAGAAAACACGGGCTGGAAACGGCCCAATGGAATAATGGGCCATTAATGGGTATAAAGTGATATACTATTCATTATGGGCCAGTTTCACCACGGGCCGTTAATGGGCCCATGGTTACAAAGGGTCTCATATGGGCCGAAAGAGATCATGGGCCATACATGGGCTAGAAGTTGCAATGGGCTGGAATCATATTGGACGGCCCAAATGACACTACTAGGCCTAATTTGGATAGGCCATAACGGGCCATGAGTTAGCGGGTTGTAAATGGGCTATATGCGAACAGGCCGTTAACAGGCTTTCTATGGGTCGGCCCGCTACCTTTTGACCAAGTCAAACGGGCCGGCCTTTTCACCTGAATGGGCCACCGTTGGGCCGTGCCACATGTCGAGTATCATAGGTGCCTCTTGTCTAATGAGTGGATGACATCTGTCCCAACGCTGAGCCGACACGTGGTTCCTCTGGCCATTGAGAATTTTACACGTGGAAAATCCCCATTGGTCCGGACTGTTAACGGGTTATCAGATCCAAACTGGAACCCAATAGCTTAACGGCGACCCGTTACGGTGGATGCCACATGTCGGTTACCCTTGACGAAAGCACTTCCATGACGCGCCATTTATCGTCATGGAAGTGGACACTTCCGTGATGATAATTTTGGTATTGTCATGGAACACTTCTACGAGAGCACAGGTATGACTATCTTGATTCTATCATAAAATCGTCATGGATGTACATGCATGACAGAAAACGTGACCTACTGTGACAAACACGTATCATCACGGGAGTGGTTTTTTTTTGTAGTGTAGCTCTCTCTCTCTCTCTCTCTCTCATGTTCTTGCTCCCAAACCTGAGATTTTTGATCTCTTTGCTCAAAGCTCCATATCCGAAACTGTTTTTGCGGATTGCTACTTGGTATGTGACTCCTCCATTGCTCCAATTAGTTTTTGCTCTAGTGGATATATATTTTGCATAATTAGCTGCTCTTGGTGCTACTGAAAATGAGCTTGCATGTTGAATTCTTTGAGTTCTAAGTAGTTTGAATGCTTGATATAGCCTCTAGACATCCATATGAGTAGTTGCTATCAATCTAGTGAAGTTTTGTTGACATCATTTTGTGCCCCAAAAATTTCAGAAATTTGTTCATAGGAAAAATGAAATTCTTCCGGAGGAGTTCTGCGAAGCGGGATGCCAAGGGAGTCCTTGGGGACTCCTCGGACAGTGGCCTCAACACTCCGCGTAGGATGGAGGTCCGACCGTGCGAATGGCCGCACAATGCCTTCATGAACGAAGCCGGATTCTACCAAGAGGAGTTCACGCAATTCGTTGCCAATGCTGGATTGACCAACTTCCTCGTAGATTAGTGTGACCAACATCACGTCCTTATGAATTCCTTTGTGCAAAATTTTCATTTCCTGAATAGGCTCAAACTCCCTGTGGTGCGCTTTGATTTATATGCTGAACATCAGTAGATACCGCTTGCTGAATTTTGTGATATATGTTTGATTCCCTTTGATGGGGAAATAAGAGAGCGTCGACCGAAGGAGTTTGAGGGCTTCCTCCACACTTTAACTATGGGAGAGGAAAGGGGAGTGTCGAAAGCCTGAGCTACTAGCTTGCAATTTCCCGTTGTTCATTACTTTGCTTTATTCATAGGGAAATGCTTGACTGCTAAAGAGCAAGGTGGTGCACTATGTGCACCTGACTTTGCCATTTTATGACGTGCACTTCATAATGACAACACTTATAACCTTGGCGCTATCATTGCACGCCGCCTGCACACTAATAGGACTAAGGGTAAAATTCATGGTGGTATTTATGCTACTCGCTTAGCGAGACGTTTTAATGTTCAGATACGCCCTCATGATTACTTATTGCCTAGAGTTTACCTAGATCACCAGTCAATGGAGGACCACCACTTTATTGATGCTCCTGAGCCTCCTCACCACATTCATTATAACTTGATTTTTAGTGAGGATACTCATGATATTATTTTGTTGCCTACACCTGCTTTGTTTGATTCTCATGCCAGGAACGGATACACCGTCCTACCAGCGGACATCGTTGCTTACCGAAACGCATTGGGAGCGGCAGAGGATGAGGCCCAGGATTGGGACGCTCAGGTGCCTCCACCTCAGCACTTTCACATGGGGTCGGACGGCTACAACGGATGGTGATTACCAAGCTAGGCAAAAAGCCTAAGCTTGGGGGGGTACGTATTTCCCACCGACATTATATTCATGTTCACACATTTCACTCCAGTTGTCGGTGTTAATCCTCTTTCATTGTATAATCCATGTTAGTTTTATTTTCTCGCTTTCTTCTTGTGTGTTTGAAAAACTTAGAGAAAATCCAAAAATGTTTCTCGTTTCTTTTCGGTTTTTCTTTGTAGTTAAATTTATTGTAGTATTAAAAGAAAACCCAAAAAGAATTCATGTTTCTTCTTTTGCTTGTTGGGAGCTTTCCCATGTAAATAGTTTTTCTCGTTTTTGCTTTCCCTTCGTTAATTTGCTTCCTTCAAGAAAAATCGAAAACTCCAAAAATATTTTAGTGTGTTTCTCTGAACTTCTTTTCTTTTGTTGAGTCATTGTGAGGAGAACACCACGATGAAAATGTTGAGTGGCTCTCATATGCATTATTTTTTATCTGACAAAGAGTCTATATTACCTTGTCTTCTCCTTTGAGTAAAATGTTTGCAGATTCCAGCTTAGTCCACGGCACTCTTGCACTATTATTATTTTCATATCATTTGGTCATGCAAGTGAAAGGCAATAATGACGATATTTGATGAATTGACTGTGGCACGGAAAAGCGGGTACAAACTCAACTTGTTTTTTGTTTTTGTAAATATGTTTAACTCAGTATCCATGATTCAGCATATTATGATTAAACATGTTTATGATGGCAACTAGAGATTATAGTTGCCCATGCCATGCTTAACTAGCTAAGAGTGGATAATGATTTATCTTGGGTTTCAACATGCATTAAAATGATTGTGATGTAGTATGATGATATGGTATCCTCCTCTAAATGTTTCAAGTGGCTTGACTTGGCACATGTTCATGCATATAGTTGATTCAAAACCAACATAGCCTCCATGATATTTATGTTCATGGTGTCTATATCCTACTCATGCTAGTATTCAATGTTAATTATTCACAATGCATGATTATGACCATTTTCGCTCTCTAGCTGGTCGCTTCTCAATCTATTTGCTAGCATTCGCCTGTACTAAGCGAGAATACTGCTTGTGCATCAAAATCCTTAAACCAAAGCAATTCCAGATGAGTCCACTATATCTACCTATATGCGGTATTACTCTGCCGTTCCAAGTAAATTTGCATGTGCCATCTCTAAATAATCAAATGAACGTCTGTTTTGTGTGCCCGTACAGCTCATGGAGCGACAGCGGGCGGTCAGTATCTTCCATGCTAAGCGGGTTATTCTCATGATGACTGCTTATTCACTTGTCCTTGCACGAGAGGGTATGGTAATTGGGATGCCCACTCCTATTATTAAAATTACAAAAATAATAAAACAAACTCCCCCGGAAAGTTGTTGGTATGGAGAGCACCCGAGGATTCGGCTAGCCATGGCTTGTGTTTGTTTGTGGAGGGGGAGTAAACTTTACTTTACCGCTTGGGAACCGCCGCTAATTTGTTTAGCATGGAAGATATTGAAAACGGTCGGTCGTAACATTGACGGGAAACGTATACCTCCAAAAATTATATTTATCTCTGATTTAAGCTTCAAGCTCTGGCACCTCTACAAATTCCTGCTTCCCTCTGCGAAGGTCCTATCTATTTACTTTTATGTTATTTTACTTTTATTGTTGAGTCATCACCTTCTCAGACAAGCACCAGTCCTGAGAGCACTATTGTCATTCTAATGCATTGTGTATAGTTAATGTTGTGTGCATCATGACTGGATCTCTTCTACCATGAATTACAATGTTTAGTCGCTGCTTGAACTATAGAGGTGCTCTACATTCATGTTTTGCGGTCTCAGAAAGGGCTAGCGAGATACCATGTTGTCATATTATATCATGATTGTTTTGACAAAGTGTTGGCATTTGAGATATTTTATTATTGCTCGCTAGTTGATTATGCCATTTATATGACTGAATATAGTTTCTAAGAGTTATCATTTGCATGGTTAGTTATAATCTTTGCTGAAAACCTGGGTATTTTTGGGATAATTAATTCTATGCCCTTAGTTGTGTCCCCCTTGGCAGGTTTACTCCTAGTTTCCGAAAACCCTCGTTCCTGCCCAAACCATTTTTCTCGTCTTATGCTTTTGCCCTTTGACCGTTTGACCGTCACTTTGAAAAAATCATAACAAATTCATACTAACTCCGAAAAATGTGAATAAGATATCAAAATATTCAGAAAAACATCACCTATATGTGCATGTCACTTGCATTCATGACAAATGTGATAGAAGGTCCCCATCTCAGATTGAGCTCCTATGATCTCAGCATGAACAGTAAAATCCAAAAAGAATGAAAAAAATCTAAAAAAAATTGGTGGCAAACAATGACCAATGTTTTGAGTTCTTGCCAAGTTTAGCAAGGGAATAACATTTGTGGAAGTCGTGGTGAAAAAAACAAAATCGATGCTCCAAAATAAAAGCATTTTGGAGTGCTAATTTTGTTTTTTGGCCACGACTTCCATGAATGTCATTCCCTGATGAAACTTGGCAAGCACTCAAAATATTGGCCAATGTTTGCCACAAAAAATTTAAGAATTTTTTGAATTGTTTTTCATTTTTTCAGATTTTACTGTTCGTGTTGAGATCATATGGGCTCAAACTGAGTCTTCTCTGGACTCTTTTATGCATGATTATTATAGCCTCATATTTCTTCTCCGATTTATTGGTTTGGTTTGGCCAACTAGATTGATTTATCTTGCCGTGGGAAGAGGTGCTTTGTGATGGGTTCGATCTTGCGGTGCTCAATCTCAGTGACAGAAGGATACATGACACACATGTATCGTTGCTATTAATGGTAACAAGATGGATTTATTTCATACGTGAGTTTATCTTGTCTACATCATGTCATCTTTCTTAATGCATTACTCCGTTTTTCCATGAACTTAATACACTAGATGCATGCTGGATAGCGGTCGATGTGTGGATAATAGTAGTAGATGCAGAATCATTTCGGTCTACAAATCTTGGACGTGATGCCTATATAAATGATCATTGCCTTGGATATCGTCATAATTATTTGCTTTTCTATCAATTTCCCAACAGTAATTTGTTTACCCACCATATGCTATTTTCTCGAGAGAAGCCTCTAGTGAAAACTATGGCCCCCGGGTCTAGTTCCTATCATATATCAAAACCAAAAATACCTTGCTGCATTTTTCTTTTATTTATTTTATTTTGTATTTTTGTTAGATCTATTTATCAAAACCTATACAATTTAATCTATCTCAATACCGTTGAGGGATTGACAACTCCTTCACATGTTGGGTTGCAAGTATTTGTTGTTTGTGTGCAGGTGTTGTTTACATAGTGTTGCTTGCTTCTCCTACTAGATTGATAACCTTGGTTTCATAAATGAGGGAAATACTTACCTCTGTTGTGTTGCATCATCCTCTTCTCTTCGGGGAAATACCAACGTAGATTACAAGTAGCAGGAAGAATTTCTGGCGCCGTTGCCGGGGAGACATCATCAACATCTATCAAGTACCTATGCATAAACTCTCATCTCCTTGCAATTACTTTATTTGCCATTTGCCTCTTGTTTTCATCTCCCCCACTTCTAAAAAGTTTTTACAAAAATAAAAAAATATTTTTCGTTTGCCTTTTTCTTGTTTGATCTTTTGTTTGCATGTGATCTTGTTTGCGTATTCACTATGTCTCAAGAAAATACCAAATTGTGTGATTTTTTCAATAATATTGATAATCATTTTATTAGTACTCCTATTGCTTCTCCCGCCGCTAGTGCGGAGTCTTATGATATTAATGTCGCTTTGTTGAATCTTGTTATGAAAGAGCAATTTTCCGGTAATCCTAATCAGGATGTCGCGTCCCATGTAAACACTTTCGTAGAATTGTGTGATATGCAAAAGAAAAAGATGTGGACAATAATATTGTGAAATTAAAATTATTCCCGTTCTCTTTGCGGGATCATGCAAAAATTTGGTTTTCATCTTTGCCACGAAATAGTATTAATTCTTGGGATAAGCGCAAAGATCCTTTTATTACTAAGTATTTTCCTCCCACGAATATTATTTCCCTTAGAAACCAAATTATGAATTTCAAGCAACTTCAGCATGAACATGTTGCGCGATCTTGGGAAAGAATGAAATTAATGCTAAGAAATTGTCCTACTCATGGTTTAAATCTATGGATGAATATACAAAAAAAGTATGCTGGATTGGATTTTTTTTTAGAAATCTTTTAGATTCTGCCGCGGGTGGTACTTTTATGGAAATTATTTTGGGTGAAACTACTAAATTACTTGATAATATCATGGCAAATTATTCACAATGGCATACTAAAAGAGCACCTACTAGTAAAAAGGTTAATTATGTTGAAGAAATTAGTACTTTGAGTGAAAAGGTTGATGCACTTATGAAATTGGTTGCTAATAAAAATGCTCCTATTTCAAGATGGCAATATTCCCCATGGGGACAGGTACCCACGAGGATTTACCCATCATGGAGCGGGAATGGGGGACAAATTCACCCCATGGGTATTGTCTGGTGAGTACCCGTTAGTCTCGCGGGGCGGCGATGGGGATAAAATTCCCCCCGTGGGGACTCCATGGATACCCGAAAAACTATGCCATGCGTACTACAAATGCACAATATATAGATTAATACCTAGATATTTCACACAATTATTTTTCTCCACCTCTCCCAACAACCATGCCCTCTCCAATCTCACCTATCCAAGTCAGTTTTGAGATCCCCATGGATACGCGACGGTACCGGGTACCCGATATTGACGGGGATGGGGAGCGTTTTTTCCCCGCGAAGCTTCACGGGGCTCATAATATGGGGATTGGCGGGGATCGGGGCGGGGATGGTGGAGTCATCCCCGTCCTCGTTGCCACCTTGACTCCTATTGATCTTAATGATGTGCCTTTGTCTACTTTGATTGAGCAAAATAATGATTCCGTACATGTAAATTTTGTCTCGTGATTTTTTTAATAATAATGCTTATAGGGGTAATTTAATTCCTAGGCCTTTTCCTGGAAATTCCTCTAATAATTATGGCAATTCCTATGGTAATTCTTATAGTAATAATAATAGGATTCCCTCTGATCTTGAAAGTAATATTAAAGAATTTATCAATGCTCAAAAAGTTTTCAACACTATGATAGAAGAAAAATTGAATAAACTTGATGATATGTCTAGGAGCATCGATAGAATTATACATGATGTAGAAAATCTCAGGATTAAAATTTTTCCACCCAAGGTTGATGTCAATGAATCAATTAAAGCTTTATATGTCTCCATGGATGAGAGTAAGAAGAGAACCACCATGCTAAGAGCTAAAAGAGAATTTTTAGAAAAAGCGATTCCGCCCGATTTTTTTCGTAATAATGATGAAGAGATTAAAATGATTGGTGTTTCTTCTATTGATTCCTTGTTTAGTAATATTAAGATTGATGATAGGAGGACTGAAGAAGAGTCAACTTTATCTAGAAGGCGTCCTCATAATTCGGAGGGTCAAAATCTTGTTGAAAAAATTGATGAAAGTGGGTTTGGAGAGGTAAAAATTTTAACTAGTGATGTGCCCACTCTTTAGGATTACAAAGACTTTAATTATGATAATTGTTGTTTGATTGATTGCATTTCTTTGTTACAATCCATGCTAAATTCACCCAATGCTACTAAACATATTGTAGAAGCAATGATGAAAGGTTTAGAAGAAAAGTTAGCATTAGATATTTCAATTCCTAGAAAAGTATATGATGAATGGGAACCCACCATTAAAGTCAAGATAAAAAATTATGAGTGAAATACTTTATGTGATTTGGGTGCTAGTGTTTCCACAATTCCGAAATCTCTATGTGATGTGCTAGGTTTTACCAATTTGGAAGAATGTTCTCTTAATTTGCACTTGGCGGACTCTACTACTAAAAAGCCTTTGGGAAGAATTAATGATGTTCTTATTCTTTCAAATAGGAACTATATGCCCGTTGATTTTATTGTGCTTGATATTGATTGCAACCCATCTTGTCCCATAATACTTGGTAGACCATTTTTACGAACTATAGGTGCCATGATTGATATGAAAGAAGAGAATATTATATTTCAGTTTCTGTTAAGAAAGGGTATGGAACACTTCCCTAGAACTAGAATCAAGCCACCATATGAGTCAATCATGAGGGCAACCTATGGAACTAAAACCAAATATGAATACTTGAATCTATGCATTATGCCTAGCTTGGGGCGTAAAACAATAGCGCTAGTTGGGAGGCAACCCAATAGTTATCTTTAAAAAAAAACTTCTATTTTTCAATAAATATGCAATTATACTACTGTTATGATTGTGTTTTAATTAGTATTTGTGCCAAGTAAAGCCTTTAGGATTATGTTGGATGATAGTTGATTTGATCCTGTTGGAAAATAGAAACTTTTGCATCCAGTAGCAGAATTGTTAAAATTCTCTGGAGCGTGATAAAATTCTGAATTTTTTACATAAAATTGATATAAAATTTCCCACGTTTTCCTAAATTTTTAGAATTTTTGGAGTTACAGAAGTATGGTCAAAGTTCAGATTACTACAGACTGTTCTGTTTTTGACAGATTCTATTTTCGTTGCATTGTGTGCTTATTTTGATGACTCTATGGATTGTATCGGGGGGTATAAGCCATGGTAAAGTAAGAATACAATATGTATAATGAAATAATAAAATATTAATGGGTTTGCAACAGTGCCTAAAGTAGTGATTTGCTTTATTATACTAACGGATCTCACGAAGGTTTTTGTTAAATTTTGTGTGATTGAAGTTTTCAAGTTTTGGGTGAGATCACGATGGATGAAGGAATAAGGAGTGGAAAGAGCCTAAGCTTGGGGATGCCCAAGGCACCCCAAGGTAATATTCAAGGACTCCCAAGCAACTAAGCTTGGGGATGCCCCGGAAGGCATCCCCTCTTTCTTCTAACGACCATCGGTAATTTTACTTGAAGCTACATTTTTATTAGTCACATATCATGAGTTTTGCTTGGAGCGTCTTGTATTATATGAGTCTTTGCTTGTTTTGCTTTTTAGCTTGTCACAATCATCCTTGCTGGAGACACCTATTTGAGAGAGCCATAATGATATTATGATTTGTTAAAATTGCTCTATGTGCTTCACTTAAAAAAAATTGAGCTAGGCAATTGCTCTTTGTGCTTCACTTAAATCTTTTTTAGCACGATGGTGGTTTAATTTTTGAAGAAATGCTCTCATGCTTCACTTAGATTATTTTGAGAGTTAGTATATTTTGAAGAAATGCTCTCATGCTTCACTTATATAATTTTGAGAGTTAGTAAAATTTTAAAGAAATATGCTCTCATGCTTCACTTATATCACTTCGAGAGTTGAAAATTTTGAAGAAATATTTATGCTCTCGTGCTTCACCTAAATCTTTTTGAGAGTTAAAGAATAGTAATGGTAATTTGCACCAGATGTGAATTTGGTCCCAAAGTGATAGATATCCAAAAGGGATATAATAAAAACTTTCATGAGGATCATTGGATATTATAAACTTGATTCCTTGCAATAGTTTTGCGATATGGAGATAGTAATATGTGAGTCATGTTGGTGAGTAATTATGCTTTAGTAAGAATATTGGTGTTAAGGTTTGTGATTCCCTATGCAAGCACGAAAGTCAATAGTTATTCAACGAAGTTACATCCTACTTGTAGTGCATTATTTAGTGTTATTTATGTTTAATGCTTGTTTATGATCGTTTTTGTTTCTTGGTTGGTCGCTTCTCAATCTATTTGCTAGCCTTAATTTGTACTAAGCGGAAATATTGCTTGTGCATCCAACTCCTTAAACCAAAGGTGTGCCAAATGAGTCCACCATACCTACCTATATGTGGTATTTCCATGTCGTTCCAAGTAAATTTGTATGTGCCAACTCTAATTTTCAAAATGAATTTCGTTTTTGTGTGACCGTACCGCTCATGAAGTGGCAGGGGGTGGCCAATGTTTTCCATGCTAGGTATGTTATTCTCAAGGTGAGTGTTTATTCACTTGTCATTGCAAGAGAGTGTGGCAGGTAATAGGGATGCTCAGTCCCGAAATGAAAAAAATTGCTTATATGTTGTCAATAATAAATTCCTTGGAAAGTGTTGGTATGGAAGACACCCGTGGATACGGCTAGCCATGGATTGTGAAAGAATGGTGGAAAGGAAAAAAATATTTTATGTTTGGGAACCGCCTATGATTGATCTAGCATGGAAGATATTGGGAATTCTCGGTCGATTTGATTAACAGGAAAAGCATGCCTCTCAAAACAATTTTATCTCTCAATTTAAGCTATGAGCTCTGGCACCTCTACAAATCTCTGCTTCCGTCTGCGAAGGGCCTATCTATTTACTTTTATGCAATTTTTATTTTTATTGAGTCTCCATATTCTCTTATAAAGCATCAACTGGGGAACAATATTATCATACTTGTGCATTGGATATAGCTAATATGTGAGTGTGTTTCATGAATGGATCAATGATTGAGCATAATGGGCTAGGGATAACTTTCTTTAGTGTTGATATTTTGAAAGACATGGTTGCTTGTTGATATGCTTGAGTATTGAAGTCTTCATGTCAAACATAGACTATTACTTTGAATCATCTAAAAGTCCAAATGTCCATGCTACAAAAGAAAAGAATATGTGGTGAACATGATAGGCAGCATTCCACATCAAAATTTTTGTTTTTATCATTTACCTACTCGAGGACGAGCAGGAATTATGCTTGGGGATGCTTAATACGTGTCCAACATATATATAATTTTTTATTGTTCCATGCTGTTATATTATCAATCTTGGATGTTTTATATACATTTGCTAGCAACTTTATATCATTTTTTGGGACTAACCTATTAACTTAGTGCCCAGTGTCAACTGCTGTTTTTTGCTTGTTTTTTACTTTGCAGAATATCAATACCAAACGAAGTCCAAATGCCACGAAAATTTTTAGAGATTTTTTTCTGGCAAGAAGTGACCCTGGATGCTTCTGGAGGCCACGAGAAGAGGCTCGTGGGGCCCACTAGGCACCAGGGCGCGCTAGGGGCCTCTGGTGTGCCCTGGTGGGTAGTGGAGCCCACGGGCACTGCCTTGACTGTAACGCCCGGATAATTAAGCTACAGTAACCCTCTACTAATGTTGCCATGTCACCATGATTACTGTTGTTAATCTCACATTGATTCAAAACCAATTCAAAATTCAAATTTAAATTAAAGTCAAACAATAAAAGTTTTCGAACGTCAAAACTAAAGTGTTCTAAATATAACAAATAATTCATAGTTAATTGTGGTGGTGAAATCATCATTTAATAAAGTAGGTAAGTGCCCTAAAATAAAATAAAACAGTAAATATAAAAGAAACAAAATAAATAAGAAGAAGAAAAATCAAAACTAAAAGAAAGGAAAAGGATCCCCCCTTGGCCCAACTGGGCCTCGGCCCAGCTTCCCCCACCGGCCTACTTAACCCTCTAGGCAAACCCTAGCCGAACCCCCAACCCCCCTCGCACTCTTCCCTCCCTCTCCCGATCCAGATCTGGATTAGGCCGACGTCGTCGCCGCCGCCCGAGACCGCCGCCCACCTCGTCGTCGCCGCCATCGTCAGACGCCTCCCCGCCTCTCCCCAGGCCGCTCCCTCAAGCCTCGCCGCCCCTGATCATCTACAACGCCGTTGAGGCCACCCCCGGCCTCCTCTCTCCCCTGTCCCCTCCAAAAACGCACGCGACCGCACGTGTCCGGCCGCGTCCCCGTGATGCCCCGCACATGGTCCCCACGTCCCCCTGCTCCCGTTGCGCCGCTCTTGCCGCTGCTGCTTGCTCTACCTGCTGCCTCGCAGCCGTGCACGCGCCCGCCTGGAGCCGCCCCTGCCAGCGCCGCTCGCCTTGGCCGTTTCGGCCGCGCCCACCGGCGCCTGGCCGCTGCTGCCAGGGTCGCGCCCTGCTCGCCCGACGTGCCATCCTCGTCGTGGGCTCACTCGCGCCGCGCAGCTGCGCCGCTGCCGCCCCCGCGCCTGCCACCACCGAGCCGCCGCCCCTCACTGCTCCGCCCGCGCCTTGTCGCTCGCTGGCCGCGCCCAGGGCCATCGCCCACACCCGACGCCCGGTTCCGCCCGTTACCGCTATCGGTGTCAAAACCGGCGGATCTCGGGTAGGGGGTCCCGAACTGTGCATCTAAGGTCGATGGTAACAGGAGACGGGGGACACGGTGTTTACCCAGGTTCGGGCCCTCTCTATGGAGGTAATACCCTACGCCCTGCTTGATTGATCTTGATGAATATGAGTATTACAAGAGTTGATCTACCACGAGATCGTAATGGCTAAAACCCTAGAAGTCTAGCCTGTCAGATTATGATCGCCTCTACGGACTAAACCCTCCGGTTTATATAGACACCGGAGGGGACTAGGGTTGTACAAAGTCGGTTACAGAGAAAGGAATCTTCATATCCGAACGCCAAGCTTGCCGTCCACGCCAAGGAGAGTCCTATCCGGACACGGGAGAGAGTCTTTTGTCTTGTATCTTCATGGCCCATCAGTCCGGCCCACATTACGTAGTCTGGACGCCCGAGGACCCCTTAATCTAGGACTCCCTCAGTAGCCCCTGAACCAGGCTTCAATGACGATGTGTCCGGCGCGCAGATTGTCTTCGGCATTGCAAGGCGGGTTCCTCCTCCGAATACTCCAAAACAGACTTCGAGCACAGAAAACGTGTCCGACTCTGCAAAACAAGTACCACACACAACCGCAGAGAGTATAATATTTCACGAGTCCAATCTACTGACAACTTTCTGTAACGTGACACCACGTTCCTGCACGGTCATTATTTCGAACCATTTTTTTTCTTTAGCCTCCCGCTCCATGTTTCGAGAAGCGGTTTTATTGGCACGTCTTGTCGAAGCAGAGATCACGTCCCCTAATTACGGGATTCTCATCAATACGGGCGTGGGTAACCCAACCGTCCCATTGGTATGATTCCTTGGGAATAGGCAGGTTTTGAGGCCTAGGAGGAGGCGTTTTGATATTCATCGCCTTTATAAAGGGGCACAGACCTGTCTTTCTCCTCCACGCTTTCCCTTTCCTCATCTTTTCCAACCTCGAGTTCTAGCACCCAAGGTTCAATTTACTTGTTCCGAGCCTCCTAGTCATGTCCGGATCCAACCCTCAAGGCCAGTGGGTGGCCTCCTCTGTCACAGAGGAGGATATCGCGAAGCTCCAGGCGGCAAGATACCTAACCGCGGAAATCCCCCACAGGCTCCCTGCTCAAGGGCAGGCCATTCCTACTCCCCGATCCGGCGAGAGGGTCGTATTCATCTCTCACTTCCTCCGAGGGCTAGGGTTCGCTCTCCATCCCTTTGTTCGCGGACTCATGTTCTATTACGGGCTAGATTTTCATGATCTGGCTCCGGAATCCTTTCTTCACATCTCGGTGTTCATCGTCATGTGCGAGGCCTTTCTCCGAATTCCCCCACACTTCGGCTTATGGCTCAAGACCTTTAATATGAAGCCGAAGGTAGTCGATGGGAAGCAAGCGGAGTGCGGCGGTGCTACGGTGAGCAAACTCACCCATACACCTTGGCCAAAAGGCTCTTTCACGGAAACCTCCAACCTATGGCAACGGGAGTGGTTTTACATCACTGAACCCTATGGTACCAAGTGGGCAGCTACGCCTGCGTTCCGGTCTGGCCCTCCGTTACGGCTCGCATCATGGATTAATAAGGGGCTGGACTGGGGATCAATGGACGAAGTGCAGACGCTTCAAAGCCGCATCCGGAGCCTCCTCGAGAAGGACACCGGCCTCATCAACGTAATCCAGGTAATGTTAGTTCGCCGGGTCCTGCCGTGCCAGCGACGGCCCCTCCGCATGTGGGAGTTCAATCCGGAAGGACCACGGACTCTTCAGCACTTCTTTGGCACGACGCACAAAGGAATGTGGAAGTTATTCTTCGGGACACGAAAACAGTGGCCGCATACTACCGAGGACATCAGCCTCGACTGCAACCACCCGGATACCTCGGTAGGCCCTCGACTCCTGAACACAGCTTAGTTAAATATCTTGTAACAATATGCTGAGAAAACCATCTTCGACCAGGGTTGGATCAAGAAGGCGGAAAGAATTAGGTGTTCGGCCCCTCTTCCCGAAGACTCAGCAGATCCTGTGTTAACAAGGATGCTGGCTCCGGCGCCATACCAAGTGTTGGCGAAGGGGGACAAAGAGGAGAGCAAGAAGGCCAAAGGTGGCCTCTATTCTAAAGGTACACCAGACACTATGTCCGGGGAGATTGGAACTCCCTCTTCCGAAGACAAAAGAGAAGGAGAAACTGACATCCCCTCTTCCGATGGGAAGAAGAGGGCCGCCTCCGAAGATTTGGAAGCAAAGGCTCTTAAGCGAGGGAAGATGTCCCTGTCAGGTGGCTCGGGCTCAAAAGACGACGTTGTCGCGCAGTTCCTCCATAAGGACAAGCCCTTAGCCGAATCGTAAGTGAACAGGGGTGTCCGAAACATATCCCATTGCTTTCCGGTTACCAGGGTAACATTTAAAATATATATTTGCAGTCCGGCACGCAGTCTTCCTCAACGGTCCTCCTCCTCGGGGGATCTTCTTTCGGAGATGATGGAAAGCGAGGCGCCTCCACAGACCTTCTCGCCCGATAGGGCGGACGACTCCGAGGTGTCGTCCCGGAGGATCTCTCCCGATCAACAAGCGGTGCGAGGGATAATGAAAACTACGCCCGAAGGTGATACTTCGGCCGTCCAGAGTCCAGGGCATGCGGATCCTATGGGGATCAACAATAAAGGGCCCGGACTATCCGGTTTACAGCAGGGGACGACTCTAGGGTCGGGTAAACATATTCTTTCGAAGGAAGCCTGTACTCCCGCGGCCGCTCCCAGGGATCCAGGGACGCCGGATACAATGACGGGCATGCTGCAACATGCATCCGTTTCAGAGGAACATCGTACCTTAATGGGTACGGTAGTTGAGAGGATTCTGTCTACGAGAAGCGGATTGAATGAATCCTTCATGAGCCTGCTAGGAGGCTTCGAGGTATGCAATGTAATATCTTCAATTGCACTTCTACGTGCAAAATGCACCTGTGTATAGATAGTAGCCCCTGAGACTCTGGTTGGCGTCCGAAGGGAGGCGATCAGAGGATCAAAAAAGATATTCCCAGGAAATAATCTTATGAATTGGAACACAGGCTGTTTCATCCATGACGACTGCCCAAGCTACAGAGGTTGCAAGGCTGAAGCAGAAACTTGATGTGGCGGATGACGACCTCACACTTATTAACAGGCGGCTCGACGAGGCGCAAGGTATGTTTTTGGGGCAGTCAGTATATGTAAGTATGATAATATGAGCATGACGCTGAAAATTGTATACTGAGATATGCATAACTGCAGATAATGCTGGCGCAGTTGAGGTCCTACGGGCTGAGCTAGCCCGGGCCAAGGAGCAAGCCAGGATGAGTGAGGCGGCTGCCAAGAAGGCAGCTGCTGAGTTAAAGGCCGAACAGGCTGCTCGGCGCCAGTGCGAGGAGAGAATATCTACCATGACGCGCGAGCTAAAAGATGCCAATGTTCGATGCGAATTCCTCGAGAAGGATAATAAAACCAGAATGGTCAATCTCGGCAAGGCCTTACAAGAGGCGAGAGAAGCACGGTCCGAGTCTAGAGCGGCTCGGGAAGAGATCCGGCAAGCTGGGGAGATAGCGGGCGGTAGGCCTTTCTTATTACAGACTAAATTCGGCGATCCGAAGTATGCCCCCCTTAATCAAATGTGGAGTTCTCCAGACGCATTCTTGGACTTGCCGAAGAGTGTCTCCAATGCGGTGCAGTTTTTCCAAGCGCAAGAAGGACGTGCAACGGAGAAGCTTTTCTGGTCGCAATTCAGCATGCCGAAGCGTCCGCTGTTGCTAAACGAACAGATGGCCCAATGGGCCGAGCTCCACAAGATATCCGGATCGGCCATGAAGGACGTCGTGGTCCGGCTGTGGCCGACTGAGCCAATTCCGAATAGTTATTTCGGTTTGGTGCAGCGACTTGTTGATGCGGTGCCGCGTATCGACGCTGTTAAGCGGTCAACATGCATTGAGGGTGCACGGATGGCCTTTGCCCGCGTCAAGACGTACTGGGCGAAGATGAAGGCCACCGATATTGCAGCGAAGAGTCCACCCGAGGGCAAGGACCATCACACACCAGAGCATTATTTTGAGGATGTCCTAGAGGGTGCCCGCTTGATAGAGGGTCAGTGCTCGAAAAATATGATGTTCGAGTGAATATATCAAGTTTGTAAAAACAATATTATGATATATTAAGGCCATATTTTTTATACTTTTGCCTGAAAGTTTTGGTTCCTCCTGTGCGGCCGTTCTTCGTATAATCTGAAAGTTTGCCAGTCGTCGGCTTCAACCCCCTCGCATATAATACGGGGGTGTTCAGAAAGGCACTTGATCACTCTTGACCTAACGTCTTGGTCCATGAAGGAGGTGTCAATGCGGCGAACTAGGCAATCGGACTATAGGGCTTTAACACTTTCACTTAGCCATAAGAGTTTGACAGCGGGACTACGATATAGCCCCTGGTATGTACGCGTTTATCCGAATACGGTGCGTTACATAGGTGACCAGAAGAACGGTCCTTCGTGTAATACGGAAAGAATCACGAAAGATTCTGATGAGTCCTCGAGTGGTTGACCATCTCTCGCCGCATCATGACAGTCAGTTTTCAGCTTTCTCTACTGAGGTGCTCATCCGGATGAACCAGGACACAATCGCAGTAGTTCTCCCTTTACTACCCTAGCCGATATAGCGGAACGTAAGGTAGTAAGCACAGGAGCCGGGCAACCCAACTATTGACCAAAGACATGATTCGGAGCTGATGCATATAAGGCCAAACTCGTGACGCCGAAGTGTGCTAAAAAGCTGTTCAGACTTGTCGGCAACTCATGTGTTGCCGTATCGAGCCCCTGGCAATTTGTGCCAAGGTGCGTTCGTGAAACAACCGAAGAAGCAAAATTCAGTACGCAGAAAAAGCGAATACTGAATACGGGTTATGTTCACTGGAATCTGATTGACATGTCAAACGCAATTTTACAGATTATAACGCCCCTACCCGGGTTATTTAACATGCCGGGGGCCGAGGACTGAGGAAAAAGGCACTTTACAGGTTTAAAATAAAGAGTGCGGTCTTACTAAAATCATTAGGACCTCCTGTCGCACGTCTGCGCTGCCTTGCCTCGGTCAAAGGACTCCTTAGTAGGGATAGCCTTTGGTTATTTATACAAAGCCGAACTTTAGAAAGAGTCCGTAAGATGACCAGGCTTTGAATCACCTGTTGTAAAAGATAAAAAATAGTTAGAAAAAGTAAAAAGACTATGAGGGTGCGGACCGCATTGTAGGCCTGTCTGTACTGTGCCTCCGCCGATGACCATGGTATTTTAAGTGCATAATTATGCATGCGCGGTATAAACTTCGCGGCTATATGGGGCAGACGACGGAGGCCGAACTGCTAATCCAGCTCTGAGATTGATCGGTCCTGTTTAGTAGAGACCGGCGGCTTGACGGCCGATGAGATACGCGGCTTGATAAGGCCGCTTTGTACTTCAGCTGCAGTAGCCATGGTACGCTCCTCTGTATGGAGGGAGCATTCCGTATTTCAGTTTATCGTGATGACGCCGCGTGGACCGGGCATCTTAAGATTGAAATAGGCGTAATGTGGGACCGCATTAAAACGAGTAAAAGTGGTATGCCCGAGTAGTGCGTGGTAGCTGCTGCGGAACGGGACAATATCGAAGGTCAAGCCTTCGCTTCTAAAGTTGTTCGGCGAGCCAAAAATGACTTCCAATGTAATTGAGCCCGTGCAGCGAGCTTCTACGCCGGACACTGCTCCCTTGAAGGTAGCTGTGGTGGGCTTGATTCGTGAAGGGTCAATGCCCATTTTGCGGACAGTGTCTTGGTAGAGTAGATTAAGACTACTGTAGATTAAGACTACTGCCGCTGTCCATAAGGACTTTCGTGAGATGGAACCCATCGATAATTGGATCGAGGATCAGAGCTGCCGAACTTTCGCGACAGATACTGGCTGGGTAGTCCTTGCGATCAAAAGTGATCGGTCAGGCCGCCCATTGGCTTAATTTTGGGGTGCCTGGCTCTATGGCATTGGCGTCCTGTAGTGCGCGCTTGCGCTCCTCTGTAGGGATGTGCGTCACGTATACCATGTTGACTGTTTTTACTTTGGGGGGGAAATTGCTTCTGACCCCCGGTGTTCGGTTGGCGAGTTTCTTCGTCATCGCTGTCACTAGGCGGCCCCTTCCAGTTGTGTTCGGCGTTACGCTTGCCGGCTTGCTTGAAGACCCAACAGCTTCTGTTGGTGTGATTGGCTGGTTTATCGGGGGTGCCATGAATTTGGCAGGGCCGATCCAGTATCTTGTCTAAATTGGATGGTCCGTCTCTGTTTGCCTTGAATGGCTTTTTCCGTTGACCGGTTTTGGAGCCGCTGAATCCGGCGTTTACCGCCGTGTCTTGCATTCCTTCATTATTATTTCGACGCTTGTGTTTATTGCGTCGTGGCTTGCCGTTGCCGTATCGAACTTCGGAAGTGCTCGGATCACTGGTGCTGTTGTTTCTATGAATGAGCCAGCTATCTTCTCCCGCGCAAAAGCGGGTCATCAGAGCTATAAGGGCTGCCATGGATTTTGGTTTTTCTTGACCGAGGTGGCGGGCAAGCCATTCATCTCGGATGCTATGTTTAAAGGCCACGAGGGCTTCGGCGTCCGGACAATCGACAATTTGGTTCTTTTTAATTAGGAACCTAGTCCAGAGCTTCCTGGCTGACTCCTCGGGCTGCTGGATGATGTGACTTAGGTCGTCGGCATCCGGAGGCCGGACATATGTACCTTGAAAGTTATTGTGGAAGGCGTCTTCCAAGTCTTCCCAGCTGCCAATGGAGTTCTCTGGGAGGCTGTTCAGCCAGTGCCGCGCTGGTCCCTTTAATTTTAGTGGGAGGTGTTTGATGGCGTGGAGGTCATCACCGCGGGCCATGTGGATATGGAGAAGGAAATCTTCAATCCATACTGCGGGATTTGTTGTTCCATCATATGATTCGATATTCATGGGTTTAAACCCTTCCGGGAATTCGTGTTTCATTACTTCATTAGTGAAGTAGAGGGGATGTGCGGTGCCTCTATATCGGGCCAAGTCGCGACGTAGTTCGGATGTAGGCCGTCTGCAGTTTTCGGCCCGGACGTGGTTATGTTTGATACGTCCGGCTAGATGGTCGTCACCGCGCGTCAGGCCGCGCCCCCGTGATCCGTAGATCGATCTGGTCTGACCTGCTCTATTGTCCAGGTCCTGCCGCGGGTCATACGTATGACCCCGGGCTGTTATGTCCCTGCTTTTGCGGCGAGGTAGTATGGGCTGGTGTTCGGCTTGAGTTGCCGCTTTGTCCCGGCCATGTGGTGGTCGGTCAGCCGCGTTACATGTTGATGGCATGGGCTCAAGTGCCTCGTCGTCGAATTGGGGTAGCAGTTTATGCTTTGGGTAACTTTTAATGGGGCGCTCGAGTCCGTATTCCTCGGCTGCCAGGACATCAGTCCATCTGTCGTTGAGTAGATCTTGATCAGCTTGAAGCTACTGCTGTTTCTTTTTCAGGCTCCTCGCAGTGGCTATTAGCCGGCGCTTAAAGCGCTCCTGCTCGACGGGTTCCTCAGGCACGACAAAGTCTTCATCGCCAAGGCTCACCTCATCCGGAGAGTGGAAGATAGTTGCTATCCTTCGAGTCTTCGTTTATGGCCTGTTCAGAAGTCGGCTCGACGGGATCTTCTTTATCTTCGGCGTCGTCCGGAGTATTGTTTTCTCTCGTGCCGGTATTGCTGTCTTTTCCGCGGCATGATTTAGAGCGGTGCCGCTGACGTCGGGGCTTTGGCCGTGTCTTAAGAGGTTTATCCTCGACTAGATCTTTCTTGTTATCGCCGTTATTCTTTTTGGGAGTATCCACCATGTACACGTCATACGAGGAGGTGGCTGTCCAGCGCCCAGTAAGCGGCGGGTTTTGGGCCTGGGCCTCTCCGGCATCGTCGTCCATACTGTCGATGTCTTCGGAGTCATAACCGAGCATGTCGGTTAAGTCTTCGACAGTGGCAATGAAGTGGGCGGTGGGTGGGAAGCGAAATTCTCCGTCATCAGCCTCCAGTTCAAACCGGATATAATTCGGCTGTGAGTCCCCCGCTAAGGAGAGGGTTTTTAATGAGTTTAGCACATCACCCAAAGGTGAGTGCCGGAAGATGTCCGCGGAGCTGAACTCGACGATCGGCGCCCGATCGAGCTCGATGGGCGCGGACGCACGCGGTTCGAAACCTGTGGCCGGAGATGAATCCGAGGTTCCGGTGACACAGCTCCCGTTCGAAGTTGGGTCTGTGTGCGGCTCCAACGCCGCTGAGTCTACAGCTTCCGTGGCGGGGTTGAGCTTCCCGTCCTCGGATGGCGCAATCTGCTCCGGATCTAGGGCCAGAGCAGTTACAGGCGCTATCTCCCAGGTATGGTCCGATGACAGATTTAGGTCATGTTCATTGCGGTGGCAGGGAGCGGCTGTCATGGGCTCGAATCCGTCGAAGATCAAGTCTCCGCGGATATCAGCAACGTAGTTCAAGCTTCCAAACCTGACCTGATGGCCAGGGGCGTAGCTGTCGATCTGCTCTAGATGGCCAAGCGAGTTGGCCCGCAGTACGAAGCCGCCAAATACGAAGATCTGGCCGGGGAGAAAGACCTCCCTCAAGGCAGCATCGTTGTGGATGATTGATGGAGCCATCGAGTCTTCTAGCGATGACACAGCGGAACTCTCAATGAAAGCACCAATGTCGGTGTCAAAACCGGCGGATCTCGGGTAGGGGGTCCCGAACTATGCGTCTAAGGTCGATGGTAACAGGAGACGGGGGACACGGTGTTTACCCAGGTTCGGGCCCTCTCTATGGAGGTAATACCCTACGTCCTGCTTGATTAATCTTGATGAATATGAGTATTACAAGAGCTGATCTACCATGACATCGTAATGGCTAAAACCCTAGAAGTCTAGCCTGTCTGATTATGATCGCCTCTACGGACTAAACCCTCCGGTTTATATAGACACCGGAGGGGACTAGGGTTGTACAAAGTCGGTTACAGAGAAAGGAATCTTCGTATCCGAATGCCAAGCTTGCCGTCCACGCCAAGGAGAGTCCTATCCGGACACGGGAGAGAGTCTTCTGTCTTGTATCTTCATGGCCCATCAATCCGGCCCACATTACGTAGTCTAGACGCCCGAGGACCCCTTAATCTAGGACTCCCTCAACCGCCCCGCTAGGCCGCCCTGTGCCACTGAACCAAGGGGCCCATGCCCGTGGCCCAGATGGGCCACAGACACGTGGGGCCCAGCCCCTTTTACAATAAAAATGAAATGAAAATAGATTAATTAGTTAATTAATTAATTAAGATTAATTAACTTAACTTAATTAACCTGTTCAGCTAGAATAATTAACTCTGTTAATTAGTGAACAGTCAATGGCAGATGGGTCCCACACGTCAGTTTGAACGGTCAACGGTCAGCGTTGACCGTTGACGTCATGATGACGCAATAATTGATTTTAGAATTAAATTAAATCTGTTAATTCCAAAAATGAATTAAAACTTTGAAAAATATATAAGATAATCTGTAACTCGGATGAAAATACTTTATACATGAAAGTTGCTCAGAAAAATACGATGATTCCGAATATGCATTCCGTTCGTCTGCCACACGTCCCTAGCATAGCGAACATGGAACCGCCCCCCTCCGTTTCATCTGTCCGAAAATGCCTAACACCGGGAATACTTTCCCGGATGTTTTTCCCCTTCACCAGTAGCACCTAGTACTACGTTAGGTCACCTCTAGCACCGGTTATTGCCATGTCATGCATCGTCATGCATCTGTTTGAATTGTATTTATTGTTTCTTCCCCCTTTTCTCTTTGGTAGACTTCGAGACTGACGCCACTACTGCCCTGATCGACTACGGTGTTGACGACCCCTCCTTCTCAACAGAGCTTCCAGGCAAGCAAAACCCCCTTGATCATCCCGATATCGCCTACTTCTTCTCTCTACTGCTTGCATTAGAGTAGTGTAGCTGTCACTTATCGGTTTGATCCTATACTGCTGCATAGCCTGTCCTTGTTACTACTGTTGTTCATACCTTACCTGCTATCCTAAATGCTTAGTATAGGATACTAGATTTCCATCGGTGGCCCTACATACTTGTCCGTCTGCCATACTATACTATCGGGCTGTGATCACTTCGGGAGGTGATCACGAGTATATACTATATACTATTACATTACTTATGTTACTGTTCGGATGTGGGGGCTGAAGGGACAGGTGGTTCCATCCAGGTAGTGGTGGCCCTGGGTTCCCGACGGCCCCTGAGTGTTACTTTGTGGCGGAGCGATAGGGCAGGTTGAGACCACCCAGGAGACAAGTGGGCCTGGTCCCTGGTCGGCGTCCGCGGATACATCAAAATAACACGCTTAAAGAGATTGGATATTTGATCTGAGTTGGGTCATTCGCCTATACGCACTAACCACCATGCGGGACAAGATATGGGCAACCGGCGTCGTAGTATCAGCCGAAGCTATTCAGACGTCAGCGACTGAGTGGTGCGCGCCGGGTTGGACTGTGAACCCGTGCGCTTGTATAAGGGGGCTAGGTCTGCTCACCGGCCGTGTTCGCAACGCACAGGAGTGCAAGGGCGATGGGCGTAAGACCCCTGCGCGCTTAGGATTTAGACCGGCGTGTTGACCTCTCTATTGGGCCTAGGTAGGGCTGCGACATGTTGATCTTCCGAGGCCGGGTATGACCCAGGAAAGTGTGCCCGACCAGAGTGATCGAGCGTGTCGGGTAATGTGGTGCACCCCTGCAGGGAAGTTGATCTATTCGAATATCTGTGTCCATGGTAACAGGATGACTTGGAGTTGTATTCCGACCTCTTACAACTAGAACCGGATACTAATAAAACACACCCAGATAAGTGCCAGATACAACCCAGTGATCGCTCTCTCACAGGGTGGCGAGGAGAGGATCGTCGGGTAGGATTATGCTATGCGTTGACACTTGTTGCTATACCAGCTACTCTCTTCTATTGCTGCAAGATGGTGGCTGCCAGAAGCGTAGTCTTTGATAGGACTAGCTTCTCCCCCTCTTATTCTGGCATACTACAGTTCAGTCCACAGATACTACCCATTTCATTGATACTGATGCATATTAGTGTAGATCCTTGCTTGCGAGTACTTTGGATGAGTACTCACGGTTGCTTTGCTCCCTCTTTTCCAGCTTTTCCATTCTTCTCGAATACCGCAACCAGATGGTGGAGCCCAAGAGCCAGATGCCACCGACGACGACTACCACTACTCCGAGGGTGCTTACTACTACGTGCAGGCCGCCGACGAGCAGGAGTAGTTTAGGAGGATCCCAGGCAGGAGGCATGCGCCTCTTCGATCTGTATCCCTGTTTGTGCTAGCCATCTTATGGCAACTTGTTTAACTTATGTCTGTACTCAGATATTTTTGCTTCCGCTAACTCGTTTATGATCGATCTTATGTATTCGAGCCCTCGAGGCCCCAGGCTTGTAATATGAAGCTTGTATGAGTTTTATTTGTGTTTAGAGTTGTGTTGTGATATCTTCCCGTGAGTCCCTGATCTTGATCGTACACGTTTGCGTGTATGATTAGTATATGATTGAATCGGGGGCGTCACATTGACCTACCTCGCCTCTATAAATACTCTAAAATCCCAAAACCCCTAGGGGAGTCGACGAAATACTTTTTCCGCCGCCGCAAGTTCCAGAACCATGAGATCCAATGTAGAGACCTTTTCCAGCACTCTGTCGGAGGGGGCAACAATCACGGAGGGGTTCTTCATCATCCTTGCTGCCCCTTCGATGATGCATGAGTAGTTTACCACAGACCTACGGGTCCGTAGTTAGTAGCTAGATGGCTTCTTCTCTCTTTTTGATCTTCAATACAATGTTCTCCTTGATATTCTTGGAGATCTATTTGGTGTAACTCTTTTTGCGGTGTGTTTGTTGGGATTCGATGAATTGTGAGTTTATGATCACATCTATCCATGGATATTTTTGAGTCTTCTCTGAACTCTTTTATGCATGATTGTTATAGCCTTGTATTTCTTCTCCGAATTATTGGTTTGGCCAACTAGATTGATTTATCTTGCCATGGGAAGAGGTGCTTTGTGATGGGTTCGATCTTGCGGTGCTCAATCTCAGTGACACAAAGAGACATGACACGCATGTATAGTTGCTATTAAGGGTAACAAGATGGGATTTATTTCATACGTGAGTTTATCTTGTCTACATCATGTCATCTTTCTTAATGCATTACTCCTTTTTTCCATGAACTTAATACACTAGATGCATGCTGGATAGCGGTCGATATGTGGAGCAATAGTAGTAGATGCAGAATCGTTTCGGTCTACTAATTTTGGACGTGATGCCTATATACATGATCATTGCCTTGGATATCGTCATAATTATTTGCTTTTCTATCAATTGCCCAAAAGTAATTTGTTTACCCACCGTATGCTATTTTCTTGAGAGAAGCCTCTAGTGAAAACTATGGCCCCGGGGTCTATTTCCTATCATATATTAAAACCAAAAATACCTTGCTGCAATTTTCTTTTTCTTTTTTGTTAGATCTATTTATCAAATCTATACAATTTAATCTATCTCAATACCGTTGAGGGATTGACAACCCCTTCACGCGTTGGGTCGCAAGTATTTGTTGTTTGTGTGAAGGTGTTGTTTACATAGTGTTGCTTGGTTCTCCTACTGGATTGATAACCTTGGTTTCATAACTAAGGGGAATACTTACCTCTATTATGCTGCATCGTCCTCTCCTCTTCGGGGAAATACCAACGCAGATTACAAGTAGCAATGGGAAGGGGCCCCGCGCCACTATTCGGAGCCGACATCCTGTTGACTCTTGAGACCTTCGTTGTCGGAGGAGGGATGAGCTGTCTACGACAGGATTGAAGGAATTAAGATCCATGACGAGTTATTATTGGAAACGCGGTAAAAATTACCTGTGAGATGAGGAAGTATTTCAGCCCGCCCCCACGGCTGACGTCTCCTGCAGTGGGCTCCTTCGAGGGGTCGGTTCTCCACGCGGACGCTTTACGCGTCGTCCCTTTGGAGTAGAAGTTAGAGGACCGGGGGCTTCGGGACAAGAGGATCTCTTTCTAGCAGATGAGGGGGGCTTTACCGAGGAGGCCGGCCATGTTCCTAGCATGTCCGGAGTGACAGCAACCTTTGAGCCGTCAAGGCTCTCCAGATAGAATTCCCCCTCTTCAAATATAAGGGACAGTTCTTCGTCCTCGTTGACGAGAGGGTCGTCCGCCCGACGGTGTGTCTCTGGTTCGGGCGCATGGCTACTTAGGGTTTCGACCTAGCGCCTCTATCTTTGTCCAGGTTCAATAAAGGGCTGGTCAAGAAAATTGACCATAAAACAACTTAGATGAATAAGAAGGGCTGAGAAAACCCACTATCTCTGCAAATTTGTAATAAGACAACCCATCTCGGAACTGCCGCCTTGTGAACTCCTCTGTCGATCCCTGATATATGCTGGCTAGAGCGGTCCCGAAGACCATCGGGTCATCAAGGTTTGTGTGGACGGATCGGGAGGTGTCATCGATTCCATTGTACATGCACAGCAAGTGCGGGCGTTACCGAAGTGGTTGGACTCTTCGGCTGATTGTCGTGGCCATAACATCTATAATAGTGAGGCCAGTATTTGTCAGCAGTTTTACTTGGGCTGTCAGGCTGACTATGTTGGTGTCATCCTCGTGAGCGGCGGTCCGCGGTCTCCAGCTATAGCGCTTCTTCGGGGGTTCCAAGGAGAAAGCGGGGAGCCCAGGCCGAACTGGGTCATATAACAGGACGTCATCTATATAAAACCATTCGGACGACCAGAAGTCGATATGCTCCCGAGGAGTACCTGGAGGGTAGTCGGTCCCTTCAATTGGACAGACCTCAGCAGCTCCCATCTCGTATAACACCTCGGTTGGGGAGCAGGGCATTATGCAAAAATACCTCCGCCAGAGCCCAAAGTGTGCTTTGCATCCGAGGTGCATCTCGCATAGGGACACGAACACAGCGATATGTAAGATTGAGTTGGGTGTGAGGTGGTGGAGCTGGAGCCCGTAGAACTCGAGCAAACCCCGAAGGAAGGGGTGAATTGGAAATCCCAGACCGCGGAGGAGGAAGGGAACAAGCATACCCGTTCGCCCTCACGTGGGGATGGATGGTTTTCAGCGCATCTTGCCCGTTCATGGACGTTAATCCTGGGCGAGTGGAGGCTAGATCTGAATTTGGCAGATAACCCTGGGTGGCTAGGCGCTCCAATTGAAGACGAGTGATAGAGCAGCTCCCCCAATCACCCTTGACGGGACCGTGAGGTCGCCTCGAGGAACCCGCGTCGCTCGCCATTGTTTGAACTCTCTGGGTTGGATCTGGGAGTAGAAGAGAAAGGCGCACGAAGATCGGTGAGGATGGGGTCGAGATGCGCTCTGTCCCAGCCCTAGATTATGTGGTTATAAATAAGAGAGAAAAGGGTCGACGCTTTGACGTCCCACCATAAAGCGGCTCGGTATCCCAAAGGCGCATGACGATCAAGGTTAGGGATTTTGCACCCCGTGTTGTGGGACCGGGCCTCAAGCAAGACCATCCATAGGATCGAAGACCTCGGAGCCGAATTGAAGAAAATACCGATAAGGAACTCGCCTGTCGAGCCAAGACTCTGGAACTAAAGTTCGAGAGTATCGTCCTCAGCGTCCAAGACCAGTTCAGGGGCTACTGACGGTGTCCTGGATATGGGGGTACTAACCTAGCCAGCCCGTAGTCCTCGGATGGGCTAATGGACCCTCGTTTTCTCTAGGCTGGAATCTAGAAGATGTGGGCCTAGGCGTGATCATGACTGCCTCTACCGAAGACTTGACGTATACTCCAAGACATCTCCTGCAGCCTCCATGCGATCCCCTGGATACCGACTATGTAACCCTAGATGCCCTACCTGGCGTGTATATAAGCCAAGGGGTTTAGCCCGTAGAGGGGACAAATCACAATTACATTCACCTAGTCCTAGAGGTAGAACACAACTTACAATCTGGGGGTAGATCAACTCTGTACTTGATACATCCCCATTAATATAAACAAGAGCAGGACGTAGGGTTTTACCTCCATCAAGAGGGCCCGAACCTGGGTAAACATCGTCTCCCTTGTTCCTGTTACCACCGATCCAAGATCCACAGCTCGGGACCCCCTACCCCGAGGTCTGCCGGATTTCACACCAACAATAGGCATCATGTCTGACACAAGTAGACGGACTCCTACCTTCATCTACTATTATTACTCCACCAATCGATCGCTATCCAGCATGCATCTATGGTATTAAGTTCATGAAAAACGGAGTAATGCCTTAAGCAAGATGACATGATGTAGACAAAGTAAACCCAATCAATATGAATAAACCCCATCATTTTACCCTTAATGGCAACAATACAAACATGTGTCTTGTCCCCTTCTGTCACTGGGATATAGAGCACCGCAAGATTGCACCCATCACAAAGCACCTCTCCCATTGAAGATAAATCAATCTAGTTGGCCAAACCAAATGGATAGATCAGAGAGAAATACAAAGCTATAACAATCATGCATAATAAAGTTCAGAAAATACTCAATTACTTCTCATGAATATTCAGATCATAAACCCACAATTCATCGGATCCCAACAAACACACCTCAAAAGAAGATTACATCAAATAGAACTCCAAGAACATCGAGGAGAACATTGTATTGAAGATCAAAGAGAGAGAAGAAGCCATCTAGCTACTAACTATGGACCCGTAGGTCTGTGGTGAACTACTCACGTATCATCGGAAGGGAGCAACGATGATGTAGAAACCCTCCGTGATCGATCCCCCCTTCGGCAGAGTACCGAAAAAGGCCTCCAGATGGGATCGGGAAGAACAGAAACTTGCGGAAGTAGAAAAAGGGTTTCAGGTGGCTCTCTGTTGGTTTCCCAATATTTGAGAATTTATAGAGGTGGAATTAGGTCACATGGAGCCTCATGGGGCCCATAAGGTAACAGGGCGTGCCATGTTGCCTTGTCGTCTCCTCGATTGTCGTCCGGTCTCTTCCCGAAGCTTCTAGGGTCTCTCTTGTCCAAAAAAATGGTCAAAAAGTTTCATAGCGTTTGGACTCCGTTTGGTACTGATTTTCTAGAAAACCAAAAACAAGTACAAAACAGCAAGTGGCACTAGGCACTGGGTCAATAAGTTAGTCCCAGAAAATGATATAAAATAGCACGAAAAGTCATATAAAGTATCCTAGATTGATAATATAATAGCATGAAACAATAAAAAATTATAGATATGTTGGAGACGTATCAGGACCCTCCGGTGGACCCCCGAACCCTTCGGAACCTCCCGATACACTGCCGGTAAATTTCCGAACTTTTCCGGAACCCTGAAAACCACTTTCCATATATAAATCTTTACCTTCGGACCATTCTAAAGCTCCTCGTGACGTGTGGGATCTCATCAGAGACTCCGAACAATATTGGGTCTTGCCATTATGAATATCCCAATACTACCTTAGCATTACCGAATGTTAAGTGTGTGACCCTACGGGTTCGAGAACATGCAGACATGACCGAGACACTTCTCCGATCAATAATCAATAGCGGGACTTGGATACCCATACTGACTCCACATATTCAATGAAGATCTTTATCAGTTTGAACCACAATGTCGAGGACTTAGATAATCCCGTATACAATTTCCTTTGTCTGGCGATATGTTACTTGCCTGAGATTCGATCGTCGGTATCGCCATACCTAGTTCAATCTCGTTACCGGCAAGTCTCTTTACTCGTTCCGTAATACAATATCCACGTGACTAAACTCATTAGTCACATGATTGCAAGCTACTTTGGATATCGTGTTACCAAGAGGGCCCAGAGATATCTCTCCGTCATACGGAGTGACAAATCTCAATCTTGATCCATGCAACCCAACACATACTTTCCGAGATACCTGTAGAGCACCTTTATGATCACCCAGATACGAAGTGATGTTTGATACCCACAAAGTATTCTTCCGGTATTAGGGAGTGGCATGATCTTATGGTCTAAGAAACAGATACATGACATGAAGAAGTTGTAGCAACTAAGATAAGTAACATGATCAGATGCGAAGTTTACGATTGGGTCTACCCATCACATCATTCTCCTAATGATGTGATCCCATTATTAAATGACAACTCATGTCTATGGTTAGGAAACCTTAACCATCTTTAATCAACGAGCTAGTCTAGTAGAGCCTCACTAGGGACACGACATATGTTTATGTATCCACACATGTATTTAAGTTTCCGGTTAATACAATTATAGCATGGATAATAAACATTTATCAAGAACAAGGAAATATGGTAATAACAACTTTATTATTTCCTCTAGGGCATATTTCCAACAATAGTAACATCATTTGTGTCTCTATAAGCAAATGTTGAGTAGTCGACTTCACCCAAAATCATGAACAAAATTAACTTAGACATATAAAAGAAGATCTCATATACTATTGTCGTTCAACACTTAAACATACTAGGGTTCCTACGTATCCCCAAGAACTAGGGTGTTTACGCACACAAAGAGACAACAAGCATCATAGGAATAGACATGGCAATCACAGATGGACGATCAATGTAACACACGTAGAATCCACCTTAGGATTTTGGTATAACAAAAGAGGTGAATAGGAGGGCGACGATGGTGAGGATGGTTGATGTTGAAGTCTCCTTGATAGTGTTGATGGCATAGCGGAGCTCTTCTTGTCAATTCCTCCTCCGAATCTCTTCGAGAGGCTAGTGCTCTTGGTTCTTGTAACAGCCCAGAGTTTTAAAACCATGTATATTGCATAATTATAGTGTAATAATTTTATTTTGCATTTTCATGTCATCATGCCATCAAATATTTCACCTCAAATAATTAATGTGCCTATTTTCATAAATTCAATTTGAGCCTTGTCGGTATTTTCTTTAATTGCCTTTTCAAATTCCTTTCAAAACTTCTCCAAATTCTTTTCGAAATTCGACACCAAGCTAAGCTTCTAAAATTTGCCCATAATTTTTTTTATCATTTTTTCAAGCTCCACCAAACATTTCACAATTTTGGGAATTTCATATCACGTACTTCCAGTTCAAGCCTGTTTGAATTGAATTTTAATAAGTTTGAATTCAAACTCTTACAATTTGGGTGAAACTTCTTTTGTGGGGCTTAGTATAAATTACAAGCACCACATAAACAGTTTCAAGCAGAAGAAAAAAAATGCATAGTTGAAATGTGTGTGTGTTATCATGTTTCCTAGGGGTCCCCGACCACCCTATCTCTTACACATGGGACTAATACTTGTTCATGCATTTGTAAACAACATTAGTCTCCCAATTACTTGTTATTTACACTAAAACCCACGTAGGAGATTAGGTGTCCTTTTCAATTGATCAAGTGTAAATACTACTCCCTCCGTCCCAAAATAAGTGTCTTAACTTTGTACTAACTTTAGACACTAAGCTTGAGACACTTATTTTGGGACAGAGGGAGTATGTATCTAGCCTTGTCGCAAAACATCATTTCCATCAAGTTAGACGGCTACATTTTCCATGGCTGCAAGCCCAATATCACAATCAAGAAGTCATCACTCATAAGTAAACTGTCTTCGATATATTTTGCAACTAGAGCATCATTGGCTCTTCAGAATTCGTCATCTCCATGTGGCTTGCTTAAAAACCTCCATAATTCGGAAATCATGTCCAACCATAACACATGTCTTCCTCTTCACTTTATTACCGCTCCATGGTAGTGGAGAAGTTAAAAAGAGAATAATAGCTTTTTTAAAAAAAATTGGGCGGGGGGGGGGGGGGGGGGGGGGGGGATACTATATTGTGATAGAAAACAAGTACATCCCCCGAACCAGAAAAACTACATGCCAAACTAAAGCCTAGTGATGCACACAATAACTTGAGCCGGAACGGGGGGAACCCCTATATGTCGCTCGCTGCGTCCAACAGCAGCGCGATGCATAGGGGCAACCCAACTTGGCCGGCCCATTAGTGACTCTAGTGCTTACTGCAGCGGCCTAATGTAGCATGCACTGTAGGGCGGACTATAATGATTACTGTAGAGCGTGATGTAATGGCTGAAATTTTGTTTGCTTATTTAAACAAATTTTGAAGTTTTCTAACATTTTTTGAAAGAAGTGAACATTTCTTAAAATTTCAAACATATTTTAAAACATGAACAGATTTTTAAAATTTAAAACATATTTGAAAATTCTCAAACATGTTTTTTAAGATTTCGAAAGATAAAAATGAGAAAAGTGAACGTCTTTTATATTCCAAAAAAACCATAACTAAAAATTGAAAAATATGATTTAGAAAATCATTTGTGAATCTTGAAAATTTTGAATATATCTTGGAAAAGGTGAACAATTCTTAACACTCCAAACATTTTCTTAAATAGCAAACGAGATTTGAAAATCTGACATTTTTTGAATTTTTTTGGATTCATGTAAATGGAAAAAGGAAAAAAGATAAGTAAATAACAAAAGAAACGGGAAAACTCAGTAAAGAAATCAACCAAAAAAAAGGTAGAAACCGTTCCAGAAAAACCAACCCTACGCTGCTAAATGGGCCAGGCCACTCCGCCCCTATCTCTCATATACGAAATGCACCGGAACGGGTCGGCCCCGTTCAGCTGAAGGCCTAACGATCGGTAGCTGTGAATGGCGCATAAGGTATTCGTTGCGGCTGTCATTTGTTTATTTTTCCTTTTGAACAGAAAGGGTCTCTATAAAAACATAGCGGGGCACGGAAGTGTGAGGCAAAATTCCCTTCCCAAACTGTCACTGTTTTTTCCAGGGAGGGATTTCTCACCTGACTGACTTTTATAAAGTCAGCGTCGAACGCTTCAACGCGAGTTCGCATCCGTTTACCTGCCATTGACCGGTAACTGATAATAATAGTGGCACGCTGGCGAAGGGCCGTAATACCATGGGAAATGGTGAAGTCTATCCTTGCTAATCTCGACATTGACCGGTGCAGCTAGAGCTAGGTGGGTAGGTGCCCCACACCGCGACGGGTCGAGCCGTTGATATGCAGGCAGCCTCACAAGCCACAAGGGATGGGGGGGACGAGAGAATCTCATCACGTCCTTCTGGGCCGAGCCTGGACGCAAAAGCTAGGACTTTTCGTACACGTACGCAGGTAAAGGGCAGGCCCGTGGCGATGACCCAAAAGGACACCGGCGCGTCCACATCGACGGCGACCAGTCCATCCACACGGGGGCGGGATACGGATGCCCGAGAGATCCGTCACTTTCAGGGCCAGGGAAACCGAAAAGCGCCTCGTCACGCTCCGTCGGGGAGGTTGACGCGCCTTTGCCCCTGCATCACTGCCGTGACCGAACCAGAACCAGAACCAAAACCAAACCACGGGCCGTGATACGCGGGCGGCGGCATCGGCGTCACGGTCGCCCCAGGCAGGCAAAGAAAGAAATGGCTCACAATGAAATGCCCGGGGAATCTCCCCGCTGGCCCTGCCCTGGGCCGCGGACACCGCATGTCATGTGGATCACATTGCTTGGTTTCGTTGCCTTGCCTCCAATTGGACAAGGACGGCCGGACATGCCAACAGCTACCTATAGCTAGGTGATACTGGTACTACTGGTAGCACTAGAAGCTGAAGCAAACAATAGGGGATGGTGGCGCCGCCCGGGCGAAAAAAAATAAAGAGATAGAGACAGAGGGGGGATGGGATCAAGCGATGGGGGGAATCATGGCAACTTGCCAAGTGCAGCGCAACCTGCTGCCCCTGCCTGCACCTGCACGCCTCGGCCCCCGGGTCTGTCCCTGACCGCCGCTGCACGCACGCAGCAGGAGGAGGAGGTGGCGTGGACACATGCTAGCTACAGCTCTGAATCCTGAGCTAGTCGAGGTAGCAGCAGCAGTAGGTCATGCGCTTGACGTTGCGCCCTTGGCCTCATCAGTTTTGCACGGACGGACGCGTGGGGGGCACGTCCGCGGAATTCGCTCCGGCCGCGAGACACGAGGGCGAGGCTTCTCGTCGCCTCCGCGCAAGATTTGCTTTGCTCCCGCCCGCCAGCCCACGGATCCGCCTGGGATCCCTCCTACTGTTTCTCCCGACCTTTTTCTATTTACCTACTGTGCGGTGCGCCGCGCGTCGCGCCCATGCCTCCTCCTCTGCCGCTGTTGCTGCTGTCGTCTTGCCCTGTATCGGCAAATTTGACAATTTTGACCTGTGAACGAAATCAATTCACGAAATGAACTGCCTCTAAAAAAATTCACTCCGCTGATCTTTTTAAGTGGCGCCTGACACGCAAACGCCACACCCTACGATGCAGCGTCTAGCTCTGGGGCGTTGCACCTCTGTCCAGCGTAGCAGCCCTGGGGCCCATACCCAGCCGTGCAGCGCCTCAGAGCTAGGCACCACACATATAATGTGCAGCGCCTAGCCCTTAGGCGCTGCACTGTCTGTTACTAGTTGGCTGGCTGGCCCCCTCCCCCACTCCCCCCACACACACACCCCAACCCCCAAAGCATCCCCACCCGAGATTTGCCCCCTCTCCCCCTCTCAAATCCTTCTTCAAATCTTCCAAATTTGAAGATTTTGTCCGTGAATTTCGAACATAATCCCTCCCTCAAGGTAATCTTCTCCGATCCCCTTGTTTTGATCCAAGAAATGTTAACAAATTGCTCATTTGTTGCTAGTCAGGGGAAACCCTAGTTTTTTATGGATCTAGAGATTTGTATGGAGATATGAGATGTTTGTTTGCCAATTTCCCAATTTCCTATGATTAGGGTTGTTAGTATGTTAGGCTTATTCTTATGGGTGTTTTTATGTTGGTGCTAGGGTTAGGCTTGTTAGTATGTTAGGGTTAGGGTTATAGGTGTTGTTATGTTGGGGCAAGGCTTAGGGTTAGGGTTATGGGTGTTGTTATGTTGGGGCAAGGCTTAGGGTTAGGGTTAGGGTTGTTGTTTCATATCTATGTTAGGGTTTGTATTCCGTGTTAATCTTTGGATTAGTACTAATGGAAGAAATGTTATGTTTTGTTGTTTGAATGCTTATAGGGATGGGAAGAACATGTGTGTCTGTTCATCATGGGGACAAAGACGCCTTCTTGAAAGGCAATATTGAACCGGACCCGGATGAGCTTGACATGGTGTTTGATAATAGTCCTAACTATGCGGAGGTCTTGGAACAAGTGAGGAAAGATTTGAATTGGATGGACCCTAGTGATATCGTTAAGTTGGAGGGAAGGCATAATGTTGGTTTTGGAATGCACATCCATTGGAAGACAATGCGTGTGAACTCGGAGCAACGTTGGGTTGCATACAAGGAGATGGTGGCCGAATCACTAGACAAGGCTCTTGAGTTATTTGCAACGAAGAAGGTTGATTCAAGTTTGCATTTGGACTTGAACCGGAACCCCTCCCCTTTGGTTGCTAGTAGCCCCCCACCCTTGAACCGAGATGAAATTGTTGAACCTCTTTTGACCCAACAAGTGAGGCCAACATTGAGCCCGTTTCCAAACAACCAAAATGAAGCTTTGCAAGAGGAGAATGATGAGTATGCAGACGATGACAATGAAGTTGATCTCCATGACAACAATATGGGTGATCTCGACAAATATCATTTGCAAGAGACAATGGACCATTCCATCTCTTATTTCCGTGGCTATGCATCGGATTCGGATGACGAAGGTCTCGATGAACAAGTTGATGAGGAGGGGCTCACGGTGAAGGAGGCCGAAGCTTTCGAGAAGGTATTCGGTCGGGATCATCGGACTACATTGTTCAAGGATGTTAGTCTCGCGGATGAAGCCGTGGTAGATGGTGGCCAAGGTATATCTCTTGGGGTTAGGCCAAGATCTCACCGTGATTTGGATGACGGCAAGAACGGGATTGCTCGCGGGTCTAAGTTCGAAACCTTCTTAGACTTGAAGATGTGGCTCGACAACTACTCGGTTACGCATTATCGTCCACACAAGGTGGTGAACTCGGACGTCAATGTGCGCTACACGGTTGCATGTGCATGTGAAGATGAAAAATGTCCGTGGATTGTGCGTGCAAGACCATGGAAAGAAGGTCCCACTTGGCACGTAGTGAGTTGTGTGCCAACTCACATGTGCCGAGGCAAAAGGGTGGATGGCAAGGTTGTGTCCCAAGACCACAGACAACTCACGTTCGAGTTCATCGCTTACAGGCTCTCCAACTCAATATCCACACTTCCAACAATGAGCATCCAACATGTCATGGACCTTGTGAAAGACATCTTTCATTACAAGGTGAAATACGGTAAGGCATGGAAGGTGAAGCAAGCTGCATTATGACACATATACTTGCATCACAGAATTAACAGTAATGATCATCATTATGACATTTTCAACACCTCTTCAACTTCAACAAAGACAACATTTCTAAGAGTGACCATCACTTCAAGTTCAACATTACTAAGTGATACAATCACTTCAAGTTCAACATTACTAAGAGCTACCACCACCTCAAGTTCAACAACATAACAAGTTCGACATAAGAAAAACGCCCACTAGGCGAGTTACATAACAAATAGAGGACGACGACTAGTTCCTTCCGCGCTTATTGGCTCTTCCCCCCCTCTTGCTGCATATCTTCTTCGCCTTCCTAGCACGAGCAACCGGCTCCAGCTCCGGCTCCGGTTCCTCCATGTCATCCATATAGTCATCCAAAGCCGTCATCCGCGAGGTGCCGACCGTCCTCTTGCCTCTTTCGGTGAAGTCTTCGGGTGTGTATTTTTTGATTCCCCTCCTAGGCTTTAACATGTATGCTGACCGAACTTGATAGGTCCCCAAGGTCATGTCATCACCAACCTATTACAAAAACAAACGATATGGAAAAGACCGTGTGTGAGGATAAAGTTAGCAATGCATCAATAATTGAATATATGATATTGCCATACCTCTTGGGTGACCACACCCACATCCTCATCCTCCAAAGGAGCACCATGGCCAGAAGTGGGATCTGATGGTGTCGCCGACCTAGACCGCTGAGGTGATACATACTCGGGGTCACGACAATCGACAAGATTCGATAGCCGCCTTAACCTTTGGCCCTGGCGCTGCAACATGTACAAGTGAATGAGATATCGAACGTAGCAACACATGTTACATGGACAATTGAAGGAGATGTGAACCTTAATGAATGCTCGAAATGCACCTTCCCCATCGCTTTTCCCAACCGGGGTTGTCTCCAGAATAGTCTCGGTTTCATCAGCTGCTTTTTTGATCTGGGTACGCTATGAACAGAAACGACATTAACGTGTTAGGCAAGCGAAGATGTGAATAGTGCGAATGGGAAAGCAAAAAGGGGAAATACCACAAAGTTCATCATTGGAGCTGAAGGGACAGAGGTGCCTTCCCTGACTAATTTGTTGTACTCGTGCTGGGTTAGCTCATCGAAGACGGTGGGATCTTCCAAAATCTCCTCATCATATGCCGGCTTGCATACCTCCACACGGGTACTTGCAAGAAACCATGTGAGATAGTTGTTGAACACGATCGGGCAGTGCTCACGAAGCTGGGATCGTTTTCCAGCCTTAGCTTGCTCCACACTAAGCGCGAACTGTATGATATACTTCCTGTGATGCCTGTCCCAATCCTTGATCTTCCGCTGCATTCTCCTATCCAACCTGCAAGTTAGAAACATAATATTAGCACCATCGAAAACCACCGAGAAGCTGCTAAGTGCTCAAGGTTAATTATATCTTACGCGTGTAGCAACTTGTCCGTGTCCTCCCACTCCGGCGGGTGTGGCTGGAACAAACCAAACTGGCGGTACACCCGATGTGCCAGGTGAAGCTCAACCGCCCAGTTGCATATGAGTGGGCACCGCATATGCCAAAGATCCCTATCCCTAGTGCACATCGGATTCAGCACGAACTCTCTAGGGTTACAAAAACTATCTCCTCTTCCATACGGCTCCCATTCCACCTGCAACATAGAATGCAAAATTGATTTCGAGTTACGATAGAAGCATGAGAACCACTTATACAATGTCGAGTCACCTGCTCAGCCGTAATCGTGTCCAGCTCGCTCGTGTACAACTTGTACAAGACCGAGGGATCATCCGTCGTCCCATTTACCACATCCCACTTGTAAGCCTAAGTGGGGAACCGTAGTGGGTCGTCTTTGTCATCCCAATCCTCGTACTTCATGGTCTTCGGTCGTCCAACCGGCAATCGCTCCCAGCTCCATACAGAAAGTGCAAGCATACAACCACCAATACCTCCATACTTTGATTTCCTACAACAGGCTTCATCAAACTGCACATAAAAGAGAACATGGTTGAATTAACAGGAAGATCGCATTGATAATATAGCAATGAAGTGAAAAAGAAACAACTTTCTACCTGTCTATACAAGTAAGCCAGTGTCGCCGAACCCCAACTCCATTTGCTATCGAAGACGGTCAACGCCTTCAGCCACATCCATGGAGCATTCTTGTCTATGCCATCAGCAAACATAGTCCTGGATATAACGTACCACATGTAGACACGAGCATATGTCTTGACCTCATCCTCATTAGCATCCTCAGGGCAAGAACCAAAGTTGAATGCAATCCAGGTGAAAGGAGCACCGGCTGCGACTCTTTCCTTCTTCTTGTGTTCTTCTTCTGGTTCCCGAGGCTCCGGAGGAACCATACCGATAAGGGCATGCATCTGCTCGCGCCACCCATCAGAATCGGTGCTCATACATAGAGGATTCCCCTCGATAGGAAGACGGGCGATCATAGCAATATCCTGGAGCGTCACGGTCATCTCCCCGGTCCGAAGATGGAAACTGTGTGTCTCCGGCCTCCAACGATCAACAAGCGCGGTGATTGCTGCAGCATTGAGGGGTGGCGTCGACCGGCTGACCAACTGAATGAAAGGGAGGAGTCCTGTCTCCCTTACGTACGGTGTGTACCGCTCATCATAGTGCATCCCCCCAAGGGTGACCCCGTGAGACCGAATCTTCAGAGGTCCAAGCTCCTATAAACAAGCAAATCAGAAAATTGCATATGGGGCATTTGTGTTTGAAATAAACACGAAATTCATAATACCGAACACTTTCATTATTACCCGCTGCTGCACCGACATAGAGTACGCCTGGTGTTGATGGTCCCAGTGATCATCGAGAAGCCAAACCATCCTAACAATTTCAAACAAAGCATTCTTGTCAATACGAATATCTTTTCAATACAAATAAACTAAAGTAGGCCTACTATATGCAAGATTCAAAGCATATGTATCCAAAGCATTCTTGTCAATACGAATATAATTTCAATACAAATAAACTAAACTAGGCCTACTTCATGCAAAATTCAATACAAATATCTTTCCCATAGAAATAACATGTGAAAGATCGTGGATGTCGCCTAGAGGGGGGGGTGAATAGGCGCTTTAAAATAATTATGGTTTAGGCTTGAACAAATGCGGAATAAACCTAGCGGTTAATTTGTCAAGCACAAAACCTACAACAACTAGGCTCACCTATGTACACCAACAACTTATGCTAAGCAAGATAAACTATTAGGTCATAGCAAGATATATGACAAGAAACAATATGGCTATCACAAAGTAAAGTGCATAAGTAAAGGGATCGGGTAAGAGATAACCGAGGCACGCGGAGACGATGATGTATCCCGAAGTTCACACCCTTGCGGTTGCTAATCTCCGTTTGGAGCAGTGTGGAGGCACAATGCTCCCCAAGAAGCCACTAGGGCCACCGTAATCTCCTCACGCCCTCGCACAATGCAAGATGCCGTGATTCCACTAAGGGACCCTTGAGGGCGGTCACCGAACCCGTACAAATGGCAACCCTTGGGGGCAGTCACCGAACCCGTACACTTTGGCAACCCTTGGGGGCGGTCACCGGAACCCGTCAAATTGCTCGGGGCGATCTCCACAACCTAATTGGAGACCCCGACGCTTGCCCGGAGCTTTATACCACAATGATTGAGCTCCGAACACCACCAACCGTCTAGGGCGCCCAAGCACCCAAGAGGAACAAGCTCAAGGGTACCAAGCACCCAAGAGTAATAAGCTACTCAACTTCACTTCCACGTATTACCGTGGAGAACTCAAACCGATGCACCAAATGCAATGGCAAGGGCACACGGAGTGCCCAAGTTCTTCTCTCCCAAATCCCACCGAAGCAACTAATGCTAGGGAGGAAAATGAGAGGAAGAACAAGAAGGAGAACACCAAGAACTCCAAGATCTAGATCCAAGGGGTTCCCCTCACATAGAGGAGAAAGTGATTGATGGAAATGTGGATCTAGATCTCCTCTCTTTTTTCCCCCAAAAACTAGCAAGAATCCATGGAGGGATTGAGAGATAGCAACCTCGAAGAAGGTCAACAATGAGGGAAGAACACGAGCTCAAAGGATTAGGTTCAATGGGGAAGAAGACCCCCTTTTATAGGAGGGGAGAAATCCAACCGTTATCCTCACAGCCCGCACCGAGCGGTACTACTGCTCCAAGGAGCGGTACTACCGCTAGGGCGGTGGAAGCCCTTTGGAAAACAACAACGAGGAGGCAAAAGGCCGGTAGAACCGCCGGAGCGGTACTACCGCTCGTCCTCACGGTACTACCGCTAGGGGTAGCGGTACTACCGCTAAGGGTAGCGGTACTACTGCTTGCGAGCGGTACTAAAAAAATACATCCGTGCCTACCACCGCTGGACTTAAGACGAGTTTTTTGTCCGGAGCAGAAGTAGCCACGGAAGTAGCCGTGGTAGTACCGCTCCAAGCGGTAGTACCGCTCCCAAGAGCGGTAGTAAAAAATTACATCCCCTCTAAGCGGTAGTACCGCTCCCATGAGCGGTAGTACCGCTGCAGCCTTTTTAAGGACACCAAAACTGACACAACTTCTGCAAACGGACTCTGAATTCAACGAAACCAAGTTTGTTGGAAAGCTAGCGACAAGGGCTAACACAATCTTGATAGAAATAACAATAAGAAGGAAAATAGAAAAGGCCCATAAGAAAATGGTGAGAACCCTTCTTCGAATAGGACCGGTAAAATCTCCAACACCGAAAACGCAATAGAAGAAGCATGTGAACTCTGTTTTCGATGAACTCGAGCTTGTCATCAAGATGACCATAAGCTCTAAATCTCACAAGGAGAAAAACCAAACAAGAACCAATAAAGATGATGCAGGCATGCAATGGTTTGAGCTCTCTACGAACGATACGATCAAGCTACTCACTTGAGAGCCCCCCTTGATAGTACGGCAATCGATCCTATAACCCGGTCTCCAAACAACCGCCATGAGACCGGTAAAATAGAAAACCTATCAAGGGCAAACCTTTGCCTTGCACATAGTCCACTTGACCTAGATGATGACGATCTTGACTCCCTCAAGATGGACCACCTTTCTTGATTGCGTTGGCTCGAAGAAGACTAGTTGATTGCTCACCCATACTCCACTATGAGTGAGCCACTCTTTGGCACATCTTCACAAGTCCATTGACACCACAATGGACGGCAAGCTTCAAGGATGATCTCTTCGTGATGCTCCACTTGAACTTGCACACCGCAATCTTGATGGCAATCACCACCTGATGTCAACCTCCATGGGTTGTATGAGATCTTTCTCTTGATGCAAACCCATGGACACGTACCTAACCCCACATAGAACTCTCACATAGACCATGGGTTAGTACACAAAGCGTAATGGACAATGCTTACCATACCATGGGATCACTTGATCCCTCTCGGTACATCTTCTACGCTTTGTGAGTTGATCAACTTGGTTCACTCTTGACTTAGACTTGATCAACCTTGAATCTTTCCAACTCTCTTCATTTGGATGATGTCTTGAATGTAAACATGAATGATCACACAATCTTCTTCTTCAAGACATGCTAGCAATAAGCTCAACACTCACATGACCAATCTTTGGATAATTCCTTAATAGCACATTGGTCAACTCGTAAACTCCTTGAAACCAACTCATGGACTTCAAGAAAAGCTTATGGACAAATCCTTCAAATATAACTCAATGCAACCATTAGTCCATAGAGAATGTTATCAATCACCAAAACCACACATGGGGGCACCGCATGTCCTTTCAACATGTCTTTTAAATATAAATAAACTAAACTAGGATTGCAAAATAATAAACTAAACTAGGGTTGCAAAATAATAAAGATCATCTACAAATTTTAAAGTCCCACAAATCTATATACATGCAAGATTCTAATCTAATCAAACAAGGGTTCCCCAAATCTTGAAAATAACATACATTTTATGGATAGAAAGAAGGGGATCGGAGGAGAGTACCTTCTAGGATGGATTGGTGAAGAAGGATTTGGGAGAGGGGATTGAGAGGAGAAGTGTGACGACCCCGGCTTAATCGTGCACTAATCATACACGCAAATGCACACGATCAAGCCTAAGGACTCACTTGAAGATATCACAACACAATTCTAAAACATAAATAAATTCATACAAGCTTAATATTACAAGCCAGGGCCTCGAGGGCTCGAATACATAGCTCGATGGCATACAAGTGTCAGCGGAAGCGTCAGATATCTGGGTACAGATATATTACAGAACATAGAGAGAGATAGGCCTTCACAGAGGCGGGGTAAAAATAAAAGCTACGATCGAAAAGGCGTGGGCCTCCTACCCTGGACCCTCCGATCCTACTCCTGGTCGTCAGACGGCTCCTCGTAGTAGTAGTAGTCTCCGGGCTGGTAGTAGTACTGGTCGTCGACGGGGACATCTGGCTCCGGGGCTCCGTCGTCTGGATGCGACAAAGGGAACAAAGGGGGAAAAAGGAAAATAAAGCAAACGTGAGTACTCATCCGAAGTACTTAGCAAGCAAGGATCTACACTATATATGCAACATTTTCAAAGGGGACTCTATATGTGGACTGGGCTGCAGAAATGCCAGAATAGAGGGGAAAAGCCTAGTCCTATCGAAGACTAGCATCTTCAGCATCTTCAACGGTCTCGCAGCATTAGAAGAGAGCAGACCAACATAATGTAAAGTATAGTAGTAATGTCATCAACCTCGGCCGGGGATTCTTCCTCGACTCCCTGCGAGAAAGCAATCCCAGAGTCGTACTATCCAGTTCTCATCTCATGTCATGTTCTAGTTGTACCGATCGGGATACAACTCCGAGTGTCCGTTACCGTAGGACAGGCTATCGATAGAAGTTTCTTCCCTGCAGGGGTGCACCAACTTACCCACCACGCTCGCTTAAATCCGGCCGGACACACTTCTCTGGGTCATGCCCAGCCTCGGCTAAGCAACACGCCGCAACCCGACCAAATACTTAACAGAGAGGTCAGCACGTCGGACTAACCTATGCCCCCAGGGGTCTTGGGTCATCGCCCCGGACGCTCCTGCACGTTGCGTACACCGCCGGTGAGCAGACCTAGCAACCCCTTAATACAAGCGCGGTTGCGTTCCCAGTCCAACCCAGCGTGTGCCGCTCAGTTGCTGACGTCTATTAAGCTTCGGCTGAAGTATACGACGCAGAACACCAATACTATGCCCACGTGATGGTTAGTGCTATCAGGCCAGAGGCCCCTCGGATCAAATATCCAAACCGTAGTGGATTAGGAGCGCGCGGAAACGAGCAGAGACTCACGATCGATGTGACCCCGTCGTCCCGTCTCGAGGACTTGCGGCAAGGGCTAAGAATGCCCGGCCACGCCTCGTAGTTATCTCGCGGGCACCTCTCAGGTCAACCCGACTCCACATCACTTCGCATTCATGCTTGCGCGGGTACCCCTCAGGGCCGACCCGTCTTTAGTATCATGGTTCATAGTCAATTCATAACATCCAAGGTAGCTGCGTGTCTGACACCGAACGGAACCCTGAGGAATCACCCTCGATGGAATTCCCACTCGATGTTATCATCAAGGTGAACGAAGGAGGAATCACCCTCGAGGTCCACACTTGAGAGATTGTGCGACGGCGTCGGTATCGGGGGTGGTGTAGGAGGAATCACCCTCGCTTACCACGACCGATTAACTAACCTACAAGGTTATCATCATAAGTGCTGACGAGGTATCACCCTCGGCACTCGATAGTAACCCAGTAGTGTCGAGCATCTTAGGGGAAGTGATGTGCGGTGCCAGGTTCTAATCTTCAATCCCGTTGCTCGGGTCTTCTGAGAGTCCAGCGGGGCAGTCGGGACAAGTGGGTCTCTAATCAGGCTCTACCCATCCTATCTAAACAGTTTAGGATAACAGGCAGGTATCAACAGTAGGTTACGATTAAACAGGCTATGCAACAGATATAGGATGGTAACAGCAGCAGTAACATCTAATGCAAGCATAAGAGGGAAGAGAATAGGTGATATCGGAATGCTCAAAATGGGGGTGCTTGCCTGTCTGCTCGACAGCAAGGGCAGGGTCGTCGGGGACGTAGTCGTACTCCGGAGCGGCGTCTGCCTCAGGAGCTACGACAACGTCGGGGTCTACCGAAAGAGAAGAGGGGGAGGAAACGAGTAAATATAATGCAAACAAATGCAACACAGTGCGTGCGATACTATGATGCAGTGCAGGGTTGCCTAAATATGCATCTAAGTCATTTTAGTTATTTTTAGAATTAACCGGGGATTTATTAACCGGTGCGTGTGCACTATTCATCTGCCAGATTCGGGTCCGGAGTTACGAGTTCTTCTACGTAGGGGGGTCCGGCAAACAAACAGACGGCACGATCACACTCGTCTCGTCGTTCTGAGCAACTTTCATGTTTTAGCTTTTTCGATCTGAGCTACGGTTTAAAAGTTATTAATTTTCGAAGTTTAAATGATTTTCTGGATTTATTTTATTTAACAGAAAAGAGAATTATGACGTCAGCATGATGACATGCTGACATCAGCAAGTCAACAGGACGGCTGACCAGTCAAACCTAACATGTGGGTCCAGTGGGACCCACATGTCAGCCTCTGTGACTTTAACAGTGAATTAAACTAATTACCAGGGTTGATTAGGGGTGTGGGCCCCATATGTCAGTGGGACATTAGTTAACTAATTAGTTTTTATTTAATTAAATGTTTAATTAGGTTAATTAGCCGCGGGGGCCCACATGTCAGTGACTGGAGTTGCCCAGTCAGCACATTGACTGGGTCAACCCAGTCAACTAGGGCCTGCAGGGCCCACGGTCAGCGACCCAGGCTGGGCCCCACCGGGCCACGTCGGCGGCTTGCGCCGGAGACGCGCCGGCGAATGCCGGACGCGTCCGAAAGCTCCGGCGAGCTCGGATTTGCTCTACAGAGGGCAATTTCACGTGATTCTTGCTGCGTTCGAACGAGTACTCCACGCCGCGTCGTCAGGTGGTGGTGGCAGGGCCGGGCTCGGCCGGAATCATCGCCGGCATCGAGCGAGGGCGGCGCCGGGGTTCGGACGATGACGCAAACGGGGCAGCAGCGCGCAAGTGAACAAATGGCGAGGCTAATGGGAACCTACTCGATGCGCTGAGCGCAAAGGGCTCGGCCCGGTGACCATTTGGTCACAGGAAGGGCGCCGGCGGCGAGCTCATGCGGAGGCGCGTTCGGGCGCCGGTGAGACTAAGGCTAGGGAGCGTGCGAGGCCAAACAGAGAGACGGGGGAGGTAGAGTGGCTCACCGTGCGGCTAAGAAAAGCCCTCGTTAGGCTTAGTAGCTGCCGGAGTTCGCCGGTGACGACGGAGATCGTCGGAGCAGAGGCGGAAGGGGATGGTGTCGCGCGGCGCCAACGGGGCTCCTCAGCTCCACCTGAGTGCGTCAGACGATCGAGCAGACGACGGCGGAGACGAGGGACACCTTGACGAGGCGGGGCGAGGCCGGTGGCCGCGAGCACGGCGTCGAGCGGCGGCGGCTGCGTTCGGCTGCTCTCGGATCTGAGGAGGAAAGAGGCGGGACGAGCGAGAGGAGAGGGGGAGAATGACGGAGAGGCCAGGGAGGAGTGGAGGGGCGTCGGTCTTATCCCCTCCCCCTCACTATAGTGTCGGCGGCATCGCCGTGTCGGCGCCGCAGCGGCGAGCGCGCGCTCGGCCAGGGACGCGTCGACACGACGACGGAGAGAGAGGGGAGCGGCCTGGTGGGCTGGGTCTAAGTGCACTGTGCACTGAGGCCCAGTCCACAGTAGTTTTTCATTTTTCTTTTTCTGTTCTTTAATTCTTTTCTGTTTTTGGGAAATGATTAGGCCACTTTAGCATTTCTGTAAAATATGGAACTTGGTCCAAATATTACAGTGCCATTTTAGCTCTCACCAAAAAGTGGTTTGGACAGATTTGGGATTCATTTGTATTTGAAATGATTTAAAATGGATTTAAATATCCTGTTTTGGTGCTGTTTCATCTTGTTAGAGTCACTTATCTAACTTCAACTATTTTCATGATGATTTTACAAATGTTCCTGGATTATTTGCCATTTAATGAATATTTTTCCAACAGTGTTTGATCAACTTCATATTTCACTTTTGAATTTGAGTTGATTTTCAAAATGGAGTTGATTTGCTTTGATTAACCTCTATGTTTAAGCACTGCAAATGAGATGACTTGGCATTATCAGCAGCTGATCATAGTGGCTATTACACAGGGGTGTTACAAAAAGCCGCCGCCGCTTCTCTGTAACTGCAAAAGAATGGGTGGGGGTGGGGGGCGGGCTAGCGCGCGGCTGCCTCTAAGCCACAGTGCAGCACCTAAGGGCTAGGCGCTGCACATTATATGTGTGGCGCCTAGCTCTGAGGCGCTGCGCGGCTGGGTGCGGGCCCCGAGGCTGCCACGCTGGACAGAGGTGCAACGCCCCAGAGCTAGGCGCTGCACCGTAAGGTGTGGCGCCTGCGTGTCAGGCACCACTCAAAAAAATTAGCGAAGTAAAATTATTTTAAGAACAGTTCATTTCGTGAATTGATTTCGTCCACAAGTCAAAATTATCGAATTTGCCCCCGGTATCTCGGACGCGCCCATGCCGGCCGGCCTCCATCGCCACATCGCTTCACACGTCAAATCAGGGGCTGACTTCCATCACAGGTGCCCTAAATTCGAAAAAATATACTAGTCAAGATACTGTAGCTAAACTAGCAGCACGGCCTCGGTTTTCATCACCAGTTGTACTTCCCAGGTCAACATCATCTTCATCCTCCCTCACAACAGCTGCACCTGCACCGTGCCGCGCTAGTTGGAGTGTTAGGTGGATAAGGTGCACGCGAGACATGTGTGCCATGGCCGCATCAGGCAGCTGCATATTAGTTTAATTAGCCAGACAGAGATATACGTCCATACCACTAAGCACAAAAGTTGAGTCTCCAATTAGTAGTAAGAAGATGGAAACTAGGAAAAGGTCGAGAGATCAAGACCACGGTTTTGGCGTACGATATGTGAACTGAACCGCGCTTTTCCTACCGTCTAAAAAAGTGGTCAACAAAACATACTACTCATCTCGAGCTGTCTCTCGATCGTCTCTTGACATGATTGACCGCCCTCGTAATGCGCGCGTGCTCGCTGTATCGCCACGTCGCGGTCAACGTTTCTGCCCCGGTCTTCCTTCCTCTTTAGTTGAAGCATTCAGCGTTTGACCCAGTCCTTCCCCCCTTGATCATCCGTTAACACGCCCCTAGCCACTCATCTTTATTTCTCACTTTTGCTTACAGAATAATACTCATTCCTTTAATTAACAGATTACTATAACTAACGAAATCCTTTTTCGTGATCCCCTAAAAAAATCCTTTTTTGTGACGATATTTATATATACTCTGCCGTGTTTTATCAAGCGGGGGATTCTCATTCTCGGGTGTGCCGCTGGTCCTACAGCTAGTGAGCCAAAACAAGTACACTGTGCGTAACATGCAATTAGCTCTTGTAACCTGCTACTCCGTCGTCCGTTAACATGCAATTAGGCATGACCCCAAACGAACGTCCGTTTAGCCTGGATTCTATCCATATGGGTAGGGCAATGGGGTCATATCCGGGCCTTTTTTGTGATGCGATGGCCGTGCGCCAACGTGCGGACACATCCTTTGGCCTATCCTGTCCGCCACGGCGAAAATGCCCATATATTCATATTTCAATGTTTGAAACTAGTTTGCACGTCCAAATATTAATTGTCTCAAATAAAAATAGTTTTACAACCCAATCGAAATTGTCTCTAATAAAATAGTTTTACAACAAAGTCGAAATTGTCTTGAATGAACATAATGAACCAATACATCTATTGGTTGCCAATGTGATTTCACATGTACTCAACCAAGTCCTTTTGAAGATCCAAATGAGTGTGCCAATCACGCGTTTCACGATGAAATTGGGCAAACTGTTCAAACGTGGCCGGTTCTTGGTGCAGAGGCTTAACATTTTCACCTTGAAAATCAAATCCTTGGTCGAAGATGTTGTTATCACGCTCGTCTTCAACGATCATGTTGTGCATGATTACACAAGCAGTCATCACCTCCCAAAACTTCGCTTCATCCCATGTCAGTGCAGGGTGTCGAACGATACCCCATCGGGATTGAAGCACACCAAAAGCACGCTCCACATCCTTTCTAGCACTCTCTTGCATTTGGGCAAATCTCTGTCTCTTCTCACCTTGGGGTTTCGAGATTGTCTTCACAAAAGTTGACCACTGAGGATATATACCATCAGCTAGGTAGTATCCCTTGTTGTAGTGGTGGCCATTGATCTCAAAGTTGACTGGTGGGGAGTGGCCTTCTGCAAGCCTTGCGAAGACTGGAGAACACTGCAGCACGTTGATATCATTGTGAGAACCTGCCATGCCGAAGAAAGAATGCCATATCCAAAGATCCTGTGAAGCCACCGCTTCTAATATGACAGTGCACGCTTTAACATGCCCCTTGTACTGGCCCTGCCAAGCAAATGGACAGTTCTTCCACTCCCAGTGTGTTGGGGATATAACTATTGAGTATAAACCGCCCAGGAGGGGCCGGGTTATGCTCATAGTGGTTTACCAGTATTGAAGCCCATGAAGACATAGAAGATGACGACATACGAAGGAGACTTAATAAGAAGGCCTAAAGCCCAAAGGCGAGTTAGGGCCCATAGATGTAAACCGCCATAAGTATGACTTGTATTGTAAGATAGGAAAGAGTGGATACCGAGCCGGACACGTTTATGAGCCGGCCGGGATTCTGTGAACCGTCGGGCGTCAACCTATGGATATAAAGGGATGACCCGGCGGCGGTTTATGGACAGGTAACAAACAATCGGGAACTAGGTTAAGCGTACTCGCTCCCTGGTAATCGAAACCCTAGCAATACAACACAAAGCAGGAGTAGGCTTTTACCTCATTGAGAGGGGGCGAACCTGGGTAAACTCTCTGTGTCCTTTGTCCCGTTTAACCCCTTCAAGTTAACCTAGTTGCGATGGCCCCACGACTAAGTCCTTCCGCTAGGACATCTGCCGTGTCAAGTCCACGACAGTTGGCGCCCACCGTGGGGCCAGCGCACGGTGGTTTCGAGTTCTTGAAAGGCAACTTCGAAGGGATCAAGGGATACACTGTGGGCCGGATGACCAAGAGTCGTCGCGGCAAGCTCTACATCGACGACGAAGGCTGGGGCCCCGAGGCCGGCTCAATTGAGTACGGATACCGGGTCTCCTTCGACGGAATTCACGTCTTCATTGGCAAGATCGGCGAACCGGGCCCTGAGCCGGACACCTGCACTGACATCATCAAGACGGCTCAGCGTGCAAAACCCGCCCGAGTTCAGCCCGCCATGAGTCGTGCCTTCGTGGGTTGCAATCTTCATGGCCGGTACGCAGCCAGTGCAGCACTCTTCAACTGCAGCGGCATTGATTTTCGGGTCAGCAGCGGCGACGGCAGCCGGGGTAGGAGGCCCTGCGCGCCCGCCGGCGCAAGTCTTGTCCGGGTTACTAGACGCCTTGGCAACACTGCTGACGACGGAGGTTAACCCGGGTAATCAAGATCAGCATAACACGGAAGTCGTGAAATTGCGAGATCAGATAGCTCAAGCTAAGGAAGACCTGGCAGCTGAAGATGCCAGGATGGCTGCGGAGCGGGTTACGTTGGATGCACAGGCGCAGCGGATTCAGTTGGAGTCTTACCGGCTCATGCTAGATCAGAACGCTTCAAACGAAGTCATGAGGAAGAGGCATCAGTCTCGCCTGCCACCAGTTTACGAGGCGAGGAACCTCTTTAACATGCCAGGAGGAGGAACCAGCAACCCGCCAGTGGCGGACCGGGTTGAAACGCCTGGGATGGGAGCGCCGGTTCAGCCGCACACCACGGATCCGCCTCGTCAGAACAATATCCCGCCGCAACACATGCCAACACCACCGGGTCATTACTCTAACCCTTTGGATAACATGATCGCTGCGGCGTCACGATTGGCGGCTATCCCGGTTGAAGGCGAGTCTCCAACAGCGGTTGAGATGCGGAGGGCTAGAGAGCTCCTTCAGACAGCATTGGTTCAGCAGCAGGCTTATTCTTACAGTCGAAGCCGGATTCATTTCACCCCTCGCCCAAGCCGGAGTTACAGTAGGCATATTGATGAACCAGCTGTGTCAAGCAGTGGGCGGAACCATAACCAGCCTCGTGGGCATAACCCGGCGGGCGGTGGTGCTGATGCTCAGAACGTGGTGAATCAAGGTAGAGTGCGTCGAGAGGCCGAGCTGGCGGCGCAATATGCGGCCCGACAACCTTCTCCGGTTCGTCCGACAACTTCGGTGGAGCCAGGTGTAACCTTTAGGAATTTGGGCGTACCATGTTTAGTGCCGGCCATACGTAATGAGCGTCTGCCCAAGGATTTTAAGGGTCCTCGCAAGGTGCCTAACTATATAGCCGATTTACCTCCTGAAGCATGGATCGAGAGTTATGAGATGACCATGGAATTGCTAGATGTTAGCGATGCGGCATGTGCCAAATATTTTCCCCTGATGTTGGATGGAACGGCTCGCACTTGGTTGAATGGGCTCCCTGCCAACTCCGTTGGGTCATGGGCCGAGTTAAAGGCCCAGTTTATCCAGAATTTCAAAGATACGTGCAAGTAGCCGATGTCAATTGTGGATCTGGATGCCTGTGTCCAAGAAGAGGGTGAGTCCACAACCCATTGGGTGCGCCGAGTTTCGACCATCTTACATTCATTGGATCGCATCAATGCCGGTTCAGCGGTCATAATGTTGGAGAAGAATTGCCGGTTTACGCCTCTTAAGCAGAAGTTGGGTCGGCTCAAGCGCCACTGCAATGACATGGGAGAGCTGATGGCGGCGCTGGTTAAGTACGCTGACTTTGATGGTACCAAGGACCCCGAGTCTGATGATGACAAGCCGGGAAAGGGAAAGAAGAGCAGCAGCACCAGAGGGCAGCAGCATAATCCGGCGAATCAGGGAGGCAATGGTAAGCGCAAAGCTGATAATAGTTTGGACTTTGTGGCTAACACCAACACATAGAATAATGGCCAGCGTCGTAAAGGTAAACCGCCCCCACGGGCCGAAGGGTCAGACTTTAATCTTGAGCAGATGCTAAATCAGCCCTGCCCAAGGCACGGGACGCAAGAAAGACCGTCTGGCCACCTCTGGAAAGATTGCTACATCATGAAAGAGTATAAAAATTCCAATCTTTTTCAAGACAATCATGGACCGGGTGGTGGTTCAGGGTCTGGTTCTCATGGGCCGGGTTACGGCGGTGGCGGTTCTAGTTCTGAATTCCAAGGTAATCAAGGCAATCAGGGTGGCTACCATCAACAGTCAGGTCAGGGGAATCAGCAGCGGCAATCTGGGTATCAGAGTAACCCAAAGCAATTGAATAGTGGGCAGTACCACGTCTTCACCACAAATTTATGCAAATAGGATCAGAAGCTTCACAAAAGGGCAGTGAACGCCGTTGAACCGGCGGTTCCCCGTTACTTGCGCTGGTCTGAGTAGTCCATCGTGTGGAGTCGGGAAGATCACCCGCCCCGGGTTGATAATCCGGGTCACCTAGCATTGGTGGTTGCACCCCAGGTTGGAGGGTATAAGTTTACCAAGGTACTCATGGACGGAGGGAGCAGCATCAATATCCTTTATTACGAAACTTTCCGTCGCATGGGGTTGACAGATAAAAATCTTAAACCGTCGAATACAGTTTTCCATGGTGTGGTGCCTGGTAAGTCGGCGTACCCTGTTGGTAAGATAGCTCTGGAAGTTGCCTTTGGAGATGATCATGATTCTAGGTCAGAGACATTGACCTTTGAAGTAGTCAAAATTCACAGCCCGTATCACGCTCTGTTTGGACGGCCGGCTTATGCCAAGTTCATGGCACGGCCTTGTTATGTTTATCTGCAGCTCAAGATGCCGGGTTACAAGGGGACCATCACAGTACATGGGAGCCGAAGGATAGCCTTGGAATGTGAAGAGGGTGATGCGGCTTATGCTGAGTCGGTTTGTGCAACGGAGGAGTTAAAATTTTACAAGGACAATATTGATCCGGCGGATATGACGTCTTTGAAAAAGCCAACTACAGAGCATGATCCGGTTTTGAAGTTTAAATCGGCAGATAACACTAAGATGGTTGATTTTGTTCCTGGCGATTCATCCAAGCAGTTCAGCATCAGTGCTAATATGGATCCGAAATAGGAAAGCGCGCTCATCGGGTTCATCCGTGAGAACCGGGACATCTTTGCATGGAAACCTTCTGACATGCTAGGTGTACCGAGGGAACTCGCTGAGCACACTCTTAATATTGATCCCAAGTTTAAACCGGTCAAGCAGTTTCTTCGTCGTTTCAATGAAGAAAGGCGTAAGGCCATTGGTGAGGAGGTAGCCCGGCTCTTGGCGGCTGGGTTTATTGTTGAAGTTTTTCATCCTGAGTGGTTGACTAACCCGGTGCTGGTACTTAAGAAGAACGACACTTGGCGCATGTGTGTGGACTACACGGATTTAAACAAGGCTTGTCCGGCTGATCCTTTTGCTCTCCCTCGTATTGATCAGATTATTGATGCTACGGCGGGTTGTGAGCGTTTGAGTTTTTTGGATGCTTATTCTGGTTATCATCAGATCAAGATGGCAGTTAAGGACCAGCAGAAGACAGCTTTCATAACTCCCTTTGGAGCCTTCTGCTATGTGTCTATGCCTTTTGGGCTCAAGAGTGCCCAGGCGACTTACCAGCGATGTGTGCAGAATTGTCTTCATAATCAGATTGGACGCAATGTTCATGCTTATGTGGATGATATTGTGGTGAAATCTAGAAAGAAGGAGACGTTGATAGACGACTTGAAGGAAACCTTTGATAATCTCCGAGTTTATAAGATGATGCTTAATCCGGCCAAGTGTGTTTTTGGTGTGCCGGCGGGCAAGCTTTTGGGCGTTCTGGTGTCTAACAGGGGCATTGAAGCTAATCCGGAGAAGATCAAAGCCATTACTTCTCTGGCTAAACCGGCGTGTATCAATGATGTTCAACGTCTGGCGGGTCATATCGCGGCGCTAAGCCGGTTCATAAGCCGCCTCGGTGAGAAGGCCATCCCTTTGTATCAGATGATGAAAAAGACAGATGACTTCGTCTGGAGTGACGCTGCTAATGAGGCATTTGAGGCGCTTAAGAAGCAGCTGGCTGAGCCGCCGGTCCTAGCTGCGCCCGTTGATAAGGAGTCGCTGTTGTTATATGTAGCTGCTAATAGCCGGGCTGTCAGTGTGGCTATTGTGGTTGAAAGGAAAGAGGCGGGCAAGGAGTATCCGGTTCAACGGCCGGTTTATTATATCAGCGAAGTGCTTATTGAGTCCAAACAGAGATACCCACATTGGCAGAAACTTGTATATGGGGTTTTCATGGCAAGCCGGAAGCTCAAGCAATATTTTCAGGGGCACCCCATTATTGTGGTTAGCTCTGCTCCTTTAGGAGATATCATACAAAACAGGGAAGCAACAAGCCGGGTTGCCAAATGGGCCATTGAACTTGGGCCTCATAGTTTGAAGTATATGCCTCGCACGGCCATCAAGTCTCAAGCACTAGTGGATTTCATTAATGACTGGACAGAGCTGCAGATGCCTGAGGAAAAACCAGATAACACGTATTGGACTATTCACTTTGATGGGTCCAGGCAATTGGAGGGCTCGGGGGCTGGAGTTGTGCTTGCTTCCCCTCGAGGTGATAAATTTTGTTATGTTCTCCGTTTGATGTTCCCTTGTACTAACAATGCAGCTGAATATGAGGCCTTGCTCCACGGTCTTCGGATGGCTAAGGAGATGAACTTAAGCCAGGTAAGGTGCTTTGGTGACTCAGATTTGGTGGCTCAACAAGTCTCTGGTACTTGGGATTCTAAGGATCCCCTCATGGCGGCTTATCGATGAGAGGTGGATGTTATTGCTGGTCACTTCAAGGGTTATCAAGTTGAGCATGTTGATCGGAGGAAAAATGAAGCGGCTGATGCCTTAAGCCGGTTGGGTTCTCAACGTAAACCGGTGCCACCTAATGTCTTTCTTGACGTTTTGCATAACCCGTTGGTCAAGTTACCTACAGAGGAGGATTTGGCTATTCCTGACCCGGAAGCTCAGTTGGTGGCGGCTCTTCATGTTATTCCTGATTGGACAGTTCCATATTTGGCATATATGACCCGGGGCGAGCTACTTGAGGATGAAACATTGGCCAGGCAAATAACCCGGCGGTCCAAGTCAATGACAATTGTCAATGGAGAGCTGCACCATTGCAGTGTTACCGGGGCGTTTCAGCGTTGTGTTTCTCCTGAAGAAGGCTGTGAGATTCTGCGTGAGATCCATGAAGGAGATTGTGGTCATCATGCCGGCTCTAAATCTCTTGTAGCCAAGGCTTTTCGTCACGGTTTTTATTGGCTGACGGCTCATCCTGATGCTGAGGACTTGGTCAAAAAATGTGACGGTTGTCAGAAGTTTTCACGTCGAGCTCATGTTCCGGCTCAGGAGTTGAGAATGATTCCAATCACTTGGTCGTTTGTAGTTTGGGGGCTTTACATGGTTGAACCTTTTAAGAGGTCCAAGGATAAGAAGACCCACCTCTTGGTGGCAGTTGATAAATTCACTAAGTGGGTAGAGGCAGAGCCAGTCAGTAAGTGTGATGCAGCAACGGCGGTTCAATTCATGAAGAAGGTCATCTTCCGTTTTGGCTTTCCACACAGCATTGTAACAGACAATGGCACTAATCTCTCCAAGGGTGCTATGAAAGAATTTTGTCAACGCGAGCATATCCGGCTTGATGTATCGTCGGTGGCTCACCCCCAATCTAATGGTCAAGCTGAGAGAGCCAATCAAGAGATTCTGAGAGGCATCAAGCCCCGGCTTATGGTTCCCTTACAGAGGACGCCGGGTTGTTGGGTAGAGGAGTTACCCTCGGTGCTATGGAGCATCAACACAACGCCCAACAGATCTACGTGTTACACGCCTTTTTTCATGATTTATGGAGCAGAGGCGGTTCTCCCCAGTGACATCCGTCACGACTCACCCCGGGTGGCGGCTTACGTTGAAGCTGATAATGAAAAGGCACGTCGGGATGCACTTGACCTGTTAGACGAGGCGCGTGATCTCGCAGCGGCTCGTTCGGCGATTTACCAGCAAGATCTACGTTGTTATCACAGCCGCCGGGTCAAGACCAGAGCCTTTCAAGAAGGCGACTTGGTGCTCCGGCTTATCCAGGATCAGACTGATATGCACAAGTTATCCCCACCTTGGGAAGGACCCTTTGTGGTCAGCAAGAATCTGAACAACGGGTCATACTACCTTATTGATGTTCGAGACCGCAAGGACTCACGCACGTCGGAGGAAGAGACTCGCCGGCCGTGGAATATTGCTCATCTTCGGCCTTACTACACCTGAGCCATTGGCTCTTCTAATGTACATATTTTTGACAATGTATATATTAAGCCGGCACCCCTGCTAAAGCAGGACCTCTGTCGTCTTTTTTTAATGAGTTTTTGGTTACTTGGGGGCTTCCGGCTTATGAGCGAAGTTATGATTACCCTTTGAACCGGCTTATAAGCCAATTGAAAAAAAAACTTGGGGGCTTGCTACCCAGGTTAAAAGGTACCAAAGAGAGTGTTGCAAAATCATAGCTCAAACATAGGTGCCCCTTGAGCACAGCTCAAAAATATGACTTGGGGGCTCCTTGATTCTAAAGAACAAAGAGTTTGTGTAACCCTTGTAATAGGCTTAAAAGCCAGGCTTGGAAGCCAGGTGTATTCACCTAAAACCCCGGGTTATCCTGCCTTTTTAAGTAAGCCACTCCGCCCAGGTATTCCTGGAATGACCCGCCGAACGTTTGACAAGTCAATCTTATACAGACCCTGAACTTATCAAAGTTAAAACGACGATTGGTTATGTGAGGTCCATCTTATAAGGTTTGTATATAGGTTTAACTCAGTGGCTGTGCGGCCCGTGAAAGCACTCGATTTTCGGCCTGGCAGCCCATGAAAAGCCTCGTTTTTTCGTTTGTTTTATTCCACAGTTTTTGAGGTTTATTTGATGAGGCTTATAATGCTTTATGATCATAATTCATCCGGTGTTTATTAACCCGGCCTGGCTTTTGACTATAAGTCGCCAGTATGAGATACAGATAATATCCGATGTTTATTAACCCGGCCTGGTTTTGTTCATAAGCGAAGCAAATCTATGATGATTACCAGTGCTTAAAGTTTGGGTTCTCCCCTTACTACACCGGTTTGGTAAACCAACAGTGTGATCAAATATCACAGGTATGATATATTTCAAATTTGGTTATTCTTAAACACCAACCTTGGGTACAAGCTATGTTAGTTTCCATGGTTTTATATTGGGCGTTATGACCCGTCCAGCGGTAAACCGCCAGGACACCTTTAATCCTTTGCATGCAGGAGCAGATTCCACATTATTAATATTATAAGCATAAGTGGCATATCTTAACATGGTGGATTAGCAGTGTCATGCAAAGTAAATATGCACGATGGCATAGCAGAACAAGAGTTTAAGCTAGCCTATTACAAGGCGTTTGGTGCCCAAAAGAATAATTGTTTAACAAGTCTTAAAGGAAGCAGCTGCTAAACCGGCCCCCGGTTTACGAGTCTTGGCCTGGCTGACTTGAAGGTTGCGGATCGTCCAGCGCCGGTTCATCTTCCTCCTCTCTACCCAGTGGCTGGAAGTCAATGGTGGTCCAATCAATCCCAGTTAAGGCCTTGAATACAGCTTCATCACTTATAAGTGTGGAGGGGTCAACATCAGGGGCATAGGTATGCTTACGGATTGGAGGAATAAGATTTGGAGCATCATAAGTTGGCGCGTTAACTCTCTTGTTGTTGGCATCATAAACTGACTGATAATGTGAAAGATCGGTGTCTTCAGCCAATTGGCGCATTTCCCTCGTCAAGGCTTTGAGGTCATCGTTAGTAAACTCTGACCCATCCTCCTTTATGCTCGGGTAGCCGTTTCCCACATCGGCCGGATCAAGATCAGATATCCAAGCTTTGGCCCGAGTCAGTGCAGTAAGAGCACCCGCCCTGGCAGCTGACTTCTTTAGCTCTTCAAACCGTGCAGGCATCATCGCCAGCCTTTCCAACGTCTCCTTGATCAAGGTTGGGGGCGGTTTATTATGGGAAGCTATGCAGATAACCCGTTGTACGCCGGTATATAATTGCTCTATAAGTGTATAGGCGGCCTTCAGTTTTTGCCGCATATCTGAGCCAAGATGAGCAATGCGAGTTCCTGCATCATCAAAAACATCGGTAAACCGGCAGTCTCTTACATAATACATGTTCAAAGCTTATGAAGAAGTTATTTACCAAATACGGCAGCGGTCATGGCATTTATTTGCTGTTTCAAGCCAGTCAGCTCTTCAGCTACCGGTTTAAGGGTAGCCTCAGCATCCTCAGCCCTCTTCAGCAGAGTTGACTTTTCTGTATCCCAACCTGCCCGCTCGTTCTTAAAGCTCTCCTTCGGTTTCTCCATTGCTGTTAAGGCACTGGTCAGTTCCTCCTTGGCTTTGGAGGTCTCGGTTTGTTGCGACTTGATATTTTCTTGAAGGTCGGCGATTTGAGATTCCTTCTTGTTAAGATCAGCCTGCAAGAGACATGTAATTAATGACATGGCAGTGCATATTCAAAGTCCCAAGCACATAACAAGTAATATACTTGGCACTTGGGGGATAATGTCTATTGATGGTAAACCGGATTATAAAGGTCCTAAGTAAGAATTTTCAGCCTTACAGCATAATTAGTCTCAACTTAACATATTTGTTAAGTCGACCCTTGGGGGCTACACAAGCGAAGTTGAAGATATATTATTCTAAAGTCCCGGTTCATATTGACATTATAAACCGGCCCTTGCGGGCTAGTGGAGTTGATCTATATGGCTCTTGAAAGTTTGCAGAACATTCTATTCTTTTATGTCCAGTAAACTTGGCGGCTAAGGGAAGAATATGTATGCAGAGTTAACAGCATTTACCTCATATCGCTCCTTCATCATGTTCAATAAACCGGCTTCATAATCACGGCTTGTGTACAGACGGTTTAAAAACCCAGAATGAATATCTTGGGCGCTGAGGTGGGCATAGCTTTCCAAGTCCGCCTTCCACTTGCCCTTGTCAACAGCAGAAAATTCTTCTTTGGCACTATGTTTTGACAGAGCAGTGGGGTTGTCTGGGGCTGTATACCCGACACCGATAACTACAACATCGTCAGCTTTATCATCAGCAGCTTTAGTTGGGCTTGGCGGTTTATCAGCATGACCTATCGGATCAATTTCCATCTGCTCAACAAAGGTGTCATGATATTGCGGTGGCGGATCATCAAGAATAGCTTCAGTATTTGTTTCAAACTGTTCCGGGTTCTTTTCCAGATCAGTTGGCGCGCTGTCATCAGCCGGTTTGTTCAATTTGGCCTTTTTGCTAGGCCTGGCCTTGGCTCTGACGGGGACGCAAATAACAGGTTAGTATAATGATCAAGCATAAGGTACAAGGGGTTAGTTAAAAATGCTCACCCAGGAACAGTTTTGAGGGTTGGAATTTGTGTCCCTGTGGACTCGCCAGAGGATGAAAGGGAAGTTCCCTGGTAGTTTGAATCAGACGGATTAAGAGGTTGTCGGAAATAGCCCGCCTTGGGATAAGATGTGTCAGAAATAGAAGAGACCTCTGGGCGGCGTTTACGAACTGGCTACTTCGGTAAACCGGAAGAAGTGACCACATGGCCGCTATGCCGGGTTGTGCGGCGAGCTTCGTGTTGCTGCTTCTTCAAAAGAAAGTTTGGATCCAAGTAAGCTAAGGGGTGAGAAAATCTTATTTTCCGGCTTGCTTGTCGGGTTTTCTGTGTGGGCAGAGGTTCTGAACCGGATGAGAGAATAGTTACCTCTACGTCGTTTGCGCGGCTAGCTTCTGCGTCGTCCTGATAAAAATCATCGTCAATGAGATGTATGAAAACAGAGCCAAGTGAATCAAGTTCTACCTCTGACTCCGGATTATCATCGTCAATGTTTAACTCGGTAGGCTCGGTGTTTTTCTTCTTGGCGGGCTTCTTGTTGGCCTTGGTCTTGACACGAAGTGTTTTGGCCGGTTTATCCTGCGGTTTCTTCTTCCAGAAAGGATCATCACCCTGTTTAAAGATTGAAAAAATCATAAGGGAGTATTAAGAATGTGGATTAAAGCAGGAGTGGAGCAATTCTTACAGCTGGCGGTTTATTTGAAGCGCAGAAAGGACTAAGTCCTGTTTTGCTACAGTCGGCCACCGGTTCATCCAACATCTTCTTAACAGATTCAGTAATTTCAGTATCAGTCAGCTGAATATCAGTGTGGCGTTGAGGGTCTTTCACATCCCCTGTGTACTCACACATTAAACTGGGGCGACGGCTTAAAGGCAAAATGCTCCAAGATACCCAGCAACGGACAAAATCAATGCCTGTCAAACCGTTTGCCATAAAGGCTCTGAGCTTTGAAAGCTGTGGTGCATATTTGGACCGTTCCTTTGCATTGAGTCTTTGGGGGAATGGATGTGCATCGGTAAGCCGGTGAGCACGGTAACCCGGCAGAGGATTCTCGCCAGCTGGAGATGTATCTTGGCAATAGAACCAAGTTTGATTCCAATCTTTGGGATGGCTATGATGCCTAGCGTGAGGGAAGCTGACGTCTTTTCTCTTCTGAATTGAAACCCCGCCAAGTTCAGTATTGGGCCCATCCGTAAATTCAGTACGGTGGTTTAAATAGAAGAAATCTCTGAACAGGTCGACTGTGGGCTCTTCTTGCAGGTAGGCTTCACAAAACACTTGAAAATTGCAAATATTGGACACGGAGTTAGGCCCAATATCTTGAGGGTGAAGTTGGAAGAAGTGAAGCACATCACGGATAATTTTTGATCCGGGAGGGCTGAACCCTCGACTCAGATGATCAACAAAAATGATCACTTCCCCATCCTTGGGCTCAGGAGGATTTTCTGGACCGGGGGCTCTCCAGTGGATGTCTTCCTTTTTCGCTAAAGCACCGGTTGCAACACACCCGTTCAGTTCTTCTTCTGTAACCCGGGATGGAACCTAGTTACAGGAATAAAAGGATTTGGCCATTTATACGATAACCTGGAAAAGATTTGTGCCGGTTTAAGGTTCATGGTTAATAAGCAGAAAATGTGGAAGCATGCATAAATGTTAAAACTGACAGTGACGTTATTAAATTACAAAGACGAGCACTTGGCGGTTTAAAAGGGGACTAATGGTACCTGGCAGGTTATTACTTTCTGAGGTTAAACCGCCTACACGGATATTGAATGTATAGATCTGAAGTTGGAAAATGGCTAAGTGGTGAAAAACAGGTTTCATAGATTGGTGTTATAATTTTGGATCTACAACAGTTCAGATAATGAAGAAAAATTCTAACCTAAAGCAGCGGCAGCAGGACAGTTCACGTGCTCAGATAAGATCTCCTGTGGAGGGGAGGCGTTCAGATATTAAAAATGGGTGCTAAACTACTATCGCACAAGATTGGTACTATACTTAGATCAAAAACCACATGATCTATGGAGGAACAAAGGTGAACCGAGATGAACTCTGAAGAACTCAAGCAAACCCTAATGGAGATCTGCGGTGAGGAAAAAAGGGGGGCTTACCAGGACTGTTGGACAGCGGTGGCGCGCGGCGGTGCTCTGGTGCGTTCAGGACGATGCAGCGGCCAGAGTGGAGGCAGCTCGTGAGGTCGACGGCGGCGGAGCTCGGGCGCGTGCGGCGTGGCAAGGAAGAGGATGAAGACGAGGAGGCAAGGGGAAAAAATGAAAAGGACCCATGTCCCTATTTATAAGGCAGTGGATAGATGGCATGCGCGGGAATCAAGGAGGCTGAGATTTGGGCCTCGTGCGATATTAATGCAAGATGACGTCATGGCGGGTTAGCACAATGCTATGAGCAGACGTCGTGGTGGGTTATAAATTTTCATAAGGACTGATGATGAAGGATTTTTTCTAAGTCAAGTATTGAAGATTGATATGAACAAGTTCACATCAACCTGGGGCCTAATGTTGGGGATATAACTATTGAGTATAAACCGCCCAGGAGCGGCCGGGTTATGCTCATAGTGGTTTACCTGTATTGAAGCCCATGAAGACATAGAAGATGGCGACTTACGAAGGAGACTTAATAAGAAGGCCTAAAGCCCAAAGGCGAGTTAGGGCCCATAGATGTAAACCGCCATAAGTATGACTTGTATTGTAAGATAGGAAAGAGTGGATATCGAGCCGGACACATTTATGAGCCGGCCGGGATTCTGTGAACCGCCGGGCGTCAACCTATGGATATAAAGGGACGACCCGGCGGCGGTTTAGGGACAGGTAACAAACAATCGGGAACTAGGTTAAGCGTACTCGCTCCCTGGTAATCGAAACCCTAGCAATACAACACAAAGCAGGAGTAGGCTTTTACCTCATTGAGAGGGGCCGAACCTGGGTAAACTCTCTGTGTCCTTTGTCCCGTTTAACCCCTTCAAGTTAACCTAGTTGCGATGGCCCCACGACTAAGTCCTTCCGCTAGGACATCTGTCGTGTCAAGTCCACGACACAGTGCATACAATCTATGCTGCCAAGCATGCCTGGAAAGTCTCTATCGGCGTTGATCGCCAACAGCCTTTCTGTATCAGCGGCATTTGGCTGCCTCAAGTACTCAGGGCCAAACACTGCCACCACAGCCTTGCAGAAGCTGTACAGTGACAGCAGACATGTGGACTCACTCATGCGCACGTACTCATCCACCAGATCACCTGGAATTCCATATGCAAGCATGCGGATGGCCGCGGTGCATTTCTGATAAGAGGAGAATCCAAGCTTGCCAAGGGCATCCGTTTTGCACTCGGAGTATGGGTCATGAGCTACTCCCTCTCGGATACGATTGAACACATGCCTTGCCATACGAAAACGGCGATGGAATTTATCCGGTTTGAAGAGCGGGGTATTCGCAAAGTAATCGGCATAGAGCAGGGCGTGGCCTCTCTCTCTGTTGCGGTTCAGGTTGAGAGCACGACCAGGGACTGACCCCCTATACCGAGGAAGCTGCCGTTGAATGTGGTCGTGAACGACCAGTGCAGCCACCACAAGATCTTCGTCATCCGAGGACGAATCGTCCGATGAATAAATAAAGTGGTTGAAGAAAAATTCATCTCCACTCTACATACCTTTGTGGGCAAAGTGTCAAACACCTTACGGTCGTGGTGGCTAAGAGGCCGCGACGATCACCTCGATGCAGCAGGGGTGGTTGGCGGCCGGCTACAGGCCGCTCTCGAGCACCCGACGGAAGCTGTCGTGGTCCATAGCCGTCGCCGGCGGTCGTATCACCTCTGGCACCGGCTACGACGGCGACGGTTAAAACTCCTACGAACGCGCGGGCGTGATGGCAGCCATGTCGAGACGTGGTTTGGTATGGACGGCCGGGGGGTGAGCAGTGAGGAGGCGCCCGAAGAATAGTGGCGGCGCCGGCGGCGGGGTGGGGCAGGGGAGAGCGGGTGGAAGGGTTGGAGGCGAATGGAGTGCTAGTGTCCCCGACAGGCGGGCCACGAGGAGGACAAGGGCGTGCGTCCAGCCCATCCGCGCGATGTCCGTTTCACCCCAAACGCGGTGCAAGTTTGGGCCGGAAATGGATCGAAAACAGACGAAAACCGAACATTCGTCCGTTTGGGGCAGCGAGTTGGGTCGCGCTATTCGCCTGTTCTATCCCAAACGGACTAGGACGGATGGGATAGGGTCTCGCGCTGGAGTTGGCCTTAGGTAGAAGTACTACAGCTGATCACTGGTACTACTAGCAGCATCAACCTAATCCGCAGAGAGATGGATTTTGTGGTAGACCCACATGCAAATACGCAGTGGAGAGTGGAGTGATGGTGGTGGTCCTCAACGCTCCCTGCCTTTCCAATGAACAACTACATTTAATTAACAATGCTGGAAGAGAAAAGAAATGCGAACGCAGTCCATTTTGTCAGTCGCGTGGTGCCTCGTGGATCAGCTGGGCCCGCGGGCCGCCACGGGTGCCTGCTGGCACCTGTCACTCTTGTTATTTTCCCCAATTCAGCAAAACCACCGAAAGTACCAGACTCACACTACCTTTTCTTACCCTTAATAATAATCAGGTAGTAAAAGGGACAGGGACGGATGATGTACCACCATTAGGATTTTTTTTCAAAAGTATGACAAATTTTATAGCAAATTTGAAAACTAGCGGGCTGAAACAAAAAAAACCACAAATAGCACCCCGTCGGCCTCCCGTGGGCCTGTCGGCCTCCCGTGGGCCGAGGGGGGGCTAGTCGGCCGGCCGTGGGCCGAGGGGGGACTAGTCGGCCTCATGGCGGCCGAGGGGAGGCCTGTCGGCCTAGTGGAGGCCGAGGGGGGCCTGTCGGCCTCCAGGAAGCCGACGAGCTCCTGGATAAGGCCGACAGCTCCTTTCTTCTTCCCCCCTTCGTTGCTTCTCCTCTCTCTCTCGTTTCTCTGTCTCATTTCTCCACCCCCGCGCCGATCTCTTCCCTCGTCCACCCATTTTCATATCCAACCCGCAGAAACAATAGATCATAGCATTCTTCGTCGGTGTACGTAAATTTTTTTTGCTATGGTGTAGTTTTTTGTGCGTGGTGGTGAGGAGGAGGTGGTGGTGGTGAGGAGGCTGTGGTGGTGAGGAGGAGGTGGTGGTGGTGAGGAGGATGTGGTGGTGAGTTGGAGTTCCGGTGGTGCAAGTAGTCCGCGAGGTGGCCGGTGCCGCTGAGTTGAAGAGAGGACGAAGAAGAAGGGGACACACGCGTCAAAGGTATACCATTGTCGTCACAAATATTTTTGTAGCCGGTAAATAGTTTTAGTTAGTGTAGCCGTAATATTTGTAGTTAGTGTAGCCGGTATATTTTTTTTAGTGTAGCCGGTAATATTTTAGTTAGTGTGCCGTAATATTTTTTTTTAGTGTAGCCGGTAATATTTTTTATTTAGTGTAGCCGGTAATATTTTTTTTAGTGTAGCCGGTAATATTTTTAGTTAGTGTAGCCGGTAATATTTTTTTTAGTGCAGCCGGTAATATTTTTAGTTAGTGTTGCCGGTAATATTTTTTTTAGTGCAGCCGGTATATTTTTTAGTTAGTGTTGCCGGCATATTTTTTTATGTGCAGCCGGTATATTTTTTAGTTAGTGTTGCCCGTATTCTTTTTTTAGTGTAGCCGGTAATATTTTTAGTTAGTGTAGCCGGTAATATTTTTTTCATTGCGATTAATGAGTAGGTGGCAATGTCTGACAGGTGAAAATGTCTGAATCAGTAAATTTGACTGTTTACTATGGCCCTGGTAATGTTCGATATAATGAGTTGGGGGTTGATCTTAGCGAGTTTAAAAATGGCGTCATGACACTTTCAGACCCGAACAGAATGGACATTAGACAGTTGAAGTATTGGTTGCCTACTAGTTTTGGGCTGGATCCTGAAGTATGTTCCGTCAGTATTCATGCATTGTGGACGAAATCCTGTAAAAATGTGAAGTGGGAGTTGATGCCGATAGATAGGAGCCAGCATTGGTTGACCCTGTTAAGTCGTTACCGAGACAGAAGAATCCACCCATATGCCCTAGTGCAACCTGTGGCGAAGGAGGAGAATACCGTACAACTCCACGTGGGGTATGAACCCGGGCAGGGTAGTCAAGTGGCTAACGAGATTTATTTATCCGGGTCACAGCCATAGGATGTGGATGCTAGCCAAGAGTCAAACTATGTGCCACACAATGTTTGTGGTCATGATACTGGGCAGAGCCAGTCGATAATATTAGCTGGTTCTGGTGTTGCTGATGGGGATGAGGAAGGCGATGAAATGCAGAGGGTGATGGAGGAAGAGGACGAGGATGGATTTGCGGAGGATCTGGATTCTGAAAATTCCGAGGATGAAGTGGAGGTACCGATTCCTTCTGCATGGGATCAGGACATATCCACCGGCCTTACGGTCAACGATGGCCATGAGACTCCATGGCAGTATAATCTGAACCAAGTCCAGATAGGGGCTATGTTTGATACAAAGAAAAAATTGAAGTATGCGGTGATAAAGTGGGCTATGTCTACGCAGAGGGTTTTCCGGACACACATATCAAGTCCAACAAACTATACCGTGAAGTGTGCTGAAACAGGTTGTCCTGCGAAGGTGCACGGGCACGTGCCGAAGTATAACATCCACTGGGTTGTCACCAATGTGGTCCCACATAATTGTGTGAGGAAAAACCTGTTGGTTCGTCATCCAAACCTGACTTCAACTCTCATTGCGCAACTCATGTATACTGAGATAGTGGAGAAGAAAGATATGGAAGCAAAACACATCCAGACAGCAGTGAAGGTCAGATGGAATTATGAGATTCCTTATGGGAAGGCTTGGAGGGCTAAGCAGAAGGCTATGGAGGAAAGGTTTGGGACGTTCTTCGACTCATATGATAATGTTGTCCGTCTCCTTGACATACTGAAGGAGAGGAATCCCGGCACTTATGTTAACATACAACACACGAGGTTGGAAAGTATACCAGATTTCAAGGTGTTGAAACGAGTATTCTTCTCTTTCGCTATGTGCATCGAAGCTTTCCGGCATTGTCCTCCTATGATGTTTGTGGATGGTACATTCCTGACTGGTCAGTACAAAGGGCAAATCCTAACTGCTATTGGTGTGGACGGGAACAATCAAATCATCCCACTTGCCATGGCATTTGTGGAGGGTGAGAACTTTCCGAGCTGGGTATGGTTCTTCCGTCAAGTTAAAATTGCGATCGTGAAAGACCGACCAAACGTCTGTGTCATTCATGACAGACATGCTGGTATATTGAAGGTCGTGAAGACACTAAGGAATCCAACAGCTGACGAACCAACACCTTGGAAGGACTTGCAAAGCCGGTGGTGCATGCGCCATCTTGGGGCTAATTTTTTCTCACAGTTTAAGAACAAACGGTTGATGAACTTGTTCAAAAAATTATGCAACCAGAACCAGCAGCGCAAATACGAATTTATTTGGTCAAAACTAGATGAGTTTACTAAGAAGCAGGTCCGTGCGAGGAAGAAAATGGAAAAAGATCAGGTTAAATTAGCAGCACTCATCGCGGAGCTAGAGGAGCCAGTAGGTCTTTGTGACTTGCCAGCAATTGACCCTCCTAATACTCAGAGAAAGAAGGGCAGGGCAATAAAGAATTTTTCTGAGTGGATAGAGAAAGAGCCTCCGGTGAATTGGTCTTTGCTGCATGACACCCATGGAGCTAGGTATGGCCACATCACAACCAATCTTGCAGAGGTGTATAACTTTGTACTCAGAGGGAATAGAGCATTGCCACTCACAGCTATTGTAGAGGCTGTATTCCATGGCACTTTGAGATATTTCAGAGAAAGGCACGAGTTAGCAAAGAAGCATATTGCAGATAACCAGAACACACCTTATTGCAGCCGTGTCATGGAGTACATGGCAAAGAAGATAGAGAAAGCAAAGAAGCACACTGTCAGACTCATAGGTAATCAGGAAAGGAGGTATGAGGTTAAGCTTCCTACAGATGGTTTTGGTTCTGCAAATGAGGTGAAGATGCATGAGGTAAAAATTGGAACGGAATTTTATCCAACTTGTGAGTGTACATGCAACAAACCGAAGTTGTTGCACCTGCCTTGCTCACATGTGTTGGCTGCCTGTGGCCAGATTGAGTTGGACGCTATCTCCTTCGTGTCCCCATACTATTTAAAAGATGCAGTACTCAATGTCTGGACAGGTGAGATGCAGTACTCAATGTCTGGACAGGTGAGATGACAGGGTTTAGATGTACTTGGTTCCATCAGCAGCTCCTGATCAGAGCGAAGCCCCTCTCACCAGCGATATGTACCCAACTGCCTCTGTTATGGGAACCAGACACCACGCGGTACGTGCTATGGTTCTCACATGTTAAGTTTTTTCTTAACCTGAACATATACAATTGGTTGACTATTCGTGTTGTCTGCCATACAACAATGATCTAATTGGTTAACTCTCCGTGTACAGGGTGACTTGACAAGCGAGGCGCTAGAGGAGGTTTCCGCTTTAATGCAACGCTTTGAGAGGGGAGATAATATCCCACCACGAGAGAACGTCTCATGGTTGAGGCGTCTTGATGAGAAGCTACGGGGGATTTACGCAGCTGTTACATGTAGACAATCTTCGGATGTTGCTATTCCTCGTCCAGCACATCGTCCGCCACGCCACTCTCTGCAGCGTTCAGAACCTCGACCCTCTGTGCAGCGTTTAGAACCACGACCCTCTGTGCAGCGTTCACAACCAGGGAGCTCTTCCTGGCAGCAGACACCTCCTTCACAACCAGGGAGCTCTTTCTTCCAGCAGCCACCTCCTTCAGAACCAGGGGGCTCTTCCTGGCATCATCAGATGGACCTAGGTAACACTACTTTGTATATTCTTTTAAACATTGTAGGTTCGCAAATCAATTTTACATGTTTTACTTTACCGCAGTCGGCAGCCAGTCGCAGCCGTTCATGCATTCAGTCCAGTCACCGATGCTTAGTGGTGCTGGTTCGTTCTTAGCCGGCGACGACGACGATGATGACCGAGCTGCAAACACCTATGAGTTCTCGCAGACAGTTCTTCACACTCCACCACCACCATTGATGCAGGAGACACAGACAGACGAGGTTATCTATGGTCATGGTAATCGTCAGCGTCATCCACCGGCTGATCGCTTATCGCCTTCCGGTCCTCGTCCGAGGAAGACCCAGATTCGTCGTCGTCCCCCCCCCCCCCAGTGATATCGTTATCTATGTATGAGTCGTTAAATATATTAGTTTCAGACTATTCGCATATGTTACTATCGCACTTGCTTCTATCTGATCAGGATACATATATTGTTTTATGTATGCGAGAGACATATTACTATTAATCCGCATTGTTATTCGAGTTACATTTCCAAAGAGACTGCAACCGATAATTAAGATACAAGTACATCTCACATAAACGGTAGGACTGAACTTACAAAATACAGCTTACATACTACATGAAGGCATCATCGTCATCCTCCGTCGCTGCAGCACTCTTGCCCTTCGACGATGCGGTACTCTTGCCCTTCGACGATGCGGTACTCTTGCCCTTCGACGATGCGGTACTCTTGCCCTTCGACGATGAGGTACTCTTGGCCCTGGTGCTCGGCATGAAGATATCGTCTTCGTCTTTGCTGTCGGCAGTCCATAAATATGTATGCTCTGCTGCAATCCTTATAAAATTTTCACTCTTCGTCTGCACTACCTTCTTCCACCTTCCATGCAACCTAAGAAGTTCTTTACGTACCTCCTCATAGGTCCTTTCAGGCCACCCAGACCTACGTAATGCGTGAGCCAACTCATTCTGTATGGTGTCACTACAGATGAGTTCGTCCCATGGAACTATCCTATTGTCCATCCTGAAATTTGTGGCTAGCCTAAGAAGACATTTGCTCATCTCAGGGTGAAAACTACGATCGAAAGGATAATCGGACATCTCGACTACACTAAAATGGACTGCTTATCCAACTCCGTGTGAAGGGGGTTTTATAGGTAGAGAGGAGAAAATGGCGGGAAAGAACGACTGCGGTATGGAGGGAAAGGTGCCGGGAACATATGGCGGGAAGGGGTTGGCGGGAAACGGGTGGCGGGAAGGGGTTGGCGGGAAACGGGTGGCGGGAAGGGGTTGGTGGGAAACGGGTTGCGGGAACATATATCGGCACAGAGTTGGCGGGAAAATATTGAGGGAAATGAGGGAGAATGGTTGTGCAGCAATTATAATGAATTTATTTGTAAAAAAACACTTAGAACCCCTCGGCCCACAGCACTGCCTACTACACTACACTGCACTACCTACCCACCTTACTGTCAAGGGGGTTTTATAGGAAGAGAGTAGAAAATGGCGGGAAAGGGTTGACGAGAAAGGATGGCGGGAAAGGTAGCATAAATAATATGTATACAATATTTATAAGACGGGCAATCGTTGTACATCATTAATAAGTCAAATTTCACACACAAAAAAAAACATTTCGGCTTACCATGGGCCAACAGGAGCCCACTCGGCCGTGTGGAGGACTCGTCGGCTTTGTGTAGGCCGACAGGCCACTAGACAGGCCCCCATCGGCCCACCCTAGGCCGACAGCCCCCCCGTCGGCCCAGCCCAGGCCGACAGGGTGCTATTTCTGATATTTTTGCATTCTGCCCAATAATTTTCAAAAAGGCTATAAATTTAGTCATAGTTTTGAAAAAAAATCCACCATTAGCCAGTGCTCCAATTAATCCCCTGTCGCCGGGACTGCAGACACTTTGAGACAAACAGCTAAATACTACGGCAAGTACCACTACTATCCATACACAGTCATCAGCAGCAGCAGCTCATCATGCATCATGCAATGCATGCTCATCACAGCTTCACAAGACATAGTATATAGAGGTAATAGCACCCCAGGTCCCTGAACTTGCATGTCAGGTGATGGTTTAGTCCTTGTACTTGCAAAAGCAGATTATTTCATCCCTGAACTTGCAATGGAGGTGCAAATTTAGTCCTAGACCAATCACAGCTCGCCAACTGGATGCCAAGTGGCCTGGCTGGTCAGCGCGCGGCATTTTGCACTTAGCCCCCTGCCTTCTTGCCTTATCAACCCGCAGTTCAACACCAAGTGGCATAGAAAACACCTGAAATAAATTTGTCTCCCCCTGGTCAATCATTATCTCCTGTTCCCTCATGTCCTTCTCTCTCCGACCGCGCGCGACGCTGCCGCTCGAGCTGGAGCTAGCCGCGGGCTGACGTCAGCCCCCATGGCGACATTGCCGGAGCTCACCAGCGGTGTGCAGCCTCCTCCTTCCGTCCATCAAGTTAGGCCGCACGGTGTCTTCCCGCCTGACTACGGTTCGTTTTCATCATGTGCTCTGTTCGTCCTCCTCTGCTTCTTTTCTCCTTTATCGCACGTAGCACCGGCGGATCGGCGTGTTTTGAGAACGATTCTTGTACATCCAGTGGTGCCTATTGCCTATTGTTCTTCCAGCGGCGTAAAGAACTGATTTTGACCACAGATTTCAGTCTAGGGTTTAGGTATTTCTATTTTTGGTAAAGGTTTAGGGTTCATGTGGTGCTCTGTATTTAGTACGCAAGGTAGCCATTGCAAATTGTGTGGAATAGCTAACAGATCATGACTGTAACATAAATATCCAATTGTTACTAGATTTGTTCAGGTAGTCTGCAAGATGCAGTTAACTGAACATTTCTTCAGTTAACTATGTTGCTGCACTTGAAGATGCAGTAACTGATATTTCTTCAGTTAACTATATTGCTGCACTTGATTTTGATCTTTCAAGGGGTGCATATCTTTGTTGTACTGGACTTGTTCCCCTAAATCTGTAAGAGGTAGTTAACTGAATGTTTGCAGTTAACTAACTGCAGATGCAGTTAACTGAATTTGTGCTTATATTTTTGCTCTATACTTGTTATGTTGATGTTTGTGCTTATATTCTGCTCTATGTGGGTGCAGTGTGTGATTCAGCAATGGGACAGAGTGTGGATACTCCTTTCTTTACACTAGAACTTGAGCATGGTGGAATTTTCTGTGGACCAACAAATAGCATGGAGTATTACAATCCATCTGTGGAGGTGATTAATTATGTTGATGCTGGGTCATTCTCATATGCAGTCATTGAAGAGCATCTAAAATGGCTGGGATATCCTGTCAATGAACACATAATTTACTGGCCAAGACCTGGAAAACCAATATCAGATGGGATGGTGAGAATTAGAGGTGATGAGGATGTGCAGCAAATGATCAGAGAAAGTGCTAAGCATAAAGTGCTTGTAATCATGGTGGACCATTCAGATTTCATCAGTAACTTTAGGGAAGATTTGATAGTGCCATCATTTCAGAGCCTTGACACAATGGCCATCTCAAATGTTGTTGTAGGCAGTGCAACATCATCTCACAGCCTCATTTCAGTCAATGTTGAATGTCCCCTTTCAGAGGCTCTAGCAGATTTGCAGTCTGAAGATAATTTGCTTACTTATGGTGCACAGTCTGAAGATACAATGCTGTCAGATTCAGATTTCAGTGACAGTGATTATGACATAGATGATGGTGATGATGATCTTTATGAAGAGAACATTGACTTTGATGTTAATGAACAAGCTGAGCTAGAGGAGGAAGAGGTTGAGCCTGACTATCTACTTGATGATGAAGATCTTGACATCTCCACTGAAGAACAGGAGCAACTTAAGTACAAGTTCAAAGCTTTCAATTCCAAGGTGGACATGAAATCCCCTGTGTTTAAAGTGGGCATGGTCTTTGCTGATGTGGTTGAGCTGAGGAAAGCTCTTACTGCATATTCAATAAGGAACAGAGTGCAGATCAAGAAGCTGAAGAATGATAAGATAAGATTGGAGGCAGTGTGTACTGCAGGCTGCCCTTGGCTACTTAAGGCTAGCTATGACAATAGGACTGGAGGATTTGTCATAAAGGCTTACAATTCAGAGCATGTTTGCTAGAAGAAATGGAAAATAAAATATTTGACAGCTAAATTCTTGTGCAACTTTTTCATAGATGAGTTCAGAGATGACCAGAAGATGTCACTTGGCACATTTTCAAGAAAATGTACTAGTGAATTCAATGTTACCCCTAACAGATGGAAGCTAGCAAGGGCTAGAAAGCAAGCACTTAATCAGATCCATGGTGATGAGGAGGAGCAGTTCAGCAGGTTATGGGATTATGGACATGAATTGAGGACCAAAAATCCTGGGTCTACATTTCTGGTTACTACTGAACTTGTCAAGGATACCAAGTTTCCATTGGGCAGGAAGTGTTTGAAAACATTGTATTGGTCTTATGATGCATGCAAAAGAGGGTGGCTAAAGGGCTGCAGGCCAATTATATTCATTGATGGCTGTCATATGAAAACAAGGTTCAAAGGAGTGCTGCTTAGTGCTGTAGGTATTGACCCTAATGACTGCATTTTCCCAATTGCAATGGGTTGGGTGGAAGTAGAATGCACTGGTTCATGGGAGTGGTTTCTGACCAGTTTGAAAGATGATCTCAACATCATTAACACTGCTCCCTACACAATTATGAGTGACAAGCAGAAAGGTTTAATAAATGCTGTGCATAAAGTTTGGCCTGATTCAGAACACAGGTTTTGTGTGAGGCATATCTATCAGAACTTCAATGAGAAGCACAAAGGGGAGGTTCTGAAGCAAGACCTGTGGGCCATTGCAAGATCACCTAACAAAGTTAAGTGGAGAGAAAATTGTAAGAAGATGGATGATCACTGCCCAACTGCATTTCATTGGACTGAAAGGCTGGAGCCAAAGACTTGGTGCAAAGCATATTTCAGTGAATTTCCCAAATGTGATATTCTGCTCAACAATAACTCTGAAGTGTTTAACAGGTGAATTAGATGTTAACTTTGGTTCTTCAACATATCATTAGTACTGCTATGCACATCATACATAACTGAATTCTTCCACTCTTTGTGCAGCTACATCCTTGATGGTAGAGAGATGCCAGTGCTTAGTATGCTTGAATACATTTTTTACAAGATCATGCACAGGCTAGTGAGTAAGCAGAGAGAAGCTATAGAAAAGTGGGCTCACCAGAGGATATGCCCTAAGATCAAGAAGAAATTAGACAAGAATATTGAGTTTGCTGCAAATTGCCATGTATCAGAAGCTGGCCAGCAGATGTTCAAAGTTCAGTCTGGTAATTCTAGCTACACAGTGAACCTGTGCTTGCACACTTGTGATTGCAGGAGATGGCAGTTGGGGGGAGTACCCTGTGGGCATGCTGTAGCTTGTTGCAGGGAAGAGAGAATTGATCCTGAGACAATGGTTCATGAATGTTATACTGTTCAAACATATCTCAAGGCATATGGGTACACTCTAGTCCCTCTAGGAGACCCAAAGGAGTGGGAGAAACAGAATGGATATAAGGTATTTCCACCTGTCTTCACTAAACAGTTGGGGAGGCCCAAGAAGAACAGGAAGCAGAGACCAGAAGAGAAGATCAAGAATGGTGTCAGGGTTTTGAATAGAAAAGGTCTTACAATGCACTGCTCAATTTGTGGTAGAGCTGATCACAACAGAAAAGGTCACTACAGATGGCAGGAAAGTAACATTCAGGAGGGTGTAGAAGAGGTTGATGAAAACTATGATGACCCAACTTTTCTCCAGGTAATTCCAGTGTTCAACTTTAACTGAACTAACTGTACTTAACTGAATTTAAATGAACTAACTGAACTTAACTGAATCTAACTCAGTTTTGTGCTTTGCAGAACATCTTCCCTAACCAGCCAGATCCTAGGTTGGACCCAACTGAGTCACCAACCAGTATGGTGTTCAACATGGCTCAAAGAGAGATTGCAAGTAGAGGTGCTGAAAGGGTTCATGTGCCACTGCCTAAGCTTTCTTCATTTGTTGCTGCTGCTGGTGCTGCCATGCCTCAGCCAAGAGTGACTACAGAAATGCACATAGGGAGGCAAACAAGGGCAAGCACACAAGCTGAAAACAATGCAACTGCAGCTGGTAGGGGAAGAGGAAGGAAAAGAGCAAGAAATTTAGATGCTGCTGCTGCTGGAGGAAGAGGAGCAAGTGCAACTGCAGGGAGAGGCAGAGGAGCAAATGCAACTAGAGGGACAGGGAGAGGAGCAAGTGCAACTGCAGGGAGAGGCAGAGGAGCAAATGCAACTTCAGGGAGAGGCAGAGGAGCACATGCAGATGACCAAGTTCCGTTTGCAGGGAGAGGAGGAGCACCAAATGCAAATTCATATGCTTGGAGAGGAGGACAAGCAAATGCAACGTCTTGGCCAGGAGGAGCAGCATATGCAAATGCTTGGACAGGAGGAGAAGTTCCATCTGCAGGGAGAGGAAGAGCAAATGTTCCATATGCAGGATGGAGATGGCTTCTGTTTGGAGATCAGAGGACAGTTCCTGATCTCAATGCTCCTGCTGATGATTTCATGGCACCACATCAGTGATTTGGTGGTACTGATTGCCTGCCATTCTTTTTTGATAAGCAAACAGTGGCATACATTGCCTCTTTTTTGTTAAGCAAACAGTGGCTTAAATTGCCTGTTTTTTTATGGCAAACTGTGGCTCACAATGGCATTCATTGCCCTTTTTGTAACTAACTTTTATGATGCATTACCTGTAATTTAGTTTCATGGATGTAGTATTTGTGGTTGTGTCAGTGATTGTGTTAGTGAACTGAAGATGCAGTTAACTGCAAATGCAGTTAACTGAAAATGCAGATAACTGCACATCCAGTTAACTGAAAATGCAGATATGCAGTTAACTGAAGATGCAGAGAATGAATTTTTTTTAATAATGAGTAACAAAATTGAGTGTGGAACACTGTGTTCTGCCAAATCTACTAAAATTAGGTGAAAAGGAAAAAATTCAAAAATATTTAAAAATGCTGTGCCTGGGGCTCGAACCCAGGACCTGTTGTTACAATCGCTGAGAGCAATGCTAGCAGAGTAGTAGTAGTGATTTGTTAGGTTGTAGGTAACTACGTAGTTATTATGGGCCATCGTTTCGTCCGCCCGTTCGGTTTCCAACCCTTTAATACCACCCACCGCTCTGGTCGCCCACTCAACCAGCTCCACTTCCCTGCCCCGGTCCACCCACGTCTCTTCGGTCTCGCCGCTCCACCAACTTCCACGCCTCGCCTTGATAACCCTCGCTCGCCGCCGAGCTCAACGCCGCCGCCGACGCCATGGACAACAACCCAAGGTGGCAACGAGCGATCGAGGATCTGGCCGGCGACGACCAGGCGGCCCGCGCGGATCTAAGGGAGATCGCGCGCTAGTTCCCTAACATTGGCATGATGCGCCACCATGCCCGCGGCCTCATCAAGATCATGACCGACGACGAGAAGCGGCGGGCTATGCCTCCCGGACCGGGGGTTCCGCCTCCGCTCATCCTCCGCTTCGCAATGCTGGAGACGCGCTCCGACGACCCGCGGCAGCGCGCGAGGTGGTGGATGTATCGCTCGGCCACCACGCCCTCGCCGCACCCGGATCAGTTCCGCGTCGCGTCCAGGGCGCAGAGCGTGCGCGACGTCGTCCTGGCCATCCCCGCGCCGGTGAACACCACGTACTGGGACAGATTCCAGCCCGAGCTCCTCGTCCACGACGACATCTCCGACGCGGAGTCGTCCGACTCCGACGACTCCGAGTACTGCAAGGTCGACTCCGACAACGACTCTGGCTACAGGGGGGACGCTGGCTCTTCTGACGAGGAGGAGATAGAGGTCGTCGTCCTGTCAGACGATGAGCCGGAAATCCAGATGGTGGTCCCCGTCGTCGACCCTAGGGAGGGTGGTCACAGGGCTCGTCCAATCGAAGTGGACCTGCTTCCAAATGTGCCCGACATCGTCAAGCAAGAGCTGGTGGAGGAGGCAGCGCAGGACGCGGTGGCGGAGCCGGCAAGGGAGGTGCGCCGCTCCGAGCATCTCAAACGCCTGAAGATGTGAAGAAGAATGAAGGAAGACTGAAGAAGAAGATGAAGTAGTTAGGTATGCTGCTTATAAGTTCAGCATATAAGTTAGAACTATTTTGCGTTTAGTTAAGTTAGGTGTGCTGCTTATAGATTCAGCACATAAGTTATTTGTAATGCTGCTATGGGAACTGCTGCAAGTTTATGGTTGCACTGATGCAAGGTTATGGTTGAACTGCTATGCTATGATGATCAAGTGATGATATGCTGCAATGTTCCTATTTTGTTGTGTTGCAATGCTGCTGCTCCTGTGTTTGCCATGCTGCTGCTGTTGTCTTTGCCATGCTGCTGTACAAATGTGGTGTGTAGTACTATAGATAGCATGTGCTGTTCTGTCCAAAAATAGCATAAATTTAGTACTGTACATTCAACAGGTACTTAATCTGTACTAGTTCCAATTCAGTACCTCCACCTACCAGTATATGTGAGACAAGTTCAGTGCACAAACATTCAGTTAACTGAAACAAATACAATTCAGTTCCAATTCAGTGCCAATTCATTTAAATTCATCTTCACTTAAACATTCAGTTAACTGAAACAAATACAGTTCATTAACTCATCTTCAGTTAAACTCATGTTAATTGAAACAAATACAGTTAACTCATACAAATTGAGTTAACTGAATTTGCAAACAAATACAGTTAACTCATACAAATATGTGAACTGCAAATTCAGTTTACTGAATCTTCAGTAACACTGTCAAAAATTCAGTTAACTAAAAGCAGTCATACAAATAAAGTGCATTACATAATACTGGCATACAAATCAACCAAGTTCACTAAAGGAGTACAACTAATTAATTGCTCCAACTTAAGCCAGCATTACACCAACAATGAATTACTCAAATTCATCTAAGATCTCCTTCACCCTCCTTATCTTGCTCTTGGTCTCCTCCTTGTGCCTGAATAAATCACCAATCATGTACTCTAGTTTCTTCTTCTCCTTCTTCAGCTCATCCCTCTGTGACACCACTTTATCCATCTCTTCCTTCATGTTGTCCATCTGTTGCTTCATCTCATCCCTCTCTTTCTCTGCCTTAGCCCTCAAAACCTGATGAATGCTAGTGCTAGATTTATCAGACAGCTTCTTCTTCTCAAACTCTTGCTTTAGGTCAGAAAGAGCAAGTCTTGCATTGCCCAATTCAGTAATTGCCTGCTCCTTGTCAGCAACCATCTTAGCAAAATCTAGTTTAAAAAACCTCAGATCTTTTTCCATCTTTTCCTTCTCTCTCACAACCCTAACATTTTCTTCAGCATTAACTACATTCTCCCTGAGCCTTAGCTTGTTCTCATCTTCATACATGCCCCAAACCCTAGCTAAACTCATCTTCAGAGTGGCAGGCCATTCAGGGTCAATCCACTCCACGAAGTTGCATTTAGGTATTTCCTACCAAATAAGAAAAGAAAACAACTTTAGATAAATGAAAAGCTTGGAGCACTATTGATTCAGTTAAATTCATTTAAATTCAGTCAAGTTCACTTAGCTTCATTTAAATTCAGTTAAGTTCAGTTAGTTCATTTAAATTCAGTTAATTTCACATACAAGATGCTGTTAAATGAAAATTTTAGTTAATTTAAATGCTGTTAAATGAAAACAAGATGCTGTTAACTGAATTTTTGTCAGTTAAATATATTGCTGCACTCTTATACATATCAAAGTGAGATGACACATTCCAAGTTTGTAGTTTTCTTCAGTCAACTGAATTTTTGTCAGTTAACTATATTGCTGCACTCTTATACAGATCACAGTGACATGGCACATTCCAAGTTTGGATATAACTGTAGATCTACTAACCTTTTGTGCACAAGCAAGATATCTCCTACCACTGTCAACAGATTCAAAGGACACAAACTTCTCACAGACGCATTGGTGTTCACATCTAGCTGCAAGATCTGGAGCAAGGCCTCTCCACTCAGAGCAGAAAATGGTGGCAGGAGCAGGAGCCTACAACACAATATAGTCAGCAAAATTCCCATTCTTGCCCTAACCCTAACTGCCAGAGCCGTACTAACGAACTAACCTCACTTGTGACAGAGTAGACGTCCGACGACGAGCTGGATCCTTCACTCCAAGATACCATGGCGGCGAGCTGGACGGCGGCGACGAGCTGGAGCAGGGGAAGGAAGCGAGGGAGCAGAGAGGTGAGTGGAGGGGTGAGCTGCCGACAGGATTAGAACGAATATTCCAAAGAATATACCAACACAGGTGCCACTTGGTGTTGAACTGCGGGTTGATAAGGCAAGAAGGCAGGGGGCTAAGTGCAAAATGCCGCGCGCTGACCAGCCAGGCCACTTGGCATCCAGTTGGCGAGCTGCGATTGGTCTAGGACTAAATTTGCACCTCCATTGCAAGTTCAGGGATGAAATAATCTGCTTTTGCAAGTACAAGGACTAAACCATCACCTGACATGCAAGTTCAGGGACCTGGGTGCTATTACCTCTAGTATATATGTTCAGAAGGATATGACAAGTAAGTGATGTGCACGAGGCGGGCTGACACGTGGAAGGAGGGGAGAGGGACTCGCGTACGCAGGAGCTGGCGTGGACGGAAGTGAGGTGAAGCGAGGAGTTATTAGCCGCTAGTGACCGAGTGATGACGGTACTACAGCAGTACATATCTGACTGACGGGAGGGGATTTAGTTTAGAGGCCACGACAGCAGCATGGCATCAGCAGTAAAAAGCCTAAAAAGGTCGTCACATGGACGAGGCTGAGCCACACAACACAGCCTAGCACAGCACACCCCAGCTTTGCTTTGCTTTGCCTTGCCTCGCCTTTTTCCCTTTCCGCTTTCGGCTCACGAGCTTCACACCCAGGCTGCTGCTTTTTTTTTTTTTGCGGGGTAATTCTGCCGTGCATCTCAGGCAGGCAGGCAGGTGGATTCTGTTTTGTTTTGTCTCGGTTATTAAGTTTGGTTTTGGTCGGTGAGAATCTGGTGACGCCTCCCTACTTAACCATACCTCTCCTGCCGGATGGAGATGCCACTGCGGTCTTCTCATTTGATGCGATTAAACGGGCACAAAATAGCACGCGCCCGAAAGAGGGGGAGGAGGAACCCGCGAGCGAAGCCGGCAGGCGGTTGAGGCCTTGGCCCGTTGACGCGGCAGCAAAGAAAGGAACAACACGAGGGATCGGATGGCGCCTAATCTCCAACCGCGCAACCGGCCACGCATCAGCCGCAAGCCCGTCGATCGCGGCCGTCCGTCCCGGACACGTTTCGGCATCCTGTGGCCCGGGGGGGTTGGGATGCGAGGCTGGCCAAGTGGGTTCCGTTCCGTGGCATTAAATTACGACGCAACAGAACGCAACGGAGCGACGACGACGGCGACGTCACACACGGGGGCGGGATGACGGGACTGCCCCTGCCCTCTCCTCTCCTCTCGTCTCCGGATGAAGTAATGGATGTGGGTGGTGTGGTGGTTGCACTGTTCCAGGTGGTGCCGTGAGCCCAACAGCACAGCCCCTATGGGAATAGGATACCCATCATATATGCTCGCGCCCGTCCTTTCCCGGGGTTGGGGTTGGCTCTCCTTCCTTGGCCAGGGAGGGAGGGAGTTGGTTCGGGACCAGCCACCTACCATGGAACCCATCCACCGCTCCTACACCTAGTATCCCTAATCCAGGGTTAGTTAAATCACTTCACTTTTCAATCAAATCAAAACCATCAAAGGTTACTACTTCTTTCATCTAGGTGTATAAGTCATTTTAGATTGTGCACCGCGACCAAGGCGGAGGGGAAAATGAGAGACCTTAATGTTTATTTGCTAATTAATAGCATTGCATGCAATAAACTAACCACTGCATGTCATGTTTGGTAGTCTCAACTTATTAAAAGCATGTACGCCCCACATCTTTTATTGGTTGATATGCCAAGAAACTAGAAACGAGGTAGGAGTTAATGCATCGCGTTTAAGTGTTTTGTGATTATTTGGTTTTCGTAAGGTGACTTATACACCTAGACCGTGAAAGTAGTTAGAATGGTGAAAAATGCCACCTGTCCACTCTACTATCTATCTGGAGGCGAATATACCTGCACAAGTAACTAAATCCGAGTCAAGCCAACATTGGTCTCTCTCCGGTTACACAGCGGTCTCTCTCATCTCATGCAGGCGCGACACGTGGCGAGCTAACCTAGAAGTAGCTCATTCAATCAAGAAAAAGGGAGAGCTGGAATTTACTTGTGTGTTTTCGCAAGCAGCTTTTGGGCCAACTGTCCGTCCGTCCGTCCCAGGTGGTGGTAGGATAGTAAATGTCACATGCAGATGAGGTGAGGTGAGCAACTAACCCCACCTTCACCTCCACCCTCCCTCGTGTCACACAGACAGACAAGAGGAGGAGGAAAAGTCCCACCAGAAAGAAAGACAATGGGCGAGGAGGTGGGAGCCCAGGGGCTGGACGGGGAGAAGAGAGCGCGGGGGACGCGCTTCCGTTAGCGTCAGTTTTGGTGGAACCAACCCCAACTCCAACCCCAACGCCAACGCCGCTCCCATTCACCCTGGGCATAGAAACCGAAGACCGAAAACCGAACCCGAAAAGATCGAGACCGAACCCGAAAAGACCGAACTAGAAAAGACCGAATAAAATACGGTCTGCGCAAATAGAAGACCGAAATAATTACGGTCTATTCGGTCCTCCTATCTTCATGACCGAATAGACCATATAGACCGAATTAAAAAATCCCATACGCAAGAGTGCAAGACCATATGCTGTGATGTCCAGATTTTGTGATGTTCAAGTTGTATGATGTCCAGATTTTGTGTTGTGCATGTGTATTGTACTCCATGAAGATTGCATACAATACAATTGCTACTTGTCTTAATTTTTCTAATGTACATACGCACCTCTATACACATATTTGTTGTCTTTGTATATATGCACCTCTATACTACATGAAGTTTGGTACTTGGAAGTAACATGAATTTGAGTTGTACCAATTAGTTTGGTTTGTTTGGTCTAGACCAAAGACCGAATAGTAAAGACCGAAGACCGAATAGTGAAGGACCGAAAAGACCAAAATTATTTTGGTCTTCAATTATGAAAGACCGAATTCTTGGAAGACCGAAAAGACCGAACCGAACAAACCGAAAAGACCGAACGCCCGGGCTGAGCTCCCATGACCTCGTCGCCTCCCTCTCCTCCTCCTCCGACCCGACTCAAAAAAAGGAAAGCGAAAATAAAGGGAGAGAGATAGAGAAAAGCGTGGGCGACGGGTACAAGTGGGGCTCTCTCGTCTCCCTTCTCCGCGGTTTCCCCATATCACCCTCCCCACCTCTCTCCCCCACAGCCAGAGACCCGTTCCGTCCCGTCCCGTTCCCTTCCTCTTCCGGCGACCCCCTCCCTCGCCGGCGACCCCCGCGGTGGGGCCCCCATTGCTGGCCCTCAATTGCGCCAGTGCCCCCGCCTCCACCTCCCACCTAGCGCGGGAAAATAACCGACGGGAGGAAGGAGGGCCGCGCCGCGCGTGCCGGCTTCGGTTGGGCCGGGAGGGATCCCCGCCGCCGCCCGCTCGTCCGGAGGGTAATGCGGGACCCGTGCCGCCGGGGAATTGTCTAGACGGGCCTCCGCAACCGCGCCGCGCCCCGCCGTAGTCATGGTGAGTCGCGAGATCTGCATCCCTCTTCAATTTCCGCTTCCGTCGCACGCTCCTTCTTCCTTCGCGCCTTTTCTCCCTCTTCCTCTTCCGCCGCTGCCTTAATTAATGCGTGTTCGTGTTCGGTTACTGTTCGATTCCTCTCTCCTAGGCCTAGTATTCGAATTACTGCGTCGTTTTCCCAGTAAATTTCATTCCCCCTCGCCGAGCAATTCATGGATTCCGCCACGAACCACGCCAATTGGGAGAATTATTCGGAATTACGCACGAATCCGCGTCCGTCGAATTGCTCGTACGCCCTCTGTTTCTGCGTCCCCGTGAATTCCGAGGGCCCTCAATGTTAGAAAACCAGGAGGAACTATTTTTTACTACACGTCATCTTTGTTTTTGGATTTGTTCATAGGTATCATCATCACCGGAGCTGTATTAATTTGGCCTCGCGCGCTCGCCCCGTTAAGATTAGTGTAGATAGATTCGCTGTGTGAGAAGTCAAACACACCAGCTGGGCTTCTACCCGTATTTATTTTCTTCCTTTTCCCCTCTCCTTTGGGCTAATTAAGATGCTCGTGCTAAATCACTACTAATAGTACTCCAAGTTAAGTTTAGGCTGTCCTATTCTTTGCCGTGTGGGGTTGCATTCCATTGTTCGGCGAGCAGGCAGTGGCATCTTCCTCCCCTTTTCCACAAGTTTCTACTCCAATGGTCGTACCGCATGTGCGTAATTCTACCTTTGACCAAGTCTACAAATTGCCCTTTTTCCTCTTCCTTTCTTCCCGCCAATTTTTCTACAGCATGTAGAACCTCAGTCAATCAACCGTTGTGCTTGCAATTTAATGGCCTGGATTCGAAATTTATGGATTAGTTCTTACTAAAGAGACCGTTATTCTTAAAGCAGTGAGCGTTTCTATGCATTGCTGCTACGAGATACAGTAGGACTTTTTATTCCTCGAATATAGAACGGCCCTGGATAAATTCAGTGGCAGACTGATTGCGACGGATGGTCGTGGCAGGGAAGCACCCGCGTGGAGGATATCAATGTGCCGTGTTTGATTCCATGACTATTGCTTTCTTGACTTGGCTGGGAGTTGCCGCTCTTTCGGTTCCACCCATGACCAATTCGTGGCATCCAAACTATTGGTGCTAATTGACCCTGCTGTCTTTGTTGGTCAATGCCGGCTTGCAAATTATAAATTGCAATGCTGCATGTGCTTGTTCACTCTCTGATGTATCTAGCTATGTCTTAGGTGGAGGGAAGGAACTGTCTCCCTGCAGAGGTCAGGAATGGGCTCGAGACGCTGAAGAAGAGGAGACTTGAGAGGATGCGTTTGAGTGCTCAGAAAGACACCGGTGACAATCCTGCCATGGCTGCGAGGAGCGGCGGGGATTCACTGCGGGCTCCTGCAAACTGTGGGGTGAGATTGCATGCCAACAGCGTTACTGCGGGTTTACCTAGCACTAGCAGTGCCCAGAACAATAATCCATTCGCAAAGCGCAAGGTGGACAAGTTCAATATGTCTAACCTAGAGTGGATAGGCAACATACCAGAGTGCCCTGTGTATTGTCCCACCAAGGAGGAATTCGAGGATCCCATTGCGTATATACAGAAAATTTCCCCAGTGGCTTCAAAATATGGTACACTTTCCGTTTACCTCAAACCCATTTTTCTTGCCAGTGTATTACCGAATGGATGAATAAATAATGACCATGTCATCTTTCTCTCCAGGCATTTGCAAAATTGTGGCTCCTGTAAGCGCTTCTGTGCCTGCTGGTGTCGTGCTGATGAAGGAACAACCTGGTTTTAAGTTCATGACTAGAGTTCAGCCACTTCGTCTTGCTGAATGGGCTGAAGACGATACAGTCACTTTCTTTATGAGTGGACGGTGCGCTATTCTCTGTCTATTTCAGTACCTATTTAGTTTGCCTTCCAAGTCTCATCACATTTATCACGACTCTGCAGAAAGTACACTTTCAGAGACTACGAGAGAATGGCCAACAAAGTGTTCTCTAAGAAGTATTCCAGTGCTAGTTGTCTCCCTGCTAGGTACGTGGAGGAGGAATTCTGGCGTGAAATCTCTTCTGGAAAGATGGATTTTGTTGAATATGCTTGTGATGTTGATGGGAGTGCCTTCTCTTCTTCTCCTCATGATCAGCTTGGGAAAAGCAACTGGAACCTCAAGGTAAAAGCTCTCTCTCTCTCTCTCTCTCTCCCTCCCTTTCTCCCTGTGTGTGATGTTGGCTACATGACAGTTTTATTGATGTTCTTCTCTGTGCTTGTAGAATTTTTCACGGCTCCCCAGTTCTGTGCTGAGACTTCTGCAGACGCCAATTCCAGTATGTAATCTATTCTTTGCTTATTTATGTTTTAATATATTCTTAATATGGATTCGTCGTGATTGTAATTAATCTGATCCAAAACAGGGAGTGACAGATCCAATGCTTTATATCGGTATGCTCTTTAGCATGTTTGCATGGCATGTCGAAGATCACTATTTGTACAGGTACTCATCCTCATTCTTGTTATTGATCATGGCTATTCCTCGTTCCTTTTTTATGGACAATATTCTAACATTTTTATCACATAACCAGCATCAATTATCATCATTGTGGGGCATTTAAGACATGGTATGGGATTCCAGGCGAAGCTGCTCCTGGATTTGAAAAAGTGGCAAGCCAGTATGTGTACAACAAGGATATTTTGACTGGTGATGGAGAGGATGCGGCTTTTGATGTTCTGTTAGGGAAGACAACAATGTTCCCCCCAAATATCTTGTTAGACCACAATGTTCCTGTTTATAAAGCTGTGCAGAAGCCTGGAGAGTTTGTTATAACATTCCCTCGTTCATACCATTCAGGTTTCAGCCATGGTATGTATAGTTTCTTCTATCTTCTGCTTGGTAATTTCCGCATATATGCATACTATATATTCTAAGCAATGTTTGAATTACCCAGGCTTCAATTGTGGAGAGGCTGTCAATTTTGCTATTGGCGACTGGTTTCCCCTGGGCTCTCTGGCTAGCAAACGCTACGCACTTCTGAACAGAACACCCTTTCTTGCACACGAGGAGCTACTTTGTCGTTCTGCAATGCTTCTGTCCCACAAACTGAGTGATCCAGAAACAATTAATTCTGAACATCCATACACTCAATATTGTGTGAAGTCTTCCTTTGTGAGGTTGATGCGACTGCAGCGGCGCACACGCAGCTTACTCGCTAAAATGGGTTCTCAGATATACTACAAGCCAAAAATGTATTCGAACCTATCCTGTAGCATGTGCCGGCGTGATTGCTACGTTACACATGTGTCATGCGGATGCACCTTTGATCCTATCTGCCTTCATCATGGTAGGAAATCCTGACATTGCTTTTTCTCTAGCCTTCCCCTCGAGTCTGTATTTTACCTGACTATTTGTTGATTGGATTACAGAACAAGAACTGCGGAGCTGCTCTTGTAAATCTGACCGGATTGTCTACGTCAGAGAGGACATACTGGAGTTAGAGGCTCTATATAGAAAATTTGAGCAGGATATTCGCCTGGATAAGGAAACAAGTGCTAATGTCTCGTATAAGCAAGCTGCGATTTCTGATATTGGTGATGATCATGGTCCATCAGTTAGGACTAACCAGGACATAAGCAACAGTGGAGCAAACTTGCTAGAAGCAAATGCTGCTGACGGTGGAAAGAGTTCTCCTGCAACTTCATCGTTGACGTCTTTTGCACATCGTGACGGGTCTCTGCCTGCAGAACCAAAGGTCAGTTTACCGCACTTGTATCAAATCTTGTTTCTAACTGTTGCCTTTCAGTTTGAGGTGACGACATTGTTGTTTTTCAGGTCCATGCAGCTCGAACCGACCAAATTTGGTCAATTACTAAGCAGTTCATAAAAACATCATCAGTGGAAGGAAATGGTGCGCTGGATGGAAATTCATCCTGCATGGCTGATGCTTGCAATGAAATTAGTTCCTGCAATGCTTCACCCATGGAATACAGTGGCAATTCTGATTCTGATTCCGAAATCTTCCGAGTCAAGCGCAGATCCAGCATATTAGGAAGGTCTGCTCCTGACACAAAGACAACAGACATGTCTGAACAGAAGGTATGCTCCAGTTTGATCCTTGAAATTTGAGAACAGATTTTCGAAGAGAGGAAGCCAATGTATTTTTACTCGTGCATCTGACCCTGTAGCCACAATTTTGATTATTTTTGTCACTGCCAGCCTGGTGAACTGCTGCTTCCTTGTCTTGCCTACCTCATGTGCTGATAAATTTTTATGCTTAGGCGTGTATCATATTATAGGTTACTGAACGCGTGATTGGTAATTGAGAACCAACTGAGAATCGATGGAGTTTGTGTGTAGATTTTGTTTCTGATATATATAAATACTGTTTACTCAGGTTCTGAAGCGGCTGAAGAAGGCATCCCCAGAAACACTAGATGACAATAAGCGACCTGAAGAAGACTCAGTTCCCTCAGTTAGTATGAGGCACAATAAGTCAAATTCTGCCTCTTCTGAGGAAGATAGAGAGGACATGGTTCCCATTGCCTGGAGGATGAAGCGGCGGCAGCTGGAAGCTCAACAAGGCGACACCAGTTATGCCGTGCAGCAGTCGAAGGTGTATCCATCTACCAGCAGCTGTTCCCGGCAGCAGTTTGCGGAGGCAACTAAAGACGCAGCCTCAGAGGTCCGGCCGAAGCGGGTGAAGATCCGGTTGCCTCGTAGCGCGAACAGGCTGGTCGAGCAGCAGCAGCAGCAGCAGGGCAGTTCAGGCCAGAGATTTGCAGTGGATGACAAGCCACCTGGGTTTTGGCATACGATTTAGGGTAGCCAACGCTCAGGTGCTAACAACCTCGACAGATAGGACTCAATTCTTTGTTTAGGTGCATTGTTAACTACACGAAGGCGCTTGCATTTTGGTTAGCACAGATGCTGACTGACTTGGTTTAGAAAGGAGAGGAGGGTAGGGCTGATTGCTTGGTTAATCCATTATTTGTGCAGCAGGGCCTCCAATTTGAGGCCGGCCTAGGTAGGCACACGGTTATTAGAAGAAAAGACGATTATTCATCACGTTGTTTAGAGGCTTCCTCTGAGTCACCGCTTGCTGGCTGCTCTTTGATGCCTGCATTGCCCGTGACGGAATTGGGCCTCCGTTCTGCAAGTGTTCTCTTTTGCTTAGCAGCTGTATATCTCTTTCTTGTTTTTATCATCGAAAACAAGGGCGGCGCTAGCTGTTGCTAACTGTATTCTTTCGTACGCTTACCTGCTCCTGATGAAATATTCAATCGATCAATCATTCTTTTCGGATGTTGACGGGATGGTGTCTGGTAACTTTGGAAATTGTCATGGGATTGAGCTGTTCAGTGTGGAATCGAACCATCTTCACGTTTTTTTTTTCGAAACGAAGGCAAAAGCTTTGCCTCATCTCATTAATAAAGAAGAAGATTTAACAGTCTTAAGTGAGGGCCATCACCCCTCCACAGATGGAAAAAGAAGCCTACTCACGCGGCATAATATAACTTAAATGCTTTGCCCCAGCCGAGATCCAATCCTTGGCCTCGCATTTGATGCGATCGATGATGAGCGACGGCAAGGTGGACTTGTTTCTGAAGATCCTCGCGTTTCTCTCATTCCAGATCTCCCAAACAATCAACATCAGCAGAGTGGTCATCGCATGTCTTTTGTGGCCTTCCCTGAGAGTCGTGGCCTCCCACCAGGCGCAGACCGAGGGAAACGCCTGCCACGCAACGGTGTCAATCTCCGGTGCCCCTATCCAAGATTTGACCGCGTTCCAGATGTGAGTGGAGAACCTACATTTGAACAGCATGTGCGCCGCTGACTCCGGCTCACGTTTGCATAGCTGACATAAGCCGCAGTTTGGCCAACCTCGCTTCTCTAGACGGTCGACCGTCCAGATTCTGTTTTTGAGGACAAACCAAGCGAAAAATTTGCATTTGGGGGTAGCCCAGTTGCCCCACACTGCAGGCACCATGACCGAGTCAACCGTCCCAAGGAACTGAGCTCTGTAGGCGGACTCCGCAGAATATTTTCCGTTGGCGGTGAACTTCCAAACAATGTCGTCGGCAATGCCATCTTGAAGCTGTACTTGTTCCAGGCTAGACCATAGAGCGCAAAATTGCACGATGTGGTTGACCGAGAGCCCGCTAGCCATGTTAATGTTTCTGAGCCAAAGGAGGTCGTGCATCGCGTCCCTCACAGTGAGGTTCTTGCCCTTGGAAATTTCGAAGATCAGAGGAGCGATGTCCCTAGGCTTGGCCCCAAGCAGCCATGGGGTGTGCCAAAATTTGGCGGTTTTACCGTCGCCCACAGTGATGGTTGTAGCCGCATAAAATAGGTCCATGTCCACCTTATTACATGGTTTCCCCAATCCAACCCAGGCCCTGTCAGGTTCTTTCCATTCGTAGCACGGCCACCGCAGTCGGAGCGCGCGTGCGTACTTTCGGAAGTCCAAAATCCCCAACCCGCCATATTTTTTTGGTCTGCAGACAAGCTTCCAGTTAACTTTGCATTTTCCACCAGAGACCTTGTCGGAGCCCGCCCAGAGGAAAGAGCGCTCAATCTTCTCAACTGCATCAAGGGTCCCTTCCGAAAGGATGAGGGGCGTGATATGAATAGTAGCCTGCGCCGTAAGGACCGCCTTGACGAGTGCGGCCCTACCGACGGCCGTGATGTGCCCACCTTGCCAGGGGACAAGCTTCCCAGCCAGCTTGTCGACCAGGGGTTGAAGGTCAATCCTTCGGAGCCGGTGCACAGAGAGGGGCAGCTCGAGGTACTTCATGGGGAAAGTGGCCCGCTTAACCGGGAAGCTGTCAAGCACCGCGTCGAGATCGATGCCAGCACAACGAATGTGAGACACAAGAGTCTTCTCCAAATTGGTAACGAGGCCCGTAACCTCCCCAAATTAGTGCAGGATGGCGGTCAAGCGCACGATGTCCTCACGAATAGGAGCCACAAAAATGGCCGCGTCGTCGGCGTAAAGTGAGGTGCGGAGGCAAGCTGCCCGCCTGCCCACGGGGTGCAGCTAGTTCTTGCGTGTGGCTATGTCCAGAAGGTTCTGCAGTGGGTCTATGGCAAGCACAAACAACAGCGGGGAGAGGGGGTCTCCCCGACGGAGACCAATATGGTGCTTGATGGGATCCCCTAGAACCCCGTTGAGTGAAACTCTAGAGGTCGACGTTCTCAACAAGGCAGCAATCATGTCTCCGAACCTCACCGGAAAACCGCGACGGCAAAGGAGGTCAAGCAGATAATCCCAGCGGACGGAGTCAAAAGCTTTCTTGATGTCTAGCTTGAAGAGAAGGGGGCGCCTTTTCAAACGGTGCAGCCTGCGCGCCAAATTCCGAACGTAAAGAAAGTTGTCATGGATGCTCCGCGTCTTGATGAAGGCGCTCTGGGACCTAGAGACAAGCAGGTGCATAAAGGGCGCGAGCCGCGAGGCCATCATCTTGGCCACAATTTTGGCGATCGCGTGGATGAGGCTAATAGGCCAAAAATCTGAGATCCTCTCGGCGCCCTCTTTCTTGGGAATAAGCACAATGTTGGCTGAATTGACCCACTGGAAGTGCTCCGCGCGTAGGTCAGAAAAATTATTGATCACAGCCATGACATCTCCCCTGATGGTGTCCCAGCAAGCTTTGAAAAAAGCCACGGAGAAGCCATCGGGGCCGGGTGCCTTGTCCTTTGGGAGCTGAGCAATGGCATCAGTGACCTCCTTCTCCGTAAAGGGGTCGCCGAGAGACGACAGATTGCATTGGGTGAAGTCCATGATCTCCCATTTGAAATCGTGGGATCTCCTCTGGCCCTTATGCAGCATAGAAGCGAAGTGATCGTGAGCGAGCTTCTCTTTCTCCTCGTGTTGTGTGACCCATCCCGCACCATTCCGGAGACGATGAATGAAGTTCTTTCGCCTGCGACCGTTGACCCGGAGATGAAAATATCTCGTGTTGGCGTCTCCCTCCTTAAGGTTGGTGATACGAGAGCATTGGCGTTTGTGCGATCGCTCAAGGACAGACAGGCCAATGACCCTCCTCTTGAGCCTTCTCCTCAAATCATTCTCCTCCGGGGAGAGGGCTCGAGAATCCATGGCCATATCGAGTCGGAGAATGACCTCAAGAGCCATGTGTAGTTGAATCTTAGCGGTGGAGAAGAAGGTGTTACTCCATCGTCGGAGGTGGAGACCCGTTTGACGGAGCTTGTCATGCAGCTTTTGACATGGCTCAGTGTGCACAGAAGGCTTTCCCCGGCAGTCGGTGACCACCCGTTGAAAACCCGGCAACTTGGTCCAAAAATTCTCAAAATGAAAAATCCTCGGTCGTTTGGGTCCTCGGTCACTAGAGAGGAGCAGCGGGCAATGATCGGAGAGGGAGGAAGAGAGCGCGGTTAGGATGTGACTATCAAAGAGCAGGTCCCAATCTGAGTTGCAGAAGAAACTATCGAGTTTGCAAAGTGTTGGATCAATCCTCTCATTGCTCCAAGTGAACTTTCTATCCTGGAGGCGGATTTCTTTTAGCTCGCAAGAATTTAGGGCGGCTCTAAAACGGTTGATGCGCGAAATATTAGCATTCCGCTTGTTTTTGTCTCGTGCCCGGTAAATCTGGTTAAAATCTCCAGTGACTAGCCATTTGACATTGGGAGCCGGCTTAAGCGCGACCATCTCGGCAAAGAAATCGTCCTTCCTGTTGTTGGCTGAGGGCCCATACACGCTTGTGAGCAAGAACTCCACATCCGAGTTGATAATCTTAATGGTGGCAGACAAATGGAACTCCCCCAGGACAATGTTGGACGCCGAGATGTAGGAATCATCCCACAGCAACACAATACCCCCTCGAGTACCTACAGCAGGCTGGAAAGCAAAACTTCGCAGCCTGGAGCCTCCAAGGAAGGATGCTGTGAAGCAATCAAGCGATTCTAGCTTCGACTCTTGAAGGCAAACGAGGTTACAGGAGGAGGAAGCAATGGTCTCATGAACAGTGGCTCTTCTGTTTGGACAGTTCAGCCCCCTGACGTTCCAGTTGATGATACTGAGGTTGTGTTCTAACATTTGGAACGGTAGCAACTCACAACAGAGCATAGCAAAAGACAGAGGAAACACAACTTCATGTTGATAAACAGCACAGGAGTACAGGTTGGAGTTGACATGGATGCTAACAAAGCATAGGCATTAAGCAGACACGAGCAGGAGACTACAGAGGCCAGGCAACACGCCCTGGACGCAACAAGAACGGCAAAAGTGACACGGCGACAACGGACAGACTTCAGGTTTGCTAACATTCAGAAATAACTTGAACTCTGGGTGTGGCGAGCATTGCTGAGAGGACAGGCGGCAGCCGACGCGCCGTCGTGGTCCAGAGCATCGGCCCCTCCATGAGCGAGAAGGGCATCTTCGACCGCCGTGGCTAGGTCGCAGTAAGCCGGAAAAGAGCACGGAGAGCGCTGACAGCAATCGGCGGCAGCTGCCCACGGAAAAGGTCCGCGAATTTGGAGATGGCCGTCTCCGTGATGTCCTCTCCAGCCGCCACTATACCCAAGCGCTTGCAAAGGATTTTCTCAGCCATCGCCGCAACCGGCGTGGCCCTGTTCTTGCCTTGGAGACGGGCACTGCACCTCCGCAGGGAGAAGCCTGGCGCAATGGTCTTGCGTCGTTCGGCGGGCGGCTTCGGCCGGGAGGATGGAGGCGACAGGAGCAGAGGCTGCTGTCGACGCATGAACAGCGGAGAGCCCTCCAGCGAGCAGGGTGTGGGCGCTGGCGAGGGAGGGACGTCATCGGCGCTGGTGCCAGGCGGAGAGCTCATCGGGATGTGCAGGGGCGTGTTGGGCTCATCTTGAGACGTCTGGGTCCTCGCCAGAGGGGGCGAGAGAGCACCCGCCTCCCGCAGCGCAGCCGCACACCGAGCGCCAGCACCGAGCTCGGTGAGCTCGCGGCCACGCAGCAGCAGGCGCACAGGCGGGCTGGGGCGAAGGAGCAGAGCGAACCCAGCGCCAGGCGTGTCGTCAGCGGTAGAAGGCGTCAGGGCGGGGACGGGGATAGTGGAGGCGGCCGACAGGGCTCCCGGAGGCGGAGATGGGGTCTCTTCAGGGGCCGCCCTTATGGCCGGAGCCCTGGCCCTCCAGGCCAGATCCGTGAGCGGAGAGCGAACCAGAGGCCTCCCGCGGCCCGACGACGCCCGCACGACGATGGAGCCTTGGCGCCGTGAGGAAACGGGAGAGACATCCCGGCGCCGCCTGTGGCGCCCTTCGGCGGGAGCACCGAGCCATCAGGCAACAGCTGCACGAGGGAGAGATCGGCGCGCCTGCCGTACTCCTCTTGAAGCTGCCCATGCCGGCGACCACCACGCCTGGAGTCATCGCGACGCGTGTTGTCACGGCGGCGGTCGTCAGTCCGCGAGCGGCTGCGGAACAGCCGGTCTCGCCGGGAGCTGGAGCGGTCCTGGTCGTGGTCCCGACCACGATCGCCGTCGTCGCGGCGCCTGTCGTCGTCCCTGCGGTCTCTGTCATGATCATCGTGGCGCCGATCGTTGCCGCCGCGCCTTGGTGCATCGTGGTGGCGGGCGCGCTGCGCCGACTCGCCATCAACATGGGCACGCTCCCAGTCGAAGCGCTCGGAGCTGTGGGGCCGTGATGGGGCACGGCCGTCAGGTAAAGGGGTGTAGTCTTCGTATCTGTCCAGATGGACCAGCACCCTGTACGTGAGGCCCCTTCGCCCGGCCATGGCTGAAGAAGAGACCAGCACCTCGTTGTCCACGATCGTGACCCACATGATCTTGGGGATGGCCGACGGGTTTGAACACCAAGCCCACAGATCAAGCGTGGACGCATCTTCCTTCTGAACCGTGGCGATGTCGAAGTAGTGGACGATGCAGGCCTTGCCAATGATCTTGCCGACGACCTGCGCGCGGAGCACTTCCAGTGGGTCAGGCCAACTACAGCGCACGACCCCGTCCCGTCCGGCCGCGTTCGTTTGGGGCAAAACGGACAGACCCCACGGCCCAGCGCGTGATGGCTTGGACCCATCTTGTTCGTTTTGTGTCTGGCCCGACCCATTTCGAGCGCAAACATGCGCCCGGTTTGGATCCAGGCGGACAGCAAACGGACGCGCCGCTCGTCCGCATCGGGGCCGCGTGGCAGGCGGTCACCTACCTCCCACCGTCCAACAAAAATGCGCATGCATGGTCGGCCCCACCTGTCATCCGCCCAGGCGAGCGGTAGGCGTCCTTCTTAAATGGGAAGCCGTGGACCGGTCGCAGTCCACGCTCCCACTCCAGTCCCTGCTGCCTCCTCGAAACCCGACACCCAAACCCTAGTTCTCCCTTCCCCTTCCTTGAGCTCGCCGGCCGCCGACAGCCATGGTGTGGTGGAGCACTGGCCGCAAGGGGGCGCACGACCACGAGGCTGGTTCGTCCTTGGGTCGCCGCCGCCGCATCAAAGCAGAGCCCGCATCACCCCCACGGAGGGCCCCCGCGCCTCCCCCATTCACCATCGCCCCTACGACCGCCAGCGAGCGCGCCCGGCACTACATCCACGCGGATGTTTGCCATCGTTATTGGGAGACCAGGACGCCGCTCCCCTGGAGCGACGTTCACCTGCCCAATAACTGGCATCTGTCCGCGGATCGGGTGCCGATCCCGCCGGTCCCGACGAGCGGCCGTGCCCGCCGCGAGGAGATCGAACGCCGCCGCCGCCTCCTGCCTGACGACCTGTACTACGACCCCAGGTACGTCGTCGACTCCACACTGTGGGACACATGGTTTCGGGACGAGAATGACGTGCGACGCGTGTCCTTCTTTGCTAGCACCTCATCTGGCCCGCGGCGGCACGTACAGAGCGCCAAGCGCGTGCTCCGAGCCCTACCCAGGTGCGCGGGCATACGCGGGTGCGCGGCATCACGCCGACGCCGTCACCTTCGCCCTCTCCGTCGCCACCACCACCTCCTCGCATGACAGAGGAGGAGGAAGCCCGGCTCCTTCAACGTGTCATGGAAGACTCCATGAACACGCACGATGAGCGCCAATGGGAGGGCCTAGACACCATGATTGCCCTTTCTGCAGTCGGCGACGTTGCCGTGCCGGAGCTGGAGATGAGGGACGTCAATGAGGAGGAGGTGCTGGAGGAGCAGCCCGTCGCCGCGTTCCACTCGGACCTGGTGGGCCAGCGGTGGAGCTGGTCGTGCACGGCCACGGACATGGCCGACGACGTGGGGGCCGTGAACTGGTGCCCTACGCCGCCGCGGTCATCGGAGCACGAGGCGTCGCCACGGGGTGAGGTGGTGCAGGCGCCTCCCACCTTCCAGGAGCTTCCCACCTTCCAGGGACCACCGGCCCACCTCTGGACGCTGCCGCCCTACATCGACCTCACTGGCGACGAGGACGACAACGGCGACGCGTGAGGAGACGGCGACAGGCACGGCAGCAGCGCGCGGGCGGCGCTTTTCTTTTGTTTTATTTTTATGTTAATTATGTTTTATGTTAAGAACTGTGGAACGGGGCCGTTCTAGGGCCGTGAAGACTGTTTAATTATGTTTTTATGTTTGCGTTTATTTGATTTTTTTCGGCATTTCTTTCAGTTTTTACGATTTTTTTATATCACGTCCACCCCAGACATGATATGGATTGTGACCGCGCGTTGGGCGCACCGGCACGGCAACGGCCCCAAACGGACATGGACGACCCCATTGCCGCTCCAAACGGACGAAAGCAGGGCAAAATGAACGTCCGTTTGGGATCGCGCGCTGGAGTTGGCCTCAGGTCAGAAAACTTGTTCTCCTCCTTTCGCATGCGTTGGGGAGAGAGAGGAGAAAATGGATCTACAATTAATATGGATTTCACGTGAAGATAGTTCAGTGGGTCAATTCTCTATGGTGAGTTGTCTTTCTTGACTTATCAGAGAGAAGCCATGTGTTTCTACCTGTATTATGTTATTAATGGACATGTCGTATTTCTGAAAAAAGAAACAATTAATGTGGATCGGGAGTATATTTTTTCTTTAATTATTTACACTAGAAAGTACTCCCTCTGTTTCAAAATAAGTATCCCAAATTTAGTATAATTTTATACTTCCTCTGTAAACTAATACAGGAACGCTTAGATCACTCAAGTTTAGAGTGCCAACTTATTTTATGACTGAGGAGTAAGAGAAAAGAGGTCGTCTCTCTGATGTCAAAAGAAAAAAAAGGTTCGTCTCTTAGTGTGACGGGAGTAATAGCTAAGGCAGTCCTCGCCTCACACACACGGACACAGAAGTGTGCGCTCATGCTAGAAGAATGGCGGCCATGTCCATTGCAGCCACCACCTGCCGCTCCTCCTCCTTCCCCGCAAACCACAGCCGGCACATCGCAACTTACTCCCGTGCGTCTCGCCTTCCTCTTCATCGGCCAGTTTGGCGTCGCTCTCTCCTTGCTGCTTCCCCGCCGGCGAGCCGCCTCCGCTTCCGCCCCCGGACCTCCCTGTCGGCGTCTCCGGCCGCAGTGCACGACTACGAGGCAAGCTAAGCTACCGATGTCTTGTCTTTGTCCCCCACTGCTCCTGCTTGTGCACTTCATTTTTCTTACCTTATCTGCTTCTGCTCGTCCGTGTGGGTGAGCAACCTGTCCCTTTTCCCAATTCTGTCACCTCACGGTGCCATTACCGACATATGATACGTAGAAATCTTCAAATCCCTACCTTGGCGACACCTTACTAGTACTTCAGTGTGCAGCACATGATTTCGTAATCAACCCTGTTATTGTAGAAGAAGAACGCGAGGGGATTTATTCAGAAATCGCAATTTTGCTTTTGAGCTTTTCCTCGGTCTGCCATCTTGCTGATTCCTCAGCTATGCATTGCTGCGTACCCCATGAAACCCATCTGCACATTGCATTGGAATCAAACATAAAAAAAAGAGAGAGAGAACATTTTACAGATCATTTTGCGTTTATCTGTTTGTGCCCATATGTTAATCATGAACACCACTATAATACTTCCGTTGCGAAAGTATGGCACCGCATGTTTCTTGTTCGAAAGATGACATGTTACGAGATTTATGCTTCATATAGCCTTTTCCTTTTAAAGCCCTGAAACACATGTGTGCCTATCTCTGGAAGCGTCCTATAAACGGTATAAGAGGTGGATATCTGTTCGTTAACGTACTGAAAACTTCCATTCTGTGAATCCACTCCATCCTTTTACTTATTATAACCAATATGTAGGGAGTAGATACGATGTTGGAAAGTATGCAGCTTGTCATGTACTCCCTCCGTTTCTAAATATAAGTCTTTTTAGAGATTTCAATGCGGACTACATACAAAGCAAAATGAGTGAATGTACACTCTAAAAAATCCGTATGTAGTTTTTATTGGAATCTCTAAAAAGACTTATATTTAGGAATGGAGGAAGTAATTAATAATGACCAGCTGAGGTTTTCTGTACCTATATAGTTTACCGATACAAACGGAGAGGTGGAGCTGAGGCTGGACATCGGAAAGCTTGGCGTCAAGAGTTCAAGAGATGTTTTTGTTGACGTCGATGACATGTCCCTGCTGATCAGAGCCAAGTCTGATGGAACACTGAGGACTTTGATGAATGTCGGAACGCTATTCGACAGGGTTAAGTCTTCTGAGACGATATGGTATGTACTGCTGGCTCTAGCGGGCTCTTGCCTGTGAGGATTCATCTGTTGACTCGTTACACTGTTACAGGTTCATTGACGAGGATCAGTTGGTGGTGAATCTGAAGAAAGTCGAGCAAGAGCTGAAATGGCCTGACATTGATGAATCTTGGAAATCCCTCACTGCTGGGATCACGCAGTTGTTGACAGGGATTAGCGTTCACATAGTTGGCGACTCCACGGATATCAATGAGGCGGTCGCTAAAGAGATTGCTGAGGGCATTGGGTGAGTGCATTGCCGTCCTGTTATAGAAACTACTTAACCAATTGCATCCTTGTTTCTGCTGCGCCGTTTTAACCAATATATAAATGCATGTTCCTACTCTTGAGATTCGCTGCAACAAATACTATCACAATTGGGTGTTAATTCTATAGCAGATAAGGCCCCTGAAATGTGTTTTGCTACGTGTTTGCAGGTATCTTCCAGTTTGCACAAGTGAGCTGCTAGAGAGTGCCACTCAAAAGTCTGTTGTTGCCTGTAGGTCATTTCGGTGCTAAAATACGTATTCGTGCAATAGAACATACTTAATCAGTCCCATAATTTAAGAGCGTCACTAGTGCCAAAAACGCTCTTAAATTATGGGACGGAGGAATAGATCATTGCCACTGCAGTGAGTTAACCACATGTAGTTACCTGTAGGGGCGGCCTCGGAAGGAGTGGACTCTATAGCTGAAGCGGAGTGTGTTGTCTTGGAAAGCCTTAGCAGGTCAGGTTTTCTTTTTTGTTCTTTCAAGTTTCTTTGCTTGCTTTGGTTGATCACTTGCCATGCTAAAATTGTGTGTGTTGCAGCCATGTCCGTACCGTGGTAGCGACTCTAGGCGGCAAGCAAGGAGCAGCCAGCAGGTTCGACAAATGGCAGTATCTCCATTCCGGGTTCACGGTGTGGTTGTCTGTGTCCGAGGCCGGTGGTGAGGAAGGAAGCCTTTCGCTTGGTTGATGATTGTTTGGTTCTTCCGTGCTGACCTGCTGCTATGCTTGCTGGGGTGCGTGCAGATGAAGCCTCTGCCAAAGAGGAGGCCCGGAGAAGCGTTAGCACTGGAAGCGTGGCTTATGCGAAGGCGGATGTGGTGGTGAAGCTGGGTGGATGGGACCCGGAGTACACGCGGGCTGTGGCACAGGGCTGCCTTGTTGCCTTGAAGCAGCTCACCTTGGCAGATAAGAAGCTAGCAGGTACGCAACGCCAGTCTCCTCATTAGGTGCACGTCTGCAAGAAACTTTGACATCACTCGAGTGTTTGATAAAAAAGAATTTGCCACTTTTGTCGCACTAACAAAGACAGATGGTGTTGGAATGACAGGGAAGAAGAGCCTTTACATCAGGCTAGGTTGTCGAGGGGACTGGCCCAACATCGAGCCACCCGGCTGGGATCCTCGATCAGATGCCCCGCCCACCAACATCTAGTCCAGCTTCTTTCTTTCTTCACTTCAAAAGCTCTTTATCTCTGTTTTTCTTTTTCGAGACTTCATCCATTGCTCACGGTTGTAAACGAGCCCGCCATGCAAAACGTGCAACCATTTCAATATAAAAACGGTCTTTCTTATAATGGTATAATGATGCTTTCGACGGCTTAGCTCAAGGCGTATAAAAACGGGCGTGAACACAGAATTAAGAAAATTGACAGAAAATGACGATTATTTAACTAAACTCAATGTTGATTGGACAAAAACCAAACTAGGAGGGTCAACAAGGAGCTTCTCCCTTGTAACCCTCTTAGGTTCTCAAGTATACTCGGACAGTTTCCTCTTTGCAACTACTAAAACAGACAGACAGACAGAGCGGCAGATTCACAGACAGACGCAAATAAACTCAGAAGACTACATTTCCTTCCAACTCATGATAACAAGTCGACCAGTTCCTTCCTCCAATCCACCATGGTCACTGACCTCGTGCCTTGGCTGGTGCATTTGCTGCTTCCCGCTTCACCATCGGAGGCAACTGCTAAAAGAAAAACACAAGCTTATACTTAGATTAACTAAATGTTGCTATTCTATAGTGCCCTAGGGGCACAAAGTTGTGTGTTAAACGGGCAGACAAATTCAAACATGAATCAGGGGCTAACAGCGCCTCAGAAGAGAGAAGGTCCGCACCTTATCTTGGAGCCGAATTATTGTGGATACCAGCATTCTGTCACCAACTATGAGACGCAGCCTCTTCACTAGGTCAATTCTGCTTATTTTCTTGGCCTGGTATAAACACAAACACAAGTCAAAACAAGAAGGGGAAGGCCAGTTTTCAACTGAGAACACGACAACCAAGAACTGATGAATAGCAGACCTTGAACTCTTCATAACAGTTATTGATCATGTCCATTTTCTCGCGAGGAAGTTTGGTTGAAATAGCTGCAAATAACATGGAAAAAGGCATCCAAGGTGTACTTGGAGCTTTTGCCATTGATTCTCCTAACATGGGGGCTTCATACTGACCACCCAATGCTGGAGATGCCTCAAGATTCATGTCCTGTTTCCACACAAAAGAGCGGTGTCAACTGGTGTTTCGTGACTCATCCAACATAACTGACATTACATGGTTATAACAGGAAACTTATCATATTTGGAGATTTCTATCAATACATTAAGACTACAATCAGCTCGAAGTTATAATCTCATAATGGAAGCACAGGTCAATTGTTGAGTCAGACACGCAATCTGAATAACTGCATGCTCCTGCTGCTCCAACAGTGGAACTTGTCTGTATGAGAACAGAAGTTGACTCTAGTATGACAGTACCATCTTTATCAACTCCCAATGTAAAGAACCTCACCTGTGATACACTGTCGGCCGAACTTGGACTCAAGACCAGTGAAGCATCAGATGAATCGTGACAATCTTCTTGTGTGAAGAGGGAATCTGAAACAAAATGAGAAGCCTGACTTGTAAGATAAAATTTAGATTGACATTTGTTATGAACTGCACAGAGCTAAATCAAATTAAAATTCTAAAATGATGACACAGTAGTTGCGATTAATTACCTTTGGCTTTAGATGGCAATTTGATGGTGACTACAAATTCAGAATAGATGTGACTATTCAGATTCATATCCCATACAATGTAATGCTGCGGGTTTTTAAGGTCATCTACACCGCTATCAAAATACTCGTTACTAGGCTGGTGCTGCTTAGATCCATGGTGAACTACTTCTACGTTCCCCATTACAACCCGGCACAACATCATATAGATGATGCCATTTTCATCAACATCAGAGTAATTCACACTGCAGAAAGTAACACAAAATATTGAATTTTTGCAATGGTTAGGGACAGGAAGAAATATGCCAAAGAATAGAAACAAATAACAGATGAAAAAATACAATGGTAAGTTGACAACTAAAAACATGTGAACATGTAAGTGGAAGTAAATAAATGGTGCCAGAAACTATTTATCTACAAATAAGGAAACACATATGGCAAGAATAAGACAGATGTGAATATACTTCTCAAAGATGATGGAGGTGGGTAGATGTTCAGAACATTCAGAGCAAGTTTTTTGCCAGCAGATGATACAAGACAGGAGCACATACCAGTTAATGGAGCAGTTAGCTGGTGCAAGGAGTACACCAGTTCCATAAGGTGGACACCTAGTGGGCGTTTTAACTTGCAAGGTGCCATTCAGCATCATTTCATCCACAGCAGCTTTCGAGCAAGGAAGCCAAGCATAACGCACATTTGCATTACCATGCTGAGATTTAGTAATCTCTACCTGCTTTTGGAAGAGATCATAGCGGTCTTCTCTATAATTATTCAAGAATGGCGTTCGGTGGATTCCAATAATATCCTTGGAACCAATAGCAGTACCCATTCCCTGCAGCAACATTTTCTGCACAACAGAGGTAGTTCCTTGAGCACGTGATTGCCCGCACACCTTATCTTGCTGTGGTTGACAACTAAAGACTGCAGGCAGCGAAGTGTGTGGTTCATTCTCTCCCACAGTTTCTCCATTATCACAATTTTTTTTCCTGATGATACTCTTCTCAGCTCTGACTCTCTTAGCACTGGAAACCTCTTCAGTACTGGACTCAAAGTTTGAGCTTTCTGCGGAACTCTCTGGTGCTCCATGCTGGTCATTTATTTCACGTGTCCCGTTAGGCTCAGCTCTAACATAGACATGATCTCCATTGCCAAAATCCTTCCTCCTATATACTATCTGATCTTCAATAAGAACTTCTGGGAAGTAACGCCTTCCATTGTCATCAATCCAGGCGATTGGCCTCTGCAGACCTGACTTTGAGTCAATGAATGTCATGTGGACAAAGTCCAGCAAAAATAGCTGGTTCTGGTATCCTACTTCTGTGATGGTCTTCTTTGTCCGGAAATCAACTTGAGCCAGCTTGACAATTTTTTCTGGAAATTCTTTCCAGTTGCCACTTTGGCGGAGCAGAATACGCTTAGGTGATGCACTGGTCATGTAGTTCTGATAGCTCTGTAACAACTGCCTGTTAAAGTGGCACGCGATGTTCGCCTTGCGATCTTCACCAACATACAACCTGATATCAGAGTTTCCAGTAGGATGCTTATGCGATTGAGGGGTGTGGCAGGCATCAGCATGATATGCAGCAGGGCTGTCCCGCTTCCTCTTGAGGCTAACTATATTCTGTCCACATTTAGCCAACACCTTTTCGTTCATCGCAGCCATTGTAGCAAGCAGAAATGAACACCAAGCAGAGACTAATTCCTTCTAGCAAACTAAACCCCAACAAGTCTAATATTTACACTAAGCTAATGGAGGAACTTCTGAGCATAGACTACTTCAATATCGACGAGGAGAAAACGAATAATGGTCGGGTGAGATAGGGGCAAAAGAGTAGGAAACCTGAAAAGGGAAGTTAGCCGGTCTTATAAGCGACGAACAGAAGAAGGAAAAAAAAACTAGAATATCTTAAAGCAAGCAAACAGAATATATGCAAATCAAAGATCTCAGTACTCTGTCGGCAGGTAAGCACACGAGTAAATTCCCCAAAACTATCATGTTACGTTAGCACGATGAACTAGATAAAATAAAATAAAAAGCAAAATACTTCAATATGGAATTATCTATTGATTTGATCACCCATAATGTCCTCATATGCAGAAACCGCCATTTGTTAAAGGGTGTATGCACAAGAGTTCAGTCATATATAGCGCTTGAGAAGGCTATTGCATTAATTGTGCTCAGAAATTACAATTATCACCCGGAACTATCATGTATTCATTTGCGCGCGAAAATTATGCTTCGTAACCCAAATATTTGGAACAGCTTGCCTAATCAGGAGAACGCATGATACATGGCTTTAAAAAACCTAGTGCATTAATTGGGCTCAAAATTTATAATTATCACCCCAAACAAACATATATTCATCTGCGCGCGAAAAATGCTTCGTTGACCAAATATTTGAAACAGCTGGCCTAATCAGAAAATCACATGATATATGGCTTGAAAAAAATCTATCGCGTTGACTGGGCTCAGAAATTACGCTTATGGCGCACAACTATCATGTATTCACCTGCGCGCGAAAATATGCTTCGTAAGCCAAACACGATTTGAAACAGCTAGCCTAATCAGGAGGTTACATGAAGTAACAAGGCAAATGATTTCTCGAGTTGAATCTAGCAAAGTTGTGCTGAAAATAACTGTTCCTCCCCACACAAACGAAGATGAAGATAAAGCTAACGCGAAATTCCCAACAAAGATCGAATTTTTAATATTTAGCGAGTCAAGGGTAGACGGAATCCGCTTGGTAAATCCTAAATCTACAACTTTAGCAGTCAACAATCAGCTTCCCGGTGCCACAGATGATCGAAACCGAACAAAAAAAGCTACCTAATTCTCACAAAAGAAAATTCACCAGATCGAGCATACAGCCTAACAATCGGCCAAGTCGCATAGATCCACACGGATACGCAGGAGGGGGCGAAACCGAACGAATCGATCGATCCACCGACCGATGCTTACCTAGGGTTAGCGGCAGCATCAGCAGGGGTCACGGCGGAGGATATTGAGCGGTTCATCTTGCCCGATCTAACCCCCTGTCAGCCCCCCTAGGACTCCCCTACGGAGCCCACTTTATCCCCCGGCTACGATTGCCGGAGCTACCCCGCCGAAGATGCTCCCTCGGCCGGCGGCGAGACGTGGCTGGTCAAAGCAAGGACTTGCTCGGAGAATCGCTGCGGCGGCGGCAGAGGGGCGGCGGCAAGGGGGCGGGGGCGAAGGCGAGAGGAAGGTCGGGGTAGAGGAGCCGTGCGGCGGTGGGGGAAATATTATTGGGCGGAGAAATAACGCGGGTCCACGCCTTTGTCGTGCCCACTTGCGACCTTATTGTGCTCCACCCACCGCCCGCGGCCGACACGCGGGGTCCCGGCGCGGGTCGGGCCCGCCTGGCGGTGGGGCGGGGCGCGCTAAACTTGGATGCCAAGTTGCGTGGCCGGAACGATTTTTCTTGGGCCGTAAGCAAAATGGGGACGCCGTGATGCCGACATCTAGCAATCGGACGGTTCACACCCGCGGTCAACGTTCTCTGCCCCGCCCGCAGCCGTCCGTCCGTCCGTGATGCCAGATATTCGCCGTCTAGCAGTAGTAATTTTTTTTTGACGTCCGGACCCGGTTGCGTGCATTATTGGGGTTCATGTGTCGTACGGGCCTACGGTGTGACGTGCTCCTGATGGAACTTCGTGTTCGCCTCCGATTTGATTTTCTTATGGCTTGGGTTGGGTACATCGGATTTTTTTTATTTTTATTTTTTTTAACATCAGTACAGACACAAGCGTTCATATACACGCGCATACGCTCACCCCTATGAACGCACACACTACCCCTATGAGCACCTTCGAAAGACTGAGCCGGCATATCATCTTGAGATTTATGAAGTCACCGTAGGCGCCTCGTCATCGATGGAAACGTCTCCTCCCACTAAATGCGCATCGCCGAAAATCCTGAAATAAATCCAGGAATAAATGCGAGCACCAGGATTTGAATCCTGATGGGCTGAAGATACCACAGTCCCTCTAACCATCCAACCACAGGTTGGTTCGCGGGTACATCGGAATTGCACTGCATGTTTCACGAACCTATCTATCAACGGACGTATGTATGTACGTATAAAATCGCATGTAGTTAAGTATGCTATCGTCGAGGCTGCGTACTTTCAAGACTATTTCTGTCCCAGTCATCGGCAGCCATACAAGAGGAAAACGAAGCTCGTTTGAAAAGGCTAACCCTTAATTTACTCGCGACGGACTGTAGTGGTAGCATATAGATGTTCGAGTCATTTTCTTATAGCTCGTCGTCGTTGGAGGTGCAGTTTTCACACAATTGGTTGGTCAATAAGACCTTAATCGAGTCAGTATAGTTGACTATATGTTGAGCTCTAGTTTTGCCTTGGGTGCATGAACTACTTCGAATTCAAAGTATTGCTTCTTCTTCGTGTTGTATGAATTTTTTCTAGAATACACACGAGAGTGTGTCATAAATTGATAGAAGAAAGGGGTGAAGAGCCCATCATCACAGGGTTACAACACATGAATTTTACGTACCTGAAACGAAAAAACACCGTATGCCCTAGAGACGTACACAACTACTCCCCCCGTAAAGAAATATAAGAGCGTTTATATAACTATTTTAGTGATCCAAACACTCTTATATTTGTTTACATAGAGAGTACTCGCCACTACCTCACCTATCAAGCACTACAAAAAAGAGAGATGGATCTCCTTTAAGTAGGTCATCCGAACTCTAAGTTCTACCCTCCTTGACCACACTTGAGATGGCATTTTGAACAAAAGGAGTGGCCCCATCAAAAACCACCGCATGGTGAGTGTGATGATCGTCATGAGCTCTCGCAATGGAGTAATTTTTGACAAATCTGGCCCCTTTGAGCGACTTCAAGCGCATCTGGCCCATGCGCAAAACTAATTTGGAATCTGGCCCCTTTGAACGACTTCAAGCACATCTGGCCCATGCGTAAAACTAATTTAGAATCTGACCCCATGTTCGGCGCCATGCTATGTGGCGCCGAACCCACATGGGCCCATGGAAACCCTAGGAGCCAGATTTGCTTGGCTTCATATAGCATAGCACCGAACATGTACATCTCGGCATTGTTTAGTGTGGCGCCCACATATACAACTTCGGCGCCATGCTATGTGGCGCCGACCCCAGGGGCCAGATTCTAAATTAGTTTTTCCCAGGGGATAGATGTGCCTCAAGTCACTCAAAGGGGACAGATTTGTCAAAAAAATACAACAATGGACAACTGTGAGAGGTCCTCGTGCCGCGCCATTCCACGAGAGTATCACCAATGGTCGGTATTTGATTCGGGCATCCCAAAGCACCCAAATCCAGAACCACAACTGTATCACAAAGACACAACTCAACAATAGGTGATCGATAGTCTCATCATGTTGATTGCATAGTGGGCATGAGTCTTGGTGTGGTAGGACTCTCCTCGCGAGTCTGATGGAAGTCTAGCAACGGTTCCTCGCTACAAGACACTAGAAGAAACTACACTGTTGCGGTGCCCTTTGCTTCCACATGAAATCCGCATATGCAGCAACCTCCCGGCCTTTTCGGTTTTTGATTTCCAAGTTTGTCGACGTGTTTGGCCATTCTGAATGAGTTTTCCTTGTATTATATTAACCCGGGGGGTATAATCCATACTTTGTTATGTGATGGGTATCATCGTTGTGGGCTACATATTTGAGGCCCTCAATGATGGCAACCATGGGAAACTTGTTCCTACGTGAATATCAATTGAGATAAATCATAGGCGAACATTGAGTGGATGAAGAGGAGGTTCATTACGAAGACGTCGAATGGTTGTGCTTCTTAGAGCAACTATATAAGGTGACGTAAGTAGGCTATAAGATTTTAAATACTATATTTATGCTGAGTTAGATTAGATAGAAAAAGAGAGAGAAGAGAAGCTGATCGTTGATTAAGAGTTACATGTAGCATGACCTCCAAGAAACCCCGTGAGATTGTGACGTGGGACAAGTGGTACATGTTTATAGCTAACTATTATACTATTGGCTATAAGTTGGCTATAGATGACACGGCAACAAGTTATAGCCAGTTGTTGGCTCTATTATTAACATTGTTCGCTCTTAGTCTCTACCTTATAGTCTACCCATTTATCATGCCTCAAAGTATATGGAAAGATTTAAACACGAGGGTCAAAATTTACATTGAGTGTTTAACTTCAGAATCTTTGCAAAAAGGATTGGTGGTGCAATCGGGTTTATTGTTGAAACCCTAGCTTTCCACTCCTTTCAAACATCTTGTATGACTAGATAGAATAGATTAGTGTGATGTTTAGTATGAGGGCAATTCGCTTGAAGTGTAATTGCATGAACCTCTCAGATTTTCTAAAGTAAAAAATGAATGGATCCGAGTACTTTTTTATGGGATCAATCCTTAAGGAAATGGTTGCAAAACAAGCTCAATTTGTTTAGACGCATTACGTGCACTCAACTATGTTGCTAATTTATAGGTGGCCTCCGACTTACACAATCAAACATGCGCGTGAAAGTCTTGACTCCCGACAATGTCACGAAGATATCTTGTATTATTCTACCGATTCTCCACTTTGTTGTATTGCTCGGCAAAGGAACATGTTCATATCTCCATACCTGCCAAAAATACCCCCTATCTCGCCCCCCTTATACACATGAGTTCGTCCTTTCGAGCCTCTACAGTTTCTGCCTGCCAAACTGCCACAAGCTTCTCGACATGCACCTATGTGCATAATTTACAATGATATATTAGTTGATTTCCATCTGTGTACATGTACGTGCACACTGTGTGTGTGCGCGCCATGCGCACGCGCATGTGGCTCTATTAATTTATGTGCTTGTGGGTCCCCTCTATCCTACATCTCTCTCCCTCTGTCTCTACAAACACATGCTACCATTCCGACTGAGTTCTCCTTGGATCGTTAAGCTAAGATGAAAGGATCGGTATGGTCAACTAGAGGGGGTGAATAGGCGACTATTTTTTTACCCCGTTTAACAAATTTAGGTTCAACAAGAAGATATGTTGTCTAAATATGCAACAGGTGGACAACCTATATGACAAGCAACACAAAACGAGTGCACCACAAAGTAAACACAATAAAAACTTGCACAAAGTAAAGGCATGAAGTAACCGGTGGAGTCGATGAAGACGAGGATGTGTTGTTGAAGTTCCCCCCTTTGGGGGAGGTACGTCTCCGTTGGAGAGGTGTGGAGGCACAATGCTCCCCAAGAAGTCACTGGGACCACCTTATTCTCCTCACGCCCTCGCACAATGCAAGATGCCGTGATTCAACTAGTGGTGCCCTTAAAGGCGGCAACCGAAACCTTTACAAACAAGGTTCGGGCTCTCTCACAACTTAATTAGAGGCTCCTAACACCACCCTGAAGCTTCACCACAATGAAATGTGGCGCCAGGTGACCTCTTCCGTCTAGGGTGCCCGAACACCCAAAAGTAACAAGATCCACAAGTGAATGTACGGGGAATCAAATTTCTTTTGGTGGAAGTGTAGATCTAGGTCTCCTCCCTAAGTCCCTAGCAAATCAACAAGTTTGGTTGGCTAGAGAGGGAGATCGGGCAAGAAAGCTCTTAGGGCATTAATGAAGGAGAGAGAAATAGCAAGAGGTAATTGGAGAGGTGGAAGAACTACCTCTTATATAGGGTCCCCAAATCCAACTGTTACAACGCAGAAATATGTTGGAAATATGCCCTAGAGGCAATAATATTGTATTATTATATTTCCATATTCATAATTAACTGTTTATATTTCATGTTATAACTGCTATGATCCTAAAATATGCGATTCAGTGAAAAACTCATATGCACGTGTGAAATGATAAAACGGATAAAATAAATGTTCCTAGTCTCGTCTCTAAGACTAGCTCAGGTGTTGTTGGTGATCACATTTTTCGGATCTTAGGATATCATTAAGTGTAACGATAGTCCTAAAACAACATTGAGATTATGACGTTGGAAGAACGATCATATTGAATCGACCCGAACTTGTTTGTTATGAATTGAGATAATATCGTTTGTAATCAATTGTAATAACACAGAGTATTAATGTGTGATTTTGCTCCTTAGACCATGAGATTATCGTGGTCACTTCTTTCCGTACGGTGGGCTTTGGGGTTGCTCAAACGTCACCTGTAACACGGTAATCATAGCGACAACTTATAGGTTCATCGAAAAGTTTGACAAGTGGCCAGATAGCTCGAGGGTGGGATTTGCTCCTCCGATGATGGAGAGATATTCTTAGGGCCCTCGGTGTGATGGCGTGAATCATCGTCTAGCCAGACCCAGGTGACTTTGTCACGGGGATACCGGAACACAATAACGAGAAAGAAGAACAAAACCGTTAACGAGGATTTTGGTATAGTGAGCATGGTGATGAATCAGGAGGATACTGATGCATCCCGGGTTTTGTGAAGTATTGCGAAGCAAAGGGAACATCACATAATAACCAAAGGGACCAATATGGACGCCCGCGGTCCCACTGTCGGTCATTGAACAAACGGTTTCGTTCATGTCTGTGAGTTATCGAACCTACAGGGTCACAAGCTTAAGGCAATCACAATCTGCTAAGTGTTAATAGGAAAGGAGTCATGAGAATATATTTGTGCAATTATTTCATGAACATTCGGAATAGTTCTGAGAGGATTCGGAAGCGTTTCGGAGTCACCGGAAGGGTTTCGGTGAGTATCGGGTAATACCGGGTATTACCGATAAATTATATATATGTGGCAAAGGTTTTCGGAGATGTACCGGAAGGGTTTAGGGTTAGGGACCCCCTACCCGAGATCTGCCGGTTTTGACACCGACATTCGTGCTTTCATTGAGAGTTCCGCTGTTGGATCGCCGAAGGATCGATGGCTCACTTGCTCATCAACAACACCATCCACGCCAGGGACATCTTCGTCCCCAGCCAAGTTTTTGCGTTCGGCAGTGTTGTGCTGCGCGCCGATCCAACCAGCCACCTTGGCTAGGTTGGTGGCTTCGCCCCCGGCCAGAAGATCAAGTTCGGGAACCTAGAGTTCACCGTCGACTCCCAGGGGGATCTAGCTCTATCAAAACCTTTAGCTCCCCTTAAAGAACCCACTGATCCCAACGCTTTAATGTCGGGAATGGTAAACCAGACGGGGACTAATGCTACACGGGGCCTGGCCTTAAAGCCCGACCCTGGCAGTCCGACCGAACTAGGTACGGCCGAACACCGCCTGGGTACAACCTTAGACGCTCGCAGAGCGGTTGTACTACAGGCCAGTCCCGTATATTCGGAGGGCATGGACCCATCAGACCTTTCATCATTAAATGATCTACTAGACCGGATCCGAGCCATGGGAATCTCCAACGGCCGATCCTCGGTCTATGATCAGATCGGGCTCAAGCCCGATGACAGGGAAATTTATATTTCACCCATCACACACCTCGTCGCCACCATCAAGGAATTGGCCAAAGGTTCGCAGTCGCCAAAGCTAAAAATGAGCTGCGTCCAGGTTGGCGATGGTCTCACCCAGGCTTCGGGCCCGGAATCAGATGTTCGCCCTGAAGAAAGCCCGGGACCCAGCCTCGATTTGAAACACGACCTCGAATCTGCGCCACGGCATGCAGACAGTCCGGATTCTGAACTCGACGCACTGGACATTCCAGGGGTGCTTGACACCACCACCGAAATTTCGGATACGCAACTCGCTGGGACGCGAAACTTTTTCCCACCCACCACCCACTTCGAGTACTCCCCGAGTAACTCGGGAAACCCTGACGTATGGGATTTGATGTACGTTAAACAGCAGCCTGGAGAAACAGTCCACCATTACTAGGCAAGATTCCTCCTGGTCAAAGATAAAATGATGGAGTGTTACGATCAAGAAATAATAGCGACCTTTCGGTTTAACTGTCGGGACGAAGGAATTTTGAATGCCCTCGCCCGTCGCCATGTGCAAAGCTTCACCGAATTATCGGATCTGGTATGCAAATATTGCGCCATGGAAAGCACAACAAATGCACATGGATTCAACCCATGCCGAGAAATCCAGAAAAGCTCAGGCAAAACGCGTATACCCATGGCGGTAGCCCAAACATGAGCCCGCCGGAAAGAAGAATAGATCCCTCTTCAAACACAGATCAGTCCTTGATGAGCTACTGGACAAACCATGCCCCATACACTAGGCCTTGCTGAACACAAATCCAACCCACATGCTTCGAGCTTGCTGGGTGGTCAGGCAGGTGGCTAAGAGCGGTGAAGTTATCCTTGGACTCACACCCCTAGTAGATGATCAGCAACACCCCCATCTAGCGACAATGACATTCTGACGATCTACGAAACATTCTCCTCAAAAAATCAGAGGAAAAGAGCACTTCGAGAGCTCGGCCAAGTCCACCGTGTTACAGCCGCTAACTCATGGACGGACACACCAATCACCTTCGATGAAGAAGACGAACCAAGGGCCCGCCCCGTACGAACACCCGCGACACTAGTCCTCGACCCCATAGTCGACGGCTTGAAATTGACCAAGGTGCTTATGGACGGAGGCAGTGGTCTAAACCTCATTTACGAGGACACCCTTGAAAAAATGTAGTTCGACAGATCTCGCGTCGAACAAAGCTATACCACCTTTCGAGGAATTATCCCTGGCAGAGAGGCGCGCTGCTCCGGATGAGTCACGCTTGACGTAGTATTCGGAACTCCCGAGAATTACAGGTCCGAAGAATTACTCTTCCACATTGTGCCCTTCCATAGCGGATACCACGCCCTATTGGGGCGTGAGGCATTTTCAAGTTCCAAGTCGTACCACATTACGGGTATATGAAACTCAAAATGCCAGGGCCCTATGGTGTGATCTCACTCGCAAGCGATCCGAATAAAGCCCTTCGAGCCGAAAACAAAACAGTATCGCTCGCCCTCGAAGAATTATCCGAGGCTCTCGCAGCCGAGGAACTAACTACACTCTGCGCAACAGTAGACAGGGATGACGTGGTCCTCAGTAAAAGGTCCAAATCCACATCGTTTAAACCAGCTGACGAAATAGTCAAATTCCAAGTGCATCCAACGGATCCCAACAAAACAACGTCCATCAGAGCCCAGCTGGCCCCCGCAGTTGATGAAGCAGTATGGACATTCCTGCGCGAGAACTGGGACATATTCGCCTGGCACCCTTCCGATATGCCAGGAATCCCATGAAGACTAGCAGAACATAGCCTGAACATAATAAAGGGCTTCAAGCTAGTCAAACAGGCGATGCGCCGATTTTCCGAATCCAAATGTCAAGCCATGGGGGAGGAATTAGCAAAGTTACTTGAAGCCGGATTCATCCGTGAAATCAAACACCCTGAGTGGTTGGCAAATCTAGTCATGGTACCCAAGAAGGATAAATCCTGGCGGCTATGCATCGATTTCAAAGACCTAAATGAGGCGTGCCCTAAGGATCCCTTCCCCTTACCCCAGATAGACCAGATCATCGATGCCAATACCGGACACGACTCATTATGCTTCCTCGATGCATACTCCGGATACCATCAAATCAGGATGAAGGAGTCCGACTAAGCCGCAACCGCGTTCATCACCCCCTATGGGCCATTCTGCTTCAACACGATGCCCTTCGGGTTAAAGAACACAGGAGCCACATACCAACGCATGATCCAAACATGCCTCGAAGACCAAATCGGCAAAACAGTCGAAGCATATGTAGACGACATGGTAATTAAAACCAAACACGTCAGCCAGTTAGTGGACGACCTCCCTCAGACCTTTGACAACCTACGAACTTACGATATACGGCTCAACCCCGAAAAATACGTCTTCGGGGTTCCCGCCGAAAAATTACTCGGATTTATTGTTTCCCACAAAGGGATCGAGGCCAATTCGGCTAAAATTCGAGCTCTGTCCCAGCTAGCAATACCCACGGAGCTTAAACACGTCCAGAAGCTGGCAGGCTGCATGGCAACCCTGAGCCGCTTCATTTCCCACCTTGGTGAAAAGGCACTGCCACTCTACAGATTGCTTAAGAAGACCAAAAACTTCGAGTGGACCGATGAGCACTACAAAAAAAGACACATCCGTGACATTTTGGGCCGAACGAATTTTTTTTCTGTCATGCTTATGACACTTCTATGACGATCATTGTGACAAAACCTGGCATCATCATAGATGTGGTGGGCTCCTACTTCTATGACAAAAAATCATGACAGAAAATGGGCTTTTCGTCCTGGGTGGGCCGGGGACGCACCTGCATGACATTCTTTGGACCGTCCATGACGAAAAAAATCATGGTAGAAGTGAGGGCGAGGAAAATTTCGGGGAGTTCCCGGTTACGGTGGGTGGTCGGGGCCAAGCGATGCACGGAGGGATTGCGCATTTCTCTCGTACACGTACGCACGTGTGTGTGCGAGGTGTTGGACTCTAACTGAACCCGAGCGAGGCGTTTGCTTACTGAACCCGAGCGATTGCACTAGCTACGTTACTGAACCCGAGCGATCGATCCCTTGGCTGTTAACTGAACCCGAGCGATTCCTTCGCTACTGCTGCTAACTGAACCCGAGCGATCGATCGATGCTGCTGCTGCTACTTACTGAAGCTGACCGAACCTGCTGCCTCTTGATGAACAGTGAACGTGGGGGTTGGTTGAACGAGTCGAGACGTACTCCCTCTGTCCGAAAAAGCTTGTCCCTCAAATGGATGTATCTAGCATCAAGTTAGTGCTAGATTCATCCATTTGAGGGGCAAGCTTGGGACAAGCTTTTTCGGACGGAGGGAGTACGTGGTTGGGGTTGGATGAACAGTTCCCGGTGGGGGTTGGATGAACATGACCCCGTGGTAGTAGAGGCCATTGCCGCTGGATGAACAGGACCCCGATCGAGGAGCTGGTGGGGGTGGATGAACAGTAGCCGGTGGAGGGACCCCGTGGAGGGCCGGTTGAACAGGACCCCGTGTGGAGGGCTGGTTGAACAGGAGCCGGTGGAGGCTGGATGAACAGGACCCCGTGGAGGGCTGGTTGAACAGTAGCCGGTGGAGGCTGGATGAATAGGACCCCGTGGATGAACAATAGCTGGTGGAGGCAGGAGGAAGTCGACGGTGGATGAACAGTAGCAGGTGGAGGCTGGAGGAAGTCGACGGTGGATGAACAGTAGCCCGTGGAGGCTGGAGCGAGGCAGTAGACGATGGATGAACAGTAACCCCGTGGAGTCCCGTTTTGTGGTACACCACACCCCTCCCGATGAACAGGACCCCCATTTCGACCGTAGGCGCTCCAACACAAGTCTGTTTCCTCCGTTTTACGGTACGCCACACCCCTCCTGATCAACAGCACCCCGTTTCGACCGTAGGCACTCGAACACAAGTCCGTTTCCTCCGTTGTGCGGTACGCCAGACCCTTCCTGATGAACAGGACCCCGTTTCGACCGTACGCGGTCGAACAGAAGGCCGTTTTCCTTCCTTTTGCGGTACGCCAGACCCCGTTCCGGCTGTTCCGTCCAAGCCAGTTGGCTCCCGTTGAACACGACCCATTCTGACCCAGTGGCTTCGCTCCCGATGAACAGGACGCGTTCCGACCCAGTCACTTAGCTCCCGGTGAACACGACGTTGTTTCCTCCGTTCCGACCCAGCCGGTTAGCTGCCGACGAATAGGACGCCGTTGCTACCGTCCGTTGCCTCTCCATGTACACAAGCCCTGGCCGTCCGTATGCGCGAGTACGCGTTTCGAGACACCGCTTGTATGTACGTACGTGGCCGTATTTTTTGGCGTGTGGCTGTATGTACGTGTACACGATTTAGACGGGACAGCTTGAACTGCTACGTGGGGGGCTCTACTATGACATGTTACTTACTCGGCCACGGTTCATTGTTGCAGAGCGACTGATCGATCAGTATGTACGTACACGTTCGCGACAAGACAGACAACGCTACGTACGCTTCGACCGGGTGGGTCCCAGCTGTCAGGGAGGATAAGGACGCACTTCCTTGCATGCGAAGATATAGCTACTGGGTCCCAACTGTCAGGGGGAGGAATCATTTTTTTTGCCCGTAATAAGGACGCACTTCCTTGCGTGCGAAGATGTAGCTGGTGGGTCCCAGCTGTCAAGGTGAGAAAACATTATTTTTCAGGGTAAAAATGATGCAGTTGCATGCATGCGTCCATGGGCGTGGTGCGTCCCCACTGTCAGCCTCTCACGTACAGTCATCTTCCGATGACTCTCGTTTGTTGACCACGTTGACCACACCATGCCGAGCGCACCAAGGCCGGTGGACGACGGCGAGGCCCCAGACTGGAACGACCCGGAGATGGGGAAGACGCGGCAGTGGAGTCGCAGATGGAGAGTAGTGGGAAACTTGACGCTGGAGGAAGAAGACGAGAGATTGAAGGTGCATGCTGGCCGTTGGATATAAATCCAATGGCTGTGGATGTCAGAATCATTTGTTGACTAAGTTGACCAACGCCTTGCGTAGGCTTCGATCTATTGGCCCAAATGTTAGCCTGCAAAAATGTGGCATATATTTAACCCATGTTTTCTAGAATTTACAGTCCATTTGCTGGGCTAGGTGAACAAATCATTTCGCGTCAATGCGGCCCATTTAATATTTTCTAAGAAATCCCAGCCCATTTGCACTTTCTTGAAATACACAAATTAGTTGGGCTTGTTCTATATTTAATGTTAGGTTAGAAGGAGCAATTAATATCAAAAAATAAACCGGAGCTACATATTTTCTTATATATAAAATTAACAAATTAGCGAGTTATTGCTCAAAAGAAAAATGAGCGCGTTATTATTACATTGGTCCTTAAAATCTTCGCAAACTTTTATGCGCAATCACCAGGATTTTCCTTGCCTATGAGTCAAAAACAACCAGGATTTTCCTTGCCAACTTCTGTTAAACAATTACTTTTATAAATTAATAAGACCTGAGATGTTTTTATAATGTATATAAGTCTCTATTAAATATACGATAATAGTAATAATATAAATATATATAATGTGGTTAGAAGGTAAAACATAAATTGGACACTACATTATTATTCTTATATATAGATAAATAGAATAGAGATTTGCGTTTTATTAAAAAAACACATTGGGCTGCCGATGTTTAAGAAAAAGTAAAACCGACGCTGGGAGGCCCATAGGCCGGTACGTACATGATGGACCTCAAAAAATTAGTTGAAACCACTGTCTCGGTATGTCGTGGGCTACGCATGTTAAAAAACAAAACCTAGGCCTAGCTGATACTTGTTCACCCTCTGAAAAAATGATACCAACTAGATACCCGATACCCCTTTCCCGCAACAACAAAAAATCCCCGATACCCCTGGAAAAAAAAGCTCCCCGATGACAGTCATCGTTGGAAATTTATTTCGTTTATTGACTAGGTTGACAAACCCGTGGGCCCCAACATCAGTATACAATTAGGAGGAAGCTTTTTTTCCAATGAGGCACTTGCTTGCATACGGCTTGGACCTGGTGGGTCCCCACTGCCAGCCTCTCGGTGTACAGTCCTCTCCGAATTCCTCTCGTTTGTTAAGCATGTTGACAACGGCATACGGCGGCGCCACGGCGAGCGCACACGGACAGGAAAGAACCGGAGCCAGGGAAGACGCCTTCATTCTTTCGAACATAGCGCACTAGCCCGGTGGCTGCAGCCCTCTCACCCAAAAGTTGTACTGCCCGGGTTCGATTCCAACTGGTGCAGTTGAAAAATATCTAACACTTGCCAAAATTTCGTCCCTGGTTTACCCAGTTTTTTGCACACTCAACATTGTCTTGCCATTTTGAAAATAGCATATCTTTTTGACTTTGCATCATATGAAGATGTGCTATACATGAATGTTGATCAACATGATGTTAACTTGTTGTTAGTTCCATTTTTTACCATGAATAAAATTCCCAACATTCGGTTATCCATGTTTGAAAAGTGCGTGTTGATTTAAATGCTCTACCTCTGAAACATGCAGTTTCTTATCTGAAAATCACTTGGACAAGCAGCCATCGCTGGTGTTGGATTCGATGCCGCGCTTCTTCAATCCCCTGGCAGCGCGAGGGGGAAATAAACTTCCGTTCCATGCTGCCGGTTGGGGAATGGAGCGAACTGGATTAAAGAGGGGGCTGGCGGCGCGATTGAAGAAGCACATCATACGCGATTTTTTTTCAGTGGATGGATCTCGATGGCGTTTTTTTACTTGCCTCTGCACCATACAACTTGTATTTTTAGCCTCCCAGTCCATGGTAGACCAGCAGCCCATTTGCTGGGCGGGCCAACTTACAGAAAGCAACACTTGATTTTTCATCAAGGCCCAAAAACAACGCAGTACTATGTTTGTTTTGAGGCCGAAAACATTACGGCAGGGATTGAGCAGAGGAGGGGGGAAGACGGAGCAAAAAGATAAAAAAGAGCTGATGCACCGTTGCTATTCTAACAAGCAGGTGCAATTCTTCTCGGGAAGAAGGTGTGCCGTTGACACTCACACATTTCAATCCCACAGTAGACATTCTAACAAGTTCACACACAAGTACAACAGAAAAGGTAAACATTCGTATCAAACTCGGGTTCACAGGACACGTTCATATTCATAGCCAACATTCACAGTCAACAACTCAAAAGATTCATATATACACAAGTTCAGCATGTCTATGCATCCAAATGATTGATAGATCACAAGACAATATTCATCGATAATTCACAAAAAGATTCTGATATACACATGTTCAGCATGTTTATGCATCCAAATGATCGAGATCACGGCCAATATCATCCATGGACAAACTTTAATTACCTAGGGTACAGACTGGTAAATGGTGTTCACTCGGTGGTACTTCTTGCTAAAATTAATGCTTGTGCGAGTAAACTTTCGAGTACATAAGAGGCAGCACAGACAATCTGATCTTTGCTTGTAGGTTTATCCTCGAGATAGTGGCCTCGATGCCGAGGCAGGTTTGAGAAACTTGGCCACTACTTTCATCCAACTAGTTTACTGGCTCATCTTGGTCCTGTAGCTCACCAAAATTCTACATCGCAGACAAGAAAGGAGGCGGTCGATAAAATGAACCACCCAAATTTTTTGTGCAGTTCAACTGAAATGGAGCATCCCTGGCGTGCAGACTGATTAAGTGCCAGATGAATATACGCATCAACCAACTTGTCTGGAATCTTTAGACTCCATGCCATATAGTTTGCTACCATATGTGCCGATAACCAAAAGGCACAAGTTGGGACCAAAGACTGGATTGCGTTTTTCTGGGCTATGCGCCAAGCAATATTGTCGGCGTTCACTCTGGCACTTCTTCTTGTCAACATCGATGCTTGTCTGAGTGAACTTTGGAGTACATAGCAGCAGCATAAGTATCTGTCCATCTGATCTTTTTGTGCAGTTCTACTGAAATCGCCCAATGTAATTATTTGCCTGCGAGTTCAGGCTCTCCTTTATGAAATCGGCAAATAGTAGCACAATACCAAATTACCAATACATATGACAAGCACAATAATCAGGATAAAGACCGGTACCAACCTGTGTGAGGTAGCATATCAAATACTATTTCCTTTGACTGGAAGCCGAGATAAGCGACTGACAGGAAAGGAAGGAAGTAGTCAAGGCAATGAAGCACCCAAAGTTTTTGTGCAGTTCCACCAAAATCGAGCATCCCTGTTGGCACATATATTGAGAGAGTGAGATTACTATAATAGTGGGACTAGTTGATGAAACATACATTAACAAATAGAAGCACCCTCATTATCTTAATGGGTAAAGTTAGCAACATAGTAGTCTTGCTTAAAGAGAGGTATTAGTTTATTTAATCAGTGCCAATTAGCTCAACACTCAAAGCATTGCCATGTATCATAGGTTGCAAAACTTTAACATGCAAAGATAAAGGAGTTTCTCATGACAGTAGCAACACGGTAGCACGATACAAATAGAGATGACAGCAAACTAATATGGATGAAGGCCTTAGGCCGGTACCAACCTGAGCAAAAAAGCTTATTCAAGTGGTCCCAGAAGAGATGATAAAGCGCTCACTGGAATCATTCAATAGTATATATTTTTGTGCACTTCAAATGTATGGTTGACATCACTCTTGTTTACCAGTGGTGAGATTATATCGAAAGATTATCAACAACTTCCAGCAGAGTTAAAGCACTGGTTGGGATACAGTTCATTGTATTCTCTTGTGCAGTTCCACTAAAATGTACGATTGGCACAACATGATCCCTGTTTGCACAAGTAGAAACAATATGAAACCTTCATTAGCTTAGTGAGAAAGGATAGAAAGACATTAGCATATTACTTTAACAGTAGCATCAAATTCATGATGGACAATACGCAAAACATTGCCTCATTGGACCAGTGGCAATAAATTGACATGCAAAACAATAGCACTATTATGTCATGACACTACCAAGATTCCCTCCCTGCCCCACCACATGATTTACCTCCACAGACACACACACACGTACATTATTCAGCATAGGGTGCTACTAAAGATTTGTTTAACTCCGACAGGAAAATTAGGCAGCAATAAATTAGTGCTACTTAAGTACTCCTAATTAATTAAGTGACCTTACAGGAGAGACAGCAGAAGTGGAAGGGCTCCTGGAGGATCGTCTCACATGTAAGGAAGACGTTGCCGGAGCCCTTGAATGGCCTCGACTGAGGCCTCGGCTTCAGCAAGATCACCTTGGCACTGTTGATCGTGTAGAGCTGGGTCACACATGCATCCAGAATCCAGTTAATTAGTATGATGTGTCATCAAGCCAAGTACTACTCTGCTGCATTTCTCTATCTATCTCTACTTCTCTACTCTTATAAAAAACAGAGTTGGTGATGATGGTGTGCCTGCCATCCTGCAATATTGGCCGTCCGATTTATATCTGACGGATAGGAAGGAAACTGTGGCAATTTTGCAAAAATATACCCACGCCCCTCTCCACATTTGCAAATAAGGCCTTCCCTCGTTCATCCTTTTCTCTCACAAGATAAACTACTCATACAAATGCATCTTGATGTTACGTGCAACGCACGGGCATCTTGCTAGTCTTCCAAGTAAAGTAAGACTAGTAGCAACACAGCAATACAATACCACTAGCAAGATGCCAGGATAACATAGGACGGTACCATCGTGTGATCTTCTTCTTCTTCTTCTTCTTCTTCTTCTTCTTCTTCTTCTTCTTCTTCTTCTTCTTCTTCTTCTTCTTCTTCGTCTTCCTCTTCATGCTTTGTTTCTCTTTATCCTCACCAGTTGGTGAAACCAAGTACATGATTGGCCTTCTATTTCAGAATTGGTTTTGTCAGTGAGGGAGTACAAGTGTACTAGTAAACAATAGCATTATTTTCTCATGGCAGTCGCAAAATAGAGGTGAACACATGCATTAAATATCATTCTTACCTAAAGGAAGGTTGTGGTGCCAATATGGAGGATGAAGATTGGAACACGGATCTACCTTTGTGCAGTTCCACCGAAATGAACCAACGGTTCCATTATGACATTCCAGTTAAACAACACAAAAGTCAATTCTTTTAAGAAGTGTTTTGTGCAGTGCACCAAAAGGTCGCAATAGCAATGAGGTGAAATGGATATCCCTGTTTGCAAAAAAAGCTACAGAGGAAACAGTTAGAGTCTCAAACAATTACTGGCAAAAACAATTGGTTAAACTTGTCATGGCTTATAACAGTGGCATGGCTTCATTTTACCAGGGGCGTTAGATTAAGAACAGCAAAAAAATTGCTATAAGGGCATGGGACAGTGGGTGCACCAGCAGTCCAGCACCATGTACCTAAACCGGGGCATAAAGTGGTGATTCAGAGTTTGTTGCCCCGAGAAACAAACATCCAAGAAACATATCTGGGTTGGTCCCATTTTTGTTCACTCTAGCCACCTATTCCTATGTGTGGATAGCAAATCTAGTCCTGGTCATACCACTGTGTACAACGTTTCCCCTATATTTCTCTTTTCGACCAAGAGACCGGTTGGATGACCAGTCTGTACTACTTTCACCCCCTTTCTTTCCTATTTGTACCAAGTCCGATGTACATACTAAATTTCCCCCCTTTATTTCTTGTTTGAACCAAGTACAAGATTCGACTCCATGAAGTAGCTTTACCTAAGAATAGAAAAAAATAGGTGACGTTGGACCATCCAATCGAGCCTAGCTACGAGGGGGGTTGAGAGGTAGAAAATGATGCACATGCAGCAACGTAGCGAGCTGGGGAAGTAGAGCTAGGCCGGTTTCGAAGGAAGATATTCCTGAAGGTCGTCGGGGTGTGGATAGGCGGGTGGCAGGAGGCCGGATCCGCCCACACTAGGGCAGCGACGAAGGGATCAGAGAACCTCCCGCGCCGGCGCTCGGCCAGAGATAATGGTGCGGCCGGCAGTGGGTCTCCTCCCTCGCTGTCGACGACGGCCTAAACGCTGCCCCTCCTCCCCTTCATCGGCGGAGGGGATACGTCCGGATCTGTAACAAGCAGTGAAGATAGAAAGATAGTGTTACTACCGCTATCTTATTTAGATCTGGAGAGGATGAGAGTGTGTGAATAGAGCAACCCTAGCAAGCAAGCGCGAAGGCTTCTGCCTATATATATACGTATAGTGGGGTAATTTTCCTTTTTCACTCCATCAAAACAATCGTTTAAAATTGTGTATGTGCCAGGTCGCCGTTTTTTTTAGTTGTTGATTGTTTTTTGAGATAGCTACCCGCTTATTCCAAGTGGTGTTACGGTGTGCCAGGTCGCACTTTGTATCGTTCAAGTCTGGTACTAGACCCTCCATTAAGTGAACAACCACCGCCTCGTAAAAATTGTGAACAAGCCCACGGCTAAAATTATCGGAAACGTGGCCTGCACCAACATGCATTATTATTTATATTTTCTATGTGGGAGTATCCTCAAAACAAAATGTGAGAGTACAATATTTATTGGGCCCCTTTGTAATTTGTACTAAATTTTGACCAAAGATTTAACTGGCAAAATGTTAGTGCATGCTAACAAAAATTATATCCTTGGATTCGTATTTGAACATAGTTTTCAATAATGTAATTTTTTGTGACATGCATGAACATTTGGTTAGTTAAATTTATAGTCAAATTTTGGCACAAATTATCATAGGGAACAAGGACCAATAAACCAGGACGGAGCTCCTCGTCTGTCGTCCAAACTACTTATATGACCAGCCGCTCTATTACATGCGGGACATCAAGCATCCGGGCCTGTGTGCCATCCACCAAATCACAGCGAGGTGCTACAGTCGAGACTCACCAGTCACACTGGTGTGGCCGTCATGACCCGTCATATCACAAAACCCACACCTTTACCAGCAGTGGTAAAGTGGCCTCAAAGTTGGACTGGACGAAGCAACCATCATTTCACTAGAACGCTCGTTGAAGCCCTTTCTCCCCTTTCTTGAAGAAAACCTCACTCCAGGCTACTCACTTCTGCCACTTTTCTTCTGTACCGACGAAGGAAAGGTGTGCGAATCAGTGATGCTACTATATTTTCATTCCAAGAATCTTCTTTTTGCGTGCCATCTTTTCACTGCCTATTCTTTTCCCGTTTTCATTGCGATTGTGGTTTCCTTTCGATTGCTTTTTGTTTGTCTGTTTATTGATGGATCCTAGAGCACTAGGCAAAGAGTTGTCGGCGAACAACCCACTCGAGACAGAGATCTCCAGGAAGCGAGCACCGACCAACGAGTTGGCCATGTTGGCGGGCCAACCCATGGAGATGAAGAACTCCAAGAAACAAGCACTGGCTAAAGGGTTGACGACGTTGGCGGACGAACTCCTCAAAGAAAGATGGAAGAACAGCAAGGGGCCCACCGTGCCTACCCCAGAAACTCTAATGGCCACCTATGAGAGGCTCAAGGCCGAGTTTGAGGAGATAGTCGCCGTTGAGAAGCAGTATTTCCCTGGCAAGGCGGTGGCCCCTGGAGGGATGGGATCCCCCGGTGAGCTCCACAAGGTAAAAAAAATGGCTTACCATAGTTGTGGTTTTTGATTATTTGCAATGTGCTTGCTAATATGTTAGGGTTGTGTAGGTGCCGGTGGACGTCCTTGATGATTCTGATGTCGCGGTCCGTCCTGTGGACATCGCCCCGGAGATCGATTCCGATGCCGCTATCCGTCCTGTGGACATCGTCTCGGAGATTGATTCCGATGCCGCTGTCTGTCCTGTGGACATCGCCCCAGATATCGATTCCGATGTCGCGGTCCGTCCTGTGGACATCGGCCCAGAGATCGATTCCCATGCCGCTGTCCGTGTTGTGGTCATTGACTGAGAGATTGATGACAAGAAATAGTTGGTCGCGCTAATCCTTCAAGGTAGTTTGCATTGGGTTTAATTAGCAGAATGATGTGTGTTATCAAACCATCTTAGGGCTAGTGCACTGTCTTGTGTGGGCGGTACTTGCTACTTTTGTTTGATAGTGAATCATGCGAACCCTCTCCGAGTTATGGAAACAGATGTATCCTCACCAGCTTTTGATGTAATATATGTCATGCTTAGATGTAAGTTTGAACTGTTTATCATATCAGCAGGGCTTGTTTGATGATTCTTGGTGTTAGTAGGCTAGGTACTGTGCGAGCTATAGTGCTTGCAAACACTCACCGAAGAGAAACATTGGGGCTGATGAGCTCGTGGTACGCTTATAGGTCTGATCCGTCGTCTATCGGCCAATAGCCCAAGCTCCTAAAATTGTAGGCTTAGCGATCGATCAGACAATAGTCCATAATTATACATTAATTCACATCAAACTCAAAGAGTTGGTTCACGGATACATTCACATTAATGGCCAGCAAAATTGGCACATACTTGTAACATGCGTGAATGTGTAATTTTTTTGTTGGAAGCGTGAATGTGTAGTGATGTCGTACTTTCGGAGTGGCTACAGAGAGTGTGTAGGTGTGCTAGAGGGGTTGTGGGATGGAGAGAGATCTAGAGAGAGAGAGAGAGAAAGACCCTCTGGCCTCCTTTGGTTTGTAGGAATTTTGTAGGAACTCTATAGGATAGGATTTGCAAAGGAAAAATTCCTTTGAAGCCCTTTGGTTTATAGGAATGGATTCCTATTCCTATGTAGGATAGGAATTAATCCTTCATATTTTGGAGGAAAAAAATTAGCCTAGACTCAATGGAAAAATTCCTATCCTATGCACCAAATAACATCTCTTTCTCTATAGGAATTGAGATGCATGTCATCTCACTTCCTATGATTTTCCTATTCCTATAAAATTCCTATCCTATGAACCAAAGGAGTCCTCCATTTCTTTCTACTCCTAATCGTTAGATTGACAAAGGATATTTTTTGAGAACAGAAAATCATAGCAGTACAGAGACATACAAATCCTAGGCGGGCTAGTTTGGCCTAGTGGGTTTCAGTGATATGACGTGCTACAGTGCCGTCCAGTCTTCGCGTGCGGTAGCAGTTTTATTGAAGAAGCGGAATTCAACGAAGTCATGATGGTTCGTTTGTCCGACCAACTTACAGTGGGAAAGGTTGGGCCTGTGCTACGACCGGGGTGGACCAGGATAATTTTGTGCATGGCAAGTGGACCAGGATGGTCGACGTCCCACATGTCGACGATTGAAAGTATTCTTTCCGATATCGAGGACGAGCAAGGAGTATTCATTGTTTATTTTTGATGAAAGCTATTGTCGCCACTGTTACGACAGAGGAGTGTGAAACACGGCAGCCCAGTGAACTTGGCATGTGCACAACTCCCTCCTTCCTCATGTACCATAGTGTTGACTATAAGGTTGGCTATAAGGTTACAACTTTTTCTCACTTTCTCTCTATCTATTTCCTCTCAAATGTTTTTTACCTTCTTTTTTAGACACAATTGGTTTTTATACCCTTTTTTTAGAATTAGTTTTTTATACCTAGGAGCACATGTAGAGACGGGCTCTTGCAGAGCCCACTCCTTCACTTTTTCAATGCCTCTCTCCTCCACATAAGCAGGCTTATAGCCCAGTATTGTACTTGCTATGAATGCGGGCAGCTGGCGCCTGAGGGGGGAGTGCCCGCGGGATGGGGGGAGGGGTTTTCTGGTGGGCTAGGGCGGTCAGAAGCGGTCCGGACTCCTGCATGGCCCACCTCACATTATCACCATATTTCTTGGAGTCCGTCTGCGGCGGGCGGGCGATATCTTCTCCCTCCCCCGTCTCTCTCTTCTCAGCCGACGCCCACCGAGTGATTAGATTTCGGCTATCGACGGTTTATTCAATTGCTGTCCCACATGTCAGTGAAAATGCAAGACAATGCTTGTCCCCTTTGGTGAGCGGCGTGCGAGCCGGACTGTCGGGGGTGCGACGAGAATGAGATAGGCGTGCTTTAAGTGTACCGCCTTTTCCTTTTGAACTTGCAAAGTGTAACATTTTTGCACGATCGGTCGATAGAAATCCAGAACAAAATGACGAGGGCGGGGCTTTCCCGCGCGTTAGGCAGGCTAGTTTGGCCTAGTGGGTTTGAGTGATATGACATGCTACAGTGCCGTCCACTTGCTCCATTTTTATGTAAGCAAGCGTCTCCACTCTTACGTGGGAGGAGTGCGAAACACGGCGGATCTGATTTTGATCGAGGGATAATTGTTCCCTGCGAAATAATGGAGCACTGTTAGCGATTATAGCATGATAGTTAGGGCATCTCCAGCGCTGACCCACAAATTTACACCGGCATTTGTCCGAGGACACTGATGCCAGAGGATGCCATCCAATGCTGCCCGCATACCTTTCGACAACTATATGAACTAACCGGACGAAATTCATGCAAACAAAGCAAATTTCAAATTAACCGGATGAAATTCATTACATTTCGAAAACTTTTCCTATAAACTGGATGGAATTCATTACATATTTTGCACAAACCATACTAAAACCTACTGTAAACCTAATCTAAACAATCGTCGGCGCCCGACCACCATGTCCGGCCATGAGCCCCGAGAACTGACGCTCCGGCTATTGCCTTTGCCTCCTCCTCATCCGCCTCGGCTTTGTCCAGCTCTGCCTCGATAACCTCCTCCTTTGGAGTACAAGGTTTTGAAGATTTCTGCCTCCACGTCGCCGTCAAGCGGCTAATCGGCCGCCGATGTTTACCCCACCAAGCTTGGCGTCGACTGAGTGGAGGAGCGATGGCCTTCCTGGGACCAGAGCGGCGGTGACCTACCATGTACTACTCTTCCTCGCTGCCGGCTGTGCCCGCGCACGCGTGCCGGCTTCGTGGTTGTGGCGGCGGAGGGCGGCTGGGGGGAGCCGGCGATGTCCTTCGTCTGCTCCTGCGACAGTACATCCAAGAGAGCTTTGGAGCATGCCCGGAGCAGAGCCGGTGATGTCCTTCGTCTACTCCTGCGACAGTACATCCAAGAGAGCTTTGGAGCGCAAGGAGGCCATGGTTGGAGTGGTGCCGACAGAAGGAAGGGACCGGAGGAGAATGACTGTGGGTCTTTGGCTATGGCTGGGGGCTGGGGCTGAAGTTAATATAGCGGGCGAATGGCAATGAGCCGCGGCAGACGGATGGACGGCTGGCGCCGGAGTAGGTTCGTCGGCAGCCGCGTGTCATTAATGTGGGCGGTGGATGGATGGATGGCCGTGGTGTCATTAACGCGGAGCAGTCGCTTGCACCGGGATGCCGCGCGGGTGGCGCTCTCTCGGCCGTCGCGCTGCTGCAATGCCGGCACCAGTGAGAGGTCGCGTCAGGCGTGAATGCGGCATTGACGTTCTAGAGCGATGGTGACCATTTCAGGCGGGAAGCGCGCGCTAGCGATGGAAGGGGTTTCGGTAGGCCAGGGCAGCCAGACGCTGGCGTGGTGGTATATTGTTTTTGTAGTTTGCAAAAGTACTCAATTAATGTGGCAGTTCACTTTTTTTTCTATGATCAACATACACCCTACAAAGCACCGTGTTCAAATTTGGCACTTCTCCGGGTTCATTTACCATATTTAGGCCATTATGTGCATTTTGTAGAAATTTACTACCACTCTAAGAATTAACGAACATCTACATCATGCATATATGACTCAAAGCTTACATGCTATAGTGTGGTATTTATTCATAATTTGGTTGCCAAATCTCATGTGTGCAATGCACGTGTACCTTACTAATAAACATAGTTTCTAGTGATATTATTTGTAGTTACAGGCATCAACCAGGATGGAGGTGCAGAAACATCAAATCCCAGCTACAGCTACACGGGTGTGATGATAGGGACCGTATAATCACCATATCTCGTATATAATGACCATATTCTTAAGTACAATGATAAAAGTGAGCTATCAAGACAAGTTCGATGACCGCCAATGCATTTTACTCGGTAATAAATGACCAGGATTGAAGGGGAATCCAAATTTCCTTCGTCATCTGTCCTTGAGCTCTTGACAAACCAATGCACTATACGATTGTCCGACCACTCCGTCCCAGAGCTCTCACCAAGCGTTGTTCATGCCACCGCGCCGCACACTAACTGGTAAGGAAGCGATGGCATCCCGCTGCGCTGAGTTCCTCGCTGCCCACGACCGCACACAAAATGGTAGGGAAGCGATGGCATCCCGCCGTGCCGAGTTCATCGCTGCTCGCGACCTCACACCTATGTGGGCGAACTTTGAAGCTGCCAAGGCCGAATGGGCGGTAGAGCAAGAGGCGGCCAAAGCCGCACAGAGGGAGCGGAAAACACTCAAGAAAAGAGAGGCCCGCCGCCGCAAGAAAGAAGAGGACGCACACGCTGCTACGGAGAGCTCGGCGGAGATCCAAGCACGGTGGGGTGTCGCCGACAAAGCCGGGAAGGAGAACGATGGCGTCTGGCCAGCATGTGAGAAGTAGTAGTACTAGTAGTTAGTGTATGTGTCTGTGTCGCCCGTACATTTGTTTAATTAATTACGAGCATGTCCAGTACTAGTTACTACTGTAGTTTTTAGAGCAAATTACCAGTACATTAGCCTAGACTCAATGGAAAAATTCCTATCCTATGCATCAAACGACATCTCTTTCTCTATAGGAATTGAGATGCATGTCATCTCACTTCCTATGATTTTGGTATTCCTATAAAATTCCTATCCTATGAACCAAAGGAGGCCTCCGCTGGAGTACAGTACTACTGTAGCTAGCAGTATTGTTGGTACAATAGTTTTCTTCAAGAAGCGGAATTCAACGAAGTCATGATGGTTCATTCGTCCGAGCAACTTTACAGTGGATAAGGTTGGGCCTGTGATTTGACGGCTCATTAGTCATTATTACTGCGGCGCGACAACCGGGGTGACTCTCCCTTGGAGTTCTGCGTGCATGGCAAGTGGATCAGGATGGTCAACGTCCCACATGTCGGTGAACGGAAGTATTCTTTTCGGTATCGAGGAGCAAGGAAACCGCGTGGTATAGTATCACTGCTGATTTATATTTATTTTTTATTTTTTATGAAAGCTAGCGTTTCAACTCTTACGATGAAGGAGTGCCAAACACGGCACGTGCTGGATATCCCACATGTCAGCGAAAGGAGTGGCACATGAACAGCGTGGTAGAGCGTCTCCACTTCTTCCACTTCTAGGTCGGATACCACATGTAGTACTAGTAGTATGAACGATACAAAGTGCGACCCGGAGAGAAAGACACGTCTAGTTGGAAGGTCTCGGGCCATACACGTAAACAAATATAAAACCTAATATGTGCCTCCAATTAATATAGTAGTAGAGTACTTAGGCACGTACATCATAATATCACCGTGCATTGCACGTACAACATTTAGTGGTAGTAAAAGACAAATGCCTATATGCCACGCATGTTCATACTATTTGTGCCTTTCTACTTCACTTACTGCGCTACATTACTTAGGTTCGTACATCCCTGGGTACATGTCCGTCTCATAGTTCCAGTCCCACGTGTTCTTCATAGATGGAACGATCCATATCGGTGGGCAACAGGAGTCCATACCATCGCAGCTTCTTAAGTATGGCTCCCAACGATGGAGACTCATCCAAACTGAAGCGGCATAGATCACGGATAGGGGCGTTCAAGATATGAGTCCATCAGTGCACAATGAAAACACACCCGTTCTTCATGAACGGCAGGCCGTCGGCGTCGTGAACGGAAGGTGGCATCGTTTGCACTATGGGGTAGTTGTCCCCGATGAAAATCGAGTACTCTTCAAGTGTGTTCATCCGCACCCAGGTAGCATCACGGGGGTCGAACACGCCGCCATCCATCTGGTACACCTGCATCTCAAACCTGGATACATGTTGACGTGCATGGTTATGGTCCATGCAGTATAATAAGGTGATGTAAGCAGGGGATACAAATTAAAATAAAATACTTTATATTGCTTATTTCTATGAGGGGGAACGGAAGCAATGTATAGACCGGCTGCGGCACGGGCGACGACAAACAATTTGAGAGTGTTACCTGGGCCATGTACATTAATTAAAGGAGTAGTTTTGTTTGATGGGATTATGGCTACCTAGCTAGTACTACACGGAATTGAAATTGTTAAGTCCTTTATAGTTTATACAACTGGCATTATAAAGTTGCGTAGATGACTATCCCAATCAATAAAAAAAAGAAGGAAAGAACTACTCCTGCTCCTGGAGTGCAGAGAGACATGTACTGAAATGTTATAAGACGACAAGGCAATAAGATGTGGGAGACGAAGATGAACAAGGGAAGGCCTTATCTGCAAATGTGGAGAGGGGTGCGGGTATCTTTTTGCAAAATTGCCATAGTTTGCTTTCTATCCGTCAGATATAGATCGGACGGTCTATATTGCAGGATGGCAGGCACACCATCATCACCAACTCGGTTTTTTATATATTTTTTTAATTTTTATTATTATTTATTACTAGCAAGATGCCCGTGCGTTGCACGTAACATCAAGATGCATTTGTATGAGTAGTTTATCTTGTGAGAGAAAATGATGAACGAGGGAAGGCCTTATTTGCAAATGTGAAGAGGGGTGTGGGTATCTTTTTGCAAAATTGCCATAGTTTCCTTCCTAGCCGTCAGATATAAATCGGACGGCCTATATTGCAGGATGGCAGGCACCCCATCATCACCAACTCTGTTTTTTATAAGAGTAGATAGATAGATTATTATTATTATAAGAGTAGAGATAGAGATTAGGGAGTTGGCGGGCGGTTCGTTGTACGACACGTTCGCGTCCATCCACTAGCCCAGAATTAAAGCACACACGACATTTACAACGACTTGAATTAGTTGTTTTCCGGGCGCATGGACCAACGCGGACTAGCGGACCTGGTCGCCCTTTTTCGAGCACGCCTTTGACAAGTACGTGCGTGACATGCTTGCATGCAAATCTTGTGTGACCAAACCGTGCAAAGCGGAGCGGTAGGCTGTCGAACTGCAGCCTGCATGTTGCAGCCATGTCATCCACACGCAACCTAAAGGCCAATTCATACTCCGCTGGACTATACTGTACTACTATGCATTGTTTGGCACAAACGTTCCTTGGAGCTCGTGCTGCAACTGGCGTACTCCACAGCCCGCTTCCCTTCTCCTTCCTCTTCCACTGCCCGCGCACGTCCGCAGGAAGCGACCGGTCAACCCTTATATAGGAGTGCTAGCACAAATAGATGCATGCATGACCACTAAAATTTCCTTTCTTTATCTCTATGAAATAAATGTGGAGTGAAACTCAAAGCCCTTTAAGTCCGAGTATAATGGAAATCATCGTCCTCCTCCCGCTCCGCTTCGCCCGCGTCGTCGTCCTCCTGTTCCGGCTCCGCGTCGTCCTTCTCCTCCTCCGGCTCCGCGTGCTGCTCCGCCTCCAACGCCTCCTCGTCCGGCTCCAGCTAGTCCGGACTCCGTAGGCAGGGCGGCTGCGATCCGGGCTTCGCGCCGCCTCCAGATCAAAGCGCCGCTCCGGCGGGAGCATGGTGTATGTCGTTACCTTCGGCCGGGCCATGGCTATCGGGCGACGGTGGCCAGAGAAGAGGCGGCGGGAGGGGAATGATTGCAGCTACTGTTTGGGTTCGCCGTCCGGCTTAAATAAATGCGCACCATCACGTGTACCCGCGGGTGCACAAATTGTAACATACGGGTCTGCTTAGGGGGCGTCAAGTAACTGGTATGTGTGTGAGATTCTGAGAGACAGAGTGAGTGTGTGCGACTCTACTCTTCGGACATGTACTCCACCTTTTGCATCAGGATATAAGTATAATGGTATTACACTTTAGCTTGTGATTTACGTGGCCATGTTAACGTGGTTGTGTAAAAAAAATGTCACTTCCTGCTCGTGATTTGTGTTATATAATTATGAGAACTTTGCTAACTACTAAAATAAACTGGAATTTGTCCATGTTATATAAGTAAATTAAAGTGATTGTTTATCATACGGGTAAGGTTGGACGAAGGGTGGTAGGAACAAATGCTCCACCTAGAGCATGTGTGTGTGAGATGGAGTCTTAATGTGTGTGTGTGTGTGTGTGTGTGTGTGTGTGTGTGTGTGAAGCGGAGTCTTCGGTGGCGAAAGTAATTTAAGTGTGTGTGGCTTCATCATAGAGAGGTGATGTGTATGGCAGAGGCCACCAACGAGGGGGGGTGCGAGAGAGAAGAGGCCCGTAAAGAGGGAAGAGAAGGCGTGTGCGCGTGAGAGGAGTCGACATCGAGATAACGTGTTTATTCGAGAGACACCGAGGAAGACTACTATATATCGATGGTGCATGTAGGCGGGAATTAAATGAAGGGATGGTCTTATTGGTTTCGGGGATATAGGGGAAGAGTGAGAGAGGGAGTAGCTAGAAGGAGAGTGTGAAGTGTGAGTGTGTGTTTTAGAGAAGAGACCCATCCAGGCGGAAGTCATGTGCACACAAGAAGAGAACAATTCGATGTGGGGTTAGGGCTGAGGGTAATTAACTACGTATGGAGACATATGAGACCTTGAAAGTGCATGTGCGAGAGGTATACATGTATACGTGGGATGTGTGTGTGTGCGCGCGCGCATGATCGAGATAAAAGAAAGAAGACATAAGTCATAAGATCAACGACATGGGAGAGACGGATCGATATGACAATATGCATGCATGTGAGAGTGGAGGGAAGAAGGCCCGATAATTGAGCATGTGTTTTTGTCTTTAAGAGATAGTGGCGTGGGCTGGAGCATGCATCTATGGCGAGCAGAGAGAGCGAGACACAACGATTGTGCAAAAGAGATCAACCTATAGATGCATGTATAGAGAGACAGATATAGTGTGTGTGATACGAAGCAAGAGTGCGTGCGAGAAAGAAAGGTTGACGGAGAAACTACAGATAGATAGAGAGATAGAGATGCTAGCTAGAGGGACATCGGCTAGTTTGTGTGTTAGAGATGACCACCGAGTGGTTCAGAGGGGTGAAGTTATGTATGTGTGAGAGAAAGATAAAAAGAGGGTGCATGACTGCATGTAGAGAGAAACATATATAGTGTGCGTGATAGGAAGCAAGAGTGAGGGCGAGAAAGAAGGTTGATGGAGAAACAGATACATAGAAAGATAAAGATGCTAGCTAGAGGGAGATCGGCTAGCTAGTGTGTGTGTTAGAGATAAGAGTTGAGTGGATCAGAAGGCTGAGTTATGTGTGTGGGTATGAGAGAGATAGAGAGAGGGTGCATGTGAGTCACATACAAACAAATATCAGAGAGAAATGAGATCCCGAGAGACGGAGTTCTGTGTTTGCGAGAGAGAAAGATATTTCACAAGTAGAGTGATAGCTAGAGAGACATATCAGGGAACGCGAGATATCTCTAGGGATAGAGAGTGTGTGTGAGCGACATACAAGGGAATGGTGGAGAGATATAAGACCCTGGGAGACAGAGTTTGTGTTTGTGTGTGAGAAAGAGATATTTAAGAGGGAGAGTCGCAGCTTCTCATACCTAAGGAGCGCAAGACATCTCTGTGTGAGAGGGGGTGTGCGAGTGGCACACAGGGGAATAGTAGAGAGAAATGAGACCCCGGGAGACGAAGTTTGTGTTTGTGTGAGAGAAAGAGATTTCACAGGGAGACTCATAGTTAGAGACACATAGCAGGGAGCGAGATATACTTAGAGAGAGATAGAGTGAATGTTGAGGGAGAGAGTACCGTTAGTGTGTTACGAAGATAAAAGATCACTGTCGACATACAAGTAGCACGAGAGATACCCGAGAGACGATGAAGGCGTATAGGTCTAGAGAGATATACAAGCATGAGTGATAGCTATATGCGACGAATATCTGGATTAAAGGGGATTCAAATATTTAAACTAGAGATCACGACATCGATAATATCATAACGAAAATTGGTCTATCAAACATGCATATTCATTTGAATTTGGGGACACGTGTAATGTTATATAGTTTATCAATATTAGTGATCCATAGATTCTTTAATTAGAGACAATGCATGGTTTATATGCAATTAATGTCTAAATGGGATTACACTATATGTTGCGTGTGTCAAACACATTATACGTGTTTGAGAAGTAAAAAAAAACCCGCATGAAACACACATTAATTGGAGACAGTTAGCGAGGAATGCATACATTGGATTTCAACATAAAGTGGTTTCAAATATTTGAAAATCCAAATTAAGATGGATCCAGCCTTATGAATCTGAGATCATGCCATTTGTAAACCATATTTATGTATAAAGGGTGTTGTGCTTTTGAAATTATATATATATATAAATGATGTATATAGATTTGTATTCGAATACAAAATGGATCCTGCCCAAAAAAAACAAACTGGATTCGAATTGAGTTGCCACGGCAAACGTGCACTCTTTCTCTGCAAAAATTTGAACGAAGCGGGGAAACTCGCAGTAACCGGCCGAAACCAAAATCTGCGAGATGGAAATTACTGCCTATTCCTGACACGCAAAGCCTATCGGCTCGATTTCTATAGGTTTCGATAGGGGTAGGCTTGTAATTTCACTCAAACATGACATAACCGCCTCCGCCTCTCACCTCCCCGGATTCATACATGGTGGGCGCCAAAACACAGTTTCTCCTCGACCGAAATCGCCTCTCACCTCCCTCCCCGATTCATACACGGTGGGTGCCAAAACAAACTCGCCTCGGCCGAAATATCTGTCGACAAATATTCGGTGTATGCGAGATTACCGTCCTATCCCCAACCGACTAATATTGCTGTGATGTAGGAAATTTTAAATGGGGGCTAAGTTTGTAAATTTCCTCGCATTTGAGACAAGCCCACCCTGAAGACATGGTTCCCCCCTTCCTCTCTCCCTCCATTTCCCCATTCGTACTCTGTGGGCGCCAAAACACCCTCTCCACCGCACTCTCCTCCGTCCGCCACCCCATCCACCGCCGTCCTCCTCCACCATGCCGGAGCTGATACCCCGACGCCGTCATCCATTACAAGAGATCGACCTCTCTCATCCACGGCTTCGGACCAGGATCCTTGCATCGCGTCCTCTCGCTTCATCCGCACCGTCGTCCACCTTGCCGAGGCCGCTCGTACGACCGTTTCATCCACCGCGCCGTGATATTTCCCTCGCCGCCGCCGTCTGCCCTCCTAGACCTGCTTCCATGCCACCGACAGCCATCGCTACCGCAGCACCCTCAACGCCTCAGCAGATGCTTACACGGCGCCACATGATAATCCCCAAGTGCAAGGAATCATCGTAGCAATTCCAAAAGGTGGAAGTGATAAGTATGCAGTGTCGACCCCACAAGGAGCTAAAGGTAAGATCAATATTCCCTCAAGTCCTATCTGCCACTGATACGACTCTACGTACACCGAACGTTTGCTTCCATCTAGAAACGAGAAATAAACTATGTTGTGGGTATGAAGAGGATAACTTTGCATGGTATCGGAGAACTAAAATATAAAAGTAGGTGTTGTTAACATGAAGTTAGAATATATTACTATATATTATAAATAACGAGTGTGGAATAATGATGGGTCGGCGTGCGGAATCATCCTAGGCAATTGTTAACAAGATCGGTAGTCGTCATTGCAATTTTATATGAGGGAGAGGCATAAGCTAACATACTTTCTCTTCTTGGATCATATGCACTTATGATTGGAACTCTAGCAAGCATCCGCAACTACTAAAGATCATTAAGGTAAAACCCAACCATAGCATTAAAGCATCAAGTCCCCTTTATCCCATACGCAACAACCCCCTTACTCGGGTTTAAGCTTCTGTCACTCTAGCAACCCACTATAAGCGAATCATGAACGTATTGCAACACCCTACAGCGAGAATCCTTCACGTGTGCGTGGTACGGAAGGCACCATAGGACAGCACCAAAATAAAACATACAATTCAAACCAATCTAGATCATCAGTCAACCCAAAAGACAAAGGAAATCTACTCAAAACATCATAGGATGGCAATACATCATTGGATCATAATATGTGGCATAAAGCACCATGTTCAAGTAGGGGATTACAACGGGGTGCGGGAGAGTGGACCGCATAAAAGAGATGAGGATGGTGATGAAGATGGTGATGTTGATGAAGACGATCGCCGCGGCGATGGTTCCCCCGGTGGCACTCCGGCGCCACCGAGAGAGAGGGGGAGAGAGTCTCCCCCTTGTGCTTCCTCCTCCATGGCCTCCCCCTAGATAGGGAGAGGTTCTCCCTCTGGTCCTTGGCCTCCATGGCGATGATGGCCCCCTCCGGGATCCTCCTTCATGGCCTCCGATGACGATGGCCCCCTCCGGCAGGGTGCCAGAGAGGGCCTAGATTGGTTTTTCGTGGCTACAGAGGCTTACGGCGGCGGAACTTCCGATCTAGGTTTATTTCTGGGGGTTTTGGTATTTATAGGAATTTTTGGCGTCGGTCTCACGTCAAGGGGGTCCACGAGGCAGCGACAACGAAGGAGCACCCTCCGGGGGGGGGGGGGCTAGGGCGCGCCCCCTACCTTGTCGTCGCCTCGCGACTCTTCTGGTCCAACTCTTGTGCTTCGGGGTTCTCTTTTGGTCCATAAAAAATCACCGTAAATTTTCAGCCTATTCCGAGAACTTTTATTTCTGCACAAAAAATGACACCACGGTAGTTCTGCTGAAAACAGCGTCAGTCTGGGTTAGTTCTAATTAAATCATACCAAAACCATATAAAATTGTTGTAAACATGGCATGAATACTTCATAAATTATAGATACGTCGGAGACGTATCAGCATCCCCAAGCTTAATTTCTGCTCGTCCTCGAGTAGGTAAATGATAAAAGAAATAATTTATGAAGTTTGAATGCTAGCATAGTGCATAAATTTGATCAAGGATAGTTCCAAACACTTTTTCTAGCATTATTCTTTATCACAAACAGTAGCTCATCTAATAAAACTTCTCATGATCAAGTAACAAGCTATTCACTTGTTAAAGTATAGACCATAAAGTTTCTTGAAAACTAACAAACTAGGCTTTCAGTCACCAAACAATTGCAATTCATCTTATTTTCAGGAAGGGTCTATGTAAGAGCTTTGATTTAGCAAATTCCACATACTCAACTATCATATAGTCTTCCATGATTGCTAACACTCAAAGCATATTTTTAGAACAAATAGCATCCGTCAAACACAGAGGAAGATAGGGGCTTAATGTTTCGCCTCCCAACTTATTTATCATATAGATAATTGCCAACAATAATAATTCATGATCAAATATATTTGAATGGCCATATATGCTTGGATCATTCCCACCACATGATGCTTGCCAACTAAAGAATAATTGAGGTTGAAATAAGAAGGAATACTATTGACTCTTGCATAAAAGTAAATACATGAAAGTAAAAGATAGGCCCTTCGCAGAGGGAAGCAGAGGTTGTCATGCGCTTTTAAATGTTGGATGTGCAAACCCTTACTGCAAAGGAACGTCATGTTGTATTGCCCTTTGTGATAGCAACCTTTATTATGCAGTCCGTCGCTTTTATTTCTTCACCACCACAAGTTCGTACAATGCTTATTTTCCTTTACAATAAAAGATCATACATATTTAGGAGCAATTTTTATTGCTTTTTGCACCGATGACAACTTACTTGAAGGATCTTATTCAATCCATAGGTAGATATGGTGGACACTCATGGCATGAAACTGGGTTTAAGGGTTTTGGATGCACAAGTAGTATCTCTACTTAGTACAAAATTTTGGCTAGCAAAAGATCCTAAGTAAGCATCACATGTTGGAGGATCCATAACAATATAACTTCTATGCAAATATACCCAAACATAACTCATTACGTTGTCTTCCTTGTCCAAGTTCAACTAATTTGCTCAAGTTTGAAAATAATTAATGGGGCTCACAATCATAGAAGATGTCCAAGATAGTATATTTATATGTGAAATCTCTCTTCCTTCAATATTCTTTCATGAATTGTTCAAGTGACCAATGTTGAGTTTGCTAACTTCCAATAAATTTTACCACCTATACTTCTTATAAGTGAAGTCATTACTCCCCATGGGATAAGCATATGAAACATATATAATTTCAGATTTATGATATTCAATTCATTCAACCATTTACTCATAGGATATAAGTGAAGCACGAGAGTAAATGACAAAACTACTCCAAAAAGATATAAGCGAAGATCAAGGAGTAGTCAAATAGTTAAATAGCCATGGGAGGACTCTCTCTCATTCAAGATTTAAGATCCAATGATTTTATTCAAATAGCAAGTAAAATAAAAATACGCTCCAAGCAAAACATATATCAAGTGACGAATAAAAATATAGCTCCGAGTAAGGTATACCGATAGTGTTGAAGACGAAAGAGGGGATGCCTTCTGGGGCATCCCCAAGCTTAGGCGCTTGAGTCTTCCTTGAATATTAACTTGGGGTGCCTTGGGCATCCCCAAGCTTAGGGTCTTTCCACTCCTTATTCTCATCATATCGACACCTCACCCAAAACTTGAAAACTTCAATCACACAAAACTCAACAGAAAACTCATGAGCTCCGTTAGTATAAAACAAATCATTCACTTGGGTACTGTCAAGACAAGATTCATAATTTTTACACATAATTACTACTGTACTATATCATTTACACAATTTATATCACTTAATATAAGCTATGGTAACACTAAAACAAGCAAACTATGCATTGAAAACAGAATCTATCAAAAACAGAACAGTCTGGGAAGGTCTGAATTTTTTTCATACTTATATAACTCTAAAAATTCTGTAAAATTAGTACAACGTATAAAATTTGTATATAAATCCTCTGTAAAAAATTCAGAGTTTTTCCACGTTCCAGTGAATTTTAACTATTCTGTTACTAGACGCAAAAGTTTCTGTTTTTGCACAGAATCAAATCAACTATCAACCACACTATCCCAAAGGCTTTACTTGGCACTTTATTGAAACAAAAGCTATAAAACATGATTACTACAGTAGCATAATCATGATAACACACAAAAGCAGTAGGGGTAAATATTGGGTTGTCTCCCAACAAGCGCTTTTCTTTAATACCTTTTTAGCTAGGCATGATATTTTAATGATACTCTTCCAAGCCCAATTTCGATGATAGTCTTATTCATACTCCAAAAGATATAAGTGAAGTTCATGGAACATTATACAATTAATATAGATTTACCAACATCCAAACTCAAAATATATAAGTGAAGCACACGAAGCATTCTATAAAGTCATACTCAAAAGATTTAAGTGAAGCACAAAGAGCATTCTATAAAGCCATACTCAAAAGATTTAAGTGAAGCACATGAAGCATTCTATAAATAATTGAAGGGCTATATCACACTAGCATGGTGCATAAAGGAGAAGAAAGGAAAAATAAACTCAAAAGACACATATCATGTGAACAAAACAAAAACCGAGGTATACCGATAATTGTTGAGGAAGAAAGATGGGATGCCAACCGGGGCATCCCCAAGCTTGGATGCTTGAGTATCCTTGGAATATTTACTTGGGGTGCCTTGGGAATACCCAAGATTGAACTCTTGCCTCTCCTTATTATTCTCATATCGATAACTCCTCGATCTTCGAATACTTCATCCACACAAAACTTAACAAAAAACCTTATGAGATCTGTTAGTATAATAAAGCAAATCACTACCTTTAGGTACTGTTGTAAACTTATTCCAATTTCATATTAGCATTATATCTACTGTATTCTAACTTCACCATGGTTCATACCCCCCGATACTACCCATAGATTCATCAAAATAAGTAAACAACACGTAGAAAACAGAATCTGTCAAAAACAGGACAGTCTGTAGAAATCTGAATATTTCGTATACTTCTGTACCTCCAAAAATTATGAAAATTAGGAAAAAATAAAAAAATTCATATAAGTACTTTGTAAAAATTTCAGGATTTTTTCATGTTCCAGTAAAAAATGTAAATTCACGCACAACAGCAAAAGTTTCTGTTTTTGCACCGCACATACCAAACAAGAAATCTAATCATCCTAAAGGCAAATCTAGGCACATTATTTTTATAATACAATGGATATATACAAGGGGATAATTATTTTTGAGAAACTTTCATGAAAAATTCTACATTGTTTCCATGAGCATGAACACAAGTGTTCAAGGTCGACCCTCACTTCTCCAATGCACAACCTTCCAATCACTTCTCTTTTTGAAAAACTTTTTAAGCATAAGAGGCAAGTAATTTTTTTTGTAATTTGCATTTTTTTTAAAAAAAATTGTTTGTTTCACCCACAACTAAATAAAACAACAAGGGAAAACAAAATCTACTTAGTGAAGAAAGCAAACAAGCATACATGAAAATATTAACCCCACGCTATTGCTCCCCGGCAACGGCGCCAGAAAAGAGCTTGATAATCCCCAAGTGCAAGGAATCATCGTAGCAATTCCCAAAGGTGGAAGTGATAAGTATGGAGTGTCGAACCCACAAGGAGCTAAAGGTAAGATCAATATTCTCTCAAGTCCTATCTGCCACTGATACGACTCTACGTACACCGAACGTTTGCTTCCATCTAGAAACGAGAAATAAACTACGTTGTGGATATGAAGAGGATAACTTTGCATGGTATCGGAGAACTAAAATATAAAAGTAGGTGTTGTTAACATGAAGTTAGAATATATTACTATATACTCCCTTCGTCTCAAAATTCTTGTCTTAGATTTGTCTACATACGGATGTATCTATTCACATTTTAGTGTTAGATACATCCGTATCTAGATAAATCTAAGACAAGAAATTTGGGACGGAGGGAGTATTATAAATAACGAGTGTGGAATAATGATGGGTCGGCGTGCGGAATCATCCTAGGCAATTGTTAACAAGATCGGTAGTCGTCATTGCAATTTTATATGAGGGAGAGGCATAAGCTAACATCCTTTCTCTTCTTGGATCATATGCACTTATGATTGGAACTCTAGCAAGCATCCGCAACTACTAAAGATCATTAAGGTAAAACCCAACCATAACATTAAAGCATCAAGTCCCCTTTATCCCATATGCAACAACCCCCTTACTCGGGTTTAAGCTTCTGTCACTCTAGCAACCCACTATAAGTGAATCATGAACGTATTGCAACACCCTACAGTGGGAATCCTTCACGTGTGCGCGGCACGGAAGGCACCATAGGACATCACCAAAATAAAACATACAACTCAAACCAATCTAGATCATCAACCAACCCAAAAGACAAAGGAAATCTACTCAAAACATCATAGGATGGCAACACATCATTGGATCATAATATGTGGCATAAAGCACCATGTTCAAGTAGGGGATTATAGCGGGGTGCAGGAGAGTGGACCGCGTAAAAGAGATGAGGATGGTGATGTTGATGAAGACGATCACCGCCGCGATGGTTCCCCCGGTGGCACTCCGACGCCACCGAGAGAGAGGGGGAGAGAGTCTCCCCCTTGTGCTTCCTCCTCCATGGCCTCCCCCCTAGATGGGGAGAGGTTCTCCCTCTGGTCCTTGGCCTCCATGGCAATGATGGCCCCCTCCGGGATCCTCCTCCATGGCCACCGGTGATGATGGCCCCCTCCGGCAGGGTGCCAGAGAGGGCCTAGATTGGTTTTTCGTGGCTACAGAAGCTTACGGCGGCGGAACTTCCGATCTAGGTTTATTTCTGGGGGTTTTGGTATTTATAGGAATTTTTGGCGTCGGTCTCACGTCAAGGGTGTCCACGAGGCAGCGACAAGGTAGGAGCACCCTCCCAGGGGGTAGGGCGCGCCCCCCTACCTTGTCGTCGCCTCGGGACTCTTCTGGTCCAACTCTTGTGCTTCGGGGTTCTCTTTTGGTCCATAAAAAACCACCGTAAATTTTTAGCCTATTCCGAGAACTTTTATTTCTGCACAAAAAACGACACCACGGTAGTTCTGCTAAAAACAACGTTAGTCTGGGTTAGTTCTAATCAAATCATACCAAAACCATATAAAATTGTTGTAAACATGGCATGAATACTTCATAAATTATAGATACGTCGGAGACGTATCACCACACCAGAGGCGGTACTCTTTCGTATGTGCTCAAGTTATTTATCTCAGCAAGAAAATAGATCGCCACTGCTTTACTATGATTTCTTATCCATCACTTAGAATCTTACTTGTTAGTTGAAACCAAACATTGGTTGTGAAGTTGCCTTTGTCCGGTTTGCACCTTCAGATCCGCCATGGCACGCGCACCACTATACTCGCAATGCTTATGGTTTCCCCTTTTATATTCCACATTAGCTTAAATCACAGTCGACTGAATTTCAAATTGGGGTCAGTCCATTTTTGGGAGTTCGCCGGAGGGAAGGAAGGGGCTCGCCAGAGGGCTGCCCCATTATCTATCTTAGGGTTTCGGGTGGGGACCGTGGTTGTGGGGGGCTGTCGTCGGGCTATGGTGGGGCCTCGTGGGAGGCAAAACTCGACGCGGGTGGGGGGGTTAGCTAGAGGGATGGCCGGGGGCGGCGGAAGGCCGGAGGTGGTGGGCGGTTCAGGGGAGGGCGGGGGCCGGTGGTTCGGCCGGAGGCCCGTGCGGTGGTCTTTAGGGGAAGAATAAGAGGCGAGGAAGAAGAAGGGTTAGGAGACGTAGGATCTTCATCCAACCGCCTGAAATGGTCGACTGACCTAAATGAGGAAAGTCAGGCGACTTGCATGTAGACATTCCCATATATTCAATACCATTATCATAGGTGCTTCGAGACGTACGTGCAAGCACTGCTCCTCAACCCATCAAGCTAAACAACATGCCACTCATAATTCCAAACTTAGTTGCTCAAATACGAATCTGATATGATGCTGACATGTACTAAAATAGAGAATGTTTAATTGGTCAGCTAATGTTCCTACTTTACTTCCAAAAATCACATGCACCACATATCGAGGGATAGCAGGGAGTTGTGTTCTTAATGCGCTCTGGTTCATCATGTGTGGCCAACCAACATTTTATTATCCAAAATCTGCTTGCTCTTCTTTAACATGCTCCTCTTCTGTTCTTCTTTTGTAAGTACTCTCTCTGTACCTAAATATAAGTCTTTGTAGAGATTCCTCCATGGACTACATACGGAGCAAAATGAGTGAATCTACACTCTAAAATGTATCTATATACATCCGTATGTGATCCATAGTGGAATTTGTACAAAGACTTGTATTTAGGAACAGAGGGAGTATTATAGTTGTATAGTATGTTCTTTGTAGTGAAGAGGAGCAGGGACATTTGCAGTGTACAGGTCTATTCGGTCGCTTGTCATGGACGCTTTCAACTCTTCGTGTTGGTCTTCATGTCGATTGTCATGGACGCTTTCAACTCTTCGTATTCGGTCGTATGTGTCGCCTTTGAGAGTTAGACTGATAGTAACAGTACTGCGCCTTCAGTTGTAGAGAGCTGGTATCCGAAGCCTTTCTAGCCGTACCTACAATACTAGCACATATATTCCAGCAAGTTCCACTTTCCTGATTTTACTCCTGATGCTTAGGGGTTTCCCATTATATCTACACTATGATCTGCGTAGGTGCTTTGTGTCCTACTAGCAGCTGTCCACCCTTTAAAGCTAAATAACACACCAATCATACGTCCTAAGGTTCTTCAAATACAAATGTGATATGATACTGACATTAGCTAACAGACACACATTTAATTGGTTAGCTAATGCTCCCACTTGAGTTTCCAAATGCATGTGGCCACATATAGAAAGACATCATGGAATGGCATTTCTTTGGGCGCTCTGATTCATCATGGGCGGGCAACCAACATTGTATAGAAAGAAGGGGAATCTCAATAATATGCTTCCTCTTCTATTCTTTAACATGTTCCTCTTATGTTCTTCTTTAGTAAGTACAGTATGTTCCTTGTCAGGAAGGGGAGCAGGGACATCTGCAGTCGACAGCTCTATTGGGCCGGTTCTGCTACATGATTCCACACTTCGAGTTGGTCTGCCATAATATCATGAAAATGGTGGGAGTCGCGCGGTCTTTGATAGACTAGACTGATAGTAACAGCTGTGCGCCTTCAGATGAATATAGCTGGCCTGTAGGTGATCGATAGGCTGCATATTAGTAGCGGCAAAACCCTGTATTTTCCAGCTAGTTTCGCTTTCCCGATTTATTTATGGCGGTTATGGTGTACCCCTATTATCTACACTACGATCTGCCTAGTGGTTGTGCGCTCTCGTTATCATGGTTTGGCAATAAACTTTCTATACGGTATATTATGAACCTATCATCTGCCAACTATCCTTACATCTGGAGCTCCCAACAGGGAGCCTATTTTTTTGTGTAGTTGTGCCAGATTATATTAATCTACTCACCATATTACAGCACACATGGGCTCTCTCATCAGAATCCAGTGATAGCACACAAGGGCTTACAGGGAGCCCCTATTATATTACAATATCCTCTGCATTACAAAGATAATCTCAATACTATTTATGTTTTCATGCTTTTCAGATATTGTACGTAATCACAATGAATATAAGAATGCGCACATCAAAAGAATATTGCGGAACAGTTCAATGGGTAACAAACTTGGCATCAAGGGATTGAGGTCCATTGTGGATGCAATGAAACCCACATGCTCCCGACCTATAGATTCGTATTCAGAATATGATCCTAATGACTATTCTGAGCTCAAGGAGTCAAAGGCAGATGGCCTATCCTGTTCACCCAATAAGGTGCATGTTCTAATTTGGCAAGGTTTTATTGGTTGCACATATCTTGCATAAGGTGTCTTGCATTTCTTTTGCTTCGTTGCACCGCCATCTGCTTAGTTTACTCATGATATATGTGAAGATGCCATGCCCATCCATTATCAATACCTATTCCATTTGTCGTCATACCATGTTTTTCCATTCAAATATTGTTCTTGTGTTTCAGACATCCAAAAGGAAGAGGGTGATTGCAGAACCTGAAGGAGTATAAGCAAAGTCCTTGAAAAAGGTGGTGCTACCGGAGAAATCAGATAGCACCCCACGTATATTGGCGATAGAACCAGCGCCGCAAAACCTAGGACATCGCAACTATGCTAGTCGCTGCTTTGCTCTTGTGAGTACCTATTGTCCTATCGTTGTACTTACATTCATACCTGGTGGATTATGTGACATCATTGTGCATTATAGCTTGCTTATCCACTGTTCGCTCCAAATTATCAGATCTATATTAATGCTTACATTAATGTAGAATAAACCCAATGCTTATGAAGAAATTTAGTTCTACATTGTTCTTGTAAGTATCTGCTATCCTTCATCACTGTACTTATATTGTCAGCTAGTTCTTCATGTACAGTTTGCAGCTTATTTTCCCTTGCCCTCCATTTTCTACACATCAGATCTACATATACTCTTGCGAAAATATTGAATAAAACCAATGTTACTGAAGAAGTTTAGCTCTGCATTGCTCTTGTCAGTGCCTTTTGCCTGTATGTTGTATTTACATTTGTACTCTGCATCTTAGGTTAAATAATCGCCATTTGTTCCTATATTTTCACAAATATATTTACTCTTAACAAAATGTAGAATAAAGGCAATGCTCTTGAAGAAGAGTGTGCGGTAAACTTCTTGAATTCCCCCCCCCCCATCAATATGGACAAGGGCTTTATAGAGCCGGTCTTCACTCCTAATGTAAGTTTGTCCTCCTCGAGCCTTCAAACTTTGTTGTGTATATTTGGATAGCTATGAGTGCAAATGTTGTTTATTTTTGTCGTCTACATCAAATTGCTTGTTCAAAGTTTATAATGAAGAAGTACATAAACATAAGTTTGTCCTTCTCAATTTTAGTCTTTAGTTGTACAACCTAGTTCCTTATTCATACCATGTAAATTAAACTAAACATAGCAAGTTATCTTCTTTAGCACTGTGTGTATGCTTGTGTTCTTGATCTGTAATCCAGTGGTGTGGTGAAACTACCAACTCCAGCACAATGTCATATCCTGCTATGTCTCAACTATGAATAATGCCATATTATATTAATGTTATTTAAATCATGTCTCTTTATTTGCCAATCTGAAATGGTATAAATTGACAGTACACTCACCATTCATGCTTATACGTTGTTTAGCACTACATGTATGCTTGTGTTCTTGATCTGTAATCCAGTGGTATGGTGAAGCTAGCCGCTCCTGCACAATGCCATTTCCTGCCGTCTTAACTATGAACAATGCCTATTATGTTAATGCTATTTTAAACCGTGTCTCTTTATTTCTGACAAAGAAATGAGATGAATTGACAGCGCGGATGCTTATAAGTGCAAAACCTGTTATCTACCTACTTGTTTCTGTTTCAGGGTGACAGCACTGATGCTAGGAAGAACTGCCACAATGATAGTGAGACGAACCCATTGTTTGTCCCTCTAACATATATTCCAAAGAAGAAGGCAACACATCTTGAGGGTAGGGATACAACCGCAAAGTCATGTCTTGATGCAGTGCCGAACTTACTCAGTGACACAAGCTCGATGAAATCGTCGCCTGAATCTGTTCGACTTCTTAAGTCTGAAATTCAAGAAGAAAGACATGCTTCCGCTCAAATCCGACTGGAACTCCAATCTCTATGCAAGATTAACCATAAGTACAGGACGTCTATTGATGCTATGCAGCTTAAGTTGGTGGATATAAGCGTCAAACAAGCGCAGTCTCATCAGGTTGCTAAGCTGCTTGCGCTGCAGCTCCTGGGCCGGGCTAACCTTTCTTGAACTGTGTTGAAGTGCTGTCGGTTCTGTTTATTATTTTGTCGGCCTGTTTACTTCCACTGGTGGCGACCTGCCTAGTTTATGGAATCTGCTGTCTGGTTACCCTTTATTATCACTAGCGGCGAACTTTGATGCCCAGGGGATGTAATATGCTGTAATTTCTTTGTTGTATAGTCTAGGTTTATTCTTCGTCACGATGCTATAATTTATTTGCTGTTTATTTCGTCGCTCTGAGAAAAGGTCGTAATCTTCGATCGGAGCGCAATGAGCCAATAGGTTAGGTTTATAAAAAAATAATTTCGGTACTAAAACTGGTCGGTCGCCAATCGCTAGTACGGGCCGAACCGTGGGCCTACAATCATCTTGGGCCATTAGTTAGGTCTAGTCTTAATCTGGCCCACTATTAGTTTTGGGCCTTTAAAAGGCCGAGTAAACCGCTTGCCTTAATTGGGCTGGAAAATTAAATTGGCTTTTAACAGGTTGAGAACTAGATTGAGCCTTAATTGTGGCGAACAATTCATGGGCCGACATCACGCTGTAATATACATCGGCCCATTATTGGCCCATTTGTGTGATGGGCCATTAACAGGCTGAAATATTTTTGGGCCTTGGCTGACCCAATTACATGACGGGCGGGAAGCAGGCCGGATGTATAACGGGCCAAAATTAGGCCCAACACTCTCAAGGGCCTTTAACGGGCCGATAGGCAGTTTGGGCTAGAATGTGTCCACGAAGACTACGGGTCGTTAAGAGGCCGAAAGTGAAGGAAATATGCCCTAGAGGCAATAATAAAGTTGTTATTTTATATTTTCTTATTCATGATAAATGTTTATTATTCATGCTAGAATTGTATTAACCGGAAACTTGATACATGTGTGGGTACATAGACAAAACACTGTGTCCCTAGTAAGCCTCTACTAGACTAGCTCGTTAATCAAAGATGGTTAAGTTTCCTAACCATAGACATGTGTTGTCATTTGATGAACGGGATCACATCATTAGGAGAATGATGTGATGGACAAGACCCATCCGTTAGCTTAGCATAATGATCGTTCAGTTTTATTGCTACTGCTTTCTTCATGTCAAATACATATTCCCTCGACTATGAGATTATGCAACTCCCGGATACCGAAGGAATGCCTTGTGTGCTATCAAATGTCACAATGTAACTGGGTGATTATGAAGATGCTCTACAGGTATCTCCGAAGGTGTCTGTTGGGTTGGCATAGATCGAGATTAGGATTTGTCACTCTGAGTATCGGAGAGTATCTCTGGGCCCTCTCGATAATGCACATCATAATAAGCCTTGCAAGCAAAGTGACTTAGCCACAGGATGATGTATTACGGAACAAGTAAAGAGACTTGCCGGTAACGAGATTGAACTAGGTATGAAGATACCGACGATCGAATCTCGGGCAAGTAACATACCGATGACAAAGGGAATAACGTATGTTGTCATTACGGTACGACCGATAAAGATCTTCGTAGAATATGTGGGAACCAATATGAGCATCCAGGTTCCGCTGTTGGTTATTGACTGGAGAGGTGTCTCGGTCATGTCTACATAGTTCTCGAACCCGTAGGGTCCGCATGCTTAACGTTCGATGACGATTTTGTATTATATGAGTTATGTGATTTGGTGACCGAATGTTGTTCGGAGTCCCGGATGAGATCATGGACATGACGAGGAGTCTCGAAATGTTCGAGAGGTAAAGATTCATATATAGGACGATGATATTCAGACACCGGAAGTGTTCTAGGGGTACCGGGTACATATCGGGTCACCGGAAAGGGGTTCCGGGCACCCCCGGCAAAGATATGGGCCTAATGGGCCAAGAGGGAAAATGCAGCAGCCAACAGGGGCTGCTGCGCCCCCCATATGGGCTGCACCTTAGGAGGAAGGAAATGGGGGAAGAGAGAAGGAAGGGGAGGGATTCGGCCTCCCCCTTCCTTCCCTCCTCCCTCCGCTTTCCTTCTCCCTTCGGTGGATATGGTAAGGGGGGAGGCCGAATTGGACTAGGGGCCCAAGTAGGATTCCTCCTACTTGGGCGCCCCTTGGCTACCTCTCCTCCCCTCCAACCTATATATACATGGGGGGCACCGCTAGAACACACAACAAGATCTGTTAGCCGTGTGCGGCGCCCCCCCTCCACAGATTACACCCTCGGTCATATCTTCGTAGTGCTTAGGCGAAGCCCTGCGCGGATTACTTCACCATCACCGTCACCACGCCGTTGTGCTGACGGAACTCATCTACTTCCTCGACACTTTGCTGGATCAAGAGTTCAAGGGACGTCATCGAGCTGAACGTGTGCAGAACTCGGAGGTGCCGTACGTTCGGTGCTTGATCGGTCGGAACGAGAAGGAGTTCGACTACATCAACCGCGTTGTCAAACGCTTCCGCTTTCGGTCTACGAGGGTACGTAGACACACTCTCCCCCTCTCGTTGCTATGCATCTCCTAGATAGATCTTGTGTGAGCGTAGGAATTTTTTGAAATTGTATGCTACGTTTCCCAACAGTGGTATCAGAGCCAGGTCTATGCGTAGATGATATGCATGAGTAGAACACAAAGAGTTGTGGGCGGTGATCGTCATAATGCTTACCACCAATGTCTTATTTGATTCGGCGGTATTGTTGGATGAAGCGGCCCGGATCAACCTTACATGACCATGTTCATGAGACCGGTTCCACCGACAGACATGCAACTAGTTTTGCATAAAGGTGGCTGGCGGGTGTCTGTTTCTCCTACTTTAGTTGAATCGAATTTGACTGCGGCCGGTCCTTGTTGAAGGTTAAAACAACAAACTTGATAAATCACCATTGTGGTTTTGATGCGTAGGTAAGAACGGTTCTTGCTAGAAGCCCGTAGCAGCCACGTAAAACTTGCAACAACAAAGTAGAGGACGTCTAACTTGTTTTTGCAGGGCATGTTGTGATGTGATATGGTCAAGACATGATGTGATATATGTTGTTGTATGAGATGATCATGTTTTGTAAAAGTTATCGGCAACTGGCAGGAGCCTTATGGTTGTCGCTTTATTGTATGAAATGCAAACGCCATGTAATTGCTTTACTTTATCACTATGCGTTAGCGATAGTTGTAGAAGCAATAGTTGGCGAGACGACCACGACGCAACGATGAAGATCAAGGTGTCGAGCCGGTGACGATGGAGATCATGACGATGCTTTGGAGATGGAGATCAAAAGCACAAGATGATGATGGCCATATCATGTCACATATTTTGATTGCATGTGATGTTTATCCTTTATGCATCTTATTTTGCTTAGAACGACGGTAGCATTATAAGATGATCCCTTCACTAAATTTCAAGGTATAAGTGTTCTCCCTAAGTATGCACCATTGCGACAGTTCGTCGTGTTGAGACACCACGTGATGATCGGGTGTGATAGACTCTACGTTCAAATACAACGGGTGCATGGCAATTTTGCACATGCGGAATACTCGGGTTAAACTTGACGAGCCTAGCATGTACAGACATGGCCTCGGAACACTGGAGACCGAAAGGTCGAACGTGAATCATATAGTAGATATGATCAACATAGGGATGTTCACCATTGATGACTACTCCATCTCACATGATGATCGGACATGGTTTAGTTGATTTGGATCACGTATCATTTAGTTGACTTGAGGGATGTCTATCTAAGTGGGAGTTCTTAAGTAATTTGATTAATTGAACTTAATTTATCATGAACTTAGTCCTGATAGTTTTTGCATATCTATGTTGTAGATCAATGGCCCGTGCTACCGTTCCCTTAAATTTTAATGCGTTCCTAGAGAAAGCTAAGTTGAAAGATGATGGTAGCAACTACACGGACTGGGTCCGTAACTTGAGGATTATCCTCATTGCTGCACAGAAGAATTATGTCCTTGATGCACCGCTAGGTGAAAGGCCTGCTGCAGGAGCAGATGCTGATGTTATGAACGTCTGGCAAGCTCGATCTGATGACTACTCGATAGTTCAGTGTGCCATGCTTTACGACTTAGAATCAGGACTTCAAAGACATTTTGAACGTCATGAAGCATATGAGATGTTCCAGGAGTTGAAGTTAATATTTCAAGCAAATGCCCGAGTTGAGAGATGTGAAGTCTCCAACAAGTTCTATAACTGCAAGATGGAGGAGAACAGTTCTGTTAGTGAACACATACTCAGAATGTCTGGATATCGTAATCACTTGACTCAGCTGGGAGTTAATCTTCCAGATGATAGTGTTATTGACAGAGTTCTTCAATCACTGCCACCAAGCTACAAAGGCTTCGTGATGAACTATAATATGCAAGGGATGGCAAAGACAATTCCTGAGCTCTTCGCAATGCTCAAAGCTGCGGAGGTAGAAATCAAGAAGGAGCATCAAGTGTTGATGGTTAACAAGACCACTAGTTTCAACAAAAAGGGCAAGGGAAAGAAGGGGAACTTCAAGAAGAATGGCAAGCAAGTTGCCACTCCCGGGAAGAAGCCCAAAGCTGGACCCAAGCCTGAAACCGAGTGCTTCTACTACAAATTGATTGGTCACTGGAAGCAAAACTGCCGCAAGTATTTGGCGGATAAGAAGGATGGCAAAGTGAACAAAGGTATATTTGATATACATGTTATTGATGTGTACCTTACTAATGCTCGTAGTAGCACCTGGGTATTTGATACTGGTTCGGTTGATCATATTTGTAACTCGAAACATGAGCTACGGATTGAACGAAGATTGGCTAAGGACGAGGTGACGATGCGCGTCGGGAATGGTTCCAAGGTCGATGTGATCGTCTTCGGCACGCTACCTCTACATTTACCTTCGGGATTAGTTTTAGACCTGAATAATTGTTATTTGGTGCCAGCGTTGAGCATGAACATTATATCTGGATCTTGTTTGTGCGAGACGGTTATTCATTTAAATCAGAGAATAACGGTTGTTCTATTTATATGAGTAATATCTTTTATGGCCATGCACCCTTGAAGAGTGGTCTATTTTTGTTGAATCTCCATCGTGGTGATACACATATTCATAATATTGATGCCAAAAGATGCAAAGTTGATAATGATAGTGCAACATATTTGTGGCACTGCCGTTTAGGTCATAATGGTGTAAAGCGCATGAAGAAAATCCATGCAGATGGGCTTTTGGAATCACTTGATTATGAATCATTTGATACTTGCGAACCATGCCTTATGGGCAAGATGACTAAAACTCCGTTCTCCGGAACAATGGAGCGAGCTAATGACTTATTGGAAATAATACATACCGATGTATGCGGTCCGATGAGTGTTGAGGCACGCGACGGGTATCGTTATTTTCTGACCTTTACAGATGATTTGAGCAGATATGGGTATATCTACTTGATGAAACACAAGTCTGAAACATTTGAAAAGTTCAAAGAATTTCAGAGTGAAGTAGAGAATCATCGTAACAAGAAAATAAAGTTTCTACGATCTGATCGCGGAGGCGAATATTTGAGTTATGAGTTTGGCCTTCATTTAAAACAATGTGGAATAGTTTCACAACTCACGCCACCTGGAACACCACAGCGTAATGGTGTGTCTGAACGTCGTAACCGTACTTTATTAGATATGGTGAGATCTATGATGTCTCTTACCGATTTACCACTATCGTTTTGGGGTTATGCATTAGAGACGGCTGCATTCACGTTAAATAGGGCACCGTCTAAATCCGTTGAGATGACACCGTATGAACTGTGGTTTGGCAAGAAACCTAAGCTGTCGTTTCTTAAAATTTGGGGTTGCGACACTTATGTCAAAAGGCTTCAGCCTGATAAGCTCGAACCTAAATCAGAGAAGTGCGTCTTCATAGGATACCCAAAAGAAACAATTGGGTACACCTTCTACCACAGATCCGAAGGCAAGATCTTTGTTGCCAAGAATTGAACCTTTCTAGAGAAGGAGTTTCTCTCGAAAGAAGTGAGTGGGAGGAAAGTAGAACTTGATGAGGTAATCGTACCTTCTCTCGAATTGGAAAGTAGTTTATCAGAGAAAACTGTTCCCGTGATGCCTACACCAACTAGAGAGGAAGCTAATGATGATGATCATGAAACTTCAGATCAAGTTACTACAGAACCTCGTAGGTCAACCAGAACATGATCCGCACCAGAGTGGTATGGGAATCCGGTACTGGAAGTCATGTTACTAGACCAAGGCGAACCTACGAACTATGAAGAAGCTATGATGAGCCCAGATTCCGATAGATGGCTTGAGGCCATGAAATCTGAGATAGGATCCATGTATGAGAACAAAGTGTGGACTTTGGTGGACTTGCCCGATGATCGGCGAGCCATAGAGAATAAATGGATCTTCAAGAAGAAGACTGACGTCGATGGTAATGTTACTATCTACAAAGCTCGACTTGTCGCAAAAGGTTTTTGACAAGTTCAAGGAGTTGACTACGATGAGACTTTCTCACCCGTAGTGATGCTTAAGTCCGTCCGAATCATGTTAGCAATTGCCGCATTTTTTGATTATGAAATCTAGCAAATGGACGTCAAAACTGCATTCCTTAATGGATTTCTTAAAGAAGAGTTGTATATGATGCAACCAGAAGGTTTTGTCGATCCTAAAGGTGCTAACAAAGTGTGCAAGCTCCAGCGATCCATCTATGGACTGGTGCAAGCATCTCGGAGTTGGAATATATGCTTTGATGAGGTGATCAAAGCTTATGGTTTTATACAGACTTTCGGAGAAGCCTGTATTTACAAGAAAGTGAGTGGGAGCTCTGTTGCATTTCTAATATTATATGTGGATCAGTAGCTGTTAAAGCGTCGTATCTGTTATGGGCCGTAATTTGGCCCAAGAAATGAAAGTCAGTTAACGGGCCGGATCCGGTATGGACCGTAATTTGGCCCAAACTATTGCAGGCTGTTAATGGGCCGGATCTGATATGGGCCGTAAACTGGCCCAGAATATTGCAGTCCTTTAACAGCCCGTATTTGATGTGGGTCGTAATTTGGTCCAGAAAATGTTAGGCTGTTAACGGGCTGGCCCATTAGATCTGACGAAACCTTGTGGGCCTATTCCTAGGCCAGCTTTTAAACCAATATGGGCCTCTATTAGGCTATCCCACATGTCAACGTTTCATTGGCGATTCTTGTCCAATGGACGGTTGACATCTGTGCCAACGCGGAGCTGACACGTGGTTCCGTTGGCCAATGAGAATTTTACACGTGGAAAATCGCCATTGGTCGTGGCTGTTAGCGGGTTATCGGATCGAAAACCGGACCCGATAGCTTAACGGCGACACGTTATGGTGGATGCCACGTGTCGGTTACCCTTGACGAAAGCACTTCTATGACGCGCGATTTATCGTCATGGAAGTGGACACTTCCGTGATGATAATTTTGGTAATGTCATAGAACACTTCTACGACAGCACATGTATGACTATCTTGATTCTGTCATAAAATCATCATGGATGTACATGCATGACAGAAAACGTGACCTACTGTGACAAACACGTATCATCACGGAAGTGTATTTGTTTGTAGTGGAGGCAACCGCCGCACTGGAAGAAATAAGAACTATACTAGCAGGCAACCGTATACTAGCTGCACCCGGCATTGGCGAACCCATGCTATTATACATCTCGGCCACAAATCAAGCGGTGAGCGCGGTACTCATGGTAGAACAAGAAGCGGAGGGCCACAAGTTCAGGGTACAGAAGCCAGTCTACTATGTATCAAAAGTGCTTACCCCGTGCAAGTCTCGGTATCCACATTATTAGAAGATAGCCTATACAGTTTTCATGGCATCCCGAAAACTCCGACACTGCTTTCAAGAGTGTTCGGTTATGGTGGCATCCGAGGTACCCTTGAATGACAACATTAATAATAGGGACGCCACGGGCCGCATTGCCAAATGGGCCATAGAGCTCCTTCTCTTTGAAATTGTTTACAAACCACGCCGAGCTATCAAATCTCAGGTGTTGGCCGATTTCCTAGCCGAATGGATAGAAGCCGAGCTCCCCCGGGAATATAGTACATATTCAAATTGGACAATGTACTTTGATGGCTCTAAAATGTTAGTCGGACTGGGGGCTGGGGTGATCCTTACATCTCCCACGGGCGACAACATTCGGTACATCCTACAGATCATGTACACGGACTCTAACAACGCAGCTGAATACGAGGCCCTGTTGCACAATCTTCGGATGGCAACGTCAATGGGCATACAGCGGCTCGAGGTGCGGGGAGACTCAAACCTTGCCATCTCCCAAGTCAACGGTGAATTCGACGCCAAAGACCCAAAAATGGCGGCATATAGAAATGTCGTCCTTAAGATATCAGCCCGATTTGAAGGGTTAGAATTTCACGATGTCTCTAGAGATAGTAACCAAGTCGTGGATGTCCTCGCTCGCATGGGTGCTAAGCGTGACCCAGTCCCTAAGAACACCTTCTTGGAACGGCTCTTTAAGCCATCCGTGGTGTGGCAAGAAGGGGACAATGGCGCGATAGCCAATGGGCCCGAACAGATCGTCCCTCTAGAAATTGAGCCAGACGATGACATCATCAGTGGCTCAGCACTCGAAGAAACACCTTCGGCTCACGAAGTGATGGCCGTAATCGCATCATGGACCGAGCCCTTCCTTGCCTATCTTCTACGGCAAGAGCTCCCGGAAGATCAGACCGAGGCACAACGCATAGTCCGGCGATCTAAAGCCTACAAGGTCCATGAGGGTGAGCTGTATAAGAAAAGCACTACTGGAGTCCTCCAAAGATGCATATCCGAGGAGGAGGGACAACAACTTCTGGCTGAGATACACGCCGGCATGGGCGACCACCACACAGCACCTCGGGCTTTGGTAAGCAAGGCCTTCCTAGCAGGGTTTTTCTGGCCCACCGCTCGCGCGGATGCACGTACTCTAGTCCAACACTATGTTGGATGCCAGCTTTTCGCAAATCAAAGCCATATGCCCTCATGGCTCTCCGGACAATACCGATCACCTGATCATTCGTGGTCTGGGGGCTCGACATGGTTGGACCACTTAAAGGGGGATCCAAGAAAAAGAAATACTTACTGGTTATGGTCGACAAATTCACTAAATGGATCGAGGCAAAACCAGTAACTTCAGCCGAATCTGGACCAGTTGTCGACTTCATATCCAGGGTGGTGCACCGTTATGGTGTTCCCCATAGCATAATCACGGACAATGGATCCAATTTTACAACGCAAGAAGTCAAAGACTGGTGCACTAAGATGGGCATCAAGCTCGACTACGCTTTGGTATATCACCCATAGACCAATGGATAGGTCAAACGAGCCAACGGACTCATATTGAGTGGCATAAAGCCCGTCTGGTTCGTTCCCTGAAGGAATCCGATTGCCACTGGGTAGAGGAACTTGATTCCATATTATGGGGACTGCGCACCACCCCCAACCGGTCAACGGGATACACACCTTTTTTATGGTGTACGGCACGGAAGCAATCCTCCCATGCGATCTAATCCATGACGCACCTAGAGTGCGCATGTATGATGAAAAGGAGGCCGAGCTGGATCGGGGGACGACTTGTACGCCCTGGAAGGAGAGCGCGACATAGCTCGGTCTCGCTCTACATTCTATCAACAGCAAGCCCGATGCTACCAAAGTAGGGAAGTTCGGGCGAAGGCATACAACGTGGGCGAACTAGTCCTCCGCCTCCTTGAGAAGCAAAAGCACAAGCTCTCGCCCAAATGGGAGGGTCCTTTCATGATTGATGAAGTACTAGCAGGAGGGCCATATCGTCTTCACAATCCAGCGGAAAATTGCCTCGAACCAAACCCATGGAACGCAGCTCGGCTTTGGTGCTTCTACGGCTAGTCTGGTGTCGTCACCTTCACTCCAATTTTCTTTGTTATAGTTTTTACTTTTTACTTTTTGGAGTTGTCACCTCCCGGGCTATGTTCGGATAAACCGAACTGCGCTAGGCTCTTTAAGTATACATCTTCAAATGTAATACCCAGGTCTACCTGGGGGCTCCTTTCAAGAAGCCAATTAATATACTCTTCGTGCACCAATTCATCTATGCCGCATTTGCACCCTTCCTGTACCTTTAAAGCCATCATACGCACCAATTTGACTTAAGTTTTTGCCAAGCTGGGTTGCCTGGATCCTGTGCTTACCCCCTACATTCCCGATTGTTCAGCTAGGCGGTAAAGAGAGCACCTCTGTGATTGTTACGACCGGGTCAGCCGTGTACGTACCTCAAACTGGTGAAGCCGAAAGCTAGCCTTCTTAAGAAAATAATGGGTCGGCCACGAGGGAAGTGAAAATAATTAGGTGTTCACCACCAAAATACTGGGGTTCGGTTCCCAAAATAAAAAATGACCGCATACTATCGGTATTCGAACAACACGTCTATGATCAACATGACGAGCCCGAAGAAAGGAACCCTTGGAGGAACTATTTTCTTCGGAAGATGTTTCTTACGTTAAAAAGTAATATAACACAACTCTCTGCACGCGCTTTTGTCTATTTACACCAAATGGCCGGATTGCCTTGTTACCCGAAGTGATTTCCTATTTCTCAGGTCACATAGTACGGAACACTCCCCGACCACTGGTCGAAGAGGCGGAAGCCGATGGCCGGCTAAGACATCATTTTACTATGCGGACCGAGAAAGCTTGATGTACAGTACATAGATACATAGAATCGAGCACCCTACTCCTTGTCAATATTATCTATCAAGCTATCCAGGGCACGGTCCTCTTGGGAGTACCGAGCAGCAGGCATAACTTGGTCGTACACCAGGTGAAGTGGTATTTCTTGCTCATCCGGCCCCGCTGGTCCAACACGAGCCATCTGGCTCGTGTTTGGTAAACCGGGTCTTCACCATCGCCCAGGCCTCGCGCGCTCCTTCTCGGCAAACCGATATTTTCCATAACTCAAAGCGAAGCCGAGCCCCTTTAAAATGATTGGCCAATTCGACCATCCCCTCTGGAGGTGTCTCGGTCAGCCATAACGCCTTGACCATGCTCTTCATGGCTTCCCGAGCTCTCTCGTGTACAATGGACAACTCCTTCAAGAGGTTCCCTCCAAATGAGCTGACCTCTTCTTCAGGCCGCCCAGTCAGGAGACCTAGTATAAGACATTGCATGTCCTTTTCAGTAAGAACGCTAGTAATATCTATGTGCGCATAAGTTAAAATATTACTTACCAAACATGCCACCTTTCAATCTCTGGTTCTCCTCCAGGGCTTGCGCCAATTGAGTTTTGAAACTCTGGATTTCTTCGGCCTGTTTTTGGTTCTCTGCCTTCAATTTGTTCTTTTCCTCATGGCTTTGCGTCAGTACTCGGTGGCCAGCTTCGTGCAGTGACTTGGCATACCTTTGAGCCTCCCTGGCTACGTCCAGATCCTTTTGAAGTTGACCTATGGATTTAGCTACTATAAGGAAAGCTTGTGTTAAATAAGGTACCCCAAATAATTCATGCATTGTAAAACTTTTCCCTCACCATGGGCTTCGCTGGTGAACTTCTTCACCGCCTCTAGCTCGGCTTTTGCATTAGCTAACTACGTTCGGCTCAGCTTGAGGTCCTTGGACAGTTTCTCACTCTGTTCCCTCGAAGCCTACAAAATATCAAGAAATACATATACCTATAGATCCTTAACTCGGCCGTCCCGCCCGATTCAAGGCTCGGGGGCTACAGGGTTAGGATTTATGTTCGGCTTTTAAACCAATCTCGTACCTGTATGTTGGCAGATGGGAGGTTGACAATCCCCTCAAGCCCTGTTCGGGCTGCTCCGAGATATGCGTCCACTGAATTAAATGCATGGAACTCCTGATTGGAAAAAGTGATGTGGCCCAAGGATTCCCTCTGCCGTTGGTGATTCATCACACTTTCAACTTCGGAATTAGTAACCGAGACATCTTCTGGATCTTCGAAAGGCGGGTCTGTGGCAGCATCTTCCGCATTGACCCCGGCTCGCCTCGAGGACCCAAGTCCGTGGTTACGTCTTGACACCTCCTGGATGTCTTCAGACGGTGGTGGTGGTACTCTTCTTCTACAAGTCTCAATGATTTTAAAAGGGACATGTGGTGCCAACGTTCACAATGGCTTCAGATATACTACCTTTGGGCCGAGGGTGCTGCCGATGCAGCTCCCGCAGCTGCCTTATGCTTTGAAGCTCCGTTGTTGGCCGACGCTGACGCATTCGGCACCGCTCTCGTTGGTGTTCGGCGCATGGTGCGCCGGCCCTTGGGAGTAGAAGTCAACACACTTGGAGTAGCGCGAGGCAAACGCCCCGTTCGAGAAGTGACCTTCTTGCTACTTACAGCGGAAGAGGAGAGGGCCCCCAGGGTATCAGCGATGAGGGCCACCTTGGTACCGTCAAGGCTTTCCTGAAAAAATACCCTGTCCTCGAAATCGATGGATGTCTCGGGATCATCATGAAATCCCGGGTCATCGTCACGAGAATGGCTCTCCGGTTGATGAGAAGGACATCTAATGGACTCAACATGGCGCCTCTAATTCTATTTGAAAAAATAGTAGATCCGGTAAGTATACGGATGAAACATCTAGACTGTGCAATAGGAAGTTGAACTTACCCATTCTATGGGGTTGTAGCTCGCATAGCCGTCCCTATTCCTTAAACGAGCAAACTCTTCTTCTTCTCCTTTGAAGAGACCGGCTAGTATTGCAGCCATGGCTGCTTGATTATCCGGCCCTTGTCTTTTGTAGCGGGTCGCGTCGCTTGTCCCGTTATAACACCACAGAGGGTGCATTCTCTGTTGAAGAGGTTGTACGCACCGAGCTATGACAGCGGCCATCACGTCAATCATGGTCAACCTGATGTGGGTTAGCAGCCGGACTTGGCAGCTAGGAGTAGCACTTCGGCACTTTCGTTTTGGGAGGGGCTCTTGGGCCGCCAGTTGAACCGCTTCTTTAAAGGAGCATTTGAGTATTCGGGCAGCCTCATACGAACCGGGTCGGATAGGGGGACGTCTTCGATATAAAACCATTCCGAGGTCCATTCTTCGGAATCCTTCTTCGTGGTCCCGATGGGATACCCCGTTCCGGCTATACGCCATACTTCCGCTCTGCATACTTCGAAAATTGACCCCCCATGGGTACGGGGGGCAAGGCAAAAATACTTCCTCCACAACTCGAAGTGGGCCTCGTAGCCCAGGAGCATCTCGCAAAGGGCAACAAAGCCGGAGATGTGTAGTATGGATCCAGGGGTGAGGTGGTGGAGCTGGATCCCGTAAAATTCCAGCAAGCCCCGCAGGAAGGTGTGAATGGGGAAGCCTAAGACTCGTAGAAGGAAGGGCACGAAACATACCCTCTCTTCCTTGCTTGGGGCAGGGAAGTTCTCTGCGAAGGCCTCACCATTCACGAAAATCAATCCGACATGGACAGGAACGAGATCTGCCACGAGGAGATATCCTTGTGTTTGGAGATTGCTCAGATGGAGGCGTGAAACTGAGCAGCTCGCCCATTCACCCGGGAGAGGGCCATGAGGGCGTGAGGATGAACCTGGGGCACTGGCCATTTGACTTGGGATTTCTTTGGGATGGTCTTGGTATCTTGCTTGGGGATGGATTAACCGCCCGTCGCGCTCTGACATATTAAATAGGTACGCCTTCTGGTCCTGGAGGGCGTTTCTGTAAAAGAACGCTGGGCTGTTCGCCTTCTAAAGGGCGCACGCAAGTCGAGGGTCATCTTTAACCTCTGATAGAAATTAGTACTGAGGGTCCCACTATGACTTGGCGGATTAGGAGGTCATCGGCAGCCGAACTACTGATGTAGCCGAATGAGGAAAGGGTGAAGAACTCGCCTCGCAAGCCGAATACTTTGGGACTCACAAGACGGCTGACGATTACAAACCCCGACGTTGGAGGCTAGTTCGGGGGCTACTGAGGGAGACCTAGACTAGGGGGTCCTCGGGCCGCTGCCTCCTCCTTCACGGGTCGGGTAGGTGGGCCGCACTACAGCTATTGGAAGGCAGGACTACGAGGCGTCTTCATATCCGGACATGAAACTTTAGGAGTCTTGGCGTGTCCTCCAAGTCAAGATAGAAGATTCGGCATGTTTATTTCCCTTGTTGTAATCGACTATGTGTAACCCTAGTACCGCTGGTGCCTATATAAACCAGAGGGTTTAGTCCGTAGAGGCTAGAACAACAACCATCATCCTACTAGTCTAGGGTTTAGTCTATCTGATCTCGTGGTAGATCGACTCTGTAATCATCCTATACACATCAATATAATCAAGCATGACGTAGGGTTTTACCTCTTAGAGAGGGCCCGAGCCTGGGTAAACACCGTGTCCTTCATCCTTTTTCCCCATTGATCCAAGATCCACAGCTCGGGACCCCCTACCCGAGATCCGCCGATTTTGACACCGACACCGACCCCCCTTCCCCACCCCCGGCTCGGCCTCGCGCTAACGCGGCAGTGCGCTTGGTTGACAGGCGCAGTGCGGTTATGCTGTTTCCCCCCGAACAACCGCACCGCACCCCACCCCCAACACCCCTAAGATAGATAGTGGGGTCACGGATGTGACGAACTCACCTCCGCATGTGACGCCGCGGCACGCCGCGTCGTCGCCTGCTCCGTCTTGTTCCTGGCTCAGCCTCGCGCTAACACGGCAGTGCGCTTGCTTGACAGGAGCTGTGCGGTTCATTTTCTAGTCCACCCCATCACGCAAAACATTAGATTAAAAAACATGAAATCAAAAATAAAAAGTTGCGGCAAAAAAGAAGTCAGCCAAGAGGGGGGACTGCAGTCCAGTTATATATAGAAATGCAGTGCAATTGAAAAAAACAACACATAATGTAGTGCCATTTTGCAAGTTTTTTCGCCGATAAAATAAGATAAATAAAAAGAGCCGGCTACAATAGCACTGATGCATGCAGAACACACATTGAAGAACCAGGTTTCATACAAAAAAATCATGTACATAAATAAAAGAGACGCTACACATGCCATAATTGTAGCCTTCATACAACTTATTTGCAAAAACATGATTTAGGTTAGACAGTACACACCCTAAAACCTAGCTTTCATCCAAACCATTAACATGTTTATGCCTAACACTGCTACTGTGAACGCGACTGCGATTGGGAAGAAAGCCCAAGGCTACCGATGAGCTCACGGAGCTCACACAGCATGTCTTCAAGACACAACATGTTGGAAGGATGGAAAATTAGCTAGTAAAGGTACCCCGCCTTCCAATCTTCGACAGCAGACTGATTTTTTTTTAAATGCAGATGAATGATTAAAGGGAGTGACGTAAAACAAAAATTAAAATGTAAAAGAAAAAACACTACCAAGAAGGGAGAAACAGAAAAGTATTACATCTTGTTTAGCATTTTTTTCGACCATACGCGTGCCGTCATACTGCTGCGACATCCTCAGAACATAGATTCCACACTCATTTGGCCCCTGTTCTGGCGTGACCGAAAAAAGGGCTTCTCTGACAATTTAACCCAGTCAGGGTGATTCTTTGGGTTATACAACTTTTCACCGTAAATCGCCTTCATCACTAGAGTCATTCTGGTCATCTGGCAAAAGGAAAAAGGCAGCCACAAGAGCCAAAAGCACATGTTACATGTCAATAAAAGAAACATAAAATGAAAAATAGAGATGTTATATTAATAAGTTATTTATATTAAGACAATGAAACTATATGTTCTCCACGCGATCTGAACTATCCCTCTTTTAATGCATGCGAGCTCATCTACAAAAAATAGCTTTACCACTCTTTTAGCCAGGGTAGGTGGTTCGAGAAAATGCAGTTCAATGTCACAGATATTGCAGTGCACTGTACTAACAAGTGCAGTGCTATGAGTAGTAATTACGTAGTCAGGTGTCGGTTATCACTCGTTTAACTAGGTTGGTGCTGCGAAAAAATGCAGTTCTATAACACAGATACTGCAGTCCACTGTACTAGCAACTGCATTGCTATGAGTGGTAATAATGTAGTCATAATGGTCAAAACTTTGCCATGCCAATTCAGTGCAGTTTGCATGGTACTCAGACCTGCGCCACTTTGTTCGTCACTATTGCCAGTGTACCTCCTCGTATCATGGATATCAATGGTATCGTGATGGCGGTTCATCGTGTATAGGGAGTAATGTCCGTCCTTAGAGCGCGACATCAAAATCTGTCGGGGGTGAGATACATACGGGAAGGGACAACAAAAAAGCAATTAAGTTCATTCCACACATAGCACTAGGACCACTGCTGAAAATAACTGCAAAGGAAATGCAACAAGGAAGAAGAAGAAAATGATGGACACAGTGGCCTTACTAGTTTTGCATTGAGAAGGTTATCATTACCAACAAAAAACTTGAACTGCTCAGCCCAATGTTCTAAAATAAATGGTGCATGCACAACCGGCAACACAGGGTATCCTTCTTCATTTTTCTTCACAGCGGATTCCATTTGAAGAACATATTGCGTAGAAATTGAAAAAAATGAGGACATGTAAAAAAAAGATGCATGCACGCATGGACATAAAAAATTCAGTACTCGAGAAAAAAGTGCACAAAGCAAAAAATTATGATAGCAGGCACATTTACCGTGATGAATAAAGGTGTAAGTATCACACGATCGCCAGAACGATAAACTAAACTCATACCAGGATCTTGCTTCCAGTACTTAATGACAAAATCCATGAGATACGAGTCCATGAAATCTCCTTCCCCAAATGTCCGACACATATAGTCAACATTGGTTGATTCGATTTCATCAAAAGGACCTTTCACCATGAAGAGCGCGCTTCTACGGAAAAGATATCACAAGAGACACAAACACATATGGGATCAAAAAATAAAGTTCAAAACAAAAACTAAACACACAAAAGGATGAAGGACAGGCACATAGATCTCACTCTTTGTATCTGGTCCTAAAATCTTGGCTGAGAACGAGATCCTTTATTTGCCTCACCTCAAGAAGATGTCTGAACCTGGAAGGCTTCAACTTCTCCATAGAGCATCTAAGCTTAACAGGCCTCTCTACTGCCCTCTTGTTCGAAACTACAACACCCTCACCACCCATGGGATGATTGATCGCTGCACTCCTAGTCCTCTTACTGACGGGTGGCACAACCGGCGTCACGAAATCATCATCATCATCATCAAGATTTAATACCTCACATGAAGAGCCCAGAGCAGCTTCCTTTCCACCAACAGGTCTAGATGAAACACCAGTGTTCACACCAACTCCAGCCAAAGAACCAGTTTTATCAGGAGAGATTTCAACAACACAATCCTCCATAGCTGCTTCAGAAACCTGGGTCTCGAAAAGTGATGTACAGCCTCCATGAAGGCCTCCATCAAAACCTGAAAAAGAGATGGGAAACAACATGGGAACACTCAGCTAACTTGTCCAGCGCCGATGAAATACCCAAGTACAACACCAGGAAAGTCAAACGTAGCTCACTAATGTACAGAATATAAGACAATGGAGCGGCATCTCATTAGTAGGATACACCCATCAAATGCAGTTCACTAAAGAACATGATGCAGCTCACTAACGTAAAGGGAGTGCAACTCACTCATCAAAAGCAGTGCAACTCACTTATCCAAAACAATGCAGATCACTTATACATAAGCTGAAGCTCACTTATCCACAATCCGAAGCTCACTAACACAACAAATACGAAGCTCGTCATTCTCAAAAAAATGCAGTCCACTCGCACACTAAAAATTAATGCCTAAGAAAGGGAAGCAAGCAGTACACACAAAAAAAGGAGGGGAATCAAGCAGTTCACCAAACACAACCTTTATCTTCAAAGATTAAAAGCGAAGATAGATCCAAGGAACACTTCGATGATGTGAACCAGCTGTAGAGCATGGCCTTCCTGATGTAGCTGATGTGCTCCACCCCAAACTGAGCAACTCGAATCCCATCCCATGTCTCCAAGAATTGGAACATATAGAATCCACAATCATGCCTACAAAACAACAAAACCATAAGTTTCACATTTCATATAAAAAGAACAATTGAGGACTTGCAAGGGAGGGGGGGCTACAACAAACATACCCATTTGGCTGAAGTGGGACAATCACATGTTTCAACGTAAAGCCATCAAGTATCGGAGGATTTAGCGGCTCATCACAAATTGCACTACCTTCTTTTCATGCACGCTTGATATTTTTAACCATCCGCCTGAAAACCCTGTTTGCTTCAACGATGCTAGGTTTATTGAGCGAGTCAAGAAATCCAAACCGCCTTTCATTCAGATTCAAGGCGACTACACAATAATGGCCAACAGTTCCGCCTTCATTCTTGTTTGGAGGATCAAATGTTGCAAACATGATCCGTTGGAAGTAAAAAAGTATATATATATATATATATATATATATATATATATATATATATATAAATATATGTTATCCTCTCAGCCATTTATGCATTACAAAAACAAAAATCAGAACACTATAAAACCGACATACACAAAATAATTCTGGACACATAAAACATTACTCACCATATCTTTTTTATCGACACACTCCTCAGCTCTTGACGAGAACATCAATTTCACCGACCTGCCCACACTACCGCCATTCCAAATGCTAGTCTGCCAAACAAATCAAATCAGAAAAAAGGTGGAAAAGCAAACAGGTCGTCACACAGAAAACAAAAAGAGAATAAAAAAACAAACAAAAGTTATGCATGCTTACACAAATATGGTACGGGACAACCATCGTCGAAGATCCCTTAAACTTATCTACCAGCAAAGAAACCCCTAAATCAACAAGGCGGGTAGTGAGCATCCCCTTCGTCCAAAAAGATTCACCAACTTCGGCAATGGGAATATAGCCCAACTCAGTTACAAAAGCAATCAGGCCCCTGAATTTTTGTTAAAAAACTGCAACATAAGATACTATCAAAATAAAAAAGAATGAAAAAGGGCAAAGTCTGCGATTAGAAAATACATATTAACATAACAATTTAAGAATTCGAAAAACGTCATACTTCTTCTTTTTGTCCTTCCGAGCCCTCGTAACAACACTGTAGAGCTCGTTGTATCTCTTGAGAAGAGCTTGATCAATGCTCGACGGAGCCACAACAACAGGTTCGTCATCTGCAAAGATATATATATACTAGCATACATGCCCGTGCGTTGCAACGGGAGGAAAAAAATATCACAGCCCCCCACCCCTCCCGCAAACCCCAACCCCCCCCCCCCCCACGCACACACACAGTCCACGGCACCACCTATGTTTGTGCTCCTTCCCATCTCCTGGCCATTCACGTGGCCATGGCGCTTTGAAAGTGATTAACCCAAGGCGACGAGCTCGGCCATCACATTATCTTTGAACCGTGCCAACAAAGCAATGTTTCTACCTTGCAAAAAAAGAACACAACATTTATAACTTCAAAAAACTAATCTTATCAAGGTAGATGTGAGCACCACCCTCTCCGAGCTACTCACTGATGCATGTGGGTTGCTATAAAATAAAAATTCTCGCACAACCAAGATGTGTCAATTCAGTAAAATTCATACTACATCAACCTCAAATGTAGTAGTAAATGAAAAAAAGGGAAGATCATACATAATTATTTGTAACATAAATCTCAATTGTTAACAAATCACCCTATAAATCTTGGCGAAATAGATGTGAGGGCCACCCGCCGCAAGCTACTCATGTGGGTTGCTACAAAATAAAAATTCTCTCACAACCAAGATTTGTTAATTAAGTAAAATTCATACTACATCAACCTTAAATGTACTCTCGGAAAAATGAAAATGAAAGGGATGATACATAATTATTCGCAACATAACTCTAAATTGTTAATTTTCTCGGCGTGATTATTTCCAGATTCTTGCCTAGTAAGCTCATCTCACCAAGCCCGACCCGTTTACTGCCTCATGCATTATCCTACTGCCCGATGTACGCACGACATTGAAATCCAGCGGCCCGGCCGGATTTTAAGCATCGTCTATAAGTCATCCGATTTTCGTCGTGTGTATAGCACTGTTGGAATTAGAGAGCCACAGACCACCCAGCCGCCATGCAAGGCAACACATCTCGCACGAGGCTTTCCCTATGTGCCATTCATTAAGGCACCGATCTCACACCAGCCCGTCTGTTTATATTGGAGAGCCAAATGCAGCACATCCCATGAGTCTGTCTTTATTTAACCAGCGCACATAAATGCATGCCGTGCATGTATCACTCTCCTTCCTTTATTGGCCCGTCTTTCTTATTATATCTTTTTGATCGGACTGGATGATTCTCATAAATTCACGGTCATATATAAATTGGTAAAATTTACTCTAAAGAAGCGAGGTGGGACTATGTAATAGTCAGCAAACCCACCAAAATAGCACAAGACAATTTTAGCTTAGTTGGTTACTGCCGTGGTGAGTTAGGAGACGTCACGAGTTCGAATCCCTGCCCCAATATTTTTCTTTCGCTATTTTATGTAGCGCTAGAGTAGGCCCAACAACTGCACAAGCCCAAAAGCAATGGAGAGGAGGTGGCCCATAGCAACAAACACATACGGGAAGTGTCATGTATAAGCAATGGATTAATACCACCTTGCCAACCATCGAAGCTTGAGACTGTACGGGAGTTGCGGACGCGTTGCTAAAAAAACATAACGTAGGATCATCTAAGCGGGACGCGTTGCTTCTCTTTTAAGGTATATTTACCTCGACAAAGCCAACTCAAAAAAAAAAGTAGGCAACGGTGAACCCACTGGATCATCTAAGCAGGATCCAGTGCTTCGTAGGTTAAACTGCTCCCTTCGAGCCATGAGCTTTTGGGCTGATGTTATATTTCCAAGCCGGCCCACTTATCCATGTAAGGCCTGCGCTGGGCTCAATGAAGCCGACCCACATAAGGAGAGACAAAAAATAACTATTATGCATAATATAGTCCCACCTCGCCCCCTTACATTAAATCCTCCCAATTTATATACGCTTTTAAGTTTTCTTGTTGTCAAGCAGCCGTCACATGAAATAATGAGCGAAGGGTGTGAGAACTAAGCGGCTCTCATGGGGGGACCATTCAAATCTGAGAGAGAAGAACAAAGGAAGGAAAGCCAAATCTCTAATTAAGGAAGGCAGGCTCTCATGGGACCGTTCAAATCTGACAGAATAATAAAGGAAGGAAAGCCAAAAAAGGAATGAAAGGGATGGAATTGATCAAAGCCAAAGGAGGAAAAAATGAAATCTCTAATTGTTGAAGGAATCCTGAGCATGGGACATAGGAAAAATGTAGCACTTTAATTCCCGATCAGCATTGCATATAATATATTAATCAAAGGAGGAACACATGCACGTTGAAGATCCTACGGGGGGTGTTCCCAGCACGCATGTGCAAGACCAACCGACGGCCAACACGTCCTGGTGGACCCCACCACTCAATAAAAGAGAGCATTACTAATTGCAGTTTCGTTTCATAAAATCAGCAAAACAGAGATTAATCTCGCAATTGGGAAGAGGGACAAATCCGTTTGACTCGGATGGAAAACCTTGGGAACACAAAATAATCGGACGGCCGCCCCGCCGGCGAGGGACGGCCTGGGACGGTCCATGGCAGCGTTGTCGGCGCTGGTCGCAGGGGAGGACGGGCGCCGGCTGCTGCGCCCTGCCGGCGAGGGACGCGGCCCGGGACGGGCGACGGCGACCGGTGACCTGGAAGGCGGCGGCGACGCGACGACGTCCGTGGTGCTGTGGCAGCAGCGGCTCCCTGCTTTTGCTCCTGTTCATGAAGGAAGAGAGGAAGAAGGTGGTGGCCTCGATCCGATCCGATCTGGATCGAGAGCCTACGGGGGAGGCCTTGAAGTAAAGTAGTGGCGACCGTTGAGAGGGGGACTGGGAGTGCTGCTCATGGTGGTAGTTCCCCGCTGGATAGGGAGAAGGAATCGAGAGTGTGGGAAGAGCAATGGGGGAGAGACGAGGATGAGGGACACGCTAAGAAGATATCGGAGGGACAGACATCGGTTCGTCTGGGGTCAGACGACACTCGTCGCCCCCGCGAGAGGGCTCGTGGAATCGTTGTAGCCAGATGCAATGGGCACCCGAGCGGGCTGGACACGGGAGTGAATGAACTAGACATATGCAAGTCGGTGATTGGATTGCTAAAATCTTAAACCACGTGTGATATTTTTTTCCCGTTGCAACGCACGGGCCCTTTTGCTATAATAATAAAGCATGGATTGGCTCCGTGAGTTCATCGTCACAATACGCTTCTTCCCATGAATTTACGCTTTCAGTTTGAATTTAAAACATATACGCGAGGTGGTACTAATGTTGCCATCGGTATAGATTCAACAAATTACGTTTTCCTATCCGTCATGGGCTTTGCCCCACATGGGCCGAGATTGTGAGCAGCAACTTTGCCCTTGCATATGGGCCGAGATTGTAGAGGAGCGCAGCAAAATTAGTTGATTTTCATGGGAATCGAACTCATGACGTGCCGTTTCATCTGAATGTGCACAACCAACTGGGCTAAAGCCGTGCATGTGTTAGCTTATGAATTGCCTGAAAAATAAGCGGAGCTGCCCCGAAAATCTAAGAAATAAATGATTATCTGTAATTAGAAAGACAAGAAAGGAAGGAATAACGCCAAGAAAAAAAAAGGCAAACGAAGAAGTTGACTCCACGGGAAGGCAATGATTTAATTAGTGCAGCTTGATTGCTTTCCTACTTAAAAGCGGAGATGCAGATCTAAAAAAAGCAAGATGCACGCGGGGATAATTATTGTCGCTGATTGCCTTCCTATTTAAAAAGCGGGCATATATATGCATATCACGAAATTAATTAGTAGGAAATCTAACATTAAACAATTTTATTTTATATTTAAACTTTCTGTTATTAATCTGATTTTTTAGATAAAATCAAGCTTTTTAATTGTACAATTTTGAACAAAAGTTTCTAAGTTCCATAATTTTCTTCCTCGGTTCCTGATTTTAGCTAATTTTCCTTTTCCTTTCCCTTTTAGTGAAACTCTGGCAGACACGACGACAATTACATTATGTTTTACACTATCACAAGAACAATCATTAGAGAGGAAAGTAACCTTTTTTGGCGGGGTGAGTAACCATATTTGTGACTTTTTAAGATATGGAGTGCACTAGATTTTTTTTCAATTTTTTTTACCTTCCTCTATCGATATAGATATAGAATTTGTCACAGTTGAGCAGAAGAAGGGGCGCTTTGTCAAAGTTGACTAGAAGAATGTGCGCGTGGAGCAAGTTGGTGAAATGAACAAGATCGAACAATTCTCGCTAAATTTGAATCCACACCAAAAGTTTCCCCCGTTGCAACGCACGGGCATCTGTGCTAGTATATATATATATATATATATATATATATATATATATATATATATATATATATATATGAAAAAGCAAAGATATAAAGTTTCGCTCACGCGGCTGCAATCACAAGCGCTCGTTTGTGTTGGGATCTGGTCCCTCCTCTTACCTCATATATATATGTCCACTTTCTCTATAAGAGGAAATAAGCATCACATGAAATATAACACCAAAATGCTCATATATATATGTCCACTTTCTCTATAAGAGGAAATAAGCATCACATGAAATATAACACCAAAATGCAAATTAGGTAAGAGGAGGGACCAGATCCCAACACAAACGAGCGCTTGTGATTGCAGCCGCGTGAGCGAAACTTTATATCTTTGCTTTTTCATATATATATATATATAGGTAAGAGGAGGGACCAGATCCCAACACAAACGAGCGCTTGTGATTGCAGCCGTGTGAGCGAAACTTTATATCTTTGCTTTTTCATATACCTCATTTGCATTTTGGTGTTATATTTCATGTGATGCTTATTTCCTCTTATAGAGAAAGTGGACCGCGCTGCCTGCAACATAGCAGCACCACACAGCTACTAGGCTGCCAAGATGGCAGTCCAGCAGGCAGGGACCACCCGCCTTTGGCCCGAACGGTTCCAGGACGGACCTGCTGAATATTGAGTGAATGTTCGAACCGTTTCATAGTGCCTGCGAGTTTTTTTGTCTTCTTATCGTCTGCTTTGTGCTGGTGTCCTTTTGTTTTTAAGCACAGCAGCTACTTAGGCTAGCCCAGTCCACTCCTATAATAAGTGTATCCCACTTGTGCCCATGCACGCTCTTGATTGCAAAACAGTTTTTTCGCCGTACACGTGAAGCTCGGCCGCAGGCGGGATTCGAGCTGATTTTGGCAGGTGAGCGGCAGGGCGCGTGCATGGCGTTTTTCTTCTCGACAGCGATTCATACGTCCGTTCTAAAGTACTCTACATTCCGAGGAAACCAAGGCTCGCGCACTCTCCTCTATTGTTAAATCGCGCTTTTTATGCATGTTATCACAGATCGTACGTGTTTATGGACACCACACATGGTGCTTGTTTGATTAGAGCTAAACACAAGTGGGGCCGGCGCATGTTTACGGTTACACTTTGTAGCGTTTAGCCCGACTCACATCTCGCACTTTTTTTGTTAGTGTTTTACAATCGGTGCGCCGCTATAGATTCCATATTCATTTTTTGCTAGACGAAATAAGCTAACTAGGCGGGTTTTTTTTTACTAGAACAATGCCCGTGCATTGCAACGGAGCATAGATATTCTAACAGTTCAACATCAATCATGTTTTACACATATTTTTCAAGCTTTATACACATCATGTGTTATATACATCTTTTACTATTAAATCAGTGCCCTTCTTCCTGAATATCTGACGGTTCAGCATAGAAGCAAAAACTTGATTTGTCAAAGAAAGAATAAAACAATTATCTTGGAAGGTGAGCTTCACCGTAAGAACTACATTGATTTAGTAGCTTGACCCTAGTAGGTTAATTAATTTTTTCATGGAATTTACATACACGGAGTTTAACCACATTCGGTAAGGATTCTACAAAACATTATGTCTGTCTTATCTCCTTTAAAAAAAAACAGTGTCTGTCTTATCTGGCAATGTAAATGGTATAACTTTGTCACACTAAACATCACAGAAAAATGCAATTTCAAACATGGAATAAATGAATGTCACACCATACATCTCCAATTAACATCCAATTGTACACAATGACTATTCACGTACTTATATCCAATTAACAGGAAAAAAATAGCAGCTACACACAGCAGTACACTTACATGTGGATCCACATAATAAATTGTCACAAAATCCGGGTGGAATCGGGAGACAATGCAGAAGATAAAGGCGGCCGTCACTTTGGCCAACTACAGATCCTGAATATCTACTTTTCCAGCAGCTTGTCCATCCAAACAACCATATGTTTCTTCTCTTCTGGATTTAACCACGACATATGTTCAAGGATAATTGTAAGTGATGTGAACTGGGGCCCGATCTTTCGATGAGAGAGGGATAACTACGATTTTGGGTGGGACTTGACCCTCACGATCCGGCTACCAACCGTACAGGGAGAACCGTACACGACTGATATCCACGGCAATCGCTGAACCAACTCCACGACGTTATCGACCGAGCCAACGACGCGATCGACCTATCCACGAAGGATTTTTCCTGCAAGCAAATCGAAGAACATGCAAGAAAATAATAACCAAGCAATCTCAAAATTGCGAATATGCTAGATGGATCTCACAAGATGGGGTTCCGATAGGATGTCTTGACGGTCGCACTAGCCGAGCGAAGACAAATAAAAGTAGCTAAAGCTAAACTTCTCTAAACAAAACCCGAGTCTCGTATATATTCTAGTCATAGGTCCAGGTGCAATTGTGTCAGCGATGTCTCGCGTAATATTTGTAGATGTATTCATTGTAGCTATGTTCACATCATCCTCCCTTTCTTGAAAACAAAGCCGTCCTCGGCTTTCATCTATCTGGAACACATCATAGAGAAAAGCAAAAATAGATGCAACATATATAGGGTGTTCCAAATGCGTTAGCTTATGAGGATGTGATAAATTTGTAAAAGTTTTCTCATGTCGGAGCATAACATTATGAATATCATAATAAATTTTATCCCATACAGAGTCTATATATGAATTATGGGAACGCAAATGAACTATGTGAGCACGCAGTATGTCCCGCTCAAAAGTTGGGACAGTCAATGGAGAAATTTCAGAATTGATAGCAAGCATATTGTGCATAGTACGATCCATTGATTTAGCTTTCTCACCATTTATTATCTCATCGGGGGTCATAGGAAGCAAGGTAATGTTTTTTCCGTTAAACACAAGAGTATACGAATTTGTTCTACCATGATGGGTAACACTATTATCATATTGCCAAGGTCGACCTAACAATAAAGAACAAGCTTGCATAGGAACGACATCACAGTCAACAAAATCATGGTACGAACCAAGTGTAAAATGGACCCTGATATGACGTGTTACCTTCAACTTACCGCAGTCGTTGAACCATTGGATGTAATATGGATGAGGGTGTCGCGTGGTGGGGAGGCAAAGTTTCTCAACCATCGCCATACTCGCCAAATTATTGCTACTTCCACCATCAATGATCACACGAACTGAATGCCCTTTGGAACACAATTGCACCTGGGACCTGTACTTATTGGTAGGAAAAAGTGTAGGTTGGCAAAGGCTTCTCAACTCACAATATCAGTGGCACAATTTAGCAAAAAGCAATGCAAGTTGAATAATTACTCAAACTCCTAACTAGTGCTGGCAGTTGACTAGTAAGAGATAAAACAATCTGAGCCCAGATACTGAAACAAGTGAGTGGAAACAAGTGAAAATATGATAGCTCTAAATAGCTAGATATAAGTGAGGTATAAACGAGTGTATTACAAAGCTCGAAAATATATGATAGACGCAGTGGCAACCAAGTAGCAGCAAAACTACTGTCTGAGTAGCAAATAGAACAAATCAGTCCAAATTAGATGCTAGCCGGCCTGACTTTTTTTTTTAACTTTCTTTTCTTTTTTATCCTTTTCCCTTTTTCTTTTTTTTTCTTTTTCTTCTTTTTTTTCCTTTTTATCAAGCCGGTTACTAGCGAGCAAAATTAGAAAAACAACGCTTCAAAACAGGTTGTGTGCTACAAGTACCGGAGAAGAGATGGAAAAGCAATCTAATCAGAAGAAAAGCAAGACACAACTTGTGTGGGATGGGACGTGTGCTGCATGCATGCAAGACCGTGCAAATGATGGGACAGCGGCGTGCACTGGAGAACTGGGTGTATGAGAAAAACGCGTGGCTAGGCTGGAGTACGTGGAAGTGCAAGAGAAGGGAGGTGAACGCGTGGAAAGTGGCGGACGATGCGGTGATGTGATGGCACAAGAAACGTTGACAGACGATTTGCGCGGTGCGCGGCAGCGGACAGATTAGGGAAGTGGACAAAAACAGATTGATCTAGTAGATGATTTTCTCCCAATCCAATCTAAGCCAGCACTAATTCTAGGATGAATGCAACCAAAGATTCAACAAAGCAAATACTAGATGCAAAAATTGCTAAAGGCTAAAAAGGTAGGTGCAGCGGATGAACTAATCTAATTTTTTTTGGCTTTTTTGGGGTTGTAGGACTGAAAACAATCTGATCTAATAAAACGGTAAATCTCTCACCGATAAACCTGAAAACTGATACCACTTGATGTGAACTGGGGCCCGATCTTTCGATGAGAGAGGGATAACTACAATTTTGGGTGGGACTTGACCCTTACGATCCAGCTACCAACCGTACAGGGAGAACCGTACACGACTGATATCCACGGCAATCGCTGAACCAACTCCACGACGTTATCGGCCGAGCCAACGGCGCGATCGACCTATCCACGAAGGATTTTTCCTGCAAGCAAATCGAAGAACATGCAAGAAAATAATAACTAAGCAATCTCAAAATTGCGAATATGCTAGATGGATCTCACAAGATGGGGTTCCGATAGGATGTCTTGACGGTCGCACTAGCCGCTACGAGCGAAGACAAATAAAAGTAGCTAAAGCTAAACTTCTCTAAACAAAACCCGAGTCTCGTATATATTCTTGTCATAGGTCCAGGTGCAATTGTGTCAGCGATGTCTCGCGTAATATTTGTAGATGTATTCATTGTAGCTATGTTCACATCAGTAAGACATCATATCTGTAAGTCTGTAAACCCACCCAGTCGTAGGAAAAGCCTTCCCCATCATTTTCCCAACTTATAGATGAGTATATTGAAGGTGCAGTAGCACTAAGCACTAAGTACTAAGCAAGACTACTACCTCGACAAAATTTTACTAAGGTACAGTAGCGAGCAGCAACTACTTACCGAGGACAATGTGTTAGACATAGGCTGCATGCCAATTCCATTTAGCCCGTAAGTGATGTACTTGCCATCCTCGCTAATAGAATATGTTGATAGAGCAACTGTCCGATCATTGCTCAAGTGTTTGGATCCAAGATAACATTCACCTCTCCTTCCAAATCATCTTGCATTCTCACCACAGAGCAGCACAATATGGTAGACACACATCAGTTGTAAAAATAACCAGAAATGGCAACAATCAGATAATCGTGTGGACAAATTCCTAAATCAGGAAGTTGCATGTGACACCTGCATCCCACCACCAATCAGGAGCACAAGAGTGACGTGAAAACAGAGAGATGTGGCTTCAGGCCACCAAAACCACCTGACCAAGATAAATGGTCATTGAATTGTAACGTCGACCATTGATTTGCTCACTTTCAAGTATCAAGATATATGCATAAAAGTAGATAAGATGCTGTCGAAGCATAATGGTATGTTTTACAGCAAAAGTAAATTAGCTTGCACAATAACAAACATAAAGTAAATCCATACGCTGTTGACTTCTCTGATAAAGAAGCCGGGAGTCCATCGGCATTTTCAGCACCGACCTCATTTTGATTTGTTTCAACTGCAGGTCCCACCTTACCTTCAGATAGCTGATCAGACGTAGAAGCTGATTCAGATGCTAGCTTACTTTTAGTCTTGTAGTGCTGGTTCGGCCTTCTGTAGTGCCTGTCATCTCTCATGTGAATTTTGCCTCTCACTATTATTGTAGTTGTAAGAGTGATTGCCAGCATATACATCTTGCTGCTATTGGCGAGTGGCGACCATCGCCGTTGCTGTAATGAGATTGGTACGATTAGACTTATCTCGTGTCGGTTGTAGAAAAATCAAACGGAGATATGTTATACACAGGGAATTTCTTATCAACACAGATGAGATAATTTAATTGGATCAATTTACGCATAGATGACATAATTTACCGGTGTAAAACCGCAGAGTATTAAAAATAGGAAAAAAAAGAATCCCTATTGCAGTTAATATGACTTTCTTTAAATTACAAGCACACCACAGGGTCCGATAATCTAACCTAGGTATAATCTATCCAGCACATAAGAAGTACAATCAAGCCAACTAATCTTTACATGAGAACAATATGCACAACCATAGCATCTAGAGCCCTCCTTTTCTTATGTTGTTTATGAATGAAAGAATTTTCAGATATGTTTCTGAAGGCAGAACCATATACATACCTCCGAAAATCTGGACAAAGCCTTGTATACGGTTATATTCAGCTGCATAATAGTCACCGAGTTAAACTACAATCGAAAACCATATACATACCTCCAAAAATCCGTTTCAAATCAAGGTTAACGCAAATAGCATCTACTGTTGCAGTCATCAAGGCAAACATGTTTTGTTCTTTTGGGTGCTTTGAAACAAAAGAATGCCCATAGTCATAGATGAGTAGATATACTTATATATATTGATATAGTAATAGTGAGGTAACAAAAGGACTCTCAAAATATACATTATTGTAATTCTGGACATGAATTTGGTCCTTTAAACAACATATATATGCATAGATCACCTGAAATTAAGATTTCAAAAAATACATTACTGATAAATATTAGTGATTAGAAACTCTTTCCTGTTTTAGTAAGTGTACTTACATCATCATTTACCCACTCCTTTTCATCTAGCAGGCACATCAATTGATTTTGTAACACAGAACTTCCATCTATCTGAACCAGCAATTCTTTACTCAAAGATGATTCTATTGCTATATGTGCACATAGATCGTGGTCGGTCAATGCATAGTCTGCAAAAAACACAATAATTTAAGAATTTATTAAATGCAAAAGTACAAATAATAAATCAAACAAATACCTTGTGGGAGATAATCGTATGTCTCATCAACTTTGATCTCTTTATTTGAATCTGGTTCCTTAATATCATGTAATGAGAAAACAGGAGATAATGTTGAGCTAGATGGGGATGGAGGAGATGGCAATGGATCATGATCTATCTGATCATCTGATTCCGGCACAATGGATTCAAAACATTCGGAAATTGGTGTAGATGCTGACATAGTTGGCGACATTGGTGATGGCTCCAGAACACCTGGTTCAGCAATTTTTGCTTTTTTTGAAGGTCGATTATCCAAATCCTCTGCAATATTCAGTTCAGCGATGTCATCTATTTTCTGCAGTTACAACACAAATAAAAGGTAAGCCTCAAACCGTTAGTTTGTTGGTAGAATATTTCAGATCCAGACCAATCTCAAATGTGAATTTTTAGCTTATAAATACATGGTTGAATGATTATAGCAACTGTTTGGCCGGAGGCAGTTTAGTGAAATATAATTGTTCATTTGCAGAAAAAGTTCTATACTTGAGTTTACCTTAACTCTGATGTAATATGAAGCTTCGTAAAAGGTAAGCAAATACATATAACCACTGCTACTGTAAGTAGGCTTATGCAAAGAAATCAAGACCAAAACAGTAACTATCAATCAGATTTATACCAAAGTGAATCCCTACTACCCCCTAACTGAAAAAGGTAATGATATTGGCATGTATATTACTGAAATTACAGTACAATATATATACTTTCAGTTTTGCTACTCTATGTTCAGTAAGTAACCATGGGTTCAGGAGATAAACTCATATGTTCAGAATACATCCAACTGCGAAAGGCTGGTTACACTTCAAATATATGTCGAGATATCTATTCATGTGTATGCCACTGCAAAGCTAATAGATGAGTAAGCAATTGGATTTCATTAGTACCACTATAACTGAAGAATAACCAAGCAGATTTCAGTATGCAATTGGATTTCATTAGTATATGAGTAAGGCTATCACAGATTATCAAATCCATCAAGCACTATAACTGAGGAATAACCAATTCAAACAGTGACAAGCAAGCAAATCTTTTCAGAAGGACAAACCGATCTTTCAAGCATTCAGTTCAGAAGATTCAGAACACACGCGTTTGGTTCACAGCTTCAGAGTGACTTCGGCTAGCTAGACAGGAAACTAACGGAAGGAAAAGGCACGAGCGAGCAGCGGCAGCAGCAGGGACGCGCACGAGCGCGAGAGCAGCAGCAGTCGCCGCGCACGGGCTCGCCAGCGAGCAGCAGCAGCAGCAGCAGGGAAGCGCACGAGCGCGCGAGCAGCAACAGTCGCCGCGCACGGGCTCGCCAGCGAGACAGGGGACAGGAAAATAAATCAAACAGGGGTCAAACATACCTCTGGTGTAGCCGCCGCTGGCGACATTGGAGTGCTCGATGGCTGTTCTTGTACCTCCGGCGAACTCGACGTTTCTTCCTCCGGCGAACTCGGCGAAGACATTGGATGTTTCGTCCAATTCAAAAATTGATCTCATGGAGATTCCGGCCGACTACCCTTCCTTCTTATAGCAGAAAATAACAATCCGGGTTGGGCACTCCATTGAATTGTGTTCGACAAGGACACGGCCTGCAATCGATCCAAATTAGGCACGGTCTCGCGCGCGAGCACAGCCCGACGCAAGTCCACCGTCGGCCCAACTGGCGGCATGGCTTGACATGGAACGAGGCGTACCTGGTGGCCACGCACACGGGCAGGTCGCCAAGGCGGGTTCGCACGCACCGCACAAGGACAGGTGCCGGCACCAGAGCAGCAGAACGCAGGCATCCCACGGCGACGGCGCAGGGGGGTTGCAGCAGCTGGTCCAGCGAAGCGCGGAGGCCGGCGGCGAGGACCTCGTGGCTCTTGGCGACGCCAAGCCATGCCTGGCCCACTGCCGGACCCTCTCCTCCAGTTCGCCGTTGCGGTAGCGCTCGCACTCCAGTTCGGCCTGAAGCCGCCCCGCCGCAGCGTGCTCCACAGCAGCCAACAACGCCCTCGCATGCCGCCGGCGCGCCGCGACGCCTCGCCCCAAGAGAGCACGCCGGCCGCCGCGACGCCTCGGTCCGTCCTGCGACCGGACTCCGACGACCTCTCCGCGACGCCTCGTCCTCCGCGCTCTACAAAGCGGCCCGCCGCGACGCCTCGCCCCATTCCTGGCTCCGGGCAGCGCGGACTCCCGCCGCGACGCACCCTCCCCCCCCCCCCCCGCGCCTTGGCTTCTGCGGCATCGACGCCGGCGGCAAGCGGCGGGGCGAGCTCGGCGGTACAGGAGAGGCAGGCAATGGGTGGCCGGTGGTGGCAGGGTTTTTTTTGCAAAAAAACGAAACGTTTTCCATCACTTTAAGTAGGACGGCGGGTTAATTTCTCCGAAATAGGGAGACTTTTTTGCAAAAAGCCTAACGACGGACGACCAGAAGCATTCGCTGGTTTATTATTAATTTTTTTAAATTGTTGGTTGTTTTTGTAAACAGCACCATGAATAGGCTCTCGAAGCCCTCTGACCTCTGGAGCCATATTACGGACGACATCACCCTGGCAATACTAGTTCGGCTGTCCGCGCACCCTTGGTCTTTCGCAAGAGTCTCTGCCGTGTGCAGAATATGGAGAATGGCGGTGAGGAGCAGCGAGTTCAGAGCAATGATAATGAAGCACCACGGCGCGTGCCACTCATCGGTTGGTTCATTAACAACACCATGCCTGAACGTTTCATCCCTACCAGCAAGGAGCTACGCGTCGTTGGGATGGGGCGTTTCCGGCTACCCACAACCTCGCCGGAAACAATGATCCACACCAACAGGTGGGAGGTGCTTGGTTGCCGCCACGGGAAAGTCCTGCTGCTAGCTGGTGCCACCAAGTCATTGCTGTTATGGGATCCTATAACTAGAGAACAAACTAATACTTCCACGCCATTCTATGAGAAATACAGTCAGGGGGCTGTCCTTTGTGAGAATCACGCCCACGGGCACTGCCACGCTTCGCCATGGTACATAGTGTGGGTGGCAAGCAGCCGTTTCATAACAAATGCCATGAAATTTAGATCTAGCACAGGTAGACGGGAGGACAGTTGCAGTGGCACATGGACGCACTCCATGCCCAGTTTATAATATGGCATCAGACAACAAACTATCTCAGTGTATGATACAGAAACTGAGAACCTCCATTCCATCGAAGGACCAGTCGAGACAGCACAGATACACCGTAGGAATGTGCATGTAGTCAGGTTAGATGCTAATGTGATAGGACTAGCAGCCTTGGACAGCAATAGTCTCAGGATCTGGGCAAGGATTGATGGTGTTGAGGCTGGATCGACATGGGATCAATCAGCCTCCGTCCCATGGATATCAATCCTACCATTCAACTCCGGTCCATTCGCAGGCCAGCGTTATGAGTGCAGGATCGTTTGCGTGTTTGAAGACAGAAACCTCATGCTAATCCGAACCTCAGAAGGCTTTTTTGAAGTCAATTATTCTACAAGGTTTTCCGTAAGGAGAATGGATGCTGTTTTGCGATGGTCTTGTTGGGCCTTAGCAGTTAGCACTGATGAGTTCTGGCACAATGATGAAGAATTAGCTTTAAACTCCCGCCAGAAAAAAAAACCTACCTGTATAAATGTACCAAGGCCAACTCCAACGGGCAACCCCAAATCGTCCGTCCATGTCCGTATGGAGTAAACTGACAAATTTTTAGACCCAAAGCACACCCTCATTCCATATTTTCGTCCGATTTGTATCCGTCTGATCCTATTTTCATATCAAACTTGTGCCGGATTTACGTCTAGAGCAGATACAAATGGACGCTTTTTGCACCCTCCGCATCCGCACCGGTCCAGGGCTGACCCACTTGTCACCCACCAACCCACCCACCTTCCACCACACTCTCTTTCTTCCTTTTTCTCTCTCCTCCACAAACCCACCCACGCATGGCGCTCCTTCTCGAGCGGCCGACGCCGCGCCGGGCACCGGCTATTTTGCTGCAGGCGACGGCGGGTAGGCGAGGCCGGGGCGCGGCGGTGCTCCTCGACGACGCAGGCAGGAGCGCGGCGGTGCTCCTCCTTTTCTCTCCCCACTCCACCTCTCACCTTCCTTTCTCTGCCATGGCGCCAGATGCAGCCGCGTGCGCCGTCCATGGAGCAGCGGCTCGAGCACGGTCAAGCCGGTGCTCCTCCCCGCCGGTGGACCAACCAGCACCAGCACCAGCCTCCCGAGCACGCGTCGGTCGCGGGCGGCAACGCGGGGCTCCTCCCGTGCGGACGCGGCCTGCGGCGCTCGGCGCAGGGGGCTCGCGGGGCGTGGAGGCGGGCGCGCGCGGGCGTGCGAGCGTGGTGTTGAGCGCGCGCCCGTGCGTGCGTGCGAGCGTTAGGTGGCGAGCGCGGGGGTGGGCGCTGCAGCGGGGCGACTGCGTTGCTCGGCGTGCGGGCACGCGGTGGCGAGCGGGCGGGAGCGGGCGAGGCGGACAGTTTTTGAGATGGGTCTGCTCCCGGACAAAAATCTGACACAGACGTCCGTCTTTCTGCTCCAAACGGACAAAATCCGGACGAAAGGGACGTCTGTTTGGCATCTAGCGTTGGAGTTGGCCTCAGGGCACCTTCAACGCTGGCAAATTTGCTTCGGCATATGTCCACGGACAAGGGACTAGTCCTGATACGGATGCAGGAAACGGTCCACCAATGTTGCTTGCATACATTTCAACCATTGTTTTCATCTAAACGAACGGAATTCATTCAAACACGGCGGATTTCCATGTAACCGGACAATATTCATTACGTTTCAAGCATTTTTCATATACAACCCCTACTCTAAACCTAATCTAAATGATCGCTGACGCTCATCCCCCTTGTCCGGCCATGAGCCCCGAGAACTGAAGCTCCGGCTATTGCCTTCGCCTTCTACAGTTCGCCTTGGGGCTCTCGAGCTCCGCCTTCGAAGCCCAGAGAAATTAAAGTTGTCCGCCTCCACGTCGCCGCCAAGTGCCTAATCGGCCATCAATGTTCAGCCCATCAAGTTTTGCTTCAACAGGAGGGTGGGAGGATGGGGGTCTCATTCTTGGGACCCGAGTGGCGGTGACCTACCCATGCACTACTATTCCTCGCTGTCGGATCCTAGACGTCGGCTCGTCCTCCATTTGGGTGGCGTCGGCCTCTGTCTGCTAGCCGTCCTGCCAGCCGGTAGCAATGACGGCCATCTCCTTCTGCTCCGAGGAAAGGGTGCCCCTTAGGCTTTGCAGTGCGAGAAGGCCATGGCAGGCGTGGTGCAGAGTGGAGGAAGGGACGGAAGAAGGATGGCTGCTGTTATGACCATGGCTGGAGTTTATATAGCTGGTGGATGGCAATGGACCGCGGCGGTGTGGTTAATGGAGGGCGGCAGACGAACAGACGGGTGGCGCTGGAGTAGGTTCCTCGGCAACCACATATAATTAATGTAGGGAAAATGACTGATGGAGGGGAGGGGAGGGGGAGGGGGGTTTGAACGCGCAGCAGTCGCCTGCACCGGCAAACGGGGCGGGAGGCGCTCTCTCGGCCAACACGACGCTTCAATGTCGGCTGCAGTGAGAGGTCCCAGGCATGAATGCGGCACTAACGCTCTGAAGCGGCGCCGACGGTTCGGGCAGAAAGCACGCGAGCAAGGGGAGGATGTTTTTGGTGGGCAAGGGCAGTCAGACGCGGGGGTAGCAGCGGTCTTTACGCGCGCAAACCCCCTACCTACTTCGTCTCCGGTTTTGCGGAAAATTGTGCGTCCAATACAGGATGGTTTCAGGGCCCGCGCTCACTAACGTGATTATTTTACTAAGTTAATTCAAGAAATTAAATCATGTTTTCATAACGCAAACCCCCTATCTACTTCGTCTCCGGTTTTGCGGAAAATTATGCGTTCGCCTGGCAGACCAATACAGGATGGTTTCAGGGCCCGCGCTCACTAACATGATTACTTTACTAAGTTAATTCAAGAAATTAAATCAAGTTTTCATAACAGATAAATATTGTACCGTAGTCTTTGGTTTTCCCTAATTCATATGACCTGCACGATGGCATGTCGCATTTGTTATAAACCATAATCGCTTGGGCATCGGTACCAGTTCTGCGCCGACCAGGCCAGCGTTTTTTAATCGTCATGGATACGACATGCTCTATGATGTACCCGTGAGCAGGCACCAGCACTGCGCCGGCCACTTTATGGGAAAGCAGACCCATGACCAGCAGCAGGAAAATGATCGGCTGACTTCTGACGTCCAGCGTGACGCTAACTACGTGTGGTGGCTTAAGACAGCGAATAAACTATTTTAAATGAAGTAGAGTGACCTAAATTTTGGCTTACTAAAAATAATTCAACTTTCTGAGTGACAGCCCTTGCACAAAATTATATGAAATGAAGTAGATTCACGTAGTTCTTTTTCTGATCGACTAAATTTTCTTTGAAACTTTAATCAATTTTATTTCCTATATAATCTTTTTTATTACCTTTTTTATCCTCTTTTTTGTTTTTTGTTTATTTAAATAACCAAAACTGTTTTTTCTTTTCTTTTTCGTTCCACAATATAGTGGTGATATATAATACATAAAAAAGAACTACCAAACCTTATAGAAAGTCCCCCGCAAAAAAAAAAAAAACCTTATAGAAAGTCCGTCTATGACAACTACGTGAGGGAGCTTCGTTAGTTTGCTGCAACACACTGTGCTTGACGGGACATTTGAGGTCCGTGTATATAGCTCTGCTATCAAGTTTTCACTTCTGTCTTCCA